>CM062816.1:899579513-901004808 GCA_031772625.1 Pinus tabuliformis | reverse complement strand
CAGGTGAGCATTTACTTTTAAGTTGTTAGAATTTTTATTTTTTGCATTCTAGATTGAGGAGGAAAGTCCCATAGAGATTTTTCTGATTACAAAGATGCATTTATTACTGACTCCATGCCTAATTGTGAAGGATACTAGTCTACAAGTTCTCAGCACCTTTCCAGCAGGGCATTATCCCCAATATGAGCCAATATTGTCACTCACTACTTTTTCAGTCACTAGTGGCTTTAGAGGCCAAATAGCAGTGATGTTTGATACCAAATTTTGATCCACAGAAACTGTCAGAGTCAAACCAGACCCTCTCCAGTGTGTGATTCTTGAAAAGAGATTTCTGGCGGTATATAGAAGTCCAAAACCAGGTTCCTGGATTAGAAGTTAGGGCCTGTTGAAGAGTCCCTTTAGAAAGCTCAAAAAGCCCAAAAAAATGGCTAAGTGTTGAGGAAAAATTGCAATTGAGACATAGGATAGTTCCTCACAATCACATATCAGCGTCGGCGGGTCCAGGCACATTGGATATATCGCAGTTTTGCATATTGGCGGGGTCCCAGGTCTTGGCAGAAAAATCTATCGACAGATTATCGGCGCTAAAGGATGATGTTATGGTCTTGCAGTCTTGCATTATTGCATTTTGATCAGGCAGTGTATTTATCGCAATTATCGAGTCAGGGGCCAACACTTATCGGTAATTGCGATGGTTTAAGTCCCAAAACAGGAAAAGGGTTTGATTTGTGATCTATCACTAAAGTTTCGAAAAGGGGTCAATTCTGATTTACAAAGGAAAAGGTCGCCAAACCAAGGGTTGAGTCACTCCTTATCTCTCCTCCACGTAGCACAATCCCACATTATCCCATCTCGGCAAGGTTTGAGTCCCAGAATAGTGAAGAGGGGTTGATATTGGGATATAGACCAAAATCGTGGGGGAGGGCCGATTTATAAATACAAAGGAGAAGCATGCAAAACCAAGGCCTGACCGACTTTTTTCTCTCTCCTCTAAGGGGCCATGTGGCAGCCTTTGATTGGTCCTAAGAGCAGACATGGCAGTTGATGTCATTAGTGACATTGATCCAGGTGGATATTGGTGGCCACCCTCCTATTCCACTTGGACCCTCACCATTGTTTCTTTCAATTTTTCAGTTTCCTTAATTGTAGCACGGTTTACTATTTTTGGCAGTTTTTTGGGTCCTAAACTTCTGGAGCCCTTTTGAGGCCCTAAATGACATTTTTATGGCGAAAGTCCTAGTTAGGCCGATAGGAATTCCTATGCATCAACAATCGTCTGCACTTTTACCCTACTCCATTCGATTAGTGAGACACTTTCAACTGTTGATTTGAAGTGTTCGATTCATTATCCCTCACCGTGCATCGCATCTGGCATCCCTCGCCATGCACTACACTCCGAATCCTCCTGTGCTCTCTCTTCATTAAGAAAAACCCTCCTGCGCTCTCTATTCATTAAGCAAAACGAGAAACTTCCAGGATGTGGATATCATGCCCAGGGGATCCATGAGCATCATGCGAGAAAGCCCTACTGCTGCCATTGTCAAATTCAAGGCCAGAAGTATCGAACTGGCCCATCACCATACCTTTGGGCATGATCTTCTTGTTGTGTCTAGGTGATCCCGTTTGATAAAGTCAGTTTTCACATGGGTAAGTGGTATCTCAGAATAAACGGGAAGCAAGCAAGCAACATAGCATTGGAAATATGGTAGAAGAAGATATGGCCAAGTCCAAACCCCCGCATATCCTCAAAACCTAGATTTCTCCACTGTTCTTATAAGTTTTATAGGTTTATTCTAGTGTAACGAGCCTCAAGGCACTCGAGATATTGACTACCCGCTATTCACCATTCGATTCCCAAATGAAATACAAACCCTCCGCCACTGAATTTCCGAGGGTTTCATCGACAAATTATCATGTAGACGCCGTGTCAAAGGTATAACTTTTTTACAGCTTGTTTGAGATCCAGTTTTGGGGTTCTGTTCTTTTGTTGTTGGGATGAAATTGGGTTTACTCAGTGTTAGGTTATTCAGTTGTGTGGGCATATTCTCGGTTTTGTTAATTGAGTGATGCAAATCCTATCTAATTACTGTAGAAATTATAATTTATTTATTTATTTATTTTTTCTGGTGGTTCACATCATCTGGCACATTGGTCTGTGAATTTTCAGGGTTTTTGCGAATTTTATTATTATCTAAATTCAGGGTTTTGATGTAATTATGGTTCAATTTTGGCTGTAATTGATCTGGTGTTTATGTAAAATTGCAAGAGAGTAGGGTACAAGTCTAATCAATGCTCCTGGAGGTGATAGCAGTTTCTTCTGTCTCAATTTCAAGTACATTCATTCTTGTTGTTAGTATCTTGTTTGTGTATTCTATGCACAATTGCGTTCAGTAGAGGTTATTTAGTTATTGGACATGAATTCCCGCACTTAATTGTACGACGGTCGTGTTCTTTTTTGTTTGTTTGTTTAAATTATATTTATTTATTGCATATGCACTGGGAAGTATGAGCATAACAAGATCCAGTAGGCACCGGTAGGTGTGATTGCATTATTTTTTAGTAGCAGGAACAAGAATCTAGCTGTATCTTAGCCTGGACAATCACAGTCGCCCTCCGAGCACAAGATCCAAACTGTAGCCGCGTGGGTTAATGGCTATCGTATGAGTGTAGTATTGTTTGTTGCATGACCCTTTTGTGGTATTTGGTGTTAATTACCTCCATTATTGCCCCCTGAGATTTGTAATCCTATTTTATCGCTGTTTAAAATGATTTGCTTCACGACCCGGCCTAGACTCATTCACATCAATTTTCATCATTTTATGAATTTTGTGGCTGGATTAGCCAATACTGAATTTTTAGTGTTTCTGACTAGCCCATAGAGTAATGCTACCTCGACGCTTGTACTCATTGAAAGTTGTCTCGTTCCTTGTATTGAATCTCCAAACTCTCTGGAATGGGAAGCTCTACTTTTTAACCCGCACATTAAAGTTGCTACTGCTGTTAACAAGGTAGAACTTCTTGTAGCCTGTGGGAAGGCCATTTACTCTTCTCTGTTACACGAACCTTTCATACACCTTGGTGTCAATTACCTTTGTTTTTGCCCCAAGATATTCATCATCCATTTATAAATTGTTTGAAGTGATTGGCCTCACTAGTTGGGGAAACTTATTTACAACAATATTCACCATTTTATTTATTTTGTGAGTGCTGATTAGTTAACCTTGATTGTTTAGTTTTTTGGCTATCCAGAAGAGTAACACCACCTTCTCCCTCATGAAAGGTCCCTGTTTCTAGTATTGAATTTCCAATGGCTGTATTGGGTAGTGCTACTTGTTAGCCTACACATTAATAATTAATGCTTCTGCTGTTGCTGACATGGCACTGATTGCTGCTGCTATGATTTGTCTTATGTGAAGAAACATCCTTTAGTTCCTTAGGTTCTGAAAATTCCCTTTCTCCGGTACTAAAATCACTTAGAAGTGTTTGTGTGCTTTGTGGTTTCCCTTGTAATTGTTGTATTTGCCATATTTTCTTAGTTGCAATCTTTCAAAAAAACATGTTTTCTTAGCTGCAATCTTACTTAAAAAAACAAAGTAGTGTCATATCCGTTGTCAAGGATTTTGTTTCATGTTATTATGACTATTTTGAGATGAAGAATTAAATGTTTTATGTTATGGTCTGCTTAATATACTTGATTGTCGAAATCAATAAAAATGTGTTAGATTGTTTTTGAAAGCACTTCTTATGACTCGTTGACTTGCAATTAACATGTTGTCTTCTCTTTTGGTGTCCTTATGATCAAGATGGAGCACAAGTCACCTTATACTAATGGCTACCATATGGCTAAAAATAATTATCCATATTCAGAACTCTTTAACCTGGATGTAAGTTTGTTTGATGTCATTCAAGTAGTACTTGTAGTCCTGTGGGATACAAGCGAAGCATTTATATTTGCTCTATACTAGTTTTATGCAGCTTTATGCTTTAGGCTACTTAAATGCTTTTATAATTGAATTAATTGTATTTGATACATGTTTTTTATTGCCAGTATGTACGGAATTCTCAAGTACCACATGATGATGATGATGATCCAGATAATTACACTAGCAGTAGTCAATATGAGAGTAATGGAATTAAAGGTGCCATAAAGATGATGTTAATTTGTTACTTTGAATTATAGAAATCTATTAGGGTGTTTTTGGGCTTCCCTTGTTTTTTTCCATCATAACTAGATAGAGATCATTGTATGAAATTTCTTTACTTGCTTGTTTAACAATAGTGTAACAATAGTTGGGTTGGGATAATTTGATTAACATCTCTGTCATTTTGCTCTGTTTCTTTTGACTTTAATGAAGCAGGTTATGACACAGTGCTTGCACAAATAAATGGTGGTCGGGCTAAGAGGCCATCGGATTTACCATCAGATATGGCTTTAAAAATAAAACGTTACCATGTTGAACCAGAGGCTGGTTATAACTCATCTGCATGGAAAGATGCAGACAACAATGATGAAGATGATGATGACTTTGAGAAGCACATATCAGAGGAACATTATCGGACCATGCTTGGGGAACATGCACAAAAGTTCAAGAAAGCCAATAAGTTGAAAGCAACAGTAGCTGTTGCTGCCCGCATAGGTCCCTCCACTGTAAAGCATACATCAAACGGGAAAAGTCAGAAATTAAGTCATGGCTCTTAGATGGTTCTAAAAGATGAGAGGACTCCACATGGATTAGACGTTCCTGTTTTGGCAGGTCCTCATATAATCGATGCAGTCCAGAATCTGGGGAATTACAACCATCTTGACATTGCTCCTGAACATCATCCTCATACAACAACATCTGGTTTATTGGAGATAGCAGAGGGAGTTACTTTTGAAATTCTGCCAGTTTATGACAAATTAGCACCACTTCTTAACTTGCCAAACTTTACAGATGTTTGAATAGAGGAGAGTATTTTGAAGGGTAGGCTAGATTTGAGATCTTTGTCTGCCATGATGGTTGCTGATAAAAGGATTAGACGTCAGAACTATGCTGTAATGGGAGAACCTTCCACAAAGTATGAGACTCTTCAAGGCAGGTTGAAAGCACTATCATCATCATGTGACTCAAGCCAAAAGTTCTGTCTGCAAGTATTTGACTCTAATTTGGAAGCATTGCCAACACAGCAGGAATCATTAGGCATTCAAAGGATGATTATGTCTGAAATAGGAAAATTGCAAATTTTTTATGTGAAGGTCTTAGAGAAACGGGATAGCTATGAGGTTCAATACACACATTTTATCAATTTGCTTGACTTATCATTCTGCTTCCACATATTGTCTATTTTAGCATTCTATTCGATTACAAGAGAATTCTTGCCCATGATACATTGATAATTTGTAATAATATAATGCATCTTTGCATATTTTGTGTCACTAAGAATCAGTGCTTCGATTTGGGCCCCAGGGATTATCTCTATACTCCTGTGCCTGATGTGCACAGGGTACAGTATTTCATGGATACTGAGTTTTTCATCAGATGGGATGGGCATTGGGATATATTTCTAGATGAGGATTTGCCCACAACAGCTGATCACATTAAGGCGAATGCAGAGGAATCCAAATAGGTGTTTTTGCTTGTGCGTAGAAGCTCATATGCAAGTGCAAGCAATAAGTTAATTTCGTGGTACTATGATGTTTAAATTTTCTGTAGTTTATTGTCTAGGGATGGATTATGTATGTTATTTCCTGAAATTATGTTCAGGTCTTTTATATATAATAATTAAACTATATATTCAAAGTTTTCCTAATACCCTTTGTGATGTAAATAAATTTCAATGAACATCAAACTATTCTCATAATTTGCATGGATTCTCGCAACATATCGTCGGTAGGTTTTTTTTCCCTTCAATTTTGTGATTCCTTCCTTCTGGTCGAGGAAGGTTCCGGACCTTCACGTCTTACCTGAGCTTAGGTAAGGTCCTGGTTGTGAGCTCTGCTCAGTCAAAGAGAGGGCCTTACTCGCCTGAATAAAGGTAGCTCACTCAGAATTTTCAAGACCTTAATTGACCTTGAGTTATTTTATTTTTGCACAAGAGAAGCAAGGTGCCGGGTGGGCGTGGGGGCTGAGTTGTGCAAAATTTCACGCCCTGTTGAAGGTAGTGTATGAAGGTGTGAAGAGAAACATGATGGGCATGGGAATTGCACTCCCTCAAGATGGTGGGGTTTGGTGAATTGCACTCCTTCAAGATGTAGTATCATTCTATATATGTATATTATTCTTTATAAAATATAATAATAATATCATGGTTTCTAATATTATGTTTTGACTTTCTAAATGCAATATACAATTATGGTTTTCAATGAAATATATTGGTAGGGGATAGTCATGGTGGTTATTGCCTTGGTCACTAGCAAGCTTCGTATATGCTTGGCCATCTATAGAGGTTTCTTGATTTTGGGTAATTAACTTACTCTAAAATGAAATAAGACATTCAATGTGTTCCTTGTAATATAGATATAAACAAAACATCTAAAGAAAAGTAATTGCACAATGATCTAATGCAAGAAAACAAGGTCCACAAACCAATTAACTCTTCTAGAAAAATTCAACAATTCCAATTTAATAATCCTATCAGCCTCTCTTTGTACCTTTTTGGACAACTGCTAGTGTAGTGATTATGTAGGTAATCACGTAAGTAGTTGTAGTCCTTAGAGAGATCTTTCCAACGAGGTATCATATTGTCAAACAAAGATAATCTGACCAAGTTATGACCTCGGGAATTTGGCTACCCAACTAACCCCAATGGAGCCCATAAACTCTTGGTGTTACATCTCCTCAAGTTAGGGTTTTGGCTGTTTAGGGTTTTCTCTTATTGTTCAATAATAAAAAGGCCCTTGAGCCTCATTGTAACTCAGTTCAGAGGCATGTAGCTGCCACATCTCTTCTCAGAGATAAGCTACCATCGCCTGAGCTATCTTATTTCCATTATGTTTGTAAGCATAGTTCAATATTTTTCTATTAATGAAATGAATTGTTTTTCTGCTACATATCTGTGTTTATGAGCATATATATAAGTTATTGCATTCATGTTTAAGTTTAGATTAGTGGTATCAGAGTGGTCTGCTCTTTCACTGTTTTTCTTTGCATGTCCCCATCAAGGTCAGGGTATAGGATGTTAGGGCTCGATCTGGTTGAACCATTGCAAGATTAGTCTCACAAAACCTGACGACCTCCGAGGAGGTAGGAGATCCTTTCAAAATGTTGCTCGAAGAAGCCCTCGAATGAAAAACGGACTTGATGATGGATAACTTTTCCCAGATCCTTCGACAACTACCCATAGGCGATGCATCTTCATCCAATAGCCACTCTAGAGGCACCACTCTTTTTAAGGTACAAGTTAAATTTGATATTCCCATATTCGAAGGCCTCATAGATGCAAACATCATAGATAAATGGTTAAATATATTGGAAGGATATTTTTCAGTTCATGACTTTTCCAATTGGGAAAGATTATGCTTGCACTTCTCAAAGCCACCCCACATGTCAAGGACTGTTGGGAGACCTACTGTGAACAAAAGGATGAGAGTGAATTGTCAACTGCACCCACTTGGAATTCTTTCCGAGATGCCATCAAGAAACAATATTACCTTGTCAGGAGCTATGAAGATAAATACATAAAGTGGACCACGCTACAGCAAGGAAGGGACCAAGATGTGTCGGAGTTCACAAATACTTTCCATACCCTTCACACAAAGCTGGGTTGCTCAAGTATTGTGAGTGTCTACACAAGTACATCCAAGACGAGATGGAGTTCCTAGACATTTCCTCGCTTGCCACAACATATCAATATGCTGTAAAGATTTAGCAAAAGTTTAAACAGAAGAAGAAGAACTTTGGATCTGAGAATCAAAAGCAAGGAAAAGGCGCCCCCAAACCATTAAACAAGGGAGCAAGCCAAGGCAAGGCTACCCAGAACAACCTGCCAAAGCCACAAGTAAACAACAACACCACGAAGATGAAGAAGGATATGGGAAAATGGTGTGAGTTCCATAAGAGCTCCGCTCACAATACAAGTGAGTGTCGGGCCAAGCAGTCAATAGTGTCCGAGCTGAATGCTTCCGAATATGAAGCAGGTTCTGACTCTAAATCAGAACCTAATAAGGGGACTGGTAAAGGGAAGCTGATCATTGATGCGGGGGCCTAGTGCCACTGTAGCCACCACAAAGATCTAGAAAATTGAGCCTGAAGATCCAGAGGAGGGGGAACGCCTCTTCCACTCACAGATGTGGGTGAAGGGTTCTCCGTTGCAGTTCATTATCAACATCAGGAGCCAAAAGAACCTCATTTCAGCAAAAGTCATGAAGCGGTTGGGCCTAAAGACTACAACACATCCACAGTTGTACACCATTGCGTGGCTTCACCAAGGACGAGATCTTCGCGTCAGCCAGCAGTGTTGCCTTCCCTATAGCATCAAGACCTTCACGGATGAGGTATTGTGTGGTATTGCTCCTCTTCAAGTTTCTGACGTATTTTTAAGACAACCATACTTGTGGAAGCAACACGTTATATATGAGTCTAGATCTCGCTTTGTGATTATTACTTTGGCTAATAAACTGTATAAGATATCGGAGGTATCCCCACCTACCACCATCGCTTTGATCACTACAAAGCAATGCAGTAAGATCATTTCCCAGACCAGGAAATTTGTTTTCCTTATGATTCACCTCCAAGGCAAGAAGAAGGTTGTGGCCACATCTTCCAGGCAGGGCTCCTCTGCACAGCAGCAACAGATGGACAAGGTTGTGGAGGAGTACAGGGACATTTTGGCCTCACCCAGAGGGGTACCTCTGCACTGTCGGGTCAAGCACTCCATCAACCTGACCCCGGGAATTTCGCTACCCAATGGACCAATCTATCAACGCTCTATTCTGGAGAATGATGAGATCAAGAGTGTTGCACAAAAATTGTCACCTTGACATTCTGCAATCTGTGTGAGTCCATTACCACTCATACTTTCCTCCTCTGCAAGTTTTAAGCCTCAGTTCTTCATATCAAGCCTTGAAAATAAGAGAAAACCCTTAAAAGTCTATAAAACTCTGGTTCCGCACTTTCTCTTAGCATTACCTGCAGTCCCGCACCTAATGGTCAGGTCCCCTGTGCATCTGACCGCTCTGTCTCTGTGTTATGGGTGCAGACCCCTGTAAAATTCAAAAAGGCATAATTATATTCTTAAAAACTCACTTTGAGTCATTTCTAGAAGCTTCTGGAAGGAATCTTGAGGTGGCAAGTTCGCTCCTTTAAGGTTCATGCATCCCATACCTTAAGGAGCTAACCCCTTGATGTGAGGAGCTTATCCCTTTGAAGGAAGACTCTATCCCTTCATAGGTGGACTTGTAACCTCCTTCCTTTGCACTATAAAATGAAGCATTTGGATGGTTACTGGGGAGGTTGAAAACTGAATATTTTTGAGGTGAAATCCTGCTGGAACTTAGTCTTCCTAATTGAGCTTTTGTGAGGAAAGATTACATACCTCTTTGATCTCATTTGGAAGAGAGTGAGGCTTGTCAAAGTAGAGGAGATTCCTGTTTCCGACCCTGGGAGGAGCTTGTACAACATCAAGGCACCAAAGGTTGTCAATTTCTTCTATTTCAAAGTTAATACAATCAAGTTTATTTTTCTCAATAAGCTGTGTTTTATGGTTTATTTTATGGATTCCTTGATCACCATAATGAATATGATTTATTATATTAGCTATGTAGGTGTTATTTGATGTGTGCTTGTTTGTGATTGCAGGTTCTCAAAAGGAAACTCTTTCGGACAGTTGAAGGATGGCTGCTACAAATTAGCGTTGAACTTAAGGTAGGGTCTAAACACCTTTATAGTATTAATGAATCTCAATATGTTTAGAGAAAGGTAGATTTTCTTGTCCTGCTTGTTGCTAGATATCTTTTGATACTAGGGAGATTGGCCTTGTCTGCAAGACCGATTTATCCGTCCAACAAATTGGCAGCTCCGCTAGGGAACTGAATTTGGTTTTTGGTTTTCCTATTTCTTTGACTTGAGAAACTTGTTCTTGTTTCTGGTTTTTGCTTGATGTTTGTGGGATTGGGTAGTTTTTAGGATCTGGATTATTTTTGTTTTTTTTGAAGTTTAAAAGGAACCGCACTTTCTTTTTGCAGACAGTGTGGATCTCTCTGCATTTTTCGTTTATTACACAAAGCGATACCACATCTGGTTCTTCTGGAAGCCTGCAGACCCTGTTAAAATTTTTGAAAAACCTAAAATGTTTTCCTCCAGTTAAGTTTAGGTTTTATTTACGACTTTTAGTGTCTACCTAGATCTGCATGTGTTCTGTCAAAAATCTCTTGTGAGTGAGTTCCATTGGCATTTTTGTTTTAGATGATTTTCTAGAAGTTTTGCGTGCCTGGATTGGTTTTCACTTGGTCTTTGTAGTGACTCAGAGATTAGAAGCCTAAGAAACCTTAGATTACCCTGGTCTTTTTTGTCTTCTTGATGAGTCTGACTGGTTTGTGAAATCTGCCCTTGGTGAGAAATAGATTTCATTTTCTCTTTGCAAATCTTTGAACGAACTTGCTTATAAGTTTTGAATTTCATTTTTATAAAAGAAAACACATTTGGATGTTTTTTGATTGATTTGTTATTCTGAATGAATTGATCCTTAGTTTACTGAATAGCTAAGTAAAACGTCCTCGAAAATAATTTGAAGCTTTTATTTCAATTAGGTTTTCAGAAGTTTTTAGATCTCAAGATTAGCTTTTTTATAATTTTGAGTGTTTTCTAGAAATTGTATAATCTCTTTTGAAAGATTTGTTTTTTGTAGTTTTTTAGTGTTGAAAAGAAATGGATTTTTTGCAAGCATAACTAGTAGTCTCGTTTTGAGTTCTTGTTGAAAAAGATAAAAAGATTTTCTTTTCATTTACATGTTGAAGGAAAGATTTTTTTTTCAAAGAACTGCATTCTCAACTCTTTCTTTTAGCTAGGAATTCATTGAAGGAAAAACGAATTGTTTATCATTTTAGGTGCATTTTTAGTGTTTTTGGAGTCGATTCTTCACACCATCAAAGTTTCATTTCCATACCTATTGACTTAAGAAACAACCCATAAAAGTAATGCTTAATTAAAATTGATCTAGCAATCTTTTTATTTCTAGGGCTCTTATCACCAATATAGCTTAGGCTAGTATCTTGGAGTAGGGAGTAATTAATTCTCCAAGATAGTTAAAACAAACAAGTAGCTATATCTTGCGGTAGGAAATAAATCCAATTTTGATTGATATAATCCGGGAAGCTCCTCTTAAAGGAGTCAATTAGAAGATCATGTCCGCACCTTTGAGACAATCAAGTCTGTCTCATTGGGAAAGATAGAAGATTTGCGCGTATTATAAACGGTAAACCTCGAACTAACCATTGTCGAGGAGCCTAGGGTCACTTGTTGGTAAACCTTGGATTAATCATGTCGAGGAGCCTTCAAGGGGATTGAGCTTTGTTACTCTACCCTTGCGCGTATATCGGATCATAGACTGCTCCCCCAATTGTATTTGTTACTATTGGTAACCTTAGTGTCTATAAACTTAAGATTATTTCCTAAGGTGACGGTGAAGGACGGGTCTTACTGTACCTGAAGCAGACGTCGACTAGACTCACTTGGACTCTCTGGGGGGTTCTCTTCACTCGAGATGGTTTTGTGAAGAAATTTGTGCCAGTTTGTTTCATTAAGCAGGTTGGCAGGGTAACTGTTCCAACCGCCCTTTCTGTATTGAATTCTACGACGTTGGATTTCATCACCAACTAGTGTTTTTGGTATGGAAAGTTTCTGTTTGTGTGTGGTTTGAACTCTTAGATTTTTTTAGGTGTGTGATTCAATTGTTTGGTTCTTTAGAGACTTTAGATGGTTTTATTGAGATTTTCTTTGTTTGCGTGTGAGTAATTAAATATTTAATCGTGGCTGAATTACCGAGACAATCCCGTAGACTTCGGGGGCAACCTCCCAAGTATACACCAAGCCATCTTGAATGGCTACGAGCTCTTGTATCACCTAGTGACAGTAGATTTGGGTGACCGGAAGCCGGAGAGTCATCTTTAATTGTTCATCCTGATTATCAAGTTCAAGCAACAGAGTATATTTCTGAACCAATTTCATTTTCCGAAGTTACTTGTAGTATTTCTTCTACTGGTGAAATAGTTGAAGAACCTAAAATTTCTGAGCCTGAAACTGAACCTACTGCTACTCCATCCTCAAGATTTGCTTCTCCAACTTCTAGTGGTCTTGGCTCACCTAGGGTAGGAAGTATCATTACCCAAAATCTTCCTTCTGGACTCATTTCCATTGAAGAACTTGTTAGTCCGGACGAAGACATAACTCTCCATGAAAATCAACCAACTTTGGAACTTAGGGAGCGTGAATCAATTTTCTACAGTGCTTTTAGGATTGACGCTTGATACGTATCTTTGACAAACTTTTTAGAAAACCCGGGTCTTAGTTTTTCACCACCTCGAATTCCTTTTCATCCTACACCCAGAGGTTATTATCCTCCTTTGAATATGTCAAAATGGTCATCCATGTTTTCCCAGACACTGGAAACATTTTTATATGGCAGTCCTTCTATTCCTTTTGGGTATCAGTCTCTCACTGGTACTTTTTCAGGAGCATCTCCTCAACCAATTGAACATGGGATATCAACTGGTAATAATGGAACTCAAGCATTGAGCGTAGAAGAAATTCTTATGATGTCTGGTACTATTCCAAATCCACAACCTCAAGGTAGTCAGTTACCGCCTGGAGGGCAACCTTAAGGTAGTCAGTTACTACCTGGGGGAAACCTCAAGGTACTCAATTACCGCCTGGGGGGCAACCTCAAGGTAGTTAGTTACCACCTAGGGGGCAACCTCAAGGATAGTACATACCTTCGGGACAGAACATACCTCAAGGTCAACCCCAGACTCAGTACATACCTCAAGGTAAACCCCGGTATCAATATATATCTCAAGGTCAACCCCAGTTTCAGTACGTGCCTCAAGGTTATCAACCTCAAGGTTAGTACCCAACTCAAGGTTTCCAACCACCTTCTGGTCAATCATTTGTACAAGGAGCTGGAAATGTACCATTTAATTATCAGTCCTATGCTCAACCTGGTTATGGCCCTTCATATGCTCAACCTTTTATGGGTCCATACCCCGGAATGAACATGGTGTGGGATCCATCTCAAACTCAACAGACTTTGCAACCTAACGTGCAGTTCTCAACTCAATCTGGACAACCTTTAGTTTCTGGTTCAACCCAGCAACCTGTCCAGTCTACTGTTCAAACCTCTGCACCTAGTGTAGTTCAGCAGCCTGGGCCTAGTTCACCTTGAACTCCGCCTCAAACTGCTGCTGCAACTATTGCAGCTTCTGTTCAATCTACCCCACCTACTTCTGGACTATCAGCAGCTCCGGTTTCTACTGTTCCTGCATCAGTGCAGACTCCTCAAGCCTCTTTACCACAGTTGGGACCTACAATTCAGACTTCGGTTCAGATGCCTATAGGACAACCTGGTCCAAGTACGGTTGTCACAAGTCAACCGCAATTCACTTATCAACCGCACCAGGGACAGTATCAATTTGGTCCTACTGTAAAAATTCCAGCTTATCAGTATCAACCATACGCTGGATATACTTATCAACAACCTCAACAACTCCTGTTTAGTCCGGTTAATCCTGGTTTCCCAGGAGGTTATAATATTTCAAATGCAAATCCAATTCTGGGTTATCCTGGATATCCTCTTCCTGGGGCTGGTCTTGTTACCCAAGGTTTTCACGATCCTAACCATCAGTTATTGTTTATAGCAACTTTGGATTTCCCTGATTTGTCGCACCTTACGAACAACCCAATTTACTATCTTCCGTATTGGCCGCCAATGCCTAATAAGTCGCCCAATGATATCCCGAAGTTCGAGGGTAAGTTAGGAGAAGATCCGTTAAATCATGTGATGACTTATCACATATGGTGTGCATCTATTTCCATTATTGATGATTCAATTCGCTTACGTCTTTTTCAACAAACTCTGATTGGTGTTGCTGCCAAATGGTACATTGAGTTACCACGAGCCTATTTTTATAATTTTAGTCAGTTAGCTACTTCTTTCTTAACTCATTTTCAGTTTCTTGTCAGATATGACAATGGCACGAAATTATTAACTTCATTAAAACATTCCACGTCCACATATATTTTAGATCATATTCATGAATGGCGATGTAGACGACGTTTAGTGAAAGTTTTTATTCCGGATCAAATTTTAGTAGAATGGTTCGTTAAATCATTATTACGTAAAATCACTGAAGATGTAGCTAAGGGAGGAGTTATTACTGAAGAGCAAGTAATTGCTCAAGCTCAGTACCTTGACCTCGTTTATACGCAGTCAGGTACTTTACATGAAAAAATCCCCGACCTTCCAAAACATAATCAATTAACTGCAGCTCGTTCAGGGTCTCATGCCACTGATGGTATGATTGGTTCAGTTAGTACCAAAAGTAAGAAGAAATCTTCAAAGAATTCTTCTCCTATTATAACTTTACCAGATTCCCCAACAAGAGACTCTTCTGCTGAAATTCCTGCCGATTTCCATGTCATAGAATCATCTACGGCCAAATCAAAATCCGGTGGTAAAAAGAAGGGGAAGAAGAAAAATAAACAAAACTCAAAAGTGAAATCAGATAAAACTGAATCTACTGATGAGAAACGTAAACCTCGTTATCCTTATCTCATTTATGATGAGGATCATTTTACAAGAGATTGCCCACATCGAGCTGAGGTTGCAAAAATCATCAAAGGTTCTCAAATGCCTGTTGTCTTGAAGGATCCTTTTCCTAGCCAAGATAGTAAGATGATTTGTTCTTCCTCAAATGCCTCAGAAGAACCCATTATGATGATGTCCCATGTCATGATTACGATGCGATCGCAAGATTATGGTAGTAAAAATCCTGTTGGTGGTAAGGAATCAGAATCTTCTAATTCAAACCCATCAACTTCAACTCCTTCTGGTTCTAATCCAATACAGATCAAGAAACCTAACCCTGACTTAGTAATAAAACCACCTACAAAAGGTATACTTCAGAAGTTAGCTTTCAATCCACATGCGAGAGCTACTAAGAACTATAACATTGTTGAAGACTTAGCTATTTCCCCTTCAGCAATGTCGGCTTTGGAGGTGCTGCAATCATGCCCAACACAACGTAAATTACTGTTGTTGGCTATAGGAGCTGTTGATATTCAAGATTCAAACCTTATAATCTTCGATTTATAGAATAGTACATCTTGCCTACCTCATCAAATGGATTTTCAGATTCCATTCTTAGTAAAAAACAGACCTTGCTTTCAGACTGTGATTGATGAGGTAGCTTCTACGTGTATTATGTCGATCTAGTGTTGGAGATCACTTGGTTCTCTGACACTCAATCAACCCCCGATGATTCTAAAGGCTTTTGATGGCTGAGGGTTCCATCCTTTTGGCATTTTGCAGGATTTACCTGTAGGGGTTAAAGGAAAAAACTATAAATCTAGATGTGGAAGTGGTTGATGCCCCTTTAGATTACAACCTTCTTTTGGGTCGCAGTTGGTATTACGCTATGACTGCTGTTGTTTCATCGGTCTTTTGGCTTATCAAGTTTCCTCATGATGGAAAGATCATTCCCATAGACCATCTAACTTTTTTTTCGTCCAACCCAGCCTCTTCTGATAGTATTCAACATGTCGATAAAACAACTATCCCTTACAAGGATGTTGGGGTAGGATTGATTAAAGATTCTGGTTTACTAGGAACGTTTTCCTTTCTTCCTCCTAACGTATCAGCTTATATTGCAACTATTCATATGATTTCATCGAACACTATTGCTTTTGATGATCCTTGGATCGTACCTTCCGATTCTGAGGTGGATTCATTTAGTGACGTCATGCCTTTGAGTCCCTTTGAAATTGCATATCAGGTTGTACAGCCATTTTTTAACCCTTCTTCAATCGAAATTGATCCAATGAATGTGGTCCATGGAGAATCACTTTCAATTTCAACCTCAGCTTCAACAACGTTTTCTGAGCCTGTTCATACTGATGAGCAGATTCGTGAACTTTTCCCTGTTGATGATTTACCATGGGAAGATATTCATCATCGATCTTCGTTTTCACCTGAGCTTGATCATTTTGAAAATGATTTTTCATCTATTTTTACCGCTAACTATGTCAAAGAACCACATAATCCATTGCAACATCCTGATTCTAAGTTAAATTTGGGAAATATTTCTCGAATGGTTCCTATTGACATTTCAGTTAAACCCAGAATTATTGAAAACATTCATATAGGTGCTTCCTGTACGGACGATGAAATCCAAACTTATAAAGCCCTATTTCAAGAATTCCAAGACGTGTTTGCCTGGTCATATGAAGAAATGCCAGGAATCGATCCATCAATTGTTGTCCATGAAATTAAAACTTACCGGGATGTTAAACCTATCCGACAACGTTTGCGTCAGATACATCCATGAAAAGCTGCTACTATTAAAGCTGAAGTTGAGAAATTACTTCGAGCAAGTTTCATTTATCCAATTCCCTTAATAGATTGGGTATCAAATATTGTTCCTGTTAACAAAAAGCAAGGAACGATAAGAATATGTATCGATTATATGGATATTAATCGAGCTTGTCCTAAAGACAATTATCCAACCCCCTATATCGATCAAATTATTGATGATTGTGCCGGCAGTGAAATGTTCTCCTTTATGGATGGTTTTTTCGGTTACAATCAAATCAACATACTCCCTGTTGATCAACCAAAAATGGCTTTCATTTGTCCATGGGGGACATTTGCTTATTACAAATTACCTTTTGGATTGTAGAACACTAGAGCAACTTTTCAAAGAGCTATGTCTTACGCCTTTCATGACATCAAGCACATTGTGCAGCCTTATCTCGATGATTTACCTACCCATTCATTACGTAGAGCCGATCATATCATTCATTTACGAGCAATCTTTATGAGATGTAGGCATTATCGAATTAGGCTGAATCCACACAAATATGTTTTCTGTATAGAAACGGGTCGTTTACTGGGATTTGTCGTTTCGAAAGCTGGCATTCATGTCGATCCCTCGAAGGTTGAAGCTATTGTTAAATTACCTCCTCCTTCGACTCTTCACCAACTCCAAAGTTTGCAAGGGAAAGAAAACATTTTACGTCATTTCATTCCTAACTACGTCGAGATAACGAAAGGTTTTACCAGGTTGTTGAAACAGAATAATCCATTCTTTTGGGATGAGATTGCTGACAAATCTTTTGATGCACTTAAACACGCATTGACCCATGCACCATTATTGCATCCTCCCAACTACAACCAGGATTACTTTTTGTACCTTGCCGCTTCTCATTCCACCATTGGGATGGTTTTAGTTCAGGAAGATGAATTCAACAATGAACGTGTGATTTATTATCTTAGTCGAACTCTGAATCCAACTGAGCTTAAATATTCGCATGTGGAGAAATTGGCATTGGCAGCTATTCAAGCTATCCAAACATTCCGTCACTACATCTTATTATGCAAAACCACGGTAATTTCTGACTGTAACCCAATGACGTATATTTTGACCAAACAATTGCTAGGGGGCAAGTATTCCAAATGGATAGTTATCCTGCAGGAATTTGACTTGGAATTTGAAAAATCCAAGGCAAAGAAATCTTTGGTTTTGCGAAAGTGATGTGTGATTTCCCACGTACTGATACTGAAATGTGGCAGAAGAGCTCATTGCGGACGAATCCTTGTTTCTTATCAGTACTCTTGATCCATGGTATGGAGATATCATTGTTTATCTCCAAACCCAATCTTTTCGGCCTAAAATTTCATGATCTCAGCGACGGAAAATACGTTTCCAATCCCAACAATACAATATTATTGGTGATACACTCTATCGTTGTGGGGCGGATTCTGTTTTCCGACGTTGTCTAACTCATGAAGAAGCTAAAAAGGTTCTAAATGACTGTCACTCTAGATCATGTGGCGGTCATATGTCTAGGTATGCCACAGCGCAAAAGATATTGCGTGCTGGTTATTTCTGGCCATCCTTATTCAAAGATTGTATCTATGCAGTCTGGAAATGCCACAATTGTAAAATTTTTGATCGTAAGATGTGTGCTCCACCCGCTCCTCTCCACCCTATAATTACCGTCAGTCCTTTTGCAAAGTGGGGTATTGACTTTATTACATGTAACCCTCACTCGGCCTGGGGGCATGCGTATATCATCCTTGTGGTAGATTATTTTACTAAGTGGGCCAAGGCGATGCCTACATTTTCGGCATACGGAAAAACTGTTGCAACTTTCGTTTTCAATCATATAATTACTAGATTCGATGTTCCTCAAGTGATTATTACTGATCATGGAAGTCATTTTCAAAACATCATGATGACTGAACTAACAGATCAACTTGGCCTGCATCACGATAGTTCTACTCCATATTACCCACAGGCTAATGGTCTGGTTGAAGCTATCAATAAAGTTCTAGTCACTATGATCCAATGAATCATTGGTATTCATAGGTCAAATTGGCACAACATGTTATTTTCAGCACTTTGGGCATATCGAACCTCAGTAAAAACATCAACTGGTTTCACTCCTTTTCAAATGGTTTATGGTTTGGAAGTAGTGTTACACATTGAATGCGAAATTACGTCATTGCAAATAGCCATAAGATTACTCCCAGCCACTTCCGAAGAGGAGAAACGTTTATTTTACTTAGCTCAGCTAGATGAGAATCGACGTGATGCTGCATTAGCAATCGAAACTCATGCGAAACGGTTAAAAGCTCAGTACAACCGAAATGTTACACCTCGTAATATTTTGGAAAGAGACCTAGTATTACTATACGATCAAGCAAACGATAAGCTAGGGGCTGGAAAATTTGTACCTATGTGGCATGGTCCTTATATTGTTAAGCGAAAGCTAGCAAAAGGGGCCTATGAATTGGTAGATTTTGACAGTGTCTCTTTGGGTAAACCCAGAAATGGTCTTTATCTAAAGAGATATTATTCTTAAATTTTGGTGTGGAGATTTTTTGTTAGATTAGTTTCTTTCTAGCTGGTATGTTTTAGATTAGAAATGTGTGCCTAGTTTAGAGAGTACTTGTATCATTATTCTTGCTTATCTTGATTTTACTCTTGATATTGTAGATGTCGACGTCTCTTCAAACATACATTGGTTTTGCTGATGGTGCTTGTCGTAATACACGGAACATTTCTTCCACAGCTTGGGTTATCTATTCACCCTCTGATGAGTTAGTATCTATGCATGGGGTAAGCCTCGGTCAAACAACGAATAACATTGCAGAGTATAGTGCAGTGATTGAGTTATTATCTGAATCCATCTCATTTGGGATTTGGAGTTTGATTGTTAGTTTATATTCTAAACTTGTTGTATTATAGCTTAATAGAGTTTATGCCATTAGAAATCCAGTATTATTAAGATTATTTTTGAGAGTTCATCTCTTGGAACGTGAATTTGACTACATTGAATATCAGCATATTCCAAGATATTTAAATACATTAGCAGATGCAGTTGCTTCTCGAATGTTAAATAGACATTTGCAATAATCAAAAAGTAAATTTAAAACATTCCATAACATGTTATACAAGATAGCTAGTAATAGTGATATATCATAGCATAGAAGTGTGTCAAATATACATCGTCTTTGATCATAGGTTGAAAAACACCTTATGATTGGCAAAATGATAATACAAAAAGACATAAAATGTTGTGTGAGTCTACAAAAGCAATCATCCTATCCCTGGTGATGATCACAATAAGAAACCACTGCTCGGGCCACCCTACAAAGGAACCTCCTAAAAGGTCCTGGGACCCTAATCACATATCGTTGTAACCTAAGTGGGATATCATCTATGCCAGTCTCTGGAATATCTACAGTTAAATGCTCTAGATGATTCTCCAATTCGGTCAGGGTCTCTGTAGATTGGTCCTGTGGGGCCGATACTGCTGTAGTTGGGTGTCTCCTCTCATAGGGCTGGAGAGCGGCTGCTCGTCGTGTACCCACATTTGCATTTGAAACTTTTTATTATCATTTTTGAACGATTTAAAAAAATAAAAAATAAAAAGTAAAAATAAAATAAAATAAAAAATAGTTAAAACTTAGAAAATGTTGAGAATTATTTTACCTGAATCATCCCACTGCTCTCCTGGTGGAAGATTCATGTCTAGGTCACCACGATAATCCATCCTAGCATATGGAAAATCCTAAATCACAAAAAGTTGGTTCCCCAACCAACCAAAATACTCAGGTGGAAATCGAACAACCTATGAACCCTCCTCAGGATGACGAGCCATCACTGCAACCCAACGCATTATCCTAGGCTCTTGAGGAAGTCCAGACTCAAAGGAAAGCTACTATGGGACCAACATCGAGACCCTCTCTTGACCAAATCTCACAACCAGGAAACCATATCCAAAGCTTTTTAGTTTTCCATTCTTTGCTCTAGTTAGTTGGCCTTTTACATTTGCCAACACAGCTTCGCACGAGTTGAAGATGGTACCTCGCTAATAGTCTACTACCATTCGCATATGGGATCTGGTAGCTACATGCAATGCTGCACTCCCGCATAGTCTGGTGACAGTGAACACGATAACCTTAAGTTCAGGACGGGCGATAGTTTTAATATCGATCCGTTTGTCCTCTATTTGATTATTGCAAAACTCCAATCGGAGACTAGCAACAGACTGGCCACCTGGCCTAGTCCTGAAAAGAGATAATTGTTCGCCTCTCTTGGGCAAACCAGTCAAAAAATATATGTCCTCCAGCTCAATTTCGAGCTGGTGGCCACCAATCATGAAACATTGGTCCTGTACATTCCGCCTGTCTACCAGCAATTGTAAGAAGTCTACTTGGGCCCTCATGTCGGGTATGGCGTAGAATTTAAATAGTCTACATGCCCTCAATGCATCCAATGTGGGTTGATGATTTATTGTGGCTAGGTCCACATCCTCATTCTCGCGTTCCCGCCAAATAAGCATTTTGTATGTCCTACATTGCACAAAAGACATATTAGAACAATTTAGTTCAAAAAAATTTCCGCGGAAATGGAGAAATTTCAAATTTTAAAACCTATTTCATGGGGTCCACACCCACTAGTTAGGAATAGTGCGTAGGTCTGCACTCGTCGTAAGCAATAGGTGCAAACCCACAACTTTTTCCTTTGTAAAAAAAGTTGGGGGCCGCATGTTGCACCTGCAGACCCCCACGAGTGTTTTTCTAAAACAAATTCTCCTTAAAAAATCAAATTTAAAGCCCTAAAATGAAATGAAAATAGTTGAAATGCAAGATAACGATGATGTGGATTACCTGGAGCTGACGGTTTTCGATTCCAACGGACAGATTTTCTGCAATCTTCACAGGAAGTTTCTTACCCAAAAGCTCTCTCTTCTCACTCTGAAGTCGAACGATAAAAATGAATTGCAAAAGCCCTTTTTATAAGATTTTTTGAATAAATGAATTTTTAATTTATTTATTTTTTACTTTAAAAAGGTAACTTTTTGATGCATTTTATTTATCTTAAACAGGTATGAGTAATGTTTTGAGTTTTTGTGTAGAATATTGGATTTTTTTAGGGAAAATTGATCATTTTCAACAAAAAAACATTGGAGTCCTCTTTAAGTTCTATCTGACTCATAAAATATTAAAAGATTGCCGAGTTTTTTCCCTTTTTAAACTCATTAAAACAGAATTAAAAGGACGATCCACTTACAACTCTTTTCTGACCGTATAAACATGAAAAGATCGTCGGACATTTGTCGTTTCAAGTTCGATATTGGTTATAAAATGATGTGTCTTTGATCGCTTTTTTACTTTTTCAGATAAAGGCCACTAATTATGAAAAGTACTCCTTGATCATAATGGTCAAGCGGTTCTCTCAAGTATTATTTTATACTTTTTCGAGCTTGGGAGAGACAAATTTACAAAAAATGACATCCATGGAGTTTTCTTAAGTTTTTCTTCTGACTCCCTAAAATTGAAAAACACCAAGTTTTCCTATACTGGACTCGTTAAAATTTAACAGTAAAGGACCTGTTCAATTTTAAACAGGAACGAACCACTCCTTCTTAGGGTTCGAACTTTAAACTAAGTTGGACTCATCCGAAGGATGAGCTTATAGCCAAGCAAATGTTATCCTCCTCAAGCTTGTTGAAAATAAAGAGGTACTTGCCAGAAATGGTGGGGGAAAAGAGAGGAAAATGAACCTGTTTGTTACACTTTGTGTTTTAGAAAAGCAGTTAACCACTCTTGAACATGACACTTTTTGTTCACCTGGATTGGGAAATCCTTTGCCTAACAGTTAATCAAACCATATTGAAAGTCTTCAGCCAGTTTTTGGGTATTAGCTTTGGGTCAATTGTCACCAAACCATCCACAGTGTCATTATGTGTTCAAGAGGTCAGATCAAATAAACCATTCATCTGCAACATATCTGTCATCCATTTTGACCATCCCTGAATTAGTCCTTGCCAAATATATTTCTTCAAACTTGATCTATAATTTTGTGTTGTGGGCTTGCCTACGACAGATCGCTTTCTATCAACTTCAGCTCATTATCTAGAAAGATGATCTAGAAATCATCAATACCTTGGAATCTACATGCCCTAATGGCAGGTTTCTCACCTTCGACGATAGGTTGCATCATTGACCTTCGATCAAAGGATTCTATGACATGTTCGACATCAGCTCATTTATTCACATTTCATGGATTGTACTAAGTACTTTGAGAGCCATTGACATTACTGGTGATTTCTCTCACACTTGTTAACAATTCACATCATTGACTAGTAATCAAGTGGTTTCTACCATGTTCGACTTCGACACATTCATTCACATGGATAGAATCATACTAGTTCGGGAAGCAGAAATCAAGACCCTGGATCTAGTTTCCACCATCCAAACTGAGAGGAATTTTGTTATTCATTACACAGTGGACTATTCATAAACAGGTGGCTGCGCCCATACTGTGACTAACATATTTCTATACTCATGATGTATTACAAAATCATTCCTGTATTAGAGCAGTTTAGTTAGTTTTCTAGTCAGTTTTGATCTGAGCATGGGAATTCCTACCTCAGCGATGATATGTTCACATATATATATTTTGCATTGAATGTTTTTACAGGTTCCAACTGGGGTGTCTACAGGATGATCCTTGAAATGATAAAGTACTTCACTCTTCATACATGAAAGACTTTATTTTCATCTATTACGGACTTCGCGCTTTAGGGGGCAATCTGTTGCACAAAAATTGTCACCTTGACATTCTACAATCTGTGTGAGTCAATTACCACTCATACTTTCCTCCTTTGCAAGTCTTAAGCCTCAGTTCTTCATATCAAGCCTTGAAAATAAGAGAAAACCCTTAAAAGTCTATAAAACTCTGGTTCTGCACTTTCTCTTAGCATTACCTGCGGTCCCGCACCTAATGGTCAGGTCCCCTGCGCACCTGACCGCTCTGTCTCTACGTTATGGGTGCGGACACCTGTAAAAGTAAAAAAGGCACAAGTATATTCTTAAAAACTCACTTTGAGTCATTTCTAGAAGCTTCTGGAAGGAATCTTGCGGTGGCAAGTTCGCTCCTTTAAGGTTCATGCATCCCATACCTTAAGGAGCTAACCCCTTGATGTGAGGAGCTTATCCCTTTGAAGGAGGACTCTATCCCTTCATAGGTGGACTTGTAACCTCCTTCCTTTCCACTATAAAATGAAGCATTGGGCTGGTTACTGGGGAGGTTGAAAGCTAAATATTTTTGAGGTGAAATGCTGCTGAACCTTAGTCTTCCTAATTGAGCTTTTGTGAGGAAAGATTACATACCTCTTTGATCTCATTTGGAAGAGTGTGAGGCTTGTCAAAGTAGAGGAAATTCCTGTTTTGGACCTGGGAAGAGCTTGTACAACATCAAGGCACCAAAGGTTGTAAAGTTCTTCTATTTTAAAGTTAATACAATCAAGTTTATTTTTCTCAATAAGCTGTGTTTTATGGTTTATTTTATGGATTCCTTGATCACAATAATGAATGTGATTTATTATATTAGCTATGCATGTGTTATTTGATGTGTGCTTGTTTGTGATTGCAGGTTCTCAAAGGAAATTCTTTCGGACAGTTTAAGGATGGCTGCTACAAACTAGCATTGGACTTAAGGTAGGGTCTAAACACCTCTATAGTTTTTATTAATGAATCGCAATATTTTTAGAGAAAGGTAGATTTTCTTGTCCGCTTGTTGCTAGATATCTTTTGATACTAGGGAGATCGGCCTTGTCTGCAAGATCGATTTATCTGGCCAACAAAGAGGTAGATTCAAGAAATACTGTAGAAAGGGCACATCAGGCCAAGCTCATCACCCCGTGGGGGCTCGATTTTATTGTTACAGAAAAAGGATGGGACCTGGAGGCTTTGTATTGACTATCAGGCGCTGAACAAGATCACTTTCTGGAATAAGTACCCAATCCCGCGGATTGATGATCTTCTAGACCAACTCAAGGGGGCCAAATATTTCAGCATTATTGACTTGAAATCAGGTTATCACCAGGTGCTTATCGAACCCTCCGATGTGTGGATGACTGCCTTCAAATCCAAGGAGATCATTTTTGAATGGTTGGTCATGCCATTCAGATTAATGAACGCCCCTGCAATCTTCATGAGATTGATGGACGACATCTTGTGTCCCTTCACCAATGCATTCGTGGTGGTGTATTTAGATGACATCTTCATCCTCAACCAGAGTTGGGAAGAGCACCTCCACCATATTCGACAGGTCCTTCAGACCCTTCGACAACACAAGATGTGTGCTAACTTGGAGAAATGTACCTTTGGCTTGATCCAGATTCAATATCTAGGGTACATCATTGATGATTAGGCTGTACATGTGGACCCATCCAAGATAAAAGTCATTCGAGGTTGGCCAACCCCAACCACTCTAATAGAGCTCCACATATTTTTTGGTCTTGCTAATTTCTACCGTAGGTTCGTTTTGGGGTTCTCTCATATCGCTTGGCCTTTAAGTCAAGTCAGCAAAGGTGGAGCGAAAGCCAAGTTCTTTTGGTCGGAAACCTAGCAGCGGGCATTCTCTGAGTTGAAGAATTGCCTTTGTTTTGCACCAATGCTCAGATTACCAGACCTGCAACAACCATTTGAGATTGGGACAGATGCCTCAGACTATGCTATTGGTGCAGTTCTTACTCAACATGGGCATCCAGTGGCTTACCACAGTGAGACAGTTTCAAACATAGTTCGAAAGTACCCCACTTATGACAAAGAAATGTATTCCATTGTGCATGCCTGTCTTCAATGGAAGCATTACATTTTGGGGAATGAAACGGTCATCCACACAAACCATCGGCCTCTAGAGTTCATATAGACATAAGGGAAGTTGCAGAATGATCGTCATCAAAAATGGTTCACCTATCTACAACAGTTCCATTTAAACATTAAGTATAAGAAGGGCAACACCAATAATGTTGTTGATTACCTCAGCCGACCACCGGTCAGGGCACTAATCCTTGTGCTCGACTCCTATGGCCATGATACATCAGGGTTGCCGCATCTTTACAAGAGCGATCCATAATTCGACAAAATATACCAAACACTCCTAAAAGGGAAGAAAGTTCCAAAATTTCACCTTCAGGATGCATTGTTATGCCACTTGGGACACATATGTGTTCCTTCAAGTGAGCGTGCCAAGATGATTTGGAAAGCGCACTACAGTCGGGTTGCTGGAGATTTTGGAGTAGAGAAAATCGTGGCGGTATTGCAGAAGTATTTTTAGTGCCCGAAACTTCGTCAAGATGTTGGGAAGTACATTATATCCTGCATCGCCTGTGCCATTGCCAAACCAACCATCAAGAAGCAAGACTTGTATACTCCTCTACCTACTCCTAATCGGCCTTGGGAATCTGTCTCCATGGATTATATGTCGAGCCTTCCTTCTACTAAGCACGGCAACAATTGCATTTTCGTGGTCGTCGATAGATTCTCTAAGATGGCCATCATGGCGGCTTGCAAGAAGAGTATCACAACAGAGGCCACTACTAAGCTCTTCTTTGAGCGAGTGTGGGTACACTTTGGGATCCCACAGTCCATTATCTCATATCGAGGCAACAGATTCTTGAGTGCATTTTGGTCAAGTCTCTAGTCGATGTTGGATACAAAACTCACTAAGTCCACGACTTTCCATCCCTAAACTGATGGCCAATTAGAAGGTTGTCAACAGGATGATAGTACACATTTTGCACATGTACAACTCAAAGAATCCACGTACATGGGATGAAAGTCTCCCCTATGTCCAACACAGCTATAATAGAGCTCTCCACAGCTCAACAGGCCACATCTCCTTTCAGGTAGGGCTGGGATTTCAGACATTTATGCCCCATTGATGTGGCCATACTATTTGCAGCTACTCAGGTAGATTCAACTCATGTGCAGTTCGAAGCTGAAAGGGCTAACATATTCATTGAGCACATTCAACACATCCGCCAATAGGTCCATGATATATTGGAAAAATTTAATGCTATGTACAAGCAGCACCATGATCAACATCGAGTGTCGCACAAATTCCATGTGGGCAACAAAGTTTGGCTACATTTGCAGAAGGAGCACCTTGCTGGACCCCACTGCAAGCTTCGCCCACTCTGATATGGGCCATACACCATCACCAAGGCCATCGGGGACAATTTCTTTGAGCTCAACATCCCACCGTTCCTTGGTCTGCACCCAATGTTTAATGTAGATCGCCTTCAACCATACTTTCCACCATTGTTGGATACAATTGACATTGTAGAACAACTCACACCAACAGAGCTCAACCCGGACTACTTGGAACAGGCCACAACTGATCAAATCATGGACACATATATTAAGAACACTTGGCAATATAAGATACAACTATATCGAGTTGTCAAAGCAGGCCAACTCTTTCACCAAGGCAAATGGCTCACCAGGGATCAAGTTCAGCAGAAGTTTCCTCATCTCATAGAGGAACTCAACGCAATGGGGACCATTGCTTCCTAAGGGGGGAGGACTGATCCATGTGGATATTGGTGCCCACTCGCCTATTCCACTTGAACCCTCACCATTATTTTTTTCAGTTTTTCAGTTTCCTTAATTACAGCACAATTTACTATTTTTGGCAGTTTTTCAGGTCCTAGAATTCCAGAGCCATTTTGAGGCCCTAAATGACGTTTTTATGAAAACTTCCTCTGGTGATTGCGTAGGTATTCATGTTGACGATTGTAGTCCTCAGAGAGATATTTCCAACGAGGTATCATTCGCGTCAAACAGAGATAATATGACCAAATTACGACCCCGGGAAGTTGGCTACCCAACTAACTCCAACAGGGCCCATAAACTCTTGGTGTTACATCTCTTCGAGTTATGGTTTTGGTTGTTTAGGGTTTTCTCTTATTGTTCAATAATAAAAAGGCCCTTGAGCCTCATTGTAACTCAGTTCAGAGGCATGTAGCTGTGACATCTCTTCTCAGAGATAAGCTACAATCCCCCGAGCTATCTTATTTCCATTCTGTTTGTAAGCATAGTTAACATAGTTACTAATCAAATGGGAACTATTACCTCAAAACGGGTACCCGAGCCCAAACAAACATGAAAAAACACCTTGAAATCAAAAAGTGTTGATGCCGGAATAATGTTGTTGTTGTTGTTGTTGTTGTTGTTGTTTTTTGTTTTTTTTTACAGAATAAATTTTCAATATTTTTTTAAAATAACAGTAAAAAACAATAAAAGCCATTTTGTTTGGTGAAAAAAAAACTTGAAATCGAAAAGTGTTGATGCCGGAATAACATCTTTTTTTCAAGGTACATTTTCAACACTTTTTAGTAATGACGTTAAAAACAAAATATTGTGACTCTAAAAAACTTTAAATTTCCAATGATTTTCAAGCATGACATTAACGATAACATATCACGTCTTTGAAAACCCTTAAAATTCCAATGATTTTAAAGCATAACATTAAATTTAAAATATCACTTCTTTGAAAATCCTTAAAATTCCAACAATTTTCAAGCATGGGGCTAAGAAAAGTATTTATAATTGTTTTCAGTCATAACATTAAAGATAAAATATCACGACTTAGAAAAACATTATAAATCTTGACAATTTTTCAACAATGGAATTAAAACCAAATATTGTGACTACAAAACAATCTTAAATTTTCAAAATATTTTAAGCATGACATTATGGAAAAATTTTATGATTAAGAAAACTTTAAAAATGAACACCTGAATGAAAGAGTTATTATACCAAGAGTAATTTTTTTTAAATGCTAAATTTATAGTGATTTTGAAACCTTTAGCCTAAGACAACTTGATACATCGCAGAAAAAAATAAAAATCAACTATCAAATTGACACGCAATGTAAGTGAGCTCAACCCATTGTAATGAAAACTTAAAGACCAACCATGAAATTAACACATTGTGGGGCAAACTTGACTCATTATAAAGAAAATTTTAAAATCAACTACAAATTGCACATAATGGGATTGGGTTGCTAGACAAGCATCGACACATACCCTACAAAATATATATATATATATATATATATATATATATATATAGAGAGAGAGAGAGAGAGAGATATATATATATATATATACAAGAAAACAAAAATTCAAATATTGAAAAAAAAAATTAAAAATAAAAGTAATAAAACATAAAAAACATGATAAAAAATCAAATATAAAAATATATAGAAATGCAAAAATTTAAATATTGAAAAAGAAAAACAATAAAAATAAAAAAACACAAAAAATCAAAAGAAAACAAAAATTCAAATATTGAATAGAAATACAAATAAAAAATAATAACAAGTAATAAAACATTAAAAAAACATGACAAAACAAATCAAATATAAAAAATATACAGTAATGACATAAAAAAATAACTATAAAATGAAAAAAAATAACGGAGTTATCTATCGAGGCAGAGGAATTGCTCGGACGGCCAAAAGTGGCTAGAATCTGGGCAAAAAAATTTCAAAAAATCTTGTAGAGGCAGTGTTTGAATCATGTTTTTGATGGTGGAAATGGATTCAGCACCATCAAAAACGTCTAGGACACTTAAACTTTTGAAGTTTAACAACTATAACTTGGATTTACAAAAATCCTTGCTAGATTTTCTCTAAATATGACCGCAATTTCCATAACTTTTCGAGCAATTCCTCTAGCTAGTTAGACTATGGCAAAAATGACCATACCATGTAAAATTTAATTTAAATAAAATAAAAACCAAATAAAAAATAAAAATAAGAATAAAATTACAAAAATAAAATACAACATTACAAAAATTAAAAACTTAAAAAATATAAAAATATAATAAAAAAAAATCCCTGACGATCCTGAAGCCTGACGACCCCGAAGCCTAACTGGCCAGGGGTGGCAAGGGGACGATTCATGACAAAAAATAAATTAAATTTCATAAAATATATAAAAATAAAAACAAACAAAAAAAACCATAAAAATGTAAAAAAACAAAAAAAAAACAAAATTAACTTGTAAAAATGAAAAATTATAAAAAATAAAAAAAAAAAACAAAAAATATATATATAATATAAGAAAATATGAATAAAAATTTAAAAAGACCATTTTTTAAGTTAAAAATAAATAAATAAATAAAAACTAAAAACGTTATTTAAAAAATATTAAATAATTATCAAAAAATAAAATTAAATTAAAATTAAAACAAAAAAACAAAACAATTAAAAAAATTAAATATTTAAATTTAAAACTTAAAATAAAAAATATTTATATTATTAAAAAAAAAAAACAAACAAAGAAACAAACTTAAATTTAAATTTAAAATACTTAAACTTCAAAAAAAAAAAAATTAAAAATAAAACATAAAAATACAATTTAAAAAATAAACAATATAAAAATAAAAAATAAAAACAATTTAAAAAAAACAATTACACAATACAACCCCGCTTGCCTCCCTCCCCTCCCCTTCCCCACTGGGCCCCTACTGCTCTCCCCTCCCGCCCCTCGGCCCTCCCCCTTTCCCCCTCCCCTACCCGCCTGGGCCCCCACCGCTCGGCCCTCCCCCCTCTCGGCCCTCCCCCTTACCCTCTCCCCTACCCGCCTGGGCCTCTAGCCAGCAACCAAGAGGCCGCAAGCTAATTCTGAGGAGTGGGGGAGGGCGGGAGGCCCGAGGGTGGGGAGGGTAGGGGGTCGAGGGGACGGACGAGAGGGTGTTTTTTTAATTTATTTTTTAATTGTGGCATCACCATTTTTCAAAATCGGGTGATTTTTTGCTACCTCAAAAAAAAGGCACCAGTTCACTTTCTCGTTTGATCGGTAACTATATTAGTTCTGTATTTTTCTATTAATGAAATGAAGTGTTTTTCTATTGCATCTCTATGTTTATGAGTATATCTATAATTTGTTGCATTCCTGTTTAAGTTCGGATCAGACGTGGCAGTACATAGGGTGACGTGGCCGTAAGGGGACATGTGTCACCCAGTTTCAACAATTTCAAGGATGAGATGGGGCCATTTTTGGGTGCCACGTGTCACCACTCACAGGGTGACACATGGCAATGATGATGTCACCTCGCAGATCAGAAATAGTTGAAGGAAAAACCTAAAGACGATGGAGCCAATGACTGAATATGCGGGAACCCCCCAGACGCGATAAAGTATTACGTTGGGGTCTATAAGTATCTTGCATCCAAACTATCGACCCACACTATGGAGAAGGAAGAAGCTTAAGGCAAAAGCAAAGGTAAAGCGTCGATGTGCGGTATTTATCATACAAAGGAAAAGGCTCCCAGACATGGGTCCCTGGTTCTAGCCCCCCCCCGGTCGTATACGGAAATTTACAAAAGGGGCTGTAATAAGGGGGCTAAAGGGGAAATTAAAAGTTCTTGCTTGTTTTGTCTGTTTTTAGTGTTTAAAGACCCATGACCGTGGTGCTCCAATAGTGTCCTACAATGATTTAAATGGGTGGATGGGTTGGCAATTGTACTAATTAATAGAGTAGGAGGGAGTGCATAAATGACAGTATGGGAGGCCTCTACGGAGACTTAATGCCTCGGCATGGAGTCTTGCTCCTTTGCACAATGCAGCACTGCCCAAAAACACCCCATCTCTTCTCCACTGATTAACTCACCCATGTAGTAAAGGCAGAATTGACATAAGTCAATTGAGCAACAGTGAACTGCCTCAAGCAGCGAAAAAGAGCAGGACGACAGAAGGGACGTGGCTTGATTAGGGGCCTCCACTGGAATAGCAAGGGGACACCTCCTCCTTCATCTCTCCATTTTCTTTCTCTATTCATTAATTTATGTTTATTTCCAAGAAGGGATTCGATCCCGATTGTAATCTTTTTGGGGGAAAAAAAGCCTAACACTGACCGAGACAGCTAGTCTAGCATGACAGTTGGGGCTCAGGCTCAGACATTTTGTAGAGTATAATTCCAGCTCCCCCTCCTCTTATAAATAGGGGGAAGCAATATTATACTAGGGTTCCATAATTTCTCACCCGCGAGGGCTGAGGTCTGTGAGACCAATTTGGCTCATAACTCTATAAGTGAATGAGTGTTATTTGAGATTGTATTACTTTACTCATGCAGATATGTCAGACTATCACAGAAATGGTGGTGATTCCCCCTTCTTAGCATTACAATATGTTTGTCCTCATGTTAATTCCATTCTGTTTATATTCTTCTCTGAATTCATGTGATTATTGTTGTTAGAAATATCTCAAGACCTCCTCACAGACTCGTTGGTATCAATATGTTATGCATGTGCCTGTACTTCCTCACATTTCCATTTGTATAAACATTGTTAATTCTAGTGCCTGTCTGGATTATTGAAATCATATCTTTAACAACTTCTCTTCATGAATCACAACACCCAACTTCTCTTCTTCCCATTTTATCTGCTTTTGACTCAGATAAGTATTGGAATTCTTAGAGCTGCAAGCTCTATGTGTTATGCATAGAGTTCTTAATGCTATCATTACAGATTTTTGAGGTATAAATGGGCCTCCTAAGGAAATTATAAAAGAATAGTAGAGCTAATAAAATAAGATTAGATTACATCATCAAATTTTAGAGGGAAAAAAGCAAAAACTATTTTTTTAACTCGTATTTTCAACTTATCTCCCTATGGGTTTACTCAAATTTCGAGCGGAAACACTCATTGGATGCAGAATTTGATTCCTCAAAAAGGATTACCCAAGTTCCATACTTTCGATGGACCCTGCAACATGAAAAATGAGAATACATAATCAATATATATATATATATATATATATATATATATATATATATATATATATATATATATATATATATATATAGATATATATATATATATATATATTAAAACGTGATTGCAATCACATTTTTTCATGTATTTATCATTTTTTGTGTAGTAGGGTATATCAAAAGTATGCAACATGGGTTCTCCTTGGATGAGGAATTAAATTTTGCATCCAATGAGTACTCTCGCTTGAAATTTGAGTAAAACCTTCAGGAGATAAGTGGAAAATACGAGTTGGAAAAGTAGTTTTATTATTATTATTATTTTAATCTTTTTACTTTTTAACTCCAAAAATGGTGAATCATCCCCCATGGTTGACCTCATCATCTTGAATCCTATTGGTTCTTATAAAGTTTATTTTGGTTGTACATTTTTCTTAGGAGGCCCATTTTGGACCTCAAAACTCCCCTAATGAAGCTCCCTATGATGAGTCACTCTTCCTCCTCATTCTCTTTCATTTACCCAACAAAGCCTATTAGGCTGTAATCCCCTTTGAAGTAAGTGGTCTCCGTTGTTCTATGTGATACTTCTAGGAACTGTGTGTGTGAGGGAATACCTTAAGTACATAACTCATACCTTTGGAGGAATGAACCAAGCCCCCTCGTACCTTTTTTACTTGACAATTGGAGTGCTGCAACCCCCTCACATATAACCTTACAAGCACTCCTCCATTTAAGATTTCCTAGGCACTAGTCCACAATCAACCCATAGGTTGTCTCTAAGGATCTTTCCTTGCCTCCTGTTGTAGGTGCAATATTTAGCCACAACATTCTCTACTAGTCTAAATTCATGGGTAACACTTATTTGTATGATTTTTAAGTAACTGGGTATGGGACAAAGCTTCTCCACCCAACCGTAAATTGGCATGCACCAAGATTTCATCTTTTTGGCAGCCCAATCACCCCCGAGCCAGGTTCCAAGGCATGAGGAGACTAGTTAAAGGACTAGGAGCCTTAGAGATTTTGCACAATTCCCTTTTTTGTCTGTCTCGAATCTTCACCTTCAACTTTATTCAACGCATGTGATCTCTTTGTTCTATGCTTCTTTTGAAAACATATTATTCTCAACATGGCTTGAACTCTCCACCTCCTACCAGTGAGCGATGCTTTTCTCTTAATCCCCCCCTCTCATGTCTCTGATTAGAGTATTTTGTGTTGTTTGAGCTCTACATTTTGGTGGTTAGAGTCCAACCTAGTCCTACATCTTTTGGACCAATCAATACCGCTCCAACCATCCTTTGTCTTATGATTTTTTTGGTGTTTCGTCAAGTAATCACACATCAATCTTACAGATAGATGATCCCTATGCCATTTGGCCTTTTCCCCTTGCTTTCCATCCGTCCTAAGCAACATGTCCACCTCAGCCTTGGAACCCATGTCCCTAACTTAGCTAGTTTACAATATTTTAAATTTAGCGGGAAATGTAACTGGGCTATTACAAAATCCAATAGAATATCACCAAACTTAGAAAGTATGAAATTGAACACATATATTTATATTAAAATTAAGCATTGCATCAACCACCTCTAAAGCTTAAAAGGAAATAAACTTGGTTGAAGTGCATTCCTCTATTTCTATAAATTAAAAGTAACAATTAACTAGGTACTCCATGTTCCCTCTTAGTCATTTTATTAAACAGTTTACAACATTGTACGAATTTTGTCTCTACGCCTTATATCTAACCCATGGAGGCCCAATGCTGTAAATTTTCTCTGATACCACTTTGTAGTGTCCCCGACTTCCCGTCAGGTGACACTACGTGTCCACAATAATTTTTTTTCCCATAAATTACCCTGTTCCTGGAAAATTATAATTAATTAATCATTAAGTACAATTTTCCACATACATATACTTTCCATTGTGCACAACATATATTCCATACCACAACAAAAACATAAGGCACTTATATGAGCACACATTTTAGCATGATTACACAGTTGAGCCATTTATAAAGTTATGTGAATCTCCAGCTAGGGTTACAATCCATATCCCACAAATTATAAGGTTCAACATACACATACAAAGGTAAGATACACAAATACCAGAACTTCCCATCATAGGTTTTACCATCAGAGTGTATAGAAACATGCAGAGACACCCATAAATCATTTCAAAGCATATAACACATGACATCCCTAAAAATATAAGTATACACAACATAATTATCGAATAATAATAGGAAATTAACCATGAAACCCTCTAATAAGGGTTTCTATCTATTTTAGCTCAATAATATCAATCATAAGTAGATGAAGTGATACAATTAAATATGAGGTACTTATCTGTATAAAAGAGACTCACTAGCTATGAGCTCTCCATCTACCTCCTAGTTGTATACCATGTGGCTCATAATCTTAGCCACAGGTCACCCGCGAGCTGAGGTGACAACTCCATAGACAATAATAATCAAAACATCCACTCATACATAACCGAGGTACCAACCCAATAGTCTTGATGCTCCAGGGCTCCAAGAATCCTCTAGGCTAATTATCGAGGTGTCAACCCAACAATCGTGCTGCTCCAAGGCTCCAAGCACCCTTCAGGCCATGAACTGACACCAAGTTCCCACCAAAACCCCATTGCCTCCAAGCCATAAACAGGGCCAACAAACCCTCATAGTATAAAGCTCCCGGAGCCAACATAAGGGCTCACATTATAAACAATATGCATCCATACAACACGATTAACTGAATAACCATGTCTCGACTAGTCCACAGTCCAACCCCCTAGGACTCATCGTCCATCAGACACCAAGACTATATTTCCCCTCATCCAACCATAACTGGTCGAATTTCTAAATTACAGGCAAAACATAGCCTTTTATAACTACATCGCACTAACTAGTCAAGTGGCACTCACTCGAGACATGTGGGCCCCAGGGCACACTTTTCACCCAAAAGTGCCCAAATGTTGCCTTTTTGTCTGGAGTTGCACCCCCCATACTCTTTATGTGGAGTGGGCTCCACAACTAGCCTTAGTTTATTATTAATATAATATTTTATTACATTAATTACAATTCAGGCTCTAAGGCCTCACAACTTTTACAGGGTTATAAATATCTTGGCACACTGGCACTGCAATTATTTAATATCTACATGGACACATAAGCCACCTTGTATAATTCCAACTTCCAACCAATAATCCAATTCATTCGGCTCACCATCCTAAATAGCAATGTACATTCATTTACAACATCGTAAACAAACATTTAATTACATCATGAATGGAGGGGGCATTACAGGATTGGAGAAGGTCTTAAAAATCCATTTACCATCAATTCCACACATTTCAATTCACCACCTCCATTGGCACAATGATCAACTTCATGATTATTATCCCTTAAGATGCGCTTAAAGCTCATCTTAAGGAAATCATGTAAGGTCTTCCTAATATGATTAAGGAGGTTATCCAGGTGTTGTTTCTTTAAAGATTGTTCCTTTAATCAAATATTGAAATATGAAAAGGGAGTCCCCAACAATCATGTGAGACGAGCATAATAAGATAATATTATAGACATTGACCAGTTTGGATTAAGCATTCTAGACTTTTAGTTAGCATCATGCAAAGTTTATTTCATATCTTTTTATCTCTCTAACAGTTTTTTTGGTTAACTATATGTTTAAGTAAATTGCTTATTATATATTTTAATTTTTAATATATATATATATATATATATATATATATATATATGGGGAATTTTGGGTATCATGTGAATTTAGGATTCGATTTTCTATTTGTTAGATGTATTATAGTTATTTTGGGCAAAATGTTCAATGTCTAATGGTATTAAATAAATGGAATTACTTGTATTAGCATATTTACAACGAAACTTATTACTTTCTAATAGATAAAGTTAATTTGAACATGGAATATATAGTTACTTATTTTTTAAATATCAAGAGTTCTTTCTTTTAAATATTTTCAAAAATCGTGGTTATATCCAATTTATTTTAAGAAGAATGAATAAATTTTGTAGAATCTTCGATAGAGAAAAGAAAAGTTGAGGCTAAGGAAATCCATGACAAATACCTTCATTATATATCTATTAGAATTTTTTACTAGATATTTTTTCCTATTTGTTACTATAATTTTTTTCTTTCCTTGTTGGTTGATTATAATTTTTGATATAAAGTATACATAGAAGTCATTTTACTATTTTTCTTTATGTTTCCTTTCATAAAATAATCTCTTTTATTGGTTTCCATTAAATCTCTTTTGCAAATTATTAGTGAGAAAGTAGACAAAGGTGATATACCAGATATTGACAAGAAAAAGTAAGAACTATTTATCAAATAACTTGTTAAAATAGCACATTAAGTTTGTTCTCATGTTTAGACTAATTTGAATTACTCATAAACTATTGTATATATTATTACTTGACATGAATACACTTAAATAATCTTCATTGAGAGGGAATCAATGCACACTAGGTAGGGGTTCCATAGTGCATGCACACTAGAAAATGGAAAAGCACTTTCCTTTATTAGCTAGTAACCTAAAATCAAAGTGGCATACTCTAAAATAGAGTGAGAGTGTAAAATAGGGTTGAATAAATATAAATGGAGTAAAAAATAAGTTAGAATTGAAGTGTAGACTCCCACACAACTCCTAACTTAGAAATAACAAGGAACCTCCAAAGAAAGAACTAAAAGTCAAAGCATAAGGTTTGTAGGTAAGTGGATAAGGTTATGAAAAAGGTAGTCTCCCAAAATAAGAGAGGGAATGTGCTTTAGTGATTAGGGGCCTTAGGGATAGGGTAATCCACAATAATGGTGAGGAAATCACTATGTCATTGCTAAGTGATTTCACAGTCATTGCTACATGTCATCCTTCACCCTCTACAAAAAATAGACTCACTAGAAATAGAAAAATGTGAAAAATAGAAAATGATCCAAAATAGTAGGGAATGTCTAGTAGTGATAGAAAAATGGTCACATATACCCCTAATAATGTTCAAAATAGGATCAAATTGTTGGAACCTAAGTTCCTATTGGTTCATCACACCTCTAAAGCTTTTGGAGATAGCCAATTGAAGGATTGACGAATATATGATCAACTAACAAGAGATTGTAAGTTAACAGATCAACTACCGTGAAGTGGTTGACTAGTGAAGTAGTCAACCATATGATTGACTGAGTGGTTGGGATAGACTAAATGATTAATTCGACTCAAGAAAATGACTAACCGAAGAAAGATTAGTCAGTTGGAATAATCAACTAGCCAACAAAATAGAGCATATTTCACGAAAATGGTTGGATCTAGCGACACTCATTTATGGAATAAGACCTTATAGGTGAAATATGTATTGATCATATGATAAAGTATTACCTCATTGTCATGTATTGTGATGTTCTGATCATAATGCAGTGTGCTTAAGTATTGTAATGACACCTTTAGACAACACTCGTCATCTTGGAGCGTGATTACTCTTCTATTTATTTCTTTTAGATTCTTTATATGTTTTGGATTCAAATTCACCCACAACATGGTATTCAGGCTGTTGGTTTTGACCTAGCCCAATTGTCTTCAATTCATGTTAAGTTAGATCTTATAGTGATTGACCCTAAATAATGATTTTTTGATTGAGACCTATTTGAACAATTCAAATATATTAAAATTTTGAAGATGGCTTCTAAGATTGATTCACTCATTTTGAATGGATAGAATTATGTTATTTGGGTACCAAACATGAAAGCACCACTAAAGAGCAAAGGGCTCTAGTAGTATATGAATATTACCATTCCATATTTGAAGGAATGACGAGACGAAGTTTTCATTAAACATGTAAAATGCTATTCCATATTTGAAGATGACCAAATAAATTTTTTATTAAACATGTTTCTTTAAACAAAGATGTAATTGACAATAAATTATAAAATATCTTAAATTTTCTCTATTTATGTTCCCCTTAAATATTTTTAATTATTATTATGCTGCCATTAAATAAACAAATTGTTTATTTATAATTATAATTTAAAAATATAAATATAAAATCATTTTAAAACCATTTTTTATTTCTTTTATTTTAAAGTTGAATACATATTTCCAATTTTTAGTATAAGTTTGTAATGTTATTTAACATTAATTTTACAAAATCCGAAGCACATCACCCTACAATAATAGTAAAAAAGGTTTGAACGATACATCTTACCTTTGCATATAAATCATATTGTTTAGTACAAATATGTAAATGAAGCGGTTACAATTGTAAATCTCCCGCCTATCATATTAATACATATTCTGTACACCTATAATTACAGCACAGGAGGTTGTCATCAGAGAAGGTTTCAGGGAGATCCTCTGAGAACCAAGATATCGAAACTAAAAATACCCCAATCACAGAATTCTGTGTTTCGCCATTCCTCTGCATTTCACCTTTTTTGGAAGTTGAGTACCTTGATGCAGAACGCAAAGATGAATGCAAAGAAAACAGAAAACCCCACCAGGACTCCTCCGACTACACCCAAGAAATCATGCTTGTATCCGAAGTAATCCTCCACGAATTTATTCAGTGGTTTTGGTCCCTCGCCCACTACGTCTATCAGGGTTGTAACGTCGCCATACTGTGAGGCAATGAGGCCATAGGCACTCCAGGCAACTGGGCATATCCAGTAGTACCAAATCCACCATTTGGGGATTCTCTGCATATCCGTTCAAAAACCCTTTAGGAAAAACTCATTATCTCAAGGAATTTGTCATAACCAAGTTAACGTGTGGATATATTAAATAAGAGAAAGAAGCCCGCATACCGGTTTAGGAATTAAGAATCCTGAAAAGAGATTGAAAAGAGCATAGAACGCTGCAGCTACTATTGAGGCCACTTGGTCGTTCGGAGTAATGGAGACTGTCATCATTCCATAATAGGTGAAGTAGAGAAATGTCAAGTAGTTGAGGAAAAAGAACCAGCCAAACTTGTTAGCTGTCCACTCGAACTGAACCATACTGTAAACGATAAGATTGTACATAACTGTCTGGATGAAGATGTAAGGAACCTCAATCACCACCTGTTAAAACAAACATCAAATATTAAATATCTAAATAGAAATCCTATCCAATTATAATAATAGAATAAGTGACAAAAACTCATATAAATAGAAGGAGAATTTTATAGGTGCCAGATTCCAGCTTGATGGTGTTAACATAGTGGAACTCAGGTAGGACCTTTCAAGACCTTCCCAAACCAGGAAAATGCCCATCCAGAAAGCCCAAGGGTACCCTTAGCACCAGGCAATACTAATACGAGCTAGTGAGATGATGCGGGCATATTGACCCTAGGATTTGAACCCTAAAGCTTACATTTGGACGGGCAATGCTACAGGGCCCATACTGTGTTCGGCCAATTTTTGGCACATGGAGTGTTTGAATGTCCAGAATAAAAGGAAACAATGATATAGGACTAACCTGAGCGAGAGCATAGGGCAATGCAGAGTACATTCCTGCAGCCCTTTCTCTGTAGAACACAGTTCTCTCTACTGCAACCACAGGCTGCACACTTTGACAGTTGATGACTCCTAAGAAAAGAACAGCGCCATATAAAGCCCCGGCAACGATCAAGACATCATTGCTGCTGTCCCTGATATGCAGTAATCTACTCGTTAGTATCTGAGAAAAAGTCTATGTCATACAAAATGAGAGCATCAAACGTTTTGCTGATTTGTCTATCCAAACAAAATGTTTTGGGAGTAATAAGTCTTACAAAGTTAAATCTCAAGTACATACCGCTTTGTGCCGACTTTCCAAAAGATCGTTCCAAAGAGCAAAGCACAGGTAAGTGTGAAGAAGTATCTAGAAGCATTATAATCGGGACTTCGCCAGTAAGTCCACCACTGCTTCCACAGACAGGACGTGAACTGTCCGAAGAATGATTGTGAGTACTGAGTAGCAAAGTATAGATCTTTTGCTCCCGGAGATGGAGTGTTGAGCTCTTTAACCAATGCTCTATTAAGCCTTCATGTCCAAGAAAAGGGATGAAATGTTAGAATGTGAAGTGGATACCTTTCTATCTTGTAGACTTTTAGTGCTAGCTATTCTAAGCAGAAGGATTCAAGTGCACTGTGCCAAGACATTGACAACTTTAATGCTTACTTATGGAGGGAAGAGTTTTTGTAATGTTCTGCAAAGTCTATCCCCAGACGATGTTCGGCAGCAATAGAGCTAACTTCCAACATCCATGTAGCTGGGTTGTATTTTTCTTTGATCTTTGGTACTTCTGGAATACCCTGCCGTTTGTCATGGTGAAAGTAAGAAAATTAACTCACATTCAGGCAATAAATTAGCAGTTCTCTGTTCAAAGCATCCTTTTTCTAATGACTACAGGACTCTTGGCAAGTGGTTACCTCAAAGTATTCAACAATCTTGTGAGAATTCCGGCCCAACGGCCCGAAGTAAATGACTTGCCCTCCTCTTTTCATCAACAGTAGCTGAAATCATTATAGTAAGTCAGAAATCAACACCACTCTGAAATAAAGAATATATGTTATCATAGAAGCCAGACGTTGCTTTACCTCATCAAAAGCTTCAAAGATGTCAATGCTGGGCTGATGAATGGTACATACAACTGTCCTTACAGTATCCACTGTATTACGAACAGTTCGCATAACAATTGCAGCTGCTCTGGCATCCAAACCAGAAGTGGGTTCATCCATGAAAATTATAGAAGGATTTGCAACAAGCTCAACAGCTATTGTTAGCCTTTTCCTTTGTTCTGTTGACAATCCAGTCACACTAGGCAGGCCTACCAGTGCATCCCTTAAATTGTCTAATTCCACAAGTTCCATGACCTCATCAACAAAGGCCTGCAAATTGGATTCTTTTGCAAGTCAGCCACATGACGATTTTGCACCGTGTCGAATAAGAGAAATGAATTAGTTTTGTGGACTTACAACTTTGGTTTCTTTGTCAACATCCTTCGGAAGACGGAGAAATGCCGAATATAACAGCGATTCCCGGACAGTGACCTGTGGAGAATGTATGTCATTCTGCTCACAGTAACCGGAAATCCGAGCAAAGGTTTCCTGCTTTTTGGGAAATCCAGATATCCGGATATCACCCTCAATATACCCTCCAGTCTTCCTTCCAGCTAAGACATCCATGAGAGTTGTCTTCCCTGCACCACTGACCCCCATCAATGCCGTAAGAACACCCGGTCTGAATGCACCTGTAACATCTCGCAGCAATTGAAGTCTATCTTCAGTCACTCCTTGTTCCCTCATTTCCTGCAGACAAATCCAGGATTAGTCAGCCAAACCCTTCAAGTAAGAGAATCCACAAAAATTGCCAACATTAGTCTTGTGGCTCAAGTTCCATACAGGGGCCATGTCAACGAAGTATTTGACATTTTCAAAAGACATGGCTAGTGGTTGAAATGGAAGAATCATTCCTCGCTTTGGAGCAACTCCTGTTGCATCCTCTAAAGCCGATTCATTTTTGCCCGCTATATTAGCTGATCGGATGCTCATTTGTCTGATCTGCATTTCGACTGCATAACCATTGAAAAAATTGTTATAAAACTGAAAATCACGGAATTCATCTACTCTTTAATCCCTTTACAATTCAATATGTTCAACAAAATCTGAGAAGGAGATGGTTAAGAGTTTTCTTACAAGTATTGTTGGCATCTGCAGAAGACAGAGAACGTGAGAAAGATCCTCTTCTTGACCTTGATGGTCTTGTAATGAGCCCTTCTTCTGTACCATTCTGTTGGGATTGCATTTCTTCATAAGCTTCTTCAGAAATGACAGCTTGAGGTTTCCCGAGAGCTACACATAAACAAACTCCATGTCATTTCATATCGGAAAAGATTTCATAAAATAGAGATAAACAGAAAGAGAATCACAGGTATGTGTGCAGTTAAGCAACTCACGATTTAGATATGCAAAAGCCATATTGAACAGCACATTGAAGAGTAATGAAAATCCCGACAAAGCACCGGCTCCTATCCAATACCAATATCCTTGTGTAAAGATGTTACGACGCTTCAGCGCAGTAAGGCCTAGATTCGTGGTGTTGCCTGCATTCTGAAGGCCAGCATGGTTCCATGAAACTAGTCAATGTGATGTATGGTTGTATAAAACCTCTTCATAGTTAAAAATCCATTGGTTCTGTAGAATTTCAGAGTCCTTAGTGGATTAAAAGAGTTGAAATCTTACAATCTTCCATCTAGGCGCAAGCATCTCATTCACAGAGATCGCATTCTCTGCATACATCAAAGGGGAGCACCAGTAGCCCCATATCCACCATTTTGGGATGCTATCTGCATTTGAAATCCATAAAGTTGTTAATTTGATTGTAAACTGATGCTTCATTGCGAGAAGACTAAAATCCTATTATATGATTAGAGTGACAAAGTAACTTGTTTAACCTTCTGGTCTTGTATCAGTTCTTCATTAGGCTCTTAGAAAGATTTTATGTCCATGAGTTAGAAAGGCAAAAAAAAAATACTAACCTCTAGGAAGAATGAATCCTCCAAGCATGAAGATGATAAGAAGAGATAAGGATCCTCCAGTATTAGCTATGACCATTGTTCTGCAAACTCCTGCTATAAGGCGGAACAGGGATGAAGCCATCTGATGAACTAAGAAGATGAGAAGAAATTGTCCAAAAAACCTGCAAGGAAAAACGACTGGTGTCAGCTAGAAGGAAAGAATGCAATGAGTATTACTGAGAATTATGCTTCCATTACTGAGAATGTAGACATTCCTGATAAACAAATGATTCATTGATGGTACCTGCTAGCTTCTGGGGTAAACCCGGTGGTATAGTAAGTCATCACCACCCAAATACCGGCTTCCAACAATGACATCGGAATTCTCAGTATAAAAGTAGGAATAGTGAAAGCCCATGCAGGGTAGAAGAGAAGATCCCGCTGCTTGAAGAACACAGGGAGCCTGAAAATTGTCAAGGACAATTCTGCAAATCCATTGAACATGTTGGTCATGAGGCTGAAAAAGAGCGCTCCAAGGTACAGATTTGCATCACTTGAGGTTTTATGGTGCATTTCAGTCCTCAAGAATACAGTGGCTCCAATGAAGGCAACAATCATAATCTGCAAAGACAAATGGTTCCAGTAAGATATCCTTTAACCTTGTGCTGAAGATTCTTATCTGAGATTAACATTTTGAAATAACGCATCAGTTATCTCAAATCAGACAAAATTATAGTCTGAAGCATCTCACCTGTACAGTTTTAAAGATATAAACAAAGGAATTCCGCTTGACAAGAAGCCATTCTTTTGCAAAACAGGCCTTGAAGATCTCTATTTTTGGGACAGGATTCCTATTGAACACCAACGCTGCTCTGTGACTTCTGTTCTTGGCATAAGGGACTGATAACTCGTTTTGCAAATCCAAACCTGCATTAAACTGCTTGAATCTGAATACAAATTCCTTGACAGGGACATAGCGATAAGGCCGCCTTTTGTCTGCCCAGTATTGCTCTTGATCCTTCTTAGATGTAACCTGTAACCATGGGATTTTTGCGAGGAAATGTAAGTCTAGTGTACGATTAGAATTAGAAAGCACCGATTTGATGAAAGAAACAAATATTTTGAAATTTTATAACCTGAATACCTCTTGTAGGAAGTCTGCGGTGCCTTTTCTTTCAGGACATTTGAAACCACAACTTTCAAAAAATTCCAGCACATTCTCCCTAGGTCCATGGTAGACAATCTGCCCCTCTGATAAGAGTATTATGTCATCAAAGAGATCAAATGTTTCTGGCGCTGGCTGCAATAGAGCCATGAGAATTGTTGCATCCATGAGATGGGTAAACTGCTGCAGGCATTTAACTATCTGATACGTGGTCGAGCTGTCAAGTCCTGTCGAGATCTCGTCCATGAAGAGAGTCTTGGTAGGTCCAACACTCATCTCCCCTACAAAATGAACATTTTATGTATTATCTTAAAACTGTAGTGAGTTTTGTGGATATATATATATATATAGATACACATCTCTGGTTTGATCAAAAGAATTTTCAATATAATTAGCAGGCATACCAGTTGTGACACGCTTCTTTTGTCCACCAGAGATTCCTCTTTGCATGTCATCACCAACTATTGTATCTCCACAAATATCTAAGCCCAGAATCTGTTCAGGCACACAGATATTAAAGCGATGAATCCCTCCATCTCCTCTGTTACCTATTCATCTACCTAAAGCTTTAAATTATAGCTAGATTGGGTTCGGAATGCATTTATCAGTACCTTGAGGATGTAGTCAGTTTGAAGGTTACTCTCCACACCTTCCATTGCTGTTGCCTGCAAAACACAAGCAACCATACAATTTAAGAACCAAATTGACCGTAACAAAAACAGTGCATAGTAACTCATTAGAATAAGCTTTCCTTGGAGGATGTAAAGTGGCACAATGCTTACTTTCATGAATAGATCAATTTCTGCCTCTGGAAAAATCCCGGCTTGCTTCTCTCTCCTGGCAAGTTCCGCAAGCAGCGCTACATAAAAAAGTTGCCAACAGACAAGCCATTCAATATAAAAGACACCTTGAGATTGTGATACAGAGCACTAATTAACAAGTTGAAACATAAATCACTATAATGGATCGAAATTCCCTTAGATCGCCTACCGTATCTGTCACCAACACCCTGACATCTAGCAGAGAAATCAATTGTTTCTCTAATTGTCATTTCTCCAACGTGCAAGTCTTGCTGGCTTATGTAAGCAGATGTTTTCGGAGGAACAAACTCATTGAGTCTATGCCCGTTGTAAGTAATCTCTCCCCTCACCTGATCATCCAAAAATGGTTAAGTCAGTACCTTGTTCTATTGATTAAACATTATATAGCATATCTGCACAATGCTAATTGCTGAGTGAGGATAGGAAAAGGATTTAACCATTAAACCAGGGTCCAATTTTCCGGCCAAAGCTAGTAGCAATGATGTCTTTCCAGACCCAGGGGGACCCAATAACAAAGCCATTCTGCATAATCAGTGCAAAAATATGGTGTAAGCATTTATACTTGTTCCAAGTAAGACCTTTCAGTACCAACCCTTGCATCTAAGGCCAGAAGAGTCAAGACCTTTCAGGGTCCAGGGAGATTTAATATATGCAAACACTAATTGCATTACAATTTGGAATTTGATTATAAACGAAATGTTCCACACGACGAGACTATTACCGGGATGGTTTGAGGATTCCGCTAACGTTTTTCAGAATTGTAAGATTTGCCTTTTTGCTGAGTGACAGTCCAGTCATGCCTATCAAGGATTCCACCGAGTTTATAACACTATTCCATAGTGTAGGAAGAGCTCTGTTACCCACGTAACACTCTGCATCAACGGTCAAGTGTTCGAATCGGACTTCTACCGTTGGAAGCTGGATACCAACTCTGCAAAAAATGTCAAAACAGTATTTATGTGAGCCTCAATTAAAGGTCTCATATCAAATCACCATATGAGCTATTGCTACCTTGGGAATTGTAGGATGTAAAAGTGAACTAATGAAGAAAACTAGAAACTCAACAGCCAAGACACGAAACTGAATAAGAAACTGAAATTGGAATTAAAAATGAATCTCCACGTTTTTATTTCATGGACATTTCGATAGTTTTATATCATCAACTATCGTTACATAACTAATTATTCAGTATACAACTCTCTATTTACATTTACCTAAAGTTACTAATTCGTTGTCAAACTAACAGGAATTACAATAGGAAATTCAGAACATTTTTTTTTGGTGGGTGTCAGAACTGACAAACACAAACTCACCTGTCAATACGATTCCTGATCTTCCTCAAGAACCTCTCATTATCTTCTTCTGCCACCTTAAAGATACGTTCAATGAAGGCCTGTTTCTCCAACAATCCGAGCTTCCGAACATCCACTTCAGTGTGAACCATCTTATCATTTTTATTATTGTTGGTATTTGTCTGAGTGTCCGGTACAAAAGTTTGCATAATACTGGTCCTCAGCCTATCATAAGTGGGCAGCTTCTCAAGAGCTGCCCATCTGAGAGCTTCTTCGTCATCATCTGTCCTCTGTCTCTGTGACCGAGTGCTGGATCTAGCGAACAGATCTTCAAGTCCCCAACTCGATCTGCTGCCACTGCTCATACTCCTACTCATATTTCTGCTCGTCCTCTTCCCAGGCTCCCACGTTTCCTCCACTCCATCCATGTTTGATTCCTCTAAGACCAACAATGCACAACTTCCTCGTGCAAATTGGGCAACTAGCAGACACAAATTTGAGAATTAGAACGCTATTTCCAAAATTATGATACAAGAGATTATGGGTTTCGAGTTGGCTGAAAGGATATAAAGATAGCAGGTTCAAATTAGAGCCTGGAAAGAAAATCCGACCATTAAAACGACCATGGCAGTGATAATTATCCAAGCAGTAGCTGGTTGGTTATTAGTAACTATTCAAGAAATTGAACTGGACCAAATTTACACTAATGAAACTCCAACCTCTAAGACAAGCTCTAAGTGTGGAGCCTCTGATGCAATAAAGGTCCCAAGCACCCACTCGCGTTAGCTTGGCGTGACGCAGGATTTATGGAGAGGAAGGAGAGACAAATAGAGTTTACGTAGTGATCACTGGATATCCGTAGCAGGCAGTGGCAGGAACATCTATGGAAACTTTCAAATTTAAATTTAAATATTTTGAATTTACGGTTTACTTTATTGAAAAATTAATTTAATTATTATTATGTATAAATATAATATTAATTTAAAATAGAGATGGTTCACTTTATATAATCAATTTAATTATTATTATAAAATAGAGAGGGTTAACTTTATATAATTAATTTAATTATTATTATAATGTATAAATATAATATAAATTTAAAATATAGAGAGTTGTTTTATTTAAAAATTAATTTAATTATTATTATGTATAAATACAATATAAATTTAAAAAATAGAGAATTTTAAGAACATTAAAATAAATATATAAATATAAATAAATTAGAAATATGGTAAATAAAAAAAAAAAAAATAGGTTTTATTTAGATGAAGTTTATGGGTCAAATACCATGGGACAAATAATTATTAATATTATAGACCAAATACCATATTTATAAAAGAATTATGGTAACTAAATAAATATATATCAAATATGATTAGAAATCAACATCTAATTATATATCAAGTCTATGGGCCAAGTACCATGATAAATAAAAGAGATGTGATAAATAAATAAATAAAAAAATAAAAAAACAAGAGGTATGGTAAATAAATAAAACTTTTTTTTTATATTTACTCCATAAACGTCTTTATACTTACTAACACTCTAAAAAGAGTTTTTATTTAGGTGAAGCCTATGGACCAAGTTATTATTAATACCATGCAAAAAGACATTATTAACCCTAATACTAATATTAAAAGATTAATAATATTATTAGTAGTAAATATAATATTTATATTAATATATTATAATAGTAATATTATTAAATTTAATAACTTTGGATTAATATAATATTAAATTTGTTATATTATAATATATCATAATATATATTTACTCTAGATATAAATGGGAGGGAAGAATAAAGACAGAGAGTGATATAGATGGAGAGATAGGGGGAGTGACAAGGGAGAGATGGAGATAAACTGAAGGAGAGGGGAGAGGAGGAATGAAGAGAGAGAGAGAGAGAGGGAGTAAAAAGGGAGAGATGGAGAGAGAGAGTGTATCCTTAGGGGTGAGATAAAGATACAGATGGAGAGAATGGGGGAGAGAAGGGAAGAAGAGAAAGGGTGGGATATAGTAACCAAGTTGGAGGGTGAAGAGAGAGAGAGAGAGAGGAAGGAAGAGATGGAGAGAATGGGGGAGAGAAGGGAAGAAGAGAAAGGGTGGGATATAGTAACAAAGTTGGAGGGTGAAGAGAGAGAGAGAGAGAGGAAGGAAGAGAGAGAGGATTTGAGAGAATGTAGAGAGGGAGGGAAAGAGAGATGGAGTTGGAGGTGGAGAGAGAAGGAGGTAAGAAGACAGAAACAAAGAGCAAAAGGTGGAGAGAGAGAGAGTGATAAGGAAGATGGAGATAGAGGGAGAGAGGAGAACAGGAGGGAATAGAGATGGAAGTAATTTCTAATTCTATTTTATTGCTTGCACTAGATGCAGTGATTTTAGTGAATATATTGATTTCTAATAGTATTTAATTACTTTCACTAATGCATTGATTTCAATGTAGGTGATTTCTAATCCTACTTGATTACTTTCATTAATGCATTGATTTCAATGTAGATGGTGATTTCTAATCCTATTTGATTGCTTGCATTAGATGCATTGACTTCAATGTAGAGTTGATTTCTAATAATATTTGATTTCTTGCACTAGATGCATTGATTTCAATGTAGATGAATTCTAATCCTATTTGATTGCTTGCACTAAATGCATTGATTTTAGTGTAAATGGTGATTTCTAATGCTATTTGATTGCTTGAACTAGATGCATTGATTTCAGTGTAGGGATTACAATCCTATTTTCTTATTTGCACTAAATGCATTGATTTTAGTGTAGATGTTGGTTTATAATCCTATTTTCTTACTTGCATTAGATGTATTGATCTCAGTGTAAATGTTGTTTTCTAATCTTATTTGATCGCTTGAATTAGATCCATTGATTTTAGTGTAGATGTTGATTTCTGATTTGATGTAATTGGATGTAGGATGGTACATTAATTTTAAAATGATTGAATTAACAATGTGCATTGATTTCAGCATAAGCACAAAAAATTATCGACAATGTACATTGATTTTTGTGTTATAGTAATTCAACATATTAATATTGGAGAGAAAGAGCGACAAAGTATGATGTTTACTACAATAGCTCGAGCTAAATATTTGAATGGTTTATGATTTAACTTATCATTTTCATATATTCGATATGAAAATATGACAAAAGTAACAAAGGTGACAATGAGAATAGTAAATATTTAAATGATTTATGATTTAACTTATCATTTTCATATATTCGATATGAAAATTTGACAAAAGTAACAAAGGTGACAATGAGAATAGTAAAAGAAAATGGTTTGAGATTAATCACAATGAAGACTATTTGTAATTGACTATATTCTTATTATTCACATTTTCTATCATTCAACACTATTATATTGTTACTTTACATTCAAAAATTTTATTTCATCATTTTTCATCATTAAAGTTATTAACAATATTTATCATCTCTACAAATTGAGGTAATTAAGAAAATTCAAAATTAAAATGACTAGCTTAATTTGAGACATATTTAGCATATTTAAAATAATTATATTAATATTAGATGAATTTACATTTTATTGATAAAATTAATCATATCTTCATTAGATTTTCTTTGGCCTCACACTATTAAAACCAGCCTAGATCCATCTTAACTCTGGATCTATCAAGTGCAGAGAGGAATCAAATTATTTCCTTAAGTTTTTCACTCAAAAAAAAAGTTTTCACCTCAAGAGATTGGATCCCTCTTGGAAATTGATAGATTTGGAGTTAAGATGAATCTAGACTCGTTAAATATAATAATCTTTACAACCAAATATAAGAAAGATTTTGTCACATAACATTAAAAAACTAATTTAAATTAACAAATTAAAAATAATAATAACAAAAAAATAATCTCGGGCTACAGCGCAGGGCGCAGGGCAGGTTGATTGAACGGGGTCATTGCAGGGTAATGTTTTGGGTCTGAAACCAAGTTTTGCGGAGAGAGAGTATTTCTCGGACTCCATTATGGCAACTCCATTGTGTTTAGCCTATTGTTGCGAAATATTGTTTGTGTCGTTCTCTGGGTCAACAAACAAACAATCGTGTTAACTTGCAACAAACAAAAGGGAATTTGTTAATATATTATGTAAACAAAAAAAATATATCAAACAAAAATCAAATAACCTGTTAATATATTATGTAAACCAAAAAATATCAAATAAACTAGGCATCACTGTGGGAAGTTACACCTGAGGTAGAAGGGTGGATTTGTCAGCTAACGGGTGTTCTGCATACTTCCCTACGTTCAACAAAAGCCAAGAAGTGTGCACTGAAGATACTGAAAATTACTTGGAAGATTATCATATATATATATTATTTTTATTCTCGTCTAAATTTTTTTTGAAAAAACCACTGTAACTTAAAAAAATTACCTCTTCCAAGGAATGGCACCCGGTCGATATATATCTTATTTTTATTTTTATTTAAATATTAATCCTTTTTGAAAGAACGACTAATTTTAAAAATTATTTTGACATAAAAACTATAATTTAAGAAAAAATTATGTTTTAATATGTAATTTGTTTAGATAAATGTGATTGGATACATATATTTTTAAATGTTATGTTTATTTTTATCTAAATATTAAATAAAGAACTTTAACAAATATGAAAGCAATGCATTTTAGTTTAAAGATAGTTTCAATGTATATGAGGATGTATTTTACAACATTTATTTATTGAATGTGTGTTTTTTTTTAAATGTTGTCTTTTCTTAATTGAGGATTAAATTAAAATTATTAATTATCTTATATTTTATTAAGGTTTAAAATTATATATATATATATATATATATATATTATTTTTATTTTATAGTATTAAGTATTTATATTAAGTTTATTAATATTAAAATTGATAAATAATATTAATAATATATACTTCTAATAATTAATAATATAATTATTAAAAATATATTATAACGCTAATAGCAATAATCATATAATTATAAAAAAATATTATAACAATAATACTAATAATATAGATGTAATTTTAATAATATAGATATAATTTTAATAATATATATCACTAATCAACTTTGACTTTTTTAATTCAGGATTAAATTAAAATTATTAATTATCATAATTAAATTTATGGTTTAAATATTACAGTTTAATATTAAGTTTAATATTAAGTTTATAAATATAAGGAGAATAGTTAAAAATTTAAATATTACTGTTTAATATTAGGTTTATAAATATAAGCAGAATGTTATTGATAATGTTATTGATAAGTATTTTAAAAGGTAATAAATTTAATGGTTAAAGAAAAAATATTAAGAATTATTTCGTTTGTTTTAAAATTTTATTTTGCAATAGAAAGACTTAATCAGAAGCATTGCTAAAGTATCATAGTTTAGATGAGTTATAAGGTTGGTATTATGGTAAATATTTTAAAATTGAGGTTTAATGTGGATTTTCACACTAGCCTAAGAAAGTTTTCATTCTTCAACTCTATTAGTGCCAAAAAGATGACAAATTCTTACAACCTATGATGTTTTAGAAATATCTTAACACTATGTTTCATTAAGGAACTCTCAACTTAATAATTAATAATAATAATAATATAATTACTAATTATACAAATATTTTTGGAAAAATCACATCAGAAAAATTTTGTTGACACGTTTCGAATCAACAAGTGTGGTTCATCGTCAGGACAAGCTGAAGAATCAGATCATGGCTACATGTTAAATAGGGATAACAGATCTTCCAATGGCTAGGTTTGACTGGAAAACGACTATATTAGACTAGACTGGACAAACGACTGTAATTGGCCAAGAAATGGCTACATTTGACTAGTCAAATTATTTAATATTATTAGATAAATAGTTATTCAATGTATTAGTGTTTAATATCAATATATTTTGTAATGTTTTGAATGTCATTAAAGTCTAGAATGTTAAATACGAATATTATTTTAATACTTTTTGGTTGGTATTATGTGTTATTTTAAGTAAAATCTTAACCATATTTGAGTTAAAATATAATAAATCTGGGGACTATAATAATGAGTAAAATGTTAACATATATTGATTATAACTATTAGTAATAGCATGGATTTAATATTATCCTTAATAACTAAGACAATTGATCCGAATTGGATCCATGAAAATTATGAATGTGCCATGACTATATCAAATCATGAAAGACCTCAGAAATTTATGAATAAGGAGCGATCAGGAAGACCTCTGGATAGTGGTAGTTTGCAGCCAGTAAGGAACGATGAGGACCTCAGTCAAAGTGCACTAACCAAGGCCCATGGAGAACGCGTAGGAGGAAAAACTAGTAGTTAGGAAGCCCGGATCGGGAAACAGAGGCCATTTCTGATGCGCGATCACACAAAAGCTGGGAAAAACCCCTTGAGAAGGAAAAGCCCCAAGCGCTCGGTCGCATGGGAAGCTGGGAAATCGTAAGGAAAGCGCTAAGGCGAAAGGCGGGTCCCGCACCCTAAAATTGCAGAATATCAGAGGCATCCTTGGGTGGTAAGCAGATTTGGCATAAAACAAGCAATTCCATTCATCACACGACGTGTGTCCAGCGGATGAGAGAGAAAACCGCTTCTCATCACGGGCTAACGGTTTAGCAAGTCAACTGCGCAAAATGAGTGAACACTGTAGGATCTGGGGACTCCAGATCTGACGGTGGAGATTGTGCCTGATGGGAAACCAGATTTGATGGGGGAATTAAGCCACGACATATAAAATTTTGAAGTCCGATTTGACCGCTGAGTTGGCAGACGAGTCATTCCATAGTGTAACTAAAATACCAAATCGTCGAGGAAGAGCTGGCACAGTTCGTGAGAGGACAAGTGGCCACCTCCCTGTGAGACATTGGCGATGATGCGAAGGTAGGGAACTCCAAGTGAACAGCAGCAGGCGAACCGAAGGGGCGGAAGAGGAAGTGAACAATCAAGGATAGATTGGCTTTAAGCCATGAATAGACAAAGAAAAGACCAGAGAAGTGAAAGGAAGAACTAGAGAAGAAAAATTGTGAAAGAAAAGGCGAAAGAGATAGTGAAGCAAGAAGCAAAAAACAAAGAGCTGAGCTGACCTAAGGCAGCATCGAGTAGACAGAAGGCTTGAGAGGTTCAAGTAATCCCTGTGGGGATCTATCAGGAACTGAGTACCACATTGGGCTCCTCCCATTAAAGACCAGAGAGGTCAAGACTTAGAAAGGGAAAGAGTCTGTGCACTCTAGTGGCTTGGGGAATCCAATAACCACCCTACCAAGCATTATCTGTTTCAAGAGACTCAAATTGAGCTCCTCATTGTAAAAACTCTGCTTTAAAGAAATAATAAAAGAAGGCCACCACTGAAAGCTAGACTGGAGACGTAGCCCTGGAGGATAGGGTGAACTCCTTATTAATTTGTTGTGTTCTTGTATTTGCTTACTGTGTTTCTCTTACTATTTTTCCATTTTCCAATGTCTGTGTATTTTGCAATCTGATCGATATGTTGCCTAAGATAACATGGACACACACCAACACATGAGTCTGTAATACCTTCATTCATTAATTATTTAACTGAGATCACTCAAGAGTGATTTTCAGATCATAATAATATTAATTATTATTAAATTAATATTATTATTATAATATTATAATAATGGTATTATTCTTATTATTAATGGTTTGGGAAACTTCTTAGTATAAATTTATTAGTTAAGCTATCTAAAGAGAACTTAAACATACTACTTAAATCTAAATAATTATTTTATAATGGATAATTTTAACCCATTTAGTTTTTCATGACAAGGACAATCTCATAAATATAAGGAAAATAAAATGAGGGAGATTTCCAAAGAGAACCAAAAACTGAAATAAGAATTAAGGAGAAAGAAAACAGGTTAGTTAGAAGCTTTACTATAGGATAATTAGGGATAAAAAAGAGAATAAAAAGTTCAAGTCATTAATAGAGGGGGGATGGAAGGGGGAGAGATGACTAGGAAAAGAGGGTTGGGATCCAACAACTACTGATCTTCCAACCGTCATCCCTATTGAGATTTTTTGACCTTTTTTCAATAACAATGGATTCCCTAAATTTTTAGTGATGAAACTGTGCAACCTTAGCAATAACCCGGACCTCCTCAATACAAACATGATGTTTAGTCTTCTCCGCATGCTCCGCTAGTGTGGAAGACTTGGTTCTCCCATGTTTTAGGTTTGTTGCATGCCCATTAATCCTTTGATTAATAGAGCATCCAGTCTCACCAATTTAGGGGGGTCTCGCAGGAACAAGGAATAATATAGACATCCTTCATGTCCTTAGAGTTAACAAGATCCTTCACTGATTGGAGGGAATTACGAGTGGTGTTAAGGGTTCTAAAGGTCGAGGGAACATTGTTATGCTCTTAACCTGCAAAAAGATACCCAAATACAGAATATGCGAAGAAAGATACCCAGAACATAGAATAATGAGAGACAACAACAAATATTTTATTATTCAGAAAGCAATGTTCACTAGCCTCTTCGAGGGGGCAACCTCCAATAGCGCAGAGCTCGATACAAAAGTAAGACACGATGCTCCTCGCAGGGAGTCTCTATCCTTTATATATGACTCATACATGCAACCACGAATCAATACCATGGGTTTTATTAATACCATCTATCTAGTACTACGACCCATTTGCAACTAACTGTGGTCCCGTCATTAATTGTGGGTTAACCACTTACAATTATTAATATGGGCTTTATTGACTCTTGACTATGACTCGATCCCATTACATAAATAAGGGGGTTAGGGTGGGACCCTAACAAACATTATACTTTTTAAGAATCCTATAAATCTTCTTAATGTTTGTAACAAGCCAAACACCATGTTGATGTATGACAGCCCTATGATACGTACATAATCTTGGAAATAATTTCGAAGTGGGAGAAATGAATAGTCACTAGATAAATATATAATTTCTTATAAAATATAAAGTGAATAGCCACTTGTGTATATACAATTTTTAGCAAATAATATAATCGTCAAAGTATGGAGTTATTCCTCAATTTGACAGCTTTTAGAAAATAACAAAATCCTCAAAATATTGAGTTATTTCTCAATTTGACATAAAATCAAAGTTAAAAAGTTTCCAATAGCACAACTATTGGTGTTTCATTCATGCTATGTTATGCCATGTCAATCTCTTGGTTGTCAATGACCATTCATCAGGTTTATATTATGAACTCATTGGGTTTATAATATAAATTCCCTTAGGTTTATTAATCTATTGGGATTAATAATCCTTTAGGTTTATTAATCACATTGTGACAAAGATTGTCTCGATATGAAAATTAATCATGGTCAACCATGGCCAACTTATTAAAAATTTACTTTTTAATATGTAATGTGTTTAAATAGACATGGTGGGTATTCATTCATATGGATATATATAACTCAACCATAGTCAACATATTAAAAAATTATATTTTAATATATACTGTGTTTAGATAAAAATGGTGGATATATATATATATATATATATATATATATATATAAAACTAAAAAATTATGTTTTAATATGTAATGTGTTTAGATAGACATGGTGGATATTCATATATATATATATATATATATATATATATATATTTTCTTACCAACATTAAGATACCGACCGTAACAAAATAATTTTGATATAAAAAATATTTTACTTTAAAAAGAAAATTATGTTTTAATGTAATTTTAAAAATTTATGTTTTAATGTAATTTGTTTAGATAGATATAATTAGATATTGGTATATATATATTTTAAATGTTATGTTTATTTGTATCTAAATATTAAATAAAGAACTTTAACAAATATGCAAGCAATGTAAAAAGAAAATTATGTTTTAATGTAATTTTAAAAATTTATGTTTTAATGTAATTTGTTTAGATAGATATAATTAGATATTGGTATATATATGTTTTAAATGTTATGTTTATTTGTATCTAAATATTAAATAAAGAACTTTAACAAATATGCAAGCAATGTATTTTAGTTTAAAAATGGGTTCAATGTATTTTAGGATGTATTTTACAACATTTATTTATTGAATGCGTGTGTTTTTCTTAATGTTGTCTTTTATTAATTAAGGATTAAATTAAAATTATTAATTACCTAATGAAATTTAGGGCTTAAATATTAAGGTTTAAAATTATATTTATAAACTTTTTATGATATTAATTTTATTAACATTAAAATTGATAAATAATATTAATAATATATGGTGCCTTGTGTAGGAACAGTTTCATAAACTTTTCTCAGCACGACAGAAAATGTAGAGAAGAGGGAGCATACTGCGAGAGGGAGCACTGTGCAAGCGTCCATCCAGAGGAGCACACCTCTCCAATGGCCGCTAGGGATCTGCTAGGTGTCTGTTTTTCGCAACAACTAATGAGTATTTTGTCTTTTAGCTGAGCTTCACATTCCTTCTCGTGTATAGCGCCTATTGCACCACTTGTTGGGCACACCGCGCTGGCGTCCATCCTGAGAAGCTCACCATTCACCTGGCCATCCCGGGGTATGTTACGTGTTAGTCTGTTTCACGCATATGACACTCCACCTGTCCAGTTTTCGGTGTGGCATATTTGCATATCTACTTGTTTTTTTGCCTCCTGTCTAAATGTCGTGACAACTTTTGTTGGCATAAATCTCTCTTTTTAAGCCATTCTTCACTACACTTTCCAGGTTTTGTTTCTCCCTTCCTCCATGCACTCCTGTGCGAGGTCTCTAGAGTCTGCCTTTTTTTGTTCTGAACTCTGTTATTTCGTCATGGCGGTACTCACTTTGGACCCTGGAATGCAGTTTGACCTACATTCTGTTTTCTAGTTTTCATTCTAAGCTCCTGGCTTGACAATATCCTTATGTTATTAGTCATTCCTTCAGGCTTCAGTCTAAAGCATGATATTCTCAGTGTTCTCGGTTCATAAGATGGACTTTTCATTTTCGTGCTCAAATTTTTGATTTTGGCTCGTCATACTTCTATCAACTTTCGGGAGTTGTTGGTGGCTCAATGTCGGTTTACAACTTTAGTGGCTATTCGGTGCTCTGCTCTCTGCAGTTGCTGAGATAAAAGGTTAGTATATTTTACCCGTTTTCTCTGAACAGGCGGTATATAATTTCGTGCTTTTCTATAGTTGTGTTATTTGAATTGAGCAGGGTAATGGATTTTATTTTCATGACGAATTTTCTTGCATCAAAGTATATAACCTTTAAGACTTGAAAACTTTTAAGAAAATTACAGATGTTTTTTCGTTCTGAGTCTTCGCCTCCGAGGCATAAAATGTTATTTTCATTATGCTATTAGATAGATAGGGTCGAAATATCTGTGAATGTCAGTCTCTCTATTGCTTGGCTCTTTCCTCTGGTCCTTTTTCTTAAATTGGATCTGGGTTCCCTTATTGAACCTAAAAAACTATGTAGTTTTGTCAAAGCCTTGTTCCGATTTTAGTATAAAAATTGGTCCATGGTGGTGCAAATGCAGCCACTGTTATTGATGTTGCATCTTTTTCCCGAGCACACCATAGCTATCTTTTGGCTGACTTCCATCTTTTTATGATATCTTCCTGGTCTGGCCTCTCTAGGATATTTTTAGCCGTTTTCGTTTTTCGGCCTTCCATTTTCTGCAAATGACGTAAGAGAGTACAGTATTTACTCTCCCTTTTAAAAGAAGCCGCCACTATGGATGTCTTCTTATCCTTCTCTCTGTCTTGTTGTTATTTCCGAATATTATGGGAGTCAGTAGTAGTAGCATTCCTAGAAGATCCTTCTTATGTTTGGTCAAGACTTTTATGATGATTCACGTGCCTTTGATTATTCTAAGATCACTTCCGTAGGCCATCATTCCCATAAAAATCTGGGTGAGTTAATTATCGTATCCCCCGCACAATTAGGGCCCATTGTATCTCTTTTTATAGTCTTTGTCGTTCTGTCTTCTCTGACCTCCGTCTGATCCTTACCCTTCTTTTATATTGGCAGGTCTTGTCCTATCCACTTGTCATATTTGAAATTTTATGACTTTTCCTTCTTTAGTCTAGTTAGTTCTCTCTGTTGGAATGGATGCATTTTTTGACGCATCTGTCGTGTCAGCCATGGTACGGGCTACCATGGAAGCAAAATAGAGATTTGGTGGGACTTCCTCTACAGTAGATTGGAAAGCTTCTCTGAAAAATAAACTTATTCCCCAAGCCTTGAACCCGAACCTTGTTCGAAAAGGTGATGGATCAGATTTTTAGTCTCGCAGAAGGAATCATCGACCTGTGAAGTCTTCCCCTCCCCACTCGGCCGTAAATTTGGATAGTTCCTTCCTCTTGGACAGGATTGCTAGTCTACAGAAGCATGCATTGGTCTGTCGTTGGCACTTTCCAACTATGGAGGATGGCCATATAATATCATGGATTGGTTCTAAATGAAACGCTCTCTTGGGATACATTTTGACCATTGTCAGACTCATGAACAACTGGTATAGTTTCCACTTTCTTAGTGAACATGATCTTGAGGTAATCTTTGCTCTCCCCTGGGTACATGATAAAAGCTTTCTTTCCTTGCACAAATGGTACATTGGTTTCAATCCTCTGCGTAGTACTCCTCAAAAAAATTATATTTCGGTGAAGCTTCCGGGTCTCCCTATTGAACTGTGGGCCGAGGAATGCTTTGCTGATATTGGAAATTCCATTGGAAATTTTATCTATGTTGATCCCAAATGTCTTGGGGCAAAAGATAAAAGAGTAGCGTGGATTTTAATTGAAAAATAATATAGAGGGGGTTTTCCTGAATATATTTATCTAACATGGGACAACTTAGGCATTCAATAGAGGTTGGATTACTAGGGAGTTCCTTTTAGATGCTCGATATGCCATAAAACAGGTCACTTGAAAATGACCTGTCCTCATCGACCAGGTGGTAGACAAAAAGGGAGGGATCATATTAGAAAATCTTTAGTTTTCAAAACAGAGGAGGGTGGTATAGAATAAAGATGGAAAGATGATTTGGGAAAGATCTCCGGTTTGGGGCATGACCGTTGCTCGCTTTCTCGGGGAATTTCACCAAAGAAAACATCAAGAAAATCCCACAAAATGTCACAATCTTTAGAGAATATCCAACGGGTACATTGCTCTATTATGGAGAATAATTGCAACTCTCCTTGCAAGTCAAAGACCCCACATTCTTTGTATCTTTCTCCTTCTGAAAGGTGGATGCTCTTTTTTGTTAATCCTATCCCCCCTGAACCTTACCCGAATCAAGCTATTTCCTCTCCTCTTCCTATGCCCCATCCTTCTCAGGATATTCCACCCACTTCTCATGTCACATATATATCATCTTCTCCACATTCACCTAGAAATCACACCTATGCGCCCTTGAGGATTGAATCCCCTGCCCCTATATTTCCCTCCTCGTCTACTTCTAAAGCGATTGCGGAGATTAAAGGAAAGGCTCCTTGTACTACATTCACCCCACTTAACTCTCCCGCTTCTTCTCCGATAAATTTGTTTGAAAACGATCTGGACCTTCTGTTGAAGCGTGAATCCCTAAACCTTCGCCCTCTATCTATATCTAAACCACATAAAACTCCTCCTCCTTCTATCAGTCCTAACTCTGCTGCAAATATAACAGTTAGAAGGAAGCAGAACAGGGGTAGCAGACACTTTCGAGGCAGGAAAGGTAGGTCGGACTTGAACATCTGGGACCTCTCTCTGGTTGACATTCCTATTGTCAATCTCGCTAACAATGGGTTGCTTAGAGCAAGCAAGCCCAGGGAATTGTCCAAATGATTAACATAATTTCAATGAACATTAGGGGTCTTGGAGCGGACCCGAAATTTTTGGCTCTAAAGGAACTTTTCAGATCCTCTAACTCAAAGATCATTCTTATTCAAGAGACTATGCATGGGTGCCAGGATTCCATTTCTTATTTTAGGCGCATGCTCCCCTCCTGGCATATGGCTGCAATGGATGCTTCTAGTCTCTTTGGTGGTCTTGTGGTTTTATGGGATTCAGTTTAGATTTCTGCTATGGCTTTCAGTTGTTTTGCAGGTATTCTCCTTCTGGCCTATATCAGGGGTTCTACTGGGCCTTTTCACATCCTCAATATTTATGCCCCGTACAAAGAATTCCTTCCCTTCTGGGAACGATTTCTGTCCTCTGAGTTTTTGGACACTGAATCTCTGATTATTTGGGGGGATTTTAATTGTACTTTGAGCAATGATGAGATTTGGGGTAGGGGCAGGAAAAATGACCAGGTGGGTGTTTTGATTAGAGATGCCATTCTTCTTCATAATTTCGTTGATGTATTTCCCACCAGAGTGGGGCCTACGTGGGATAATGGGAGATCAAATGAAGCTTATCTTGCAAAGAGACTTGATCGATTTCTCATTCACGACAGCTTGATTGATTGATTGGGGAATCCATCTGTCAAGATTATTCCATGCTACATTTCTGAACATAGACCCATCTCTATCCAATGGAATCTGGTGGGTCATAGGTGGGGTTATCCTTTCAAATTCAATAGGGTCTGGCTGGAGGATGAGCAGTTCAATAAGATCATTCGGGAAAATTGGCTATCTTATTCCCCTAATGATAGCCCTTGGCATTCCAAATTTTTTTTGGATCACTTATCGTGCCTCAGATTATACGTAAAAAGATGGCAGTGGGGAATGGCGATCTCCAATAGAAAGGCTCTAAAGAAGATTAATGAAGAACTACAAGAATTATCTGTTAGTCTTATTTCAAATAATGTGTCACTGGATATGAGGGCTCATATCAGGGACCTTGAGAAGAAGAAACAGAGCCTTCTTGCAATAGAAGAGGCTTCATGGAGACTAAAGAGCAGAGCCACATGGCTTAAAGAGGGAGATAAGAATACTAAATTATTTCATAGGTTTGAAAATAAAAGGTGAGAATTAAATTCCATCTGGGAGATTAAAAATGAGATGGGGTCGTCAGTGGTTTCTCAAGAAGACATTTCCAGGGAGGCTGTTAAACATTTTCAGAAAGCATATAGCAGGAATGGGGACAGTGATATAAATGACATCTTATGGGGCATTGAATCCTATCGCATCATGTTTGATGAGAAGCAGAATGATCTCCTTTATGCAAATGTCACTGAGGAGGAACTTTTGTTAATCATGAAATCCTTTCAAAAAGACAAAAGTTCGGGTCTAGATGGATGGACTATTTACTTTTTCATTCGCTTTTTTGATATTTTGAAATGTGACCTTCTGAATATGGTGGAGGAGTCTAGGACTAAGGGCTCAATTAACCATTTAATATCCTCTACATATATTGCTTTAATTCCAAAAAAGAAACCCTCCCTCACCTTCATGGACTTCAGGCCCATCTCCCTTTGTAATACCCTCTATAAGATTATCTCCAAACTCATTGTTGAAAGGATGTGGAATATGTTATCTGTCCACATAACTCTTGAATAGCATGGTTTCCTCAAGGATAGGAACATTTTAGAGGCCGTGGCTATTACTCAGGAATTCCTTCATTCCATGCACATTAGGAAAGCTGAGGCTGCTTTTTTAAAAATAGATCTTCAGAAAGCTTATGACTGTATTGACTGGGGGTTCCTTAGCTTTCTTCTCTCCAAAATTGGTCTAAATATCAATTGTTCAAATTGGATCATGGCATGCGTTATTGATGTTAACTATGTTGTTCTTGTAAATGGTATCCATTCCTCCTTCTTCCCTGCTGCCAGAGGTTTGAGGCAAGGTTGTTCCTTGTCCCCTCTCCTATTCATTTTAGTCATGGACTCACTCAGTCTCCACATTAAAAGGGCTGTTAGAGAAAAAGGATGTAGTCCTTTGGTAATCAACATAGATATTTCTTTTTCACACAACTTGTTTGTTGATGACATTCTGCTCTCAGCAATGCTTTATCGTGCCTTGTGGAACTATCTACATGTCTTATTAGGGAAGTTTCAGAAGGCTACGGGGCTCTGTATAAATGGGGACAAGTCATATTTTTATATGAAGGATGTTAATTCGGAGATTGTTGCATATCTGATCAACCTCTTTAATATTAAAGCAAAACCCCTTCATGAAGGCCTGAAATACCTGGGCTTCCATCTTAAACCTGTGGTATATACTTCAGTAGATTGGTCATGGATTCATGAAAGGTTCTTCAAGAGGATAGCGGGCTGGGAATTTAAATGTCTTTCATTGTCTAGGAGATTTATTTTAACGCAAGCAGTTTTGGTGCAGTTAATGGTTTATTGGGCCCATCTCTTCTTCATTCCTATTAATATAATCCATAATCTGAATAGGACTACTGCTAATTTCATTTGGGGGGGTAATAAGGATCACAGAAGATTCCACCTGACAAAGCTCTCAAATTTGTCTCGTCTTAAGAAACTGGGGGGCTGGGGTATTCTGGATCTAAATTTGTTCCATATTGCTCTCCTTTGCAAATCATTATGGAAGGCTGTATTTGGGGATAACATCTGGAGCAAAATCATCAAGACAAAATATATGGAAAACAGAGATTTATCTTTCTGGTATAGACAAGGATCTTTTAGACCTCCCCATGGATCTGCCATTTGGAGAAGTTTTCGAAAAATTGAGCATTTTTTCTTAAAAACTTGGCATTGAGCTTTCATTCGGGGAAAAAGATCTTTATTGGTCTTGATTCCATTGCGGGTGGTGAAGAGGATCTGCCTATTTCTTAGCAGTTAGTTTGGTCCTTACAGCAAAAAGGGATCTTTTTTTGGGACCAGGCCATTGACAGATGGATGGGATCCCTTCCTATATGGAAATCGGCCGAGACATTGGATCTCAATGCTGATCTAGCTCCTCAATGGGATAAGGTCATTTGGTCTATGAGAAACAGGGGTATTTTTAGAATAGAGGAGGTGGATCAACTAATTTGGAAAGGTTACAAGGGGAGGTCTTCAGTTTATGTAAAATATATTTATAACCTACTTCAGCTGGACAAATCAAACCCCCCTGATTTCATTTTCCCCTTAACCTTTTGGAAATTGTGTTTCCCTATCAAGGTTATTTTATTCGCTTGGCTGGTTTTCCACAATAAGAATTTAACATGGGATAACCTACAAAAAAGGAATTGGAGCGGGCCAGCAATTTGTCATATTTTCAAATTGAATGAAGGAAACAATTATCACATTTTCCTCATCTGCCCCTATTCTCTGAAGAAATGGAAGTGTCTTATTGATCATTTTGGTTTTAATAGGATTTCTTTCCCATCTATAAAGGACGCTTTTCAATGGTGGAGTAAGATGAAAATAGACTGGAGAGCTATTCTGCTGTTTGCCATTTGGGCTATATGGAAATGGAGGAATAGAGCACTTTTCCAAAACAGCAAGGAAAGCTATTCCAATGTACTTGATTCCATTTTAACTCAACATTCCATCTGCAAATCCCCAAATACTCTTCATAGTTATAGGAAGAATTTTGGAAATAAGATGGAGCCCTCAATTGTTCCACGTGCTTACTTTGATGGGGCGGCAATGAATGGTTTCTGTGTATGTGGGGTTCTTATTATTCCATGCGAGGACTAGCATATTGACATCTCTTGGCACGGTGGGAAAGGGACGAACAATAAAGCAGAGGCTATGGCCTTGGTGGGACTCTTGAGCCTTAGTGACTTTTTAAACATCCAGGGTCTGCATATTTATGGGGACTCCAAGGTGGTAATTGATCATGTAAAATTTGTCCACTTCATCAAAAATATCAATCCTGCGGGGTGGCTGGACAGAATAATCTCTATTTGGAAATCACGTAAGGACTATACTAGTCAACATATCGATAAAGCTTTTAACAAAGAGGCAGATGCTCTCTCTAAAGAAGGCCTTTCTTCACCAAATGAATTATGGAAGGTTTCCATAACAGTGGGAGATGTTCGGCACAATATACAGGACTTCTATCTGCCGGGTACATAACATATTATCTCTTTTCTCCACATATCTGGTATGTAGCATGAACCCTTTTATATTTTCTCCTTTTTTTGTCAGTCATTCTCATCACAGTTGCTTTTTACAGAAGGCCTCTATATAATATTTTATAATCTAGAGATGGATTTTGTTTTTTTTCTTGATGATCTGAAGCAGATATCTATCAATCTGATGGCTTGCATGCCAATATCTAGGTATATTTTTGTGATATTTATCATGTTATCTCTCATCATGGCCTACAGGCCATAATCGGGTTCACTATCTGATAATTATATCTAGCAAATGTAGTAATATAAAAAATTATTAAGAATATAATATAGCTTTTCTTCTTACTGAAAAAATAATATTAATAATATATTCTTTTTAATAATTAATAATATAATTATTAATAAAAAAATAAAATAAATAAATATTATAACAATAACACCAATAATAATATAGATGTAATTTTAATAACATAGATATAAGTTTAATAATATATGACTAATTAATCATTTTCAACCATGGTCAACCATGGTCCAATGTCACATTGTGACAAAGAATGTCTCAATATGAAACTCAACCATGGCCAACTATGCTCAACCATGGTCAACCATGTTCAATCATAGTCAACCATGGTCAACCATGTTCAATCATGGTCAACCATGTTCAACCATGTTCAATCATGGTCAACCATGGTCAAATGTCACATCGTTACAAAGATTGTCTCAATATAAAAATTAATCATGGTTAATCATGTTCAATCATGGTCAATACGAAAATTGTTGAGAAATGAGGTAGGGTAGAGTTTAATTCAAATTCTCTTACATGGTAACTTCTTGTGTTATATCTTTACTTATTATATTTTTTCATCATTATTACAGTGTTCAATACATCAAACAACTATCAAAACAATAACAATGGTGGCACAATAGTTAGGCTCCAACCTAGGGCTAAAACCCCTCCTATTGAGGGGAAAAACCCGTAAAATATCTTCTTGTAGATACTTCAGTTGATGAATACTAAGACCCTTGACAAATACACTTGACACAAGTTCACCTTCAAGACACTTGTCACTATCGCTTGCACTCCTCGACCTTCACAATTCAGTCCTTCTTCTTCGCATTGTATGGCACTATCACTTAGAGAGTCTTCGTCTCTACCTAAAAGTTCTTGACATAGTCCTTCTCGGCCTCTACTGTTCTCTTTCTTCAGTCCACCAGAGTCTCTTGACTTTGGTATCCTTCCAACATTGTTTTGCACTTGATATAACCCATAATCGAATTGTCCTAGAAAAATATTCGGTCCTTCATTAATATTGTATAGATGAGATAGAATTAGTCTGAAACCTTTTGATACACTTGCACATTGTTGTATCCTTTCCTCCTCACTGTATTACCCTTATCACTTCGCACTGAGATCCACACTGTTGTAGATCATATGTGTCTAAATTTCTTGGTGCTAAAATGAGGTCAAGTCACTCTTTATATAGTGACTTATCCTTGCTATCTAGGCCGATATGAGATCTTGGAGGTATGCCAACTTCTTCACAAGGAGAATATTACCTTTCTTTTAGCCGATGACAAGAGGGATAGTGACAATGTCTTGGAGTGAAAATTTTACATAAATGATATGCCTTTCACATGTGTAACATGACTTCATATACATGACTTTCTTAATTATATTTATGACAAGACGACAAACTCCTAAAGACATCAAGAAGAAGTATTTGACTTATAATAAAACTCCTTTCTCATGAAACCCATGAGACAAGCATTACAAAAATAAATTTTATTATCCTTTCCTTATTCATTACATAAATTCATAATTACAAGTCATTATGAAGATCGAACCTAGTTACATTCTACAACACTCCCTCTTAACTAGGGAGGTATTGATAATGGTACTTGGTCATTCTCAATATAAAGAGATCTCATAAGAAGAATCAAATTGGTAATCCATCTGTATAACATCACAGTAACCAACATTGCTTCCCTAGCAAGGCCTTGACTGACAGCTCTATCTCTCATTAGATCAGAGCACAATGTTGGCGAGACTAATGACTATAGACACCTTCATCATTGTCTCTCAAGGTACATACCTACCCAGGGGTTCATTGAGTATGACCTTCTAGGAATATTTTTGTCTTGGTTTCCCATCCCTCAAAGAATATCGGTCCTCTTGCCTACTCTTATCCTGGATTCCCTACACATATTCAAAGAGCATAAGATGCTAGATGATTACCCAATCCTCCATTCTTTCTTCCCAAGTGAAGATAAGAATGTTGTGTCTGTCTCTCGCTCTCAACCAAGGAAGATATGGCCATCCTTATAAAGGAATGTACCCAATCTCCCTCTGACCAGGGACTTTCCCAAGATCCCTCTTAATTAGGGACTTGTCAGAGCTTCCTCTTAACTAGGGACTCTCCTTTTCATTAGCAAATTCTTCTTCGTGGGTCCTTCAACTACTTGATCAATTTATTTCCTTGATGTCATGAAATTTAGTTGAGCTTCTTCCTTGTAAGGCATTAGCCATTGATAAATTTCCTTTTGGGTTTGTCATGTCATTCCTTTCTTCATGGAAAGTGGCCTTCTTGGTACATATTTTGAACCTTCTTTATATGGCTACATCTTTCTCATCATGCTTCTTTCAGGAATTTCAATCCACCACATGAATGCTAGTTGTACTTGCACTTACAACTCTTGTTCTAGTAGACCTGCATGAACTCATCCAAATATTATTCAATAAATCAAAACATAACATTAAATCAAATAGTACATTACAATATGGCTCTTCATCATGACATCTTCTTGTAGGTATCAAAATCCTGCATACAAGTTGACACATCTCCCAAAGATATCCTTTGTCAAGGGTCTCCATCTTTTTCAGATTCTCATCAGAGTCTTCATATATTTTTGAAAGATTTCCTAGTCAAATCTTATTGGTCTTTTGGATGTTGATAGCCTTCATCATGGTTGCATATCTCATGATCTCTTCCTTCCTTACACATTCCATTCCCACGAGCTTCCAACTAGAGTTCCTTAATTGTAGTCAACCACCTCATACTTCATATGAGGACATATTATGTTGATTTCATTTGGTGTGACTCATGACTTTCTGCATCTTCTCAGAGGAGGAAATTTCCTTTCTTCGATCATGCTTCTCAAGATAGAAGTAGTGATCCATGCTACCTACAACCATACGACATGAAATTATAATATTAAACACAAGCATACATACCTCATTTATCTTTAGGTCATCTAGGTGTCTTTCAACAACTTCCTTGATTGAAGTGTCTTCAACCCCTTGACCTGCTTAATCTCTTATTTCATCATAACATCATCCATGAATTCCACAAGTTGGAGTTCTTGATGAAACGCTTTCTTCCTCTCTATATTAGTGAACCCTCTGATGAGGATTCCATCAAAGAATCTTAAGGATCTTACATATCCCCATCTGGAAGATGTTTTCTTTTTGACTTGATGTATGATGAGCCTTGTCCTAGATGACTCCATCCTTTTCTTCAATGTCCAATGAGGTTACCAAGAGCTATATCCTTCATGTTTGACTACCTTGGATTTTGTTCCTTCTGTCCTTCATGATTCCAATGGTGATGTCACAAGCTCTTGTTTCTAATGCTTCCATGATACCACAATGCATCTTATTATTTATCATGGTCATATCCATAACAAAATATTTAGGAGCTTATGATAAGACCCTTTTGTGAGAGATACCATCTCAATCATAGTAGAGATCTGTTACTCCCTCTTTCCTTGGCCCTTTTCTTCATCTTCCTCCATCTTTCCATGATATGATCTTTCTTTCCATAACATTGAATCTTAGCTATATTGTTCTGTCTTGTTTGAGGACCCAACTTCCCTTTCCTTCCCGCAAATGTTTGAGTCCTTTAACCTTCAACACTTTTTCCATGAACTTGTCTTTTTCTATCTAGCATAGAGACCACAAGTTGTCAAATGAGGTAACTTTAGTTCATTTAATAACAATGACAATTATCTTCTTATCATCTCTCCCAGATCTCCCAATTGATATCTTATAAATATATCCCTTCATCCTTTGATACCTTGAATTTCGTGTATATCAGATCTAAGTGATATGACCTTCTTTACTGCATCTTTAGAGAACATATCTTCTAGCATTTCATATATGTCTTTGACGTCTCCTTTGTTACATAGGGATGAGAGGACCTTTTTCTGATTTCATAAGAATTCTATGAGTCCTTTGGTCCTTTTCCATGCATTCAAGCAATGCTTGACCTTCGGAGACTTCTCCATAGATATCAATGAATTCTCTTTCAGGGACTATATCTATCCTCCTTTATTATGCAAGGAATTTTGATGACCCAACCAATTTATAGATCTTCTTGCAAACATGAAGTCATTTAACTAAACTTGATTATAGAATGGAAGATACTTATGTGGCAAGTGAAGACGAAATCTTCACCTTGATGCTTCCTTGAATGATATTCTTTACTGGGTAATGATGAGATTCTTACTTGATTTTATAAATGAATTAATACTTCCTTGACACCATTGAAATCAGACTTTTTTTGAGACCTTCTTATACTACCATAGCATATCATCACTTGAGCCTTTTTATCTTCAATATACTTTGACTTCTTTCATATCGGTTCTTGTGATTATTGATATACTTGAGATGGCACTGTATTGTTATCACACAAGTGGAATATGGAACCTTGTAGCATTCTATATAGGTTAGCGACATCATGTAGACATTGATAATCACTTTATAGCACCGAGACCTAACACTCCTTGCCAAGGATGGAGGTGTTGTTATAGTAGATCAACATTGAGATAATTTTCTTGAGGAGGCTCAAGGATATTTGTCCTAGTTGCAACATTTCTCCAAATTGTGACTAAGTTAATCCGAGATTGAGATCAAGTATGAGTTATTGAGCCAAGGAAGAGTGTTGTCACCATTGAAACTTCAACATGAAGTATGTTGAGATTGTGTTAATGAGATACCGAACATTACACTTTTCTGTGACTATAATATAGCTTAAATCCTGTTCTTCTTATCAATAACATTCACCGAACTGTGGCATTGTGATCCGATCTTATCACTGACTTGAAGATTCCTATGGCATATCACTGTGGTATCAACTATATTTTCACTGTACTCCGTCGTGTGACTTGAACCGAGAGGGTGACATAAATCCAAAGTTCGTTATTGTGATATGTATGTTGAGATCACAACTTCAAATATACATCAGGCTGTTTCAAGATAATTCCATTTTGAAGACTTGTTCCCTTAGATTAGATTCCCTTCTTGGAGTGTCATTGTAACTGAATTCCCTTCACTGAGCCATAGCTCTGATTCCATGTTGAGAAATGAAGTAGGAAAGAGTTTAATTCAAATTCTCTTACATGATAACTGCTTCTGTTATATCTTTACTTATTATATTTGTTCATCATTATTACAATGTTCAATACATAAAACAACTATCAAAACAATAACAGAAGTGACACAATAGTTAGGCTCCAAGCTAGGGCTAAAACCCCTCCTCTTGAGGGGAACAACCCACAAAATATTTTCTTATATACTACAGTTGACAAATACCAAGACCCTTGACAAATACACTTGACACAAGTTCACCTTCAAGGCACTTGTCACTATCTCTTGCACTCCTTGACCTTAACACTTGAGTCCTTCTTCTTTGCATTGTATGGTAATGTCAGTTAGAGAGTCTCGGTCTCTATCTCTTAGTTCATGACACAGTCCTTCGCGGCATCTACTGATCTCTTTCTTCGGTCCACAAGAGTCTCCTAACTTTAGTCTCCTTTGAGCACTTCTCTGCACTTGATATAACCCTTAACTGAATTGTCCTAGAACATTCTTCATTCCTTCATTAATATTGTAGAGATGAGACAAACTTAGTCTGAAACCTTTTGAGACACTTATGCATTGTTGTAGCATTTCCTCCTCATTGTATTACCCTTATCACTTCGCACTGAGATCCACACTGTTGTAGATCATATGTGTCTTAATTGCTTGGTGCTACAATGAGGTCAAGTCACTCTTTATATAGTGACTTATCCTTGCTATCTAGGTCGACATAAGATCTTGGAGGTAGGCTGACCTCTTCACAAGGAGAATAATGCCTTTCTTTTAGCAGACCACAAGAGGGGCAGTGACAATGCCTTGGAGTGAAAATTTTACATAAATGACATGTCTTTGACATGTGTAACATGAATTCATATACATGACTTTCTTAATTATATTTATGGCAAGATGACAAACTCCTAAAGACATCAAGAAGAAGTCTTTGACCTATAATACAACTCCTTTCTCATGAAACGCATGAGACAAGAATTAAAAAAATATATTTTATTATCTTTGCCTTCTTCATTACATAAATTCATAACTACAAGTCATTATGAAGGCCAAACCTAGTTACTTTCTACAACAGAAATCAACCATGGTCAATCATGGTCCAACATCGCATTGTGAGAAAGATTGTCTCAATAAGAAAATCAGTCATATTCAACCATGGTCCAACATCACATTATGACAAAGATTGTATCAATATGAAAATCAACCATGATCAAAGATGGTCAACCATGTTTATTTTAGGGCTTATAATATTTATCTTATGGTTTATATACCTTGGGTTTACAATATTAAACCCTTTTGTTTACAATTATTCCCTTGGGTTTATAATCCCTTGGGCTTTTTAGTATCAATCCCTTGGGTCTTTTAGTATTAATCCGTTAGGTTTATAATATCAATCCCTTCGGTTTATGAAAATCAACCACGGTCAACCATGTTCAATTGTTGTCAACCATAGTCAAATTTTGCATTGTGACAAAGGTTGTCTCAATTTGAAAAACAATGATGCTCAATCATGGTCAATATGAAAATCAACCATGGTCCAATGTCTCATTGTGACAAATATTATCTCAATATGAAAATAAACCATGGTAAATCGTTGTCAACCGTTGTCAAGCATGGTCCATCATTGTCAACCACAGTCCAACGTTGCATTGTGACAAAATTGTCTCAATACGAAAATCAACCATGGTCATGTTGAAGCCCCGAAAATCGGGTCGACAACAAGGGGGATACCCGCCCGGTCCGGACCTTGGTTGGAAGCTCCTTATCTGTTTGGTATAGTGGGTCCGACTGGGGATAATGGGACCAGTTTCCCAATTAAAGGGAGTGTCTGTGTGCAGAGTTGGATGATGCTGATCTAAGAGTTCTAATCTAAGCTACTTTAATCTAATTCTATGTTATTGTAATCTAATGAAAACATCACATCTATTCTATGCTAACCCGGATGTATTTCTTCTATTATGCGATCTAAAGAGATTTCAAATAATAACTAGTAATAAAGATCATTCAGCTATCATAAGAATGGAAATCAATTAAGATGAACCACTTTGCATAAAAAGTTAGGCAAAACAGTTGTGAACAACATATCGCATAATAAGTTATTCATATATCAAACATAAATAAATGGCTCCACCGTACAAAAGTGCCAAATGGTAACTCAAACATTCATGCAATAACATATAAACAACTAAAAACTGTATATCACTTTAAGAATATAAGCAAAAATGGTAAAGAGATAAAAGTACCATTTATGACTGGTCCTACTCATAAGTTTCAAGCAAAAATGATTTATCTCTCCTTGTTGTAATATCTACCAAGATTACAGAAGTGCAACATCAGTAGCAGATATCAAATGCAAACATCAATAAACCTTGATCCATTCATTCACCAAAACCTCCTTTGAGGGTGCAAAAGTGCATGTTCTGAGGACAAGTTTTTGACAAATTTCTGGACCCTTCTCTAAATGCATGAGAAGGGTTTAAATACTGCTAACTAAATAACTTAATTACATAAATTTAGGATACAGTTTAAATGACCGCCCTTTATCTAAGCAAACTTATTTCTAAAAATTGAATCTAATCCCTAACTATTTCTACATTTTCTCCTTAATGTTGCGAGCATTCAACATTTGCCTGGGAAGAGTCGGGTGGTTGTTTTCTGCTTTTGCTTGAGCTATGCAAATAGAAATGGCAAGCGCTGGCACCACTTTTTAAAGTAAACTAGAAGATATTTTTGGAAATCATCCTCTGGCTGGGTGAATTTACTGCATATATACTTAGTAACAACCCAAATTTCTCTCAAATTGCTTCTTCTTTTGCTATCTCGGTTTCCAGACTTGTGGATGACTAAGCAAGTTAGGGACTTTGCTTTCTGAACAATTTTCTTAGCGATGTGCGATTAGTGCTAGGCGCTAATCGCGCATCGAAAACTGCCTCCGCTCTTTGATACGGGCCTTTCTGGTGCGTTTTCCGCCTTTAGCGCTTTTTCCTTTACCGGGCATAAGCTTCAGAATTTTGTAAACATGCTGCTTTTGTGAGCTTTTGACCTTGAGTGTCAAATCGCCTATTGATATCAGCATCTGTTCAGTAATACTCTGAAATCTGTGTTTCTGTTGCATGTGGTATCCATTTATGAGGACATCTCTTCTCTGTTCTCCGAGCATTGACACTTTCTCTTTTTCCTTAGATGTTTCCTACACATTGCTTCATGTTGTTTCCAGTTTTTCATTCCTGCAGTTCAAGCAAAGGAAAAGAGTAATGATAATAAATTTTGACACGAAAGCTCTAAGCTCTACGAATGTATAAAATCATGACACCCATAGTGAACTGACTCTTCGAAAAACACAAAACTGTCCTTCATGAATACTTTGGCATACATTCATTAATTTCCTTTAAGGCGTGCGCCCAATTTTTGGTTTAGGGACAACTTTTCTTGAATGCTGAGCCGAGGAAAATTTGTGATGGGTGATTTCTGCGACTCGCATCACAGCATCGTGGATCGCATTATCAAGATGTGTCATCGCAGAGTTTCCTGATCAGTTTATCATAGAATCGCGTTATCGCGTTGTCACAAGATTGCAGCATCGCGTTTATCGCAAGATCGCAGATCGCAGATCGTTGCAATTTGTTAAGTTATTGTGTGCTGTTTATGCGATGTTGCGATATGCGATGTCGCATATCAGCCATCAAAGATTTCTTAAGATCTTTATTTATGGGCGCTTCTTAATGTATGCGATGTGATGAATTTCGCGTCACTTCTTCACAGTTTTTTATTGTGCTCATAAAGAAATGTTTTACTCTTCCCCGTGCGATGTATTTTTGAGGAGTATAATACAAAAAAAATTTATAAATTTTTTTGAATTTTTTACTAAGGGTCCCCACTTGTTTAGTGTTATTTCTAATACTAAAGAAGGAGGGGGGTTGTTGGTGGCCACAACAATGGCGATTCACTTGGAAGAACCAGTTATCTCTGCTTTTCTATTGAATTTTTTAAACTTCCAAAACGGAAAAATTTTCATAAATCTAAACTTTGTTATGGACAGATAGAGTACATTATGCCTTATTCTATCAATGATATTTTGTTTCAACCTCTTTCTATTCTAATTGTTTGCTTCCTCAGGCTTGTCCTTGTATTTATATCAGCCATTACTTGGTCTTGTAAAGATAAAATAAAGTATTCTCTGTGTGCTAGCTTTAAAATATGCTTGTTTGTCGTAGGTAGAGCCTCTGCTGCCAGCAGGTGTCCATAGCCTTGACAGGGTTACCTATTACCTAGCAATGATCCTTTATCCTGCTTAAGGTTATCTACAACCTTCAAAGAAAAATCCACATTGACACTTTTTCCTTTTTTATTCTTAAAGAACAATGTCTTGGTTTGGTAGCCAAATTATGACACAGTCATTCACTTGATTTACACTTTTGCTGAACAAGTTGGCTCGTGATGAGACCCCTTGTCTTTTGATTTCAACAATCTTGAGTCATTGCCCTGTTTTGATGGACAGTGTTTGGCAAAGTCAGCAAAGTTATAATATCTGCGATCATGATAAGCCGGCTCGTGATGAGACCTCTTATTCTTTGAGATATAGTGTCTTTTGGATTGTCCCTCTGAATGCTGCAATTTTCTTTAACAGGGAGGAAATCATTGTTTTCCTTAAGAAAGCTCTGGACGACAATAATAGAGTTTGAAAACATCAGTTTTACAGAGAATCTTTATTTTGTTATTGATACCTTTCATTGTGCTGATATAAAACAATTTCTGCGCTAAAGGTTGCTTTCATCAAATTTTTTGAAGTTGAAACTAGTATCATATCTAGGCTAAAGTTTTTAACTGTATCTGTCAATAATAAAGATCAGATTTTCAAAATTTTTCTATTTATACAAGCGAAAAGCTCAAAATCTGAAAGAGAATTGGTGTCTTTTCGTGAATACCGGTAGTAACCATTTACAACTGGTTTTATTATGAAAAAGAAAATAAAAATAAAACTATTCTACAAAATAGAAGAATAATCTTCTATGGAAAATATATTTTAAGGATTTGTTCATTAACATGCAAAGAATTCCTTCTACCTGCTAAATCCTGTAAGACAAATGTTGATGGACCTATGACTTCCACAATCTGAAAAGGACCAAGCCACATCTTTTGAAATTTTGTATGTTTTCCCTTTTCTTCATGAGCCTTATCCCATTTTAAAACTAAATCTCCCATCTGAAATTTTTTTCTGGTCATTATGTTTGAATCAAAAGAGGATTTTATTAGCGCTTGATGATGAGCATGGGTTTTCTTAGCTTGTTCTCATTGCTCTTCTAATTTAATTATTTCCATTTTCTTAGTTGTATGGAGGAAGTAGGTCCTTCATCAATGTATTGTATTAAAGACAAAGAGGGAATGACTAAGTGAGTTGGAAGAACCACTTCTTTCCCATAAACTAAATTAAAGGGGGAAGTGCCGATCGAAGCTTTTTTCGTTATTCTATCTGCCCATAAAGCATTTACCAAAGCTTTATGCCAATTCTTTTGGTTTTGGTCAACTGTTCTTTTAATAATCCTGATTAGGTTTTTATTTGTTGACTCAGCTAACCCATTACCTTGCGGATAGTAATTGGCCGAATATTTTAGTTTGAACCCTCTTTTAAGTGCAAACTCAGTCATTGCATTTCCAGAAAAGTATGATTCATTATCAAACATTAAAGCCGTTGGCAATCCAAACCTAGTGATTATAAATTGATATATGAATTCGATAATATTTTCAGAATTAGTTGTCTTGAGAGGAACTGCTTCTACCCATTTAGTAAAATAATCTGTTGCCGTGAGGATGTATCTATGCTGCTTAGAAGAGTGAGGAACGATCTCACCTATTATGTCCAAGCCCCACTGACTGAATGGTTGCTCGATGTTTACCGGTTGTAGTGGCAGGGACGACTTCTTTTGTCTTCCAGCAGTAGTTTGGCAGACTTGACATTTCCTCATGTAACTGTGTGAATCTTTGAACAGCGTAGGCCAGTAATATCCTGCACGTAAAATTTTATGTGCAGTAGCATCTCCAGCATAGTGTTCGCCTACTGGTCTATCGTGGAGTTCCTGCAAAAAAATTTCAGCTTCAGTTTTTTCAAGACATCTAAGAAAAACAGAATCATAATTCTTTCTAAAAAGAATATCATTTGTGAGCTGATATTGTTTAGCTTTCAATCTCAGAGCTCTTTTCTTAGTGTGATCCAGGTGTGATGGAGCATACCCGTTCTTAAGATAATAAATGATATCAACATACAATGGCTCTGCATCGTTTAGGCTTACCTCATACATTTGTATCTCTTCAGATGAAATTTCAGAGATTTGCGATGCTCCAGCCAACATTTTGCAGAAGCCTTGACCTCTTACAATGTTTGCTGGTTTGATCTCAAGGTCGTATTCTTGTAAAGCAGTGATCCAATTTGCTCTTTTCTCGCCCATATCCTTATGTACTAGAAGATTTCTTACCGCTGGAAACGGTACTATGATCTTAGTATGGGTTTTAAGTAAGAAAGGTCTGAAATATTTGACCGCTTTGAAAACAACATAGGCCTGTTTTTCCACGTCTGAATAATTGAGTTCAACACCTTGTAAATTTGAGCTAAAAAACGCAATTGGAGCTTCTGCTTTTTCTTGATTTTCTTGAGTTAGAATCACAGCATATGATTTCTCTGAGGCAAATGTGTATAAAACAAAAGATTCTGAAAAGTTTGGGGTTGCTAAAGATGGAGCATTAATAATAGCTTGTTTGATCAGGTTGAATGCTTCATGTTCATCTTGACCCCATTTAAAATTTGAATTCTTTTTAATCATGGTTTGCAAAGGAGACACAATTCGTGAAAAATCTGGGACAAATATCTTTACAAAATTGATTTGACCAAGGAAAGATTGCATGGATTTTTTATTATGAGGTAGAGATATTTCAGAGATTTCTTTGATTCTGTCAGGATCAATGTGAATACCGGATTTTGACACTATGAATCCTAGAAGTTTTCCTTCACTTAGTGCGAAAAAATATTTCTTTGGGTTAAGTGAAATCCCATACCTTAAACATCGTTGAAATATTTGTTTTAAATCTTTGAGATGGTCGCTTCGCTTCTTGGAGTACACTATTATATCATCCAAATAAATTACTACAGATTTATTGACTAAACCCTTAAATGTGATGTCCATGGCTCTTTGAAATGTAGCGCTGGCATTAATCAAACCAAATGGCATCTTCCGATATGCATATGTGCCCCATTTAGTTCTGAATGTGGTTTTCAACTGATCATCGGGATGCACCAGCACTTGATTATATCCTGAAAATCCGTCCAAGAAAGACATCAGTTCTGAGCCTGCTACTGCCTGTAATATCTGTTCCATAGGTGGAAGAGGAAAATTGTCTTTTTGAAAGGCTTTGGTAAGATTCTGAAAATCGATACAGATTCTAATATCTCCATTTTTCTTTCTAACGGGTACCATATTGGAGACCCATTTGGAATGTCTGACGGGGAAAATTATTCTGGCTTTTAATAACTTATTTAGCTCAGTTTTTATCTGATTTTCTAAATTGGGGTGGATCTTTCTCAGTTTCTGTTGGACAGGTTTTTCGTTGTCAATCATAGGAATAGTATGCTGAATGATAGAAGTGTCGTACGTCTTCAGCTCATCATAATTCCAGGAAAAAACATTTTTATATTGTCTCAAAAGACGAATATACACTAGTTTTTCTTCAGGGACTAGGCCAATGCCTAGATTAACGTTTTGTGGTTTATCATCGGTTCCTAGGTTTACTAATTCGTAGTTCAGAGTTGGACTGTAGAGCTTTGAATTGGTATACCTTTTAAACCGATTTTTCAAATCGTATAAGTCTTCTAACTTAACCACCGATTTCGGTATAGCATTATCAGTGCTATTTTGTTGTATTTGTCGATCGTGATGGTCTTCATCAATTATCTTATTGGAGTAGGATCCTTCAAAAGTGAGGAAATTTACAATATCAAGATCGTCATTGAATACTCTCCAATTTGTAATGTTGTCAACGATGGACGATCGAAAGATTAATTCTGTTGAGAATCTATCTGGACTAAAATCTTTGGAGGGAATAAGCCTAGAGGCTACGTTAGCCAAAAGGTCTGCGCTTGCGTTTTGGAGTCTCGGGATTGAAGAAATATTAAATGCTATGAAATGCTCAGTCAGATCTTGTACTAAAGATTGATAGTGTTTTAAATGACCTGATAGGCAATGTATAGTGTTACGTACCTGTTTGACGATAATCTCAGAGTCTCCGAAGACTTGAAGATACTTGATGTTTAACCCGATTGCTTTGTATAGGCCTTGCACCAAGGCCTCATATTCTGTTGTATTGTTTGTGCAATTGAATTCGAGTCTGCACATAAGCATGGTCTTGTTTCCTTCTGGACTAATCAGAATGCATCCTGCTCCTGTTCCTTCGTTAGATTTAGAGCCATCGAAATATAATTTCCAAAACAAAGATGTATTTACAGGTTTATCTACAAAATTAACACACTTTGAACAATCAGTTTGGGAAACATTTTCGACTTGGGACAAAACTGAATTTTCTAAGTAAGGTGATGTGTGAGCATTGAAATTACCGAGAAAAGAATCTACCGAGTAATTGCCTATGATACTGCTGTTATACGATACTGCTTCATTTTCTCCCTCTAATTCCGTTACTATGTACTTCTGGTGTAACTCTCGTTCAACCTTTATTTGATTCGGTTTACCGTTGTAGGGTAACCACATGTGCGACCAGTCGATTGCAAAGTATCCATGGAGTTTCTCGGACCAATCCCTGCTAAGAATTAAGCCATAGAATTTTGGGATATCAGCCACTAGAATGTCAATAACCTGACATACCTTCAGGTTAGATGACAATCTTATGGTTACTTGATTAATTTCACCAATCACTTCGACTTGAGATCGATCAAGCTGAACTATGCGCACTGTGGATTTTTGTGGTTGAACATTTAACTTAGCACATATTGATCTGGGTAAAATATTTGATGAAGCACCGGAATCTACCAAACAATTGTGCACATTTTTATTGAAAATTTCATAAGTGAGAAGAAACGGGGGAGTGTGAGATCTTGATCTTCCTCCAATCAAGGCGATATCATTTGGATCAATCTTATTGATCGCGTTAGTTGGAGGTCTTCCCATGTTGTGGGAAGCTTGAGAGAGTATAGTAGTAGGCAAAGGTACAATAGGCACGGCATGTAATTCTTTCATCATTATCTTCTGTTGATGCTTCAATTTTCTCAATTCATAAAGGGTAATATTAGCCCTAGTCTTTTTCATGTCATCAATAATATTGTACTCTATTTCATCCAACACTATCAGTGTTTTTGATGGCGTTGTTTGATTTGCTTGGACTGGGCTAGATTAAGTCACTTTAATGGTTGTTTTCTTTGTTGCGACTTTATCTTTTGTTGTAGGGCTTGCACTCTTCTGCTTAGGGGTAGTTTGGGGAGGATCAAGCTGATTTTTGCTTCGTGTGCTAACCGGAAATACTTCTTGATCTTCTTCTTGTGGGAGGATGAAATCCCACATTCCTTGTAATTCCACAACTTCTTCGTCATCGGTCTGCCCTTCAGTGGCACTTTCTTCTTCTTCCTCTTCCTCAGTTTCAGCATTGGAGATGGCATTGGGTGGTTTTGCATCCGTTGAAGGACTCTTTTAAAAGCTCTATAGGGCTTTTTTAAAGAAGTTTCTGCTACTTGTTTTTTTATGTCAACCATCTCATTAGACATGGTCTTTAATACTTTCTACAATCCTTCCAAATCGAAAGGGTCTTTTGTTTGTTTCTTCTTGGAGTCTTCCTTGAAGGTGACTTTTTTAGACTTGCGTTCCTCTATCGCAGATCTCTTTTCCAGGGCTATTACGCATTTCTCTACTGCTATCGCCTCTGTCATGTTTTCAACTAAGGTTGTTTTATTTGCTCTATCCACGAAGATTGCTATGTTTGATGGTAAAGTAGTAATATACCATTCACATCGTACTTCTTCGCTGGGTTGGGAAGCAGTGGGAATTTTGTTGAGAATTTTATTGAACCGTAAATTGAAATCTTTGATAGGTTCTTTAGCTTGGGCCTTAAGATTGGATAGGTCATTGATTAATGTTGCCGTTGATCAGTCATCACCAAACTTGATAAGGAATTGATTCTGGAAGATATCCCAACTTGTGATAGACCCGGAAGGTAATGAAAAATACCATGACCCGGCTGTCCCTTGCAGTGTATAGGGAAAAAGCCGAACAACAACATCTTCGTTAGTAACTCCGTTGAGATTGATAGAAAGCATGAAATTGTTTATGTGTTCTTCTGCTAGCATGCCTGCTTCTGGATTGAATTTTGGCAGCCATTTCTCAGGATGGGCCGGTATTTGACTCAAGGGTGTAGACATTAAAACTGCCCCAGGGTTGTTCCATGGAGACTGGGCCATCGTTGAGCTGCTAGTAGAGAAAAGTGCAGAAGATGATCTCTGTGGCTGGGAAGATGAGGATACTATGATCGTAGATGATTGAAGAGGGGTTGTGGGAGTTCCGGTAGACGGATGGATGATGGTTTGGAATGGAGGTGTGGGTGGTTGACTTCGCGGTGAGGTAGTTGAAATGGGCGATGTAGACAAAAGAGTCTCACTGTCAGACTCTTGTGGTGATTTCCTCGCTCTTTTCCTAGTGGGAAGAGGCAACTCAGTTGGCTGGATGCTAAATTTTTCACTCTTTAACCTGGTTAGGGGATGAGCAGGATTGTACTGCGAAGTCACACTACTTTGAGATTTATCAGAACTCTGAGGAGAAATGGAAAATCCTTGAAGTTTGTGAATCAGAGATTCAACTCCAGGAGGTTTAACGGTAGATTGGTCTGAAATATCAGGGTGTGTAGCAGCGATTGATACTCGAGCGACTTCTGACTCTGGATTTAAATATACTAGAGAAGTCGGGGGAGATGATGAGGGCGATTTACTCTCAGAATGGTATTTAGATTTTGATTTAGGTGCCATTCATAGTTCAGGCCCTCCTTCTAGCGCCAAATATGTTGAAGCCCCGAAAATCGGGTCGACAACAAGGGGGATACCCGCCCGGTCCGAACCTTGGTTGGCAGCTCCTTATCCGTTTGGTATAGCGGGTCCGACTGGGGATAATGGGACCAATTTCCCAATCTAAGGGAGTGTGTGTGTGTAGAGTTGGATGATGTTGATCTAAGAGTTCTAATCTAAGCTGCTTTAATCTAATTCTATGTTATTGTAATCTAATGAAAACAGCACATCTAATCTATGCTAACCCGGGATGTATTTCTTCTATTATGCGATCTAAAGAGATTTCAAATAATAACTGGTAATAAAGATCATTCAGCTATCATAAGAATGGAAATCAATTAAGATGAACCACTTTGCATAAAAAGTTAGGCAAAACAGTTGAATAGCATATCGCATAATACGTTATTCATATATCAAACATAAATAAATGGCTCCACCGTACAAAAGTGCCAAATGGTAACTCAAACATTCATGCAATAACATATAAACAACTAAAAACTATATATCACTTTAAGAATATAAGCAGAAATGGTCAAGAGATAAAAGTACCATTTATGACTGGTCCTACTCATAAGCTTCAAGCAACAATGATTTATCTCTCCTTGTTCTAATATCTACCAAGAGTACAGAAGTGCAACATTAGTAGCAGATATCAAATGCAAACATCAATAAACCTTGATCCATTCATTCACCAAAACCTCCTCTGAGGGTGCAAAAGTGCATGTTCTGAGGACAAGTTTTTGACAAATTTTTGAACCCTTCTCTAAATGCATGAGAAGGGTTTAAATACTGCTAACTAAATATCTTAATTACATAAATTTGGGATACGGTTTAAATGACCGCCCTTTATCTAAGAAAACTTATTTCTAAAAATTGAATCTAATCCCTAACTATTTCTGCATTTGCTCCTTAATGTTGCGAGCATTCAACATTTGCCTGGGAAGAGTCGGCTGGTTGTTTTCTGCTTTTTCTTGATCTACACAAATAGAAATGGCAAGTGCTGGCACCACTTTTTTTAGTAAACTAGAAGATATTTTTGGGAATCATCCTCTGGCTGGGTGAATTTACCGCGTATATACTTGGTAACAACCCAAATTTCTCTCAAATTGCTTCTGCTTTTGCTATCTCGGTTTCCGGACTCGTGGATGACTAAGCAAGTTAGGGACTTTGATTTCTGAACAATTTTCTTAGCGATGCGCGATTAGCGCCTAGTGCTAATCGCGCATCAAAAACTGCCTCCGTTCTTTGATCCAGGCCTTTCTGGTGCGTTTTCCGCCTTTAGCGCTTTTTCCTTTACCGGGCATAAGCTTTAGAATTTTGTAAACATGCTGCTTTTGTGAGCTTTTTACCTTGAGTGTCGAATCGCCTATTGATATCAGCATCTGTTCAGTAATACTCTGAAATCTGTGTCTCTGTTACATGCGGTATCCGTTTATGAGGACATCTCTTCTCTGTTCTCCGAGAATTGACGCTTTCCCTTTTTCCTCAGATGTTTCCTGCACATTGCTTCATGTTGTTTCCTGTTTTTCATTCCTGTAGTTCACGCAAAGGAAAAGAGTAATGATAATAAATTTTGAAACGAAAGCTCTAAGCTCTACGAATGTATAAAATCCTGACACCCATAGTGAACTGACTCTTCGAAAAACACAAAACTGTCCTTCATGAATACTTTGGCATACATTCATTAATTTCCTTTAAGGAGCACGCCCAGTTTTTGGTTTAGGGACAGCTTTTCTTGAATGCTGAGCCGAGGAAAATTTGCGATGGGTGATTTCTGCGACTCGCATCACAGCATCGTGGATCGCATTATCAAGATGTGTCATCGCAGAGTTTCCTGATCAGTTTATCACAGAATCGCGTTATTGTGTTGTCGCAAGATCGTAGCATCGCGTTTATCGCAAGATCGCAGATCGCAGATTGTTGCAATTTGTTAAGTTATTGTGTGCTGTTTATGCGATGTTGCGATATGCGATGTCGCATATCGACCATCGGAGATTTCTTAAGATCTTCATTTATGGGCACTTCTTAATGTATGCGGTGCGATGAATTTCGCATCGCTTCTTCGCAGTTTTTTATTGTGCTCATAAAGAAATGTTTTACTCTTCCCCGTGCGATGTATTTTTAAGGAGTATAATACAAAATTTTTTTATAAATTTTTTTGAATTTTTTACTAAGGGTCCCCACTTGTTTAGTGTTATTGCTAATACTAAAGAAGGAGGGGGGGTTGTTGGTGGCCACAACAGGTCAAACATGGTCAATCGTGGTCAATGATCATCGATAACAGTGGTCACATTGTGACAAAGATTGTATGATGAACCAATGTCACATTGTGACAACCATGGTCATCCATGGTAAAGCATGGTCCAATGTCGCATTGTGACAAATATTATCAATATAAAAATCAACCATGGTCAACCATGGTCCAATGTCACATTATGAAAAATATTCTCTTAATATAAAAATCAATCGTGGTCAACCATGGTCTGATGTATTGCGACAAATATTGCATCACTATGAAAATCAACCATTCTTAACCACAGTTAATCATGGTCAATTGTGGTCAATAATCAAGGTCGCATTGTGATGAATATTGTCTCTTGGTCCAACGTCACACTATGACAACCGTGGTCATCTATGGTGAAGCATGGTCAACCATGTTCCAACATCGCATTGTGACAAAGATTATCTCAATATGAAAATTGACCATGGTCAACCATGGTCAACCATGGTCCAACGTCACATTGTGACAAATATTATCTCAATATGAAACTCAATCATGGTCAACCATGGTCCAACATCATATTCTGACAAAAATTGTGTCAATATGAAAATCAACCATGATCAATGATGGTCAACCATGTTTAATTTAGAGAGTATAATATTTTAGGGTTGACCATGGTCAATCATGGTAAACAATGGTCAACCATGATCCAATGTTGCATTGTAATAGAGATTCTCTCACTTTGAAAATAAATCATGGTCAACCATGATCCAACATATATTTATCTAAGGGTTTATATATGTTGGGTTTGCAATATTAATCCTTTGGGTTTTTGGGTTTTTTAGTATTAATCCATTGTGTTTATTAGTGCCTTGGGTTTATAATATCAATCATCATGGTAAACAATGGTCAAGCATGGTCGAATGTTGCATTGTGATAGATGCTCTCTCATTTTGAAAATAAACCATGGTCCAATGTATACTTATCTAAGGGTTTATATACCTTGGGTTTACAATATTAATCCTTTGGGTTTTTTAGTATTAATCCATTGTGTTTATTATTTCCTTGCGTTTATAATATCAATCCCTTGGGTTTAATTTTCTAAGGGTTTCCTTGGGTATAATATTATTCATAGTGTTTATAATATTAATCCTAGGGTTTAATATAAGTCCCCTGGGTTTATAATCCATTGAGTTTATAATATAGATTCCTTGTGTTTATAATATTGATCATAGGGTTTATATTCCTAGGGTTTAATATTAAGCCTAACGCTTACAATATTAATCCCTTGGGTTTATATTCCTAGTGCTTAATATTCATCTTAGGGTTTAATGTTATTCTTTTGGGTTTATAATGCCTTGGGTTTTTAATATTAATCATAAGGTTAATTATATTAATCTTACGGTTTATTGTTTATTTTAGGGTTTATAATATTTAGCTTAGGGTTTATATCCCTTAGGTTTATAATATTTTTTTTTTTTCTAAGTAGCACTAATTCTATTAATGAAACAATATATTTATAGTGAGGCTCTGGCCTCTATGGTGCTAGAACAGAGTTATAACAAGTTTAGACATCCAAAAGACTGATTCAAGACTGCCCACTGAGGGGAAACCAGTCTGAAAAACCAATGGAAAATGTTGCCCGCACAGGTGTTACAACTCAAAATCCAAGAGAAACAGTTATGGTAAATTACCAAAATTGACGACATAATTTGAAAAAACATTAAAAAAAGCCCCTAAGAATAGGATCTGGGAATCGAAACCTAGCTGCGTTGACCCTCTAGGTGTTGTTTGGTGGAGGAGGCTCTTCCCCGACTAGACACCTGTATTCATCCCAATCATCCTCAACTTCCTACGTGCTACCAAGAATGCCTTCACCATGCTTGGCACTATCCTGGGCGCCTTTGCGATTACGAGAACTAGAGCTACTACTCGAGGCCTTCTATTTGCTAGTGGCTGGCTTCTCTTGAGTCACCTTCTGTTTACTAGTGTCCGGCTTCTCCTGAACAATGGCGAGTTGCACAGTGACAAGATGTTTTGCAGTGGTGTGAGTCTGTTCATTTTGTGGGCGAGTCTCCTCTCTAAACACTACAGAGACAGTGGCGATGATGGCAGGGCAGTTCATGGTACAGTGGAAGCGAAATTGGGGCATTTGATGCGGCTGGTGAGGGGACACAGAGAGGTTGAGCATCTGGGTTGCAGCATTGACATGCCAAGCTTTGATGGGTTGGACCCGGCCTCTTCCACTACGGGTGGCGGGATATCTGTCGGAGAATTGGGCCGTGGACGGGGTGGAGGAAGGGGAGGACGAACGGGTCATCGGCTCAGAGGGGGATGGAGAGGGGGGCTGAATGGCGTTGCCTCGACTACTGCCCTGCCTGCAACACATTTGGTGGCGGAGTCATGGCATGGTCCTGCGGGTGGGGTGGAGCTGACTGGTGTGGGCCGAAATGACGAAGGTGCTAACAGTGTGCGTAGTGGAAGAGGCAGACTTAGTGTGAGAATTCACATGGCAATTCAAGCGAGAGACAAAGACCAGAATCAAGGCTTCAGTTTGTAGAGTGCAGAGAACATTATGGGAAAAATGGATTCCATCCCCCTAATCTATACAACACAAGAGTCGACAATGCCTATTGTCATGCGAGAGCTTAGCTTCGCAACATCAGGGGGGCAAGACCAATTTAAAGGGGGTGGGGCAGAGGTATGCAGGCTTGCGGAAGCCATGGACTTAAACTTACAGAGGAGTCCTTGACCTGTGCATCAGAGTAATGGCACCTGCAGGTTAATGGTGGCTCGCCATAAATCATCTTGGGAGGGAACGCGGGTGGCCATGTGGCTAAGCCACCTACCGTCCCACTGTCTAATTTTCATTAATGCATCTTTAGCCACCCGCATCTGAGGCCTTAGGTTTATAATATTAATCGCTTGGGTTTAATATTATTCCCTTGGGCTTATAATCCCAATTGTTTTTAGTATTAATCCCTTGGGTTTATTAGTTTCTTGGGATTTCCATCTGTTTGGTTTTTAATATGAATAATCCTTTGAGTTTATAATATTAATCCATTTAGTTAATAACATTTATATATTTTACAAACAATAATTATAATTATTATTTACTGTTACTAATCATTACTAATTATAATTATTAATTAATTTTGATTAGTATAACCATGAATTATTTACTGTTACTAGTTATTAAAAATTAAAAATTTTAATAACTAATTAAGTTTGATTAATATGACCATGAATTATAATATCAGTCCATTTAATTTATTAATAAGTATTACAATTAATAATTAATAATGTTATAATTGATTATTTTTAATATAAATAATTATATTATTTATTATTATTATTTATTTCATTATTATTTACAAATTGGTTATTTAAGAGTGCATTATAATAATAATAATGATAATATATAATTTATAAATAATCATAAAAATATTAATGTTAATATTTAATATTTAATAAATAAATAATAATAAATCTAGTTGATATATACTTATGGCATTTATCATTCATATTTATTATTGTGCTTGTGAATGTTATTGATATGGGTTTATTGGCGTATAACAACCACATTTATAAATGTGGTTGTGCAAGAAAGAAATGACAAAAAATAGTATTATTGACTATACATGATCTACATTGAGTTTACATGTGATATTAATAACCAAAAAATATTATGAAATATATTTCAATGTCCATATTAAATAACATAATTTTATATCTAATTTATATAGAGAAAAATAAAGTGATTTTATTTTTATTTTTATTTTTATATTTTCACTTTTAATAACTAGAGAGATGTCTAATTTATTTTATTTTCTATATGGAGTTGATATATAAGATTTTAATGATATTAATAATAAAGAAAAGTTTCAAGTAGGTTATAAATAAAATATTTCAACGCGTAAGATACAATCTATTATATTTCATACATGTAAAATTGAATGGTATTGAAAGGGAAAGGAATAAAGAATGACCCATGACTTTATATATGAATATATAGTAAAAGAATTATATTAGCTATAATAAGGTAGATACTTAGATGCAATAATTTACTTACCTGTTATATTAAGTAAAAATAAAATAAAATAAATTATTATTATTATTAAAATAATGTTACCATTTTAGATTTATATTAATAACAAATTTATTTTATAATATATATAAAGTTCTGATACTGTATATAAATTTTTATATAAAAATAGAATTGTAATATAAATAGAATTATTTTAACAAAACAAATTTTTTAATTTTCATATATATGAATATATAATTTTTTAATTATGATAAAAGTAAATAATTGAAATACAATCATTTACCGATTTTATATTAAGTAAAAATAAAATAATTAAAATCATTATTATTAAAATAGTGTTATTAAATTATTTTAGATTTATATTAGTAATAAAACAATGTCACTCTTATATATAATAAGTTCATGATGCTTTATATATAATAACTTTATATATATATATATATATGTATGAAGTTAATATATATAAAGCATCATGAACTTATTATATATAAGAGTGATACTGTATATAAGATTTTATATAAAAATAGAGTTGCAATATGAATAGAATTATCTTAACCAAACAAAATTTTTAATTTTATATATTTAAATTTTCATAGAGTAAGAGAATTATATTAATTATGATAAGGTAGATACTTGAGATGCAATCATTTACTTACTTGTTTTTATATAAAAATAAAATATATATATATATATATTTATATATATATTTATTATATATAAGAGTGATACTTTATATAAGAGTTTATATAAAAATAGAATTGCAATATGAATAGAATTATTTAAAAAAAATAAAATTTCTAATTTTACATATTTAAATTTTCATATTTTTAAATGGAGAATGTAAGGATTGTTTTAAATAAATAATAAATTTGTAGTTTTAAATTTTTTTTTTTTCATTTAATAGATTTTAGGTTAATATTAATCTAGGCTAGTTGAGTTGAGAGATTCATTTTTAACGTTGTCTATTCATCAAAAGTTGAAATTTTGCTTATGCCGGTAAAAAAAAACTATACAAAACATTTAAATAAAGTCTGCTCATAAAAGAATTGAGAAATCTAAAAATAAAATAATTATACAAAACATTTAAATAATGTCTACTCATAAAAAAAATTGCACATGAGGAAAATGGATCACTCTCGACTCATGTTAGATCCGTTTTTAAGATGGATCTATGTTGGTTCTTATGAGAATAAGAGAAAAGTGAATCCCTCTTGGCTCATGTTAGATCCCTATTTAAGATGGATCTCTGTTGGTTCTTATGAAAATAAGAGAAAAGTGAAGTGTATTTTATAACCTAATATGAATGAGATGTGTAAATTAATCTAATTTTAAAAGTTAAAATAGAAACATTAAATTTTTTATTTTGAAATATTTCTCTCTTTGCACTTCATAGATCTTAGGTTAAGATTGATCTAGGCTAGTTCTTATAGCAATAAGAGAAAAGTGAAATGTACTTTACAACCTAATATGAATTAGATATGTGAATTAATCTAACTTTAAAAAGTTAAAAAAAAAATTGAGATCGATAATGCAACGTTAAAAAACAAAATGACTACAATTTAGAAAGAGAAATAGTGAGAATAGAAATATAAATCCGTCTTAACCATAGATATAGCAAGTGCCAGGAAGGATCAAAATTTTTGAGGTACAAACCTCTTTTAGAGTGTAAAGTTTGAAAAAAGAGTTAACACCTCAAAAGTTTTGATCCATCTTAGCACTTTACTAGATTTATGTTATATATCTATGTAATTTTTCATTGTTTAAAATGCATTTTTGTATGCATGAATGAATTTAATGCCTTGAAAATCCCTTGGGCACTTGGATTGTGTAGACTAGATAATTTAAACTTACAACTAATACAACCATATAAATTAAATGGATGGTAAATAGCGATAAGCATGAATCCATAATAAGAGTCAAAACACTTACTTTGCTAACAAAAACTAAATTATAACTTTATTTTAAATTATTAATATTATCATTAATTATAAAAATAATTAATATATAAGTTAAGCATTTGTACATTTAAAACTTATAAACATATGTACATTTAAAAACAACATGGAACGAGATTGTTAACCATGACCACTTTTCTATGGAGATTCTTAATCTATAAATAAGCTTTGTTAGAATACCATGACTTATCAATACCACATGCACATAAAACCATAAGTCACTCATATGACACTTGTTTATATGACATTTCTTTTAATTAATCAATTTAATTAAAAAGAAAAAAGGGTATAAATATTTTGGAGATAAATTTCAATCTTTGATTTTTGTATACTACTTTGAATATTGGTGGCGATCCCGAGGAGGGACGCGTGGCTATTGACCATTTAATTCTTCGGTTCCTAGTTGAGTTTGGTGGCAGGGTTTTTTGGTGTGTGTCTTAATTGTGGTTTAATGTTTTGCAACCCGCCCTCTGTACTAACCTCGGGCTTGTGACTAAGGGTTATCACTTTCACCGCGGGGTTTTGGATGTCATCTCTCTTGTGTGATGGTTTTGCTCTGCGGGTGCTCTGTGTTCTCGCCTGGTATTCACGATGGATGGTAAGTATTGTGCCCTGTTTTCTCCGTATGGAGATGTATTGTGATTTGTTGGTTCTCTATGGTTTATTGGCGCTATGTCTCTACTCATTCTTTGTGGTCTATCATTGCTATGCCCCTACTCATTCTATGTGGCGACTCATTGCTATGGTGTTTGGAGGGTTTTCATGTCCTCTCCCTCTCGCAAGTCTATTTGTCTTTGTTATTTTCTTCGAGATCATTTTTGTTCATTTTGTTGTGATTTTTTTGTTGATGGAGGGTCTGGTTATGTTGCGGCTCTGCAAATCTTAGGTACCTGCTTGGCTGCTACACAGGACGACTCGGCACCCAAATTTCAGGTAAGCTCCTCCTTTCGGTTTCAATTTCACTCCCTGTTTTTAGAGGTTTAATGTTCTGGCTCCTTGGTGAGTAGGTTGAGCGTATTCATGGCTCATTTACTGGTGGCAACCCTGTGTTGTGGGTCTTGGCTCTCGTCCTTCATCTTGAAAGTGGTTCTTCTCCAGGTAAGGTCCTCGTTCTCCTTCCAGTTAGCTTCGACTATTATCTTTTTTGATTTTTGTGGCTCAATATTGACCGCTGCCCTGCTATGTGGTGGTGTGTAGGCCCTTCTAGCAAAGTGTTGCTCCACAGCTTCATCTTGGGGACTGTTCGTGGGCTTAGGGAAACCTGGGTAGGGTCTTTCCGTAGCTATAGCGGTTCACTTGCTTGCTTTATTGTGTGTCTAGTTTTGCAGTAGTTGTTCTATCGCTTGCTCTTGTTTGTGACTTGGCTATACCCTTGATGTTTTGGGTCCTTTGTATCTGTATGTGGTCTTTGAGGTATTCATGCCCTCGCTAGAAGATTTAGGCATAACCTGTGGACTATAATAGGTTTTGGTTTCATGGGTTTGGAACCCTGGGGTTTGTCTTGTTGAGAAATGAAATCTATGTGCTGGTGTACCTCTATTTAGTTCTCGGTCTTGAAAATGCTTCTTGTCACTAAATGCTTGTCGATGTTTGTTCGAATCTTTGGAAAGAAAATGGTTTCACTGTCTTTCTTTCATTTTGATGGCTAAGACATCTATGCACAGAGAACGTAATGAAATTTAATCTACTTTATTAAACGACAGATTTTGAATTGTTAGCTATCATAGAAGTTCAAATAATTCTGGGTTACAGCTTCTGGGCTCTCTCTCCTCTTTTGGATGGCAGCCCTCCCATCATCTCTAATCTTTCCTTTTCAATACATTGTTAGCAGTTCCTTTACAGTTTGAGGAACTTTTCCCCAGTTACTTTTTAGTTACTAAACAATTTCTTCAAACAAGTTCCTAACTAATCCTATTTTGTCTAATTTAAAAACTAACAATCGCTGATTCAGTCTTAATTAAAAATGACACAAAATGAAACTAAATGAAACAAAAACTTGAAGTGTTTTCCTCTTTATCTGTCAAAATAAAATGAAAATAAAAACATCTCCCAGCTGTCGCCTCTTCACTCGGATGCTCTTGCATTAGGCTCCCAGGGTAAATTAAACTCATGGCTCCTATCCATGAGCTCTTCAATAGAGTTCTCAATGCTTTGAATCTGGCCAACATCTAACCAAGAACTATCTTCAATAAGATGACTCTTCCACTTGACTAGGTACTGCAAATATTCCTTCCTTCGAGTCTGTCTGGCCACCTGGGTATCTAGTATCTGTATGATCTCTAGAGGCTTTACTGGGGGCATTTGTTTAATCCATGAATCATTCTCTTTCTAGGTGTCCCGTGTTCATCTTTTCGAACTATCTTCCTCATCTGCTGCAGTGTAGGGGTATAGATCTGCCACATTGAAAATGGGTGAAATTCCAATACCTGGGGGTAACTGCAATTCGTAAGCATTCGCAGAAAACATCCGAAGAATCCTGAAAGGCCCAATTCTTTTCCATTTCAACTTGTTGTATTCACCTTTAGGGAATATTTCCTTGCATAGGTGTGCTAATACCAGGTCCCCTACGTTGAATTGTACCTCCATCCTTTTCAAATCTACCTTTTGCTTGTATCATTCGTTGTTGTCTTGTAATTTTAATTTCACCTGTTCATGAAGATCGCTGATTTCCTTTGCGAAATCTTCCCCATCAGCACTCCTACACTCCAACTGTCCCAAATCTCGTAACTCATGTACTCCACGTGGTTGCATTCCGTATAAGATCTGGAAAGGACTACTGCCCGTGCTTCGGCTGGGCGAATCATTATAAGCAAATTCGGCTTGGGCAAGCACACGATACCACTGTCGAGAATTTCCTCCAACCAAACTCCTCAACAAGTTTCCCAAACTTCGGTTCACCACTTCGGTTTGACCATCGGTTTGTGGGTGATAAGATGAGTTGAAGTTTAGTTTGGTGTCTAATTTTTTCCATAGGGTTCACCAAAAATGTCCTGTAAACTTAACATCTCGATCTGAAACAATAGACTTCGGTAAGCCATGTAATCTGACTATCTCGATAAAGAAAAAATGTGCTACATGTGTGGCGTCACTGGTTTTCGTGCATGGAATGAAATGTGTCATTTTGGTGAAACGATCCATCACCACCATGATGGAATAGAATCCCCGTTGTGTCTTCGGTAGACCTCAGACAAAGTCCAAATTGACAGAGTCCCATGGTATGTTCGGAATAGGTAAGGCTGTATACAACCCTGTATTCTAGCTATGTCCCTTTGCAAGCTGACACACTTTGCATCTAGTCACAAACCTTTATACATCTCTGTGCATTTTTGGCCAATAGTAAAAATGACTCAACTGATCCAAGGTCTTGCCTATCCTAAAATGTCTGACTAAACCTCCATTATGCTTTTCCTGGATTAAGTTCTCTCTCATAGAACATTCCGGAATACACAACTACCCTCCTTTGAACAACAACCCTTCCTGCATATTATAGTCCAACCATGAACTGTTATCTTTCAACAACGAATTTTGGCAAGCTTCATAAGCTTCCTTAAAATCTGCATCTGCCTCATACAAGTCTTTAAGATGTTCAAATCCTAATACTTGTATCATACTTTCCTGTAGGATCAAATTCCTCCTTCTTAACGCATCTGCCACTTTGTTGGCTTGACCACTGATGTGTTTCAACACAAACGTAAAACTCTGCAAGTACTCCACCCACTTCGCATGTTTATGGTTCAGCTTATGTTGCTACATAATATATTGCAACACAGAATTGTCTGAAAACAAGAAAAATTCATTGGCCAACAGGTAATGTCTCCAGTGCTTCAACGCTTGAACCACTGTGTAAAATTCCTTGTCATAAGATGTGTACTTCTGCCTACTTTCATTTAGTTTCTCACTGAAATAGGCTACTGGCTTGTCCTCTTGACTGAGAATTGCACCAATGGCTATTCCACTGGCATCACAATGAACTTGAAAAAGTTTATTAAAGTTTGGTAACCTCAAAATCGGTTTTGCAGTAATTTTCCTTTTGAGTAGCTAAAAGCTCTTCTCTTCCATTTCTGTCCAATGGAAAGGTTGATTTGTCTTCTTAATGGTGTCCAACATGGGTGCACAAATCCCACTGAATTTTTTAATAATTTTCCGATAAAAATTCGCTAATCCATGGAAACTCCGTACCTCAAACAAACTTTTGGGGGATGGCCAACTAACTATGGCTGCAACCTTTTTCGGATCCATTTTTAGCTCATTCTCGGAAATCAAAAATCCCAAATAAATTAATTCTTTCCTGAAAAAAGAACATTTCTTCAAATTTATCAGTAATTTATTCTGCTGTAATTTTTCCAATACATACCTCACATGTCGAAAATGTTCCTCCTTCATCTTGCTGAATATATGTTAAGTTATGGTATGTTCTATGCTTATAACAAATTACTTTTTTTTCTTATTATATTCCACATATTAGCAATCACATGTACATAAAGTAAAGTGTAGATAGAACATTAAATGATTGACAAAAAACAAGTCTTATATTTTATTAAGGTTTAAAATTATATATATATATATATATACATATATATATATATTATATTTTTATTTTTATTTTATGGTATTAAGTATTTATATTAAATTTATTAACATTAAAATTGATAAATAATATTAATAATATATACTTCTAATAATTAATAATATAATTATTAAAAAAATATTATAACGCTAATAGCAATAATCATATAATTATAAAAAAATATTATAACAATAATACTAATAATATAGATGTAATTTTAATAATATAGACATAATTTTAATTATATATATGACTAATCAACTTTGACTTTTTTTAATTCAGGATTAAATTAAAATTATTAATTATCATAATTAAATTTATGGTTTAAATATTACAGTTTAATATTAAGTTTATAAGTATAAGGAGAATACTTAATGTTAATGTTATTGATAAGTATTTTAAAAGGTAATAAATTTATTGGTTGAAGAAAAAATATTAAGAATTACTTCATTTGTTTTAAAATTTTATTTTGCAATAGAAAGACTTAAAATTTTAATTTGCATCATGACATCATGACATCTTCTTGTAGGTATCAAAATCCTGCATACATGTTGACACATCTCCCAAAGATATCCTTTGTCAAGCTTCTCCATCTTTTTCAGATTCTCATCAGAATCTTCATATATTTTTGAAAGATTTCCTAGTCAAATCTTATTGGTCTTTTGGAAGTTGATAGCCTTCATCATGGTTGCATATCTCACGATCTCTTCCTTCCTTACACATTCCATTCCCACGAGCTTCCAACTAGAGTTCCTTAATTGTAGTCAACCACCTCATACTTCATATGAGGACATATTATGTTGATTTCATTTGGTGTGACTCATGCCTTTCTGCATCTTCTCAGAGGAGGAAATTTCCTTTCTTCGATCATGCTTCTCAAGATAGAAGTAGTGATCCATGCTACCTACAACCATATGACATGACATTATAATATTAAACACAAGCATACATACCTCATTTATCTTTAGGTCATCTAGGTGTCTTTCAACAACTTCCTTGATTGAAGTGTCTTCAACCCCTTGACCTGCTTAATCTCCTATTTCATCATAACATCATCCATGAATTCCACAAGTTGGAGTTCTTGATGAAACACTTTCTTCCTCTCTATATTAGTGAACCCTCTGATGAGGATTCCATCAAAGAATCTTAAGGATCTTACATACCCCCATCTGGCAGGTGTTTCATTTTTGACTTGATGTATGATGAGCCTTGTCCTAGATGACTCCATCCTTTTCTTCAATGTCCAATGAGGTTCCCAAGAGGTATATCCTTCATGTTTGACTGCCTTGGATTTTGTTCCTTCTGTCCTTCATGATTCCAATGGTGATGTCACAAGCTCTTGTTTCTAATGCTTCCATGATACCACAATGCATCTTATTATTTATCATGGTCATATCCATAACAAAATATTTAGGAGCTTATGATAAGACCCTTTTGTGAGAGATACCATCTCAATCATAGTAGAGATCTGTTACTCCCTCTTTCCTTGGCCCTTTTCTTCATCTTCCTCCATCTTTCCATGATATGATCTTTCTTTCCATAACATTGAATCTTAGCTATATTGTTTTGTCTTGTTTGAGGACCAAATTTCCCTTTCCTTCCCGCAAATGTTTGAGTCCTTTAACCTTCAACACTTTTTCCATCAACTTGTCTTTTTCTATCTAGCATAGAGACCACAAGTTGTCAAATGAGGTAACTTTAGTTCATTTAATAACAATGACAATTATCTTCTTATCATCTCTCCCATATCTCCCAATTGATATCTTATAAAGATATCCCTTCATCCTTTGATACCTTGAATTTCATGTATATCAGATCTAGGTGATATGACCTTCTTTACTGCATCTTTAGAGAATATATCTTCTAGCATTTCATATATGTCTTTGATGTCTCCTCTGTTACATAGGGATGAGAGGACCTTTTTCTGATTTCATAAGAATTCTATGAGTCCTTTGGTCCTTTTCCATGCATTCAAGCAATGCTTGACCTTCAGAGACTTCTCCATAGATATCAATGAATTCTCTTTTAGGGACTATATCTATCCTCCTTTATTATGCAAGGAATTTTGATGACCCAACCAATTTATAGATCTTCTTGCAAACATGAAGTCATTTAACTAAACTTGATTATAGAATGGAAGATACTTACGTGGCAAGTGAAGATGAAATCTTCACCTTGATGCTTCCTTGAATGATATTCTTTACTGGGTAATGATGAGATTCTTACTTGATTTTATAAATGAACTAATACTTCCTTGACACCATTGAAATCGTACTTTCTTTGAGACCTTCTTATACTACCATAGCATATCATCACTTGAGCCTTTTTATCTTCAATATACTTTGACTCCTTTCATATCGGTTCTTGTGATTATTGATATACTTGAGATGGCACTGTATTGTTATCACACAAGTGGAATATGGAACCTTGTAGCATTCTATATAGGTTAGCGACATCATGTAAACATCGATAATCCCTTTATAGCACCGAGACCTAACACTCCTTGCCAAGGATAGAGGTGTTGTTATAGTAGATCAACATTGAGATAATTTTCTTGAGGAGGCTCGAGGATATTTGTCCTAGTTACAACATTTCTCCAAATTGTGACTGAGTTAATCCGAGATTGAGATCAAGTATGAGTTATCGAGCCAAGGGAGAGTGTTGTCACCATTGAAACTTCAACATGAAGTATGTTGAGATTGTGTTAATGAGATACCGAACATTACACTTTTATGTGACTGTAATATAGCTTAAATTCTGTTCTTCTTATCAATAACATTCACCGAATTGTGGCATTGTGATCCGATCCTATCACTGACTTGAAGATTCCTATGGCATATCATTGTGGTATCAACTATATTTTCACTGTACTCCATCGTGTGACTTGAACCAAGAGGGTGACATAAATCCAACGTTAGTTATTGTGATATGTATGTTGAGATCACAACTTCAAAGATACATCACGCTGTTCCGAGATAATTCCATTTTGAAGACTTGTTCCCTTATATTAGATTCCCTTCTTGGAGTGTCATTGTAACTGAATTCCCTTCACTGAGCCATAGCTCTGATCCCATGTTGAGAAATGAAGTAGGAAAGAGTTTAATTCAAATTCTCTTACATGATAACCGCTTGTGTTATATCTTTACTTATTATATTTGTTCATCATTATTACAATGTTCAATACATAAAACAACTATCAAAACTATAACATCAGTGACACAGTAGTTAGGCTCCAAGCTAGGGCTAAAAACCCTCCTCTTGAGGGGAACAACCCACAAAATATTTTCTTATATACTACAGTTGACAAATACCAAGACCCTTGACAAAGACACTTGACACAAGTTCACCTTCAAGACACTTGTCACTATCTCTTGCACTCCTTGAACTTAACACTTGAGTCCTTCTTCTTTGCATTGTATGGTAATGCCACTTAGAGAGTCTCGGTCTCTATCTCTCAGTTCATGACACAGTCCTTCACGTCATCTATTGATCTCTTTCCTCGGTCCACAAGAGTCTCGTAACTTTAGTCTCCTTCGAGCACTTCTCTGCACTTGATATAACCCTTAACTGAATTGTCCTAGAACATTCTTCATTCCTTCATTAATATTGTAGAGATGAGACAAACTTAGTCTGGAACCTTTTGAGACTCTTATGCATTGTTGTAGCCTTTCCTCCTCATTTTATTACCCTTATCACTTCACTCTGAGATCCACACTGTTGTAGATCAGATGTGTCTTAATTGCTTGGTGCTACAATGAGGTCAAGCCACTCTTTATATAGTGACTTATCCTTGCTATCTAGGTCGACATAAAATCTTGGAGGTAGGCTGACTTCTTCACAAGGAGAATAATGCCTTTCTTTTAGCAGACCACAAGAGGGGCAGTGACAATGTCTTGGAGTGAAAATTTTACATAAATGACATGTCTTTCACATGTGTTACATGAATTCATATACATGACTTTCTTAATTATATTTATGGCAAGACGACAAACTCCTAAAGACAACAAGAAGAAGTCTTTGACCTATAATACAACTCCTTGCTCATGAAACGCATGAGACAAGCATTAAAAAAATATATTTTATTATCTTTTCCTTCTTCATTACATAAATTCATAACTACAAGTCATTATGAAGGCCAAACCTAGTTACTTTCTACAACAAAAATCAACCATGGTCAATCATGGTCCAACGTCGCATTGTGAGAAAGATTGTCTCAATAAGAAAATCAGTCATAGTCAACCATGGTCCAACATCACATTGTGACAAAGATTGTATCAATATGAAAATCAACCATGATCAAAGATGGTCAACCATGTTTATTTTAGGGCTTATAATATTTATCTTATGGTTTATATACCTTGGGTTTACAATATTAAACCCTTTTGTTTACAATTATTCCCTTGGGCTTTTTAGTATCAATCCCTTGGGTCTTTTAGTATCAATCCCTTAGGTTTATAATATCAACCCCTTCGGTTTATGAAAATCAACCACGGTCAACCATGTTCAATTGTTGTCAACCATAGTCAAATTTTGCATTGTGACAAAGGTTGTCTCAATCTGAAAAACAATCATGCTCAATCATGGTCAATATGAAAATCAACGATGGTCCAACGTCGCATTGTGACAAATATTATCTCAATATGAAAATAAACCATGGTAAATCATTGTCAACCATTGTCAAGCATGGTCCATAATTGTAAACCATAGACCAACGTCGCAATGTGACAAAAATTGTATTAATACGAAAATCAACCATGGTCAAACATGGTCAGTCATGGTCAATGATCATCGATAACCATGGTCACATTGTGACAAAGATTGTATGATGGTTCAATGTCACATTGTGACAACCATGGTCATCCATGGTGAACCATGGTCCAACATCGCATTGTGACAAATATTATGAATATGAAAATCAACCATGGTCAACCATGGTCCAATGTCACATTATGAAAAATATTCTCTTAATATAAAAATCAATCATGGTCAACCATGGTCTAATGTATTGTGACAAATATTGCATCACTATGAAAATAAACCATTCTTAACCACAGTTAATCATGGTCAATTGTGGTCAATAATCATGGTCGCATTGTGATGAATATTGTCTCTTGGTCCAACGTCACACTATGACAACCGTGGTCATCTATGGTGAAGCATGGTCAACCATGGTCCAACATCGCATTGTGACAAAGATTATCTCAATATGAAAATTGACCATGGTCAACCATGGTCCAACGTCACATTGTGACAAAGATTATCTCAATATGAAACTCAATCATGGTCAACCATGTTCCAACATCATATTGTGACAAACATTGTGTCAATGTGAAAATCAACCATGATCAATGATGGTCAACCATGTTTAATTTAGAGATTATAATATTTTAGGGTTGACCATGGTCAATCATGGTAAACAATGGTCAACCATGATCCAATGTTGCATTGTAATAGTGATTCTCTCACTTTGAAAATAAATCATGGTCAACCATGATCCAACATATATTTATCTAAGGGTTTATATATGTTGGGTTTGCAATATTAATCCTTTGGGTTTTTTAGTATTAATCCATTGTGTTTATTAGTGCCTTGGGTTTATAATATCAATCATCATGGTAAACAATGGTCAAGCATGGTCCAATGTTGCATTGTGATAGATGCTCTCTCATTTTGAAAATAAACCATGGTCCAATGTATATTTATCTAAGGGTTTATATACCTTGGGTTTACAATATTAATCCTTTGGGTTTTTTAGTATTAATCCATTGTGTTTATTATTTCCTTGGGTTTATAATATCAATCCCTTGGGTTTAATTTTCTAAGGGTTTCCTTGGGTATAATATTATTCATAGTGTTTATAATATTAATCCTAGGGTTTAATATAAGTCCCTTGGGTTTATAATCCATTGAGTTTATAATATAGATTCCTTGTGTTTATAATATTGATCATAGGGTTTATATTCCTAGGGTTTAAATTAAGCCTAACGCTTACAATATTAATCCCTTGGGTTTATATTCCTAGTGCTTAATATTCATCTTAGGGTTTAATGTTATTCTTTTGGGTTTATAATGCCTTGGGTTTTTAATATTAATCATAAGGTTAATTATATTAATCTTACGGTTTATTGTTTATTTTAGGGTTTATAATATTTAGCTTAGGGTTTATATCCCTTAGGTTTATAATAATTTTTTTTTTCTAAGTAGCACTAATTCTATTAATGAAACAATATATTTATAGTGAGACTCTGGCCTCTATGGTGCTAGAACAGAGTTATAACAAGTTTATACATCCAAAAGACTGATTCAAGACTGCCCACTGAGGGGAAACCAGTCCGAAAAACCAATGGAAAATGTTGCCCGCATAGGTGTTACAACTCAAAATCCAAGAGAAACAGTTATGGTAAATTACCAAAATTGACGACATAATTTGAAAAAACATTAAAAAAAGCCCCTAAGAATAGGATCTGGGAATCGAAACCTGGCTGCGTTGACCCTCTAGGTGTTGTTTGGTGGAGGAGGATCTTCCCCGACTAGACACCTGTATTCATCCCAATCATCCTCAACTTCCTACGTGCTACCAAGAATGCCTTCACCATGCTTGGCACTATCCTGGGTGCCTTTGCGATTGCGAGAACTAGAGCTACTACTCGAGGCCTTCTATTTGCTAGTGGCCGGCTTCTCCTGAGTCACCTTCTGTTTACTAGTGTCCGGCTTCTCCTGAACAGTGGCGAGTTGCACAGTGACAAGATGTTTTACAGTGGTGTGAGTCTGTTCATTTTGTGGGCGAGTCTCCTCTCTAAACACCACAGATGGTGGCGATGATGGCAGGGCGATTCATGGTACAGTGGAAGCGAAATTGGGGCGTTTGATGCGGCTGGTGAGGGGATAGAGAGAGGTTGAGCGTCTCGGTTGCAGCATTGACATGCCAAGCTTCGATGGGTTGGACCCGGCCTCTTCCACTACGGGTGGCGGGATATCTGTCAGAGAATTGGGCCGTGGACCGGGTAGAGAAGGGGAGGACGAACGGGTCATCGGCTGAGAGGGGGATGGAGAGGGGGGCTGAATGACGCTGCCTCGACTACTGCCCTACCTGCAACATATTCGGTGGCGGAGTCATGGCATGGTCCTGCAGGTGGGGTGGAGCTAACTGGTGTGGGCTGAAATGACAAAGTTGCTAACAGTGTGCGTAGTGGAAGAGGCAGACTCAGTGCGAGAATTCACATGGCAATTCAAGCGAGAGACAAAGACCAGAATCGAGGCTTCAGTTTGTAAAGTGCAGAGAACATATGGGAAAAATGGATTCCAAATCTATACAACACAAGAGTCGACAGTGCCTCCCTGTTGTCATGCGAGAGCTCAGCTTCGCAACATCAGGGAGGCAAGACCAATTCAAAGGGGGTGGTATGCAGGCTTGCCGAAGCCATGGACTTAAACTTACAGAGGAGTCCTTGACCTATGCATTAGAGTAATGGCGCCTGCAGGTTGATGGTGGCTCGCCATAAATCATCTTGGGAGGGAACGCGGGTGGCCATGTGGCTAAGCCACCTACCGTCCCACTGTCTAATTTTCATTAATGGCATGAGGCCAAGAGCAATAGCGTCCCTTGGGGGTTTATATCCCTTAGGTCTAAGTAGATGAAACACTCTGGGGTGCTGTTATAACAAGGACTGATTCAAGACTTACAACTGTTATGGTAAATTACCAAAATTGACGGAAGCCCCTAAGAATAGGATCTGGGAATCGAAACCTGGCTGCGTTGACCCTCGAGGATCTTCCCCGACTAGACACCTGTATTCATCCCAATCATCCTCAACTTCCTACGTGCTACCAAGAATGCCTTCACCATGCTTGGCACTATCCTGGGTGCCTTTGCGATTGCGAGAACTAGAGCTACTACTCGAGGCCTTCTATTTGCTAGTGGTCGGCTTCTCCTGAGTCACCTTCTGTTTACTATGAACAGTGGCGAGTTGCACAGTGACAAGATGTTTTACAGTGGTGTGAGTCTGTTCATTTTGTGGGCGAGTCTCCTCTCTAAACACCACAGACGGTGGCGATGATGGCAGGGCGATTCATGGTACAGTGGAAGCGAAATTGGGGCGTTTGATGCGGCTGGTTTGAGCTTCTGGGTTGCAGCATTGACATGCCAAGCTTCGATGGGTTGGACCCGGCCTCTTCCACTACGGGTGGCGGGATATCTGTCAGAGAATTGGGCCGTTCATCGGCTCTGAATGACGCTGCCTCGACTACTGCCCTACCTGCAACACATTCGGTGGCGGAGTCATGGCATGGTCCTGCAGGTGGGGTGGAGCTAACTGGTGTGGGCTGAAATGACAAAGTTGCTAACAGTGTGCGTAGTGGAAGAGGCAGACTCAGTGTGAGAATTCACATGGCAATTCAAGCGAGAGACAAAGACCAGAATCAAGGCTTCAGTTTGTAAAGTGCAGAGAACATTATGGGAAAAATGGATTCCATCCCCCTAATCTATACAACACAAGAGTCGACAGTGCCTCCCTGTTGTCATGCGAGAGCTCAGCTTCGCAACATCAGGGAGGCAAGACCAATTCAAAGGGGGTGGGGCAGAGGTATGCAGGCTTGCCGAAGCCATGGACTTAAACTTACAGAGGAGTCCTTGACCTATGCATTAGAGTAATGGCGCCTGCAGGTTGATGGTGGCTCGCCAAAAATCATCTTGGGAGGGAACGCGGGTGGCCATGTGGCTAAGCCACCTACCGTCCCACTGTCTAATTTTCATTAATGCATCTTTAACCACCCGCATCCGAGGCCTTAGGTTTATAATATTAATCGCTTGAGTTTAATATTATTCCCTTGGGCTTATAATCCCAATTGTTTTTAGTATTAATCCCTTGGGTTTATTAGTTTCTTGGGATTTCCATCTGTTTGGTTTTTAATATGAATAATCCTTTGAGTTTATAATATTAATCCATTCAGTTAATAACATTTATATATTTTACAAACAATAATTATAATTATTATTTACTGTTACTAATCATTACTAGTTATAATTATTAATTAATTTTGATTAATATAGCCATGAATTATTTACTGTTACTAGTTATTAAAAATTAAAAATTTTAATAACTAATTAAGTTTGATTAATATGACCATGAATTATAATATCAATCCATTTAATTTATTAATAAGTATTACAATTAATAATTAATAATGTTATAATTGATTATTTTAATATAAATAATTATATTATTTTTTATTATTATTTATTTCATTATTATTTATAAATTGGTTATTTAAGAGTGCATTATAATAATAATAATAATATATAATTTATAAATAATCATAAAAATATTAATGTTAATATTTAATATTTAATAAATAAATAATAATAAATCTAGTTGATATACACTTATGGCATTTATCATCCATATTTATTATTGTGCTTGTGAATGTTATTAATATGGGTTTATTGGCGTATAACAACCACATTTATAAATGTGGTTGTGCAAGAAAGAAATGACAAAAAATAGTATTATTGACTATACATGATCTACATTGAGTTTACATGTGATATTAATAACCAAAAAATATTATGAAATATATTTCAATGTCCATATTAAATAACATAATTTTATATCTAATTTATATAGAGAAAAATAAAGTGATTTAATTTTTATTTTTATTTTTATATTTTCACTTTTAATAACTAGAGAGATGTCTAATTTATTTTATTTTCTATATGGAGTTGATATATAAGATTTTAATGATATTAATAATAAAGAAAAGTTTCAAGTAGGTTATAAATAAAATATTTCAACGCGTAAGGTACAATCTATTATATTTCATACATGTGAAATTGAATGGTATTGAAAGGGAAAGGAATAAAGGATGACCCATGAGTTTATATATGAATATATAGTAAAAGAATTATATTAGCTATGATAAGATAGATACTTGAGATGCAATAATTTACTTACCTGTTTTATATTAAATAAAAATAAAATAAAATAAATTATTATTATTATTAAAATAATGTTACCATTAGATTTATATATAATAGTGATACTATATATAAATTTTTATACAGAAATAGAATTGTAATATAAATAAAATTATTTTAACAAAACAAAATTTTTAATTTTCATATATATGAATATATAATTTTTTAATTATGATAAAAGTAAATACTTGAAATACAATCATTTACCGATTTTATATTAAGTAAAATAAAATAATAAAATAATTATTATTAAAATAGTGTTATTAAATTATTTTAGATTTATATTAGTAATAAAACAATGTCACTCTTATATATAATAAGTTCATGATGCTTTATATATAATAACTTAATATATATATGAAGTTATTATATATTATATATAAAGCATCATGAACTTATTATATATAAGAGTGATACTGTATATAAGATTTTATATAAAAATAGAGTTGCAATATGAATAGAATTATCTTAACAAAACAAAATTTTAATTTTATATATTTAAATTTTCATAGAGTAAAAGAATTATATTAATTATGATAAGGTAGATACTTGAGATGCAATCATTTACTTGTTTTTATATAAAAATAGAATATTATATATATATATATATATATATATATATATATATAGATATATATATAAAAGAGTGATACTTTATATAAGAGTTTATATAAAAATAGAATTGCAATATGAATAGAATTATTTAAAAAAAAAATAAAATTTCTAATTTTACATATTTAAATTTTCATATTTTTAAAGGGAGAATGTAAGGATTGCTTTAAATAAATAATAAATTTGTAATTTCAAATATTTATTTTTTTCATTTAATAGATTTTAGGTTAATATTAACTTAGGCTAGTTGAGTTGAGAGACTCATTTTTAACGTTGTCTATCCATCAAAAGTTGAAATTTTACTTATGTCGGTAAAAAAAAAAACTATACAAAACATTTAAATAAAGTCTGCTCATAAAAGAATTGAGAAATCTAAAAATAAAATAATTATACAAAACATTTAAATAATGTCTACTCATAAAAAAAATTGCACATGAGGAAAATGGATCACTCTCGACTCATGTTAGATCTGTTTTTAAGATGGATCTATGTTGGTTCTTATGAGAATAAGAGAAAAGTGAATCCCTCTCGGCTCATGTTAGATCCCTATTTAAGATGGATCTCTGTTGGTTCTTATGAAAATAAGAGAAAAGTGAATTGTATTTTATAACCTAATATGAATGAGATGTGTAAATTAATCTAATTTTAAAAGTTAAAATAGAAACATTAAATTTTTATTTTGAAATATTTCTCTCTTTGCACTTCATAGATCTTAGGTTAAGATTGATCTAGGCTAGTTCTTATAGCAATAAGAGAAAAGTGAAATGTACTTTACAACCTAATATGAATGAGATATGTGAATTAATCTAACTTTAAAAAGTTAAAAAAAAAATTGAGATCGATAATGCAACGTTAAAAAACAAAATGACTACAATTTAGAAAGAGAAATAGTGAGAATAGAAATATAAATCCATCTTAATCATAGATATAGCAAGTGCCAAGAAGGATCAAAATTTTTGAGGTACAAACCTCTTTTAGAGTGCAAAGTTTGAAAAAAGAGTTAACACCTCCAAAGTTTTGATCCATCTTAGCACTTTACTAGATCTATGTTATATATCTATGTAATTTTTCATTGTTTAAAATGCATTTTTGTATGCATGAATGAATTTAATGCCTTGAAAATCCCTTGGGCACTTGGATTGTGTAGACTAGATAATTTAAACTTACAACTAATAAAACCATATAAATTAAATGGATGGTAAATAGCAATAAGCATGAATCCATAATAAGAGTCAAAACACTTACTTTGCTAACAAAAACTAAATTATAACTTTATTTTAAATTATTAATATTATCATTAATTATAAAAATAATTGATAGATAAGTTAAACATTGGAACATTTAAAAAATATAAACATATGTACATTTAAAAACAACATGGAACGAGATTGTTAACCATGACCACTTTTCTATGGAGATTCTTAATCTATAAATAAGCTTTGTTAGAATACCATGACTTATCGATACCACATGCACATAAAACCATAAGTCACTCATATGACACTTGTTTATATGACATTTCTTTTAATTAATCAATTTAATTAAAAAGAATAAAGGGAATAACTATTTTGGAGATAAATTTCAATCTTTGATTTTTGTATACTACTATGAATATTGGTGGCGATCCTAAGGAGGGACGCGTGGCTATTGACCATTTAATTCTTCGGTTCCTAGTTGAGTTTGGTGGCAGGGTTTTTTGGTGTGTGTCTTAATTGTGGTTTAATGTTTTGCAACCCGCCCTCTGTACTGACCTCGGGCTTGTGACTAAGGGTTATCACTTTCATCGAGGGATTTTGGAGGTCATCTCTCTTGTGCGATGGTTTTGCTCTGCGGGTGCTCTGTGTTCTCACCTGGTATTCAGGATGGATGGTAAGTATTGTGCCCTGTTTTCTCCGTATGGCGATGTATTGTGATTTGTTGGTTCTCTATGGTTTATTGGTGCTATGTCTCTACTCATTCTTTGTGGTCTATCATTGCTATGCCCGTACTCATTCTCTGTGACGACTCATTGCTGTGGTGTTTGGAGGGTTTTCATGTCCTCTCCCTCTCGCAAGTCTATTTATCTCTGTTATTTTCTTCGAGATCTTTTTTGTTCATTTTGTTGTGATTTTTTTGTTGATGGAGGGTTTGGTTATGTTGCGGCTCTGCAAATCTCAGGTCCCTGCTTGGCTGCTACACAGGACGACTCAGCACCCAAATTTCAGGTAAGCTCCTCCTTCCGGTTTCAATTTCACTCCCTGTTTTTAGAGGTCTAACGTTCTAGCTCCTTGGTGAGTAGGTTGAGCGTATTCATGGCTCATTTACTGGTGGCAACCCTGTGTTGTGGGTCTTGGCTCTCGTCCTTCATCTTGAAAGCGGTTCTTCTCCAGATAAGGTCCTTGTTCTCCTTCCAGTTAGCTATCGACTATTATCTTTTTTGACTTTTGTGGCTCAATATTGACCGCTGCCCTGCTATGTGGTGGTGTGTAGGCCCTTCTAGGGAAGTGTTGCTCCACAACTTCATCTTGGGGACTGTTCGCAGGCTTAGGGAAACCTGGGTAGGGTCTTTCCATAGCTATAGAGGTTCACTTGCTTGCTTTATTGTGTGTCTAGTTTTGTAGTAGTTGTTCTATCACTTGCTCTTGTTTGTGACTTGGCTATACCCTTGATGTTTTGGGTCCTTTGTATCTGTATGTGGTCTTTGAGGTATTCATGCCCTCGCTAGAAGATTTAGGCATAACCTGTGGACTGTAATAGGTTTTGGTTTCATGGGTTTGGAACCCTGGGGTTTGTCTTGTTGAGAAATGAAATCTATGTGTTGGTGTACCTCTATTCAGTTCTCGGTCTTGAAAATGCTTCTTGTCACTAAATGCTTGTCGATGTTTGTTCGAATCTTTGGAAAAAAAATGGTTTCACTGTCTTGCTTTCATTTTGATGGTTGAGACATCTATGCATAGAGAACGTAATGAAATTTAATCTACTTTATTAAACGACAGATTTTGAATTGTTAGCTATCATAGAAGTTCAAATAATTCTGGGTTACAGCTTCTGGGCTCTCTCTCCTCTTCTCTATGGAAGCCCTCCCATCATCTCTAATTTTTCCTTTTCAATACATTGTTAGCAGTTTCTTTACAGTTTGAGGAACTTTTCCCCAATTACATTTTAGTTACTAAACAATTTCTTCAAACAAGTTCCTAACTAATCCTATTTTGTGTAATTTAAAAACTAACAATCGCTGATTCAGTCTTAATTAAAAATGACACAAAATGAAACTAAATGAAACAAAAAATTGAAGTGTTTTCCTCTTTATCTGTCAAAATAAAATGAAAATAAAAACATCTCCCAGCTGTCACCTCTTCACTCAGATGCTCTTGCATCAGGCTCCCGGGGTAAATTAAACTCATGGCTCCTGTCCATGAGCTCTTCAATAGAGTGCTCGATGATTTGAATCCGGCCAACATCTAACCAAGAACTATCTTCAATAGGATGAATCTTCCACTTGACTAGGTACTGTAAATATTCCTTCCTTCGAGTCTGTCTGGCCACCTGGGTATCTAGGATCTGTATGATCTCTAGAGGCTTTACTGGGGGCATTTGTTTAATCCACGAATCATTCTCTTTCTAGGTGTCCCGTGTTCATCTTTTCGAACTATCTTCCTCATCTGTCGCAGTGTAGGGGTATAGATCTTCCACATTGAAAATGGGTGAAATTCCAATACCTGGGGGTAGCTGCAATTCGTAAGCATTTGCAGAAAACTTCCGAAGAATCCTGCAAGGCCCAATTTTTTTCCATTTCAACTTGTTGTATTCACCTTTAGGAAACCTTTCCTTGCATAGGTGTGCTAATACCAGGTCCCCTACGTTGAATTGTACCTCCCTCCTTTTCAAATCTGCCTTTTTCTTGTATCATTCGTTGTTGTCTTGTAATTTTAATTTCACCTGTTCATGAAGATTGTTGATTTCCTTTGCGAAATCTTCCCCATCAGCACTCCTACACTCCAACTGTCCCAAATCTCGTAACTCATGTACTCCACGTGGGTGCATTCCATATAATATATGGAAAAGACTACTGCCCGTGCTCCGGTTGGGCAAATCGTTATAAGCAAATTTGGCTTGGGCAAGCACACAATACCACTGTCGAGAATTTCCTCCAACCAAACTCCTCAACAAGTTTCCCAGACTTCGGTTCACCACTTCGGTTTGACCATCGGTCTGTGGGTGATAAGATGAGCTGAAGTTTAGTTTGGTGTCTAATGTTTTCCATAAGGTTCACCAAAAATGTCCTGTAAACTTAACATCTCGATCTGAAACAATAGACTTCGGTAAGCCATGTAATCTGACTATCTCGGTAAAGAAAAAATGTGCTACATGTGTGGCGTCATTGGTTTTCGTGCATGGAATGAAATGTGTCATTTTGGTGAAACGATCCATCACCACCATGATGGAATCGAATCCCCGTTGTGTCTTCGGTAGACCTAAGACAAAGTCTAAATTGAGAGAGTCCCATGGTCTGTTTGGAATAGGTAAGGGTGTATACAACCCTGTGTTCTGGCTATGTCCCTTTGCAAGCTGACACACTTTGCATCTAGTCACAAACCTGTATACATCTTTGTGCATCTTTGGCCAATAGTAAAAATGACTCAACTGATCCAAGGTCTTTCCTATCCCAAAATATCTGACTAAACCTCCATTATGCTTTTCCTGGATTAAGTTCTCTCTCATAGAACATTCCGGAATACACAACTAACCTCCTTTGAACAACAACCCTTCCTGCATATTATAGTCTAGCCATGAACTGTTATCTTTCAACAACGAATTTTGGCAAGCTTCATAAGCTTCCTTAAAATCTGCATCTACCTCATACAAGTCTTTAAGATGTTCAAATCCTAATACTTGTATCATAGTTTCTTGTAGGATCAAATTCCTCCTTCTTAACGCATCTGCCACTTTGTTGGCTTGACCACTGATGTGTTTCAACACAAACGTAAAACTCTGCAAGTACTCCACCCACTTCGCATGTTTATGGTTTAGCTTATGCTGCTACATAATATATTGCAACACATAATTGTCTGAAAACAAGACAAATTCATTGGCCAACAGGTAATGTCTCCAGTGCTTCAATGCTTGAACCACTGCGTAAAATTCCTTGTCATAAGATGTGTACTTCTGCCTACTTTCATTTAGTTTCTCATTAAAATAGGCTACTGGCTTGTCCTCTTGACTGAGCATTGCACTAATGGCTATCCCACTGGCATCACAATGAACTTGAAATTTTTTATTAAAGGTTGGTAACCTCAAAATCGGTTTTTCAGTAATTTTCCTTTTGAGCAGCTAAAAGCTCTTCTCTGCCATTTCTGTCCAATGGAAAGGTTGATTTGTCTTCTTAATGGTGTCCAACATGGGTGCACAAATCCCACTGAATTTTTTAATAATTTTTCGATAAAAACTTGCCAATCCATGGAAACTCCGTACCTCAAACAAACTTTTGGGGGATGGCCAACTAACTATGGCTGCAACCTTTTTCGGATCCATTTTTAGCTCATTCTCAGAAATCAAAAATCCCAAATAAATTAATTCTTTCCTGAAAAAAGAACATTTCTTCAAATTTATCAGTAATTTATTCTGCTGTAATTTTTCCAATACATACCTCACATGTCAAAAATGTTCCTCCTTCATCTTGCTGAATATATGTGAAGTTATGGTATGTTCTATGCTTATAACAGTTTACTTTTTTTTCTTATTATATTCCACATATTAGCAATCACATGTACATAAAGTAAAGTGTAGATAGAACATTAAATGATTGACAAAAAACAATCATTATATTTTATTAAGGTTTAAAATATATATATATATTATTTTTATTTTTATTTTATGGTATTAAGTATTTATATTAAGTTTATTAACATTAAAATTGATAAATAATATTAATAATATATACTTCTTATAATTAATAATATAATTATTAAAAAAATATTATAACGCTAATAGCAATAATCATATAATTATAAAAAAATATTATAACAATATTACTAATAATATAGATGTAATTTTAATAATATAGATATAATTTTAATTATATATGACTAATCAACTTTGACTTTTTTAAATTCAGGATTAAATTAAAATTATTAATTATCATAATTAAATTTATGGTTTAAATATTATAGTTTAATATTAAGTTTATAAATATAAGGAGAATACTTAATGTTAATGTTATTGATAAGTATTTTAAAAGGTAATAAATTTATTGGTTGAAGAAAAAAAATTAAGAATTACTTCGTTTGTCTTAAAATTTTATTTTGCAATAGAAAGACTTAAAATTTTAATTTGCAATAGAAAGACTTAATCAGAAGCATTGCTAAAGTATCATAGTTTAGATGAGTTATAAGGTTTTGATGGTTGGTATTATGGTAAATATTTTAAAACTGAGGTTTAATGTGGATTTTCACACTAGCCTAAGAAAGTTTTCATTCTTCAACTCTATTATTGCCATAAAGATGACAAATTCTTACAATCTATGATGTTTTAGAAATATCTTAACACTATTTTTCATTAAGGAACTCTCAATTTAATAATTAATAATAATAATAATATAATTACTAATTATACAAATATTTTTGGAAAAATCACATCAGAAAAATTTTGTCGACACGTTTCGAATCAACAAGTGTGGTTCATCGTCAGGACAAGCTGAATAATCAGATCATGGCTACATGTTAAATAGGGATAATAGATCTTCCAACGGCTAGGTTTGACTAGAAAACGACTATATTAGACTAGACTGGACAAACGACTGTAATTGACCAAGAAATGGCTAGATTTGACTAGTCCAATTATTTAATATTATTAGATAAATAGTTATTCAATGTATTAGTGTTTAATATCAATATATTTTGTAATGTTTTGAATGTCATTAAAGTCTAGAATGTTAAATACGAATATTATTTTAATACTTTTTGTTTGGTATTGTGTGTTATTTTAAGTAAAATGTTAACCATATTTGAGTTAAAATATAATAAATCTGGGGACTATAATAATGAGTAAAATGTTAACATATATTGATTATAGCTATTAGTAATAGCATGGATTTAATATTATCCTTAATAACTAAAATAATTGATCTGAATTGGATCCATGAAAATTATCAAAGTGCCATGACTGTATCAAATCAGGACAGACCTCAGAAATTTATGAACAAAGAGCGATCAGGAAGACCTCTGGATAGTGGCAGTTTGCAGCCAGTAAGGAATGATGAGGACCTCAGTCAAAGTGCGCTAACCGAGGCCCATGGAGACCGCGCAGGAGGCAAATCTGGTAGTTAGGAAGCCTAGATCGGGAAACGGAGGCCATTTCTGATGCGTGATCACGTAAACGCTGGGAAAAACCCCTTGAGAAGGAAAAGCACCAAGCGCTCGGTCGCATGGGAAGCTGGGAAATCGTAAGGAAAGCGCTAAGGCGAAAGGCGGGTCTCGCACCCTAAACTGGCGGAATATCAGAGGCATCCTTGGGTGGTAAGCGGATTTGGCAGAAAACAAGCAATTCCATTCATCACACAACGTGTGTCTGGCGGATGAGAGAGAAAACCGCTTCTCATCACGGGCTAGCGGTTTAGCAAGTCAACTACGTAAAATGAGTGAGCACTGTAGGATCTGGGGGCTCCAGATCTGATGGTGGAGATTGTGCCCGATGGGAAATTGGATTTGATGGGGAATTAAGCCACGACACATAAAAGTTTGAAGTCCGATTTGACCGCTGAGTTGGTGGACGAGTCATTCCATAGTGTAACTAAAATACTGAAATGTCGAGGAAGAGCTGGCATAGTTCATGAGAGGACAAGTGGCCACCTCCCTGTGAGACGTTGGCGATGACGCGGAGGTAGGGAACTCCAAGTAAACAGCAGCAGGCGAACCGAAGGGGCAGAAGAGGAAGCGAACAATCAAGGATAGATTGGCTTTAAGCCATGAATAGACAGAGAACAGACCAGAGAAGTGAAAGGAAGAAATAGAGAAGAAAAATGGTGAAAGAAAAGGCGAAAGAGACAGTGAAGCAAGAAGCAGAAAATAGAGAGCTGAGCTGACCTAAGGCAGCATCGAGTAGACAGAAGGCTTGAGAGGTTCAAGTAATCCCTGTGGGGATCTGTCAGGAATTGAGTACCACATTGGGCTCCTCCCATTAAATACCAGAGAGGTCAAGACTTGGAAAGGGAAAGAGTTTGTGCACTCTAGTGGCTTGGGGAATCCAATAACCACCTTACCAAGAATTATCTGTTTCAAGAGACTCAAATTGAGCTCCTCATTGTAAAAACTCTACTTTAAAGACACAATAGAATAAGGCCACCACTGAAAGCTAGACTGGAGACGTAGCCCTGGAGGATAGGGTGAACTCCTTATTAATTTGTTGTGTTCTTGTATTTGCTCACTGTGTTTCTCTTATTGTTTTTCCATTTTCCAGTGTCTGTGTATTTTGCAATCTGATCGATCTGTTGCCTAAGATAACATGGACACACACCAGCACATGAGTCTGTAATACCTTCATCCATTAATTATTTAACTGAGATCACTCAAGAGTGATTTTCAGATCATAATAATATTAAATATTATTAAATTAATATTATTATTATAATATTATAATAATGGTATTATTCTTATTATTAATGGTTTGGGAAACTTCTTAGTATAAATTTATTAGTTAAGCTATCTAAAGAGAACTTAAACATACTACTTAAATCTAAATAATTATTTTATAATGGATAATTTTAACCCATTTAGTTTGTCATGGCAAGGACAATCTCATAAATATAAGGAAAAGAAAATGAGGGAGATTTCCAAAGAGGACCAAAAACTGAAATAAGAATTAAGGAGAAAGAAAACAGGTTAGTTAGAAGCTTTACCATAGGATAATTAGGGATAAAAAAAAGAATAAAAAGTTCAAGTCATTAATAGAGGGGGGGATGGAAGGGGGAGAGATGACTAGGAAGAGAGGGTTGGGATCCAGCAACTACTGATCTTCCAACCATCATCCCTATTGAGATTTTTTGACCTTTTTTCAATAACAATGGATTCCCTAAATTTTTAGTGATGAAATTGTGCAACCTTAGCAATAACCTAGGCCTCCTCAATACAAACATGATGTTTAGTCTTCTCCGCATGCTCCGCTAGTGTGGAAGACTTGGTTCTCCCATGTTTTAGGTTTGTTGCATGCCCATTAATCCTTTGATTAATAGAGCATCCAGTCTCATCAATTTAGGGGGTTCTCGCAAGAACAAGGAATAATATAGACACCCTTCATGTCCTTAGAGTTAACAGGATCCTTCACTGATCGGAGGGAATTACGAGTGGTGTTAAGTGGTCTAAATGTTAAGGGAACATTATGCTTTTTAAGAATCCTAGCAATCTTATTAATGTTTGTAACAAGCCAAACACCATGTTGATGTATGAGAGCCCTATGATACGTACATAATCTTGGAAATAATTTCGAAGTGGGAGAAATGAATAGTCAATAGATAAATCTATAATTTCTTATAAAATATAAAGTGAATAGCCACTTGTGTATATACAATTTTTAGCAAATAATATAATCTTCAAAGTATGGAGTTATTCCTCAAGTTGACAGCTTTTAGAAAATAACAAAATCCTCAAAATATTGAGTTATTCCTCAATTTGACATAAAATCAAAGTTAAAAAGTTTCCAATAGCACAACTTTTGGTGTTTCATTCATGCTATGTTTTGGCATGTCAATCTCTTGGTTGTCAATGGCCATTCATTAGGTTTATATTATGAACCCATTGGGTTTATAATATAAATTCCCTAGGTTTATTAATCCGTTGGGATTAATAATCCTTTAGGTTTATTAATCACATTGCGGCAAAGATTGTCTCGATATGAAAATTAATCATGGTCAACCATGGCCAACTTATTAAAAATTTATTTTTTAATATGTAATGTGTTTAAATAAACATGGTGGGTATTCATTCATATGGATATATATATATATATATATATATATATATATATATATATAATATATTATAACTTAATATGTAATGTGTTTATTAAAAATGATATATATAATATATAATATATATATATAAATATATATATATATATAAAACTAACTCAACGATGGCTAAAAAATTATGTTTTAATATGTAATGTGTTTAGATAGACAAGGTGGATATTCATATATATATATATATATTCTTACCAACATTAAAATAACGACCGTAACAAAATAATTTTGATATAAAAATTATGTTACTTTAAAAAAAACTTTATGTTTTAATGTAATTTGTTTAGATAGATATAATTAGATATTGGTATATATATATTTTAAATGTTATGTTTATTTGTATCTAAATATTAAATAAAGAACTTTAAAAAATATGCAAGCAATGTATTTTAGTTTAAAAATGGGTTCAATGTATTTTAGGATGTATTTTACAACATTTATTTATTGAATGCGTGTGTTTTTCTTAATGTTGTCTTTTATTAATTAAGGATTAAATTAAAATTATTAATTACCTTAATGAAATTTAGGGTTTAAATATTAAGGTTTAAAATTATATTTATAAATTTTTTATGATATTAATTTTATGAACATTAAAATTGATAAATAATATTAATAATATATGGTGCCTTGTGTAGGAACAGTTTCATAAACTTTCCTCAGCATGGCAGAAAACGTAGAGAAGAGGGAGCATACCGGGAGAGGGAGCACTTCGCAGGCATCCATCCAGAGGAGCACACGTCTGCAATGGCCACTAGGGATCTGCTAGGTGTCTGTTTTTCACAACAACTAATGAGTATTTTGTCTTTTAGCTGAGCTTCACATTCCTTCTCATGTATAGCGCCTATTGCACCACTTGTTGGGCGCACCGCGCTGGCATCCATCCTGAGAAGCTCACCATTCACCTGGCCATCCCGGGGTATGTTACGTGTTAGTCTGTTTCATGCATCTGACGCTCCACCTGTCCAGTTTTTGGTGTGGCATATTTGCATATCTGCTTGTTTTTTTGCCTCCTGTCTAAATGTTGTGACAACTTTTGCTGGCATAACTCTCTCCTTTTAAGCCATTCTTCACTACACTTTCCAGGTTTTGTTTCTGCCTTCCTCTGCATACTCCTGCGCGGGGGCTCCAGGGTCTGCCTTTTTTTGTTCTGAACTCTGTTATTTCATCATGGCGGTACTCACTTTGGACCCTGGAATACAGTTTGACCTACATTCTATTTTCTGGTTTTCATTCCAAGCTCCTGGCTTGACAATATCCTTCTGTTATTAGTTAGTCCTTCAGGCTTCAGTCTAAAGCATGATATTCTCAGTGTTCTCGGTTCATAAGATGGAATTTTTGTTTTCATGCTCAAATTTTTGATTTTGGCTCGTCATCTATCAACTTTCGGGAGTTGTTGGTGGCTCAATGTCGATTTACAACTTTAGTGGCTATTCAGTGCTCTGCTCTCTGTAGTTGATGAGATAAAATGTTAGTATATATTACCCGTTTTCTCTGAACAGGCGGTATATATTTTCGTGCTTTTCTATAGTTGTGTTATTTGACTTGAGTAAGGTAATGGATTTTATTTTCATGATGAATTTTCTTGCATCAAAGTATATAACCATTAAGACTTGAAAACTTTTAAGAAAATTAAGGATGTTTTTTCGTTCTGAGTCTTCGTCTCCGAGGCATCAAATGTTATTTTCATTATGCTATTAGATAGATAGGGTCAAAATATCTGTGAATGTCGGTCTCTCTATTGCTTGGCTCTTTCCTCTAGTCCTTTTTCTTAAATTGGATTTGGGTTCCCTTATTGAACCTAAAAAACTATGTAGTTTTGTCGAAGCCTTGTTCCGGTTTTAGTATAAAAATTGGTCCATAGTGGTGCAAATGCAACCACTGTTATTGCTGTTGCATCTTTTTCCCAAGCACACCATAGCTATCTTTTGGCCGACTTCCATATTTTTACGATATCTTCATGGTCTGGCCTCTCTAGGATATTTTTAACCGTTTTCGTTTTTCGGCCTTCCATTTTATGCAAATGACGTAAGAGAGTACAGTATTTACTCTCCCTTTTAAAAGAAGCCGCCACTATGGATGTCTTCTTATCCTTCTCTTTGTCTTGTTGTTATTTCCGAATATTATGGGAGTCAATAGTAGTAGCATTCCTAGAAGATCCTTCTTATGTTTGGTCAAGACTTTTATGATGATTCACGTGCCTTTGATTATTCTAAGATCACTTCCGTAGGCCGTCATTCCCATAAAAATCTGGGTGAGTTAATTATCATATCCCCCGCACAATTAGGGCCCATTGTATCTCTTTTTATAGTCTTTGTCATTCTGTCTTCTCTGACCTCCGTCTGCTCCTTACCCTTCTTTTATATTGGCAGGTCTTGTCATATTTGAAATTTTATGACTTTTCCCTCTTTAGTCTAGTTGGTTCTCTCTGTTGGATTGGATGCATTTTTTGACACGTCGGCCATGGTACGGGCTACCATGGAAGCAAAACAGAGATTTGGCGGGACTTCCTCTACAGTAGATTGGAAAACTTCTCTGACAAATAAACTTATTCCGCAAGCCTTGAACCTGAACCTTGTTCGAGAATGTGATGGATCAGATTTTCAGTCTCGCAGAAGGAATCATTGACCTGTGAAGTCTTCCCCTCCCCACTCGGCCGTAAATTTGGATAGTTCCTTCCTCTTGGACAGGATTGCTAGTCTACAGAAGCATGCATTGGCACTTTCCAACTATGGAGGATGGCCATATAAGATCATGGATTGGTTCTAAGTGGAACGCTCTCTTGGGATACATTCCGACCATTGTCAGACTCATGAACAACTAGTATAGTTTCCACTTTCTTAGTGAACATGATCTTGAGGTAATCTTTGCTCTCCCCTGGGTACATGATAAAAGCTTTCTTTCCTTGCACAAATGGTACATTGGTTTCAATCCTCTGCGTAGTACTCCTCAAAAAAATTATATTTGGGTGAAGCTTCCGGGTCTCCCTATTGAACTGTGGGCCAAGGAATCCTTGGCTGATATTGGAAACGCCATTGGAAAGTTTATCTATGTTGATCCCAAATGTCTTGGGGCAAAAGATAAAAGAGTAGCGTGGATTTTAATTGAAAAATAATACAGAGGGGGTTTTCCTGAATATATTGATCTAACATGGGACAACTTAGGCATTCAATAGAGGTTGGATTACTGGGGAGTTCCTTTTAGATGCTCGGTATGCCATAAAACAGGTCACTTGAAAATGACCTGTCCTCATCGACCAGGTGGTAGACAAAAAGGGAGGATCATAGTAGAAAATCTTTAGTTTTCAAAATAGAGGAGGGTGGTATAGACTAAAGATGGAAAGATGATTTGGGAAAGATCTCCAGTTTGGGGCATGACGTTGGTCGCTTTCTCGGGGAATTTCACCAAAGAAAACATCAAGCAAATCCCACAAAAGGTCACAATCTTTAGAGAATATCCAGCGGGTACATTGCTCTATTATGGAGAATAATTGCAACTCTCCTTGCAAGTCAAAGACCCTGCATTCTTTGTATCTTTCTCCTTCTGAAAGGTGGATTCTCTTTTCTGTTAATCCTATCCCCCCTGAACCTTACCCGAATCAAGTTATTTCCTCTCCTCTTCCTATGCCCCATCCTTCTCGAGATATTCCACCCGCTTCTCATGTCACATATATATCATCTTCTCCACATTCACCTAGAAATCACACCTATGTGCCCCTGAGGATTGAATCCCCTCCCCTATATTTCCCTCCTCGTCTACTTCTAAAGCAATTGCGGAGATTAAAGGAAAGGCTCCTTGTACTACAATCACCCCACTTAACTCTCCTGCTTCTTCTCCGATAATTTTGTTTGAAAATGATCTGGACCTTCTGTTGAAGCGTGAATCCCTAAACCTTCGCCCTCTATCTATATCTAAACCACATAAATCTCCTCCTCCTTCAATCAGTCCTAACTCTGCTACAAATGTAACAGTTAGAAGGAAGCAGAACAGGGGTAGCAGACACTTTCGAGGCAGGAAAGGTAGGTTGGAGTTGAACATCTGGGACCTCTCTCTGGTTGACATTCCTATTGTCAATCTCACTAACAATGGGTTGCTTAGAGCAAGCAAGCCTAGGGAATTGTCCAAATGATTAATATAATTTCAATGAACATTAGGGGTCTTGGAGCGGACCTGAAATTTTTGGCTCTAAAGGAACTTTTCAGATCATCTAACTCAAAGATCATTCTTATTCAAGAGACTATGCATGGGAGCCAGGATTCCATTTCTTCTTTTAGGCGCATGCTCCCCTCCTGGCATATGGCTGCAATGGATGCTTCTAGTCTCTTTGGTGGTCTTGTGGTTTTATGGGATTCGGTTTAGATTTCTGCTATGGCTTTCAGTTGTTTTGCAGGTATTCTCCTTCTGGCCTATATCAGGGGTTCTATTGGGCCTTTTCACATCCTCAATATTTATGCCCCGTACAAAGAATGCCTTCCCTTCTGGGAACGATTTCTGTCCTCTAAGTTTCTGGACATTGAATCTCTGATTATTGGGGGGGATTTTAATTGTACTTTGAGCAATGATGAGATTTGGAGTAAGGACAGGAAAAATGACCAGGTGAGTGTTTTGATCAAAGATGCCATTCTTCTTCATAATTTCGTTGATGTATTTCCCACCAGAGTGGGGCCTATGTGGGATAATGGGAGATCAAATGAAGCTTATCTTTCAAAGAGACTTGATCGGTTTCTCATTCACGACAGCTTGATTGATTGATTAGGGAATCCCTCTGTCAAGATTATTCCATGCTACATTTCTGATCATAGACCCATCTCTATCCAATGGAATCTGGTGGGTCATAGGTGGGGTTATCCTTTCAAATTCAATAGGGTCTGGCTGGAGGATGAGTAGTTCAATAAGCTCATTCGGGAAAATTGGCTATCTTATTCCCCTAATGATAGCCCTTGGCATTCCAAATCTTTTTTGGATCGCTTATCGTGCCTCAGATTATGCGTAAAAAGATGGCAGTGGGGAATGGCGATCTCCAATAGAAAGGATCTAAAGAAGATTAATGAAGAACTACAAGAATTATCTGTTAGTCTTATTTCAAATAATGTGTCTCTAGATATGAGGGCTCATATCAGGGACCTTGAGAAGAAGAAACAAAGCCTTCTTGCAATAGAAGAGGCTTCATGGAGACTAAAGAGCAGAGCCACATGGCTTAAAGAGGGAGATAAGAATACTAAATTCTTTCATAGGTTTGAAAATAAAAGGTGAGAATTAAATTCCATCTGGGAGATTAAAAATGAGATGGGGTCCTCAGTGGTTTGTCAGGAAGACTTTTTCAGGGAGGCTGTTAAACATTTTCAGAAAGCATATAGCAGGAATGGGGGCAGTGATATAAATGACATCTTATGGGGCATTGAACCCTATCGCATCATGTTTGATGAGAAGCAGAATGATCTCCTTTATGCAAAGGTCACTGAGGAGGAACTTTTGTTAATCATGAAATCCTTTCAAAAAGACAAAAGTTCGGGTCCAGATCGATGGACTATTGAATTTTTCATTCACTTTTTTGATATTCTGAAATCTGACCTTCTGAATATGGTGGAGTCTAGGACTAATGGCTCAATTAACCATTTAATATCCTCTACATATATTGCTTTAATTCCAAAAGAGAAACCCTCCCTCACCTTCATGGACTTCAAGCCCATCTCCCTTTGTAATACCCTCTATAAGATTATCTCCAAACTCATTGTTGAAAGGATGTGGAATATGTTATTTGTCCATATAACTCTTGAATATCATGGTTTCCTCAAGGATAGGAACATTTTAGAGGTCGTGGCTATTACTCAGGAATGCCTTCATTCCATGCACATTAGGAAAGCTGAGGCTGCCCTTTTAAAAATAGATCTTCAGAAAGCTTATGACTGTATTGACTGGGGGTTCCTTAGCTTTCTTCTCTCCAAAATCGGTCTAAATATCAATTATTGAAATTGGATCATGGCATGCGTTATTGATGATAACTATGTTGTTCTTGTAAATGGTATCCCTTCATCCTTCTTCCCTGCTACCAGAGGTTTGAGGCAGGGTTGTTCCTTGTCCCCCCTCATATTCATTTTAGTCATGGACTCACTCAGTCTCAACATTAAAAGGGCTATTAGAGAAAAAGGATGTAGTCCTTTGGTAATCAACAGGGATATTTCTTTTTCACACAACTTGTTTGTTGATGACATTTTGCTCTCGGCAATGCTTTATCGTGCCTTGTGGAACTATCTGCATGTCTTATTAGGGAAGTTTCAGAAAGCTATGTGGCTTTGTATAAATGGGGACAAGTCATCTTTTTATATGAAGGATGTTAATTCGGAGATTGTTGCATATCTGATCAACCTCTTTAATATTAAAGCAAAACCCCTTCATGAAGGCTTGAAATACCTAGGCTTCCATCTTAAACCTGTGGGATATACTTCAGTAGATTGGTCATGGATTCATGAAAGGTTCTTCAAGAGGATAGTGGGCTGGGAATTTAAATGTCTTCATTGGCTAGGAGATTTATTTTAATGCAAGCAGTTTTGGTGCAGTTAATGGTTTATTGGGCCCATCTCTTCTTCATTCCTGTTAATATAATCCATAATCTGAATAGGACTACTGCTAATTTCGTTTTGGGGGGTAATAAGGATCACAGAAGATTCCACCTGACAAAGCTCTCAAATTTGTCTCGTCCTAAGAAACTGGGGGGCTGGGGTAATCTAGATCTAAATTTGTTCCATATTGCTCTCCTTTGCAAATTATTATGGAAGGCTGTATTTAGGGATAGCATCTGGAGCAAAATCATCAAGACAAAATATATGGAAAACATAGATTTATCTTTCTGGTATAGACAAGGATCTTTTGGACCTCCCCATGGATCTGCCATTTGGAGAAGTTTCCGAAAAATTGAGCATTTTTTTCTTAAAAACTTGGCATGGAGCTTTCATTCGGGGAAAAATATCTTTATTGGTCTTGATTCCATTGCGGGTGGTGAAGAGGATCCGCCTTTTTCTTAGCAGTTACTTTGGTCCTTACAGCAAAAAGGGATCTTTTTTTGGGACCAGGCCATTGACAGATGGATGGGATCCCTTCTTATATGGAAATCGACCGAGGCATTGGATCTCAATGCTGATCTAGCTCCTCAATGGGATAAGGTCATTTGGTCTATGAGAAACAGGGGTATTTTTAGAACAGAGGAGGTGGATCAACTAATTTGGAAAGGTTACAAGGGGAGGTCTTTAGTTTATGTAAAAGATATTTATAACCTACTTCAGCTGGACAAATCAAACCCCCCTAATATCATTTTCCCCTTAACCTTTTGGAAATTGTGTTTCCCTATCAAGGTTTTTTTATTCACTTGGCTGGTTTTCCACAATAAGAATTTAACATGGGATAACCTACAAAAAAGGAATTGGAGCGGGCCAACAATTTGTCATATTTTCAAATCGAATGAAGAAAACAATTATCACATTTTCCTCATCTGCCCCTATTCTCTGAAGATATGGAAGTGTCTTACTGATCATTTTGGTTTTAATAGGATTTCTTTCCCATCTATAAAGGACGCTTTTCAATGGTGGAGTAAGATGAAAATAGACTGGAGACCTATTCTGCTGTTTGCCATTTGGGCTATATGGAAATGGAGGAATAGAGCACTTTTCCAAAATAGCAAGGAAAGCTATTCCAATGTACTTGATTCCATTTTAACTCAACTTTCCATCTACAAATCCCCAAATACTCTTCATAGTTATAGGAATAATTTTGGAAATAAGATGGAGCCCTCAATTGTTCCACGTGCTTACTTTGATGGGGTGGCAATGAATGGTTTCTGTGCATGTGGGGTTCTTATTATTCCATGTGAGGATTAGCATATTGACATCTCTTGGCACGGTGGGAAAGGGACGAACAATAAAGCAGAGGCTATGGCCTTGGCAGGACTCTTGAGCCTTAGTGACTTTTTAAACATCCAGGGTCTGCATATTTATGGGGACTCCAAGGTGGTAATTGATCATGTAAAATTTGTCCACTTCATCAAAAATATCAATCTTGCGGGGTGGCTGGATAGAATAGCCTCTATCTGGAAATCATGTAAGGACTATACTATTCAACATATCGATAAAGATTTTAACAAAGAGGCAGATGCTCTCTCTAAAGAAGGCCTTTCTTCACCAAATGAATTATGGAAGGTTTCCATAATAGTGGGAGATGTTCGGCACAATATACAAGACTTCTATCTGATGTGTACATAACATATTATCTCTTTTCTCCACATCTCTAGTATGTAGCATGAACCCTTTTATATTTTCTCTTTTTTTTGTCAGTCATTCTCATCACAGTTGCTTTTTACAGAAGGCCTCTATATAATATTTTATAATCTAGAGATGGATTTTGTTTTTTTCTTGATGATTTGAAGAAGATATCTATCAATCTGATGGCTTGCATGTCAATATCTAGGTATATTTTTGTGATATTTATCATGTTATCTCTCATCATGGGCCTACAGGCCATAATTGGGTTCACTATCTGATAATTATATCTGGCAGATGTAGTAATATAAAAAATTATTAAGAATATAATATAGCTTTTCTTCTTACTAAAAAAAATAATATTAATAATATATACTTTTTAATAATTAATAATATAATTATTAATAAAAAATAAAATAAATAAATATTATAACAATAACACCAATAATAATATAGATGTAATTTTAATAACATAGATATAATTTTAATAATATATGACTAATTAATCATTGTCAACCATGGTTAACCATGGCCAATCATGGTCAAACATGGTCAACCATGGTGCAACGTCACATTGTGACAAAGATTGTCTCAATATGAAACTCAACCATGGCCAACTATGCTCAACCATGGTCAACCATGTTCAATCATAGTCAACCAGGGTCAGCCATGTTCAATCATGGTCAACCACGTGCAACCATGTTCAATCATGGTCAACCATGGTCAAATGTTGCATTGTTACAAAGATTGTCTCAATATCAAAATCAATCATGGTTAATCATGTTCAATCATGGTCAATACGAAAATTGTTGAGAAATGAGGTAGGGTAGAGTTTAACTCAAATTCTCTTACATGGTAACTTCTTGTGTTATATCTTTACTTATTATATTTTTTCATCATTATTACAGTGTTCAATACATCAAACAACTATCAAAACAATAACAATGGTGGCACAATAGTTAGGCTCCAACCTAGGGCTAAAACCCCTCCTCTTGAGGGGAAAAACCCGCAAAATATCTTCTTGTAGATACTTCAGTTGATGAATACCATTTCCCTTGACAAAGACACTTGACACAAGTTCACCTTCAAGACACTTGTCACTATCGCTTGCACTCCTCGACCTTCACAATTCAATCCTTCTTCTTCGCATTGTATGGCACTATCACTTAGAGAGTCTTCATCTCTACCTCGCAGTTCTTGACACAGTCCTTCTCGGCCTCTACTGATCTCTTTCTTCGGTCCACCAGAGTCTCTTGACTTTGGTCTCCTTCCAACATTGTTTCGCACTTGATATAACCCATAATCGAATTGTCCTATAAAAATATTCGGTCCTTCATTAATATTGCAGAGATGAGATAGAATTAGTCTGAAACCTTTTGATACACTTGCACATTGTTGTATCCTTTCCTCCTCACTGTATTACCCTTATCACTTCGCACTGAGATCCACAATGTTGTAGATCATATGTGTCTAAATTGCTTGGTGCTAAAATGAGGTCAAGTCACTCTTTATATAGTGACTTATCCTTGCTATCTAGGTTGATATGAGATCTTGGAGGTATGCCAAATTATTCACAAGGAGAATATTACCTTTCTTTTAGCCGATGACAAGAGGGATAGTGACAATGTCTTGGAGTGAAAATTTTACATAAATGATATGCCTTTCACATGTGTAACATGACTTCATATACATGACTTTCTTAATTATATTTATGACAAGACGACAAACTCCTAAAGACATCAAGAAGAAGTATTTGACTTATAATAAAACTCCTTTCTCATGAAACCCATGAGACAAGCATTACAAAAATAAATTTTATTATCCTTTCCTTCTTCATTACATAAATTCATAATTACAAGTCATTATGAAGACCGAACCTAGTTACATTCTACAACACTCCCTATTAACTAGGGAGGTATTCATAATGGTACTTGGTCATTCTCAATATAAAGAGATCTCATAAGAAGAATCAGATTGGTAATCCATCTGTATAACATCACAGTAACCAACATTGCTTCCGTAACAAGGCCTTAACTGATAGCTCTATCTCTCATTAGACCAGAGCACAATGTTGGCAAGACTAATGACTATAGACACCTTCATCATTGTCTCTCAAGGTACATACCTACCCAAGGGTTCATTGAGTATGACCTTCTAGGAATATTCTTGTCTTGGTTTCCCATCCCTCAAAGAATATCAATCCTCCTGCCTACTCTTATCTTGGATTCCCTACACATATTCAAAGAGCATCAGATGCTAGATGATTACCCAATCCTCCATTCTTTCTTCCCAAGTGAAGATAAGAATGTTGTGTCTGTCTCTCGCTCTCAACCAAGGAAGATATGGCCATCCCTATAAAGGAATGTACCCAATCTCCCTCTGACCAGGGACTTTCCCAAGCTCCCTCTTAATTAGGGACTTGTCAGAGCTCCCTCTTAACTAGGGACTCTCCTTTTCATTAGCAAATTCTTCTTTGTGGGTTCTTCAACTACTTGATCAATTTATTTCCTTGATGTCATGAAATTTAGTTGAGCTTCTTCCTTGTAAGGCATTAGCCATTGATCACTTTCCTTTTGGGTTTGTCATGTCATTCCTTTCTTCATGGAAGGTGGCCTTCTTGGTACATATTTTGAACCTTCCTTATATGGCTACATCTTTCTCATCATGCTTCTTTCAGGAATTTCAATCCACCACATGAATGCTAGTTGTATTTGCACTTACAACTCTTGTTCCAGTAGCCCTGCATGAACTCATCCAAATATTATTCAATAAATCAAAACATAACATTAAATCAAATAGTACATTACAAGATGGTTGTTCATCATGACATCTTCTTGTAGGTATCAAAATCCTGCATACATGTTGACACATCTCCCAAAGATATCCTTTGTCAAGGGTCTCCATCTTTTTCAAATTCTCATCAGAGTCTTCATATATTTTTGAAAGATTTCCTAGTCAAATCTTATTGGTCTTTTGGATGTTGATAGCCTTCATCATGGTTGCATATCTCACGATCTCTTCCTTCCTTACACATTCCATTCCCACGAGCTTCCAGCTAGAGTTCCTTAATTGTAGTCAACCACCTCATACTTCATATGAGGACATATTATGTTGATTTCATTTGGTGTGACTCATGCCTTTTTGCATCTTCTCAGAGGAGGAAATTTCCTTTCTTCGATCATGCTTCTCAAGATAGAAGTAGTGATCCATGCTACCTACAACCATATGACATGACATTATAATATTAAACACAAGCATACATACCTCATTTATCTTTAGGTCATCTAGGTGTCTTTCAACAACTTCCTTGATTGAAGTGTCTTTAACCCCTTGACCTGCTTAATCTCTTATTTCATCATAACATCATCCATGAATTCCACAAGTTGGAGTTCTTGATGAAAAACTTTCTTCCTCTCTATATTAGTGAACCCTCTGATGAGGATTCCATCAAAGAATCTTAAGGATCTTACATATCCCCATCTGGCAGATGTTTCATTTTTGACTTGATGTATGATGAGCCTTGTCCTAGATGACTCCATCCTTTCTTCAATGTCTAATGAGGTTCCCAAGAGCTATATCCTTCATGTTTGACTGCCTTGGATTTTGTTCCTTCTGTCCTTCATGATTCCAATGGTGATGTCACAAGCTCTTGTTTCTAATGCTTCCATGATACCACAATGCATCTTATTATTTATCATGGTCATATCCATAACAAAATGTTTAGGAGCTTATGATAAGACCCTTTTGTGAGAGATACCATCTCAATCATAGTAGAGATTTGTTACTCCCTCTTTCCTTCACCCTTTTCTTCATCTTCCTCCATCTTTCCATGATATGAGCTTTCTTTCCATAACATTGAATCTTAGCTATATTGTTCTGTCTTGTTTGAGGACCAAACTTGCCTTTCCTTCCCACAAATGTTTGATTCCTTTAACCTTCAACACTTTTTCCATCAACTTGTCTTTTTCTATCTACCATAAAGACCACAAGTTGTCAAATGAGGTAACTTTAGTTCATTTAATAACAATGACAATTATCTTCTTATCATCTCTCCCATATCTCCCAATTGATATCTTATAAAGATATCCCTTCATCCTTTGATACCTTGAATTTCATGTATATCAGATCTAAGTGATATGACCTTCTTTACTGCATCTTTAGAGAATATATCTTCTAGCATTTCATATATGTCTTTGATGTCTCCTTTGTTACATAGGGATGAGAGGACCTTTTTCTGATTTCATAAGAATTCTATGAGTCCTTTGGTCCTTTTCCCATGCATTCAAGCAATGCTTGACCTTCAGATGACTTTCTCCATATGATATCAATGATATTCTTCTTTCATAGGAGACTTATATCTATCCTCCTTTATTATTGCAAGGATATTTTGATGACCCAACCAATTTAATAGATCTTCTTGCAAACGTGAAGTCATTTAACTAAACTTGATATAGAATGGAAGATACATTACGTGGCAAGTGAAGATCAAATCTTCACCTTGATGCTTCCTTGAATGATATTCTTTACTGGGAATTGATGAGATTCTTACTTGATTTTAATAAATTACATGACTAATACTTCCTTGACATAAAACAAGTATCAAAACAATAACATCAGTGACACAATAGTTAGGCTCCAAGCTAGGGCTAAAACCCCTCCTCTTGAGGGGACAACCCACAAAATATTTTCTTATATACTACAGTTGACAAATACCAAGACCCTTGACAAAAACACTTGACACAAGTTCACCTTCAAGACACTTGTCACTATCTCTTGCACTCCTTGACCTTAACACTTGAGTCCTTCTTCTTTGCATTGTATGGTAATGTCACTTAGAGAGTCTCGGTCTCTATCTCTTAGTTCATGACACAATCCTTCGCGGCATCTACTGATCTCTTTCTTCGGTCCACAAGAGTCTCCTAACTTTAGTCTCCTTCGAGCACTTCTCTGCACTTGATATAACCCTTAACTGAATTGTCCTAGAACATTCTTCATTCCTTCATTAATATTGTAGAGATGAGACAAACTTAGTCTGGAACCTTTTGAGACACTTATGCGTTGTTGTAGCCTTTCCTCCTCATTTTATTACCCTTATCACTTCGCACTAAGATCCACACTGTTGTAGATCAGATGTGCCTTAATTGCTTGGTGCTACAATGAGGTCAAGTCACTCTTTATATAGTGACTTATCCTTGCTATCTAGGTCGACATAAGATCTTGGAGGTAGGCTGACTTCTTCACAAGGAGAATAATGCCTTTCTTTTAGCAGACCACAAGAGGGGCAGTGACAATGTCTTGGAGTGAAAATTTTACATAAATGACATGTCTTTCACATGTGTAACATGAATTCATATACATGACTTTCTTAATTATATTTATGGCAAGATGACAAACTGCTAAAGACATCAAGAAGAAGTCTTTGACCTATAATACAACTCCTTGCTCATGAAACGCATGAGACAAGCGTTAAAAAAAAATATTTTATTATCTTTGCCTTCTTCATTACATAAATTCATAACTACAAGTCATTATGAAGGCCAAACCTAGTTACTTTCTACAACAAAAATCAACCATGGTCAATCATGGTCCAACGTCGCATTGTGAGAAAGATTGTCTCAATAAGAAAATCAGTCATAGTCAACCATGGTCCAACATCACATTGTGACAAAGATTGTATCAATATGAAAATCAACCATGATCAAAGATGGTCAACCATGTTTATTTTAGGGCTTATAATATTTATCTTATGGTTTATATACCTTGGGTTTACAATATTAAACCCTTTTGTTTACAATTATTCCCTTGGGTTTATAATCCCTTGGGCTTTTTAGTATCAATCCCTTGGGTCTTTTAGTATCAATCCCTTAGGTTTATAATATCAATCCCTTCGGTTTATGAAAATCAACCACGGTCAACCATGTTCAATTGTTGTCAACCATAGTCAAATTTTGCATTGTGACAAAGGTTGTCTCAATCTGAAAAACAATCATGCTCAATCATGGTCAATATGAAAATCAACCATGGTCCAACGTCGCATTGTGACAAATATTATCTCAATATGAAAATAAACCATGGTAAATCATTTTCAACCATTGTCAAGCATCATCCATCATTGTCAACCACAGTCCAACGTTGGATTGTGACAAAAATTGTCTCAATACGAAAATCAACCATGGTCAAACATGGTCAATCATGGTCAATGATCATCGATAACCATGGTCACATTGTGACAAAGATTGTATGATGGTCCAATGTCACATTGTGAGAACCATGGTCATCCATGGTGAACCATGGTCCAACGTCGCATTGTGACAAATATTATGAAAATGAAAATCAACCATGGTCAACCATGGTCCAATGTCACATTATGACAAATATTCTCTTAATATAAAAATCAATCATGGTCAACCATGGTCTAATGTATTGTGACAAATATTGCATCACTATGAAAATCAACCATTCTTAACCACAGTTAATCATGGTCAATTGTGGTCAATAATCATGGTCGCATTGTGATGAATATTGTCTCTTGGTCCAACGTCACACTATGACAACCGTGGTCATCTATGGTGAAGCATGGTCAACCATGGTCCAACATCGCATTGTGACAAAGATTATCTCAATATGAAAATTGACCATGGTCAACCATGGTCCAACGTCACATTGTGACAAAGATTATCTCAATATGAAACTCAATCATGGTCAACCATGGTCCAACATCATATTGTGACAAACATTGTGTCAATATGAAAATCAACCATGATCAATGATGGTCAACCATGTTTAATTTAGAGATTATAATATTTTAGGGTTGACCATGGTCAATCATGGTAAACAATGGTCAACCATGATCCAATGTTGCATTGTAATAGAGATTCTCTCACTTTGAAAATAAATCATGGTCAACCATGATCCAACATATATTTATCTAAGGGTTTATATATGTTGGGTTTGCAATATTAATCCTTTGGGTTTTTGGGTTTTTTAGTATTAATCCATTGTGTTTATTAGTGCCTTGGGTTTATAATATCAATCATCATGGTAAACAATGGTCAAGCATGGTCCAATGTTGCATTGTGATAGATGCTCTCTCATTTTGAAAATAAACCATGGTCCAATGTATATTTATCTAAGGGTTTATATACCTTGGGTTTACAATATTAATCCTTTGGGTTTTTTAGTATTAATCCATTGTGTTTATTATTTCCTTGGGTTTATAATATCAATCCCTTGGGTTTAATTTTCTAAGGGTTTCCTTGGGTATAATATTATTCATAGTGTTTATAATATTAATCCTGGGGTTTAATATAAGTCCCTTGGGTTTATAATCCATTGAGTTTATAATATAGATTCCTTGTGTTTATAATATTGATCATAGGGTTTATATTCCTAGGGTTTAATATTAAGCCTAACGCTTACAATATTAATCCCTTGGGTTTATATTCCTAGTGCTCAATATTCATCTTAGGGTTTAATGTTATTCTTTTGGGTTTATAATGCCTTGGGTTTTTAATATTAATCATAAGGTTAATTATATTAATCTTACGGTTTATTGTTTATTTTAGGGTTTATAATATTTAGCTTAGGGTTTATATCCCTTAGGTTTATAATATTTTTTTTCTAAGTAGCACTAATTCTATTAATGAAACAATATATTTACAGTGAGGCTCTGGCCTCTATGGTGCTAGAACAAAGTTATAACAAGTTTAGACATCCAAAAGACTAATTCAAGACTACCCACTGAGGGGAAACCAGTTCGAAAAACCAATGGAAAATGTTTCCCGCACAGGTGTTACAACTCAAAATCCAAGAGAAACAGTTATGGTAAATTACCAAAGTTGACGACATAATTTGAAAAAACATTAAAAAAAGCCCCTAAGAATAGGATCTGGGAATCGAAACCTGGCTGCGTTGACCCTCTAGGTGTTGTTTGGTGGAGGAGGCTCTTCCCCGACTAGACACCTGTATTCATCCCAATCATCCTCAACTTCCTACGTGATACCAAGAATGTCTTCACCATGCTTGGCACTATCCTGGGCGCCTTTGCGATTGCGAGAACTAGAGCTAATACTCGAGGCCTTCTATTTGCTAGTGGCCGGCTTCTCCTGAGTCACCTTCTGTTTACTAGTGTCCGGCTTCTCCTGAACAGTGGTGAGTTGCACAGTGACAAGATGTTTTGCAGTGGTGTGAGTATGTTCATTTTGTGGGCGAGTTTCCTCTCTAAACACCACAGAGATGGTGGCGATGATGGCAGGGCGGTTCATGGTACAGTGGAAGCGAAATTGGGGTGTTTGATGTGGCTGGTGAGGGGACATAGAGAGGTTGAGCATCTGGGTTACAGCATTAACATGCCAAGCTTCGATGGGTTGGACCCGGCCTCTTCCACTACGGGTGGCGGGATATTTGTCGGAGAATTGGACCGTGGACCGGGTGGAGGAAGGGGAGGACGAACGGGTCATCGGCTCAGAGGGAGATGGAGAGGGGGGCTGAATGGCGCTGCCTCGACTACTACCCTGCCTGCAACACATTCGGTGGCGGAGTCATGGCATGGTCCTGCAAGTGGGGTGGAGCTGACTGGTGTGGGCCGAAATGACAAAGGTGCTAACAGTGTGCGTAGTGGAAGAGGAAGACTCAGTGTGAGAATTCACATGGCAATTCAAGCGAGAGACAAAGACCAGAATCGAGGCTTCAGTTTGTAGAGTGCAGAGAACATTATGGGAAAAATGGATTCCATCCCCCTAATCTATACAACACAAGAGTCGACAGTGCCTCCCTATTGTCATGTGAGAGCTCAGCTTCGCAACATCAGGGAGGCAAGACCAATTCAAAGGGGGTGGGGCAGAGGTATGCAGGCTTGCCGAAGCCATGGACTTAAACTTACAGAGGAGTCCTTGACCTATGCATCAGAGTAATGGCGCCTGTAGGTTGATGGTGGCTCACCATAAATCATCTTGGGAGGGAACACGGGTGGCCATTTGGCTAAGCCACCTACCGTCCCACTGTCTAATTTGCATTAATGCATCTTTAACCACCCACATCCGAGGGCTTAGGTTTATAATACTAATCGCTTGGGTTTAATATTATTCCCTTGGGCTTATAATCCCAATTGTTTTTAGTATTAATCCCTTGGGTTTATTAGTTTCTTGGGATTTCCATCTGTTTGGTTTTTAATATGAATAATCCTTTGAGTTTATAATATTAATCCATTCAATTAATAACATTTATATATTTTACAAACAATAATTATAATTATTATTTACTATTACTAATCATTACTAATTATAATTATTAATTAATTTTGATTAATATAGCCATGAATTATTTACTGTTACTAGTTATTAAAAATGATAAATTTTAATAACTAATTAAGTTTGATTAATATGACCATGAATTATAATATCAATCCATTTAATTTATTAATAAGTATTACAATTAATAATTAATAATGTTATAATTGATTATTTTTAATATAAATAATTATATTATTTATTATTATTATTTATTTCATTATTATTTATAAATTGGTTATTTAAGAGTGCATTATAATAATAATAATGATAATATATAATTTATAAATAATCATAAAAATATTAATGTTAATATTTAATATTTAATAAATAAATAATAATAAATTTAGTTGATATACACTTATGGCATTTATCATCCATATTTATTATTGTGCTTGTGAATGTTATTGATATGGGTTTATTGGCGTATAACAACCACATTTATAAATGTGGTTGTGCAAGAAAGACATGACAAAAAATAGTATTATTGACTATACATGATCTAAATTGAGTTTACATGTGATATTAATAACCAAAAAATATTATGAAATATATTTCAATGTCCATATTAAATAACATAATTTTATATCTAATTTATATAGAGAAAAATAAAGTGATTTAATTTTTATTTTTATTTTTATATTTTCACTTTTAATAACTAGAGAGATGTCTAATTTATTTTATTTTCTATATGAAGTTGATATATAAGATTTTAATGATATTAATAATAAAGAAAAGTTTCAAGTAAGTTATAAATAAAATATTTCAACGCGTAAGATACAATCTATTATATTTCATACATGTGAAATTGAATGGTATTGAAAGGGAAAAGAATAAAGGATGACCCATGGCTTTATATATGAACATATAGTAAAAAAATTATATTAGCTATGATAAGGTAGATACTTGAGATGCAATAATTTACTTACCTATTTTATATTAATAAAAATAAAATAAAATAAATTATTATTATTATTAAAATAATGTTACCATTTTAGATTTATATTAATAACAAATTTATTTTATAATATATATAAAATTCTTATATATAATAGTGATACTGTATATAAATTTTTATATAAAAATAGAATTGTAATATAAATAGAATTATTTTAACAAAACAAAATTTTTAATTTTCATATATATGAATATATAATTTTTTAATTATGATAAAAGTAAATACTTGAAATACAATAATTTACCGATTTTATATTAAGTAAAAATAAAATAATGAAAATCATTATTATTAAAATAGTGTTATTAAATTATTTTAGATTTATATTAGTAATAAAACAATGTCACTCTTATATATAATAAGTTCATGATGCTTTATATATAATAACTTGATATATATATATATATATATATGAAGTTATTATATATAAAGCATCATGAACTTATTATATATAAGAGTGATACTGTATATAAGATTCTATATAAAAATAGAGTTTGCAATATGAATAGAATTATCTTAACAAAACAAAATTTTTAATTTTATATATTTAAATTTTCATATAGTAAAAGAATTATATTAATTATGAAAAGGTAGATACTTGAGAGGTAATCATTTACTTGTTTTTATATAAAAATAGAATATATATATCTATATATATAGAGTTATTATATATAAGAGTGATGCTTTATATAAGACTTTATATAAAAATAGAATTGCAATATGAATAGAATTATTTAAAAAAAAAAAAATTTGTAATTTTAAATATTTATATTTTCATATTTTTAAAGGGAGAATGTAAGGATTGTTTTAAATAAATAATAAATTTGTATTTTTAAAGATTTATTTTTTTCATTTAATAGATTTTAGGTTAATATTAACCTAGGCTAGTTGAGTTGAGAGACTCATTTTTAACGTTGTCTCTTCATCAAAAGTTGAAATTTTGCTTATGTCGGTAAAAAAAAACTATACAAAACATTTAAATAAAGTCTGCTCATAAAAGAATTGAGAAATCTAAAAATAAAATAATTATACAAAACATTTAAATAATGTCTACTCATAAAAAAAATTGCACATGAGGAAAATGGATCACTCTCGACTCATGTTAGATCCGTTTTTAAGATGGATCTATGTTGGTTCTTATGAGAATAAGAGAAAAGTGAATCCCTCTCGGCTCATTTTAGATCCCTATTTAAGATGGATCTCTGTTGGTTCTTATGAAAATAAGAGAAAAGTGAATTGTATTTTATAACCTAATATGAATGAGATGTGTAAATTAATCTAATTTTAAAAGTTAAAATAGAAACATTAAATTTTTATTTTGAAATATTTCTCTCTTTGCACTTCATAGATCTTAGGTTAAGATTGATCTAGGCTAGTTCTTATAGCAATAAGAGAAAAGTGAAATGTACTTTACAACCTAATATGAATGAGATATGTGAATTAATCTAACTTTAAAAAGTTAAAAAAAATTGAGACCGATAATGCAACGTTAAAAAACAAAATGACTACAATCTAGAAAGAGAAATAGTGAGAATAGAAATATAAATCCATCTTCACTATAGATATAGCAAGTGCCAGGAAGGATCAAATTTTTTGAGGTACAAACCTCTTTTAGAGTGAAAAGTTTGAAAAAGAGTTAACACCTCAAAAGTTTTGATCCATCTTAGCACTTTACTAGATCTATGTTATATATCTATGTAATTTTTCATTGTTTAAAATTCATTTTTGTATGCATGAATGAATTTAATGCCTTGAAAATCCCTTGGGCACTTGGATTGTGTAGACTAGATAATTTAAACTTACAACTAATACAACCATATAAATTAAATGGATGGTAAATAGCGATAAGCATGAATCCATAATAAGAGTCAAAACACTTACTTTACTAACAAAAACTAAATTATAACTTTATTTTAAATTATTAATATTATCATTAATTATAAAAAGAATTTATATATAAGTTAAACATTTGTACATTTAAAACTTATAAACATATGTACATTTAAAAACAACATGGAACGAGATTGTTAACCATGACCACTTTTCTATGGGATTCTTAATCTATAAATAATCTTTGTTAGAATACCATGACTTATCAATACCACATGCACATAAAACCATAAGTCACTCATATGACACTTGTTTATATGACATTTCTTTTAATTAATCAATTTAATTAAAAAGAAAAAAGGGAATAACTATTTTGGAGATAAATTTCAATCTTTGATTTTTGTATACTACTATGAATATTGGTGGCGATCCCGAGGAGGGACGTGTGGCTATTGACCATTTAATTCTTCGGTTCCTAGTTGAGTTTGGTGGTAGGGTTTTTTTGTGTGTGTCTTAATTGTGGTTTAATGTTTTGCTACCCGCCCTCTGTACTGACCTCGGGCTTGTGACTAAGGGTTATCACTTTCACCGAGGGGTTTTGGAGGTCATCTCTCCTGTGCGATGGTTTTTCTCTGCGGGTGCTCTGTGTTCTCGCCTGGTATTCACGATGGATGGTAAGTATTGTGCCTTGTTTTCTCCGTATGGCGATGTATTGTGATTTGTTAGTTCTCTATGGTTTATTGGTGCTATGTCTCTACTCGTTCTTTGTGGTCTATCATTGCTATGCCCCTACTCATTCTCTGTGGCGACTCATTGCTATGGTGTTTGGAGGGTTTTCATGTCCTCTCCCTCTCGGAAGTCTATTTGTCTCTGTTATTTTCTTCGAGATCGTTTTTGTTCGTTTTGTTGTGATTTTTTTGGTGATGGAGGGTCTGGTTATGTTGCGGCTCTGCAAATCTCAGGTCCCTGCTTGGCTGCTACACAGGACAACTCGGCACCCAAATTTTAGGTAAGCTCCTCCTTCCGGTTTCAATTTCACTCCCTGTTTTTAGAGGTCTAACGTTCTAGCTCCTTGGTGAGTAGGTTGAGTGTATTCATGGCTCATTTACTGGTGGCAAACCTGTGTTGTGGGTCTTGGCTCTCGTCCTTCATCTTGAAAGCAGTTCTTCTCCAGGTAAGGTCCTCGTTCTCCTTCTAGTTAGCTATCAACTATTATCTTTTTTTATTTTTGTGGCTCAATATTGACGGTTGCCCTGCTATGTGGTGGTGTGTAGGCCATTATAGGGAAGTGTTTCTCCATAGCTTCATCTTGGGGACTGTTCGCGGGCTTAGGGAAACCTGGGTAGGGTCTTTCCATAGCTATAGCAGTTCACTTGCTTGCTTTATTGTGTGTCTAGTTTTGTAGTAGTTGTTCTATCACTTGCTCTTGTTTGTGACTCGGATATACCCTTGATGTTTTGGGTCCTTTGTATCTGTATGTGGTCTTTGAGGTATTCATGCCCTCGCTAGAAGATTTAGGCATAACCTATGGACTGTAATAGGTTTTGGTTTCATGGGTTTGGAACCTTAGGGTTTGTCTTGTTGAGAAATGAAATCTATGTGCTGGTGTACCTCAATTCAGTTCTCGGTCATGAAAATGCTTCTTGTCACTAAATGCTTGTTGATGTTTGTTCAAATCTTTGGAAAGAAAATGGTTTCACTGTCTTGCTTTCATTTTGATGGCTGAGACATCTATGCACAGAGAACGTAATGAAATTTAATCTACTTTATTAAACGACAGATTTTGAATTGTTAGCTATCATAGAAGTTCAAATAATTCTGGGTTACAGCTTCTGGGCTCTCTCTCCTCTTCTGGATGGCAACCCTCCCATCATCTCTAATTTTTCCTTTTCAATACATTGTTAGCAGTTCCTTTATAGTTTGAGGAACTTTTCCCCAGTTACTTTTTAGTTACTAAACAATTTCTTCAAACAAGTTCCTAACTAATCCTATTTTGTCTAATTTAAAAACTAACAATCGCTGATTCAGTCTCAATTAAAAATGACACAAAATGAAACTAAATGAAACAAAAACTTGAAGTGTTTTCCTCTTTATCTGTCAAAATAAAATGAAAATAAAACATCTCCCAGTTGTCGCCTCTTCACTCGGATGCTCTTGCATCAGACTCCCGCGGTAAATTAAACTCATGGCTCCTGTCCATGAGCTCTTCAATAGAGTGCTCGATGCTTTGAATCTGGCCAACATCTAACCAAGAACTATCTTCAATAGGATGACTCTTCCACTTGACTAGGTACTGCAAATATTCCTTCCTTCGAGTCCGTCTGGCCACCTGGGTATCTAGGATCTGTATGATCTCTAGAGGCTTTACTGGGGGCATTTGTTTAATCCACGAATCATTCTCTTTCTGGGTGTCCCGTGTTCATCTTTTCGAACTATCTTCCTCATCTGTCGCAGTGTAGGGGTATAGATCTGCCACATTGAAAATGGATGAAATTCCAATACTTGGGGGTAGCTGCAATTCGTAAGCATTCGCAGAAAACTTCCGAAGAATCCTGCAAGGCCTAATTTTTTTCCACTTCAACTTGTTGTATTCACATTTATGAAACCTTTCCTTGCATAGGTGTGCTAATACCATGTCCCCTACGTTGAATTGTACCTCCCTCCTTTTCAAATATGCCTTTTGCTTGTATCATTCGTTGTTGTCTTGTAAATTTAATTTCACCTGTTCATGAAGATCGCTGATTTCCTTTACGAAATCTTCCCCATCAGCACTCCTACACTCCAACTGTCCCAAATCTCGTAACTCATGTACTCCACATGGGTGCATTCCGTATAAGATTTGGAAAGGACTACTGTCCGCGCTTCGGTTGGGCGAATCGTTATAAGCAAATTCGGCTTGGGTATGCACACGATCCCACTGTCGAGAATTTCCTCCAACCAAACTCCTCAACAAGTTTCCTAGACTTCGGTTCACCACTTCGGTTTGACCGTCGGTCTGTGGGTGATAAGATGAGCTGAAGTTTAGTTTGGTGTCTAATTTTTTCCATAGGGTTCACCAAAAATGTCCTGTAAATTTAACGTCTCGATCCGAAACAATAGACTTCGGTAAGCCATGTAATCTGGCTATCTCGGTAAAGAAAAAATGTGCTACATGTGTAGCGTCACTGGTTTTCGTGCATGGAATGAAATGTGTCATTTTGGTGAAACGATCCATCACCACCATGATGGAATCGAATCCCCGTTGTGTCTTCGGTAGACCTAAGACAAAGTCCAAATTGACAGAGTCCCATGGTCTGTTCGGAATAGGTAAGGCTGTATACAACCCTGTGTTCTGGCTATGTCCCTTTGCAAGCTGACACACTTTGCATCTAGTCACAAACCTCTATACATCTCTGTGCATCTTTGGCCAATAGTAAAAATGACTCAACTGATCCAAGGTCTTGCCTATCCCAAAATGTTTGACTAAACCTACATTATGCTTTTCCTGGATTAAGTTCTCTCTCATAGAACATTCCGGAATACACAACTAACCTCCTTTGAACAACAACCTTTCCTGCATATTATAGTCCAAGCATGAACTGTTATCTTTTAACAACGAATTTTGGCAAGCTTCATAAGCTTCCTTAAAATCTGCATCTGCCTCATACAAGTCTTTAATATGTTCAAATCCTAATACTTGTATTGTACTTTCCTGTAGGATCAAATTCCTCCTTCTTAACGCATCTGCCACTTTGTTGGCTTGACCACTGATATGTTTCAACACAAATGTAAAACTCTACAAGTACTCCACCCACTTCGCATGTTTATGGTTCAGCTTATGCTGCTACATAATATATTGCAACACAGAATTGTCTGAAAACAAGACAAATTCATTGGCCAACAGGTAATGTCTCCAGTGCCTCAACGCTTGAACCACTGCTTAAAATTCCTTGTCATAAGATGTGTACTTCTGCCTACTTTCATTTAGTTTCTCACTGAAATAGGCTACTGGCTTGTCCTCTTGACTGAGCATTGCACCAATGGCTATCCCACTGGCATCACAATGAGCTTGAAAAAGTTTATTAAAGTTTGGTAACCTCAAAATCGGTTTTTCAGTAATTTTCCTTTTGAGCAGCTAAAAGCTCTTCTCTGCCATTTCTGTCCAATGGAAAGGTTGATTTGTCTTCTTAATGGTGTCCAACATGGGTGCACAAATCCCACTGATTTTTTTAATAATTTTCCAATAAAAACTCGCCAATCCATGGAAACTCTGTACCTCAAACAAACTTTTGGGGGATGGCCAACTAACTATGGCTGCAACCTTTTTCGGATCCATTTTTAGCTCATTCCCAGAAATCACAAATCCCAAATAAATTAATTCTTTCCTGGATAAAGAACATTTCTTCAAATTTATCAGTAATTTATTCTGCTGTAATTTTTTCCAATACATACCTCACATGTCGAAAATGTTCCGCCTTCATCTTGCTGAATATATGTTAAGTTATGGTATGTTCTATGCTTATAACAATTTACTTTTTTTTCTTATTATATTCCACATATTAGCAATCACATGTACATAAAGTAAAGTGTAGATAGAACATTAAATGATTGACAAAAAACAAGTCAAGACAAGAGACGCAAGATGTGGTGGCTAGCTAGGGACAAACCCCACAATGTGTGGCGAAACCCTTTGATCAAATCTTCTTTTATCTTCAGTAATTCAGCAGAGAGAAATAGTACAATAAATCGAATTTATATCAGCAGTTGTAAACCCTAAATCAGCAACATCAACATTAGCGGCTTCATCATCAAAACTAGGGCAGTCGATATCTCACAAACCAATCGTTAGATCTACTTGATTCCACCACCAAAAGTTGTAGCCTTCAGAGGAGGTTTAGATGAACCTATAGTGCAGTTCAGATGAGGAAAAATTCTAGTCCACGCAGGTCAAACTTCACTTCTACAGTTGCAGCTTCAGTTTCAGCAGCTTCCTTCAAACTAGGGCAGTCGATATCTCGCAAACTGTCCATCGGATCGACTTGATTCCACCACCAAAAGTTGCAGCCTTTAGAGGAGGTTCAGATGACCCTACAATGTAGATCAAAAGAGGAGGTTTGATGGTCCACATTGGTCAAATTTTGGATTTGCAGTTGCAGCTTCAGTTTCAGCAGCTTTTGGCTTCACATGTGTGAGAGAGACATCCTTTTCTATGCAGTAGAGAAGAGACTCTTTTCTGTGCAGTAGAGAGAGAGAGATGTGATGAGATGAGTGAGTGCAAATGAGGAAAAATCCTCCTGTATTTATACACAACTGTTGATGTTTGAATAGATGCTACTGTTGGGCTTCTAAGCCTACATGAGTTATAGGTTGGCTTGATAATAATTCCATAATCAAAATAAATTCATATCTCCATGAATACTTATCGAAATCGGATGATCTTTAGTTCAATCCTACACCTCTCGATGAGAGGAATCTAATGAAAATATTATCAGCCATGAATAAGATGACCCACATGAAGTTTGGCCCTAGTTACCAATTTTAAAACTTCCTCTCAACTAGGGATAACTTCATCTACAATCCGTCTGTCGGTCGCTACTATTCATCCATCAAATGCACTACCCTGTACAGGTAGACCATTTCCCTGCTCTGGTCTATTCTACCTATTCTACTTTGTCTTTTTCTGACCTGTACTAATCTGTACGACTCTGCTCTTTTATGCTCTGCTCTGCTTTTGTCTGAATTATGAAGAAGAAGAAATGATCGAGGATGTAACTTACTGACTCAAAGTTAGTCTCAGAGTATGTACCACTAGTCCCAGACCAGTCTCAACCAACCCGAAGTCAGCGTCATAGTGAGTACAACTCCTACCACTGGTCCCGGACTAGTAACATCCTCCACTGACTAAAAGTTAGTCTCAGAGTGCGTACCACTAGTCCCAGACCAGTAACAATTAACCCAAAGTCAGTGTCATAGAATGTACCACTCCTATCACTAGTCCCAAACTAGTATCATTGATCCCAAATCAATGGAGATCATCCTAGCGTAGGGAGTACAGTAGATACAACGATGCGTCCATCGGTACTACTATGGTCCCTAACTTCATTTCCCTGCTTATTGATCATATGAGAGGTACTTCCCATGAGTACCAGATTGCATGGGTAGGATGTCTCTACAGGAGAACTTAATCAATCCCGTCCTCACAGGAGAACACTTCAATCTTGCTATAATTTCCATGGAGAACACATCAATCTAGGCCTCATAGGAGAACACATCAATCCTACTACAATCGCCATGGAGAACACATCAACCCAGGCCTCACAGGAGAACACATCAATGCTGCTACAATTGCCATGGAGAACACATCAATCCAAGCCTCACAAGAGAACACATCAATCCTGCTACAATGTCACCACGGGGTGTACATGTATACCACCAGGGGATGGTCAATCATCCTGTGGTCATATGCTGCTCCAAGAAGTACCCCGCACCCCCCTAGAGCTCCCAGAGTTCAATGCGTCATACAGGACCCTCATTGGAGGGTCTTTGAACAACTCCAAGTTGTTCTCGGAAAGTCAAGAATTTTACTTTCCCAAGGGGCTTTGTTAGAATGTCGGCGACCTATTCATTTGTATCGATATGTTTGAGCCTTATAGCTCCCCGCTGCACCATATCTCGAATATAGTGGTACCTGATATTGATATGCTTGGAGCGATCATGAAATACGGGATTCTTTGACAAAGGAATCCCACTCTAGTTGTCACAAAGGATCACGGTGGTATCCAATGTAAATCCAAACAACTCACTACAGAGCTTTCGCAACCAGACTGCCTCACAGGAGGCCATGCTGGTAGCAATATACTCTACTTCAACGGTGCTCAAGGCCACCAACTTTTGCTTCCTGCTCATCCAGGATATCAAAGCAGATCCCAAGGAGAAACAACACCTGGAAGTGCTCTTACGGTCCTCCACATTGGCTGCCTAATCAACATCTGTGTATCCAAATAGTCTCACATCTCCGGCAGTGTATCTTAACCCATAAGTGATTGTGCCACGAAGATATATCAACAGATCCTTGGCATCAATCCAATCTATGTGGTGGGGTTCAACCATTTGTTGACTCAACATGTTGAATGCGAAGCATATATCTGGATGGGAGTTTACTAAGAACATTAATGCTCCGATGACTTGCCAATACTTGGTAGCATTTTGTAAAACAGGTCCAGCAACACTACCTCTTAACTTCTTGAAGTCAAGCTTCATCAGGGTAGTTACAGGCTTGTAGTCTACCATACCAAATATTTCCAATATCTTCACCACATATTTTCCTTGAGATAGGAAAATTTCCCTTGGCTTCTACCAGACTTCAAGTCCTAGGAAATAGTGCATCAGTCCTAGGTCCTTCATTTCAAATTCAGAAGCCAACTCTCTCTTACATTTGTGAATGAGAGGGTCTGCACTTGTTAGAAAGAGGTCATCCACATACATCACCAGTGTGAGAGGTTTGTCATCTTCAACCTTAAAGTAAAGGTTAGGATTGGCTTCACACCTAGTGAATCCCAACTTCATCAAGTAGCTATCAATCCTCTCATACCATGCTCGGGGTACTTGCTTTAGCCCATAGAGAGCCTTCTTCAACCTGCATACATGATATTTTTTATCATGAATCTCAAATCCTTCGGGTTGCTCCACGTAGACCTCTTCTTTGATCGAACCATGAAAGGACGTGGTCTTAACATCCATCTAATGTAGTTTCCATCCTAGTGAAGCCGCAAGGGCTATGATTAAGCGCATGGTGGTATATTTTGCAACAGGTGAAAATATCTCGTCATACTCCTTTTCTTTCGGTTCCCTGGTGTCGGCTTCTTGAGAGCTCCTCAAAGTAGGAAGATTGTTCATCTTGCTAAGAGCCATATGTTCATCAAAAGTGACATCATGACTAATCACGACTTCCCTTTGATCGACTACATAGATTCTATAGCCCTTAGTATTTTCACCATAGCCCACGAAGATTCCTTTCTTTCCAGATGCACCCAATTTATTCCTTTTCTCTTTCGACACATGAAAGTATACAGGGCTTCCAAAAATTCTAAAATGAGATATGTCAGGTTTCTTACCGGTGAACATTTCTTCAAGAGTCTTGTAACCTAATGCTTGATGAGGGCATCAGTTTTCTACATATATGGCGGTGTTTACAGCTTCAACCCGTGGAAACATCAGAAGTCTCTGATCATGGAGCATAGCATGTACAACATCCACAATCATACGGTTCTTCCTTTCCACCTCACCATTCTATTCAGGAGTGTACTATGTAGTAGTCTCCCTCTTAATGCCAGCCTCTTTACAAAAGTCATGAAACTCATTAGATTCATATTCAGTCCCATTATCAGTCCTCAAGATCTTGATCTTATTTTCGGTTTGATTCTCGATCAAGGCTTGAGAAGTGTCACAAGACATGACACCTAGCGGACTTCCTCTGACCTGATATAATGAATCAACTCGAAACCCAAGAGTGAAGGAATATTTAATATTGTTCTTCCATGCACATACCTTGCCTTCGTTGAAGGTCACCTTGTAGCCTTTGTCTTCCATTGTTGAGATGGACACTAGGTTCTTTTTGAGGTCAAGTACATATAATACATCTTGTAAGTGGATCGTATTACCTTGATTCAATTTAAGAGAGACATTGCCTACACCTTTCACGGGGTATCTCATGTCATCTCCAAGGAAAATTTCCACGTTAGTTTCTTTCTCTACCAGATTATGGAGTACTTCTTTGTAACCAGTGAAGTGACTTGAGGCACCACTATCAATGAGCCAAATTCCCATTGAGTTCGAAGGAGTAGAGGTAGATAGGGCAGCTGGTAGATAATATTCAGCCTGCTTATTGTCAACAGTGTTAGATTCATACCTAGAATTTCTAGCCTTCTTGAATGGTTGTCCTCTTCCTTGATTTCCAGCACTCCTTTTACCTCTGCTATTAGATTTTCCATTCCTTTGATTTCCATGGGAGGGATTTTGATCATCATCTTGGTGAGAGTCCTTTCTATCAGGGAGTTCCCTTGCATTGTGTCCTGCTTTATTGCAAATGTAACATCGTCCTTTTCTTCCACCCTGAGGTCCAACCTTTCTTTTTGATTTATACCCGAAATTATTTCTTTTCTTAGCATGAGAAGAAAAAGCAGCAGGAGGACCCTTAGGCAAGGGCATTTCTTGCTCTTCTACCCTTGTTTCTTCTTGAATGCATCTAGCCATTAATTCCTCGAAACTAGGAATTACATTATTGTTCAGAAGAGTAGTCCTGAACACGTACCATTCAGATGGTAATCCTCCAAGAGTTGTGAGTGCCATTTCCCTGTCAGTAATAGTTTCCCCAATAGATAGGAGATCGTTCTTGATCTTGGTGATTCTTAAGAAGTATGCTTGCATACTCTCATATTTACCCTTCTTGATTTCCCTCAGCTTATTTCTAAGAAACAAAACTTGATTTGCATCATTGACTTTAAATAAACTCACCAGTCTATCATAGATTTCCTTGGAGGTGTCCAGTTCAGAGATGTAAGCCACCAAGTTCTTGTCGATATAGTCCTAGATGATCTTCTTTGTTTTGAATTCTCCATTTTTCCATTTGTTCTAGGTAGCAGCAAATGCATTTTATGGAGGCTCAACAATATTGCCTCTTACATGGTCCAACACTCCTTGATCTTCTAGGGTTAGATCGATAGACATCTTCCATCCGTGATAGTCAGCTTTCTCACGGAGCTTGTCTTCTACATGAAAGAGTGTTGAGGACCCCATAGTTCTTTTAGGATAGCCTTGCCAATCTTCTCTTCGGTGATTGCTCTTGCTCTTGCTCGGGCTTTGTCTTCACCTCAGCTCGATACCATGTTAAGTTATGGTATGTTCTATGCTTATAAAAATCTATTTCTTTTTCTTATTATATTCCATAGATTAGCAATCACATGTACATAAAGTAAAGTGCCGATAGAAAATTAAACAATCGACAGAAAACAAGCCGAGACAAGAGACACAATATGTGGCGGCAAGCCAGGGACAAGCCCCACAATGTGTGGGGAAACCCTTTGATCAAATCTTCTTTTATCTTCAATAATTCAGCAGAGATAAATAGTACAATAAATATGATTTATATCAGCAGTAGAAAACCCTAGATCAGTAGCATCAACATTAGTAGCTTCATCATCAAAACTAGGGCAGTCGATATCTCACAAACCGACCGTCAGATTGGCTTGATTGCACCACCAAAAGTTGCAGCCTTCAGAGGAGGTTCAGATGAACCTACATCATAGTTTAGATGAGGAGAACTTCTAGTCCACATAGGTCAAACTTTACTTCTGCATTTGCAGCTTCAGTTTCAACAGCTTCCTTCAAACTAGGGCAATTGATATCTCACAAACCGTCCATCGGATCGACTTGATTCCACCACCAAAAGTTGTAGCCTTTAGAGGAGGTTTAGATGAATCTGCAATATAGATCAGAAGAGGAGGTTTGATGGTCCACTCTGGTCAAAGGTTGGATCTACAGTTGCAGCTTCATTTTCAACAGCTTCCAGCTTCACATGTGTGAGAGAGAGACCCTTTTCTACACAATAGAGAAGAGACTCTTTTCTGCACAGTAGAGAGAGAGAGAGATGTGATGAGATGAGTGAGTGAAAATGAGGAAAAGTCATCCTATATTTATACAAAACTGTTGATGTTTGAGTAGATGCGATTGTTGGGCTTCTGAGCCTACATGAGTTGTAGGTCAGCTTGATAATAATTCCATAATCAAAATAAATACATATATCCATGAATACTTATCGGAATCGGATGATCTTTAGATTAATCCTACACCTCTCAATGAGAGGAATATAATGAACATATTATTAGCCATAAAGAAGATGACCCACATGAAGTTTGACCCTAGTTTCCAATTTTAACAATATAAGTATATCATCCAAATATATAATCACAAATTTTCCAATGAATTCCTTCAGCATCTCATTCATCAACCACATGAATGTGTTAGGGGCATTGCTCAATCCAAATGGCATAACTAGCCATTCGTACAAGCCTTCCTTAGTCTTGAAAGTTGTCTTCCACTCGTCACCTTCTCGAATTATGATTTGGTGGTAACCGCTTTTCAGGTCTATCTTTGAAAAGTAAGTTTCTCCACTCAAACAATCCATCATATCATCCATCTGAGGCAAAGGGAACCTGTACTTGATAGTAATATTGTTAATGGCCTAGGAATCCATGCACATTCGCCACTCACCTCCTTTTTTGGGAGCTAAAACAGTCGGAACTGCACAAGGGCTTAAACTCTCCCGAATTAGTCCTTTATCCAACATCTCTTGCACCTGCTTCCAGATTTCTTCATTATCCTTAGGATTCATTCAGTAGGCAGCCTTGTTTGGAAAACTAGCTCCTGGAATAAAATCAATATTGTGACTAAAGCTCTGCTTCGGTGGTAATTTGTCTGGTAGATCGTCTACCACAATATCACTAAACTCTTGCAGCATGTCCTGTATTTCTTTAGGTAAGTAGGTGACTTCAGTATGGATCGATACTAGTTTTGGCCTTTGCACAACTGCATACTTCACCTCATCATCCTCCATCTGTTGCAAAAACTATTTTCCGCCTAACAGTAGTGCTTTTGTCCCACTGGTTTCTGCAACATCCTCTTCCTTCATGGGCACTAGGGTATTCTTTATCCCATCTTTAACAAACTTGTAACAATTTTTTGGCCCGTCATGGACGACCTTCCTATCATATTGCCATGGTATGTCCAATAGAATATGGCACACGTCCATAGGCATGATATTGCAAGTCACCTTGTTCTTGTACTTGCCAATATGAAACTCTACTTCACACTGCTCATCGACCAGTAGTTGGTGGCCTTTCTGCAACCATGACACCCTGTATGGAGTTGGGTGCTTCAACTTCTTTAAACCCAATTTACCGCCATTTTAGTAGCTACCAGATTATGAGTACTTCCATTGTCTATAATTAATTTGCAGCATTTCCCATGTGACTTGCATACAGTTCAGAACAATGCTTTCCTCTGTGTTTGATCAGCTACTTGTTTAGTTGGTTTTAATAAGACCTTTTTCAACACCAAGGCTTCCCCAGTCTCTGGCATATTTTACACCTCCTATGGTGGTGCCTCCGCTTCATCGGGCTGAGTGACATATGCTCCCCTCTACCTAGTTTGTTCATTTTCAGGACATTCAAAGGACCTGTGTCCCCACTTGTGACACTTGTAACACTAATAGGCATTTCCTCTGCCTTTTCTATTACCTCTTCCTCGCTGGTATGACCTTCCTCCTCTAGTCTTACCTTCCCTTTCACTTTGTCCTGAAGTCTTCAAACTACTGCCCTCTTCATTGCTGTTGGCAGTCCTACCTCTGCCAAAGGTCTGTCCATGACCTCTACCAAAACCACATCCTCTTCTGGCATTTTGTTTCCTAGCAATTTTTTCCTTTGCCTTCAAAGCACTCTGATAAGCTTCCTCTATGGTCTTAGGGTAAAGAATACTAATTTCGTCTAGGATCTCCATCCGTAGACCATTCACAAACCTCGACGTTTTCTTAGGAGTATCTTCAACATAACTAGCTCTCAGGTTAACTTTATAAAATTCCTCAATATATTCCTTCACAGTCATCATTCTTTGTTTCAGGTTATGTACTTGTCTATAAAGGGCAATTTGATCATCTTTAGGCAGAAACTTGCTCTTCATCCTAGCAACCATCATGTCCCATCTTTTAATCAATGGTTTGTTTAATCTCCTCCTTTCTGCCTGTACATTGTCCCACCATAGAGCTGCATGTCCCTTCAATTTTGTGACAACAAAATTGATCCTCTTGTCTTCGCTAATTTCTTCATACTCAAAATATTTATACAGCTCACTATTTTAGTCTAACAATGCCTCTGTGGACAAACTGCCATCATAATTAGAGAGCTCCAATCTTGTCTTGCTGCTAGCCAACAAAAATAACCTCAACAGTTTAATTTCCGGTCCTTCTTCATCTAACCCATCCATCGTGGCTATGTTTTCTTCCTCACTATCATCCCCACCTTCTGGATCTCTACGCTTTCCTGCTTCCACCATTGCCAAACGTGTAGTTAAATTCCTAATTTCTTCTTGTAGCCCTTCATCTGTGACTCCTCTGATGCCTCCTCCTCGACCCCTTATTCCTACCTCCATTTTTACTGGGAGAAAAGGAAAACCTGCTTTGATACCAAAAATTGGTGGCGATCTCAAGGGGGGACGCGTGGCTATTGACCGTTTAATTCTTCGGTTCCTAGTTGAGTTTGGTGGCAGGGTTTTTGGTGTGTGTCTTAATTGCTGTTTAATTTTTTGCTACCCGCCCTTTGTACTAACCTCGGGCTTGTGACTAAGGGTTATCACTTTCATCGAGGGGCTTTGGAGGTCATTTTTCCCGTGCGATGGTTTTGCTTTGTGGGTGCTCTATGTTCTCACTTGGTATTCGCGACGGATGGTAAGTATTGTGCCTTGTTTGCTCCATATGGTGATGTAATGTGCTTTGTTGGTTCTCTGTGGTTTATTGGTGATATGTCTCTACTCATTCTCTTTGGTGTGTCGTTGCTATCCCTCTGCTCGTTCTCTGTGGCGACTCTTTGCTCTAGTGTTTGGAGGGTTTTTAGGTCCTCTCCCTCTCGCAAGGCTGTTTGTCTCTGTTATTTGCTTTTAACTCATTTTTGTTTATTTTGTGGTGATTTGTTTGTTGATGGAGGGTCTGGTTATGTTGCAGCTCTGTAAATCTTAGGTCCCTGCTTGGTTGCTGCACGGGACGACTTGACACCCTTAATTTTAGGTAAGATCCTCCTTCCGGTTTCAGTTTCACTCCTTGTTTTTAAAGGTCCTAACACTCTGGCTCCTTGGTGAGTAGGCTGAGCATGTTCATGGCTCATTCACTAGTGGAAACCCTCTGTTATGGGTCTCGGATCTCATCCTTCATCTCGAAAGCGGTTCTTCTCCAGGTAAGATCCTTGTTCTCCTTCCAGTTAGCTATCCACTATTTTTTTTTCTTTGTGTGGCTCAATATTGACTTCTGCCCTGCTCTGTGGTGGTGTGCAGGCCCTTCCAGGGAAGCGCTTCTCCACAGCTTCATCCTGGGGACTGTTCATAGGCTTAGGGAAACCCGGGTAGGGTCTTTCCGTAGCTATAATGGTTTCCTTCCTTGCTTTACTGTGTGTCTAGCTTTACAGCAGTTGTTCTTTCGCTTTGTCTTGTTTGTGACTCGGCTATACCCTTGATGTTTTGGGTCCTTCGTATCTGTATGTGGTCTTTGAGGTATTCATGCCCATAGAAAATTTTAGAGGCGAATGTTCGCCCTTTGGTGAAATTAAGGGGTTTTAAATTTTTAGTGGGCGAATATTTTGTATAATAGTACATTTTTACAAATCACCTCAAATAGCCCACCTTATTTTAAGGGAGAGGGTAAAAAAGGTAAATTTAGCCCTTGAAATTAGGAGTTACAACCTTCCATTCGCCCATTTTCAAGAATAGGTTTTATTTAAGTGAATCCTATGGGCCAAAGGCCCAAATACCATATTTATAAAAGAGGTATGGTAAATTAATAAAAGCATAAATAAATGAGAGGTATGGTAAATAAATAAAACATTTTTTATATTTACTCCATAAGTCACCTTATATACATGCAAGGGTGTAAACAAATAAAAATATAAGTAAAGTGGAGGTATGGTAAATAAATAAAATGTATTTTTATAGTTACTCAAAAGGTATGGTAAATAAATAAGAATATAAATAAACTAGACGCAAGGTAAATAAATAAAACCTCTTTTTATATTTAGTCCATAACCCTCATTCTATTTATGAAGGCTCAAGAAAGAGGTTTTATTTAAGTGAATCCTATGGGCCAAATACCATATTTGTAAAAGAGGTATGGTAAATTAATAAAAATATAAATAAACGAGAGGTATGGTAAACAAATAAAACATTTTTTTATCTTTACTCCATAAGTCACCTTATATTTACTAACACTCAAAAAATGCCTTATATTTAGGTGAAACCTATGGGCAAAATACTATGGGACAAATACCATGGACTAGATTGTTATTAATACCATGCAAAAAAACATTATTAACCCTAATATTAGTATTAATAAAAATAAAAATGGCACATGGTATTGACCCATGGTATTCACCAAAATGGCACATGGTATTGACCCATGGTATTCACGTGGAATGTAGCCTATTTAAATTGGGGAATTAAACCAGCATAGATCCATCTTTACTCTGGATCTACTAACCCCCGAGAGGTATCAAATATCATGATATGCAAACTAGCATAGAGTGAAAAAATATTTGATCTGATCAAGATTAAAAATGGATGTTGTAATTTAATGTATGTTAAACATTTTAGCTTGGTTAAAATAAAAAATAAAATAAATATCAACTATTAATTTTATTAATTTTTATAAATTACTAATAGTAATTTTTAAGCTCCAAGTTTATGATAACCCATGGTATTGATCCATGGTAATACCATGGTATTCATGTGAGCATAGACTATTTAAAGGGGAAATTCTATCATCTTAGATCCATCTTAATTCTGGGTCTACCAAGTGCTCAGAGGGATAAATAGATTTCATCCCCCTAAGAGTTGTAGATGTGGAGTTAAGATGGATATAGGTTGGTTTTTATGATAATGAAGATATTAAATAGACTTAGGAAATTATATTGTTAAAACATCTTAAGGTGAATGGTTAAAGCATAGACATTGGACAAGTATATTTGTATACTTCTGTTTTAAACTGAAACAAATCCAGGGCTAAAAGGAATGGATTGATTGCACTAGTCATCCTTCTATAACTTTCCAACATATGCTGGAGTAAACAGATTGTAATTTGGGTAATTTTTCTAGTTGCAAACAGGAACATACTTGTGTATTGGCAGGGTGGTTACGAGGTCCCTAGAAGTGATGAATTTGAATTTTTCTTGGTTTTATATATAGTATTAGGTTTTTTCTCATGCTTTCTGTGAATGGCACGGGTGAATTTTATCCTACACCCACTAGGTTATCGATATGTAATTTCGGTAATTTTGATTTCAAAAGATATTTAAAGAAACGCAATGATTTCATTTGTGTATTCAATAAACACAAGATTTTATAATTGAGTAAAATATTCGCCATCCGTGGTGAGAGATTCGCCAAAAAATTATATATACATATCATATTATTGATAAAATCGCCTTCCATTTTTCCTATATACCATGGAGATTCACTCATTTATTATACATGTAAATTTAGGAGGGTTTCTTACAATTTTCCATGTTCGTGCCCTTGCTAGAAGATTTAGACATAGCCTGTGGACTATAATATGTTTTGGTTTCATGGGTTTGGAACCCTGGGGTTTGTCTTGTTGAGAAATGAAATCTATGTGCTAGTGTACCTCTGTTCGGTTCTCGGTCTTGAAAATGCTTCTTGTCACTGAATGCTTGTCGATGTTTGTTCGAATATTTGGAAAGAAAATGGTTTCACTATCTTCCTTTCATTTTGATGCCTGACACATCTATGCACAGAGAACATAATGACATTTAATCTACTTTATTAAACGACAGATTTTGAATTGTTAGCTATCATAGAAGTTCAAATAATTCTGGGTTACAGCTTCTGGGCTCTCTCTCCTCTTCTGGATGGTAGCCCTCCCATCATCTCTGATTTTTCCTTTTCAATACATTGTCAGTAGTTCCTTTACAGTTTGAGGAGTTGTTCCTCAGTTACTTTTCAAACTGGTTCCTAACTAATCCTATTTTGTCTAATTTAAAAACTAACAATGGTTGATTCAACCTTAATTAAAAATGACACAAAATGAAACTAAATGAAACAGAAACTTGAAGTGTTTTCCCCTTTATTTGTCAAAATAAAACGAAAATAAAAACATCTCCCAGCTGTCACCTCTTCACTTGGATGCTCCTGCATCAAATATTCTATAATATTTCGTGGAGGTTAAATCCTTATCATCACCTAATTATGTTGATAGGAATGTCAAATTATGTTGATAGGCATGTCGATTTTGGAATAGGACTTCCATAAATTTAATTTAATCATCAATAACTATTAGGTGGATGGTAGGCATTTAATCTCCATGAAATATTCTAGAATATTCTTAGTTGTATACATAAATCAAAGGTTTATCTCCAAATTAGTTATGTCATTATGTCATTTTTGTTCATTTGATTAAAATGACTAATCATATGAAATGATGTATGGTTTTTTGGGCATGTGGTATTAATAAGTCATGGTATTGGCCCATGATATTGTGACAATGTCTATTTACATATGGACAAGTCTATCGAGGTGAAGGAATTGCACGAACGTTCAAAAGTGGTCGGAATCCAGGCAAAACAAATTCAACAAATCTTGTAGAAGTAGTATTTAAATCATGTTTTCGGTGGTATAAATGGATTCAACACCATAAAAAACCTCTGGGGCAGCCAAAATCTTGAAGTTTGACGACTGTAACCTGGATTTACAAAAATCCTGCCAGAATTTATCAAAATATTGTTGGAATTTCCATAATTTTAAGGGCAAAAAAGCAGTCTAGTTAGACTACGACTTTACATATTAGGAATATTGATGTTAAAGTAGGGTTAAATCTCCATGAATAAGAACCATGTTCCACATTTTTTCAAATGTATATATTTTTAAGCTATATATATTTATTTTTATAAATAATAATAATAATAATAATTTCGATTTTTTTTTTAATTTTTTTCAGCAACTTGAGATGTATTATGAAACAAGTGCTTTGATGTTTAATATGAATTGATGTCTATCTGCATTTAATAGTGGTTTAATCTATACGGGTGTGCTAGTAATTCATTTATTTATTATAATTTTCACAAAGAAATTTTTTATATATTTATGAGAAAAAATATATACATCTTCTTAATGCATTACCTATCAAACTTTAGGGTCTTCATCATGACTATGCCTTCTAGGAACATACCATCTTATACTTAACTTACTGGAAATCCTTCCCTTAAGGAGGGAACATACTACAAACTCAAAAAAGTGAGTATAATTTTTAGAAATGGAGGTTTGTACCCATGGACTCAACCTCCTCCCCATTCATAAAAACAGGATACTTAATAGATCCAATAGGAAGTACAAGACCTTCTTTTGACAAAGAGTTGACAAAATTTAGTTTATGAATAATATGACAGAAATAAATGAGGTCAAACAAGTTTGTAGCTTCGTGGATATCAGAGAGCAGGGACTCGATGCTAAGAATTCCCACCACAACCTTTTGATTTTCCAAATCTATCACCAAATTCAAATCTCCCATCACCTAAGGCATGAGACCCCATTTTCCTTAGCCAAATCTAGTAAAATCCATAAGACTACAAATTCTTCATTGTTGTTCATGCCTCTCACTAGAGCATATCTACAACAGATTTAATGAGTTTGACTAAGATAGAGGACCACATCCACCCCATAGCATGGATGGTGCCCTTTTTTTGCTCTATAAGAAAAACCCCATGGGTAACCAATGTCTATCATTGGTATAATCGAGGTCTTGGGTTGGGGATGCTTGGGATTTGATTTGAATTCTTGTACCATTGTCACTATTTTTTTTAACTCTAGAGGAATCAATTTCTCTTGAAATGAGCTTTGATTACAGTCCCACCATACATGTAAAATTAATGGACAAGGAAAACCTAAGAAGGCGATAACCACTTTGTCCTGCTACCAAATTCTACATACATTTAACAGTGAAGGACCCAACCACCTATAGTTCGACTTCAATTCAATCGATAATCTCTTTGCAAATTTGTTTTATATAACTACAATGCATAGAAAGGTGACCATGTGTCTCTTCTCAGTCTTACACAAGGGGGGTCTACTTGGCCTGCACCATCCCTTTCTTTGCAGCTTGTCCCAAGTGAGGAGTTTTGAATGGAATGTTAAACATGAATAGATTTTTTATTTAGGTAGTTCCCTAACCCTCTACAGAAACTTACACCACCATAATCTACTATCTAGAAAGTGCTATTCAAACCAACAATTGTACCCTAGCTTCGTTGGAAAGTTTCTTTTTAAGGGGTTCTTACTCAAACATATAAAATAATCTATATCTTCACAAAGATGGACCTAAGATTCATCCTAGAGATCAAAAAAGTTGTCGCATTATGTTTCCATCTCAGCTAGTAACCCCAAGTCCTGGAAACTTCCAACCATCCTGACCTCTAACCTACAAATTTTGAGCGACAACATCAACCAATCTTGGAAGATTCATCTAACTTAATTATTACACAAGGGGAACATATAGGTTGTAGTTGTTTCATGCACCATATTGATGATCACTATTAATTTCGATGGATTTTTGATTCCCTACACAAAAAGCCAACCAATTACCAACCAAAGGGAAAGCATTTCCTAGGGTTTCCAAACTATAGAACATGCAGAGGATTTTCCATGATCTATAAACTAGTGTGTAATTGACATTCTTGTGAAGTACTTAGCCTGTGTGGCTTTGGAACAAAGGGATGACTCCTTAGTTAGCCTCCATAAATACTTTCTTGTCAGCACTTTAGAAATGGACTAAATCTCCTTAAGCACCCATCTGCCAAGCTCCTATGGAGCCAAAATTCAAGACCCCTTAACGAGGATGAAGTCTTTTTATTATAAGATCTTGTTTAGATGAGTATTAGGCATGAAAAATGAATCCAGTTAAGGATTCCTTTATGGATAACTGCAATGGAGTTCCAACATACTAGAATGCTTTCCATTACAACCTTTTGTTGGGTAGCGAAGGCCCCGCGTGATGGTTTTGGGGCTTAAAGCTCACAATTTTGGGTAAAGGTATGGTAAAGACTCCACGAGATGCGTGAAGTTGCGGAGTGTGAAGTGTAATGAGTCAAGTCAAAGGGTTGTTTGCCCAAAAATAATGTAAAATGAGTCAGCCTACCCATGGTATGTGGACCATAGAAATTTATAAATAGAGCAAGGCTCTATGGTTAGAAGTCAGTTTTTTTAGAAAATATTTTGATCTGGAATGTAATGGGTTTATGAAGCAAGAAGTCTTGGAGCGTCTGTAAGTCTGAGTCAAGGGTGTTGGGATATAGATAGAGGCTTTGCAGCTGTGTGTGCAGAGGCCTGGTAGAGTCCGCAGATGTGTGCGCGGACCCCTGTAGTTGAGTGCGCAGGGCAGATCTGGTTGTATGGACATAAGATTTTAATAAAGATAAGTGGTTTCTGAAGTATTACGGATCTATTGTGTTTTGGTTTATGCATGTATTCTACGAGTTTATATCTTTCTTTATAATTGCGCGCATCAAGTTTTATTGTTTAATGTTTGCTTAAAGACTGTAATAAAAAGTTCATATCTGTAATAATTTCATTAATAAGAAAGTACACCTGCACAGATCTTTGCGGAAGCCTGATAATTATCCAGAGTGGAGCAAGGTCACAGAACGGTTCGCGACCCCTCCAGACCACATCAAGACATCCCAAGGGTGCGGAAACCTGGTTCGAGCACCCTCCCCTACTACCTCGGGTGAGACCTTAGTCTGCGCTTCACAGGCTGTTGCCGACAGGGTCGGTAGCTACGAGATTTGTTTGGCTAAATAACTCTTCCAAACCTGGGTCAGATCCCAATAAGCCAACAAATAGTTCCATTTCCGGGACTAGGATCTGCCTAAGGGATGTCTAATGTCAAAACACTGGAACCCTACAAAGAAAGAGCTTGAAGATTGGTTTGATCATAGGCTTCACGAATTCATGGTTCATGAAAACATAAATCTATGGATATCAGAAGAAAGGTGGTTGGATCGATACATATACATAGAGATCCATGAGATCTTCTTCACGTCATTCTCGACTGAGTTGTACGAGTAGATCTCGAGTCTAGTTGACAGTGTGGGAAGGTGCAGAATAGATCAACCGATTATGTGGACTCTGAAATTGGTGCACAAGCTAGAAGCATTTGAAGACAAAATCGCACATGCAGTAGATCATTGGTTGGATTGGATAATAGGAAGGTTTATCACTGAGTTCGTGATAGACACAACTGCGCGTTATAGTGAAGAAAAAAGGTGCTTTCTCCAAGGACCGCAGGGTAAGTATATCAAATTGTTGAATACTTGGATTAAAATGTTGTTATGTGAAAAACAGATTATTCGCATTCATTAATGTCCGGCGTAACGCGGAGTGGAAGAGGCTACCGAGGAACTGAATGATTAGAGAACAGTCCTCTGATTTCTATTTCGCGGGAAAACGAGGAAGAGCTCGCAGGGTTCTCTCCAAGAAGTGTAGTTTGGTTGATTAAGCAGTGCATTCCACTGATACCACCACTGTCCATGCCATCACCTACTTCACCTACATCAAATCCATCTTCACCGACCCCACCTCCACCACCACCAAAGTTTGGGATGGTGAGTGCAGTCAAGTTGCCGATATTTAGAGGCATAGGAAATGAGGAACTAGGCTAGTTTTGGTTTGTGGTAAAGGCTGTATGGAAGCCCAAGGCATAACATATGATAACATCAAAAAGGCTACTCTGGTTAGCATGCTGCAGGACTGCCCGTTGACATGGTTTATAAAGTACTCGAGTGATCATCCGAATGTAGGAATAGCGACGATCCAGGACGCATTGAACCGAGAGTTTAGTTAGCCAAAATCAAAGATGTAGTTGGTCATTGGGTTCAAGGAGATCGCGATGTTATCTGGTGAAACCCCATGGAAACTGGATCAGAGATTGAAAAGCACAATCCGCGAGGCTAACATGACATTGTTGGATGCATAGCACTACACGTGGTTTGTGGCATCTTTGACACCACATCTGAGGACGACGCTATCACAGTAAAAGATCTCAACCCAAGCCGAAGCATTAGAGACCCAAATGAGGTTGCACGAAATCCCAATACAGGATCAGAGGTTGGGAGTTCAACAAATCCACGTGCAAATACAAAACCTATGTTTAGAGATGCGAAGTTTGAAACAAGGATAGGCATCTCGGTTAGAAGTGCGCAAAGAGGTGTGGTGTATCAAATGTAAGGGCCAAGGCCATGATAAGGATCATTGTCCACTCTTCACGAACTACGTACTAGAGGGGGGATCAATACCACTGCGACGAAAGGTACAACTAGGGCCAAGCACAATGCCTACACTCTAGTGCGCGATCTGTCAGGTGGGAGGAAAGCATGCCATGGACGACTGTCATCTATTGCAAAACTTGAGACAACCCCCCACCCAAGTCGTTATTTTGCAACTTTTGTAGGATGATAGGCCATGATGAAAGAAATTGCCAAAGTTATGAGTTGTTGATGGATCAAACACCTGCTTACAGGATGCAGATGGAGGCATGTAGGTAGGATCCCACCGCAGCAATAGTGCAGAGTGGATTCCAAGGACATGGACGGGGGCGAGGGGGAATGGGACCCGGACGCGGATGGGAACAATTAATATGCTATAATTGTGGAGGACTGAGGCACTACGCGTGTGACTGCAGGAACCCAACTAGAGCCTATTGCCTGTACTATTACCAATTTGACCACGAAGCAGTCGATTACACTAATTTCTTAGATGTGGGAAAAAGGGGTGCTTCTAGCTACTCCCACTCAGAACGTCCAAATGATGAAGGCTTAATCGCGCGAGGAAGACCCTAACATGAATATGATGCTCAGAAGTGCTGCAAATATAGGAGAAGATAAGGGGAAGCAACTAGAGGAGGATGCATGGGTTCGTAAGGCCCCCACAAAACAACCTGAATTTGATTTGGAGCACGTGAAGGAAACATTTATGGAAGCTAAGAAGAGCTTCGCAGAAGCTTCTACTTTGGGTAGCAAGGATCAAACAGAGCCAAAGAGGGATACGTCTATGCTAACTACCTCCTTAGAGACATGCATGAAGCTACTACAGGACACTAAAGTGGTGAAGGGATTGCAAGAGTTGATAACTAGGTGCGCAGGATCGGATGAACCTCGGATGGTCTAGAAACTAGGCAAGCATGCGTTGCGCACTGGGCGAGAGATGCGATTGATTGCCTAGATTGGGGACTATGAGATGGATCAGGTTGTTCTGGAATTTGGGTCAGACGTGAATGTCCTACCTAAATAGACCTGGGAGTGCATGGGTAGGCCTGCACTACAATGGTCTCCTATCTAATTACGGATGGCGAACCAATAAAAGATATTGCCTATGGGAAGCCTACAAGGAGTTACAGTAGACATCGACAGTGCAAGCACACAAACTGATTTTGAGGTCATAGAAATTGTGGATGACAGTAACCCATATCTTGCATTGTTAGGGATAGACTAGGCAACAGATATGAATGGAGTCATCAACCTAAAGAAATGAAAAATGATATTCGAAAAAAAATCTCTCCACATAGTGGTTCCACTGGATCCAGCTGAAGGGGCGCCCTATACTGAGCCAGTACACAACGAGGACAATGATGATGAACTGGACTGTATCTACCAGATCACAGCGCAAGATTAGGACCAGGTGAATCTGATAACGGATGGAAGAATCTCATGGGACTGTGACAGTTCATGCACATCGGACTCAGATGAAGAGATTGAGTGATGACAAAACTGATTTCATGAGGTAACGATGCTAAATTGTAATATGATGGTTATATCACTACACCGTGTAACGATAGAGGCAAGGGAGTGGCCAACTGGTGAGGATTCCATGAAAGTAGAGGAACCAGTCGACCAATGCGAAACGATGAACCCGAGACAAAATCCGCAAGATGCACCCGCGGAGGCACCGTGCACGACAATTGCTCAAGAATGGAGTACATGCCCAAAGATTCGGTAGAAGTGATGCGGATGTCAGAGGCAGGTGCACAGACGGGTTGGAGGGGAAAATGGGGTAAGCATGCATCGGCAGCATAGGCTGCAGGTGTATGTTGTGTAGACACCCAACCAAATTAGAATCACAAGTCCGAATTCACCACAGCAATCCAGTTCGCCAGCAGCGCATGACAAAGTCAAGAGGGAAACAGGGGGAAGCACGAACAACGTCCGCCCGATAAACTGACCCACTGGAAAGATGTGGATACTATGGGTTCGATGGGCCTATAACAGAAGGGAGGCGAAGGTAAGATTGTCAATAATAAGATATGATGGAGCCCAGACTGAGCGGGGTAACAGCAAGCCTCGTGAAGTCAATAAAATATGGGCACTAATAAGAAAGCAAAGCACACTAGTAGGGGAGGGAATCAGCAAGGTGGAAAATGGCAACGCACAAGTAGGCTGCACAAGTCTTCACATAAGGGAACCAGGGCAGGCTGGGTCTCCTGCAGAACTAGAATGAGCTGTGACCCTGTTATCATGGCTGCACTCGCACCTATGGAAGGATACACCCCACACAAAAGCACATGAAGAGATAACGGCTACAAAGGTACTCGCAAGGTGCCCACATCCCGGGCTAGCAGGAAAGCTGAGACATCACACCTGGGGTGCGACCACCTAACTAGCTGTAGAAAGCACAATCTTAGTGCCCCAAGCAGTTGAAAGAAGGCGCAGGACTATAAACAAGTCTATGGGAAACCGGCATGGAAAATAGGTTCGGTACAGAGTCATTCAGTCTGCAAAATTGTGGCTGCACCACAAGGGTTGTGCTACCACGCGGAAAGGTCGAGAGGTGACTGTTAACACCACTATTCTTGACAAGAAATTCAAGTTACGACAGGGGGGAGCTGGCGGCGGGCCATTAATATAGAAGTTTCGAGCTCGATACGAAAATATCTGCAACCTAGCCGCTATTAATGAACTGAAAGTGGAGAGAAGGGATCCATTCAAAAGTACGAGTTCCTATTGAAACTTGTCGCCAACACTGGGTTATTCAAGATTTGAACCAGTAAAAACCAGAAAACACTCAGCTACCAGGCATCCCATGAGTACCATGGCGAGAACCTGAGCAAGTATCAAAGACCGAGGGGTGTGAATCGCTACCCAGCTACTAGCCAGTAAACTAATGAGGAAATGCTGCATAGATGAGGTGCCAGCTCTTGTCATTCCGCTTGCAGAGCAGTGCGTGGAAGGGTTCAGTTCAACTAGGCATAGTTTTTATGCGATGAGTTTTTGAAAAATTGGCAGGAAGCACAGGACAAAGGTAAGACATTTCATTATGCATAGTTACTATTATCAATCCTTCTGGTTGCAGGAGAACTATCGCAGGGTAGCCAGTTTCCTAGCATTGAGGACAACCTACCTGAAGCAGTGCGGTATACTTCGCTCTGGGCTATAAAGGACGCAGCGAGGGTTTGTAAAATCAAGGTTTTTTGGACCTTCATGGAGGGGAGTATCTAGACACGGATCGCTCACAGACTACAGATGTCTCCAACGATACAAAACAATTTGCAAAGCACGACTGAGTTCAAAGCGGACATGCATAACTTATATATCTGGGCGTGGAAGGATCCAAAAAGAGCATGGGTCATGCTCCTGTTCATTGTAATGGACGATGTAATTTACGAGGTATTGGTAGCATGGCCTCCAGAGTGGCACACCCCAGACAAGGCTGTACTAGAAAGAATGGCAGCGGATCAACAAAAAAAGGAAATCCAGTAGAGACTCACTCAATTGGCAAAAAAGACACGTCAAGGACAAGGCAGCTTCATAACAGGAGGAAACCAAGGAAGTGATAACCGAAGAGATCATGGCAAATCAAGAAATGGCCTAGAAGCAGGACATGCAAAAGGAAAAGGAGACGCAGGAACGCACGAACAATATTACAGAATTGACCCAAGTCAAGCAGTCGTGCAGCAAGGAATCACCGCACACATGCAAAAAGTCAAAAATAGAAAAAGCTTTGGAGAAAGAGTTTATTGAGAGCAGCAAACCGGTGAGCAATGTCCCTACAGATGCATTGGCAAAACTTATCACAGAGAAGACAACTGTGTTGGGGGAAATTTGAGCGCAATTGCAAGAATTATAGGTGTGACCCCTGGGTGGGGTAATCTTAAATTTAGCAGAGGACACAGCTGTAGCCGAGCAGATGGTACGCACCCACACAATGAACACCTTAGTGTTGCCAGTAGGCACTGTCTTAGCAGAAGTCGAAGGTGACGTGCATAGTTGGGGTTTGAATCTTGCTTATCTTCCTAGAGAAACCCTATACCAACTACAGGATGGGCTAACCACTGAGCTTCGTGCCAGAGAAGGCTGCATCCTCCAAACCCTGATGGAGCATAAGGAAAATCTGGAGTAGGTCAGTCTCTAGCGTGATGACTTGGTCAAACATATCCAGGACATGACAGCAGCTTGCAGCAAGGTACTGGAGCCATCTATCCTCGCAGAACTTCCGATAACTGACAAGATTCATCACATGGCCGCAGGATTCCGTATGGCCCAAGAGGAGGTTGCGAAGGCTCAGTGGGAATTAAATTTACAAATTACAGAGATAAGAGTGAAGGCACAGCTGCCCACACTATCGAAAGTTTGAGAGAAACACCACGGCGAAATTCAAGCCATACTGGAAATGATAAAGTGCACTGTCCAAGATTGCTCGGGATTATTAGATCAGTCCCTCCTTACACTCACCTCCCTACAGGAAGACCCAACCATACAACAAGTAGAAAACAAAGCACGGAAGTTGCAATAGGCTTATGACATAGTCTGAGGGACTGCACAAATGGTCGCTATCATGCAGCAATTGGCTAAAATGAAGGAGGCCCAGGCTCTCAAGGCACAATTTGACTCTGCGCAGCAAAAGGAGGCAGTGCTTAAAGAACACATCCAGCCTTGGCTTGATGAAGCATTCACGGTATCCATAACCATCGAGGGAAAGTTAGCACACATGCAGGTAGTATATGTTCCTGGATAGGCAACTGCAAGTGATATTGATGCATCGATGGCTTACGTAGAATAGGTACAGAAGATAGCAAAGGAGTTTGTTGCAAGTACAAGTGACACGCAGAAATTACTAATTGACTTCCATGCGAAGATTACCGCACCAGTCGAGTGACTTGGGATGAGTCACGATGATTGTGTTGGGGGCTTGTTGGGTAGCGAAGGCCCCGCGTAATAGTTTTGGGGCTCAAAGCCCGCAATTTTGGGTAAAGGTATGGTAAAGACTCTGGGAGATGCATGGAGTGTGAAGTGTAATGAGTCAAGTCAAAGGGTTGTCTGCCCATGGTTTGTGGACCATGGAAATGTATAAATATAGCAAGGCTCTATGGTTAGAAGTTAGTTTTTTTAGAAAATATTTTGATCTGGAATGTAATGGGTTTATGAAGCAAGAAGTCTTGGAGTGCTTGTAAGTCCGAGTCAAGGGTGTTGGGAGACAGATAGAGGCTATGCAGCCGTGTGCATAGAGGCTTGGTAGAGTCTGTAGCTGTGTGTGCGGACCCCTACAACTGAGTGCGCAGGGAAGATCTAGTTGTATGGATAGAAGATTTTAATAAAGATAAGTGGTTTCTGAAGTATCGCTGACCTATTGTGTTCTGGTTTATGCATCTGTTCTATGAGTTTATATCTTTCTTTATGATTTCGCACACTAGGTTTTATTGTTAAATGTTTGCTTAAAGACTGTAACAAAAAGCTCAGATCTGTAATAATTTCATTAATAATCAAGTACACCCGCGCGGATCTTTGAGGAAGCCCGATAATTATCCAGAGTGGCGCGAGGCCACAAAATGGTTCACGACCCCTCTAGACCACATCAAGACATCCCAAGGGTGCGGAAACCTGGTTCCAACACCCTCCCTTGCTACTTCGGGTGAGACCTCAGTTCGTGCTCTGCGGGCTGTTGCCAAGAGGGTCAGTAACTGTGGGATTTGTTTGGCTAAATAACTCTTCCGAACCTAGGTCAGGGCCCAATAATCCAACACCTTTTCCGGGACCAATCATCCACCCCTTGATAATAATCGATTCAACCATTTCCAGATGCACCTTTCCACTTTTTTAATCATCCACATCTAATATAGTTTGTTATAATTGTTTAGTTTCAAATGAAATCCTGTGTATTTTATACCCTAATCCAAAAAATTTGATAGGTAATGAGAAAAAATAATAATATGTGCCATATCTTTTTCAAACATTCCATTAATAATAATGCATTCTTTGAGTCCATTAACCTCCACACTTATTACTCTACAAAATATATCCCTTCATCCTTTGATACCTTGAATTTCATGTATATCAGATCTAAGTGATATGACCTTCTTTACTGCATCTTTAGAGAATATATCTTCTAGCATTTCATATATGTATTTGATGTCTCCTCTGTTACATAGGGATGAGAGGACCTTTTTCTGATTTCATAAGAATTCTATGAGTCCTTTGGTCCTTTTCCATGCATTCAAGCAATGCTTGACCTTCAGAGACTTCTCCATAGATATCAATGAATTCTCTTTCAGGGACTATATCTATCCTCCTTTATTATGCAAGGAATTTTGATGACCCAACCAATTTATAGATCTTCTTGCAAACATGAAGTCATTTAACTAAACTTGATTATAGAATGGAAGATACTTACGTGGCAAGTGAAGATGAAATCTTCACCTTGATGCTTCCTTGAATGGTATTCTTTACTGGGTAATGATGAGATTCTTACTTGATTTTATAAATGAACTAATACTTCCTTGACACCATTGAAATCATACTTTCTTTGAGACCTTCTTATACTACCATAGCATATCATCACTTGAGCCTTTTTATCTTCATTATACTTTGACTCCTTTCATATCAGTTCTTGTGATTATTCATATACTTGAGATGGCACTGTATTGTTATCACACAAGTGGAATATGGAACCTTGTAGCATTCTATATAGGTTAGAGACATCATGTAGACATTGATAATCACTTTATAGCACTGAGACCTAACACTCCTTGCCAAGGATAGAGGTGTTGTTATAGTAGATCAACATTGAGATAATTTTCTTGAGGAGGCTCGAGGATATTTGTCCTAGTTGCAACATTTCTCCAAATTGTGACTGAGTTAATCCGAGATTGAGATCAAGTATGAGTTATTGAGCCAAGGAAGAGTGTTGTCACTATTGAAACTTCAACATGAAGTATGTTGAGATTGTGTTAATGAGATACCGAACATTACAATTTTCTGTGACTGTAATATAGCTTAAATTCTGTTCTTCTTATCAATAACATTCACCGAACTGTGGCATTGTGATCCAATCTTATCACTGACTTGAAGATTCCTGTGGCATATCACTGTGGTATAAACTATATTTTCACTGTACTCCATTGTGTGACTTGAACCGAGAGGGTGACATAAATCCAAAGTTCGTTATTGTGATATGTATGTTGAGATCACAACTTCAAAGATACATCACGCTGTTTCAAGATAATTCCATTTTGAAGACTTGTTCCCTTATATTAGATTCCTTTCTTGGAGTGTCATTGTAACTGAATTCCCTTCACTGAGCCATAGCTCTGATCCCATGTTGAGAAATGAAGTAGGAAAGAGTTTAATTCAAATTCTCTTACATGATAACTACTTGTGTTATATATTTACTTATTATATTTGTTCATCATTATTATAATGTTCAATACATAAAACAACTATCAAAACAATAACATCAGTGACACAATAGTTAGGCTCCAAGCTAGGGCTAAAACCCCTCCTCTTGAGGGGAACAACCCACAAAATATTTTCTTATATACTACAGTTGACAAATACCAAGACCCTTGACAAAGACACTTGACACAAGTTCACCTTCAAGACACTTGTCACTATCTCTTGCGCTCCTTGACCTTAACACTTGAGTCCTTCTTCTTTGCATTGTATGGTAATTTCACTTAGAGAGTCTCGGTCTCTATCTCTTAGTTCATGACACAGTCCTTCACGGTATCTACTGATCTCTTTCTTCGGTCCACAAGAGTCTCCTAACTTTAGTCTCCTTCGAGCACTTCTCTGCACTTGATATAACCCTTAACTGAATTGTCCTATAACATTCTTCATTCCTTCATTAATATTGTAGAGATGAGACAAACATAGTCTGAAACCTTTTGAGACACTTATGCATTGTTTTAGCCTTTCCTCCCCATTTTATTACCCTTATCACTTCGCACTGAGATCCACACTGTTGTAGATCAGATGTTTCTTAATTGCTTGGTGCTACAATGAGGTCAAGTCACTCTTTATATAGTGACTTATCCTTGCTATCTAGGTCGACATAAGATCTTGGAGGTAGGCTGACTTCTTCACAAGGAGAATAATGCCTTTCTTTTAGCAGACCACAAGAGGGGCAGTGACAATGTCTTGGAGCGAAAATTTTACATAAATGACATGTCTTTCACATGTGTAACATGAATTCATATACATGACTTTCTTAATTATATTTATGGCAAGACGACAAACTCATAAATACATCAAGAAGAAGTCTTTGACCTATAATACAACTCCTTGCTCATGAAACGCATGAGACAAGCGTTAAAAAAAATATTTTATTATCTTTTCCTTCTTCATTACATAAATTCATAACTACAAGTCATTATGAAGGCCAAACCTAGTTACTTTCTACAACAAAAATCAACCATGGTCAATCATGGTCCAACGTCGCATTGTGAGAAAGATTGTCTCAATAAGAAAATCAGTCATAGTCAACCATGGTCCAACATCACATTGTGACAAAGATTGTATCAATATAAAAATCAACCATGATCAACCATGGTCAACCATGTTTATTTTAGGGCTTATAATATTTATCTTATTGTTTATATACCTTGGGTTTACAATATTAAACCCTTTTGTTTACAATTATTCCCTTGGGTTTATAATCCCTTGGGATTTTTAGTATCAATCCCTTAGGTCTTTTAGTATCAATCCCTTAGGTTTATAATATCAATGCCTTCGGTTTATGAAAATCAACCACGGTCAACCATGTTCAATTGTTGTCGACCATAGTCAAATTTTGCATTGTGACAAAGGTTGTCTCAATCTGAAAAACAATCATGCTCAATCATGGTCAATATGAAAATCAACGATGGTCCAATGTCGCATTGTGACAAATATTATATCAATATGAAAATAAACAATGGTAAATCATTGTCAACCATTGGCAAGCATGGTCCATCATTGTCAACCATAGTCCAACGTCGCATTGTGACAAAAATTGTCTCAATACGAAAATCAACCATGGTCAAACATGGTCAATTGTGGTCAATGATCATCGATAACCATGGTCACATTGTGACAAAGATTGTATGATGGTCCAATGTCCCATTGTGACAACCATGGTCATCCATGGTGAACCATGGTCCAACATCGCATTGTGACAAATATTATGAATATGAAAATCAACCATGGTCAACCATGGTCTAATGTATTGTGACAAATATTGCATCATTATGAAAATCAACCATTCTTAACCACAGTTAATCATGGTCAATTGTGGTCAATAATCATGGTCGCATTGTGATGAATATTGTCTCTTGGTCCAACATCACACTATGACAACCGTGGTCATCTATGGTGAAGCATGGTCAACCATAGTCCAACATCGCATTGTGAAAAAGATTATCTCAATATGAAAATTGACCATGGGCAACCATGGTCCAACGTCACATTGTGACAAAGATTATCTCAATATGAAACTCAATCATGGTCAACCATGGTCCAACATCATGTTGTGACAAACATTGTGTCAATATGAAAATCAACCATTATCAATGATGGTCAACCATGTTTAATTTAGAGATTATAATATTTTAGGGTTGACCATGGTCAATCATGGTAAACAATGGTCAACCATGATCCAATGTTGCATTGTAATAGAGATTCTCTCACTTTGAAAATAAATCATGGTCAACCATGATCCAACATATATTTATCTAAGGGTTTATATATGTTGGGTTTGCAATATTAATCCTTTGGGTTTTTGGGTTTTTTAGTATTAATCCATTGTGTTTATTAGTGCCTTGGGTTTATAATATCAATCATCATGGTAAACAATGGTCAAGCATGGTTGAATGTTGCATTGTGATAGATGCTCTCTCATTTTGAAAATAAACCATGGTCCAATGTATATTTATCTAAGGGTTTATATACCTTGGGTTTACAATATTAATCCTTTGGGTTTTTTAGTATTAATCCATTGTGTTTATTATTTCCTTGGGTTTATAATATCAATCCCTTGGGTTTAATTTTCTAAGGGTTTCCTTGGGTATAATATTATTCATAGTGTTTATAATATTAATCCTAGGGTTTAATATAAGTCCCTTGGGTTTATAATCCATTGAGTTTATAATATAGATTCCTTGTGTTTATAATATTGATCATAGGGTTTATATTCCTAGGGTTTAATATTAAGCCTAACGCTTAAAATATTAATCCCTTGGGTTTATATTCCTAGTGCTTAATATTCATCTTAGGGTTTAATGTTATTCTTTTGGGTTTATAATGCCTTGGGTTTTTAATATTAATCATAAGGTTAATTATATTAATCTTACGGTTTATTGTTTATTTTAGGGTTTATAATATTTAGCTTAGGGTTTATATCCCTTAGGTTTATAATATTTTTTTTTCTAAGTAGCACTAATTCTATTAATGAAACAATATATTTATAGTGAGGCTCTAGCCTCTACGGTGCTAGAACAGAGTTATAACAAGTTTAGACATCCAAAAGACTGATTCAAGACTGCCCACTGAGGGGAAACCAGTCCGAAAAACCAATGGAAAATGTTGCCCGCACAGGTGTTACAACTCAAAATCCAAGAGAAACAGTTACGGTAAATTACCAAAATTGATGACATAATTTGAAAAACCATTAAAAAAAGCCCCTAAGAATAGGAGCTGGGAATTGAAACCTAGCTGCGTTGACCCTCTAGGTGTTGTTTGGTGGAGGAGGCTCTTCCCCGACTAGACACCTGTATTCATCCCATCATCCTCAACTTCCTACGTGCTACCAAGAATGCCTTCACCATGCTTGGCACTATCTTGGGCGCCTTTACGATTGCGAGAACTAGAGATACTACTCGAGGCCTTCTATTTGCTGGTGGTCGGCTTCTCCTGAGTCACCTTCTATTTACTAGTGTCCGGCTTCTGCTAAATAGTGGTGAGTTGCACAGTGACAGGATGTTTTGCAGTGGTGTGAGTCTATTCATTTTGTGGGCGAGTCTCCTCTCTAAACACCACAGAGATGGTGGCGATGATGGCAGCGCGGTTCATGGTACAGTGGAAGCGAAATTGGGCCGTTTGATGCGGCTGGTGAGGGGACACAGAGAGGTTGAGCGTCTGGGTTGCAGTATTGACATGCCAAGCTTCGATGGGTTGGACTCGGCCTCTTCCACTAGAGGTGGCAGGATATTTGCCAGAGAATTGGGCTGTGGACGAGGTGGAGGAAGGGGAGGACGAACGAGTCATCGGCTCAGAGGGGGATGGAGAGGGGGGCTGAATGGCGCTGCCTAGACTACTGCCCTGCCTGCAACACATTCAGTGGCGGAGTCACGGCATGGTCCTGCAGGTGGGGTGGAGCTGACTGGTGTGGGCCGAAATGACAAAGGTGCTAATAGTGTGAGTAGTGGAAGAGGCAGACTCAGTGCGAGAATTCACATGGCAATTCAAGCGAGAGACAAAGACCAGAATCGAGGCTTCAGTTTGCAGAGTGTAGAGAACATTATGGGAAAAATGGATTCCATTCCCCTAATCTATACAACTCAAGAGTCGACAGCGCCTCCATGTTGTCATGCGAGAGCTTAGCTTCGCAACATCAGGGAGGCATGACCAATTCAAAGGGGGTGGGGCAGAGGTATGCAGGCTTGCCGAAGCCATGGACTTAAACTTACAGAGGAGTCCTTGACCTGTGCATCAGAGTAATGGCGCCTGTAGGTTGATGGTGGCTCGCCATAAATCATCTTGGGAGGGAACGCAGGTGGCCATGTGGCTAAGCCACCTACCGTCCCATTGTCTAATTTGCATTAACGCATCTTTAACCACCCGCATCCGAGGCCTTAGGTTTATAATATTAATCGCTTGGGTTTAATATTATTCCTTGGGCTTATAATCCCAATTGTTTTTAGTATTGATCCCTTGGGTTTATTAGTTTCTTGGGATTTCCATATGTTTGGTTTTTAATATGAATAATCCTTTGAGTTTATAATATTAATCCATTCAGTTAATAACATTTATATATTTTACAAACAATAATTATAATTATTATTTACTGTTACTAATCATTACTAATTATAATTATTAATTAATTTTGATTAATATAGCCATGAATTATTTACTGTTACTAGTTATTAATAATTATAAATTTTAATAACTAATTAAGTTTGATTAATATGACCATGAATTATAATATCAATCCATTTAATATATTAATAAGTATTACAATTAATAATGTTATAATTGATTATTTTTAATATATATAATTATATTATTTATAATTATTATTTATTATTATTTATTTCATTATTATTTATAAATTGGTTATTTAAGAGTGCATAATAATAATAATGATGATAATATATAATTTATAAATAATCATAAAAATATTAATGTTAATATTAAATATTTAATAAATAAATAATAATAAATCTAGTTGATATACACTTATGGCATTTATCATCCATATTTATTATTGTGCTTGTGAATGTTATTGATATGGGCTTATTGGCGTATAACAACCATATTTATAAATGTGGTTGTGCAAGAAAGAAATGACAAAAAATAGTATTATTGACTATACATGATCTAAATTGAGTTTACATGTGATATTAATAACCAAAAAATATTATGAAATATATTTCAATGTCCATATTAAAAAACATAATTTTATATCTAATTTATATAAAGAAAAATAAAGTGATTTAATTTTTATTTTTATTTTTATATTTTCACTTTTAATAACTAGAGAGATGTCTAATTTATTTTATTTTCTATATGGAGTTGATATATAAGATTTTAATGATATTAATAATAAAGAAAAGTTTCAAGTAGGTTATAAATAAAATATTTCAATGCGTAAGATACAATCTATTATATTTCATACATGTGAAATTGAATGGTATTGAAAGGGAAAGGAATAAAGGATGACCCATGACTTTATATATGAATATATAGTAAAAGAATTATATTAGCTATGATAAGGTAGATACTTGAGATGCAATAATTTACTTACCTGTTTTATATTAAGTAAAAATAAAATAAAATAAATTATTATTATTATTAAAATAATGTTACCATTTTAGATTTATATTAATAACAAATTTATTTTATAATATATATAAAGTTCTTATATATAATAGTGATACTGTATATAAATTTTTATATAAAAATAGAATTGTAATATAAATAGAATTATTTTAACAAAACAAGATTTTTAATTTTCATACATATGAATATATAATTTTTTAATTATGATAAAAGTAAATACTTGAAATACAATCATTTACCGATTTTATATTAAGTAAAAATAAAATAATTAAAATCATTAATATTAAAATAGTGTTATTAAATTATTTTATATTTATATTAGTAATAAAACAATGTCACTCTTAAATATAATAAGTTCATGATGCTTTATATATAATAACTTTTATTTATATATATATATATATATATATATATATATATATATATATATATAATATATATATGAAGTTATTATATATAAAGCATCATGAACTTATTATACATAAGAGTGATACTTTATATAAGATTTTATATAAAAATAGAGTTGCAATATGAATAGAATTATCTTAACAAAACAAAATTTTTAATTTTATATATTTAAATTTTCATATAGTAAAAGAATTATATTAATTATGATAAGGTAGATACTTGAGAGGCAATCATTTATTTACTTGTTTTTATATAAAAATAGATATATATATATATATCTATATATAGAGTTAATATATATAAGAGTGATACTTTATATAAGGGTTTATATAAAAATAGAATTGCAATATGAATAGAATTATTAAAAAAAATAAAATTTGTAATTTTACATATTTAAATTTTCATATTTTTTAATGGAGAATGTAAGGATTGTTTTAAATAAATAATAAATTTGTATTTTTAAATATATTTTTTTTCATTTAATAGATTTTAGGTTAATATTAACCTAGGCTAGTTGAGTTGAGAGACTCATTTTTAACGTTGTCTATTCATCAAAAGTTGAAATTTTGCTTATGTCGGTGAAAAAAAAACTATACAAAAAATTTAAATAAAGTCTGCTCATAAAAGAATTGAGAAATCTAAAAATAAAATAATTATACAAAACATTTAAATAATGTCTACTCATAAAAAAATTTGCACATGAAGAAAATGGATCACTCTCGACTCATGTTAGATCCGTTTTTAAGATGGATCTACGTTGGTTCTTATGAGAATAAGAGAAAAGTGAATCCCTCTTGGCTCATGTTAGATCCCTATTTAAGATGGATCTCTGTTGGTTCTTATGAAAATCAGAGAAAAGTGAAGTGTATTTTATAACCTAATATGAATGAGATGTGTAAATTAATCTAATTTTAAAAGTTAAAATAGAAACATTAAATTTTTATTTTGAAATATTTCTCTCTTTGCACTTCATAGATCTTAGGTTAAGATTGATCTAGGCTAGTTCTTATAGCAATAAGAGAAAAGTGAAATGTACTTTACAACCTAATATGAATGAGATATGTGAATTAATCTAACTTTAAAAAGTTAAAAAAAAAAATTGAGACCGATAATGCAACGTTAAAAAACAAAATGACTATAATTTAGAAAGAGAAATAGTGAGAATAGAAATATAAATCCGTCTTAACCATAGATATAGCAAGTGCCAGGAAGGATCAAAATTTTTGAGGTACAAACCTCTTTTAGAGTGCAAAGTTTGAAAAAGAGTTAACACCTCAAAAGTTTTGATCCATCTTAGCACTTTACTAGATCTATGTTATATATCTATGTAATTTTTCATTGTTTAAAATTCATTTTTGTATGCATGAATGAATTTAATGCCTTGAAAATCACTTGGGCACTTGGATTGTGTAGACTAGATAATTTAAACTTACAACTAATACAACCATATAAATTAAATGGATGGTAAATAGCGATAAGCATGAATCCATAATAAGAGTCAAAACACTTACTTTGCTAACAAAAACTAAATTATAACTTTATTTTAAATTATTAATATTATGATTAATTATAAAAAGAATTAATATATAAGTTAAACATTTGTACATTTAAAACTTATAAACATATGTATATTTAAAAACAACATGGAACGAGATTGTTAACCATGACCACTTTTCTATGGGATTCTTAATCTATAAATAATCTTTGTTAGAATACCATGACTTATCAATACCACATGCACATAAAACCATAAGTCACTCATATGACACTTGTTTATATGACATTTCTCTTAATTAATCAATTTAATTAAAAAGAAAAAAGGGAATAACTATTTTGGAGATAAATTTCAATCTTTGATTTTTGTATACTACTATGAATATTGGTGGCGATCCGAGGAGGGACGCGTGGCTATTGACCATTTAATTCTTCAGTTCCTAGTTGAGTTTGGTGGCAGGGTTTTTTGGTGTGTGTCTTAATTGTGGTTTAATGTTTTGCTACCCGCCCTCTGTACTGACCTCGAGCTTGTGACTAAGGGTTATCACCTTCACCAAGGGGTTTTGGAGGTCATCTCTCTCGTGTGATGGTTTTGCTCCGTGGGTGCTCTGTGTTCTCGCCTGGTATTCACGATGGATGGTAAGTATTGTGCCTTGTTTTCTCCGTATGGTGATGTATTGTGATTTGTTAGTTCTCTATGGTTTATTGGTGCTATGTCTCTACTCGTTCTTTGTGGTCTATCATTGCTATGCCCCTACTCATTCTCTGTGGTGACTCATTGCTATGGTGTTTGGAGGGTTTTCATGTCCTCTCCCTCTCGGAAGTCTATTTGTCTCTGTTATTTTCTTCGAGATCGTTTTTGTTCGTTTTGTTGTGATATTTTTGTTGATGGAGGGTCTGGTTATGTTGCGCTCTGCAAATCTCAGGTCCCTGCTTGGCTGCTACACAGGACGACTTGGCACCCAAATTTTAAGTAAGCTCCTCCTTCCGGTTTCAATTTCACTCCCTGTTTTTAGAGGTCTAACGTTCTGGCTCCTTGGTGAGTAGGTTGAGTGTATTCATGGCTCATTTACTGGTGGCAACCCTGTGTTGTGGGTCTTGGCTCTCGTCCTTCATCTTGAAAGCAGTTCTTCTCCAGGTAAGGTCCTCGTTCTCCTTCCAGTTAGCTATCGAGTATTATCTTTTTTGATTTTTGTGGCTCAATATTGACCGCTGCCCTGCTATGTGGTGGTGTGTAGGCCCTTCTAGGAAAGTGTTTCTCCATAGCTTCATCCTGGGGACTGTTCGCGGGCTTAGGGAAACCTGGGTAGGGTCTTTCCATAACTATAGCAGTTCACTTGCTTGCTTTATTGTGTGTCTAGTTTTGCAGTAGTTGTTCTATCGCTTGCTCTTGTTTGTGACTTGGCTATACCCTTGATGTTTTGGGTCCTTTGTATCTGTATGTGGTCTTTGAGGTATCCATGCCCTCGCTAGAAGATTTAGGCATAACCTGTGGACTGTAATAGGTTTTGGTTTCATGGGTTTGGAACCTTGGGGTTTGTCTTGTTGAGAAATGAAATCTATGTGCTGTTGTACCTCTATTTAGTTCTCAGTCTTGAAAATGCTTCTTGTCACTAAATTCTTGTCGATGTTTGTTCGAATCTTTGGAAAGAAAATGGTTTCACTGTCTTGCTTTCATTTTGATGGCTAAGACATCTATGCACAGAGAACGTAATGAAACTTAATCTAGTTTATTAAACAACAGATTTTGAATTGTTAGCTATCATAGAAGTTCAAATAATTCTGGGTTACAGCTTCTGGGCTCTCTCTCCTCTTCTGGATGGCAGCCCTCCCATCATCTCTATTTTTTCCTTTTCAATACATTGTTAGCAGTTCCTTTATAGTTTGAGGAAATTTTCCCCAGTTACTTTTTAGTTACTAAACAATTTCTTCAAACAAGTTTCTAACTAATCCTATTTTGTCTAATTTAAAAACTAACAATCACTGATTCAGTCTTAATTAAAAATGACACAAAATGAAACTAAATGAAACAAAAACTTGAAGTGTTTTCCTCTTTATCTGTCAAAATAAAATGAAAATAAAAACATCTCCCAGCTGTCGCCTCTTCACTCGGATGCTCTTGCATCAGGCTCTTGGGGTAAATTAAACTCATGGCTCCTGTCCATGAGCTCTTCAATAGAGTGCTCGACGCTTTGAATCTGGCCAACATCTAACCAAGAACTATCTTCAATAGGATGACTCTTCCACTTGACTAGGTACTGCAAATATTCCTTCCTTCGAGTCTGTCTGGCCACCTGGGTATCTAGGATCTGTATGATCTATAGAGGCTTTACTGGGGGCATTTGTTTAATCCACGAATCATTCTCTTTCTGGGTGTCCCGTGTTCATCTTTTTGAACTATCTTTCTCATCTGCCGCAGTGTAGGGGTATAGATCTGCCACATTGAAAATGGGTGAAATTCCAATACTTGGGGGTAGCTGCAATTCGTAAGCATTCGCAGAAAACTTCCAAAGAATCCTACAAGGCCCAACTTTTTTCCATTTCAACTTGTTGTATTCACATTTAGGAAACCTTTCCTTGCATAGGTGTGCTAATACCAGGTCCCCTACGTTGAATTGTACCTCCCTCCTTTTCAAATATGCCTTTTGCTTGTATCATTCGTTGTTGTCTTGTAATTTTAATTTCACCTGTTCATGAAGATCGTTGATTTCCTTTACGAAATCTTCCCCATCAACACTCCTACACTCCAATTGTCCCAAATCTCGTAACTCATGTACTCCACGTGGGTGCATTCCGTATAAGATCTGGAAAGGACTACTGCCCGTGCTTCGGTTGGGTGAATCGTTATAAGAAAATTCGGCTTGGGTAAGCACACAATCCCACTATCGAGAATTTCCTCCAACCAAACTCCTCAACAAGTTTCCTAGACTTCGGTTCACCACTTCGGTTTGACTGTTGGTCTATGGGTGATAAGATGAGCTGAAGTTTAGTTTGGTGTCTAATTTTTTCCATAGGGTTCACCAAAAATGTCCTGTAAACTTAACGTCTCGATCCGAAACAATAGACTTCGGTAAGCCATGTAATCTGACTATCACGGTAAAGAAAAAATGTGCTACATGTGTGGTGTCACTGGTTTTCGTGCATGGAATGAAATGTGTCATTTTGGTGAAACGATCCATCACCACCATGATGGAATCGAATCCCCGTTGTGCCTTTGGTAGACCTAAGACAAATTCCAAACTGACAGAGTCCCATGGTCTGTTCGGAATAGGTAAGGGTGTATACAACCTTGTGTTCTGGCTATGTCCCTTTGCAAGCTGACACACTTTTCATCTAGTCACAAACCTCTATATATCTCTGTGCATCTTTGGCCAATAGTAAAAATGACTCAACTGATCCAAGGTCTTGCCTATCCCAAAATGTTTGACTAAACCTCCATTATGCTTTTCCTGGATTAAGTTCTCTCTCATAGAACATTCCGGAATACACAAATACCCTCCTTTGAACAACAACCTTTCCTGCATATTATAGTCCAGCCATGAACTGTTATCTTTCAACAACGAATTTTGGCAAGCTTCATAAGCTTCCTTAAAATCTGTATCTACCTCATACAAGTCTTTAAGATGTTCAAATCCTAATACTTGTATCGTACTTTCCTGTAGGATCAAATTCCTCCTTCTTAACGCATCTGCCACTTTGTTGGCTTGACCACTGATGTGTTTCAACACAAATGTAAAACTCTGCAAGTACTCCACCCACTTCGCATGTTTATGGTTCAGCTTATGCTGCTACATAATATATTGCAACACAGAATTGTCTGAAAATAAGACAAATTCATTGGCCAACAGGTAATGTCTCCAGTGCTTCAACGCTTGAACCACTGCTTAAAATTCCTTGTCGTAAGATGTGTACTTCTACCTAATTTCATTTAGTTTCTCACTGAAATAGGCTATTGGCTTGTCCTCTTGACTGAGCATTGCAACAATGGATATCCCACTGGCATCACAATGAACTTGAAAAAGTTTATTAAAGTTTGGTAACCTCAAAATCGGTTTTTCAGTAATTTTCCTTTTGAGCAGCTAAAAGCTCTTCTCTACCATTTTTGTCCAATGGAAAGGTTGATTTGTCTTCTTAATGGTGTCCAACATGGGTGCACAAATCCCACTGATTTTTTTAATAATTTTCCGATAAAAACTCGCCAATCCATGGAAACTCCGTACCTCAAACAAACTTTTGGGGGATGACCAAATAACTATGGCTGCAACCTTTTTTGGATCCATTTTTAGCTCATTCTCAGAAATCACAAATCCCAAATAAATTAATTCTTTCCTGAAAAAAGAACATTTCTTCAAATTTATCAGTAATTTATTCTTCTGTAATTTTTTCCAATACATACCTCACATGTCGAAAATGTTCCTCCTTCATCTTGCTGAATATATGTTAAGTTATGGTATGTTCTATGCTTATAACAATTTACTTTTTTTTCTTATTATATTCCACATATTAGCAATCACATGTACATAAAGTAAAGTGTAGATAGAACATTAAATGATTGACAAAAAGCAAGTCAAGACAAGAGATGCAAGATGTGGTGGCTAGCCAGGGACAAACCCCACAATGTGTGGTGAAACCCTTTGATCAAATCTTCTTTTATCTTCAATAATTCAGCAGAGAGAAATAGTATAATAAATCTGATTTATATCAGCAGTTGCAAACCCTAAATCAGCAGCATCAGCATTAGCGGCTTCATCATCAAAACTAGGGTAGTCGATATCTCACAAACCGATCGTCAGATCTACTTGATTCCACCACCAAAAGTTGCAGCCTTCAGAGGAGGTTTAGATGAACCTACAGTGCAGTTCAGATGAGGAAAACTTCTAGTCCACGTAGGTCAAACTTCACTTCTATAGTTACAGCTTCAGTTTCAGCAGCTTCCTTCAAATTAGGGCAGTCGATATCTCGCAAACTGTCCATCGAATCGACTTGATTCCACCACCAAAAGTTGCAGCCTTCAGAGGAGGTTCAGATGACCCTACAATGTAGATCAAAAGAGGAGGTTTGATGGTCCACATTGGTCAAATTTTGGATTTGCAGTTGCAGCTTCAGTTTCAGCAGCTTTTGGCTTCACATGTGTGAGAGAGACACCCTTTTCTGCGCAGTAGAGAAGAGACTCTTTTCTGTGCAGTAGAGAGAGAAAGATGTGATGAGATGAGTGAGTGCAAATGAGGAAAAATCCTTCTGTATTTATACACAACTGTTGATGTTTGAATAGATGCTATTGTTGGGCTTCGAAGCCTACATGAGTTATAGGTTGGCTTGATAATAATTCCATAATCAAAATAAATTCATATCTCCATGAATACTTATCGAAATCGGATGATATTTAGTTCAATCCTACACCTCTCGATGAGAGGAATCTAATGAACATATTATCAGCCATGAATAAGATGACCCACATGAAGTTTGGCTCTAGTTACCAATTTTAAAACTTCCTCTCAACTAGGGAGAACTTCATCTACAGTCTGTCTGTCGGTCGCTACTATTCATCAATCAAATGCACTACCCTGTACAGGTAGACCCTTGCTCTGCTCTGCTCTATTTTTCATATTATTCTTTGTCTTGTTCTGACTTGTACTGATCTGTACGACTTTGCTCTTTTATGCTCTGCTATGCTTTTGTCTGAATTATGAAGAAGAAGAAATGATCGAGGATGTAACTTACTGACTCAAAGTAGGTATCAAAGTATGTACCACTGGTCCCAGACTAGTCTCAACCAACCCGAAGTCAGCGTCATAGTGAGTACAACTCCTACCACTGGTCTTGGACTAGTAACATCCTCCACTGACTCAAAGTTAGTCTCAGAGTGCGTACCACTAGTCCCAGACCAGTAACAACTAACCCAAAGTCAGTGTCATAGAATGTACCACTCCTATCACTAGTTCCAAACTAGTATCATTGATCCCAAATCAATGGATATCATCCTAGCATAGGGAGTACGATAGATACAACGATGCGTCCATCGGTACTACTATGGTCCCTAACTTCATTTCCCTGCTTATTGATCAGATGAGAGGTACTTCCCATGAGTCCCAGATTGCATGGGTAGGATGTCTCTACAGGAGAACTTAATCAATCCCATCCTCACAGGAGAACACATCAATATTGCTATAATTGCCATGGAAAACACATCAATCTAGGCCTCATAGGAGAACACATCAATCCTACTACAATCTCCATGGAGAACACATCAACCCAGGCCTCACAGGAGAACACATCAATCCTGCTATAATTGCCATGGAGAACACATCAATCCAGGCCTCACAAGAGAACACATCAATCCTACTACAATGTCACCACAGGGTGTACATGTATACCACCAGGGGATAGTCAATCATCATGTGGTCATATGCTGCTCCAAGAAGTACCCCGCACCCCCCTAGAGCTCCCAGAGCTCAATGCATCATACAGGACCCTCATTGGAGGGTCTTTGAACAACTCCAAGTTGTTCTCGGAAAGTCAAGAATTTTACTTTCCCAAGGGGCTTTGTTAGAATGTCGGCGACCTATTCATCTGTACTGATATGTTGGATCCTTATAGCTCCCCGCTGCACCATATCTCGAATATAGTGGTACCTGATATTGATATGCTTGGAGAGATCATGAAATACGGGATTCTCTGACAAAGGAATCCCACTCTAGCTGTCACAAAGGATCACGGTGGTATCCAATGTAAATCCAAACAGCTCACTACAGAGCTTTCACAACCAGACTGCCTCACAGGAGGCCATGCTAGCGGCAATATACTCTACTTCGATGGTGCTCAAGGCCAACAACTTTTGCTTCCTGCTCATCCAGGATATTGAAGCAGATCCCAAGGAGAAACAACACCTGGAAGTGCTCTTACGGTCCTCCACATTGGCTACCCAATCAACATCTGTGTATCCAAATAGTCTCACATCTCCGGTAGTGTATCTTAACCCATAAGTGATTGTGCCATGAAGATATATCAACAGATCCTTGGCATCAATCCAATCTATGTGGTGGGGTTCAACCATATATTAACTCAACGTGTTGAATGAGAAGCATATATCTAGATGGGAGTTTACTAAGAACATTAATGCTCCGACGACTTGTCAATACTTGGTAGCATTTAGTAAAAAAGGTCCAGCAACACTACCGCTTAACTTCTTGAAGTCAAGCTTCATCAGGGTAGTTACAGGCTTGTAGTCTACCATACCGAATCTTTCCAATATCTTCACCACATATTTTCCTTGAGATAGGAAGATTTCCCTTAGCTTCTACCAGAATTCAAGTCCTAGGAAATAGTGCATCAGTCCTAGGTCATTCATTTTAAATTCAGAAGCCAACTCCCTCTTACATTTGTGAATGAGAGGGTATGCACTTGTTAGAAAGAGGTCATCCACATACATCACCAGTGTGAGAGGTTTTTCATCTTCAACCTTAAAGTAAAGGTTAGGATCGGCTTCACTCCTAGTGAATCCCAACTTCATCAAGTAGCTATCGATCCTCTCATCCCATGCTCGGGTTGCTTGCTTTAGCCCATAGAGAGCCTTCTTCAACCTGCATACATGAGATTTTTTATCATGAATCTCAAATCCTTCGGGTTGCTCCACGTAGACCTCTTCTTTGATCGAACCATGCAAGAACGTGGTCTTGACATCCATCTGATGTAGTTTCCATCCTAGTGAAGCCGCAAGGGCTATGATTAAGTGCATGGTGGTATATTTGGCAACAGGTGCAAATATCTCGTCATACTCCTTTTCTTTTGGTTCCCTGGTGTCGGCTTCTTGAGAGCTCCTCAAAGTAGGAAGATTGTTCATCTTGCTAAGAGCCATATGTTCATCAAAAGTGACATCATGACTAATCACGACTTCCCTTTGATCGACTACATAGATTCTATAACCCTTAGTATTTTCACCATAGCCCACGAAGATTCCTTTCTTTCCAGATGCACCCAGTTTATTCCCTTTCTGTTTTGGCACATGGAAGTATACAAGACTTCCAAAAATTCTAAAATGAGATATGTCAGGTTTCTTACCGGTGAACATTTCTTCAAGAGACTTGGAACCTAATGCCTGATGAGGGCATCAGTTTTCTACATATACTGCGGTGTTTACAACTTTAGACCATGGAAACTTCAGAAGTCTTTGATCATGGAGCATAGCACGGACAACTTCCACAATCGTACGGTTCTTCCTTTCCGCCACACCATTCTATTTAGGAGTGTACTATGTAGTAGTCTCCCTCTTAATTCCAGCCTCTTTACAAAAGTCATGAAACTCATTAGATTCATATTCAGTCCCATTATCAGTCCTCAAGATCTTGATCTTATTTTCGGTTTGATTCTCGATCAAGGCTTGAGAAGTGTGACAAGAAATGACACCTAGCGGACTTCCTCTGACCTGATATAATGAATCAACTCGAAACCCAAGAGTGAAGGAATCTTTAATATTGTTCTTCCATGCACGTAACTTGCCTTCGTTGAAGGTCACCTTGTAGCCTTTGTCTTCCATTGTCGAGATCGACACTAGGTTCTTTTTGAGGTCAAGTACATATAATACATCTTGTAAGTGGATCGTATTACCTTGATTCAATTTAAGAGAGACATTGCCTACACCTTTCACGGGGTATCTCATGTCATCTCCAAGGAAAATTTCCACGTTAGTTTCTTTCTCTACCAGATTATGGAGTACTTATTTGTAACCAGTGAAGTGACTTGAGGCACCACTATCAATGAGCCAAATTCCCATTGAGTCCGAAGGAGCAAGGTAGATAGGGCAGCTGGTAGATAATATTCAGCCTGCTTATTGTCAACAGTGTTAGATTCATACCTAGAATTTCTAGCCTTCTTGAATGGTTGTCCTCTTCCTTGATTTCCAACACTCATTTTAACTCTGCTATTAGATTTTCCATTCCTTTGATTGCCATGGGAGGGATTTTTATCATCATCTTGGTGAGAGTCCTTTCTATCATGGAATTCCCTTGCATTGTGTCCTGCTTTATTGCAAATGTAACATCGTCCTTTTCTTCCACCCTGAGGTCCAACCTTTATTTTTGATTTAGACCCGAAATTATTTCTTTTCTTAGCATGAGAAGAAAAAGCAGCAGGAGGACCTTTAGGCAAGGGAATTTCTTGCTCTTCTACCCTTGTTTCTTCTTGAATGCATCTAGCCATTAATTCCTCGAAACCAGGAATTACATTATTGTTCAGAAGAGGAGTCCTGAACACGTACCATTCAGATGGTAATCCTCCAAGAGTTGTGAGTGCCATTTCCCTGTCAGTAATAGTTTCCCCAATAAATAGGAGATCGTTCTTGATCTTGGTGATTCTTAAGAAGTATGCTTGCATACTCTCATCTTTACCCTTCTTGATTTCCCTCAGCTTATTTCTAAGAAACAAAACTTGATTTGCATCATTGACTTTAAATAAACTCACCAGTCTATCATAGATTTCCTTGGAGGTGTCCAGTTCAGAGATGTAAGCCACCAAGTTCTTGTCGATATAGTCCCAGATGATCTTCTTTGTTTTTACTTCTCCATTTTTCCATTTGTTCTAGGTAGCAGTGAATGCATTTGATGGAGGCTCAACAATATTACCTCTTACATGGTCCAGCACTCCTTGATCTTCTAGGGTTAGATTGATAGACATCTTCCATCCGTGATAGTCAGCTTTCTCACGGAGCTTGTCTTCTGCAGGAAAGAGTGTTGAGGACCCCATAGTTCTTTTAGGATAGCCTTGCCAATCTTCTCTTCGGTGATTGCTCTTGCTCTTGCTCGGGCTTTGTCTTCACCTCAGCTCCGATACCATGTTAAGTTATGGTATATTCTATGCTTATAAAAATTTATTTCCTTTTCTTATTATATTCCACAGATTAGCAATCACATGTACATAAAGTAAAGTGCTGATAGAAAATTAAACGATCGACAGAAAACAAGCCGAGACAAGAGACACAAGATGTGGCGGCTAGCCAGGGACAAACCCCACAATGTGTGGGGAAACCCTTTCATCAAATCTTCTTTTATCTTCAATAATTCATCAGAGATAAATAGTACAATAAATATGATTTATATCAGCAGTAAAAAACCCTAGATCAGTAGCATCAACATTAGCAGCTTCATCATCAAAACTAGGGCAGTCGATATCTCACAAACCGACCGTCAAATTGGCTTGATTTCACCACCAAAAGTTGCAGCCTTCAAAGGAGGTTCACATGAACCTACATCATAGTTTAGATGAGGAGAACTTCTAGTCCACGCAGGTCAAACTTCACTTCTGCATTTGCAGCTTCAGTTTCAACAGCTTCCTTCAAACTAGGGCAGTTGATATCTCACAAACCGTCCATCGGATTGACTTGATTCCACCACCAAAAGTTACAGCCTTTAGAGGAGGTTTAGATGAATCTACAACATAGATTAGAAGAGGGGGTTTGATTGTCCACTCTGGTCAAAGGTTGGATCTACAGTTGCAACTTCATTTTCAACAGCTTCCACAACTGTTGATGTTTGAGTAGATGCGATTGTTGGGCTTCTGAGCCTACATGAGTTGTAGGTCAGCTTGATAATAATTCCATAATCAAAATAAATTCATATATTCATGAATACTTATCGGAATCGGATGATCTTTAGATTAATCCTACACCTCTCGATGAGAGGAATATAATGAACATATTATTAGCCATGAATAAGATGACCCACATGAAGTTTGGCCCTAGTTTCCAATTTTAACAATATAAGTATATCATCCAAATATATAATAACAAATTTTCCAATGAATTCCTTCAGCATCTCATTCATCAACCGCATGAATGTGCTAGTGGCATTGCTCAATCCAAATGGCATAACTAGCCATTCGTACAAGCCTTCCTTAGTCTTGAAAATTGTCTTCCACTCGTCACCTTCTCGAATTCTGATTTGGTGGTAACCGCTTTTCAGGTCTATCTTTGAAAAGTACGTTGCTCCACTCAAACAATCCATCATATCATCCATATGAGGCAAAGGGAACCTATACTTGATAGTAATACTGTTAATGGCCTAGGAATCCATGCACATTCACCACTCACCTCCTTTTTTGGGAGTTAAAACAGTCGGAACTGTACAAGGGCTTAAACTTTCCCGAATTAGTCCTTTATCCAACATCTCCTACACCTACTTCCAGATTTCTTCATTATCCTTAGGATTCATTTAGTAGGCAGCCTTGTTTGGAAAACTAGCTCCTGGAATAAAATCAATATGGTGACTAAAGCTCTGCTTCGGTGGTAATTTGTCTGGTAGATCGTCTACCACAATATCACTAAACTCTTGCAGCATGTCCTGTATTTCTTTAGGTAAGTCGGTGACTTCAGTATGGATCAATACTGGTTTTGGCCTTTGCACAACTGCATACTTCACCTCATCATCCTCCATCTGTTGCAAAAACTATTTTCCGCCTAACAGTAGTGCTTTTGTCCCACTGGTTTCTGCAACATCCTCTTCCTTCATGGGCACTAGGGTATTCTTTATCCCATCTTTAACAAACTTGTAACAATTTGTTGGCCCATCATGGATGACCTTCCTATCATATTGCCATGGTATGCCCATTAGAATATGGCACACGTCCATAGGCATGATATTGCAAGTCACCTTGTCCTTGTACTTGCCAATATGAAACTCTACTTCACACTGCTCATCAACCAGTAGTTGGTGGCCTTTCTGCAACCATGACACCCTGTATGGAGTTAGGTGCTTCAACTTCTGCAAACCCAATTTTCCCACCATTTTAGTAGCTACCAGATTATCAGTACTTCCATTGTCTATAATTAATTTGCAGCATTTCCCATGTGACCTGCATACAGTTCGGAACAATGCTTTCCTCTGTGTTTGATCAGCTACTTGTTTAGTTGGTTTTAATAAGACCTTGTTCAACACCAAGGCTTCCCTAGTCTCTGCCATATTTTCCACCTCCTATGGCGGTGCCTCCGCTTCATCGGGCTGAGCGACATATGCTCTCCTCTACCTAGTTTGTTCATTTTCGGGAAATTCAAAGGACCTGTATCCCCACTTGTGACACTTGTAACACTAATAGGCATTTCCTCTGCCTTTTCTATTACCTCTTCCTCGCTGGTATGACCTTCCTCCTCTTGTCTTACCTTCCCTTTCACTTTGTCCTGAAGTCTTCAAACTACTGCCCTCTTCATTGTTGTTGGTAGTCCTACCTCTGCCAAAGGTCTGTCCATGACCTCTACCAAAACCACATCCTCTTCTGGCATTTTGTTTCCTAGCAATTTTTTCCTTTGCCTTCAAAGCACTCTGATAAGCTTCCTCTATGGTCTTAGGGTAAAGAATACTAATTTCATCTAGGATCTCCATCCGTAGACCATTCACAAACCTCGACGTTTTCTTAGGAGTATCTTCAACATAACCAGCTCTCAGGTTAACTTTATAAAATTCCTCAATATATTCCTTCATAGTCATCATTCTTTGTTTTAGGTTCTGTACTTGTCTATAAAGGGCAATTTGATCATCTTTAGGCAGAAACTTGCTCTTCATCCTAGCAACCATCATGTCCCATCTTTTAATCAATGGTTTGTTTAATCTCCTCCTTTCTGCCTGTACATTGTCCCACCATAGAGCTGCATGTCCCTTCAATTTTGTGACAACAAAATTGATCCTCTTGTCTTCGCTAATTTCTTCATACTCAAAATATTTATCTAGCTCACTATTTTAGTCTAACAATGCCTCTGTGGACAAACTGCCATCATAATTAGAGAGCTCCAATCTTGGCTTGCTGCTAGCCAACAAAAATAACCTCAATAGTTTAATTTCTAGTCCTTCTTCATCTAACCCATCCATCGTGTCTATGTTTTCTTCCTCACTATCATCCCCACCTTCTGGATCTCTACGCCTTCCTGCTTCCACCACTGCCAAACGTGTAGTTAACTTCCTAATTTCTTCTTGTAGCCCTTCATCTGTGACTCTTCTGATGCCTCTTCCTCAACCCATTATTCCTACCTCCATTTTTACTGGGAGAAAAGGAAAACCTGCTTTCATACCAAAAATTGGTGGTGATCTCAAGGAGGGACGTGTGGCTATTGACCGGTTAATTCTTCGGTTCCTAGTTGAGTTTGGTGGCAGGGTTTTTGGTGTGTGTCTTAATTGCTGTTTAATTTTTTGCTACCCGCCCTCTGTACTAACCTCGGGCTTGTGACTAAGGGTTATCACTTTCATCGAGGGGCTTTGGAGGTCATTTTTCCCGTGCGATGGTTTTGCTTTGTGGGTGCTCTGTTTTCTCACTTGGTATTCGGAACGGATGGTAAGTATTGTGCCTTGTTTGCTCCGTATGGTGATGTAATGTGCTTTGTTGGTTCTCTGTGGTTTATTGGTGATATGTCTCTACTCATTCTCTGTGGTGTGTCATCGCTATCCCTCTGCTCGTTCTCTGTGGCGACTCATTGCTCTAGTGTTTGGAGGGTTTTTAGGTCCTCTCCCTCTCGCAAGGTTGTTTGTCTCTGTTATTTGCTTTTAGCTCATTTTTGTTCATTTTGTGGTGATTTGTTTGTTGATGGAGGGTCTGGTTATGTTGCAGCTCTGTAAATCTTAGGTCCCTGCTTGGTTGCTGCACGGGACGACTTGACACCCTTAATTATAGGTAAGATCCTCCTTCGGGTTTCAATTTCACTCCCTGTTTTTAAAGGTCCTAACACTCTGGCTCCTTGGTGAGTAGGCTGAGCGTGTTCATGGCTCATTCACTAGTGGAAACCCTCTGTTGTGGGTCTCAGATCTCATCCTTCATCTCGAAAGCGATCCTTCTCCAGGTAAGATCCTTGTTCTCCTTCCAGTTAGCTATCCACTGTTTTTTTTTTTTGTGTGGCTCAATGTTGACTACTGCCCTGCTCTGTGGTGGTGTGCAGGCCCTTCCAGGGAAGTGCTTCTCCACAGCTTCATCCTGGGGACTGTTTACAGGCTTAGGGAAACCTGGGTAGGGTCTTTCCGTAGCTATAATGGTTTCCTTGCTTGCTTTACGGTGTGTCTAGCTTTGCAGCAGTTGTTCTTTCGCTTTCTCTTGCTTGTGACTCAGCTATACCCTTGATGTTTTGGGTCCTTTGTATCTATATGTGGTCTTTGAGGTATTCATGCCCATAGAAAATTTTAGGGGAGAATGTTCGCCCTTTGGTGAAATTAAGGGGTTTTAAATTTTTAGTGGGAATTTTTTTGTATAATAGTACATTTTTACAAATCACCTCAAATAGCCCACCTTATTTTAAGGGAGAGGGTAAAAAAGGTAAATTTAGCCCTTGAAATTAGGAGTTACAACTTTCCATTCGCCCATTTTCAAGAATAGGTTTTATTTAAGTGAATCCTATGGGCCAAAGGCCCAAATACCATATTTATAAAAGAGGTATGGTAAATTAATAAAAGCATAAATAAATGAGAGGTATGGTAAATAAATAAAACATTTTTTATATTTACTCCATAAGTCACCTTATATACATGCAAGGGTGTAAACAAATAAAAATATAAGTAAAGTGGAGGTATGGTAAATAAATAAAATGTATTTTTATAGTTACTCAAAAGGTATGGTAAATAAATAAGAATATAAATAAACTAGATGCAAGGTAAATAAATAAAACCTCTTTTTATATTTAGTCCATAACCCTCATTCTATTTATGAAGGCTCAAGAAAGAGGTTTTATTTAAGTGAATCCTATGGGCCAAATACCATATTTGTAAAAGAGGTATGGTAAATTAATAAAAATATAAATAAACGAGAGGTATGGTAAACAAATAAAACGCTTTTTTATCTTTACTCCATAAGTCACCTTATATTTGCGAACACTAAAAAAATGCCTTATATTTAGGTGAAACCTATGGGCAAAATACTATGGGACAAATACCATGGACTAGATTGTTATTAATACCATGCAAAAAAACATTATTAACCCTAATATTAGTATTAATAAAAATAAAAATGGCACATGGTATTGACCCATGGTATTCACCTGGAATGTAGCCTATTTAAATTGGGGAATTAAACCAGCATAGATCCATCTTTACTCTGGATCTACTAACCCCCGAGAGGTATCAAATATCATGATATGCAAACTAGCATAGAGTGAAAAAATATTTGATCCGATCAAGAGTAAAAATGGATGTTGTAATTTAATGTATGTTAAACATTTTAGCTTGGTTAAAATAAAAAATAAAATAAATATCAACTATTAATTTTATTAATTTTTATAAATTACTAATAGTAATTTTTAAGCTCCAAGTTTATGATAACCCATGGTATTGATCCATGGTAATACCATGGTATTCATGTGAGCATAGACTATTTAAAGGGGAAATTCTATCATCTTAGATCCATCTTAATTCTAGGTCTACCAAGTGCTCAGAGGGATAAATAGATTTCATCCCCCTAAGAGTGGCAGATGTGGAATTAAGATGGATATAGGTTGGTTTTTATGATAATGAAGATATTAAATAGACTTAGGAAATTATATTGTAAAAACATCTTAAGGTGAATGGTTAAAGCATAGACATTGGACAAATATATTTGTATACTTCTGTTTTAAACTGAAACAAATCCAGGGCTAAAAGGAATGGATTGATTGCACTAGTCATCCTTCTATAACTTTCCAACATATGCTGGAGTAAACAGATTGTAATTTGGGTAATTTTTCTAGTTGCAAACAGGAACATACTTGTGTATTGGCAGGGTGGTTACGAGGTCCCTAGAAGTGATGAATTGAATTTTTCTTGGTTTTATATATAGTATTAGGTTTTTTCTCATGTTTTCTGTGAATGGCACGGGTGAATTGTATCCTACACCCACTAGGTTATCGATATGTAATTTCGGTAATTTTGATTTCAAAAGATATTTTAAAGAAATGCAATGATTTCATTTGTGTATTCAATAAACACAAGATTTTATAATTGAGTAAAATATTCGCCATCCCTGGTGAGAGATTCGCCAAAAAATTATATATACATATCATATTATTGATAAAATCGCCTTCCATTTTTCCTATATACCATGGAGATTCACTCATTTATTATACATGTAAATTTAGGGGGGGTTCTTAAAATTTTCCCTGTTCATGCCCTTGCTAGAAGATTTAGACATAAACTGTGGACTATAATATGTTTTGGTTTCATGGGTTTGGAACCCTGGGGTTTGTCTTGTTGAGAAATGAAATATATGTGCTAGTGTACCTCTGTTCGGTTCTCGGTCTTGAAAATGCTTCTTGTCACTGAATGCTTGTCGATGTTTATTCGAATATTTGGAAAGAAAACGGTTTCACTATCTTCCCTTCATTTTGATGCCTGAGACATCTATGCACAAAGAACGTAATGACATTTAATCTACTTTATTAAACGACAAATTTTGTATTGTTAGCTATCATAGAAGTTCAAATAATTCTGGGTTACAGCTTTTGGGCTCTCTCTCCTCTTCTGGATGGTAGCCCTCCCATCATCTCTGATTTTTCCTTTTCATTACATTGTCAGTAGTTCCTTTACAGTTTGAGGAGCTGTTCCTCAGTTACTTTTCAAACTGGTTCCTAACTAATCCTATTTTGTCTAATTTAAAAACTAACAATGGTTGATTCAACCTTAATTAAAAATGACACAAAATGAAACTAAATGAAACAGAAACTTGAAGTGTTTTCCCCTTTATCTGTCAAAATAAAACGAAAATAAAAACATCTCCCAGCTGTCGCCTCTTCACTTGGATGCTCCTGCATCAAATATTCTATAATATTTCGTGGAGGTTAAATCCTTATCATCACCTAATTATGTTGATAGGAATGTTAAATTATGTTGATAGGCATGTCGATTTTGGAATAGGACTTCCATAAATTTAATTTAATCATCAATAACTATTAGGTGCATGGTAGGCATTTAATCTCCATGAAATATTCTAGAATATTCTTAGTAGTATACATAAATCAAAGGTTTATCTCCAAAGTAGTTATGTCATTATGTCATTTTTGTTCATTTGATTAAAATGATTAATCAAAAGAAATGTCATATGGACAAGTATCATATGAAATGATGTATGGTTTTTTGGGCATGTGGTATTAATAAGTCATGGTATTGGCCCATGATATTGTGACAATGTCTATTTACATATGGACAAGTCTACTGAGGTGAAGGAATTGCACGAACGTTCAAAAGTGGTCAGAATCCAGGCAAAACAAATTCAACAAATCTTGCAGAAGTAGTATTTAAATCATGTTTTCGGTGGTATAAATGGATTCAACACCATCAAAAACCTCTGGGGCAGCCAAAATCTTGAAGATTGACGACTGTAGCCTAGATTTACAAAAATCCTGCCAGAATTTCTCAAAATATTGTTGGAATTTCCATAATTTTAAGGGAAAAAAAAGTAGTCTAGTTAGACTACGACTTTACATATTAGGAATATTGATGTTAAAGTAGGGTTAAATCTCCATGAATAAGAACCATGTTGCACATTTTTTCAAATGTATATATTTTTAAGCTATATATATTTATTTTTATAAATAATAATAATAATAATAATTTATATTTTTTTTTAATTTTTTTTTCAGCAACTTGAGATGTATTATGAAACAAGTGCTTTGATGTTTAATATGAATTGATGTCTATCTACATTTAATAGTGGTTTAATTTATACGGGTGTGCTAGTAATTCATTTATTTATTATAATTTTCACAAAGAAATTTTTTATATATTTATGAGAAAAAATATATACATCTTCTTAATGCATTACCTATCAAACTTCAGGGTCTTCATCATGACTATGCCTTCTAGGAACATACCATCTTATACTTAACTTACTGGAAATCCTTCCCTTAAGGAGGGAACACAATACAAACTCAAAAAAATGAGTATAATTTTTAGAAATGGAGGTTTGTACCCATGGACTCAACCTCCTCCCCATTCATAAAAACATGATACTAATAGATCCAATAGGAAGTACAAGACCTTCTTTTGACAAAGAGTTGACAAAATTTAGTTTATGAATAATATGACAGAAATAAATGAGGTCAAACAAGTTTGTAGCTTCGTGGATATCAGAGAGAAGGGACTCGATGCCAAGAATTCCCACCACAACCTTTTGATTTTCCAAATCTATCACCAAATTCAAATCTCCCATCACCTAAAGGCATGAGACCCCATTTTCATTAGCCAAATCTAGTAGAATCCATAAGACTACAAATTCTTCATTGTTGTTCATGCCTCTCACTAGAGCATATCTACAACAGATTTAATGAGTTTGACTAAGATAGAGGACCACACCCACCCCATAGCATGGATGGTGCCCTTTTTTGGCTCTATAAGAAAAACCCCATGGGTAGCCAATGTCTATCATTGGTATAATCGAGGTCTTGGGTTGGGGATGCTTGGGATTTGATTTGAATTCTTGTGCCATTGTCACTATTTTTTTTTACTCTAGAGGAATCAATTTCTCTTGAAATGAGCTTTGATTACAGTCCCACCATACATGTAAAATTAATGGACAAGGAAAACCTAAGAAGGCGATAACCACTTTGTCCTGCTACCAAATTCTACATACATTTAACAGTGAAGGACCCAACCACCTATAGTTCGACTTCAATTCAATCGATAACCTCTTTGCAAATTTGTTTTATATAACTACAATGCATAGAAAGGTGACCATGTGTCTCTTCTCAGTCTTACACAATGGGCGTCTACTTGGCCTGCACCATCCCTTTCTTTGCAGCTTGTCCCAAGTGAGGAGTTTTGAATTAAATGTTAAACATGAATAGATTTTTTATTTAGGTAGTTCCCTAACCCTCTACAGAAACTTACACCACCATAATCTACTATCTAGAAAGTGCTCTTCAAACCAACAATTGTACCCTAGCTTCGTTGGAAAGTTTCTTGTTAAGGGGTTCTTACTCAAACATATAAAATAATCTATATCTTCACAAAGATGGACCTAAGATTCATCTTAGAGATCAACAAAGTTGTCGCATTATGTTTCCATCTCAGCTAGTAACCCCAAGTCCCTGGAAACTTCCAACCATCCTAACCTCTAACCTACAAATTTTGAGCAACAACATCAACCAATCTTGGAAGATTCATCTAACTTAATTATTACACAAGGGGAACATTAGGTTGTAGTTTTTTCATGCACCATATTGATGATCACTATTAATTTTGATGGATTTTTCATTCCCTACACAAAAAGCCAACCAATTACCAACCAAAGGGAAAGCATTTCCTAGGGTTTCCAAACTATAGAACATGCAGAGGATTTTCCATGATCTATAAACTAGTGTGTAATTGACATTCCTGTGAAGTACTTAGCCTGCATGACTTTGGACCAAAGGGATGACTCCTTAGTTAGCCTCCATAAGTTCTTTCTTGTCAGCACTTTAGAAATGGACTAAATCTCCTTAAGCACCCATCCGCCAAGCTCCTATGGAGCCAAACTTCAAGATCCCTTAACGAGGATGAAGCCTTTTTAATATAAGATCTTGTTTAGATGAGTATTAGGCATGAAAAATGAATCTGGTTAAGGATTCCTTTATGGATAACTGCAATGGAGTTCCAACATACTAGAATTCTTTCCATTAAAACCTTTTGTTGGGTAGCGAAGGCCCCGCATAATGGTTTTGGGACTCAAAGCTCACAATTTTGGGTAAAGGTATGGTAAAGACTCTGCGAGATGCGCGGAGTCGCGGAGTGTGAAGTGTAATGAGTCAAGTCAAAGGGTTGTTCGCCCAAAAATAATGTAAAATGAGTCAGCCTACCCATGGTCTCTAGACCATGGAAATTTATAAATAGAGCAAGGTTCTATGGTTAGAAGTCTGTTTTTTTAGAAAATATTTTGATCTGGAATGTAATGGGTTTATGAAGCAAGAAGTCTTGGAGCATCTGTAAGTCTGAGTCAAGGGTGTTGGGAGATAGATAGAGGCTTTGCAACTGTGTGTGCAGAGGCCTGGTAGAGTCCACATCTGTGTGTGCGGACCCCTGTAGCTGAGTGCGTAGGGCAGATTTGGTTGTATGGACAGAAGATTTTAATAAAGATAAGTGGTTTCTGAAGTATTGCGGATCTATTGTGTTTTGGTTTATGCATATATTCTATGAGTTTATATCTTTCTTTACGATTGCGTGCACCAGGTTTTATTATTAAATGTTTGCTTAAAGACTGTAATAAAAAGTTCATATATGTAATAATTTCATTAATAAGAAAGTACACCTGCACAGATCTTTACGGAAGCCTGATAATTATCCAGAGTGGCGCAAGGTCACAGAACGGTTCACGACCCCTTCAGACCACATCAAGACATCCCAAGGGTGCGGAAACCTAGTTTGAGCACCCTCCCCTACTACCTCGGGTGAGACCTCAGTCTGCGCTCCATGGGCTGTTGCCGACAGGGTCGGTAGCTACGAGATTTGTTTGGCTAAATAACTCTTCCAAACCTGGGTCAGAGCCCAATAATCCAACAAATGGTTCCATTTCCAGGACTAGGATCTGCCTAAGGGATGTCTAATGTCGGAACACTGGAACCCCACAAAGAAAGAGCTTGAAGATTGGTTTGATCATAGGCTTCACAAATTCATGGTTCATGAAAATATAAATCTATGGATATCAGAAGAAAGGTGGTTGGATCGATACATATACATAGAGATCCATGAGATCTTCTTCAAGTCATTCTCGACTGAGTTGTACGAGTAGATCTCGATGCTAGCTGACAGTGTGGGAAGGTGCAGACTAGATCAACCGATTATGTGGACTCCGAAATTGGTGCACAAGCTAGAAGCATTTGAAGACAAAATTGCACATGAGTAGATCATTGGTTGGATTGGATAATAGAAGGGTTTATCACTGAGTTCATGATAGACACAACTGTGAGTTATAGTGAAGCAGAAAGGTGCTTTCTCCAAGGACCATAGGGTAAGTATATCAAATTGTTGAATACTTGGATTAAAATGTTGTTATGTGAAAAACATATTATTCGCATTCATTAATGTCCAGCGTAACGAGGAGTGGAAGAGGCTACCGAGGAACTAAATGATTAGAGAACAGTCCTTTGATTTCTATTTTGTGGGAAAGCGAGGAGGAGCTCGCAGGGTTCTCTCCAAGAAGTGCAGTTTGGTTGATTAAGCAGTGCATTCCACTAATACCACCATTGTCCACGCCATCACCTACTTCACCTACATCAAATCCATCTTCACCGACCCCACCTCCACCACCACCAAAGTTTGGGATGGTGAGTGCAGTCAAGTTGCCGATATTTAGAGGCATAGGAAATGAGGAACTAGGCTAGTTTTGGTTTGTGGTAAAGGTTGTATGGAAGCCCAAGGTATAACATATGATAACATCAAAAAGGCTACTCTGTTTAGCACGCTGCAGGACCGCCCGTTGACATGTTTTATAAAGTACTTAAGTGATCATCCGAATGCAGGAATAGCGACGATCCAGGACGCATTGAACCGAGAGTTTAGTCAGCCAAAATCAGAGATGCAGTTGGTCATTGGGTTCAAGGAGATCGCTATGTTACCTGGTGAAACCCCATGGGATCTGGATCAGAGATTGAAAAGCACAATCCGCGAGGCTAACATGACATTGATGGATGCACAACACTACGCGTGGTTTGTGGCATCTTTGACACCACATCTGAGGACGACGCTATCACAGTAAAAGATCTCAACCCAAGCCGAAGCATTAGAGACCGAAATGAGGTTGCACGAAACCCCAATATAGGATCAGAGGTTGGGAGTTCAGCAAATCCATGTGCAAATACAAAACCTATGTTTAGAGATGCAAAGTTTGAAACAAGGATAGGCATCTCGGTTAGAAGTGCGCAAAGAGGTGTGGTGTATCAAATATAAGGGCCAAGGCCATGATAAGGATCATTGTCCATTCTTCACGAACTACGTACTAGAGGGGGGATCAATACCATTGCGACTAGAGGTACAACTAGGGCCAAGCACAATGCCTACACTCTAGTGCGCGATCTGTCAGGTGGGAGGAAAGCATGCCATGGACGACTGTAATCTATTGCAAAACTTGAGACAACCCCCCACCCAAGTCGTTATTTTGCAACTTTTGTCGAATGATAGGCCATGATGAAAGAAATTTCCAAAGTTATGAGTTGTTGATGGATCAAACACCTACTTACAGGATGCAGATGGAGGCATGCAGGTAGGATCCCACCGCAACAATAGTGCAGGGTGGATTCCAAGGACATGGACGGGGGCGAGGGGGAATGGGACCCGGACGCGGATGGGAACAATTAATCTGCTATAATTGTGGAGGACTGAGGCACTACGCATGTGACTGCAGGAACCCAACAAGAGCCTGTTGCCCGTACTATTACCAATTTGGCCACGAAGTAGTCGATTACACTAATTTCTTAGATGTGGGAAAAAGGGGTGCTTCTAGCTACTCCCACTCAGAACGTCCAAATGATGAAGGCTTAATCACGCGAGGAAGACCCTAACATGAATATGATGCTCAAAAGTGCTGCAACTATAGGAGAGGATAAGGGGAAGCAACCAGAGGAGGATTTATGGGTTCGTAAGGCCCCCCCAAAACAACCTGAATTTGATTTGGAGCACGTGAAGGAAAAATTTATGGAAGCTAAGAAGAGCTTCACGGAAGCTTCTACTTTGGGTAGCAAGGATCAAATGGAGCCAGAAAGGGATACCTCTATGCTAACTACCTCCTTAGAGACATGCATGAAGCTACTACGGGACACTAAAGCGGTGAAGGGATTGCAAGAGTTGATAACTAGGTGCGCAGGATCAGATGAACTTCGGATGGTCTAGAAACTAGGAAAGCATGCGTTGTGCACTAGGCGAGAGATGCGATTGATTGCCTAGATTGGGGACTATGAGATGGATCAGGTTGTTCTGGACTCTGGGTCAGATGTGAATGTCCTACCTAAATAGACCTGGGAGTGCATGGGCAGGCCTGCACTACAATGGTCTCCTATCCAATTACGGATGGCAAACCAACAGAAGATCTTGCCTATGGGAAGACTACAAGGAGTTATAGTAGACATCGACAGTGCAAGCACACAAACTGATTTTGAGGTCATAGAAATTGTGGACGACAGTAACCCATATCCTGCATTGTTAGGGATAGACTAGGCAACAAATATGAATGGAGTCATCAACCTAAAGAAATGAAAAATGATATTCGAAAAAAAATCTCTCCACATAGTGGTTCCGCTGGACCCAGCCCAAGGGGCGCCCTATACTGAGTCAGTACATGATGAGGACAATGATGATGAACTAGACTGTATCTACTAGATCACAGCGCAAGATTAGGACCAGGTGAATCCGACAATGGACGGAAGAATCTCATGGGACTATGATAGTTCATGCATGTCGGACTTAGATGAAGAGATTGAGCGATGGCAGAACTAATTTCATGAGGTAACGATGCTAAATTGTAATATGATGGTTATATCACTACACCGTGTAACGATAGAGGCAAGGGAGTGGCCAACTGGTGAGGATGCCACGAAAGCAGAGGAACCAGTCAACCAATGCGAAACGATGAACCCGAGACAAAATCCACAAGATGCACCTGTGGAGGCACTGTGCACGACAATTGCTCAAGAATGGAGTACATGCCCAAAGATTCGGCAGAAGTGGTGCGGATGTCGGAGGCAGGTGCATGGACGGGTTGGAGGGAAAAATGGGGTAAGCATCCATCGGCAACATAGGCTGCAGGTGTATGTTGTGTAGACACCCAACCAAATCAGAATCACAAGTCCAAATTCACCACAACAATCCAGTTCGCCAGCAGCCCATGACAAAGTCAAGAGGGAAACAGGGGGAAGCACGAACAACGTCCGCCTGATAAACCGACCCACTGGAAAGATGTGGATACTATGGGTTCGATGGGCCTATAACAAAAGGGAGGCGAAGGTAAGATTGTCAATAATAAGGCAGGATGGAGCCCAGAATAAGCGGGCTAACAGCAAGCCTCGCGAAGGCAATAAAATATGGGCACTACTAAGAAAGAAAAGCACACTAGTAGGGGAGGGAATCAGCAAGGTTGAAAATGGCGACGCACAAGTAGGCTGCGCGAGTCTGCACATAAGGGAACCAGGCCATGCCGGGTCTCCCGCAGAACTAGAATGAGTTGCGACCCTTCTATCATGGCTGCACTCGCACCTATGGAAGGATACACCCCACACAAAAGCACACTAAGAGATAACGGCTACAAAGGTACTCGCAAGGTGCCCACAGCCCGGGCTAGCAGGAAAGCTGAGACATCACACTTGGGGTGTGACCACCTAACTAGCTGTAGAAAACACAATCTTAGTGCCCCAAGCAGTTGAAAGAAGACGCAGGACTATAAACAAGTCTATGGGAAGCCGGTGTGGAAAATAGGTTCGGTACAGAGTCATTCGGTCTGCAAAATTGCGGCTGCACCACAAGGGTTGTGCTGCCGCACGGAAAGGTTGAGAGGTGACCGTTAACACCACTATTCCTGACAAGAAATTCAAGTTACGACAGGGGGGAGCTAGCGGCGGGCCATTAATATAGAAGTTTCGAGCTCGATACGAAAATATCTGCAGCCTAGCCGTTATTAATGAACTGAAAGTGGAGAGAAGGGATCCATTCAAAAGTACGAGTTCATATTGAAACTTGTCACCAACACTGGGTTATTCAAGATTTGAACCAGTAAAAACCAGAAAACACTCAGCTACCAGGCATCCCATGAGTACCATGGCGAGAACCCGAGCAAGCATCAAAGACCGAGGGGTGTGAATCGCTACCCAGCTACTAGCCAGTAAACTAATGAGGAAATGCTGCACAGATGAGGTGCCAGCTCTTGTCATTGCGCTTGCGGAGCAGTGCATGGAAGGGTTCAGTTCAACTAGGCATAGTTTTTATGCGATGAGTTTTTGAAAAATTGGCAGGAAGCACAGGAAAAAGGTAAGACATTTCATTATGCATAGTTACTGCTATCAATCCTTCTGGTTGCAGGAGAACTATCGCAGGGTAGCCAGTTTCCCAGCATTGAGGACAACCTACCTGAAGCAGTGCGGTATACTTCGCTCTGGGCTACAAAGGACGCAGCGAGGGTTTGTGAAATCAAGGTTTTTTGGACCTTCATGGAGGGGAGTTTCGGACACGGATCGCTCACAGACTACGAATGTCTCCAACGATATACAACAATTTTCAAAGCACAACCAAGTTCAAAGCGGACATGCATAACTTATATATCTGGGCATGGAAGGATCCAAAATGAGCATGGGTCACGCTCCCGTTCATTGCAATGGATGATGTCATTTACGAGGTATTGGTAGCATGGCCTCTAGAGTGGGACGCCCCAGACAAGGCCATACTAGAAAGAATGGCAGCACATCAGCAAAAAAAAGAAATCCAGTAGCGACTCACTCAATTGACAGAAAAGACACGTCAAGGACAAAAGGCAGCTTCATAACAGGAGGAAACCAAGGAAGTGATAACTGAAGAGATCATGGCAAATCAAGAAATGGCCTAGAAGCAGGACATGCAAAAGGAAAAGGAGACGCAGGAACACACGAACAATATTACAGAATTGACCCAAGTCAAGCAGTCGTGCAGCAAGGAATCACCGCACACATGCAAAAAGTCAAAAATAGAAAAAGCTTTGGAGAAAGCGTTTATTGACAGCAGCAAACCAGCAAGCAATGTCCCTACAAGTGCATTTGCGGAACTGATCACAGAGAAGAAAATTGTGTTGGGGGAAATCTGAGCGCAATTGCAAGAATTATAGGTGTGACCCCTGGGTGGGGTAATCTTAAATTTAGCATAGGACACAGTTGTAGCCGAGAAGATGGTACGCACCCACATAATGAACACCTTAGTGTTGCCAGCAGGCGCTGTCTTAGCAGAAGTCGAAGGTGACGTGCGTAGTTGGGGTTTGAATATGGCTGCTCTTCCTAGAGAAATCCTATACCAACTACAGGATGGGGTAACCATTGAGCTTAGTGCCAGAGAAGGCCGCGTCCTTCAAACCATGATGGAGCATAAGGAAAATCTGGAGTAGGTCACTCTCCAGCGTGATGACTTGGTCAAACACAGCTAGGACATGGAACAGGCCATGACAGAAGCTTGCAGCAAGGTACTGGAGCTAGCTATCCCCGCAGAACTTCCAACAACTGACAAGATTCATCACATGGCTGTAGGATTCCGTACGGCCCAAGAGGAGGTTGCGAAGGCTCAGTGGGAATTAAATTTACAAATTACAGAGATAAGAGTGAAGGCACAGCCGCCCACACTGTCGAAAGTTTGAGAGCAACGCCATGGCGAAATTCAAGACAGACTGGAAATGCTAAAGTGCAATGTCCAAGATTGCTCGGGATTATTAGATTAGTCCCTCCTTACGCTCACCTCCCTACAGGAACACCCAACCATACAACAAGTAGAAAACAAAGCACAGGAGTTGCAACAGGCTTATGACATAGTCTGAGGGATTGCACAAACGGTCGCTATCACACAGCAGTTGGCTAAAATGAAGGAGGCCCAGGCTCTCAAGGCACAATTTGACTCTGCGCGGCAAAAGGAGGCAGTGCTTAAAGAACACATCCAGCCCTGGCTTGATGAAGCATTCATGGTATCCATAACCATCGAGGGAAAGTTAGCACACATGTAGGTAGTATATGTTCCTAGACAGGAAACTGCAAGTGATATTGATGCATCGATGGCTCACGTAGAATAGGTACAGAGGATAGCGGAGGAGTTTGTTGCAAGTACAAGTGACACGCAGAAATTACTAACCGACCTCCATGCGAAGATTACCGTGCTAGTTGAGTGACTCGGGATGAGTCACGATGATTGTGTTGGGGGATTGTTGGGTAGCGAAGGCCCCGCATAACGGTTTTGGGGCTCAAAGCCCGCAATTTTGGGTAAAGGTATGGTAAAGACTCTGCGAGATGCATGGAGTGTGAAGTGTAATGAGTCAAGTCAAAGGATTGCCTACCCAAAAATAATGTAAAATGAGTTAGCCTGCCCATGGTATGTGGACCATGGAAATGTATAAATAGAGCAAGGCTCTATGGTTAGAAGTTAGTTTTCTTAGAAAATATTTTGATCTGGAATGTAATGGGTTTATGAAGCAAGAAGTCTTGGAGTGCTTGTAAGTCCAAGTCAAGGGTGTTGGGAGATAGATAGAGGCTATGCAGCCGTGTGCATAGAGGCTTGGTAGAGTCTGTAGCTGTGTGTGTGGACCCCTACAGCTGAGTGCGCAGGGAAGATCTAGTTGTATGGACAAAATATTTTAATAAAGATAAGTGGTTTCTGAAGTATCGCGGACCTATTGTGTTCTGGTTTATCCATCTGTTCTATGAGTTTATATCTTTCTTTATGATTGTGCGCACTAGGTTTTATTGTTAAATGTTTGCTTAAAGACTGTAACAAAAAGCTCAGATCTGTAATAATTTCATTAATAAGCAAGTACACCCGCGCAGATCTTTGAGGAAGCCCGATAATTATCCAGAGTGGCGCGAGGCCATAAAATTGTTCATGACCCCTCCAGACCACATCAAGACATCCCAAGGGTGTGGAAACCTGGTTCCAACACCCTCCCCTACTACTTTGGGTGAGACCTCAGTTCGTTCTCTGTGGGCTGTTGCTGAGAGGGTCGGTAACTGTGGGATTTGTTTGGCTAAATAACTCTTCCGAACCTGGGTCAGGGCCCAATAAGCCAACACCTTTTCCGGGACCAATCATCCACCCCTTGATAATAATCGATTCAACCATTTCCAGATGCACCTTTCCACTTTTCTAATCATCCACATCTATTATAGTTTGTTATAATTGTTTAGTTTCAAATGAAATCCCGTGTATTTTATACCCTAATCCAAAAAATTTGAAAGGTAATGAGAAAAAATAATGAATATGTGCCATATCTTTTTCAAACATTCCATTAATAATAATGAATTCTTTGAGTCCATTAACCTCCACACTTATTACTCTACAAAATATATCCAGGGTACTTTTAAAAGAATATAGGTCCATAATATTTCTAGTGGAGCATGTTAGCAGATCATCCATAAGAAAAAGGTGGGAAATAATAACTAAATCAAGAAATTTCACTCCTTCAAGGAGGCCCATTGCTTGTGACCTGGACATTTGTCACTAAATGTCTCAATGAAAATAACAAAAAGAAGAGTTGAAAGAGGCATCCTGGAAGGATTCCTCTTGAGACAGAGAAGATGGAAGATGGAGATCCATTTATTATAACCACATAGGAGGAATTTCGATTGTACCCCATGATCAAATTGACAAAATTAATTTCAAAACCTAGTTGAATGAGAACTAGCTCAAGAAAATATCAATTTACCTTGCCATACATTTTAGATAGATTGAGATTCATAATAATTTCATCTAAGTTGTCCTTGACTGTGTAAGAATTCCTATGTGACAACTACTGTTTCATGGATGTTTCTATGATGAAGAAATCCAAATTTTTCGTTTGAAATGAAAGAGTTGATAACTAATGTGATTAGACATGTTATAATTTTAGAGATAAGTATATAAATAAAATTGCAATAGGAAATAAGAATGTATTCCATAGAGAAGGAGCCTTGTTGTGACTTTAGAATGAGGTAGAGAAAGGATAGTTGTATGAGGCTAGAAATTTACCTGAGGACTAGGATTCTCTCACAACCTTGACCATCCTCTTTTTATAGATCATAAATTCATAGATAAAACTCCAATGGAAATTCATCAAGACCAAGACTCTTACCTCATTGCATTGAAGATAACGTTGACTAGATTTCCTTTCCGAAGACTTCCTCAAATAGGAAATGACTCATCTCCTCATTGAAAAGATGTGTAAATTGAGAGACTACCTATATAATATGCTAAATAAGACACCCTAGGGGAGACAGAAATAGCTTCTAGAGATATCTAACTCCTTATTATGATTTATCCCTAGAGGAGAACAAAAGTTTGCATAATGGGCTTGTAATGCTCTCGATAGTATTGTTTTGTTTCCTACCATTGGTATAGTTATCAAATAAACTAGTGTTGTTGTCTCCTAAAGATAACCAAATTTCCTAGATTTTCAATTGTTATTTTCCTCTTCTTCTAACAATAGAGAATGCTTCTCTGCCTCATGGGATATCATCATCTCCTACTGATCCTTCAGTATAGAATTTGGGTCCATTAAAGAGAGGCTTCCCTATATCCTTTGTTCAACCTCGATTAGCCTCAATGTTTTCTATTATTGTATTCTTTGGCCCATTTCTTGGAGGATTTCCTGACAAATTTCAAGTTTCTAGCAAATTTCTCCATATAGGATGATGATTATAACACCCTTCTCCCACATCTACCAAAGTAATCGGCCAACTAGGGTAAACATGTGACCAGAATTTACTATGATATGATTCGACTCCCTATGTTTCAGTTAAGAAAGTGGAACGAGGGGAACACATCACATAGACCTTCCACATAAGAAACAGAACTCCTAGAAGCCATCCCAATCACTCAGGTAACCAGCCCCTTAGTTTTAATTCATCAAACCCCTGGATGCTCCATTAATATGGGACATGGTGCATCTAGGAGGTTCAAAAAGCTCCCACAATAAGGACAAGGGAGCTTCTAGGTAATTTTTCCCCAATGATGTGCTTGCGACTCTGGGATTTGTGCCACTTTTTCTAGCCCAAAGCCAAGGTCATTGTCCAGAACTCAATGACACCTTTAGAAATGAAATTTCCTATTGGAACAAAGATACGCTTGTAAAAACATCAACAAGGACTAGATTGGACCCCTACTAGCCATGCTAGGAATTTCATCAAACATGTCACAAACATGAAAGCTACAGGTCTTAACAACATAACTGAACATAGGGGTACTTTACTTATCTGATAATTGCTAAGAAGCATTGGTGCCTCAACACATTACCTACAATTTCATCTATTAGGCCATAGATACATTGTTCATTCATTTACAACTAAAAACAGGATGAGATCCTGCTGATGCCTCTAAAATCATTGCATCAACATCGGGGAAAACCACCCTGTCTGGACCTTAGTACAGCTCCTTTTCCATTTGGTGTGGTGGCTCTGACTGGATGTAATGGGACTAGTTTCCCAGTGATATATGAGTTGATGGGTGATTGGTTTGTAGTGTATAACAAAGGTGATAAGTGTTTTATCCTACAATGCAAAAATATACAAATATAACTGATCTATCCTGAGTATTCTTTTAACAATATGATTTTTGATTGTTTCTATTAAACAAATAAACATAAAGATGACTTATTCATAAAATAGAAACATGCATTCATATGATGATTACTTTGTTTAAGTAGTTAAAAAAAGTAATAGTAAAAACATTATCGCATTGATCATAATATATATCACTGACATATATATCCAAATGATAGCAATTCTAAAACATTCAGAAATGACAAGCTAAAGAATTTTCTCTATGTGAATGAAATTTCTCAACATTGCTATATATATATATATATATATATATATATATATATATATATATATATATATATATATATAATAGCAATGTTGAGAAATGTTCATTCACATAGAGAAATAAGACAAAAACAGTGATAATAGTACCATATGCATTTGAATTATCCCGATGTAAACAACATTCAGATTCTGCTTTCCTATTTGATAACACCTTCAAAAGATGCAAAAGTGAAAATCTTATAAAAGCCTCTTTGACAAAAATGTAGAACTTTGGTCCAATTTTTGATAAAAAAAATATTAGAAGTACAATAGTGCAACTCCCAAGTCAAGTTTTAATACAAATTGCAGACCCTTTCTAAATACATGAAAGGGTCTTAAATACTAAAAATAAAAACAAACTATCAATAAAAATCGCTATGCACTGGTCTAACTATAGACATATAAATCTGGGATTCATCATGAAAATAGCAGTGCTGTAGTGGTTGAATGAATTCATTGTATCGACTTCTTTTCCTGTGATTGCAGCTAATAGATTGCAAGCATAGGCTGGATTTCTGGAGGCTAACTCATCCTGGAGTGTAGCTGATTTGTATAGGTGGCATCAGAGAGTTTGGATATCATGTAGTTGATTGTATCTGAAAGACATTTTATGGCCATCTGCTGGCTATGTGGCTTGACAAGGAAAAACCAGAATGTTTCCCATGTCAAGCTTTGGATTCATCCAATCTGTTTTTCCTTGTGCACCAGCTTTTATTTCCAATGCTGTTCCACCGGTTTTGCTTTTGGGAGTTTACTTGGAGAGTAATCAGTGATCAAATTAGACATATGCAAACTGTTATTTATCAATTCCATGAGACCATTTATTGTAGTTTTGCATCTAGAGGTTTCTCTTTCAGCTTTCATTAACTGGAATTCCCATTCAAAAACAAGATTTCCTTATGTGGTTCTTGTATTCTTGGCAGGTTGGCAGCCATTCCTTTTGTGGAATCTTGCCAGGACAGAAAATTGGTTAATCTTTCATCTTCCTTTTCTAATTCAAGTCTGGCATCTACTGCCTTCTCAATCATTGATGCAGAGATGTCGAATAAGGGGTTGACCAATGATATATTGTGGCAATAATATCCAACTATTGGGAAAAGGCATGAAAGAACAGATAGAGAGGTACAAGGGTTATCCATAGGTAAGAAAATTCAGAACAGAAGCCTTGGAAATAACCAAATTTGTGCAATTTGATCCTCCTTTGCCTTCTTTTCTTGCTCACTTAACATCTGAAGTTTACTCAATTCCTAAGACAACTCATGTTGTTTAAGGAGAGTCTACTCATCAATCCTTTGTTTTTCAAGTTTCAACTGCTCTTTTAATCGCTCATTTTGTTACCTTTGTTCTATTAACTGTTGTTCAAGTTGATTTATCTTTTGTTGTTGCTCTGTTGATTGACCTCAAGTTGAGTAATTGTCTGATCCTTTACCCTCATCAAATGGATGACCTCTAAGGCTTTATCTATAGTTTCCGCTGTGTAAGCTCCTGCAAACTAAGATATCTTTGTTAAATCTTTGGAGGGATTGACTTCTGCTTTCCATACCACGTTCATCATTTTTGCTTGAGTTAAAAGAGGACTTTGATCAATTTCCCCTTATTCCTATGTCTTTTAACTATAGCCCTATGCTTCAAACTGTAGAAGACATCGAGAGGTGGTATTTCTTCAGTTTGTAGTACAATCTCCTCAGTAGGATTCTCGAGAATAATCTCTATGTCCTGCTAAATTCTGGGTAGGCCGCTTGTTCCTTTAATCGGAATTGTGATAACTTTTGGCTTTTGCAATGTAGGCATTTTTGGTGTAGTGAGCTCTTGAGATTTATTCAGGTTATGGATGATTGAGTCAAACTGTTCCCATTCCTTGATTAAATTAGGATCAATATTGATATTCGTATCAAGGGGCTCACTAGTTCCTTCTTGTGTCTGCTCCCTTTCTATTGGGTCCCTATAATACTAGTGATTACCCCATTACTATTGTAGTTGTACCCCTTATTAATATTGTTGTGCCCCTATTATCCCCATATTGTTATTACTGTGCCCCATAGAATCCCTCTATTGTTATTTTTGTGGCTTTATATTATTATTGTTAGGTCGACTGGGTTATATTGTGACTCCTTAGACTCCTATATATAGAAAGGAGGTTTTGTCATTTGAATCATCCAATAATTTTTCATTTATGTAATGTAAAGGAGGTTGCCCCCTTGAAGAGGCTGAATTCTAAGGCGTTGATCTATCTTTTCTATCTTTTTCTTGAGCTAGTTTCATAACATTTGGTATCAGAGCTTTGGATTCTAGGGTTTCGCTGCTCCAAAAAGGTCATCGTGACATTTTTTCTATAACTTTTTTTCTGTGACGTTTCAGAAGTTGCAAAAAAAAAACCATTTGAGAAGAAATCGCGCTGAACCTCGGGTACAAATTTCAGAGCTGTTCGCGCTATATTTAAGGAGATATGATCTGAGGAAGTTGGTCTTTTTGCAGACTCCTGAATTACATTCCAAACTGGTGACCTGGGGAAAAGCATCATAACTTTCTATCTGGGGATCGGATTGAAATTTCATAAGAGTTTATAGAAAGAGGATGGACTTTAGTTTCTTGTATGCATTTTTCAGATCCAAAGGTCAAAATAGTGACTCGTGGCAAGTCGTACAAGTTCGCTCTACTGAACTAGTCTATAATCAAGTCACTGTGGGAGATTTCACATAACTCTTCCTTGGAGAATCCAATTTGGGTCAGACTTGTGGCATTGGAAAGAGGACACCAATGGCTACTGCAAATCACAAATTCAGATCTAGATGATTGGAAAGTACAGAGACACATCAGAGGCAATATCGAGCTCCTACAAAGTGAAAAAAGGTGTGTAGATTTTCTTAAATTTTTGCTTAAGCTTGGTTTGAAAATTTATTTTGAAGGAATTCAAAGGGAATAGTAGAGCATTATTATTGGTAACTGATGCCCCGAGGAAGGAAAATGCAAACACCTAGTAAGGAACCTGAAAGCTCTAGCATGACTCATGAAGAAGAGGAAGAAATGCAACATGATATATCAAAATTACAAGACCAAGTGCAACAACTGTCCCTTGCACAAAAAGGAACAGAATCTAAGATGGATGGTTTAAAGAAAGGCGTAGAAGCTAAGATGGATTATTTAAAGAAAGGTGTAGAAGCTAAGATGAATGACGTGGAAGCTAAGATGGATGATTTGAAGATAGATTTGAGGATAGACATGGAAGAATTGAAGATAAATATGAATAAGTTGCTACAAGAAAGGGTCACCAATGGTGAAAGGGTAGTAAAGGAAACTCATGATGAGAACAAAAGAAATGTTAATTATGATTCCGTAGACTCTAATGTTGGATCAAAGACCCACCATATTCCAAAAATCGATATGAGGAAGTTTGATGGCAAGGATCCCGCAACATGGATATTACAGAGGGAGCAATTTTTCGATCTCAATAATGTGCAAAACACACAAAAGGTACGTATTGCAACTTTATATTTGGAACCAAATCAGTTTGTATGGTATCAATGGCTTTGCTCTCGTAAACAGTTTATCACTTGGGCAATTTTTACGGAAGAATTGATAGCACATTATGAGGATACAAAAAGCAACATTTTTTTTAGCCAATTGATAAGTCTCAAACAAAAGGGTTCGATAATGGAGCACATTGAGGAGTTCCAAAAATTGAACATAAGGGTAAAAGATATTCCAGAGGAGCATATGATTGATGTGTTCATGGGGTCTTTAAAGGATAATATCCAACATGATGTTCGCCTTTGGGAACCTAATTCATTAGAGAAGGCATTCAGGTTAGCAAGAAAAATGGAAAGAAAAATTATGGCAACCAGGAAGCATACCACTCACAACTATAAAGATGGAAGTGTTGTTGCCGCTAGTATTCCACAACCTATAAGGTTTATACCATAACAATTGGAAGAAAAAAGAGCAAAAGGGCTTTGTTACAGTTGTGATAGCAAATACACTAAAGGTCATAAGTGTGCTGAGAAGAAATTATTCTACATAGATTGTGAAGAGGAAGAAGAAAAGGAGCAAGAAAGGTCAAAAGAAGAGGATATACTCCAGGAAGAAAGCCTAGATAAAGAAGAAATGAATCCAACCATATCTTGTAATGCATTGGCGGGAATTACCACTCCTCAAACCATCAAGATAGAAGGACAAATCAAGAAGAAAAAGGTAATAGTGTTGATTGATTCAGGAAGTACCCACAATTTTATTCATTGTAAGGTAGCAAGAGAATTGAATTGCTTCTTATATCCAGCACCAGAGTGTCAAGTGATGGTTGCAAATGGAGGAACAATAAATTGCTCAGGAAAGTGCCATAATATCAAGCTATCCATGGAGAATATGTATTGACTAGCCCAATGCTTTCCATTCCAATGGGAGGTGCTGATGTTGTACTAGGAGTCCAATGGCTACAATCCTTGGGTACAATAGCTTTTAATTTTCAAGAACTTTTCATGAAATTTTCTGTGGAAGGAAAGGAAGTTGAATTAAGGGGTATTGCAGGGAAACCGAGAAAGATAATCAGCTCTAACAGTATGACAAAGCTTCTAAAAAAGGAACAAAGAGGTGTAGTTGCATAATTATGTTCGCTAGATGTTTCCACAGTGGAATCATCTATTTGTCCAGATCTCCAAAAAGTCTTGGACAATCATTCCAAGGTATTTGAGACTCCCAAAGGTCTCCCACCTATTCGTGATCATGATCATGCTATTCATCTGATTCCAGGAAGTGTTCCTCCAAACATCAGGCCGTACAGATATCCCTATGCCCAAAAGAGTGAAATTGAACGTATGGTTGCAGAAATGCTAGAGGCTGGTATAATTCAACCAAGACAAAGTTCTTTCTCTGCTCCAATCGCATTTGTGAACAAGAAGGATGGATCATGGTGCATGTGTCCGGATTATAGGGAGCTCAACAAGCTCACTATTAAAGATAAGTTTCCCATTCCTGTCATTGATGAATTACTGGATGAATTGCATGGATCAATTTACTTCACCAAGTTGGATCTTCATTCGGGATATCATCAAATCAGAATGAAGATTGAAGACATTCCGAAAACAACATTTAGAACTCATGAGGGTCATTATGAATTTTTGGTCATGCCTTTTGGCCTTACCAATGCACCTTCAACATTTCAAGGTTTGATGAATTCAATTTTCAAACCATTCCTTAGAAAATTTGTGTTAGTATTTTTTGAAGATATACTAATCTACAGCAAGTCTTGGAAGCATCATGTTGAACATGTTGACAGGGTGCTACAACTATTGGAGGAGAAACAATTATATGCAAAAAGATCCAAATGTTTCCTTGGAGTACAAGAGGTGGAATATCTGGGTCATATTGTATCTCATGAAGGAATTAAGGTAGACCCTAGCAAAATTAAAGCCATTAAGGAATGGAAAATTCCCACATCCATAAAGCATCTGCGAGGATTTATCAGGTTGAGAGGGTATTATCGCAAGTTTGTTAAGAATTATGGGAGAATAGCAGCACCTCTAACAACATTATTGAAGAAAGATGCATTTTCATGGACTCTAGAAGCAACAAAGGCATTCGAACATCTTAAAGAGGCAATGTGCCAAGCACCGGTCTTAGCTACACCGGACTTCACAAAAACCTTTATTGTGGAATGTGATGCTTCAGGAAATGGAATTGGTGCTGTTTTAATGCAAGATGAAAGACCCATTGCTTTTGAAAGTCGTCCAATCAAGGGAAAGTTTTTACACAAAGCTATTTATGAAAAGGAAATGTTGGCAATACTCCATGCACTTAAGAAATGGTGACCCTACCTAATGGGAAAAAACTTCAAGGTAAAAACGGATCATGATAGCCTTAAATACTTTTTAGAACAAAGATTATCCTCTAAAGAGCAACAAAAGTGGGTCACAAAGATGTTGGGTTATGACTTTGAAATCATCTACAAAAAGGGGAAGCAAAATGTGGTGGCAGATGCACTCTCAAGAAAGGATGAGGATGTGGAAGCATTGTTGTGCGCCATTTCTATTATCCAACTATATTTAATAAACGAAGCAAGGGATGAATGGAAGAATGACGAAGAAGTGTGGGCACTTATTCGAAAGTTACAACAAGATTCCAGTATGTCTGATACATTTAGCTGGAAAAATGATTCCTTATGGTACAAAGATCGCTTATACCTCTGTAAGAATTCCCAGCTAAAACAAAAGATTCTTATGGAATTGCACACTTATCCCTTAGGAAGGCACTCAGGATTTTTAAAAACTTACCACAGGGTTAAGAAGGAATTTTTTTGGGATGGCCTTAAAGCAGATATTCAAAATTTTGTGGCGGAATGTTTGGTTTGCCAACAAAATAAAGTTGAAACAATTAAGACATCGGGTCTATTACAACCTTTATCCATTCCAAGCCAACGTTGGGAGGAGGTTTCAATGGATTTTATCACAGGTTTACCCACGTCTGAGGGAAAGAGTGTCATCATGGTGGTAGTTGACAGACTTACGAAGTATGCACACTTTTGTGCATTATCACATCCATTTAAAGCCAGTACAGTTTCTACTGCATTCATGGAAACAATTCAAAAGCTACATGGAAACCCAAAGATTATTGTAAGTGACAAAGATCCCATTTTCACTGGAAATTTTTGGACAAAATTATTTTCTTGTCTTGGTACTCAGTTAGCTCATAGCTCATCTTATCATCCTCAATCTTATGGGAAAACTGAGATAGTAAACAAATGTTTGGAAGGATATCTTCATTGCTTTGTATATGATAAACAAACACAATGGGTCAAATGGTTGCCTCTGGCTGAATGGTGGTATAACACTTCCTTCCATACAGCAACAAAAATGACCCCATTTATGGCACTTTATGGGTATCAACCACCATCCATCACATCATATTTAAGAGAAAATTCTAAGGTTCAAGCAGTGGAACATCACATTGAACATCAACGACAAGTCCTCCAACTCTTAAAGGATAACCTTGTGTTGGCACATAATAGAATGAAACAATAGGCAGATCAACATCGTAGCAAAAGAAGTTTTGATGTAGGTGATTGGGTATTCCTACGGCTACAACCATATAAGAAAATGTCCCTCAAGCAAGCTAAGAAGGATAGTAAATTATCACCAAAGTATTATGGTCCATACAAGGTGTTGCAAAAGATTGGTACTATGGCATACAAATTGGAGCTTCCTTCAGCTTCTCGATTGCACCCAATTTTCCATGTTTCATGTTTAAAGAAGGCTATAGGCGACAAGCTCCTAGTTCAAACAATATTGCCAGAACTTGACGAGGAAGGAAAAATTATATTGGAACAGGAAGCAGTCACAGAAACAAGAACTCGACAGCTACGAAATCGATCAATTTCGGAGTATCTTATCAAGTGGAAGAACTTATCCGCTGAAGATTCCACATGGGAGGATGAGAATTTTATATAGAAGCATCCAGAACTTCTCAAGCGTTGACAACAACACTTTTTTGAAGGAGAGGGGCATGTTGGGTCCCTATAATACTAATGATTACCCCATTACTATTGTAGTTGTGCCCCTTATTAATATTGTTGTGCCCCTATTATCCCCATATTGTTATTACTATGCCCCATAGAATCCCTCTATTGTTATTTTTGTGGCTTTATATTATTATTGTTAGGTCGGCTGGGTTATATTGTGACTCCTTAGACTCCTATGTATAGAAAGGAGGTTTTTTCATTTGAATCATCCAATAATTGTTCATTTATGTAATGTAAAGGAGGTTGCCCCCTCGAAGAGGCTGAATTCTAAGGCATTGATCTATCTTTTCTATCTTTTTCTTGAGTTGGTTTCATAACACTTTATTGGGTCTTTTCTTTTTCAAGAGTCTTTTCAATAATTTTCTCTTCATAGTGGCCTTCTAGTTGCACCATAGAGGAAGTATTTAACAAGTCCAGAGGTAGTGTGTCCAATCTCTGTGTCTTGAACTTGTAAAATTCCTCTAGTCCCTCTGCTCCCAATTTGATTTTTTCCAATTGTTTTACTTGAGAAAATAACTCGGCTGAAGCAAACAAATCATCATAACTATCCTTCTCATGTTCAAACTTGGCAATTTTGGCTTGAGAAGTGACATTGTAGGCAACATATTTAGGATCATACTACCTTTTTGGGATGACTGCTAACTTTAACATTTTTATTTTCTCAGCTTCCTTCTCTGCATGTTTGAAGTCATGTAGCATGAAAGCACCACATCGGAGGGGAAATGAAGGCCACGTATGCTTTTTAGACTCCTTTAGGTTCCTTGACATCCCTTCTACTGTTATCTAATGAGCCAACTCTCAGGCAAGTAACTTATTAGGGATGTATAAGGGAAGGACATGTGGGTTAGTAGTGCTGCCGAAAAGTCTGATGTAGTTGAACTTTTCTTCACCAAACCAACTACCAATTATAGTTAGGTCGACATAAGCTTCCTCGGACAACCTAGGAGTGGGTTTATTGAATATGGAATAATACACGGGGAGGATGAAACCATGACATATTCTATAAAGATGATTTTTTTAATGGGCTTTCCATAGTTCCTTATGATAGATATGAATGGGGTTGGGGTCCTATGGAGTCCATTTCCAACCTAATATGGGATATTCAGAATTGAAACAAATAATGTTTACAATATAAGAACTCATATAAAACGAGGGTATTACCTGGGTAGTCACGAACATGTTTTTCCTATAATCAAGTATTTGGTTGGCCATTTTATCAGACAAAATGGTCTCCCAATCCATGATATAGGAATTGAATACAACCTCCATTAAAGGTACCATCGCTATAGAAAATTTGGCAGAATCATGGACTCCAAAGAGTCTGCACATCATAGCACCAACATAACAGTAAGGAGATTCCAATGAGTTTACAGAGTACATACCCGATGATTCATGCTTGTGCTTGGTCAGAAAATGCCTCCATTGTCTGATGGGGTCAGATTTGATGGCGTTTTCTTTGGAAAAATCCTCCAAAAATGCTTTGTTATATCGCTTCTGCGGTTTAGGAAAATGGTACATTCTTTTGATATCTTCTACTTTGAATGACCCGAACATTCTTCCATCAGCCGTAAAGAAAGTTCTATCTGTGATATTGACGCTTTCAATAACACATCTTACCAAGTCATTATAGGGTAAAACCTTGGCATGGGCTGTTATTCTATGAAGAAAGGAGCTGGCCAAATCCTTAAGAGTATTCTTCGACTTGTTTGTGGAATCTGTTGTTGCCACTTCTTCTTTGATCTCTCCCGGGTCCTCGGCTTCCAATAAATTATAAATACTTTCCTAGGAAGTCTTACCTAGACCAAGGCAGGTAGTATCAGATATCAAGACCTTCTTCATTGGTTCCTCTTTGGCTATGATGGGGGCCTTTGGTTTCTTTGACTTCTTCGTCATTTTCGCTGGATTCATCAACTCAGACTTGCTCTGTAGAAGAAACAAAAGAATGTAACAGAGAAAAGCCCATTCAAAGCCAATGGAACATAAGAAGATTAATGGTAGTTCAAGCGTGATAAGCAATATGAAATCAAATATTATCACGGATGAAATCCTTGAAGGATTCACCCTTAATTTCTCTATTAATGACTTCCGTAACCGCCAATCGTGATACTTAAATTTCATAATGATATGCCGCATTGCACATATTAGTAACAGTCCTTTAAAGTGGATCTCTTGGCTTTCTTGATCAGCGATTAGCGAAAATCGTTATCACAGATTGGGAGGCACAAAAGTTGTGCTTTAGCTGTTTCCATACATAGCTCCGATTGCGATAAAAGCGAGTTATAATGTGAAGGTGGGATAATCAACATATCCTTTGTTTTTCATTTATAATTGATTTAAGTTTTAAACCCAAAAACATTCGTTTAACAACCCTTTATTGAAAAGGGCACTTTTAATGAAATCGCATCAGCAATTGCCAATGGATAGTTATGTGTCTCATGCCTTCAACGATGGCCAATTGTGATCGGATTATCGCATCAGAGATTTGCCAATGAGAGCCTTTTAAGTCTATCCTTTAAATAAAGGATGCGACAAATTATTTTACATTTGTTTTACAAAAGGGTCTTGGTTGATATTTATATCGAATTTGACCTTTTCATAAGGACTTTCATGTGTTATGTGGTTAAATAAAAGTTTGCGATTATTATTGAATTATTGATTTTAACTAAGTCTTAAAAAGGGGACCCATTTCTCATTAAATTTTTGGATAAAATTTTTGAAAATGGGAGGTTTGTTGTATAGCACAACATTTGGTGATTCTCTGGGAGAAACAGTTATCTCTGAGAAAGTAATGCAATATCTATAACTTTCTTAATTTGGAAACCGTTGAGGATAAAGAAAAAAATTTAAGAATAGTTAGATAAAGATTAACTCTGAATATAATCAAAATTAAATATTTTTGTAATTCCTTTTCCAATCTTAAAAATAAAAACATTCTGGGTTTATTCAAGCTTTGATTGGTTGGTATAGATAAAGCAGGGGGCTTCTCCAACTTATCTTTTAAGTTTACTTTGTTGTCACAGGTAATGTCTCTACTGCCAGTAGACGTTTATAGTCTCGACAGGGTTACCTTTTAACCATTTACTCATTCATTATTACATCCATGTAAGAGTATAACTTTTGAAAGATAAATTCAAAAAGATATGTTTACACATATTTTTTCTTTTTGTATTTTCTATTCTTTTTAAAAGATAAAAAGCTATTTTTCTGGTTTGGTGGCCAACTATTGACAATGCCATTCACTAGTTGTAATTGAACTGAACAAGCTGGCTCGTGATGAGACACCTTGTCTTATGATTATAAGCCATTACCCTGTTTTGATATGTAGTATTGATAATGTCAGTTTAATTAGTTCCCTATGATCATGGTAAGCAAGCTCATGCTGAGACCTCTTATCTTTTATATCAAACATATTTTAGAATCACACTCTGAAAAATCACAAATGTTAATGGATGAGGTGAATGACTTTCTCCTTAAGAGTCTATGGATGACAATTTAAGAGTTGTAGATGCTAAGTTTGGAAAAATCTTCGGTTTTTTTTTTAACAAATAACCTGTCTTGGCTCTTTAAAACTTGAAATGATTTACAGTATTTTCAAGGCTTGTGAAGGTTTTACAAATTTAAAAGAGGTTTTAAGAGTTTTATTTTTATCTAAATTTCTAGAACTATAGCCTTTTCCTTAAAGGTTTCCATCTATCGAAAGTAAGTGTTTACAATATTTCCTTAAATAACTTTCAAATAGTAAAAGGTCAATGGAAGAATATTTATAGCCTTATTTCCTATAAATAAAAATTCAAACAAACAAAACTGAATATTGAATATTTACAAGTAAGAAGGGGTTACCTCCTTAAGTAAAAAAAAATTTCAAGATAAGCCCATTGACAAGAAGAGAATCTCTCTTTCCTGATAAATCTTGCAATTTGAACATTGATGAGACTATCTTCTCAATGATTTGAAACGGTCCAAGCCACATCTTTTGAAATTTAGTATGTTTTCCTTTGTCTTTGTGCGCTTTATCACATCTCAAAACAAGATCACCAATTTGTAAAAAGTTTGGGCTGATAGAATTTGTATCAAATGAAGATTTAATAATATGTTGATGTTTTGCATGTGCAATTCTAACTTTTTCCCTTTCCTCTTCTAATTTAAGGATTTGATCATATCTTAATTGAAGAGAAGAGGAGGGATTTTCTTCAATAAATTGCATTAGGGCTAGAGATGGGAGTGCTAAGTTTGTTTGTATCACAACTTCTTTCCCATATACTAAATTCAATGGAGAAGTACCTGAGGCCTTCTATGTTATGCGGTCTACCCATAATGCAAATGTCAAAGAATTGTGCCAATTCTTTTGATTCTGGTCAATAGTCCTCTTAATAATCTTGATAAGATTTTTGTTGGTTGATTCTGCTAAACCATTATCTTGAGGGTAGTAGTTTGTAGAATATTTCAATTTAAATCCTCTCTTAATAGCAAATTCAAGTATGGTATTTCCAGAAAAATAAGATGCATTATAAAAAATGAGAGCATTAAGTATGCCAAACCTGGTAATGATGAATTGATCGATGAATTCAATGATTGCATCAGAGTTGGCTACCTTCAAAGGAATTGCTTCTACCCACTTTGTGAAGTAATCCATGGCTATAAGGATATATCTATGCTACTTGGAAGAATGTGGAACAATCTCTCCTATGATATCTAGTCCCCATTGTTCGAATGGTTGTTCAATGTTGACTGGTTGTAAAGGAAATGCTGGTTTCCTTTGTCTTCCACTGGCAGTTTGGCATGTTTTACATTTCCTTACATAGTCATGGGCGTCTTTGAATAAAGTGGGCCAATAATATCCAACATGTATTATCTTGTGAGCTGTTGTATCACCTCCAAAATGTCTACCTGCTGGGCCATCATGTAATTCCTGCAACACCTTTTGTGCTTCAATTTTTTCAAGTCTTAACGAAATCGAATCATAATCCCTTCTAAATAATACAGCATCAATGATTTCGAAGTGTTTTTCTTTCAATCTCAAGGCACGTTTATTTTTGTAAGAGAAATTAGGAGGAGCATGTCCATTTTTAAATAAAAGACTGGATCTGCATATTGAGATTCAGTGTTCATAATACTTATCTTGTTTATTTGAAGAGCATTGTCTGAATCTTCATGCTCTGGAATGTTAGAAGCTCCTGCTAATAACCTGAAAAAACTTTGACCTATCACAATTTTCATTGGTTTTATATCTCAATCATATTCTTGTAATGTTGTAACCCAGTTGGCTCTCTTCTCTCCTACTTCCCTTTGGACTAGTAATTGTCTCACTGTCGAGAATGAAACTATTACTTTTGTATGAGTCTTCAGGAGGAATGGCATAAAGTGTTTAATAGATTTGAATACAGTGAAAGCTTTCTTTTCTACTTCGGAATAATTAAGTTCAGCACCTTGTAGATTAGAACTGAAAAAGGATATGGGTGCTTCAACTTGCTGATCATTGATTTGTGTCAACACAACTGCATAAGAAGTTTCAGATGCTAAAGTATACAAAATAAAATGATTAGAAAAATTTGGAGTGTTCAATGCAGGAGCATTAATGATCGCCTATTTGATTGAATCAAAAGCTTCCTTTTTGTTATGCCCCCATTTGAACATTGAATTTTTCTTAATCATGGTCTGTAAAGGTAAAACAATTTGCGAAAAATTAGGAACAAATCTTTTTACAAAATTTATTTGACCTAAAAATGATTGCATTGATTTTTTATTGTGTGGAAAAGGAATATCAAAAATCTCCTTGATTCTTTCTGGATCAATATAAATGCCATCTTTAGATACGATAAACCCTAAAAGTTTCCCTTGATCAAGAGCGAAGAATGATTTCTTGGGATTTAATGAAATCCCATACCTTTTACAACGTTCAAAGATTTGTTTCAAATCATGTAAATGATTCGCTCTTTTCTTGGAGAAGACAGTTATGTCATCTAAATAGACAATGACTAACTTATTAATCAAACCTTTGAATGTTATATCCATTGCTCTTTGGAAGGTAGCTCCAGCATTAATCAAACCGAAAGGTATTTTCTAGTAGGCATATGTTCCCCATTTGGTTCTGAAGGTAGTCTTTAGTCTGTCATCTGGATGCACCAATATTTGGTTATATCCAGAAAAACCATCCAGAAAAGACATTAATTCGGAACTAGCAACTGAATGAAGAGTCTGTTCCATTGTTGGCAGTGGGAAATTATCCTTTTGGCTTGCTTTATTAATATTTCTGAAATCAATTCAAATCCTAATATCACCATTTTTCTTCCTAACAAGTACTAAGTTAGAAAGCCATTTTGAATGTCTAACTAGAAAAATTATTTTAGCTTTCAAGAGTTTATTCAACTCTGCTTTGATCTGACTCTCCAGATTCAGATGAATTTTGCTCAATTTTTGCTACACAGGTTTCTCCTCAGAAATCATTGGAATTGTGTGTTGTATGATAGAAGTATCATATGTTTTTAGATCGTCATAATTCCAAGCGAAAACATTTTTATATTTATTCAACAATATGATAAAGGCAAATCTTTCTTATCAGGTGAGCCCTAGTCCCAGACTAATATTTTGTGCTTTGGCCTCAGTGCCAATATTTATTAATTCAAACATCAATGTAGAACTTTGATGTTTTGAATTAGTAACTTGTTTAAATTTGTCCTTGATATCATAAAGATCTTCAAGTATTAGGGGTTTACGCAGTGCATTATATTGGATATTGTTTTTGGGATTCAACTGCGTTAAGTAACTCACTAACGTATGACCATTTTCATGAGAGGTAGTCGTAACTGACTAATTTCTCATGATTTTTGAATTGTTCACTTAGCACTCATTGCATCGGGTGATGCTCACAGGGGTGAAGAAGTGGGATTGAAGCTAGTGAAATGAATCACATAGCATCAATCGTCACTTTCGGGGCTTGCACCCCGTAACTAGGGCTTCCCGGGAGGTCACCCATCCCAGATCTCCTCTGGCTCAAGCGCGCTTAATTGTGGAGTTTTCCCACAATCAAGCCCACTTAGCTTGCTACCCCATTTGCAAAACCTTAGCAAGTATTGTGCCTCATGAACCATTCAAGTAGAGATCCCTTCACTCTTTTTGAATTTAAGTATTAGGGGTTTACGCAGTGCATTATATTGGATATCGTTTTTGGGATTCAACTGCGTTAAGTAAGTCATTAACGTATGACCATTTCCATGAGAGGTAGTCGTAACTGACTAATTTCTCATGATTTTTAATTGTTCACTTAGCACTCATTGCATCGGGTGATGCTCACAGGGGTGAAGAAGTGGGATTGAAACTAGTGAAATGAATCACATAGCATCAATTGTCACTTCCGGGGCTTGCACCCGGTAACCAAGGCTTCCCAGGAGGTCAGCCATCCCAGATCTCCTCTGGCTCAAGCGCGCTTAACTGTGGAGTTTTCCCACAATCAAGCCCACTTAGCTTGCTACCCCATTTGCAAAACCTTAGCAAGTATTGTGCCTCATGAACCATTCAAGTAGAGATCCCTTCACTCTTTTTGAATTTAAGTATTAGGGGTTTACGCAGTGCATTATATTGGATATCGTTTTTGGGATTCAACTACGTTAAGTAAGTCATTAACGTATGACCATTTCCATGAGAGGTAGTCGTAACTGACTAATTTCTCATGATTTTTGAATTGTTCACTTAGCACTCATTGCATCGGGTGATGCTCACAGGGGTGAAGAAGTGGGATTGAAACTAGTGAAATGAATCACATAGCATCAATCGTCACTTCCGGGGCTTGCACCCGGTAACCAAGGCTTCCCGGGAGGTCACCCATCCCAGATCTCCTCTGGCTCAAGCGCGCTTAACTGTGGAGTTTTCCCACAATCAAGCCCACTTAGCTTGCTACCCCATTTGCAAAACCTTAGCAAGTATTGTGCCTCATGAACCATTCAATTAAAGATCCTTTCACTCATTTTGAATTTAAGTATTAGGGGTTTACGCAGTGCATTATATTGGATATCGTTTTTGGGATTCAACTGCGTTAAGTAAGTCATTAACGTATGACCATTTCCATGAGAGGTAGTCGTAACTGACTAATTTCTCATGATTTTTGAATTGTTCAATTAGCACTCATTGCATCGGGTGATGCTCACAGGGGTGAAGAAGTGGGATTGAAACTAGTGAAATGAATCACATAGCATTAATCGTCACTTCCGGGGCTTGCACCCGGTAACCAAGGCTTCCCAGGAGGTCACCCATCCCAGATCTCCTCTGGCTCAAGCGCGCTTAACTGTGGAGTTTTCCCACAATCAAGCCCACTTAGCTTGCTACCCCATTTGCAAAACCTTAGCAAGTATTGTGCCTCATGAACCATTCAAGTAGAGATCCCTTCACTCTTTTTGAATTTAAGTATTAGGGGTTTACGCAGTGCATTATATTGGATATCGTTTTTGGGATTCAACTGCATTAAGTAAGTCATTAACGTATGACCATTTCCATGAGAGGTAGTCGTAACTGACTAATTTCTCATGATTTTTGAATTGTTTACTTAGCACTCATTGCATCAGGTGATGCTCACAGGGGTGAAGAAGTGGGATTGAAACTAGTGAAATGAATCACATAGCATCAATCGTCACTTCCGGGGCTTGCACTCGATAACCAGGGCTTCCCGGGAAGTCACCCATCCCAGATCTCCTCTGGCTCAAGCGCGCTTAACTGTGGAGTTTTCCCACAATCAAGCCCACTTAGCTTGCTACCCCATTTGCAAAACCTTAGCAAGTATTGTGCCTCATGAACCATTCAAGTAGAGAACCCTTCACTCTTTTTGAATTTAAGTATTAGGGGTTTACGCAATGCATTATATTGGATATCCTTTTTGGGATTCAACTGTGTTAAGTAAGTCATTAACGTATGACCATTTCCATGACAGGTAGTCGTAACTGACTAATTTCTCATGATTTTTGAATTGTTCACTTAGCACTCATTGCATCGGGTGATGCTCACAGGGGTGAAGAAGTGGGATTGAAACTAGTGAAATGAATCACATAGCATCAATCGTCACTTCCGGGGCTTGCACCCGGTAACCAGGGCTTCCCGGGAGGTCACCCATCCCAGATCTCCTCTGGCTCAAGCGCGCTTAACTGTGGAGTTTTCCCACAATCAAGCCCACTTAGCTTGCTACCCCATTTGCAAAACCTTAGCAAGTATTGTGCCTCATGAACCATTCAAGTAGAGATCCCTTCACTCTTTTTGAATTTAAGTATTAGGGGTTTACGCAGTGCATTATATTGGATATCGTTTTTGGGATTCAACTGCGTTAAGTAAGTCATTAACATATGACCATTTCCATGAGAGGTAGTCGTAACTGACTAATTTCTCATGATTTTTGAATTGTTCACTTAGCACTCATTGCATCGGGTGATGCTCACAGGGGTGAAGAAGTGGGATTGAAACTAGTGAAATGAATCACATAGCATCAATCGTCACTTTCGGGGCTTGCACCCGGTAACCAGGGCTTCCCGGGAGGTCACCCATCCCAGATCTCCTCTGGCTCAAGCGCGCTTAACTGTGGTGTTTTCCCACAATCAAGCCCACTTAGCTTGCTACCCCATTTGCAAAACCTTAGCAAGTATTGTGCCTCATGAACCATTCAAGTAGAGATCCCTTCACTCTTTTTGAATTTAAGTATTAGGGGTTTACGCAGTGCATTATATTGGATATCGTTTTTGGGATTCAACTGCGTTAGTTAAGTCATTAACGTATGACCATTTCCATGAGAGGTAGTCGTAACTGACTAATTTCTCATGATTTTTGAATTGTTCACTTAGCACTCATTGCATCGGGTGATGCTCACAGGGGTGAAAAAGTGGGATTGAAACTAGTGAAATGAATCACATAGCATCAATCGTCACTTCCGGGGCTTGCACCCGGTAACCAGGGCTTTCCGAGAGGTCACCCATCCCAGATCTCCTCTGGCTCAAGCGCGCTTAACTGTGGAGTTTCCTCACAATCAAGCCCACTTAGCTTGCTACCCCATTTGCAAAACCTTAGCAAGTATTGTGCCTCATGAACCATTCAAGTAGAGATCCCTTCACTCTTTTTGAATTTAAGTATTAGGGGTTTACACAATGCATTATATTGGATATCGTTTTTGGGATTCAACTGCGTTAAGTAAGTCATTAACGTATGACCATTTCCATGAGAGGTAGTTGTAACTAACTAATTTCTCATGATTTTTGAATTGTTCACTTAGCACTCATTGCATCGGGTGATGCTCACAGGGGTGAAGAAGTGGGATTGAAACTAGTGAAATGAATCACATAGCATCAATCGTCACTTCCGGGGCTTGCACCCGGTAACCAGGGCTTTCCGGGAGGTCACCCATCCCAGATCTCCTCTGGCTCAAGCGCGCTTAACTGTGGAGTTTTTCCACAATCAAGCCCACTTAGCTTGCTACCCCATTTGCAAAACCTTAGCAAGTATTGTGCCTCATGAACCATTCAAGTAGAGATCCCTTCACTCTTTTTGAATTTAAGTATTAGGGGTTTACGCAGTGCATTATATTGTATATCGTTTTTGGGATTCAACTGCGTTAAGTAAGTCATTAATGTATGACCATTTCCATGAGAGGTAGTCGTAACTGACTAATTTCTCATGATTTTTGAATTGTTCACTTAGCACTCATTGCATCGGGTGATGCTCACAAGGGTGAAGAAGTGGGATTGAAACTAGTGAAATGAATCACATAGAATCAATTGTCACTCCCGGGGCTTGCATCCGGTAACAGGGGCTTCCCGGGAGGTCACCCATCCCAGATCTCCTCTGGCTCAAGCGCGCTTAACTGTGGAGTTTTCCCACAATCAAGCCCACTTAGCTTGCTACCCCATTTGCAAAACCTTAGCAAGTATTGTGCCTCATGAACCATTCAAGTAGAGATCCCTTCACTCTTTTTGAATTTAAGTATTAGGGGTTTACGCAGTGCATTATATTGGATATCGTTTTTGGGATTCAACTGTGTTAAGTAAGTCATTAACGTATGACCATTTCCATGAGAGGTAGTTGTAACTGACTAATTTCTCATGATTTTTGAATTGTTCACTTAGCACTCATTGCAACGGGTGATGCTCACAGGGGTGAAGAAGTGGGATTGAAACTAGTGAAATGAATCACATAGCATCAATCGTCACTTCCAGGGCTTGCACCTGGTAACTAGGGCTTCCTAGGAGGTCACCCATCCAAGATCTCCTCTGGCTCAAGCGCGCTTAATTGTGGAGTTTTCCCACAATCAAGCCCAATTAGCTTGCTACCCCATTTGCAAAACCTTAGCAAGTATTGTGCCTCATGAACCATTCAAGTAGAGATCCCTTCACTCTTTTTGAATTTCAGTATTAGGGGTTTACGCAGTGCATTATATTGGATATCGTTTTTGGGATTCAACTGCGTTAAGTAAGTTATTAATGTATGACCATTTCCATTAGAGGTAGTCGTCACTGACTAATTTCTCATGATTTTTGAATTGTTCACTTAGCACTCATTGCATCGGGTGATGCTCACAGGGGTGAAGAAGTGGGATTGAAACTAGTGAAATGAATCACATAGCATCAATCATCACTTCCGGGGCTTGCACCCGGTAACCAGGGCTTCCCAGGAGGTCACCCATCCCAGATCTCCTCTGGCTCAAGCGCGCTTAACTGTGGAGTTTTCCCACAATCAAGCCCACTTAGCTTACTACCCCATTTGCAAAACCTTAGCAAGTATTGTGCCTCATGAACCATTCAAGTAGAGATCCCTTCACTCTTTTTGAATTTAAGTATTAGGGGTTTACGTAGTGCATTATATTGGATATCGTTTTTGGGATTCAACTGCGTTAAGTAAGTCATTATCATATGACCATTTCCATGAGAGGTAGTCGTAACTGACTAATTTCTCATGATTTTTGAATTGTTCACTTAGCACTCATTGCATCGGGTGATGCTCACAGGGGTGAAAAAGTGGGATTGAAACTAGTGAAATGAATCACATAGCATCAATCATCACTTCCGGGGCTTGCACCCGGTAACTAGGGCTTCCCGAGAGGTCACCCATCCCAGATCTCCTCTGGTTCAAGCGCGCTTAACTGTGGAGTTTTCCCACAATCAAGCCCACTTAGCTTGCTACCCCATTTGCAAAACCTTAGCAAGTATTGTGCCTCATGAACCATTCAAGTAGACATCCCTTCACTCTTTTTGAATTTAAGTATTAGGGGTTTACACAGTGCATTATATTGGATATCGTTTTTGGGATTCAACTGCGTTAAGTAAGTCATTAACGTATGACCATTTCCATGAGAGGTAGTTGTAACTAACTAATTTCTCATGATTTTTGAATTGTTCACTTAGCACTCATTGCATCGAGTGATGCTCACAGGGGTGAAGAAGTGGGATTGAAACTAGTGAAATGAATCACATAGCATCAATCGTCACTTCCGGGGCTTTCACCCGGTAACCAGGGCTTCCCGGGAGGTCACCCATCCAAGATCTCCTCTGGCTCAAGCGCGCTTAACTGTGGATTTTTTCCACAATCAAGCCCACTTAGCTTGCTACCCCATTTGTAAAACCTTAGCAAGTATTGTGCCTCATGAACCATTCAAGTAGAGATCCCTTCACTCTTTTTGAATTTAAGTATTAGGGGTTTACGCAGTGCATTATATTGGATATCGTTTTTGGAATTCAACTGCGTTAAGTAAGTCAATAATGTATGACCATTTTCATGAGAGGTAGTCGTAACTAACTAATTTCTCATGATTTTTGAATTGTTCACTTAGCACTCATTGCATCGGGTGATGCTCACAGGGGTGAAGAAGTGGGATTGAAACTAGTGAAATGAATCACATAGCATCAATTGTCACTCCCGGGGCTTGCATCCGGTAACCACGGCTTCCCGAGAGGTCACCCATCCCAGATCTCCTCTGGCTCAAGCGCGCTTAACTGTGGAGTTTTCCCACAATCAAGCCCACTTAGCTTGCTAGCCCATTTGCAAAACCTTAGCAAGTATTGTGCCTCATGAACCATTCAAGTAGAGATCCCTTCACTCTTTTTGAATTTAAGTATTAGGGGTTTACGCAGTGCATTATATTGGATATCATTTTTGGGATTCAACTGTGTTAAGTAAGTCATTAACGTATGACCATTTCCATGAGAGGTAGTTGTAATTGACTAATTTCTCATGATTTTTGAATTGTTCACTTAGCACTCATTGCATCGGGTGATGCTCACAGGGGTGAAGAAGTGGGATTGAAACTAGTGAAATGAATCACATAGCATCAATCGTCACTTCCAGGGCTTGCACCCAGTAACCAGGGCTTCCCGGGAGGTCACCCATCCCAGATCTCCTCTGGCTCAAGCGCGCTTAATTGTGGAGTTTTCCCACAATCAAGCGCAATTAGCTTGCTACCCCATTTGCAAAACCTTAGCAAGTATTGTGCCTCATGAACCATTCAAGTAGAGATCCCTTCACTCTTTTTGAATTTAAGTATTAGGGGTTTACGCAGTGCATTATATTGGATATCGCTTTTGGGATTCAACTGCGTTAAGTAAGTTATTAATGTATGACCATTTCCATGAGAGGTAGTCGTAACTGACTAATTTCTCATGATTTTTGAATTGTTCACTTAGCACTCATTGCATCGGGTGATGCTCACAGGGGTGAAGAAGTGGGATTGAAACTAGTGAAATGAATCACATAGCATCAATCATCACTTCCAGGGCTTGCACCCGGTAACCAAGGCTTCCCAGTAGGTCACCCATCCCAGATCTCCTCTGGCTCAAGCGCACTTAACTGTGGAGTTTTCCCACAATCAAGCCCACTTAGCTTACTACCCCATTTGCAAAACCTTAGCAAGTATTGTGCCTCATGAACCATTCAAGTAGAGATCCCTTCACTCTTTTTGAATTTAAGTATTAGGGGTTTACGCAGTGCATTATATTGGATATCGTTTTTGGGATTCAACTGCGTTAAGTAAGTCATTAACATATGACCATTTCCATGAGAGGTAGTCGTAACTGACTAATTTCTCATGATTTTTGAATTGTTCACTTAGCACTCATTGCATCGGGTGATGCTCACAGGGGTAAAGAAGTGGGATTGAAACTAGTGAAATGAATCACATAGCATCAATCGTCACTTCCGGGGCTTGCACTCGGTAACCAGGGCTTCCCGGGAGGTCACCCATCCCAGATCTCCTCTGGCTCAAGCGCGCTTAACTGTGGAGTTTTCCCATAATCAAGCCCACTTAGCTTGCTACCCCATTTGCAAAACCTTAGCAAGTATTGTGTCTCATGAACCATTCAAGTAGAGATCCCTTCACTCTTTTTGAATTTAAGTATTAGGGGTTTACACAGTGCATTATATTAGATATCGTTTTTGGGATTCAACTGCGTTAAGTAAGTCATTAACGTATGACCATTTCCATGAGAGGTAGTCGTAACTGACTGATTTCTCATGATTTTTGAATTGTTCACTTAGCACTCATTGCATCGGGTGATGCTCACAGGGGTGAAGAAGTGGGATTGAAACTAGTGAAATGAATCACATAGCATCAATCGTCACTTCCGGGGCTTGCACCCAGTAACCAGGGCTTCCCGGGAGGTCACCCATCCCAGATCTCCTCTGGCTCAAGCGCGCTTAACTATGGAGTTTTTCCACAATCAAGCCCACTTAGCTTGCTACCCCATTTGCAAAACCTTAGCAAGTATTGTGCCTCATGAACCATTCAAGTAGAGATCCCTTCACTCTTTTTGAATTTAAGTATTAGGGGTTTACGCAGTACATTATATTGGATATCGTTTTTGGGATTCAACTGCGTTAAGTAAGTCATTAACGTATGACCATTTCCATGAGAGGTAGTCGTAACTGACTAATTTCTCATGATTTTTGAATTGTTCACTTAGCACTCATTGCATCGGATGATGCTCACAAGGTGTGAAGAATTGGGATTGAAACTAGTGAAATGAATCACATAGCATCAATCGTCACTCCCGGGAATGAGAGAAATATTAAATTCTATAAAATGAGATATAAGGTTTGAACCAAGCACTGATAATGCTTGAGGTGCTCATAAAGGCAATGGATAGTGTTCCTCACCTGTTTGATGACAATATCAGAATCACCAAATACTTTTAGATATTGAATCTTCAGGCCTATCAATTTATAAATCCCTTGAATCAATGCCTCGTATTCAACAACATTATTTGTACACTCAAATTCCAGTCTGCATGAGAGCATAGTTTTGCCCCCTCGGGACTAACTAAAATACATCCTGCTCCTGCATTGTCATTGGATTTTGACACATCAAAATATAAAGACCAAAATATAGGCTTATCTACAGGTTTATTTACAATTTCTTTAGCAATAGTCACACACCTAGATGTATCTGTATGAGAAAAGTTTTCTATCTATGATGTGAAATTATTAACAGAAAAAGGTGATGATTGAGCATTAAAATTACCAAAGAATGATTCGGCTAAGTAATTCCCAAGAATGTTATTATTGAAAGCTATGGGTTGATTTTCCTACTCAAACTTCGTTACAGTATGAGTCATGTGCTTCTCCCGATTGATCTTAATTTGATTTGGTTTTCCTTTATAGGGGAGCCACATATGAGACCAATCAATAGAAATGTAACCATGGAGTTTCTCAGACCAATCCCTGCTTAAAATTAACCCATAAAACTCATGGATGTCAACAATCAATATATCAATTCTCTGAACTACTCTAGGATCAGTTGATAACCTAATGGTGATTGAATTGATCTCTCCTAAGACTTGAACCTTAGTTCAATCCAACTGAACAATATGCACTGCAAATTTTTGGGGCTCAATATTCAATTTTTAGCAAACTGAGGATGGCATTATATTTGATGAAGCCCCTGAATATATTAAGCAATTGTGTAGATTTCTATTGTAGATTTCATAGGTCAAGAGAAAAGGAGGAGTATGAGAATTAGATCTATCTCCAATCAAAACAACATCAATAGCATCTACTTTATCCGATGGTGGCTTACCTATTCCTTTGGCCGCCTTGGATAATACAACATTTGGAAGAGGGGAAGAAGGTACTACATTTAACTCTTTGAGCAGTAATTTCTGTTGATGTTTGAGTTTTCTAAGCTCAAACAAAGAGATATTTGCTCTAGTCTTCTTCATGTCTTCAATAATGTTGTAATCCATAGAGTCAAAGACTACTAATGTCTTAGATGATGAGGGTGGATTGGAAGATGATGGCTGATTTTGAGTTGGCAACACTGAAGATTTCTTCATGGGAGCCTTATCTTTGGCAGTAGGGCTTGCATTTTTCTTCTTTTGAGTTGGTTGAACAGGCTCTGTAGTGACTTTACTTTTGGTATTTACTAGGAGGGATTCTTGTTCATTTTCAGTGTTAGAATTAGGCAAAATGAAGTCCCACATACAATGACATTCAACTATCTCATATTCTTCTGTTTCCTCGAATGATAAGACTCTGTACTCATCCTCATCATTATCTGGATATGATTCTGCATTAGATATGGCATTAGGTGGTTTTGATTAAGCTCTTTTGAAGTTCCTAAATGGATTTTTAGTGGAGGTTTCAGCTACCTGTTTCTTTATCTCTACCATTTCATTAGACATGGTCTTTAAAAACCTTTTGCAAGCCCTCCATATCATATGGATCTTTAGCTGCTTTCTTTTAGAATCATCTTTAAAAGTAATTTTTTTGGACTTTCTTTCCTCAAGAGCGGTTTTCTTTTCTAAAGCAATAATGTGTTTCTCAATGGCGATTTCTTCTTTCATATTCCTTGCTAAAGTGGGCTTTGCAGCTTTATCAACGAAGATTGCTATATTTGAAGGTAAAGCAGATATATACCATTCGCTTCGGAACTCTTCACTGGGTTTAGATGTAGCAGGAATTTTATTTAGGAGCTTATTAAATCACGAATTGAAATCTTTGATGGGTTCTTCTGATTTAGTTTTAATATTGGAGAGATCGTTGATTAACATTGCCATGGATCTATCATCTCCAAACTTAGTCGAAAACTACTCTTGAAAAGCATTCCAACTATTAATGGATCCTGCTGGTAGCAAAAAATACCATGATCCAGTTGCTCCTTGTAAGGTGTATGGGAAAAGCCTCACAACATCTTCTTCAGTCACTCCATTTAGGTTTATTGACAACATAAAGTTGTTTATGTGTTCTTATGCTAGTATGCCAATATCTGGGTTAAACTTTGGCAACCACTTTTCAGGGTGGGCCGGTAACTGACTCAAGGGTGCAGGCATTGCGACTACCCCTGGATTTGTCCATGGCCTTGGTTGTGGTTGATTATGTGCCATTGTCGCACTAACAATAGAGGAAGTTGAGGATGTAGATGTAAGTGATTGGGTAGGAGATGTTGGAGTACCTGTACCCTGTTGAACTATAATATGAAGTTAAGGAGTGGATGGTTGACTTTGTAATGGATTGGATGAGATAGATGATGATGATGAAAGAGTCTCACTGTTAGACTCTAAAGGTGTCTTCCTAGCTCTTTTCCGACTAGGCAGAGGAAATTTTGTTGGTTCAATACCAAGTTTTTTGCTCTGTAATCTTGTAAGAGGCTGAGAAGGAATGTATTGCGAAGTCACACTACCTTGGGATAACTCGAACTGATCTTGAGATATTGAAAACCCTTGAATTTTATGAATTAAAGACTGAACTTTAGGGGGTTCAAGAGTGGATTTGTCTGATATGTTCAAGTTTTCAATAGTGGGTGTTGTCTTTTTAACTTCTTGCTTAAGAATCAGAGATTTAGGATGCGAGGGAGAAGTTGGAGGAGATGGTGAGGGAGATTTACTCTCAGAATGGGCTATGGATTTGAATTTTCTCGCTATTAATAGTTCATGCCCTCCTTCTAGTACCAAAAATGTTGATGCCTCTAAAATCACTGCATCAACATCGGGGAAAACCACCTGGTCAGGACCTTAGTGCAACTCCTTTTCTGTTTGGAGTGGTGGCTCTGACTAGATGTAATGGGATAAGTTTCCCAATGATATATGAGTTGATGGGTGATTGGTTTGTAGTGTACAACGAAGGTGATAAGTGTTTTATCCTACAATGCAAAAATATACAAATATAACTGATCTATCCCAAGTATTCTTTTAACAACACGATTTTTTATTGTTTCTATTAAACAAATAACCATAAAGATGACTTATTCATAAAATAGAAATATGCATTCATATGATGATTACTTTGTTTAATTAGTTAAACAAAGTAAAAATTTAAACATTATCACATTGATCATAATATATATCAATGACATATATATCCAAATGATAACATTCCTAAAACATTCAGAAATGACAAGCTAAAGAATTTCTTGAAAAACATTCAGATTCTGCTTTCCTATTTGAGAATACATTCAAAAGATGCAAAAGTGCAAATCTTATAAAAGCCTCTTTGACAAAAATGCAAAACTTTGGTCTAATTTTTGATAAAAAAATATTGGAAGTACGGTAGTGCAACTCCCAAGTCAAGATTTAATACAAATTGCGGACCCTTTCTAAATACATGAAAGGGTCTTAAATACTAAAAATACAAACAAACTATCAATAAAAATTGCTATGCGTTGGTCTAACTATAGACATATAATTTTTGGATTCATCATGAAAATAGCGGTGTTGTAGCGGTTGAACGAATTCATTGTATTGGTTTCTTTTCCTGTGATTGCAGCTGACATATTGCGAGCATAGAATGGATTTTTGGAGCTTGAATCATCCTGGAGTGTAGTTGAGTTGTATAGGTGGCATCGGAGAGTTCGTAGATCATGTAGTTGATTGCATCCGAAAGACATTTCATGGCCATCTTCTGGCTATGTGTCTTGACAAGGAAAAACCAAAATGTTTCCCATGTCAAGTTTTGGATTCCTCTAATCTATTTTTCCCTGTGCACCAACCCATGTTTCCAATGATGTTCCAATGATTTTGCTTTTGGGAGTTTACCTGGAGAGCAATTGGTGATCAAATTAGACATATTCAAACTGTTATTTATCAATTTGATTAGACCATTCGTTTCCGTTCTACATCTAGAGGTTGCTCTTTCATCTTTCATTAGCTGGGATTCCCATTCGGAAAACAGGATTTCCTTATGTGATTCTTGTATTCTTGGCAGGTTGGTAGCCATTCCTTCTGTGGAATCTTGCCAGGACAGAAAATTGGTTAACCTTTCATCTGCCTTTTCTAATTCAAGTCTAGCATCTACTGCCTTCTCAATCATTGATGCAGAGATATCAAATAAGGGGTTGACCAATGATATATTGTGGAAAAGAATATCCAACTGTCAGGACAAGGCTTTGGTTATTTCCAAGCCTTCTATTCTGAATTCGTTTACCTGTGGATAACCATTGTACCTCTCTATATGTTCTTTCATTTGTAAAATTTGATCCCCCTTTGCCTTCTTTTCTTGCTCACTTAACATCTAAAGCTTGTTCAATTCCTAAGAAAACTCATGTTGTTTAAGGAGAGTCTTCTCATCAATCATCTATTTTTCAAGTTTCAACTGCTCTTTTAATCGCTCATTTTCTTGCCTTTGTTCTATTAACTGTTGTTCAAGCTGATTTATCTTTTTTTGTTGCTCTACCAATTACACCTCAAGTTGGGTAATCATCTGATCCTTTACCCTCATCAAATGGCTGACCTCTAAGGATTTATCTATTATCGCCACTGTGTAAGCTCCTGCAAACTGAGATAGCTTTGTTAAATCTTTGGAGGGATTGACTTCTACTTTCCATATCACGTTCATCATTTCTGCCTGAGGAGTTAAAAGAGGACTTTGATCAATTTTCCTCTTTTCCCCCTGTATTTTAACTACAGCCTGTGCTTCAGACTGTAGAAGACGTCGAGAGATGGTATTTCTTCAGTTTGTAGTACAATCTCCTCAATAGGATTCTCGGGAATAATCTCTATGTCCTGCTGAATTCTGGGTAGGCCACTTGTTCCTTCAATCGAAACTATGATAACTTCTGGCTTTTGCACTGTAAACATTTTTGGTGTAGTGAGCTCTTGGGATTTAGTCGGGTTATTGATGATTGAGTCAAATTGCTTCCATTCCTTGATTGACTTAGGATCAATATTAATATTCGTATCAAGGGGCTCACTAGTTCCTTCCTGTGTCTACTCCATTTTTGGGGTCTTTGCAGTAATTTTCTCTTCACAGTGGCCTTCTATTTGCACCATAGAGGTATTATTTAACAAGTCTAGAGGTAGCGTTTCCAATCTCTATGCCCTGAACTTGTAAAATTCCTCTAGTCCCTTTGCTCCCACTTTGATTTTTGCCAGTTGTTTTACTTGAGAAAATAACTCGGCTAAAGCAAACAAATCATCATAACTATCATTCTCATGTTCAAACTTGGCGATCTTGGCCTGAGAAGTGACATTGTAGGCAATAGATTTATGATCATACTGCCTTTTTGGGATGACTGCTAACTTTAACATTTTTATTTTCTCAGCGTTCTTCTCTGCATGTTTGAAGTCATGTAGCGTGAAAGCACCACATCAAAGGGGGAATGAAGGCCACATATACTTTTTAGACTCCTTTAGGTTCCTTGAAATCCCTTCTACTGTTATCTAATATGCTAACTCTCAGGCAAGTAACTTATTAGGGATGTATAAGGGAAGGACATGTGGGTCAGTAGTGCTGCCAAAAAGTCTGATGTAGGTGAAATTTTCTTCACCAAACCAACTACCAATTGCAGTTAGGTCGACACAATCTTCCTCAGACAACCTAGGAGTAGGTTTATTGAATATGGAAAAATACACGAGGAGGATGAAACCATGACAGATTCTATACAGATGATTTTTGTAATGGGCTTTCCACAGTTCCTTATGATAGATATGAAAAGGGTTGGGGTCCTGTGGAGTCCATTTCCAACCTAGAATGGGATATTCATAATTGAAACAGATAGTGTCTACAATATAATCACTCATATAAAATGGGGGTATTACCTGGGTAGTCACGAACTTGTTTTTCCTATAATCAAGTATTTGGTTGGCCATTTTATCAGACAAAATGGTCGCCCAATCCATGATATAGGAATTAATTGCAGCCTCCATTAAAGGTACCATCTATATAGAAAATTTGGCAGAATCATGGACTCCAAAGAGTCTGCACATCATAGCACCAACATAACATTAAGGAGATGCCAATGAATCTATGGAATACATGCCTGATGATTCATGCTTGTGCTTGGACAGAAAATGCCTCGATTGTCTGATGGGGTCCGATTCGATGGCGTTTTCTTTGGCAAAAGCCTCCAAAAATGCTTTGTTATATCAGTTCTGCGGTTTAGGAAAATGGTACATTCTTTTGATATCTTCTGCTTTGAATGACCCGAACATTATTCCATCAGCCGTAAAGAAAGTTCTGCTTGTGATATTGATGCTTTCAATAGCCCATCTAACCAAGTCATTATAGGGTAAAACCTTGGTGCGGGCTACTATTCTATGAAGAAAGGAGCTGGGCAAATCCTTAATAGTATTCTCTGACTTGTCCATGGAATCTGCTGTTGTCGTTTCTTCTTCGATCTCTTCTGGGTCCTCGGCTTCCAATAAATTGTAAATAATTTCCCACGAAACCTTGCCTAGATTGAGGTAGGTAGTATCAGATATCAAGACCTTCTTCATTGGTTCCTCTATGGCTATGACGGGGTCTTTGGTTTCTTCGACTTCTTTGTCATTTTCGCTGGATTCATCAACTCAGACTTGCTCTGTAGAAGAAACAAAAGAACATAACAGAGAAAAACCCGTTCAAAGCCAACACAACATAAAAAGATTAATGGTAATTCAAGCATGATAAGCAATATGAAATAAAATATTACCACGGATGAAATATTCAAAGGATTCACCCTTAACTGCTCTATTAATGACTTCCGTAACCGCCAATCGTGATACTTAAATGTCATAATGATATGTCGCATCGCACATATTATTAACAGTCCTTTAAAGTGGATCTCTTGGCTTTCCCGATCAGTGATTAGCGAAAATTGCATATTGCAGATCAGGAGGCACAAAGGTTAAGCTTTAGCTGTTTCCATACATAGCTCCGATTACGATAAAATTGAGTTATAATGTGAAGGCAGGATAATCAATAAATCCTCCTTTTTTTTTCATTTATAATTGATTTAAGGTTTAAACCCACGAGCATTCATTTAACAACCCTTTATCGAAAAGTGATCTTTTAATGAAATCACATCGATGATTGCCAATAGATAGTTATGTGTCTCATGCCTTCAGCAATGGCCGATTGCGATCAGATTATCGCATCGGGGATTTTCCAATGAGAGCCTTTTAAGTCTATCCTTTAAATAAAGGATGCGACAAATTATTTTACATTTTTTTTACAAAAAGGTGTTGGTTGATATTTATATTGGATCAAACATTTTCATAAGGACTTTCATGTGTTATGTGGTTAAATCAAAGTTTGCGATTATTATTGAATTATTGATTTTAACTAAGTCTTTAAAAAGGGGACCCATTTCTTGTTAAAGTTTTGGATAAAAATTTTGAAATGGGGAGGGTTGTTGTATAGCACAACAATTGGCGATTCATTGGGAGAAACAATTATCTTTGAGAAAGTAATGCAATATCTATAACTTCCTTAATTTGGAAACCATTGAGGATAAAGAAAACAATATAAGAATAGTTAGATAAAGATTAACTCTGAATATAATGAAAATAAAATATTTTTGTAATTCCTTTTCCAATCTTAAAAATAAAAACATTCTGGGCTTATTCAAGCTTTGATTTGTTGGTATAGATGAAGCAAAGGGCTTCTCCAACTTAGCTTTTAAGTTTACTCTGTTGTCACAGGTAGTGCCTCTGCTGCTAGCATACATTTATAGTCTTGACAGGGTTATCTTTTAACCATTTTCTCATTTATTGTCCCATCCATCTAAGAGTATAACTTTTGAAGATAAATTCAAAAAGATATGTTTACACAATTTTTTTTTGTATTTTCTATTCTTTTTAAAAGATAAAAAGCCAATGTCCTGGTTTGGTGGCCAACTATTGACAAAGCCATTCATTGGTTGTAATTGAACTCAACAAGTTGGCTCGTGATGAGACCCCTTGTCTTATGATTATAAGCCATTACCCTATTTTGATATGCAGTATTGGTAATGTTGGTTTAATTAGTTCCCTATGATCATGGTAAGCAGGCTCATGATGAGACCTCTTATCTTTTATATCAAACATATTTTAGAATTACACTCTGAAAAATCACAAACTTTAATGGATGGGGTGAATGACTTTCTCCTTAAGAGTCTATGGATGACAATTTAAGAGTTGTAGACGCTATGTTTGGAAAAGTCTTTGCTTTTTTTTTTTAACAAATAACCTCTCTTGGCTCTTTAAAAGTTGAAATGATTTACAATATTTTCAAGGCTTGTGAAGGTTTTACAAATTTAAAAGAGGTTTTCAGAGTCTTATTTTTATCTAACTTTCTAGAACTGTAGCCTTTTCCTTAAAGGTCTCCATCTATTGAAAGTAAGTGTTTACAATATTTCCTTAAATAGCTTTCAAGTAGTAAAAGGTCAATGGAAGACTATTTACAACCTTATTTCCTAAAAATAAAAATTCAAACAAACAAAACTGAATAATGAATATTTACAAGTAAGAAGGGGTTACCTTCTTAAGTAAATAATTTTTTCAAGATAAGCCCATTGACAGGAACAGAATATCTCTTTCCTAATAGATCTTGCAATATGAATGTTGATGAGCCTATCTTCTCAATGATTTGAAACGGTCCAAGCCACATCTTTTGAAATTTAGTATGTTTGCCTTTGTCTTCGTGTGGTTTGTCCAATTTCAAAACAAGATCACCAATCTGTAAAAAATTTGGGCCAGTAGAATTTGTATCAAAAGAAGATTTAATAATCTGTTGATGTTTTGCATGTGTAATTCTGGCTTTTTCCCTTTCCTTTTCTAATTTAAGGATTTGATCATATCTTAATTGAATAGAAGAGGAGGGGTTCTCTTCAATAAATTGCGCTAGGGCTACAGATTGGAGTGCTAAGTTTGTTGGTATCACAACTTCTTTCCCATATACTAAGTTGAATGGAGAAGTACCTATTGAGGCCTTTTGTGTTATGCGGTCTACCCATAATGCAAATATCAAAGACTTGTGCCAATTCTTTTGATTTTGGTCAATAGTCCTCTTAATAATCTTGATAAGATTTTTGTTGGTTGATTTGGCTAAACCATTACCTTGAGGGTAGTAGTTTGCAGAATATTTCAATTTAAATCCTCTCTTAATAGAAAATTCAAGTATGGTATTTCCAGAAAAATAAGATGCATTATAAAAAATGAGAGCATTAGGTATGCCAAACCTGGTAATGATGAATTGATCGATGAATTCAATGATTGCATCAGAGTTGGCTACCTTCAAAGGAATTGCTTCTACCCACTTTGTGAAGTAATCCATGGTTGTAAGGATATATCTGTGCTGCTTGGAAGAATGTGGAACAATCTCTCCTATGATATCCAGTCCCCATTTTTCGAATGGTTGTCCAATGTTGACTGGTTGTAAAGGAAAGGCTAGTTTCCTTTGTCTTCCACTGGCAGTTTGGCATGTTTTTCATTTCCTTACTTAGTCATGGGCGTCTTTGAATAAAGTGGGTCAATAATATCCAACATGTATTATCTTATGAGCTGTTGTATCACCTCTAAAATGTCCACGTGCTGGGCCATCATGTAATTCCTACAACACCTTTTGTGCTTTAGTTTTTTCAAGGCATCTTAACAAAATCAAATCATAATTCCTTCTAAATAATACATCATCAATTATTTTTAAGTGTTTTTCTTTCAATCTCAAGGCACATTTGTTTTTGTAAGAGAAATTAGGAGGAGCATGTCCATTTTTTAAATAAAAGACCAGATCTGCATATTGAGATTCAAAGTTCATAATACTTATCTCGTTTATTTGAAGAGAATTGTTTGAATCTTCATGCTCTGGAATGTGAGAAGCTCCTGCTAACAACCTGCAAAAACCTTGACCTCTTACAATTTTCGCTAGTTTAATATCTAAATCATATTCTTGTAATTTTGTAACCCAGTTGGCTCTCTTCTCTCCTACTTCCCTTTGGAATAGTAGTTGTCTCACCGCCGAAAATGGGACTATTACTTTTGTATGAGTCTTCAGGAGGAATGGCCTAAATTGTTTAATATATTTGAACACAACAAAAGCTTGCTTTTCTACTTTAGAATAATTAAGTTCAACACCTTGTAGATTAGAACTGAAAAAGGATATGGGTGCTTCAACTTGTTGATCATTGATTTGTATCAACACAGCTACATAAGAAGTTTCGGATGTTAAAGTATACACAATAAAATGATTAGAAAAAATTGGAATGTTTAATGCATGAGCATTAATGATCACTTGTTTGATTGAATCAAAAGCTTCCTTTTCGTTATGCCCCCATTTGAACACTGAATTTTTCTTAATCATGGTTTGTAAAGGTAAAACAATTTGCGAAAAATCAGGAACAAATCATTTTACAAAATTTATTTGACCTAAAAATGATTGCATTGATTTTTTATTGTGTGGAAGAGGAATATCAAAAATTTCCTTGATTCTTTCTGGATCAATATAAATGCCATCTTTAGATACGATAAACCCTAAAAGTTTCCCTTGATCAAGAGCTAAGACAGTTATGTCATCTAAATAGACAACAACTGACTTATCAATTAAAGCTTTGAATGCTATATCCATTGCTCTTTGGAAGGTAGCTCCAACATTAATCAAACCGAAAGGCATTTTCTAGTAGGCATATGTTCCCCATTTGGTTTTGAAGGTAGTCTTTAGTCTGTTATCTAGATGCACAAATATTTGGTTATATCCAGAAAAGACATTAATTCGGAACCAGCAACTGAATGAAGAGTCTGTTCCATTGTTGGTAGTGGGAAATTATCCTTTTGGCTTGCCTTATTAAGATTTCTGAAATCAATGCAAATCCTAATATCATCGTTTTTCTTCCTAACAGGTACTAAGTTAGAAACCCATTTTGAATGTCTAACTGGGAAAATTATCTTAGCTTTCAAGAGTTTATTCAACTCTTCTTTGATTTGACACTCCAGATTCGGATGAATTTTCTTCAATTTTTGCTGCACAGGTTTCTCCTCAAAAATCATTGGAATTGTGTGTTGTATGATAGAAGTATCATACATTTTCAGATCATCATAATTTCAAGCAAAAACATTTTTATCTTTATTCTTGAATTTGATCCATGGAGCAGAAATTGAACTTTTTGGCCCAAAAAGTGCGATCTGGAGGCCATAACTCACTAAACAGCCTGACAAGTGCAATCCCTACAAAGAAACAAGTCAGTACCTGTGATTTCTAGGTTTTAGGGCTTTTCTCATATCTGTTTTTTGGGTTTTGCAGAGAGTCATCTGCTGGGTTGTCTGATCTTTGTCTCATCTGACTTAGGCCTTGATCCACTCTTATTTACTCGTCAAAGTTGAATTTAGCCTCCCCTGGGGCTTCCAGTACTCTTCCACCTTTTTAGGAGGAGTTTAGCTAAGTGAGTATCCACATTTTCTAGATATGTACCTTTCTATTTCAAATATGCTAAGATAGGTTGCTACCATCCATAATTTCATATTTAAACTTGTTTGGTAATTTTCCTTAGGGTCCCATTAGTTTCCCTAAGGGTTTCACCCATCTCCCTATCTTTTTGCATCAATATTCCCCTCTGATTTTTTGTTGTTGTTGCACTACTTCCAGCAGCTTAGTGTCACTGATCCCAGTCACATCGACATTCAGATCTCTTGACTGTTTCAATGTATTTTCCATCGGTTTAGCCATGAAGCAGTACAATGTTTGCAAACCCAGTTTGGGTGGGGTTTAGTTAATTGTTTTTCTATTCATTTTCTGTTATTTATTTCAGTTTGTTTTCAGCAAGATTTTTTCTTTTTTACAAACACGATTTGGGCTTAATCAATTAATACACTTGCACACACAAGCACACCTTAAGCAAAGGACACTTGGTTTACACCGCGAAGCCAAGACTTAACATATTAAATTTATCTCTTCGCATCGAGACAAATATATATTTCTAATCTCCATTCACCATTTCCATGTCACGTGTGTCTTACCACCATTATGCCACCAAGGTGTTTGTCATAGAGATTATTAGGCCTTCAACCCTAGTTTCTGCTTGGGCATATTATCCCTCCTCATTAGGTTCGAGTTCATAGACCTCCGAGTCCCCATACCGACTCTTCTCCCGGTCCTTTTGATTCCTCATCTAATTCCGAGCCTCCTTCACCGCATATCGTCACCATGTCTAGACCCACAGCTGGTGTAGGAACCCAACCTGGTGTTGGCTCTAGTTCTATCCCGTTGGTCATATCAAGCGGAACAGACTGAGGAACCATTCCGAAATCCCCCATTCTCCCCTTTATGGTTGGGTTAAGTCTACCGGATTTTAACCAGTTGATAAATGACCCCATACACCATGATCCTGGTTAGCCCTCTATACTGACTAAGCTTCCCTCAGACATCCTGAAGTTTGAGGGTAATTTTGGAGAGGATCCTAACAACCATGTCCGATCCTTCCACATTTGGTGTTCATCCAACTCCATAATCGATGACTCCATTCGTCTTCGTCTCTTCCAATGCACACTCACTGGAGACGCTAGAAAATAGATTGTAGACCATCCCTTTGCATCTCATTCTATTTTCGCGATGCTTTCTAAGGATTCCTTTCAAATTTTTAGTTACCTCTCTGGTACGACACTAGTATGGAGCTATTGACCACATTCTGTCAGTCCTCCGCCATTCACCTTTCTAACTATGTTCAAGAGTGGCATCGAAGAAGGAGCACATGTCGTGCCCCACCTTTTGAAGACCATGTCTATATAGATTCATTCCTTAGGAGCCTTTTATCCCCCATTGGAAAATATATTGCGTCCCATTTTCCTCAGACAGAGGAAGAAGCTCTCCAAACCTCTTTGAGATATGATTTGATTTATGCAAAATCTAGTTATGTTTATATTGTCATTCCAGACTTCCCTCGTCCTGGAAGTACTAATGCACCAGGGGCATCTCACACCGCTGACGGTATCATTGGCTCCCTTTCACACTCTTCGCCAAATACTCAGCAAAGTTATGGCTATCTGTAGGAGGGCACCAGTTCCTCCAAAATTTATGCCCCTCCTGCTAGCAACATGTTTCCAGGACCCCAAATCATCTACCAAACTGTTGCTCCTCCTTATGCATAGCCGAACACTCCAGCCCCTCAAGCATTAGCACCGCAACCTCCCATGCATCCTCATCTTGAGTAGCCACCACCCCCTCAGGGTTAGGTGTTTGCACAACAAAGTGCTACCAATCCCCCAAATTCAAAGAAAAATAATAAGGGAAAGGGTAACTAGGGTAATCAAGGAAATCAACCTAGTGAACCCGAGGGGAACTTGCCTAACACCAATAACCAGCAACAGGGCAACCAACCAAAGTAGAACAAAGCTATTCGTAAGAACAAGCCTTGTGCATGTTGTGGTGTAAATGGCCACTATACACATGAGTGTCCTATGTTACCCAAGATGCGCCAAATGTGGGAAGCTCAAGCAGCTTCTCGAGGTCAACAATCATTTCAGAATCATGCACCACCTCAACTGGAAGTGCTCACAAATCCTTTCCCTCAGCAAGGATTTGTTGTTTCTTAACCTCCGCGAGGTCAAGTAACCCATCTTCCCCAATTTTGGTCTTGGTAACTACCATATCCTTATGATGAACTCTGATGAGGTTAACCCCTCCAATTTCAACCTACAAACGCAGTTGCGTCAATATGAAAATCTCTCCACTTCATCTACTATCGATTCCAAATCCAAAGTATCCACTAAGCCTCTTATGACACCAAATGGTCCTTTACATATCCCTCAACCTAACAGAGTTGTCCATGCATACAGTATAGTAGATGACTTGGCGCAATCACCTACTGCCATGTCGATGCTGGAAGTCCTCCAGTCATGCCCATTCCAAAAGAAAGCTCTACTAACTGCCTTGGGTGCAGTAGATCCTTCTTACAATCATTTGATTTTCTTCCTGGTTGATACATTAAAGCATCCCCATTGCCTTCATCTGTTACTTTCTAGATACCAGTTAGAGTCCGTAATGCCATCATCTCTAGATGCATTATTGACGAAGGCGCATCCACCTGTGTGATGTTCGCTACTATTTGGAAACAACTCAAGTCATCCAAGTTGTCCCCCTTGACCATCACGTTGCGCACTTGGGATGGACACCCCTCCCGTTCCCCTAGAATGTACCACAACTATCCAATTACCCTTGCAGGCAAGATTGTCCATGTCGACATTGAATTCATTGTTGACCCTTTGGATTATAACATTCTCTTAGGTTTTAGTTACACATACACTATGTCAGTTTCTGGATTTGCCATGTTCCACAAGATGTACTTCCCCCAAGAAGGCAGATAATTACCATCGATTAGTTGAATTACTATGAGTCAGCATCAGTGACCTCCCCTGAGTCCATTATCTCGACAATGTCTGAAAAATAGCCTTCAACTCCTTCCACCAGTGTTTCACCCAGAGTCTATAAAGATTCCTCATTGTTGGGTGCTTTCCCTAGTCCTCCCCCTACCATCTCAGAGCCTACCTATATGAGTGTTTTCATGTTACAAGCATCACAAGCCATCCTTAAGTAGTTTGATACACCTGATCAACAGCCAGATCCTCATCACCCTACTGTTTCTCTTCCTGTTGAACCCTCTGGACCCACTCCCCTAGGACCTCCTCCATTTGTGGGTGCCTCTCTGTGTTCCCGCCAGGGATTTCTCCTCCAGGTCTCAACCATCGAGGAGCTATTTCATTGGGACATTATCCTACTAGCTAGATACCTTTCTTATTCCCCCCTTTGGGAATTTTTTTTGTACCTGCCATGGCTTCATTGGTCCTCCCTAAGATGAATATGGGGATCTCGTTATGGTACATCGATCCCCTAGAAAACATTCTACCTGGTCAACCAAGTCCATACCATGTTTTGACCCTGGTTCAACCAATCCCCATGACCCCTGCCACTGCTTTAGTTCCATCACAACCTCAACATGAACCACCTCCTGTTGTAAAGGCATCTGGCCAGGGGGGAAAAGCCAAAAGGAAATATTTGAAGGACAAGGTCCCCGAGCTCCTCCAGCCGCTAAGACCCCAAACTTGACACCCCTACGTGCTTTGTGTCAAGTTGTTGGGCATGCCACCAAAAATTGTCCTAAACTTCCTCAACTTAAAAATTTGGTTCATGAAGCATTCCCCGAGTTGAATTTTCCAGATTTCCATGTTAACTTACTGGTCCCACCTAAGAAACTCACAATGCTATGCACAAACCACCCTTGTTCCCTGTGTTATCTTCATGGTCACTATTCCCATTGTTGCCCTCATCTCGATGAATTTCGTGATTGCCTTGGGGCGATCCACGAATACGAGGCCACTAGTAGTGGAGCATCTACTCCTCTACCTATGGATTTTGGCACCATAATTCAACTAGAATAGGGAGACTCTGGCCCCACTCTTGTGAACCCTCCCCCCGATGCAGAGATGACGGACACCACATGCCCCATCCTTTTCCTGTCGTCATCCTTGATTTCCTCGCAGGAAAACCTTTCTCAGGTTTCTGCAAAAACTTCTATCGAACCTCTTTCGACAAAATCCCAGGTCTCAACATCCATATATCCTCCATCTACTAGCCCGTCGTCTACCATTCAAGATGATGCATATGTGAACCTTATTTCTCAGGTTGATGTAGCAAGTAATGTTGCCGTATCATGTAGTCAGTCTTCCTCCCATTTGCCCATCTCTCAACCTAATGAGGACACCATGGAAGCTATGTCTACCCCTGATTATCCCTACCCTTAAGTAAGGGGGAATTTCTTCAAAGGATTTTGAAGGCCATTTCCTTCCTAATTCTCCCAATGCGCTCTACCTCAAGAAATTTCACTCATAGCACATCCCTTTGATTTGCGTGTCTTTATTTCTACCATGAAGTTAGGTAGATTGCATCATCTCATCAGTTGTCTTTTTCACCTTTCAGATGGATCCATCATCCACACCGTATATTGGTCATGTTGATGGTGCAAGTCGCTTTTCTCAATATCTAGCCCCGGTAGCCTGGGCCATTTTTACCCCCTTGCATATGTTAGTCCTTTCAAATGGCATGTGCATTGGATCTGCCACAAATAATCAAGTTGAATATGATGCAGTGATAGGTTTGTTAGTCAATGCCCTCGCTCATCGCATTCTTCATCTTCATGTTTGTTTAGATTCCTTTCTACTTGTCATGCCATTGAATGGTGTGTATCATGTGCATAACCAAGTCCTATTTAGAAAATATCTAGAAGTGAAGCTATTAGTGCATGAATTTGAAGTCATTACTTTCAGTAATGTACCTCAAGCCCAAAATCACTATGTAGATACCATTGCAAACAACATTCTAGACTAGCATTTATCACATGCATACCAGAGAAGATAACCATAAACAAAAAAAATGGCGAACCATCATCATCATATAAAATGCATAATCATATTATCTATCATAAAAGTGTTTGGATCCATATCCCTAAATACATCCGACATTCCCACCACATGTTACAAAAATCATAATCAATGGGACCCACATGTCCCTGCATCTAGTCATTATCCGATGGATCTCGTGCCAAAGGCTCTACTCCACCTACACATAGATCACGTACTACTTGACTTGCCATCACATGCCACTCGATACCTCACCACTCTGAGGGAAGACCGATGCACTAATTTGTGTACTGATCCTCTAATTCATGCCATTCGTGCTCTGAAACCCCAGTCAAGAGTACATCAAATGTATGATGAAAATCAACAAGCAACGCAGTATCCTCTGGACCCTGATGTGATGATGATGTCCCCTGATTTGCAACCCCAAGCGCTGTAGCTTGGCCTACATATCCTACTAGCTTCACTGGTGCTATGTATGCATACAACATAGTTCACACTCAACACCATATACATGTGATAGAAATAGAAAATGTACCATAAAACATAACAACTTAACACTTACCGTCTAGTCCCCATGCTCACCTAGGTGGAAGTGGTAAGTCAGGATCCCCCTGGTAGTTCATCTCGCTATAAGGGTAATCGTCAATGTAAAGGGGCATCTGATCCTAATGTGAAAAAAACTCAAGTCAGAACACCCATCTGACTCCCTCTCCTCCTCCTCTCCACAGTAGCTGCCCCCAACAACAAATCCTTGGCTCTTGTGGGCCCCCATCTTAGATCAGTACATGCGGACAAATAGTTGGTATCTTCTCAAATAAGAACACACATAGCAATGTACCAAAAGCATAGTCACGATTCACTTAACTCTTGAAAAGACTCAAATGTCATTTCATTGACAACAACATCATCTGGGCCCACTGATAGTAGGTCCCAGCCAAAAAACTCTCAACTAACATCATTTTCCCACCAATGATGTGGTGGAATGCATGGCTGCTCAAGACTCGTAGCATAGTTATGGCAACAACTTGTGTCTATAGCCTCTCTAGATTAACAAGCAGTATAGTCGTGCCCTTGACACGAACACTCCATTGACAATGGTGCTCCATGAACTCAGTAATGTTCCTCCCACAAGGTAACACCTGATGAATATCCCCCACCACTCCGAGGGGAGGTAGTCCGGTCAAGAAGTAAATATCTTGTAATGTGAGCTCGATATTGTGCCCCTACATGACAAAGACCTCCTCGTTTGGATCCCAATAACTTACAATTATCAATATTAAGGGCTCACCTACCCTCATCAATGGGTTCTCTACCAACATGAGAACCCCATAATGAGCCAGTGCCCCTTGAACCACCTGATCCCCTTGGATCTTGGATTGAAGAGTATCTAAGTCTCATTCATGCCAGTTGATTTTCAGCTCTACCATATCTGCAAAACACCACATGTCTTGTCAGTTCAGAAAAGAAAATAATGGTCTACACTGATCAACCTACATCCCCCACTAGACCAGCAGACCAACTCTTTCTCCAGCCCCAAATCACAGTTTTCATCCTAGAAAGTGTAAGCTCATAGGTCTCCAGTTGTTTCTTGTGATCCAGATCACACTTCTGGGCCCAGAAGGTGTGATGTGACTATGAACAAGAGAAGGGGTCTCTTAGGGAGCTACCATGTGTCAAAAATCAGGAAATAAACCATTGAAATTGAAGAGATGATTAAGGCTACCTATCTAAAATTCACAGATCCTGATTCCAACAGTCGGTTTGTCCACTACGATTTCCACAAGATCTAGGGCCTTTTTCTCCTCTCCAAGTTCCCCACAACTCACTTAGCAAATGAATCCAAATTGGAGGGAAAATGTCCTTTCATAGAAAAATCCACAATTTTTCTATTACCCATTGCGACTAGATCATAGCTCATTTTGATGAACCATAAGTACCATTGGAAAGCTCTCATCGAGATCTATAATGGGTCTTCCTCATTTTTTGATGATTTGATACTTCACCAGGAAACCATTTTTCCATGAAAGGTCACTTCGTCGCCTCTCAAAATTGAATTTTGTCATAAAGGGACACTTGTACTTTGAGGTCCACCTCCTCTTAATACTTTTTGTACCATATAATGACTTTTATCATGAGTAACCATCATTTAGTCATGTTTTCATGGTCCCCACTGGGCTTAGTCTGTGTGGCAGCGTCATCGAGTCACCTTGTTCAGAGCATCCGCAATGAGTCACCCTTGGATCCTTAGAGTCTATTTTATATCCAATCATATCATGTCATAGTATTCCATCCATATTTGCATACCGTTCATCCTGTGTTTCCCATTTTTTCTTCCAGTCATGTTGTCCCCATCCCCTCCAGAGTTGAGTCAGTTGCTGTGAGGTCAACCATGCACTTTATGCTTTGACAAGGGTAGTCGCTTGTTTGACCCACAGTCCCAATTTCCCCATTATCTTTGGTGTCAGTCCATCAGTCACATTACTATTTTCCCTCGTGCTTTAGTTGAGGATCCTAATTGTCTCATCTATCGTGGGCCATATTCTGTCAACATTAGCTCATTTATTCCAGAAGAACGACCTAGAGGGTGGTGTATCTCGGTTCCAGCTTCCATTATTGTTCGGTGCCTTGGATCAAGCATAGGGTCTCATTATTTCCCATTGACTTGGTCGTTTTATGTTCATGATCCATACACTTGATGGCTTAGTGATGCAGCAGATTGTACTAGTGATTCTCGGGTGTGTGTGAGATGTTTCAGATCTCATGAGGGGGTGGCCCTTCAGGTAGCCCCCAATATGCCCAGATGCATACCTACTATACTACAACCTCATATGCAGTTGCGTAGAGTTGATGGGCTCGGTTCCCACCAATCGTAGTGTTCATAGCATCCACGTCTCCTCGAGATGTTCAATTCAGTTTTGCATAGCCCTTCCTTGTTCAGCAAGGCTTCTCTAGTTGTTATACCCTTCCTCCCACCCATTTTTTGAGGGAAGGGGCTTTGTATCTCATGTACTCAGATATTATTGTATTCAATCCTAGCTCATGTTTTTCTAGGTGCATTATGTATATGGGACACATTGTATTATTTTATGGCTCTGTTATGCCAACATGTCATGTACCATTCAACATGTGTACTTCATTGCTCAGTTTTATATTTCTGGGCGAACAATAATTTTTGTACTAAGTTATCTCGGTGGGTATGCGTATGCCTCCCCCACCTTAGTGAGGTCTCGTACCACAACATAAAAGGAGACTTGCATTAGCCTCACTGCCTTTGTCCCTATCCTCTTTCAATTCAACTTCATTGGTCTCTCTCTCTCTCTCTGACTCCCCTGTGTTGTCTAGTGATTGTGTCTTTACAACATACTTTGGTCATACGTTTTTCTCCTAACAATCGTATGATGGGGGGAAATCTGTTATCACCAAAAAGTTGATCATCTATCCTAATTTACTAGATGGATCGAAGTACACCATGTAAAGCCAATTTTACCATAGTAAAATTGCTTTCACTGTGAGAAATTGTTTAATAAACCACCTTTGTTAAGTAATTTATAGTTAAACCCATGAAGAATAATTAAATAAATCATTATTTATTTAATTTTCTTCCAGGAATAATTAATTAAACCATTGTTTAATTATTATTACTTATCATATTTGACCCAATCATGAAAAATAAACAAATAAATCATTATTTATCTTATTTTTCTCTAAGAATATTTAACTAATACCTAATTAATTATTATTCTTTGTTAAATTTGACTAAATACGTTAGGAATAATTAAATAAATCCTTATTTGTTTATTATTCCTTAAACAATTCCTTGAGATGATAAATAAATCATTTACTTATTTATTATTTCTAAATAAAAGTTTAAATACTTTTTCCCTCTTAACCAAATATAATAAAATATTCCAAGTGGTTATTCCAAGAATGGGATCAATAATATTTTATTATTGCTCATTATTCAAGGTTAACTCAATATTTTGTTACAAATAGAAGGGTTTTCCAATCATTATTCACTTTTGATTATTTTCATTGTTGCACTCACTATTGTAAATCTGATTATTTTCATTGCCTCACACCATATTTTTTCTAGGTTTATGCATTATAGAGGAGAGAGACTCTACATAAGCTGAAGATTTTTGAGGATAGCCAAGAACCCATCCCATAGAGTGGGACTGGTAACATTTATCTGTTCTCTTGACATGTGTTATAATAAAATTATTCTTTACATATCTGGTTTCCTTTGGGTGAGTGGAATTATTACTCTTTCTTTTTTATGTTTAACTATGATTGTGGCATAGATCCAGACTTTGGTAGATTTTGTTTCTATCAGTTGCTGCAGATCTACAATTTTTAGAAACCATTTATATTGTTGAGATTGTTTGTCATCCACAATCTTAAGTGGGTTCTTTTCATATATCTTTGTGAAGAAAACACTACAACACATATGTCTTTTAATGGTAAGTTGTACTGAAGGCCAATTCTATGCCCAAACCTGCAAATTACTCCTTCAAAAACTTGGAAGTGAACATTGCATCCATGTCTGACACAATCTTCTTTGGAACTCCATGCAATGTGACCATGTCTCTGATGAGTACTTGTGCTACATCACTCGTTGAGAATGTAGAATTCACTGGAATGAGGTTTGCTACCTTTGTCAACTTGTCCATCACTACCATGATGGAATCATGTTTTATCACTGCCCTCCACAAACTTGTGATAAAGTCCATGGAAATGACCTCCCATTTCCACTTTGGAAAAAAAATTGGCTATAGCAATCCACTTGGATGCTTACACTCTTTCTTCACATGCCGAGAATCCAAGCACCTATACACAATCTCTGCATATGTCTCTATTCAAATTAAGCCAATAGTAGAATTTCTTCACTGCTTTTAGCATCTTTTGATAATCTGGGTGACCTAAATATAGTTTCACATGAAACTCTCTCAAGATCACCTTCTTTATCTCACTGCTATCTAGCATATATATCCTATACCTAAATCTAACCAATCCATCTGTCATGAGAAGACAATCCACATCTTGTGCACTTGCATTTGTACCTGTACCTATACCACTACCTATACCTATACCTGTACTCTACTGCAACCTATGCACAATATCCATATACCTGTCATCTTACTGACCTAATTTCAAGATACTATCCTGTAAATATGTCCCATGGGAGTTGATATCTGCTATGTCATTTACATGTATCCGCCTACTAAGAGCATCTACCACCCTATTCTATTTACCTTTGATATACCTGATCTCAAAGTCAAACTCACTGATCGTGGCCAACCACCAAGCCTTCTTTCCATTCAGATTCAGTTGGTCAAATAGATACCGCAAACCACTATGATCACTCATCAATACAAACCCCGTGCCAAGAAGATAGTGCCTCTACATCTTCAATGCATGTATGATTGTTTCCAGCTCAAGATCATGTGTCAGGTAGTTCTGCTCACGCTCATTCAGTTTTTGTGACTCATAGCATACCACATGTCCATCTTGCATAAGGACTCCACCAAGTCCTCTCTTGCAACAATCTGTACATAATGAAAACTCTTTGTCTAGATCTACAATCCTTAACATTGGTGCATGTGTCAAGAACTACTTGAGCTGCTCAAAATTGGCTACACTCTCTTCTGTCCATTCAAACTTCTTACCGTTACACTAGAAATATATGACAGGGTAAGAAATCTACGAGAAGTTCTTGATGAACTCATGTAATAACCTACTAACCCCATGAAAGTTCTCACCTCATCCACATTCCTGGGAGCTTCCCACTCCATGATATCTCTTACCTTTTTTGGGTCCACTTCTATGCTATCCTTGGAAACCACATGACCCAAGTAGTGTACCTCAGTCTGAAAGAAAATGTACTTGTTGAGCTTAGCATACAACTGATGCTCTCTCAATAATCTCAACAATGTTGCTAAATGCTTCTTCATTTTTTAAATATATCAATATATCATCAATGAACACAATAAAAAACTTGTCCAAATACGGATGCAACACACTATTCATCAATCACATAAAGGTAGATAGAGCATTAGTTAAACCAAATGGAACTACAACAAACTCATAATACCCATACCCAGTCCAAAACGTTTTCTTGTAGATGTCCTCTTCTTTAATACGTACATGATGATATCTGAATCTCAAATCAATCTTTGATAACACTATTGCTCCCTTCAACTGATCAAACAAGTCATCAATCCTCAGTAAAGGATACCTGTTCTTGATGGTCACTTTGTTTAATTGTCTTATATCCAATGCATAGCCTGAGAGTACCATCCTTCCTCTTCACAAAAAATACCGGTGCACCCCATGGTGATATACTTGGCCTAATATACCCCTTTTCAAGCATTTCCTTCAACTACATCTTCAACTCTACCAACTCAGGTGTACTCATCTTTTAAGGTTCCTTTGATGTCGGATATGCCCTTGGCACTAGTGCAACATAAAATCTTCCCTGTGAGGTGGAAACTCTGAAATATCCGTAGGAAATACATCCTGAAACTGCTATAGTACTGGGTACCTTCTCAAAACATTTTCATCCTCAACTTCCCCACCTTTGTCACTAGAAATGTGCACTGCAAATAACACACACCCTTTCTTGTGACTACACTTGGCCTACATAGCTATCACCATTCTAATTGATGTTGTTTTCTTCTTACCGCACAAGACTCTTTGTTCCTCATTGTCATCCAGGCACTCAATAGCCTTGTCATAACAATCGACCTGGGTCCTATGAAGATACAACCAGTCCATACCCAATAACATACTATATGATCCCAACAATAATACATTCAAATGTGTTGAGGTAGGAATACCATTCAAATCAAATGTAAAAGATATTACCCAATGATGAACTATCTTCTTTGTACCTGTAGCCAAATCCACTAACCAAGACTCTGCATGTGATCATTTATTCAAACCACACTTATCCACCAGGTTAGGATTAACACAACTATAATTAGATCCAGGGTCGATCAAAATAGAAACAACTTGATCACAAATCTTATCATCCATCTCGATAATAGATGCCCAGTGATCTACCTGTTTGTTATCCAATGCTACATAGATCCTACGAGTACTCTTCCGAACATATCCCACTATATTATAACCCTATTTTCCACTTCATTATAGTGAGAGAAACCCAATATCTACTTACCTCAGTTGTTTGGCTTAAATGCATCCCATTTCACCTTTTCTTTAACTTATGTGAGATTTATCCCATCATAAAAGCGTGAAATTACATAATTGAGCAATTTATCATAATTATTTTGCCAAAATATTATAATTATGAGATAATGTTTATTTCATAATTGAGACAATTGAGAAAAAGCTCATAATTGTGAAAAATGTTTCTAGATTTTTCCATTCCAAGGAGATCAACTTGACCCACTTTTATATGAGTGGGTTAGGGGTCCATTATTATAGAAGTTTCCTAACTTCTCAAGCCCCTAGGTGTCTAGATGCATTCTCCTGGAGGATGGAATGAGCCTTTATAATATCACTAAGAGGGAGGGGGGGGGGGAGGAGAATCCAAACTATAACGCGAGAGCTATGTTGTCTTGGGATAGGAGACCATACTGCAAGGTGGAGGAGAGTGTTACACAGTATTTTGTCACACATCTTGCACTTCCCTATGACATACCCAAAAGTGCCCAAAATATGACCATCATATAGTGTACTCATTCATTTATGCAGCTCATATCCTCCCTAAGACATTGATTCGAAAATGCCTTGAGCTTCCCCTGAAGGAAATAGCTCTAAAACCCTAATTTGAGAATCATCGCTCTTATGAGATTGAAAACTGCGATGGTCACATGTTGCATTATACCAGACCCACAATGGAATCACTCTATTTACTTTTATACTCGTGATGATCCCAAAAATGTAATTTTCCTAAAAAGGATGAGAAGCTTCATGATCTAGAAGCTTCCAGAGCAGTGAGTTGGAGGTTGTTTGGCTTAGATGAGGTCAATTTCTCACAAATTGGCTTCTTGGTCTTATCCCTATGAGTTACCTCCTTGACATGAGGGACTACTCCTATCTTTGGAGAGATCCTAACTCCATTTCCCTTCCTATATATTCATCCTCTCCCATTCCCAAAGGTTTGGTCTTTGTCTATTTACACCCTTATGCTAAGATTGTGCTTATATGCTACTCATTTGGCTCGAAGAAGGAGTGCTTGGAGAGCTTAGCTTGGACTTGGACATTCATTCAAGGAGAGCCTACTAACATCAAGGATTGGTTGTATGATTCCTCCTTTATTCTATTAATATATAACTGTTGGTTCATTTTCCCTAAATGTGTATGTTCATGTATCATTTAGCTTAACGCTCCTTGATCTGTTAAGTATGTTACTTTTGAATATGCTATTTGTATTTGCATGCCTTGTTGTGTCTTGATCTCTTGTGGAGGTGTATAAACATTGTGAGCGGCAAGAACGAGCCTGTGATGTAATTGATTCAAGGTATTTAACAAAGGACGACGTGATATCATCAAAACGAGGTAGGCCATCTTCTTCGTCTCTTATTTCAATTGTAACTTAGGAAAGGGTCTAGTAAATTGTCACGTAGGATTCTAGTCCCACTCATTGGGCTAGAGGGATCATCTCTATATGCAGAGAGGATTTACCTTGACAAAAAAATGGCAATTCCGCTAGGGAAGCTATAACCCTTTCCATTCAATCCTTCACCTTGAATTTTTGATGAGTTTGACCAACCGTCAGTTTTCTAGCTTGTTTGATTTTCTGTAACTATTTTCACTTGCTCATGATTGCTTGAGGACATTGAGTTTTTTCTGGTCTTGAAGATTTTTTTATTTTTTCTTCATTTTTCTCACCCATCACAGGTTTGCCTCTCACAGTCACAATATCATCGCAATTACAGTCGCAATTATCACAATTTTATCGTTGTTTTGCCTTTAATAGGCGTGATGATCCCAGAGTATAAGAGAAAATAGAGTTTTTCTTCTTTTCCTCAGTCCTTTTGTCCCTTTTCATTGATTTTCAAGTGTCTATAGTGTGTTTGTCCTAATTATCATGCTTGCTTGATTACAATTGTCTCTTGATTTGGTTTTTTGTGTGTTTGAGACTTGTTTGCTTCTTAGGGTTTCTAGCTCACCCTTCACTCTTTTATTGATATTCATCTTAGATATTGATCACTCCTATTCAAGAGTCTTCTATATTAGGACCTCTTTTACAAGTGCTTTTGGCTCTTTAGTGTGAAATTGTTTTGATTAGTGTCAAATCATATTGATGCTTTGAAGATCATTTTACTTCCATTGTCAAGCATAGATCACAAATTGTTTTCTTTGGTTGAATTGAAAGAAAGTTCTTTTTATCATTTTTATGTTTCGGAAAGTGAAAATGTATATCATTTAAGTATTTTTGAGACATTTCTTCCATTCAAATTGGAAAGTGAAAGAGATTCTCATGATTACTGAATTGTTTTCATTTCCTTTTAATTTTTGCATTTGTTTACATTAATTGAATTAAAGTGAAAGGAAAATAATTATCACATATTTAGTGAAAAGAAAAATATTTTCATTTCTATGGAATTGCATTTGTTAGTAGAATAAAAGATTAGATTTCATTTTTACATTTTTCATTGAAAACAATTGTGTTGATGCTTTTTGGATTATCTGATGCATTGATTGGTTGTTTCTCTTCCCTTGTTAGAATAGCCTTCATTGAATGAAAAGTTTCAGTTTTCATCATTTAGTTGCATTCTAGGAACAAGTGACATCGTTGAGCCATCAAAATTGAAAATTAATTCAAGATTAACTTAAAATTTACCTCAATTAACTAAGGATCATTTGTCACTTAACACAAACATTTAGAGGTCTAGGCTAGAGACGTGTTTCGACATCTTAAAATATAGCAACTATCGTTAAATTCTTGCAGTGTATCCCGAGGGTGAAATCCCATCCCAATATGGAAGTATACAGAAGGTTCTCCAGTACTTTCGAGTATATCGGAGGCACTTTAGTATGAAAAGTATATAGGGATGCTCTCATCAAAAAGTTTTGCATTAGACAATGCTAACATGGACTTGTGCTCCTTGTACCGTCATGTATATATTGGGAGACCCCATTAAGTTGCTACCTTTTAGCCATAGGTAACCAAGTCATCCACCTTATAAATGTGATACATCGAACACAACATTCAGGGAGATTGGTTGCCATACGTTAAGTCCTTGGTTTCGGCTAGGGTGTATATTGAGGTTCATGGATACTTGGTAAACTTTATTGCCTATATTTTACCCATTTTGATTTATTTTTTATTTCGTGTCAATAAAATTAACTACCAACGATAACATGTCAAACCCATGCAGTTGCTTCTTGGCCCAATATTGAGTAAATATTTGTACATTTTAATTTTAGTCATCCCTCAATGAATCTCCTCTCTTTTTTTTGCTTTTGAGAGAAGGTCGCGATGGCTGAACCATTGAATTCACCCCAGAGTTCCCCTTCGTTGTCTGATACTGAAGGTTCTTCACAGGGAGTTCATCCAAAACTTCCTCAATCACATGAATCTCAAGGCTTTGAACTTGGGATTGTCCCAAGTATTCAACCCCTTTCTTCTCATCCACCACCTTTGGATTCCTTGTCACGTCAAGAATCTAATCTAGAAACCCTGAGAGTTCACAAAGGTTTGTCTTATATCCACCAAATCCATTATTTAATCCTGTTGTGATATCTCCTCAACATTCTTACAGTCCTTACGGTCAACCTGGTGTTCCTTTGGAGTTATCTCCTCATACATCTCAGGTTCCTCCTTACCAGTTGTTTCCACCCATGGATTTAGAAGGTGATATCCAAACCTCTCCTCTAGGTCATTTGGAAGTTTCCACTACTCATACTCATGTTAATGATGAATAAGGGTATGAATTTCCTCCACAAGGCTTTCCTTTTACGGGAAGAGTCCCATCTCACACACTTCCTAAAACCAGTGGGCCTATGTTTCCACCTGGTTATACAACCTTAGCCTAGTTAGTGTCAAGAACTCCTAGTGATTCATCCTTGTATCAAAATCCTATTTGGTCTTGAAATGCTATGCCAACTACTAGTTTGCCTCTCAAATTTCTATACAAACTGTTGTCACGTCAGTTCCTGTTCAACCTACGATTTTATCGCAGCCTGTACCATCGTTTCAACTATCCATTCCTGTACAACTAACTATTTCAGGTCAGGTTTTTGTCACTTCTTCCACCCCTCTATCAAGTGGACAGAATGTACCACTACCTGGGGGGGGAATATGAACATTTTTCTTATGTCAGATGGAACCCATGTGAGTGGATCACAAGCTCGCATGGTTGGAGTCAATCAACCTTATTCTGGTGGTATTCCTAACCCGGTTGGTCCATTTGGGTTAGGCAATATCCAGTGTCAACAGCCTTACATGGCTCAGATTCCACTCCAATAAGCTTATGTCCCATATGGTTCACAAGCAGGAGCCTATGTCAAGCTTGGTGAATCCACTATTCCTGGTGGATATGGTTAGATCCAATTCAAAAATTACCAATAACCACAGGGTATACCCCAAGGAACTATCCAACAAACCTTGCAACTGTAAGGGTAACCATTACAACAGCAAGGGAAACCTTTGCAGCAACAGGGGAAACCTTTGCAGTAGTATCAACAACCTTTGTAGCAACAAACTCAGTTTGTTCAGCAACCTACTCAACTTGTGTATCCGCAAGGTCAACCTTTGTAACAACAAGGCCAACCTTTGTAGCAGTAAGCTCAATTTGTCTATCAACAAGGTCAGCCATTGCAGACACAAGGTCAACCCCTGCAGTAGTAGGTCCAATCTCTTTAGGTCCAGGGTCAACAGGTCCAACAACCTTACAATCCATATGCTGCGTATACTTATTATCAATGGCTTATTCTAGGTCAATATCAAACCTACCTGGAAAAAATCCACCTTATGGTAAAGATACCTTTCAGTGGGGGAAAAATCAAGTTCCCTATGGTCCAAATCCTCTGTTGTGGGGGCAGAATCCTTACCATCAAGGTTGGAACCCATAGTTTGGGCCTTGTCAAAGGCCCTACATGCCATTTAATCTGCAATTTCCCTTTTTGGCCACATTGGAATTGCGTGATGTCACGACGCTAAAAAATGATCACATTCTTCATTTTCCTTATTTGCCTCCAGTTCCTACTAAAATCCCAAGTGATTGCCCTAAGTTCGAAGGAAAACCTAAAGAGGAATCTCAATCTCATGTGATGACATATCACTTATGGTTCTCTTCAAACTCTTATGTTGATGATTCTATCTGTCTTCGTCTCTTTCAGAGAACCTTAACATGTGCTACTGCAAAATGGTATGTCGAGTTACCTCGAGGTACCTATGCTAACTTTAACTCTTTAGCTATGGCTTTCCTCACCCACTTCTAGTTGCCGGTTCATTACAAAATTGGCACTTATTTGTTGACATCTCTTAAGCAAGACACTACGACACACATTTCCGATCATATCCATGAATGGAGACATAGGCATTGCCTCATCAAATTCGAGATTCTTGATGAGTTGTTAACTAAATGGTTCACAAAATCATTCGTAAACAAGATTGCTAAAGATATAGTGATGGGTGTTTGTGTTATTGAGGACCAAGCTATTTCTCATGCCCAATATCTAGACTTAGTCTATTCCCAATCTGGCACGTTATATGAGATGTTGCCTGACGCTCCAAGACCATCTTCAGATCCGATAGCTTCAAAGTCTCTTGATGTACCACCTGTTGATGGTATAATTGGATCTATATCCCAAACCTCCACTAAGACTTCTTCGAAGAATATAGAGTTTCAATGTCAATAAGATTTTAGATTAAGTAGGAAATCACATCTTAGTTTCCATCATTATCCTCTTGAACCATTATCATGGCATTAATATTGTCGGTTACTTCGAAGTACAAGAAGTAGTTGTGATGGTAATTAGGGGGATGCAGTAAATGAGCACTAATGAGGGTGTTCTTTAATGCATCGAAAGATTGTTGGGCGATTTCATCCCAAATAAATGGGATTCCTTTTTTCAGCAAACGAGGAAATCCCTTGGCAATTTCAAAATATTTCGTTGTGAAGGTAAATCCCCTCTATGGATAGAGACGATCCCTCTAGCCTAATGAGTGGGTCTAGCAGCAAAATAAACAAACTAACATACATTTTCCTAGCTTATGTTTAACAAATGCAGAGAGAGAGAGAGTAGCCTACCTCGCTTTGATGCTAATCACTCGATCCTTTTGAGATGAATTTGATTCCTTTTCTTCCAGCCTCGTTTCTTATTGTTCTTCAAGTTCGATTACCTGCAAGAAAGATCAAAGAGAAATACAATGTACAAGAGAAAATATGGCATACATCAAGCATAAACTACTTAATAAATCAAGGAGTATTAAACTAAAAGCATAAACATTTACACAATTATGGAAAGTGAACATTAGATGTATATATTAATAATCTAAAAAGGGAAACATACAACCTATGCCTTGATGTTGGAGACCTCCTTTTGGTGGATGTCCAAGTCCAAGAAAAGACTCTTCAAGCACTGCTTATCCTAGTTAGAATGGGCATCATTTGGGCATAATCTCAGTATAGGAATGCAGGCAAACAATGACCAACCATTTGGGGATGCAAGGGAGTTGATTTATAGGAAGGGAGAGGGAGTCAAGGATCCACAAAAGAGGGAGGAAGGTCGATATCTCAAGGGGAAATCCCATAATGATAAGATCAAGAGGTCCAAATGGGAGAGCTCGACCATATCAGTGACAACGATTATCCATCTTGTTGTTCTCAAAGTTTCTGGTGCATGAAGCTTCTCCTCCAGCTGGGGAAAACTGTTGGAAGAGGTTCAATGTGGGTTTTCATATCAAAACCTATTCTGACAGCACTAGGGTAAAGTAGAGCAACCTGCCACCAGTACAGGCAGGTAGTGGAGCAAAAGGCGTTGGCCCTAAAAATTAGGGTTTTAGCTAACCTTCTTTAGAATTAACCTAGGGCATTTTTCCTTTGGTTCTTCATGGAGGTTTTGGTCTATACATCATGATGGATATGTTGCACAGTTGTCAATGTTTTGGCACTTCGAGATATGGAATAGTAAGTGAACAGGAGGTGTGACAAAATATTGTGTAACATAGAGGGGGTGCGAGCAATTCTACCTCACATCGTCAAAGATTATTTGGCTAGAAGGCGGTGGCAAATTATTTTGATTTGGTCCCTTTGGAAGTTAGGAGGGAAATTTTCCAAATTGAATCAAAGGACTTTGGTGATTTTCCATGCTTCTCTGATTCTTACGTGGGAGGAGATGACCTCAAATGGATTCCTAACATAGGGAAATTTAGAAAACGAAGACTTAATTTTCTACATTCTGTGGCAATGCACCAAAAGATGGATGCTCTCTTCTGCATTGTTCTCAGAGATAAGCAAGTGGATACTTACAAACTTTTTACTGGACAAGAGGATATTAAATGACTTCTCTGGAATGTAGATTTTTGCTTGGATGATATCGTGTCACATTTGAGCAGGGTTGAAAAAAATGTGGTCTTTGAGTCTGAGTTTGAGACTGAGGAGTTCATTGAACCCCCTGCAGTCATAAACACTCCACCTGTTATTTCCTCTCCACTTGCTATTTCCTCTCCTCTTTATCCATTTATTATATCAGAATGATGAGGGATTGGATGGTTCAAGTTTTTGTCTACCTCTAGCGGCATCGCTTCCTGGAACTCTTGGAGGTGCCCTCGATGCCCTCTCTGGGGACATGGCGGTCAACACATCATTATTTTTTCCTCACCTAGAATACACTTTGATATTACTTTTTACAAAGGGATGACAAATACCAGTTTCTAGCCTTCTCTGCAAGTTTTTTAAAAATGGTGTTTTTTGTTCTGAAAATTCAAGTTTTTAGTTCTGATATGCTTATGGAGTACATTTGGTTATATTGGTATGATATTTTCCAAGTAAAAGTGGCAGTGGACTATGGATGTATTCGAACATTCAATTTCTTGGTCTGATATTTTTGTCCCTTGTTTTTGTAGCACCAATATTTACAAGTATGTCATAGGTAAAAATGGTGCTTAGTTTATTTTACCTGGTTAGAGATTTGTACTCCCAGGTCAGTCTCTTTGGAATATCGATAGCTATATACACTCAATATAATACTCTTCATTATTAATAAAAAACTTTTGCATCTACTTACCAAACAAAAAAAACAACCTAACATTAAGCAAATACTTTTATTTTTATAATAATTTCTCTTTATAATCAAACTATATATTATTATATATTTACTAAACCTATACTAACATTTTAGTTATAACTATATGTTATTATATATTTACTAAAACCTATACTCACATTTAATTCGCATATATTTACTAAAACCTATTCTCACATTTAATTTTACTTTTATACATGATAGTGAATATTATTTCCCATTATAATATAATTTTTATCTAAAAGATATTATTAGATTAACATATAATTCACCAATCACTAAATTTCATTTTATTATAGATGGTTGTTTTGCTTCAAAAAACTAATATTTAACATATTTTAAAAATGCTATTCGAATTTACAAATAATTATTTTAATAATGTTTAATCCCACTTTCCCGTTTATTACTATCCTCTCAATCGTAAGTGCTTTAATTCTTTTTGAGTTGTTGTTCGAGTCATTTAGTGACAGCGCCAACCTTTACACTGTGTTGTGTTGAGATCACTTCAGATCGGATTTGATACCGAATTGCTCACTTTCAAATATCTTAGATTTCGTTGGAGAAATTGTTGAACGGTTTGGGGCCTTGCATGGTCATGGACGTTGTCACTGTGTGGGTTTGGAGTCAGGCGGGCTGTGGGGGGACCGGGGCACAGTGCATGGAGTGGCCAAGACATTGTGTTTTCTGGTTTTTCAGTTTTGAGTGGTGAAGATTTAAATTTCAGAATTTTGGAGGTTTAGGGTTTTTGATGGTGTTGAATTTATTTCTAGTAAAAATTAACTTTTGAGCAAGTTTTTTATCTTTAATTTTGGTTTGGAGTGATAATAAAAGTAATATCCCAGTACCACCTAGATAATGTCTATTCCATTGCTTTTTGTTTTGAAATTATACTACCTCAATACCCAACTCTAATACCATGTTTACAAGTGGACACGTTAAGAACGAAACCCGAGAATATGAAAACTAGGAAATGTGTGATATCCACATGATTCCTATTTCGAGTACTCTACTTCATGTCGTTCTTTGGATCAACCCTTCTGGCTCTTGCCAATCAGTGTCAACATCTGGGTCTGGTACCAGGTTGGACATTCTATGAGCCAAAATCAAATACAGACCTTGCCCTTTGTGAGCGAATTTGCTCCACCTCTCAACAATATGTGTAGTTTAACGAACTATGAGATGTTTTTATTTTTTCCATCAGAATTTAGCATTCAAAAATACAATTTTAGGCAACTGAGTTTTAATGGATTAAATGGATTTAGGCTGGTTGTCTATTGTTAAATATGGTAAACATAGGGTTGACCAAGTTTAATTTGGTCAACTATTTAAATATTAAATATAAAGGTAGACTTTGCTTCACTATCATTAGCTAATGTGATTGATTATGTTTAGTTATTAATAGTACTCAATAATATTAATCGCCGATTATGTTTGACCGAAGTTGAAGAGTGTAGATTGAGTCAAACATAATCAAGCATTGTTAACCACATTAGTAAATGTGGTTGAATAGTTTTGTAATGTTGCATTGCAACATTGGAAAAATTGCAATGTAATGTAACATTGTGACAATGTTTGTCACATTACGACGTTAGATTTATGTACCATTCCAACATCACAATATTATCATTATTATTCATCAACTTTATTATTAATATTAATATTCATATTATCAAACATTTTTAAAGCTTTACCAACCGAGGATGAACTGAGTCGACTAAGGTTGACCATGTTTAACTTTAGTCGACCATGTTTAACTTTGGTCAACCATTGTTGACTATAATTGAATATGGTTGAGTTATGTTGACTGAGGATGACTATGAATGAATACAATTGAGTATTTTTAAATATGGTAAACATAGAGTTGACCAAGTTTGATCATGGTCACCTATTTAAATATTGACAATAAAGCTTGGTTTTCTTTGATTATGTTTGACTATTAATATTATTCAATAATAATAGACGATTAATATTATTACTAATAGTCAACTTTATTATATTAATATTGTTATTATTAAACAATTTTAAATCTTGATTGTCACTTACCAAGGATGACCTTAGTTGACTAAGATTGATAACGTTTGACTTTTGTCAATCATGGTTGACTATAATTGAATATGGTTGAGTTACGTTGAGTGAGGATGACTATGAGTGAACAAGGATGATTATTATTAAATATCGTAAAAATTATGGTTAACCGTGTTTGATTATGGTCAACTATTTAAACATTTACTAAAGGTTGACTATGCTTGACTATAAATATTATTAATAATAGGTGATTCTGTTGATTGAAGTTGAAGAATGTTGAGTGTCAAATATAGTGAAAAATAGTCAAACATGGTCTGTGTATGGTTGAACATGGTGTAATTATGATTGACTATCATTTGACAATAGTTTGTCTATGTTCAACTATAGTTGAATTCGTTTCATTATATGCAACCATGGTTTGAATACAAATTTACTATGGTTGACCACATTTTTATTATGGTTTGTCTATAATTGACCATGATTTGATTGTCAATACTATTGCAATGGTGGTTGTTGATGGTTAGCTATAATTTTCCTATGGTTCACCGTGGAAATCCACTATAAATTAATATATTATTAATGCATTATTAATGTTATATTAAACTCCTATTAATTATGTTTAAATATTATTAATGTATTAATAATGTGTTATATATATTTGAATTATTAATAAATGAATGTATTAATTAAGGCATAGTCTAACTTATAGATGAAATAAACTTTTTCACGAGAATCCACCAATTTTTTTTTTTTTAAAAAGAATGTGATTTTTTGTTGTTTAAAATGCATTTTCGAATGTTTAAATGGATTCACCACCTTGAAAAACCCTGAGGCACTCGATTTCTACATATTAAACAACTTAAATTCAAGTTTTGAAAAATATCTGCCAAATTTTAGTTAAAATTAACCAGAAAAATGTGATAAAAAAAGTCATTTCATTTGTAAGTTAGACTACGACATTAGTTAATATATTAATTAATTAAATCATATTTATTTAGTTCAGTTAATAATTATAATTAATGTACATATAATTATAATTAATTATATCTATTTTATTAATATAATATTAGTGTAGGAATTTACAGGGTAAGTTCCTCACACAGAACACCAAAGGACACTGCTCACAAACAAATCACAAATCAATACACTAGTATTCTTAATGTGGTTAAAACCCTCAAAGAGGGAAATAGTTCACGACCTGAGCCAATGTGACCACTTCAAGCAATTTATTAATAAAATAACGAAAATTTACATAAGCTTCTCTCATGAACGGGTTACACTACAAATTATCCTCTATGCTATTTAAATAGAGATCATGGACCAATCAGGTGTTAAGCCATGGATCAAGTGTCGGTAATACCAAGGAGAGAATGAACCGTCGGATCACTTCATGTCTAGAACATATCATGACATTTTACCTAACTCTACACTAGACCAAGTTATACTTAACTATTTCCTATATGTCAGAATGTCCTAACATCCCCCCTTAAGAACAACTTGGAATAGGATTGAAGGATGTACAAATATGACACAATAGAAGAAGGAAGGAGGCATTAGAGCCTATCCCCCCTTAGTGACAACTTCTTGAACTCCAACCATAATTCGAAGTTTAGTAAACTTCGCCTCTGTGAGAGCCTTTGCAAAGATGTCTACAACTTGATCATCTGTTGAACAATATTGCACTTCAAGAACATGGTCATGAATGAGCTTTCTGATGAAGTGCATGTGCAATTAAATGTGTTTGTGCATTGATGTTGGACTGGATCTTTGCATAGTTGAATGTCACTTTGATTATCACACCAAAGTGTAATCGGATGCTGCTTCTAAAAGCCAAACTCTGATAGGATCTGAAGAAGCCACAGGGCTTCCTTACTAGATTCTACAGAACCACGATACTCTACTTCTACTGAAGAAAGAGAAATGGCACTTTGTTTCTTGCAAATCCATGTAATAGGGCCTGAACCAAGAGTGAACACATAACCGGTAGTAGACTTCCAATCATCAGGGTCACCAGCCCAATCGGAATCAGTGAAACCAACCAATAAAGGAGATTCTTCTACACTATAATGAATCCCAAACTAAACTATACCTTGAACACAATGAAGTATTCTTTTAGTTGCTTTCTAATGACTTTCATGTGGGTTTTGCATAAATTGAGCAATAAGGCCAACAACAAAGGAATGGTCAGGAGGAGTATGGGTTAGATACAAAAGTTTTCCTACAAGTTGATGGTATAAGGTAGCATCAACTTTAGGGGAAGTACAAGTGACTGAAATTTTGGCTCCAGAATGAAAGGGAGAAGGGGCTGGCTTACAGTCTTGCATGTGAAAATGGCGTAGAAGATCATAGACACACTTGGACTGGGAAAGGGGAATACATTCCTTGGATTGCAAGACTTGAAGACCAAGAAAATAATGTAAGTGTCCTAATTCTATCATTTCAAACTTCTTTTTAAGGCTAGACTTCACATGGTTTATAAGGTTGGGATCACTACCAGTAAGGATAAGATCCTCGACATAAAGAACAATAATGATAAGAGACTTGCCCACTTTCTTGGTGTAGACAATATTGTCAGAATGACACCTAGATAATCCAATTTCTAAAAGAAAGTTATCCATTTTGGTATACCAAGCCTGAGGGGCTTGCTTGAGACCATGAATGGATTTCTTAAGCTGACATACAAGGCTAGAGTCTGTTTGTATAAAACCATTAGGTTGTTCCATATAGATTTCTTCATGCAAGTCCCCATGCAAGAAGGCAAATTTAACATCCATCTAATGGAATTCCCATTTGAAAGAGGTAGCAAGGGAAAGAACAAGATGGATAGAGTTCATTTTGGAAATAGGGGAGAAGGTTTTAGTATATTCAATGACTTCAACTTGTGAAAAACCCTTAGCAACAAGACGAGCTTTATGTTTATCAACTTTTCCATCTAGTCCATACTTGGTTTTGTAAACCCATTTGCATCTAACAAGTTTTCGTCCCTTTGAAAGAGGAACGAGATCCCATGTATCATTTGCCAATAATGAATGATATTCTTCATCCATAGTTGCATCCCAATCTAGATGGCCTGAAGCTTCTGCAAAGGTGTCAGGATCACAATTCGCTAGAACTTGAGCCAGTAAAGAAGAGGCTTTATCGAACTGAGAACATGTACGTTGCTGATCTATAGGATCACTGCCAAGAGCACCTGCTACATCCCGAGTAGCACGGACCCATTTTGGAGGTTGAGGAGCTAAAGGAGGATCCTGAGAAGGTGGGGGATGATTGTCATCCCTGCTGTCATCATCTGAAGAAGAAATATTTTCAGAAGTAGAAGGGATAGAGAGAGGTGGCACATCTGCCAAACTAGGCTCGTAGGCCGATATATTTTCAGCAAACTTTACATCTCTTCTAATGATAACATTTTTGAACTTAAGTGGAATAAGTCTATATCCTTTGACATCTTCAGAATATCCAACAAAAATAATTTTTTCACTCTTAGGTTCTAAAGATTTATGTTTCTCATCTAGAATATGGGCCCATGATTCACTTCCAGAAACACGAAAGTGACTTACATCTGGTTTAATTGAGCTCCATGCTTCTTCTAGAGTGATATTCTTTAAAACCTTAGTAGGAGTACGATTTACTATGTAATTTTCACAGTTAATTGCTTCTACCCAAAAATTAAGACTGAGTCCTTTAGATTGAAGCATACAATTAGCCATTTCCTTTAAGGTGCGATTCTTCCTTTCAACTACACCATTTTGTTGTGGAGTATACGGAATAGTATGTTGCATTTGAATTCCATTCTCAGTACAAAAGTTGGTGAATTTTTTGTTAACATATTCTCTGCCATTATCAGATCTTAGCTTAAGAATTTGAGGTCCAGATTTTTTTTTCAAGAAAGGCCTTAAAGGACAAGAAGTATACCCAAGTGCATCTGGAGAAATCATCAATGAAATTTAAGAAATACTTGTAGCTAGAGAATGAAACAACTCAAAGTGGACCACATAAATCACTATGCACAAGCTGTAAAGGGTTGAGACGTGTCAAGAGGCACATTTTTCAAAACTATCCTAATGATGTTTTTCGAGTACACATCTGGAAAAAACACTATCTCTACAAGATACCATTGGAAGACTTGTCACCATATTTACTTTACATAGATTCTGAAGGGAGCGATAGTTTAAGTGACCAAATCACTCATGCCAAAGTTTGCTCACTTCATTATTATGGGCAACAAATACCGAGGGAAGATTTGATGACCCAAAGTTGTTAAACTTATACAACCTTGTATAATCATCAACAATGGCAGTAGCTAAAATCTGTCTAGGATCTCTTAGGTCCTTAATTACAACATCTTGAGGTGAAAATTCAATGATCTTACCTTCACCTGAATGAGTTATTTGATATACAAATAGAAGGTTGTAGGATAAGGTTGGAACACATAATACATCATTAAATTGACCATTGTCTAGATGAACAGTTCCAGTCCCTACAAAACTAAGAGATCTATCATCACCAACATATATATTTTTGGTGTTACAATCATTTAAAGAAGAAAACATGGCTTTGCTTTTGGCCATGTGATAAGAAGCTCCAGAATCAATGAGCCACTCATGAGAATGAGAAGAAGAAGATACATTTAGTGCATAACTAAACTGAGATGCTTGACAAACACATGCAAAAAGTGTTATTCCTAAAGATGAAATTGAAGTTATAGAGTGCTCCAAATGCATGTTATGATTCTTAATTGCTACTTCCAAGGCTTCCATCTTCTTAAAGAATTTGGATTCTAAGTGGTCATCTCGATTATACAAGTGGCAATGTCTATCAATCTTCTTCCCTTTGTTTTTATTTGCCTTATCATTTTGTTGAAATGATTTTTCATTTTGAGACTGAAATTGCTTAGGACCCTTGTTTGGTTTAGGACCATTCTTTTTAGGATACTACTTCTTAGGATTCTTTGAATTTGGTTGCTGCTGGGTGGCTAAGGCTTCCTTAGAAGAGTTTCCAAGATTAAGAAGACTGGATATAAGAGTTTTTCTTGTTCTCTCATTAAAGAATCATAGAAGGCATCAAAAGCAGTGGACTTGTAGTCTTGTCCTTGAGAAATAAAGGCTTCTCTAGTAGAATGGAAGGTGGAAACAAACACAGAGTAGGCTGGTCCCAACTTAGTAAGATGGAATAGATAATGCTACCATCTTCTTTCTTAACCTTAAAACCTGAGAAGTCTAAGGGTCTTGAACTTGGACAAAAAATATTCAATGGAAGAAAAATTATTGGGGTCCAATGTAAGCAACTCATTTTAAAGTTGATGGGCTCTAATTTCATTTTTAATTCCAAAAAATTTAGTGAGCTGTTTCATTACTTCATTAGAAGTATCAAGTTCTGCGATATGGAATCCAAGGTATGGAGAAATAGACATCCCTATCAACCCACGTGCTTGATCTTGCCTATTTTCCCATTTGGCTACCTTATATTCATCTTGAGGTTTGGTTTCTTGGCCAGAGGCTATTCTATAAATACCTTTACTTCTAAGTAAATCCACAATGTAGGACCACCATTGGAAGTAGTTGGTACTGTCAAAAATAACTTGGCATGGAATTGCCATTTTAACAAAAACTAGAGCTGTAGAGGCTAAAACTAAGTGTTCCAATAGAAAGATCTCGAAAAGTTAGGCTGAGTAAAAAAAACAGCTCTGAAAACGACTTCCAGATGAAGAAGTTATGGCTTTTTGAATAAAAGTTGTTGAAGATGCCGATGAAGTGTGTGAATGTAAAGAAATGAATGATAATGTTATATTTAAAAAACATCCCCCCTCTTTCCAAACTTAATCTAATTAGCTCACTTTAAAAAAAAAATATTTTATGCAACTCACTTTTATAAAGAAGTGAAAGTCACTTTTACAATGGTACTCTATGAGCTACCCACTAAATTGTAACTTGAAAAAAAGATAAAGAGACTTTTGTATTATAAGTGAATCACTTTTTATAATGGGTGAGAACACTTTTACATAAAGTAACTTTAAAACATAAGTTACATGTGATTTTTGAAAAAGTAGTTGAACAAAAAGAAACACTTGATCTCCAAGACCTCTATTCTCATAAAGTATCTTTGGACCAAGTGAGAAAGTTCAAAAGGTTAATAATGTTTGGAAAAGAGGAAGGTTTTTTTTTTTTACTGAAGCTTTGGGATGCATGCTTACTTGAAAAAGCTATTTTTTTGCCTGCAAAACAAAAACTATAAAGCCCAACACGGACATACAAAAAAAACAAACCTTACGGCTTGAAGTTAGCTTTAGCTAGAAACTAAATATTTTCCTCAATGTTTCTAATTTTCCAAGATCACACTAAGGCACGGCGGAAAAGAACATACGCATGAGAAAAAATCCTTCCTTTCTGTTTCTGATTTTCCTAGATCGCATAGAGTCGCAGGGAAAAGAGCATACGCAGAAATGAAAGGTATAGATCTAGTAATAAAAAACAAAGAGCTAAATAAACTGAAATAAACAGAGAGATGAATAGTTAGAATTGCAAATAAAGACTGTATACCTCCAGATCTTAAAAATGACGTAGCTATGGCTAACGAAAACCTTTTCATGTGAAACGAAAGGGGTTCCTCACTGGAACATATGATACTAACACAATAGAGAAGTCCTCTCGGCCCAAAAGCAGTTAGAAATAGTAGATCTAGGAAACAAAAATCGGATGCAGTTGTACCGACTTCAGATTTCGATCACCAATGGATGCGACCCTCAAATAGCTCTAATACCATGTAGGAATTTACAGGGTAATTTCCTGACATAGAACACCAAAGGAAACCGCTCACAAATAGATCACAGATCAATACACTAGTGTTCTTGACATGGTTAAAGCCCTCAAAGAGGGAAACAATCCACGGCCTGAGCCAACACGGCCACTTCAGGAAATTTATTAATAAAAGATTGAAAATTTACATAAGCTTCTCTCATGAACGGGTTACACTACAAATGACCGTCCATGCTCTTTAAATAGAGATCATGGACCAATCAGGTGTTAAGCCATGGATCAAGTGTCGGTAATACTGAGGAGGGAATGAACCATCGGATCACTTCATGTCTAGAACATATCGTGACCGTTGGATTGTAAGTTACAAATGTACATAGTAAAGAAACACGCTTTACCTAACTCTACACTAGACCAAGTTATACTTAACTATTTCTTATGTGTCGGAATATCCTAACAATTAGTTAACATTAATGTTATTAATAATAATTTTATTAATAATTTAATAACATTATTCATATTATAATTTAATATAATATTAAAAAGCATAGTATAATTAGCCGATTATCCAACTGAGGGACATATGGAGGAATTACCCTCTTGGTTTCTTTGACGGGGTATATTCTCAAACGAAGTGTAGATGTGGCACCTACACTATCCAAGTGCCTCGAAAATACTTCCATTTCTGGTGGGAGAGTGGAATAGGTACAAACAATCGTGCATAAATCATTGCAATGTGAGGTGTTCTTATATGTGCTAAGTTGTTGGGCATCGATGTTTTTCATATGTATGGAGATTCAAAAGGTATTACTGTTTGGGTCATGGGGCATTCTCATTTTCATCCATGATGGTCATTAACTAGATGCGACACATTTGTACTTTGGAAGAAATATTTCTAACAAATCTTCGTTTTGCACATCTACAAAGAACAAAGTCAGGTTGCAGACACTCTATCAAAAAGAAAAATGTTGATTGAACAAAGCACGATCAATTTTGCATATTTTTCCCATAGTACTTGGTCAAATGCAAGGAGCATCAACATCATATAGTGTCACTTAGTTGGTACTCTCGATCTATGATCTTTCAATTTTTGTTTTTTTATGGCCTGTAGGAACAATTTTTTGTGGCAATACTTATCTTTTATAGTTTCTTAGAAAAGTACGCTATGTCTAGTAGATAAGATATATGTATGTATTGTAGAACATGGCTGGAAGATAGTTCAGATGATACACTTAAATGTCTCATAAGGCTCATGGGTATTTCCTGATAATAAAAAATGGAGTATATAGAATTATTATCATATTTGGTTATTAGGTGATGATAGCGAATATACTTTCTTGATACATGATGTTGTAATTTCTTTTTTCAAAAAACGGTCAGCCATTAGCTAGAGTATGTACAAGTCCAAAACTCATTTGCTAGAAATAATAGATCTCAAGCTATTAAAACATATTGATAATGATATGACATTTTCTTTTAATCTCTTCCACTAGGGATGACCTATGTTGTATCGACCATAGCAATGTAAAGCATCAGGAGTTGAACCATAACTCTTTCTGACCATGCTTGTGCAAGGTTAAAGATGACACTAGTAATCCCTGCTCAAAGCATTCATGAATCGTCATACATTTTTAGTTAATGTAACTGAACCATATTCCTAACTGCAATGCTATATTGATTGGTGGAATTGGCCTGTATGTTGGACCTCAGAATTACTCTCTTTTTGACAACTTTTCTCACTTCTTTCTCTTGTTTTCCATAAAAGATAGATCCCCATCACTGATAAATGATAGATTTTGTCTCAAGGAAGACATTAAATGATTGACATGTTATACTTTTATGTTTTTGCTATTTGAAATAATTTTTTTCAAATTAGCTATGGAACATAGCCTATTCTATATTTAACTATGTGTTTCGTAGCTACTTCCATGGTTGAACAGGTTTCAGGTGTCAAATGAAGAAACCAACCACATGGGCATCTCGGGAAATGTCTCAACATGGATCCTATCCTGGTCACCCAGCCCAGATCGACAAAAAATCCAGCTCAAGACCACAGTCAAAGGAGGAGTCAAATGAAGAAACCCAAGAGCAATAGGACTCTTTGTCCACTCCTCGTGGTTAATTAATAAAATCTGATAGTTTTGTTGTAGCATTAACTCGAATTAGCCACCAGTGTTAACGGTTTTATGCAACCATATTTCTTGAATTAAAGTCACATGTAGCTGATCAACCATTTACGCAGATCTATTGTAAAACGTGTAGACCACCTGTAGCTAATTTTTCTCAAAAGACAGTTATGATTTTTTCTTTAAATACGAGTTGTACAGAATAGAGAGTAGTTCGAATTTTTGGATATATTAAGCTCAGAATTACAACTCTGTAATTTTGGAACTTGTTTTCCAGCTAATAATATGAAGCCATGTTTTGACCAGTGATCATTTGAAAGAATATCTTCAGCTAATTAGCAGCTCAACTTAGTTAGTTATAGAGGGCCCCTACACTGAAGGAGGGTTTTCTTTTTATTTTGTTTACTGTTCAGTTTAGTTTCATTATTTGCTTTTAGCAGTATTTGTATTTTAGGTTGATTCCCTGTAGTTTGTTTCCTTTTAGTTCTGATCAATAGTATAATGTTAGAATTCAATGGTGCAGTCTTGTTTCTTAAATCTATTTCATAAAGGAAACAACTTTGTTTTTAAATAGGGTAAGGTTGAAAAGTAATAAGGATGCATTGTTGATTAGTTTACTTACTATTTGTTTCCTCTGTTATTTATTTCCTAGTTCAGATTGCCAATGTATTGTGCGAATAAATGTTTTTGGTCACCATTTCAAGCTCATATCCATCCTAAAATAAATGGTTAAACATTCACTTCACACGAGGATTGAAATCAATTAGTTACTCTCTGCATATTTGATTCAGTTCTTTGGACTATAAAGTACAGTAAGTTGCTTGTATGCCATCTCAAGAAAGTTATCTTTCAAAATTGAAGGCTTGGACAACTAAAAGTGCTTTAGTCAGTTTTATTCTCTGTAATTATTTCGATTGGCCTTACAAATTTCACCTTTTAATTCTTGAGTTAGGATCAATGACAGAATCAAATAGACACTCTGTTTTTTCCTTCTTTTAACTTAGATTTTAACTAGCTTTTGAGCTCTTGGTTCACCTTTAAGAAATTTAGATTCGGTTTCTCATAGTTAAAACTGTACATCATTAGGAATCAAAGAACAGAAACCCCCAAAACAATATAAAATACAAAACAACGAAGTAAGAAGGGTTAACTAGCACATACAGTGCACTACACTTCGTCAACTTACGAGCCTCGATTGATAATTTATGCAAAGCAATTTAGGATACTAAATTGACTAAACATTTTGGCACCATTTCCGGGGAAGTGTAGGTAACTTAATCTCTTACATTAAAAAAAAAATGATATGCATAGAGAAAGAGACTCTAGGGGTAGATTTATAGCTAGAGGCAAGAGTTCAATTCCTACAACACCACCTACCCCACCAAGAACAAGAAGAGATACACCTCCATCCCAAACTCATACTCCCAGCCATAGAACTCTTGAAATTCCAAGGGTAGAAATCCAATCAAAAGAATCTCCTACTTCATCCACCAAGTTAGTCCTAGAGGAGAAAAATCACGAATCTCCAACAGCAGGAGTAGTATTTTTCACCTCTATAGGGGAGCACATTTTAGTTGAAGAATTAGGAATACTCGGTGAGGAAGAAGAAGTAGAACCTCTCTCCCATATCACATTAATAGAAGAACCAGAGGAGGAGAAAGTAACCTTACAGGTTGAACCCTATACTGACCCTGAAGAAACTATAATGGAAGAAGAAGGAGAGGATGGAGAATTCACACTGTTTGGAGGAGGGGGTAGAGGAAGAGGTAGAGGAAATAATGGAGGAGGCAGAGGAAATAGGGAAATAGATAATTCTTTTGGATTCCCTATAGTGGATGAAGAAATAAATGCGACAATGAAAAATATCTCACCTTCTGTCCTCCCAAACTTCCATGGGTTAAAAAGTGAGGATCCTGAAACATTTTTATTTGAGTTTGAAGTCTTGTGTAGAACCTATGATTATCTAGAATACTATCAAAAACTTAAGTTGTTCCCTTCAATACTAAAAGGAGATGCTTTGAAGTGGTTCATGGGGTTAGTCACTCAGTCCATTAGAACATGGAATGACATGAAAAAAATGTTTTTGGATAGGTATTTGGATTATTGCATGCCTACCAATCACAAAGATGAACTATTCAAAATGATGCAAAGAGAGGATGAAAATTTAGAGGATTGGATTGAGAAATTCAACTATAATTTGAAAAGAGAAAAGATGGACAATCTATGAAGATACCTTAAAATCTATTTTATTAAAAGCCATTAGAGATGAGTGGATAGATATCCTTAACATGTTGGGGAAGGGAGATATCTCTCAACTCCCATTAAATGATATAGGAGAATTATGTGTTCATCTCTCAAGAGGGAAATCCAAAACTGGGAAAGGTCCAAGAGATCCTTCTCTTGTTAGAGTAAATAAGTCTGCAATTGGATCAGTAAGTAGGGCAGAAATTGGTAATATGCTTGATGAATTCAAAACAAATATTCCAGGGATTCTTAGTGAGCAAATAGACACCCTTAAGTTGCAAAACAAGCAAAAAACCAAGGCTGATGCTTTAGCTATTTTATGTCCAAAATGCAGAAAAAAAACATGCTCTAAGAGAATGCCCTTTAGATGCAAAAATTATAGAGACCTGTATGATTTGCTCAGAGAATCATGAAACCAAGGGTTGTTCTTTGATTCTAGGTCTTAAGGTTATTTTTCAAGAAGAAACAGTTCGAAATTTAGCAGAACCTCTTTTCTTTGTCTCTAGAAAACCTTGGCAGGGGCCACAAAATCAGGGATTTAACAATCAAATGTATCTTCAGCCCCCACCAAATTGGAATTCTTGGCAGCAACCTTGGCCTCAGCCTCAATCTCAATCTCAACCTTGGGCACAAGGAGTACAAAATCCTTATGGGAGATTTTCTCAATATTATCAATATCCTCCATCATATCAGAATTATCCTCCCCCACAAATTCCACAACAAAATCAGCAGCCACAACTTCAAAATCAGAACCCTCAACTTTCATTACCATTTCCACAACAAAATCCACAACAAAACCAAAGTCCTCAACTCTTACTGCCATTTCAGCAGAGACCAAATCAGCTACCTGCCCAACCATTACCAAACCCCAACAATAAAAATCTTCAGAATACTTACATGGTGGAAGGACAACAATTTCCAACTTATATGATCACTCCTATAGATCTCAATGATGTTCAACTAAAATCTGGTAGGATATTAGAAAAGGAAAGGCCTTATGTAGTTATTCAGGAACAAAACAATTCTAAGGAAGATTCTCTACAGCCCAATAAAAGTTTTGAGGGAACATCTCTCTGAAACCAAAATACTGAAAATGAAAAATAGAAAGAACCAGTGAACTCAACTCCTATCATTGAGCAGCCAGTATCTACTTCTACACCTCCTTTTCCGGAAAGATTACAAGTTAATAGAGGAGTAGAAAAGCATATCATGTTGCCTAATTATGATTTTCTAGATGAATTGAAAAATATCTGTATCAAAATTCCTTTGTTACAAGCCATTAAGGAGATTCCAATCCTAGGTAAAACAATAAAGGAGCTGAGCATAAAGAAACCAGGAAGAAAAGAAAAAGAAACAAAAAGAATTCACTTGGTAGGAAAAATAGCAGATATAATGATGGGAAACATGGCCATACAAAAATATGTAGATCCAGGAAGTCCAATTATGAAAACACATATCAATGGAGTTGAAATTCCAAATACATTGATTGATTTAGGGTCAGCAATAAACATCATGAAAAAAAAACCATGGAACAACTCAAGCTTCCTAATCTTCTTTACACCCCTACATTACTGCAATTAGCGGACATATCTGTAATCAAACCAGATGGAGTGTTAGAAGATATTTTAGTATCCTAAGATTCTTAGGAATATCCTGTTGATTTTATGATCTTAACCCCCAAGAACAATCTAGGAGGACATCCACTCATATTAGGAAGACCTTGGCTGGCCACAATTGATGCTTTCATTAGCTAAGATCTGATGATATGTATATTTTTGATGGGAATTCAACAAAGAAATTCACTCTATATCCTCTAGCAAGAACAATCATTCTGGATTTAAGACATATGTGGTTTATATCTTTTGAAATTACTCAAGAATCCACAGTAAAAACCATTTTTTCGTCAACGTTTCAAACCCCAACTGAGATCCATCGTCAGGACTACTTGAATGCTTGATAGAAGAAGAGCTTAATTGAGGGATTTAAATAGTAATGAGAAGAATATTAAAAAATGAGATGAATGTCGACTATTTTAATAATATTAATTGTAGAATTTTGAATAATTACTTTTGTTTAATTATTGATATAAATCATTATAAATTATTATTATGTTAATCATTATTATAAAAATTAATTAATTAATTTTAATATTATTAATAATTAATTGATTTTTAATATATTAATTATTATTATAAATTTTAATTTATATAAGCATTTAATATTAGTATAGTATTATTTATAAAATAATATGTGAAATATTTAATCTTAGTATATATTGGTATTAAATGAATAATGATCTTAGTATATCGTATTTAATATTTAATATATATGTATGTTAGTATAATGTTTATTATATAATGTTTATTATAAAATAGTATGTGATATATTTATTATATAATGGTATTTAATGAATAATAATATTAACATTAGTGTATTGTATTAATATTCCATGGATGGAAAGGATCTGCCATATATGTGAGAATAGGGTCTGCCTTTACTTATAACTCTCAATTTTGTCATGGATAGACTTCCCACAGAAAATAATACTTATAGCCAAAAGAACTTAATATTTGATAGAAATAAAAATGATCTCTTTCTAAATGAATTAAAAACTAATTTGCTTCCTTTATCTAGTATAGACAACATAGAAGACCTCTATCATAATTTTACTACAATCCTCTCATATTCTATTAACAAGTTCTCAATTGAAGTTTCAAATAATAAAAGAAATATCAAAACCAATCCATGGTATGACAAAGATTGTAAAAGTGCGAGAGTAATTAAAGAAGCTGTTGATGAATCTCTTAAAATGGACAAGATAAAAATATACAAAGTCCTAACTAAAAGGAAAAAGAGGCAGTACATTCGTCAAAGACAGGAGAATCTCTTACATCTCTCTAAGGTAGCTCCTAAGAAACTTTGGAGGCAGATTCTGACTAGGAAGACTAAAGATAATAATAAAATTTCTCTTCACGATTGGAATTCCTATCTTAAAAAGCTTTATGAATCTCCAAATGTCATGGATAATTTGGAAACCTTACTTACAACGAAAGAAGTTTTCTCTTTAGAAGACATTAAGTTTGGGGTTAATCGCCTCGCTAATGGGAAAGCTAAGGACAATGAAGGTTACCAGGCGGAAATCTTAAAAATTGGAGGTCCTGTCCTCATCCCCCACATTCACAAGCTTTTCAATCAAGCAGTCAAGCAAGGGTTCCATAAACCTTGGACTGAGAGCCTCATTATCCCTATTTTTAAAAGTGGGGATACAAATAACCCCTCTAATTATCGGACAATTATGATCAGCCCTCTCTTAGCCAAGTTATGTGGTAGTATTTTGGAAAAGAAGTTAAGCATATGGCTTGAAAGTGAAGGTAAGCGAGCTAAAGGCCAAGCAAGTTTTAGAAGGCACACTCAACCAAGGACCACCTCGTTACGCTTAGGATCATTGCGGAGGAATGTCGTAATGATAAATCCAATTTATTTTGTTGCTTTGTGGACTTTAGAAAGGCTTTCGATAGGGTTCCTAGATACAAACTTTGGAATAGATTAGAAGAGCTAAAGGTTCCTCTTGAGTTAAGAGCTGCCGCTATAAAGTTATACGAGAATGTAATTGCCAAGATAAAGAGCAATGAGGGGTGGTCGAAAGATATTAAGCGTAACATCTGAGTTAAACAAGGTTGCCCCCTCTCCCCTACCCTATTTGGCATTTACATCGATAAGCTTGAAGGCTACTTAGAGGAAGCGGGATGTGATGGCACAATCTTAGGAGGGATAGTCGTCATCCTTCTTATCTATGCTAACGATATTGTTCTTTTGGCAAGGTGCCCATCTAATCTTGATAAGCAACTCAAGCTTCTTAAGGATTTCTGCTCTACCATGGGTATGACTGTTAACACTGACAAAACAAAAGTTATGATTATCAAATCCAAGAAGGACACTTATGCTAATTTTATGTATGACAATAATAACTTGGAGGAAGTGTATTCTTACAAGTACCTAGGAATTGATATTCATCAAAAGTTCAACTGGAACCATAGCATTGAGAAAAGGATTAATGGGGGGTGGAAAGCTTATTTTGGTCTTGAAAATAATTGTAAAACAGCAAACCTCGTAATGTGGGATAAAAAGAAGTTCCTCTTTGAAACTTTAGTCACTCCTGTTATCTTATATGGCTGTGAGGTTTGGGGTTGCAACATCTCCAAAGAATCATGGAGAAAGATTGAGCAAATCCAGAAGCATTTTATAACTTATAACCTGAAAATTAAAAGTAATACACCCTATCATATTCTCCTTATAGAAGCAGGTCTTTCCCCTATTGAGAGCCTAGCTATGACTAGGTTTCTGCTGTACAAGCACAAACTCAATAACATAGACCATCATAGACTTCCTAAGCTATCTTTAAATTCCAGCCAAAACCACCTAAGGCTCAATCGAAACTATTGGGAGATCAATGAGAATGATGCATTGCAAGACATAAATAACATTAGAGATATTGTTATTTCTAAGTTCAAAGAAAAATGTGGTGTGAGAAAGATTTAGCAGCTAAAAGGAAATTAAGTTATTATAAGAAGGTCATCAACCCCACCCTAGAATATCAAAAGTATCTCTCTATTTTAACTAGCTCAAAGAAGAAAATTAATATAGAAAAGATTAGAACGAATTCTCATGAACTCCATAGTGAAACAGGTCGTTGGGCAGTTCCTAAAATGCCATGGATGGAAAGGATCTGCCATATATGTGAGAATAGGAACATCGAGGATGAAAACCACTTCCTCTTAGAGTGCCCCACGTACAACCACATTAGATCTCAGTTTTGCAATCTTTGTTACAATATTGACCTTCCTAGCCTTTTACAATGTCAAAATTATAGTGAGCTCGGAAGGCTTCTCTCCAAGCTTTTTGAGCATAGGAATAAAATCTTAAATCAAATTAAATAATTTGTTTTTAGGTCCAATAGACCAAGGATCTGCCATATATGTGAGAATAGGAATATCGAGGATGAAAACGACTTCCTCTTAGAGTGCCCCGCGTACAACCACATTAGATCTCAGTTTCACAATCTTTGTTACAATACTGACCTTCCTAGCCTTTTACAATGTCAAAATTATAGTGAGCTCGGAAGGCTTCTCTCCAAGCTTTTTGAGCATAGGAATAAAATCTTAAATCAAATTAAATAATGTGTTTTTAGGTCCAATAGACCAATGTTTGGTCTTAGGGGACGTTAACCACCACCACCACCACCACCACCACCATCATCAACAAAATTAAAATTAATAATACATATATATTAAAAATTAATAATTAGTAATTAGTAATTAATAATTAATTAATAATATATAATGAATATTAATAATTGATAATTAATATCAAGACCTAATAATTAATATTAATAATTAATAATTAATAAATAATAATAATAATAATAATATTAATAATTAATTAATAATAAATAATTAGTATTAATAATTGATAATTGGTAATTAATATCAATATTTAATTTTTATTAGTTTAACTAATTAATAGATTTATTAATATATTTTAATTAATACTTAATAATACCAATTTATAATAATAATTACTGATAATATTAATAGCTACTATCATAATTATTATTGTAAATGTTGTAATTAAGTACTAATTATTATCAATATGAAATATTTAATCTTAGTATATATTGGTATTAAATGAATAATGATCTTAGTATATTGTATTGTATTGATTATATATGTGTGTGTGTGTTAGTATAATGTTTATTATAAAATAGTATGTGATATATTTATTATATAATGGTATTTAATGAATAATAATATTAACATTAGTGTATTATATTAATATTAAAATTAAAATTAATAATACATATATATTAAAAATTAAAAATTAATAATTAATAATTAATAATTGATGATGATGATGATGATGATGGTGGTGGTTAACGTCCGTTGAGACCAAATAATGGTCTATTGGACCTAAAGAAACAAATTATCTATTTTGATTTAAGATTTTATTCCTATGCTCAAAAAGCTTGGAGAGAAGCCTCCCGAGCTCACTATAATTTTGACATTGTAAAAGGCTAGGAAGGTTAGTATTGTAACAAAGCTTGTGAAACTGAGATCTAATGTGGTTATACGCGGGGCACTCTAAGAGGAAGTGGTTTTCATCCTCGATGTTCCTATTCTCACATATATGGCAGATCCTTTCCGTCCATGGCGTTTCAGGAACTGCCCAACGACCTGTTTCACTATGGAGCTCATGATTAATAATTAATAATTAATAATTAATAACTAATAACTAATAAATAATAAATAATAATAATATTAATTTTTAATATTAATATAAATTAATATTAATATTAATAATTAATTAATAATAAATAATTAATATTAATAATTGATAATTGATAATTAATATCAATGTTTAATTTTTATTAGTTTAACTAATCAATAGATTTATTAATATATTTTAATTAATACTTAATAATACCAATTTATAATAATAGTTACTGATAATATTAATATCATCAGAAAAGATGATGGTTCTTTAGGGCATAAGGTTTTCAGGAAATCAACCCACACAGAAAGCTACCTTCACGCTGATTCCAGCCCAGAAGTTTGGTGTTCTAAACACTCTTGCTATCAGGGCCCTTCGAATTTCTGACACTGAGCATCTAAATGAACAGAAGGAGCATTTAATCTCAACCTTTCAGAGTATAGGCTACAAAGAAAAAGAGATTAAAAGAGCAATAGAGAAAGCTGAAAGAAGGATGTTATCTCGTGAACCTAAGGCTCAAGACCAACCTCAGTGTGGTAGGGTATTTCTACCTTATATTCATGGAGTAACAGATAAGATTTCCATAATCCTAAGGAAGAAAAACATAAACACACAATTCTCAGCAACTGGAACTATTAGGCAAGGTATGAGGTACTAATAATATTAATAGCTAATATCATAATTATTATTGTAATTGTTGTAATTAAGTACTAATTATTATTAATGTGAAATATTTAATCTTAGTATATATTGGTATTAAATGAATAATGATCTTAGTATATTGTATTTAATATTTAGTGTATATATATATATATATATATATATATATATATATATATATATAGATATTATATGTTAGTATAATGTTTATTATAAAATAGTATGTGATATATTCATTATATAATGGTATTTAATGAATAATAATATTAACATTAGTGTATTTTATTAATATTAATATTAAAATTATATATATATATATATATATATATATATATATATATATATATATATATATATATATATTAAAAATTAATTAATATTAAATAATTAATATTAATAATTAATACTAATAATTAATAGTTAATAATTAATAGTTAATAATTAATAATTAATAATAATATTAATTAATATTAATTTCTAATATTAATATTAATAATGAATTAATAATAAATAATTAATATTAATAATTGATAATTAATATCAATGTTTAATTTTTATTAGTTTAACTAATTAATAGATTTACTAATATATTTTAATTAATACTTAATAATACCAATTTATAATAATAGTTACTGATAGTATTAATAGCTACTATCATAATTATTATTGTAAATGTTGTAATTAAGTACTAATTATTATTAATGTGAAATATTTAATCTTAGTATATATTGGTATTAAATGAATAATGATCTTAGTATATTGTATTTACTATATATATATATATATATATATATATTATATGTTAGTATAATGTTTATTATAAAATAGTATGTGATACATTTATTATATAATAATATTAACATTAGTGTATTGTATTGATATTAAAATTAAATTAATAATACATATATATTAAAAATTAATAATTAGTAATTAATAATTAATTAATAATAAATAATTAATATTAACAATTGATAATTAATATCAAGACCTAATAATTAATATTAATAATTAATAATTAATAATTGATAATTAATAATTGATAATTAATAATTAATAAATAATATTAATATTAATTAATATTAATTTTTAATATTAATATTAATAATTGATAATTGATAATTAATATCAATGTTTGATTTTTATTAGTTTAACTAATTAATAAATTTACTAATATATTTTAATTAATACTTAATAATACCAATTTATAATAATAGTATTGATAATATTAATATCGTCAGAAAAGAGGATGGCTCTTTAAGGCATAAGGTTTTCAGGAAGTCAACCCACACAGAAAGCTACCTTCACGCTGATTCCCATCATCACCTAGCCTAGAAGTTGGTGTTCTAAACACTCTTGCTATTAGGGCCCTTCAAATTTGTGACGTTAAGCATCTAAATGAAGAGAAGGAACATTTAATCTCAACCTTTCAGAGTATAGGCTACAAAGAAAAGGAGATTAAAAGAGCGATTGAAAGAAGGATGTTATCTCGTGAACCTAAGGCACAAGACCAACCTCAGTGTGGTAGGGTATTTCTACCTTATATTCATGGAGTAACAGATAAGATTGCCAGAATCCTAAGGAAGAAAAACATAAACACACAATTCTCAGCACCTGGAACTATTATGCAAGGTATGAGGTCGGTAAAGGATAGTATTGATAGACATCAACTTAAGGGAGTCTATAAAATAGATTGTTCGTGTGGAAAAAACTACATTGGTGAAACAGGTCGCTCCCTACAGACAAGACTCAAGGAACATGGAGCTGATATTAGAAATGAAAGGTATCATACTTTAGCCCTCACAGAACACTCCTAAAAAACTAAACACCATTTCTCTTTGGAAAACGCCTCAATTGTCGCAAGGGAAGAACAACATCATAGGTGAAAGATTAGAGAAGCTCTTGAAATTATCAAACATCCGCATAAATCCCTCAATTAAGCTCTTCTTCTATCAAGCATTCAAGTAGTATTGATGATGGATCCCAGTTGGGATTTGAAACATTGACGGAAAAATGGTTTTTACTGTGGATTCTTCGGTAATTTCAAAAGATATAAATCACAGCTATTTTAAATCCATAATCATTTCCCTATACGGAGGGGATACATGGAGTGGGATCCTTTTACTCAAAAAATTTAGAGTGAAGATAGCAAGAAGAGCTGCAGACTTGCATTTTCTTAAAAATTGTCGTGACAGTAATATCATTCCCCCATTTGCACAAATTAATCATAGATTTCATAACAAATATAATAAAAAGGCATTTTTTCAACTAAGAATTTCTCTAATTCGGACAGAAATTAAGAGAGTTAGGGCTTCTTTGGATAATCTTGGATGCTCAGCGCTCTCAGCACACCTAAAACTAGCCAGCAACATCAACAAGGATCTCTGGTCTATTATTGATGCCAGGGCTGCTCTGAAAGCCATTAATGAGGGACACATAGCTCAAAAAAGACAACACAAGAAATTGTCCAACTTATCGCATTATAAAGATGAAAAACTGAACACTGCCATTAAGATTTCGACAGACTTAGAAGGACCAGGCTCTATAAGAATAAACTCAAATGATAAAATTCTGAGTTGTGGTTCAGCACTCGACAAAGGTTCATCAGGCTCAGACAAAAATGCCAAACTTACAAAAGTCCAAACAACTGAGTTGGACACAGGCTCTATAAGATTAAATGCAAATGATAAAATTCTGAGGCGTGGTTCAGCATTAGACAAAGGTTCATCAGGCTCGGACAGAACTTTGGATGCAGGCGGCAATGGAAAAAGTGTAGACAACAATTTTTTGGATAGCGGTAATGTCAAGGGTAATGTGCATAACGCAGACGGTATGGGTAGCAATTCAGACAACATGGACAACATTAATTCAGATAGTGTGGACAACATTAATTCGCATAACGTTGTTGGTAGCATTAATGGAGTAGACAACGATAACAGTGGCAATGATTCAAACAATGTTTACATCAATAATCATGCATGGAATCAAGTTTTAGTTAACAATAATAATTCGCACAATGCTGTTGATAGCATTAATGGATTAGACAACGATAACATTGGCAACAATTTAGACATCGCTTACATCAATAATCTCACATAGGATCAGGTTTTAGTTAACGATAATATGCATAACACTGAGGGCAGCATTACACATAACGCTGCTAGAAGCATTAATGGATTAGAACACGATAACATTAGCACCATAATTAACAAAAATGAGGGTTTAAACAACGATAATGCACTTAATCATGATCTAGACAGAGGTAATACGCATAGCACAGATGAAACTAGAATTAACAATAGTTTAGACAACAATATCCGTTATGGGAGAAATCACTCTTCAGAAAATGCCTCTGAGACAAAACTAAAAAGAAAAGTGGTAAATCTGTCTTCCCAAGAATTAGATCCTGGAGTCATTAGTGTCCTCAGCAAAGGTTTGGGATTTGCAGTTGCTCCTAAAAACCTTCCTATTGAGAATATGATATGTAGCACAGAGGATGGTATTAATAACCTCCCTTTGGAAGATAAGGACACATTAAGACAAGAGTTCTCCTCAGATGTGGCAGTTATAAGAAACTGAGCAATAATCCCATCCCCAAGATTATGAAGGAGGTAAAAAAGACAATTTCAGATTCCAACCTTGAGGATAAATTAAAGAAGAAATTAATCCCTACTTGTGAAACTATCCCAAGAATTTATGGGTTACCCAAGATCCATAAAGAAGGGGTTCCTCTTAGACCAATAGTTAATACCATTGGTTCCCCAACCTATGAACTCGCTAAGTATGTTGCAAAAATCCTTAAGCCCCTTGTCGGAAATACTGATTCTTTCATCAAAGACTCCCATGATTTTGTGAATCTTATTAAAAATGAGAGAATAGAACGTGATGACATCCTTGTTAGCTTTGACGTAGTGTCCTTATTCACCAAGATTCCTCTTGATGAGGCCATTCAGGTTATAAAAGATGTTACTGATCCGGGAACTGCAAAATTAGCCGAAATCTACTTGCGATCAACTGTTTTCACCTTCCAAGGAATATATTATGAGCAAACATCTGGTGTGGCAATGGGATCCCCCCTTTCACCAATAGTGGCCAACTTATACATGGAATACTTTGAAAAGAAAGCCCTTGAATCATACCCTTTGAAGCTAGCTTGGTGGAAGTGATTCGTCGATGATACCAATATAAAATGGACACATGGTAAAACAGAGCTTGACAAGTTTTTTATTCACCTAAATTCTATCTCCCCAGAAATAAAATTTACGATGGAGCTTGAAGAAAACATGAGCATCCCATTTTTAGATGTACTCATCATCAGAAAAGAGGATGGCTCTTTAGGGCATAAGGTTTTCAGGAAGTCAACCCACACAGAAAGCTACCTTCACGCTGATTCCCATCATCACCCAGCCCAGAAGTTTGGTGTTCTAAACACTCTTGCTATCAGGGCCCTTCGAATTTCTGATGCTGAGCATCTAAATGAAGAGAAGGAGCATTTAATCTCAACCTTTCAGAGTATAGGCTACAAAGAAAAAGAGATTAAAAGAGCAATAGAGAAAGCTGAAAGAAGGATGTTATCTCGTGAACCTAAGGCTCAAGACCAACCTCAGTGTGGTAGGGTATTTCTACCTTATATTCATGGAGTAACAGATAAGATTGCCAGAATCCTAAGGAAGAAAAACATAAACACACAATTCTCAGCACCTAGAACTATTAGGCAAGGTATGAGGTCGATCAAGGATAGTATTGATAGACATCAACTTAAGGGAGTCTATAAAATAGATTGTTCATGTGGAAAAAGCTACATTGGTGAAACAAGTCACTCCTCGTAGACAAGACTCAAGGAACATGGAGCTGATGTTAGAAATGAAAGGTCTCATACTTCAGCCCTAGTAGAACACTCCTCAAAATCTAAACACCATGTCTGTTTGGAAAACGCCTCAATTGCCACAAGGGAAGAACAACATCATAGGCAAAAGATTAGAGAAGCTCTTGAAATGATCAAACATCCGCATAATCTCAACAGAGACAATGGTATGGAGATTAGTGGAAGCTGGCTTCCCCTAATCAAAGAAATTAGGGTCACTAATACATCTCAGGTATAGCAATTAGTGGTAGGTTTCCCTCTCCCATTCTAATAATTAAGTAGTTAGTAGCATTGCTATAATAATTTAAGTATAATAATAATAATAATTACTTAATTACAACATTTACAATAATAATTATGATGTTAGCTATTAATATTATTAGTAACTATTATTATAAATTGGTATTATTAAGTATTAATTAAAATATATTAATAAATCTATTAATTAATTAAACTAATGAAAATTAAACATTGACATTAATTATCAATTATTAAAAAATTATATATTAATATTATTATTAATTATTAATTATTAATTATTAAGTCGTGATATTAATTATCAATTATTAATATTAATTATTTATTATTAATTAATTATTAATTATTAATTATTAATTTTTAATATATCTATATATATATATATATATTATTATTATCAATTATTATTATTAATTATTTATTATTTATTAATTATTAATTACTAATTATAAATTTTTAATATATATGTATTATTAATTTTAATTTTAATATTAATACAATACACTAATGTTAATATTATTATTCATTAAATACCATTATATAATAAATATATCACATACTATTTTATAATAAACATTATACTAACATATAATATATATATTAAATATTAAATAAAATATACTAAGATCATTATTCATTTAATAACAATATATACTAAGATTAAATATTTCACATACTATTTTATAAATAATACTATACTAATAATAAATGCTTATATAAATTAAAATTTATAATAATAATTAATATATTAAAAATCAATTAATTATTAATAATATTAAAATTAATTAATTAATTTTTATAATAATGATTAACATAATAATAATTATTATAATGATTTATATCAATAATTAAACAAAAATAATTATTGAAAATTGTACAATTAATACTATTAAAATAGCTGACATTCATCTCATTTTTTAATCTTCTCCTCATTACTATTTAAATCCCTCAATTAAGCTCTTTTTCTATCAAGCATTCAAGTAGTCCTGATGATGGATCCCAGTTGGGATTTGAAACGTTGATGGAAAAATGGTTTTTACTGTGGATTCTCTGGTAATTTCAAAAGAACAATCATAGAAATAGATGACAAAGAATGGATTGATGATGAAAATGACATTCAACCTCTCTTTACTATTTCAGATATTAGTGAAGATAGTCAAATCTTAAATACAATGAAAAATTTTGAATCATCTCTAGAATATGAACATGATCAATTTCAAGAAAAATACAATATTGAATATTTTTCATCTAGTCAGATGTCTCTTTATTCTATGGAAGAATTTGGTAGCTCTACAATTGAAATCTTTCCAGGGAGAACATTGAACATAAACAATAACTTGGAGAAATTACAACAGGAAAAGCTAATCAAGACATTACAACAATATTCTGCTACATATGCATGGGAATATACTGACATGAAAGGAATTAGTCCTAAGACTTGTATACATCACATCTACATTGAGTAAAATTTTATACCTATTAGAAAACCTCAGAGAAGGATGAATCCAAATCTTAGGGAAATTGTGAAAGAAGAGTTGCAAAAATTGCTGAATGTAAACTTCATTTACCCAATTTCAAACAGCCAGTGGATTTCCCCTTTAGTGATTGTGCCTAAAAAGAATGGTAAATGGAGGGTGTGCATTGATTACTAAGAATTGAATAAAGCTACCCTTAAAGATCATTTTCCTTTGCCCTTTAGAGATCAAGTGTTAGATACATTAGCAAGTAAGAAGTATTTCTCATTCTTGGATGGTTTTAGTGGTTATAATTAGATTCAAGTGGCACCTGAAGATCAAGATAAAACCATATTTACTTCTCCACGGGGAACCTATGCCTACCGAGTACTTCCTTTTGGGTTATGTAATGCACCTGCAACATTCCAAAGAGCAGTACTAGGAATTTCTTCTGATCTAATACATGATTGTGTAGAGGTATATATGGATGACTTTATAGTCTATGGGAATACATTTGAAGAAGCTTTGGAAAATTTGGAAAAAAGTTCTTAAAAGATGTAAGGAAGCAAACCTTCACTAAGCCATGAAAAATGTTTTATGATGTTTACAGAAGGTATTGTTTTAGGGCATCACATTTCAGGAGATGGGATTAAAGTTGATAAATCTAAAGTTGAAGTCATCTCTAAATTATCAATTCAAAATTTCCAAAAGGATGTTCGAAGTTTCTAGGATTCACAAGATACTATAGATGATTTATAGAAAATTTCACTAAAATAGAATCCCCACTCTTCAAATTACTCACCAAGGATTGTGAATTCAATTGGAATCTTGACTGCCAAATAGCATTTAAGACTTTAAAAACAAAAATTTTTGAAGCACCCATCTTGAGAGGTCCAAATTGGAAACTACCTTTTCACATTTCAACAGATGCTTCAGATACAACTCAGGGAGCTGTATTAGGGCAAAAAGATTTGATTCCCTTTTCCATCTACTATACAAGTAAGAATTTAACTCCCATAGAGTTGAACTATACTGTAACTGAAAAGGAATTTTTAGTTGTTGTTCATGTAATCAACAAGTTCAGACATTATATAACAGGATATGAAACCTTTGTTCATACAAATCACTCTGTAATTAGATATTTAATGAATAAACCTATTACTCATGGAAGAGTTACAAGATGGCTTTTACTCTTGCAAGAATTCAATATTACTGTGCTAGATAGAACTGGAAAATAAAACACAGTTGGTGATTTCTTATCCAGAATTCAAAATTTCAAAGATGACACTCTGATTGAAGATAAGTTTCCTAATGAATATCTTTTTGTAGTGACTACTCAAACTCCTTGGTTTGCAGATATTGCTAATTACTTAGTCACAGGGAAATTACCTTCACATTTGCTTCCTAGAGAAAAAAGAAAAATCATTTAGATAAGCTCAAGATACTTATGGATCACTAATGAATTGTATAAAACAGACCGAGATATTATAATCAAAAGATGTGTTAAGGAAGATGAAATGCCTAAGATTCTTAAGGCATGTCATGATGAGTCATGTGGTAGACATTGTTGACAAGAGGACAGCCTATAAAATCCTTTCTTTAGGATATTATTGGCCATCCATCTTCAAAGATGCCAAAGAATATGTTAGGAGGTGTGACAGCTTCCAGAGGGTAGGGAAACTTGCTCCTTCAAGTGAAATGCCACTACAAATTCAAGTACTCATTGAACCTTTTGAAAAATGGGCCTTATATTTTGTTGGGCCAATTAATCCTTCATCTAAGGAAAAGAAGTATATATTGGTATGCGCTGATTATGTCACTAAATGGGTAGAGGCCAAGCATTACCTTTTTCTAATGAAAAAATTGTAGTTAATTTTATTTTTGAGGACATCTTCACTTGTTTTGGTGTTCCAAGAGAAATTATGACAGATTAGGGATCTCAATTTACATCTAAAATGGTGAAGGGTCTTGTGGAATATTACAAGATCAAACATAGGAAATCTATTCCCTATCATCCACAAGAAAATGATCAAGTTGAATCTACAAATAAGGTGATTGAAGGAATTCTCACTAAGATTGTGCATCTACATAGAAGAGATTAGGCAGAAAGGCTTCTTGAAGCCTTATGGGCCTATAGAACTACATGGAGGAACACAACGAGACATATGCCTTATGAACTTGTTTATGGGAAACAAGCCTTGTTCCCTATAGAGTTTCAAATCAAAACCTTCGAGATGGCAGTCCAATTGGGATTGGATTTATTAGAGGCACAAAAACATAGATTGGAGCAACTCAATGAACTTGATGAAATCAGGCAAGATGTAGTCCAAAGAACCAGTATAGTCCAACAATAGAGGGCTAAATGGCATGATAAATATATTAAGGAGAAGAAGTTTCAAGCAGGAGATTAGGCATTGTTGTTCGATTCCAAGTTCAAAGATTTTCAAGGGAAGTTTCAAAATCATTGGCTTGGGCCATATGAGATTGAAGAAGTATTTAATAACGGAGCAGTAAAGATAAGGACAATATATGGAAGAAAAATACCTCTTCTTGTGAATGGTCATCGGTTGAAGATATATCAAAAACTAGTTTCAAGAGAGGAGTTCATTAAGATTTTCATTTCAGAGTTATCCTAGAAAATCTTAATGAACTCCTCTCTTGAAACTGGTTTTTGATATATCTTCAATAGAAAATACAGGGTGAAAATCAGAGATTTCTGACATCCTATATTTTGATTTGATTTGACTACCACTTCATGATACCACATCTCCGCCACATCTTCCACATTCGATACCAAACGGTCTATAATGATTTCATCATACCACACCTTCACAACTCTGTACTTAAACGGTCTCTAATAACTCCATCTGTTAACAGTCAAAACTACGATGTGACAAATGTATTCACGTCTCTCCAAACCCTCACTATCTACTTATTCCATGCGAACCCATAGTTCTTTTTCACCATACTCGTAGTTAGTCCATTTCATAGACCAGGAGAGTAATTTCGAAGGATAGAAAATTCTACGAAATAAAGACCATGGGACTCATTGTCAGAGCAGAGCCCGTAGGGGTAAAGTTTATGGAAGGGTACCCACAACTCAAGGAGATGCTGCAGAAGACTGGATGGCTCAATTTCATTGAAAAATTTTATGGATATCACAAGGAGATCACAAAATCTTTTGCTAGATCATTCGATGGTATAGAAGTAGAGATTGGAGACATTAAGTTTGCAGTAACAGAATCTTACATAGCAGAGGCTACAGAAATGCCAAGACTTGGTGAGAGATGGTTCAAAAACAAAAAATTTCACAGTGAATCATGGAAGGTAATCCTCAGGAACCTAGGTATGGATGTCACTGTGTTTAGAAAAGGAATTCCTATTTCAGCACTTAAAAATAAATGGAGAAGCATGCTTTTGATATTACAAAAATTTATTACCTGTGAGGGAAGATTCAAATGCATGTATGTTTATCACATACATTTATTGATGAACTTTCTAGAAAATGGAAACATCAACCTCCCTTTCTTCCTTATAAACAGTCTAAGGAGGATGGCTTCAAATGTACAGAAGAAAATAGAATTCATAGACACAACTATGTACAATCATGGGTTGGTAAAAATACTGGTTGAGTTTCATCTGAAAAGAATAGGAGATACTTGGGAAAACTTCTTGATAAGAAACTATTTGAAAGAGGCACCAGAATCACCTGAAGAGGGTAATGTCAGAAGGAATAAGAGGAAAAAGACCAGTATGACCATTTAAAGTAAACCTGAGTCCTCCACATAGAAAAATGATGAAGAGCCAGTCTCTAAGATAGAGATCAAGGAGCAGAGTAAGCAAAAAGGAAAGATGAAAAAGAAAGCTGGTGGAATGATTGAGAACAAACTTTCATCTTCATTAAAACAAGATGATGAACAACTAATCTCTAAAAAATTGACAGAGATTAGGAAACAAATCAAGAGGGAGGAAAAGATAGGAAGGGAGAAAAAGGGTACAAAGGAGGAGAACATAAGCCCCCTACAACTTAGAAGGAGCTCTAGACTCCAAGGTATGGTAAAGAAGGTATCATCAAAGGGAACATAGTTCATAAATCTAGAAGAAGAAACCCTAGTACCATCTCCTGAAAATGTTCCATTTACATACAGTCCTCAAAACTCTCCTAAACAGTGTTTTGAAGGTAGCCCCAACAGAGGATCCCCAGGCACAGACCCAGTGTAGCAACAAATTTATGATTACATAGAATCACTGGAAAAGAAAACTGCCTCAATGGATCCAGGATCCTCAGCCAATCCAAAACAACCTATCAATCCATAAGAACCTCTGATTGACTCTCTCAAACATGAAATCTATGAGTTAGAGATATTGAACAGGCATATCAAGAAAGAAAATGAAACCCTGAAGGAACAAAGCAAATTGGATAAAGCCATTCATGATAATACAATAATGCACCTAGGGCTATGGTACAAGAAAAATAGGAAGTTGAAGAGGAAGAATATAAACTTGAACAAAACAGTCATCAACCTTAAATACGGACTTCTCATGAAGAAACCCAGGATGGAAGTCAGTTCAAAGAGGAGCAAGAGACAAAGTTAGATGTACTAGTAGAGGTATCTGAATGGATGTAATAGGAAAGAAGAGTTCACAGTTTTGGAAAAATTGCATGGGGACATGCAATGATTTTGTAGTGGGGATGTTGGACCTCAGAATTACTCTCTCTTTGACAACTTTTCTCACTTATTTCTCTTGTTTTCCCTAAAAGACAGATCCCCATCACTGATAAATGATAGATTTTTTCTCAAGGAAGACATTAAATGATTGACTTGTTATACTTTTATGTTTTTTCTATTTGAAATAAGTTTTTTCAAATTAGCTACGGAATGCAGCCTATTATGCAGCTAACCCTTTGTTTCGTAGCTACTTCCATGTTTGAACAAGTTAAAGGTGTCAAACGAAGAAACCCACCACATGGGCATCTCTGGAATTGTCTCGACATGGATCCTATCCTAGCCACCCAGCCCAGATCGACAAAAATGTTAGCTCAAGAACATAGTCAAAGGAGGAGACAAACAAAGAAACCCAAGAGCAATAGGACTCTTTGTCCACTCTTCATGGTTAATTAATAAAATCCAACAATTTTGTTGTAGCATTAACTCGGATCAGCCACCGGTGTTAACGGTTTTATGCAACCATCTTGCTTGAATTAAAGTCACCTATAGCTGATCAACCATTTACGCAGATCTGTTGTAAAATGTGTAGACCACCTATAGCTAATTTTTCTCAAAAGACAGTTATGAATGTTTTCTTTAAATACTAGTTGTACAAAACTGAGAGCAGTTCAAATTTTTGGATGTATTAAGCTCAGACTTACAGCTCTGTAATTTTGGAACTTGTTTTCCTATTAATAATATGAAGTTGTGTTTTGACCAGTGATCATTTGAAAGAATATCTTCAGCTAATTAGTAGCTCAACTCAGTTAGTTACAGAGGGCCCCTGCACTGAAGGAGGTTTTTCTTTTTATTTTTTTTATTGTTCAGTTTAGTTTCATTATTTACTTTTAGCAGTATTTGTAGTTTAGGTTGATTCCTTGTATTTTGTTTTCTTTTAGTTCTGATCAATAGCATAATGTTAGAATTCAATGGTGTAGTCTTGTTTCTTCAATCTATTTCATAAAGGAAACAACTTTGCTTTTAAACAGGGTAAGGTTGAAAAGTAATAAGGATGAATTATTGATTAGTTTACTTACTATTTGTTTCCTCTTTTATTTATTTCCTAGTTTAGATTGCCAATGCACTGTGTGAATAAATGTTTTTGGTCACCATTTCAAGCTGAGATCCATCCTAAACTAAATGGTTAAACATTCACTTCACACGAGGATTGAAATCAATTAGTTACTCTTTGCATATTTGATTTAGTTCTTTTGACTATAGAGTACAGTAAGTTGCTTGTATGCCATCTCAAGAAAGTTATCTTTCAAAATTGAAGGTTTGGATAGCTAAAAGTGCTTTAGTCAGTTTTATTCTCTGTAATTATTTCGATTGGCCTTACAAATTTCACCTTTTAATTCTTGACTTAGGATCAATGACAAAATCAAATAGACGCTGTGTTTTCTCCTTCTTTTAACTTAAATTTTAACTAGCTTTTGAGCTCTTGGTTCACCTTTAAGAAATTTAGATTCAATTTCTCATAGTTCAAATTGTACATCATTAGGAATCAAAGAGCAGAAACCCCCAAAACAATATAAAATACAAAACAACGAAGTAAGAAGGGTTAACTAGCACATACAGTGCACTACACTTCATCAGCGTACGAACCTCAATTGATAATTTATGCAAAGCAATTTTGGATACTAAATTGACTAAAAACTGTATCCAATTTAGAAGAAGAACGAAACCATAAAATATATTAAAGATACCAATAGGATGAAATGGTAATATATTAACTCTAAAATGTGTGTTGAGTGTACATCCATTACTCTCGTTTTTGAATTCAAGATTATTATAAGCTGCTTTTGTTGAGGATCATTAACTTTATGTTTCATATAAAATAGTAAATTTCTACTAAACATAGAAATGAAATATGCACTTATATTTTTTTAACTAAAACAAATTATTCAATCTTAATGGTGACTTCAAAATGTCCTAGACCACAGACGGTCAATTGAAAATGAAATCATAGAACTATTAATATCTATTTCAGGAAAATGAAAATATCACAGACCTGTTAATAGCTACTTCAAGAAAATGAATTAAGGTTAATCTCCAAAATAACAACAATAGTTACCAGCTCCAATATCTACACTCCGACACTAACATGTTACTAGAGAACTATTCCATTCATAAATTCATCCTTAAATGTAATTAGTTATTCCTATTTCCTGCATTACATTCGTGGTCATTCCTATTACAAGGATGCTTGAGAGGATGTTTCACAATGAGGAAGTTTCATAATCCTAACCAAGCCCAAGTGGAAATGCTCAAATCCAAGTGGAGAACTCAGATGAAATATCTTTTAGCCATTCATAAAAAAATAACAAATAAATATATTATGAAGGAAAAACTCATAAGATGATGGTGGTGAGAGATAAATCTCAACCATTTTAAAATTCCCAAATATAAAAAAATTTAACAGATCTGGTACACTCTAGGTGTTCTAATAAAATTCTTACGGTAAAAACACAAAACAAAAAGCAGATTTGAGAATGCAACCTCTTATTTATGTAAATAATTGAAAAAAAAAATTACATGCCCATGTAAGATCTAATAAAACCTATGTCTATGGCATGTATGGCTACCAATCAACAAATAAATTAAAGATATTGAAGCACAATCATGGATCTTGGATGGATCCACCAAAGAAATCTCACCCATAGGATTTGCGTCTTTGGGATAAAACTGGAACTGACCACACCAAGTTCTCAACAAACACAATTAGATAGATAAAACCATAATGATCACATTGTTAGGCTCCTATCCAATTTTATAGGCTTGATGGACTCTCTAGAGACTTTATTTTATTGTTTTCCCTCAAAATATGAAGGCAAATACCATGGACCAATGCCATGGGCAGATTCTATCCACTTTGACCATATCCCTCAAGCAATCTAGAAGCATTTGTATATTGATACTAGGATCCTATAAAACCTAGCGTGTTATTCCATGCCTGCATGCTAAATGATCCTAAATGGATCCTTTGATACTTGGATCCCAAACAATCCTCCGATCAATCCTGAGCCCAATAGATTCCCATGGATCCCAATGCCACCTAAGTCTGGGGACCTATGGGTTATGATACCATCTCAGACCTCCATCATTGCTCATGCTTAAGGGCCCAAGCTGCAATATGCCATTGGATAAGAGTATCCCATAATTATAGTTCCAACTCATAATATCTCGCCAATCCATCTCGTGGGAAGGATATAATGCATGAATGCTTATGCAAGGAATAAGTCTACCATGTTGATGTTGCCTGATGCTCAACTCATGTTGCTCCACCTAATCACCCAACATGAACCATCTGTAGAACTCTACCCTGTAATCCCCGATGTATAAAGGTGGGTTGGTATTACTACAAGCCTTATCTATGTACTCCTGTCGAGGGTTTTTTTGGAACTCCCAGATGTGCTCCTCTTGTTGCCTTATGAGGGACTTGAGTCATTCCTCAACACTAGACAAATTGGTCATTGATTCGATGCATACCCCTATGAGCTTTTCAATATTTCTATTTTCCTGTAAGACAATGTCTTGGACTGTCCATACTCTGCTTCAACATCATAAGATATGTCTTGAAATACATGATATTTTCCTGAAAGTCCTCTACTGGAAATTTGGGTGCCCTGGTGAATTCCTTTGTATTTATCTGCACATGATACTCAACAATCATAGCTCCAACTTGAACCTTTGACCGAATTTATATAAATGGATTATCCTGCATACTATATGTGTCATGCTGCCTCTTATGATCATGCTCATCATGTTGGTTTACCTTTAGTGGATCCTCACATAACTCTCCTTGAATGTCTTCTTCCTGGCCTTCTCCACCCATGGGGTAAATTTGTAGTCCATCCTCTTTGGTTGTTAAACATGGAGGTACTAGTGGATTCTTATTTTCACTTGATTTCTCATACTCTTCTTAGATGTCCTTCTAGAAATCTATGGACTCAGTTCTACAAGAGTCTACCACATCATTAGGAAGAATTACCTCCTTCCTTTCCCCATGTATTTTGTCAAGCTTGCTGATTATCATCAGCTTGTACAGAAAGTCTCTCTGAATAACATTTTGTTGTTGCTCACCATATGTACTTGACTGCTTAGATCCTTTAGATGAAACATCATGATCTGAAAGAATCTCATTTTGTTTTTTCCTTGTTTCCTCCTTTCTTTCACCTGGACATGAATGGTTAAGTTCCCAAGGTCCCTTATAGATAAAGCATAGTCATCGCCTTCTTAGTTCATTCTTTCTACATGTTTTATTTTAATTGTTCTTGCTTCCTCCATCAATCCTCTTTAGCTCCTTCCTATTCAACACTCTTTTGAGAAATTTTATGTTTTTCATGACCAAATTTTCGAATAGATCATAGGAGATTGATGATACAATTAGCTCCTTTCTCCAAATGATCAACAAATTGGATCTTAGTACCTTGCAGATGTCGGTATCTCCTTCTAAAAACAATGACATAATCTTTTGCGTGCTTTCTTTGACACGATCTGGATGAGCTGATGTAAAGTTAGTGTAAAAGTTTTGGAACACTTGAAATATTAAGTCCTCACATCCCAAATTCGACATGAATGTGCCAAAGATGAACTCTTCCATGAGTTCTAAGATTTTTCACCGCTTCTGAAAAGTAGGAAGCATGATGTTGTTCAACCCCTGAAGGGCTTCTACTATCAACTGTAATATATCTCTCATGATATCATTATTGTAATGATATCACTATGATTGCTAAGAAACTTTCATATACTAGGCAACTTCATATACTCTCAAGTGCAAATAGACACTTGATTCTGATATCTTCCTTCTGGATATCCTTTGATTACTGAAGGATAGCATGGATATTTTGAGAGAAAGGCTTATTGTTTTTCTCTTTCTTCTGATTTATAAGCTGTTGTCATTTTTGATCCACCAAAGTATTGTAGCGTAGAGGACTAGGGGTTGTAATAGTTTGTTGATTCCTGAGGCATTTCCAAAAGTAAAGCGATGAAATTATGGTTTGGCATCAATGGATTTCAACTCTTGGTCTTCTTTCTCTCTCTCCTTGGCTTCTTCAATAAAATTGATTTACCTCCTTTAAGAACAGGCAATAAAACTTTGTAGAAACAAATTGTTCTCCTGTAATAATGACCTTGATCTGGATCTCCTATGTGGTGATACCACTCAAATATAATAGGAGTAGATCAATTGGAACCTGGGTCCAGCTAGCTCAAGAAACAGGAGATAACATAACATAACATCCTTTTGAGAAATTGATCTATATGATAAATCTTTAGCCTCCATAAGAAAATTGAACACTTGCAAATAATAGTGAAGAAAATAATAACCCAATGCAACAATAGCCGGTGTAGAAGAAATTCTCAACACTGTTATTTTTCCTCCCAATTTGATGGCTATAGGTTTATTCCTATAACATAGAGCTCCACCACTAGATCTTGGTCTTGGCTGTGAGTAATGCTCTAGATTTTCTCAATACTAGAAATTGTCTAACAAGTTTGGCCAAAGAATTATCCTTTTAACTAACAAGTACTATATATGAACACATGAACACCATTAAAGATGCCCATATCCATATCCAACATGATATTGAATGTAGCCAAGAATCAAAACCATCCAAAGGTATTAAATGAGGGAATTTATAATAGTTTCATCATCCCTCTAATCAGCGATCCCTTAACCAAATTAGTTGTCGACCAACAATAAGGAATTACATTCAACCGAAGATATCATTGGAAAACGCTTCTTGTTTCAAGGTTAGCACATTACGTCATAAAATATATGGACAAAAGTAGCTATATTCACTCACTATATGGAGATGCAGAAAACAAAAAATTGTATTATTATTCACAAGCGATGACGATCAACCCAACAAAATTCGGCACTCATGCATTCATGCCATCCATAGGGCTAAGACTAGTGTCGGGGCTGACATCAGCTTGTTGGCAGATTTGTTGGTGCGAAAGTTGCAGGGTGGTGGTGGAATTTAATGTGGCACCAGTTTTGGTTCATTAAAACTCAACACGAACATATCTTCAATTTCTGCTACTTGTGAGAATGCTCAGACAAGGTTGAGTCTTTGTTTAAGTAATAATCAACGGCCCTTGAAAAAGACAGGAACACCAATAAACCAAATTTTTACCATCATTTCATCTCTCCTTTGCAATTTAATGGTAGCCTTTTGTAATATAATGCGCTCCTCGTTGACGGTTCATGGATTTGTAGGCTTTTTTTTTTCGCCCTGAATGCAATTTTCACCCTTATGAATTGAGTGTCACAAAATGAACTGAATTTGATTGACGTCTCTTAACATGAGATGGATTCCCACATAAAATATTTACATCGATCCCAACACAGCCATTCTGATCTCTATGTAGCAAGTCACTTGCTACAAATGACAAACTTGTACCATGGGAATGTGATCATCCATAGATTCTCTCCGTGATTACGTAATGATTATGTGGAAATGTTGTTCCTTATGCAAGGGTGAGCCTCTCATGCAACTATTTCCAGGCTTTACGTGGAGCCAAACCCTCCCCTCGATGACACAATGACTAGATTTGGAGATGCTTGCAGTCTCTAGCCCCTCTTGTGGCTTGGCCTCTGATGAGCCTCATAAATGATAATTATATGGGCTCATTTAACCTCCTAACCTAGTCAAATCAACCATTCTCTTAGCTTATTGTATGATTTTCTGATTATATTTATGCTTATAGAGTGAGTTGAGTTAGTTATGATGCCATGTGGTCTAACATGTATTTAATGCAGATTATTGATGGATTTCGAGGTCAAAGTCAAGGATCCAGTGGTCAAATGGAAGTAATAACTCAAAGTAGACAAAGGAGAGGACTTATAGGAGGGAATCCCCCTCATTTATTACTCCTCACTTTGAATTCCCATTCATTCAGCTTGGAGTACAAGCAGTCGAATCATGCACTAGAAGGTAGCTGAGCAAGTGGAGGATGACTGATAGTTATCTCAAGTTTTGGGAGCCAAGCCTCCCTGATTTTAAGGAATTTGTTGGTAGCTTTAGATGTATAAGTCGAGAGGCCTAGGGCCTCACTAGGGTCGGATTTTTGCTTATGTAAACTCTGCTCAAATTTCGAGCTTATTATTTTGTGACAGTTTTATGTAATCTTGCTATTGTTTTGATAATGGAGATAGAATCCTTTTTGAGCTAGCATTGAGTTACCTTAGAGGGCTGAATCTCTTGGGTTAGGGATTAATCCAAGTAGCCAAGCTTCTATTTACATGTATTTGTATGCTTTACTTAAGTTTTTAGATTAATTTGCTGTTAGATGTATTTCTTTTATGGTTAAGAATAGGTTGCTTTTGATGATTTAGTAGTTTGCTTTCATTTGTGCTTTCTGTAGCAGGGTAAGCAGTGATCAGGGAAGATTAGAAAAAGCTAGCAACAATGCCTTGGCCTCTCTTCCTCCCTCTAGGACCATGATTTGAGCAAAGACTCTCTTGCTGCCCCAAAAACACAGATTTTCCTCATCCATAGGACTTCTAGCATTTTTACCAGCATTTCATCTCTCCTTTGCAATTTAATGGTAGCCTTTTGTAACATAATGCGCTCCTCGGTGACGGTTCAAGGATTTGTAGGATTTTTTTTTTTCGCCCTGAACACAATTTTCACCCTTATGAATTGAGTGTCACAAAATGAACTGAATTTGATTGACGTCTCTTAAGATGAGATGGAATCCCACATAAAATATTTACATCAATCCCAACACAGTCATTCTGATCTCTATGTAGCAAGTCACTTGCTACGAATGAAAAACTTGTACCATGGGAATGTGATCATCCATAGATTCTCTCCATGATTACGTAATGATTATGTGGAAATGTTGTTCCTTATGCAAGGGTGAGACTCTCATGCGACTATTTTCAGGCTTTACATGGAGCCAAACCCTCCCCTCGATGACACAATGACTAGATTTGGAGCTGCTTGCAATCTCTAGCCCCTCTTGTGGCTTGGCCTCTCATGAGCCTCATAAATGATAATTATATGGGATTATTTTACCTCCTAACCTAGTCAAATCAACCATTCTCTTAGCTTATTGTATGATTTTCTAATTATATTTATGCTTATAGAGTGAGTTGAGTTAGTTATGATGTCATGTGGTCTAACATGTATTTAATGCAAATTATTGATGGATTTCGAGGTCAAAGTCAAGGATCCAGTGGTCAAATGGAAGCAATAACTCGAAGTAGACAAAGGAAAGGAATTATAGGAGGGAATCCCCCTCATTTATTACTCCTCACTTTGAATTCCCATTCATTCAGCTTGGAGTACAAGCAGCCGAATCATGCACTAGAAGGTAGCTGAGCAAGTGGAGGATGACTGATAGTTATCTCAAGTTTTGGGAGCCAAGCCTCCCCGATTTTAAGGAATTTGTTGGTAGCTTCAGATGTATAAGTAGAGAGGCCTAGGACCTCACTAGGGTCGGATTTTTGCTTATGTAAACTCTGCTCAAATTTCGAGCTTATTATTTTGTGACAGTTTTATGTAATCTTGCTATTGTTCTGATAATGGAGACAGAATCCTTTTTGAGCTAGCACTGAGTTACCTTAGAGGGCTGAATCTCTTGGGTTAGGGCCCAGTCCAAGTAGCGAAGCTTCTCTTTACTTGTATTTGTATGCTTTACTTAAGTTTTTAGATTAATTTGCTGTTAGATGTATTTCTTTTATGGTTAAGAATAGGTTGCTTTTGATGATTTAGTAGTTTGCTTTCATTTGTGCTTTCTATAGCAGGGTAAGCAGTGATCATGGAATATTAAAAAAGGCTAGCAACAATGCCTTGGCCTCTCTTCCTCCCTCTAGGACCATGATTAGAGCAAAGACTCTCTTGCTGCCCCAAAAACACAGATTTTCCTCATCCATAGGACTTCTAGTGTTTGCAGCTCTTTAGTAGGTTAATAGTCCAGTTTTGCTTTGATTTAGATCTCCTTTATCATGTTCACTTCTTGATTTGCAATAGTCCTCTTTCATGATTTCCTTTCTCACAAAATTTCTCGGCATTTCCTTTCATAGGTCATAGTTTAGATCATTTTAATGCAAAACTCTGTTTTTCCTAAATGCACTCATTTGATTGTTTGCTTGATCTTATTGGTTAACTATCACTTCCTTTGAAGCATATCTCTTCCAGAAGTAGGCCAGATTATTAGCAATCACATCCTCCATCTGATCCATGCCCTACAGGTCTCCCAAACCTCACCTCAATTACCCCCTAGTTTCTTGCATTTTTCATAGAACTTCTTCCTCTCTCCTTGAGAAAACCCAATCACTTTTCTCTCTCCTGGTGGTTCATGATAGACCTTAGGCACCCTAACACCTCACCCCAACCTTCATCCACCTTTTCCACCAACTCTCAAACCCTCAAAATAGTGGAAATTTCTCTCGGCCTCCTCCTGTAGGCCTCCTGTAGTTTCCCTGTTTTCCTCATGTAGTTCCCCTGTGTTCTCTTGTAGTTTTTCCTCTAGGATTTTTTTTGAAGGCTGAGTGTGGGAAAAGCCTCTAGAATGCCACCTAAGACCTCCTAGGACCCATTCACACCATCTTCCATCCTCTCAAGCTCAAAAACCACCCTTTAACACCACCTGTTCACTGCTACACTCACACACAATAAATTAGATGCATGTCAAATTCACATAAAAACACATAAAAATCCAAAATATGTTTTTTACTTATTTACTTCCAAAAATAACATGGTTAGATGGTTTTCATAGTGTTTTGGGAAAAAGTAAAATTAGCTTGTTAATTAGGGTTTATGAGGTACTTCTTTACATTCCAGTCTTTTTCCTTTCTGCAATTAGAATAGCTTCTGTAGAGTAATCTTTCTTTTCTTCCATCACACATAAAGCTTCTTCTAAAATCTATAGAAGTTGGATTGAGCTCCTAGTGATCTCATACTGGCTGACCAAGTGACGACCTGCAGTGAGAACTAGTACTTGTGCATACAGCAACGACACTTCCAAGTTTGTTACAAACTATCAGGTTGATAAAAATAAAGTTGGCAGCCCAAGAGTTGCAACATTCTTGCTACAATACTGGAGCTCACCACTTTTTGGCGCTATTTCCGGGGAAGTGTCAGAGTATTCTATGATTACTGCTTTCTTCTACTTCCTATTGCAACATTCTGCTAATAGTTTATTTCGGCAAAAGTAGAATAGTCATTTCTTTTCTTTTAGTTCTGCATTTCCTCGCTTTCCTTTCCAGTTCTGCAAATTTCATTTTGGCAAAAGTAGACTAGTCATTTCCTTTCTTTCAGTTCTACATTTCCTCGCTTTCCTTTTCAATTCTACAAATTTCATTTCAACAAGTTCATTTCAGCTAGTTGCAATTTGTTTTGTTCAATCAATTTTAGTTTCTGTAGGTACTATTAGTGTGGGAAAAAGAAACAAAAACCAACCAAAAAGATTTCATTTCATGCCTCGTAGGAATAGAGATAACGTAGGAAAATTTTTGCCCAATAGCCATTGCTTCACACAGCCAACCTTCTCTCTTCTTCGGTGGCTGCAATCAAGAAGAACCCTTAGGTGAATAGCCAGACATATTTGAAGAGCCAATAGGGGGAGAAGAAGAAGAAAACATTCCTCTAGAGCCAATGGCTGAAAACAAAAATGCTAGGGGAGAGAATAGAGGGTACCTCTCCCATTCGGGAGACCAAGGGGACACCAAAATGAAGAATATAAGCCCTTCAGCCCTACCTCACTTCCATGGTCTGAGTACAGAAGATCCTGACACCTTCTTGTTTGAGTTTGTTATCATCTGTCAAACTTATGGCTATGGGGAAGTCCAACAAAAGTTGAAATTGTTCCCTTCTACTCTCAAGGATGCAACATTGTGCTGGTTCATGGGATTACCTGGCAATAGCATCACAACTTGGGCTCAGATGCAACAGGCCTTTAACAACAAGTATCGAGACTATTGTAGGTCAAAAGATACTAAAGAAGAAATCTTCCGAATGACCATGGGAAGTGATGAGCCCCTAAAAGACTATGAAGAGAGGTTCCAGCTTAATTACAAAAGGGTCAAGTGTACACTTGACCCTGAGTCTTTGAAGTTGGTCCTACTCAAGTGAATCTGGGAAGACCTTTTAGACACCCTCCATCTTTTGGCCAGGGGAGACATCTACCAACTATCCTATGAGGATATAAAGACTGTTTTTAGAAACCATTCTAGAGCAGCCAGAAAGAAAGGTTGGGGGGCTCAACCCATAGCCAGTACCTCTTCTTCCAATTCATTCATTAAAAGGGAAATTGGAAACATGCTAGAAGACTTCAAGAGTGAGATGCTGCAGATTCTTTCCATGCAAATGGACATCTTACATATCAAAAGAAAACAAGAGGAAGCAGAGAGGTCTTTGGCCATTTTTTTCCCTAGATGCACCAGGAGGCATCCTAGGAATGAGTGCCCATTGAACTCTATAGAGGTGTGTTCAGTCTGTGAAGAAAATCATTCTACAGATAAATGCCCTTCCTTGCCCGGTCTTAAAGCTATATACCAAGGGGCCAAAGGAGCCATTGAACAGATCTATTACATAAACCAAAGGAGGTCACATGGACCTAGACCATACCAGCAGGGGATGCAAGGGACATCTCAGGCATATTACCACCCCAACCAAGTCACCTCCATACCTTCTTGGGGCCCCCCTGCTCATCCTTCCTGGTCCACACCTCCTCCTTGGTCCTTCACATCTCAATATCATGCCCAACCAGCCGCTCATTCATTTCAACCCTATGCTTAGCCGCAACCTCAGTGGAATTCATCTCATTAAGGGTGGAGGCCCCAATACAACTCTCCTCCCTCTCTTATGCCTCCACCACCTACCCAACCACAACCATTACCTTCTGGTTCACCAAGGCAACCCCAAATGCCTGCCTAGCCAAATCCGAACCTGAACAATAGATAGGCTCACCAAGTGTATAGTGGGGAACCATCATGCCCAACTTATGTTGTGGAGATTCAAGAAATCCACTTACGATCTAGGAAAGTTCTCCCAGGTAGCCAGCCTCCACCCAAGGAGGTTAAGGAAGATAAAGAGGAAAGAAAACCTAAAGAAAATCCACCCTTTCCTGAGAGACTATCCATGACAAACTAGCCTACCCCAGAAGAGACTAAACTCCTAGGAGAATTGAAACATTTATGTGTAAAGATACCACTTCTCCAAGCCATAAAAGATGTGCATATCTATAATAGGTTGATCAAAGAGAAGTGCTTTAGGCATCCAGGAAGGTGCAAGAGAGATGCCCCAACCATCAATGTCATAGGGAAACTGTCCGACCTGATGTTGGGGTAGATAATTTGTCCAAAATATCTAGATCCCAGAAGCCCAATAGTTGATGTCCACATCAATGGTACAATGGTCCCACATACCTTGATTGATCTGGGAGCTGCCATTAATGTGATGACAAAGGACACAATACTCAAACTTAACCTCCAGAGCTCCTTGAGGAAGACCACAACAGTGCTGCAGCTAGCAGACTGCTCCACTGTGACCCCTGAGGGGATTGTGGAAGATGTGATGGTCTCCGTTGATTCTTGGGAGTACCCTGTTGATTTCTTGGTTCTCTAGCCAAAGGCGAAGCTCACTGGGTATCCTCTCATTTTGGGAAGACCCTGGTTGGCTACAACCAATGCCTACATCAGTTGGCGAGCTGGGAACATGACCATAAAGAATGGGAATATGTCCAAGCAGTTAACCCTATATCCTCCTACCCAACCCGTGCTAGAACATGATCTACCTCTCTAGTTGGAGGAGGAGGATGAGGATCAAGTTTCTTCTGCCCCGCTTTGTGCATTGGAAATCGCCATGGGAGGAAAACTGCAAGATGAGGATGATATGATTGAAAATTTGATTTGGAATCAACCTCCCAGTGTATCACCATTAGAAGACATACTAAAAGAAACCCAAAACAACCCCTCAACTAATCTCTATGTGGCCGACCCTACTTCTCCCCGTGTCAAAAATATAGAGTTCGGCCTAGAAAGAACATTGAAAATCAATCCATCCCTATCTCCTTCCCAAGAGGAGCTATGCAGCCTACTGAGAAAACATCTAGATGCCTTCGCTTGGAGTTATAAGGAGATGAAGAGAGTGCACCCTTCTGTTAGCCTCCTATTGCAACAGGGTATCATCTTTCATGATTGACATTTTTACATGCCAAATATGTCATACTTTGCAGGCTGCAGTGTTCCATATTTCCACGAGGTGCCATGAAGTATGCTTAGTCCAAATGCATTGCTGTATTCCAATTTTTTATGAGTAGTTCCAGTTTTTGAAGAGTTTTCATTTAAGGGAGGTCCAAACAGTTCAATCTTGGTCTCCCTAGGTTTCAATTTCCTATTTTAGAATATAGAGAATGATATCTGTCCAAACAGTTTAATCTTGGCAGATTTGTAGATAGGTAGAGAATCAAAGGGACCCAACTGTTTAATCTGGGCCCTGGCAGAAATAAGTGTAGATTTAGATAGGAAAAATTCAAAAGAAAAATTGTAAATCTGGGTTTGCAAGTCTAAGTGCACCCAATTCAAAAGAAGAAAAAATGTTAGGAAGGTAGGCTGGGTAGGTAGCTGTGTGGTTGTAGAAAGGCAATTTATGATCAATTTTGTGGTACAAAGTGATTTATCTTTACAGATCACAGTGCAGGCAGTTTTCATGGAAGGGAGCTCAAAGGTGGACATAACTAACTCCCCCTTCTTCTAATTCCCCAAGTCACTTACTAATTTCCCAAAGAGGTCAAGATCTGCTTGATTCCTCTTAGTTTCATCATCATCCATATCAGTTGCCTTGGTGAAGATCTGCTTCACTCAAGGATTTTATTTCTTTTCAAACTCTTTTCCCCAAAATTAGCCTAAGGTCCCTAACCTTGGCGCTTGCTTATCACCTTCATATTAACTACTAACAAGTATTATATAACTCCCTATCAGTTTTCCCCTTTCCCCTACTAAAACTTTGTATATAAAATTCCCCTATGTAAATATTCCCCCTGGCAATATAGCCATATTCTTTCTAAGTCAGGGAAAGAACAGTCCATCTGGGGCTGCTTTTAGCCCATCCGTGTCCAAGCAGGGATTAAACTAACACCTGGCCAGATTAATAACCTCTTCCCTAGCCCTAAAACCCTCAAAAACCCATGTTCTACCCCTTTTTCCTAAGTCCTAACTGCAAATACATTAACCCACGCTCATATTAACCCCCCAAACCCACTAAACCTAAGTTTCAAACCCCACCTACGCGCATTATTAAATTTGGAATATTCTACGCATATTCCCCGCCCGTATACCCCCGCCGACTAGCCATCGCCGCTAGCCGTTGGATCATCCGCCCCGCAGATCTACGGCTGACGGGCCCTCCCATCCTCGAAACTGCCCGAGCTTTAGCGTCCAGGAGATGGGCGGTATTACCACCGTACTCCCACCACGCATCAGGCTCTGGGGTGTGGCAGAGCCCCTCCCCCCAAAACCGCCCAGGCGCTAAGGCGGTGCGCCCAAAATCGCTTACCGCTCTCCCCTGTGACGTAAGCCCCACGTCACCTGCCGAGTCACCTGCGGAGTGGCCTCCTGCCACCGTACCCTGCCACTGTACATGCCACGTCACCGTCCATACATGATGATGTCACTTGCTGACATCATCCTGCCATGTCATGATGCTGATGTCATGCTGACATCATCAGCATTTTTTGGCGCGAAGGGCAAAAATCGCACTTCGGAGCCCCGGAATCAGTTTCTGAGGCTGTTTTTGATGAGCAATTTCGCTAGATTTTTTGGGCTAGAATGGGGAATCTTCAGGGAATCTTTTAATTCTGCAGCCCCCAAGAAGCCCAAAAGGCGTCGAATGAACCATTTTTCTTCGTGAAGCACTTAGAAAGGAGCAGAAAACAGTTTTGAAGAAAACAGAGGCCGAACAGTGGCCATTAAATGATGATTTAACACACAGCGCGTCAGAACAGCATCGGTTTATTTCCAAAGAGTATCAGAGGAAGATGAAGAGCCAAAGAGTATCAACCGAAGATTTTTTAGGGGCTCGAAGCACCTGAACATTGATGAGCCCCCCCAGAAAGTCAAATCAAGAGGCGTAAGCCCATCCTTGCCCTCAAATCACAGTTAAAGCTTTAAATGCAGACAAACAGCAGAGATGCAGAAACCCATACACATTTATTTCAGAAAACACTACAGCAAGCCACCAAGGACAACATCATTTACTCAGTTTTGATACGACGGCCCTGAGCGCAGCCTGAGATATTTTTTGCATTTATTTCTGGATAGGATTAGGTTAAGTAATCATCTTTCTTTCAGACCTGATTAGGTCAAGATGTAATAAAGGAACTCTGTAGATAGTTTTGCCCTATATATACTGCCCTCTACATTGTTACAAGGGTTGGTTGATTGAGTTTTTCTATAATCAAAGATTGTTGAAAGCTTGGAGAGCAAACTGACTGTTGTAAATGAATGTTTTCGGAGATATGATGATGGAATTCTTGTGCTGCAGCCTGAAGCAATAAGTGCATCTTACCTTTGTTTATTGTTTACCACTATCTAAATAGCAGAAAGAAAGAATAGCTTAGAATTTGTTTAAATACACTCTATGCTCAATTTCTGCTATTTCTTTATGTTTTCCTCTGATTGAATTGGTTATGAATATGAATTCCTCCTGGCTCATGTTTACCCCGATTCACTTGTGTTGGCCAATTATCTAGGGATTCTTCACTGCCCCTAGGTAGAGCTCTGTTACCTCCATCTGTTAAGCTGATTGAGAGATTCTTAACTACCTCTCATTACTTAACATTCTTCCCATCATTTAAACCTGAAATATTGTTTCATGCTCAGCTATCTTGCTCCATTTTACCTCTCTTGTGACCGAAGAAATGCACCAGTAGTTCTCCTCCTTGACTCCACGCCCAATGGTTTGAAACTTCCAGACTATGCCTTGCCTCTCTGTCTGAAAACATCAATTTTCCCACCAAAACAAAACAAAAACCCCCTGAACTCAAAACCTAGCCTAAAATCCTTTTCAACAAAGCTAAATCATAAAGAGAGAGCCCTCTCTGATTGCAGGTTGGCTAGAACCTGCAGTCCAAAGTTGGTCTGTGGTTACCTCAGCCGTATCCTTTTCCGGAGCTTAAGGAAAACCTGAGTGATAACATAATGGTGACTCCACTGGGGAACTTCCTCAGATAGTTTCACGAAGAAGGTAAGAAAGCTCTGCTGAGACCATAAATCAAACTTTCCAACTCCTGTTTATCTCTTAAAACTACAGATGAAGCCTGAATGTCAGCCAAGAAGCCTTTGAAACTGTTTTTTGCTTTGCATTAACAGGAGTAAATAAATGTTGCTTTAGTCAATCTTCATGCTAGTTTTAAGTTACAAACAAGTTGTCCCATATTTTAATTAGTCCCTTGTTGATTACAAAAACAATCCCAGCAAAAATACCCAAAAAACAATTCGGAAGCTAGCTCCCAAGAAAAATCCACGATATACCAGATCAAATCCAGATCCCAACCCTCCAGCTGTTTTTGAAAACCCTAACATAATCTCGAAAATCCTTAGGAAGTAAGAAAGACAGGAAAATTTTGTTGATTTGAGCCCTGAAACAGCTTACCCTAGCAGTATTCCGACTGCTGTCAAGGTTTTGTTCCGGTCAACCCCTATTTCCCTTAGTTCATCATCTACATCTCGTAGTACTCCTTCCACACCTTCATTCACTGTACATACTAACACTACTGTTGTTTCCAGCATTCCAGTTACTCCTGTGATCCCCGTTACTCCAGCTGTTCGACTTATCCCCGTTGTTTCACTTATACCTGCCAATATGGCTAATAGATATGCACCCCTGCAATTACCTGCTAATGCTGGGGCTTTACCTCAAGAGTACCAATCGAAAATCACATATTTTGATTCCACCGGTCCTTTCACAGCCATTCAGCATACCAAAAAGATGCAAGATTATTTTGAAAACTACGAGATAGATGATGATAGCGTAAGAATGAGAATTTTTGTTCAGAGTTTAACATGTGATGTAAGAACTTGGTTTAGATCACTTGCTGCAAATTCCATAACCACCCCAGATGAGCTTTACCAATTCTTTACCAACAGATGGGAGAAAAAGAAAGACCCCTTGCACATACTAGCTTAATATGATACGATCAAACGAGGTCCTCAAGAGACTGTTTTGGAGTACTGTGCAAGATTCAATAATGTATATAACGCAATACCACAAAACCTAAGGCCTCCACCTGACCTTGCCTTGTACAAATTTCCCGATGGATTCGACCTAGATATGGCATACCAGTTAAAAGAAAGAGCTCCTCAAACCCTTGAGGACATGCAAAATGTTGCTGTCAGCATAGAAGCCAATTTAATTGCCAAAAGAAATAGAGCTAGAATGGAAAGAAGAACCACCTTTAAAGAAGAACCCTCAGCTTTTGATCAAAAGCTTGATGCTATCATCAGTGGCCTGCAAAGGCTGGGAGAAAGAGTAGAAAATGTTGAGAGAAAAGCATCATGGGAAGGACAACAGTCTAATACCATAAGGAACCCAAATTTTAGAAAAACACAGAACACAAATGCTGGTAGGCCTAACCAAGACCATGATATAAGACCCCCTTTCCAAGATAATTATGTCGAAGGATCTACTTCTAGTGAACCCATAGAGGACACTCACATGAACTTAATGGATCTAAAGGGTGAGCACCAAACTGTCCTATCCCAAGAAGACCAAAATGAACCTGATTACAATCAGTTTCAGACTAGGTCTGGCGAGTCTTTTGATTTTAAACAAGGTTATGATACCGCTGTGTATGAAGTACACAAACAATATAAGCTGAGAACTAGGACCATTGACATTCCCGAACCTAGTAAAACGAAGGATAGCCAACAGCCCAACAAGATCAAAGGCAAGGCTGTCATAACAAAACCAGCTGATATACCTATTCCAAACCCGCATCAAGTGACTGTAGAAGACATAACAGAAATACAGCCTTCCAAAGATCAGCCTTTGCCACCTTCTTCCTCGAAAGAAAGCTCAAACAGCGTCCCAAGAAACTTTCCTGAAGTTGAGAAACCGCAAGCAAAAACTTCCCATAACGCAGATAAACAAGAGCAAAATGCAGATAATTCAAATGAAACAGAAAAAACTGCCATTATCAACACCAAGACTTCACTGGAAAAGCCATTTAACTTAGAGACAGAAATAGCTAAGTTAAAAATATCCATTCCCCTCTCAGAACTTGCCAAACACGATGTATATAGGCAGCAAATTCAAAGATCACTTCAGATGCCAGAGGTTAAGGATGATGTAAATGTTTTAGATGACACCCCAGAGCTGCTGTTTGGCCCAGAAGTTAATGGAAAATCAACACATGGACCGGTCCCACCCTTTTATGTCAGTTTGCATATACACAACAAAGTTTTGCACAACGCTATGTTTGACTCAGGGGCATCACACAATCTTATGTCCAAAGCAGTTATGGAAAAACTGAATCTTGATGTTACAAGACCTTACAAAGATTTATACTCATTTGACTCAAGTCAAGTGAAATGTCTAGGTCTCATCAAAGACTTGTGTGTCTCCTTAGTCCAATATCCCAACAAGACCATCCTCATGGATGTAGTGGTTGCTGACATTCCACCAAAATACGGTATGCTCCTGTCAAGATCATGGGGAGCAAATCTCCAAGGATCCCTTCAATTAGACCTTTCCTATGCCACCATTTCAGTCTTTGGGCAACCAAAGAGACTGTATAGAGAAACGCTCATGAAATATGTGGTAAGTAGTGAGAGCAAGCTTGAAAATTTTCCCATTTACTCAATCCACTCTGATATGGATTCCTTTATTTTGTTTAATGATGATACAAGTTCTCTAATTGATAATGAGCCCTTTGCTCTAGAGCAACAAGCACACATCAATGAAGAGTCAGTTGCACACACTGACGAAACTTGCACAACAGTTGATGCAACCAGCCTACCGAAAGAAGTTCCCCAGACAGAAATTTTAAATCTGCCCAATCCTAAAACAGCTCAATCTCTTGATACTGACCATAAGCAAGAAATCACATGGTATTTAGAGTTTGATGGCTCTGTTAACAAGTTAGGAGCAGGGGCAGGTGTCTGGATTCACAACACATATAACAACCATGCAGAAGGTCATGCCTACAGACTGAATTTTAAATGCATAAACAACATGGCAGAATATGAGGCTCTGCTTTTAGGCCTTAAACTCCTCAGAGCTCTGGGAGCTGCAAAAGTGTCTATTTTAGGAGACTCTGATTTAATCATACAACAGATGAAAGGCAATTTTGTAACCAATGACAACAGAATGAGAGCCTATAGGACCATTGCTACTAATATACTCCAGGCATTCACTGAATTCAAGCTTGAAAAGATTTCCAGAAATCACAACATTCATGCACACAGCCTAGCCACCTTTGCTAGTACATGCAAGCTTCCTTTTGACCCAAACCATCACTTCACAGCTCAAATAAAACATAGGCCCGCTGTCCCAAATAACATTAAATATTGGCAAGTATTCGAAAACGATGCCCAGATTAATAATTTCCTCACCCTTGAGCATGAGTTTTCGAATATTAACATCGACATGGATGCTATGACAGATCCAGAACACCAAACAACTGAAAATCAGCAAGATGTAACAGCTGCAACAGTCAAGCAAATCCTGAAACCAACTATTTTTGACAAAGAAAACATAGAACAGCTGATACAAATACACAAGGAAGATATAGCCAAAACAAAGGCAGACATCATTGACTTAAAGGATAACTTTCTGCCTACTGGCCTAACCCCATTAGAAGACATGTTTGATGCTAATGACGTGCCAAGAAAGCCAAAACTGCAGCCTATAAACATTGATATGGAGGAACATAACATTGGGACAGCAGAAAAGCCAAAAATGATCAAACTGTCCAAAAATTTGCCACCTGATCAAAAGCCCAAGTACATTGACTTATTCAAAGAGTTCCAAGATGTATCTGCTTGGAGCTATGAGGATCTGAAATCCTATGACACCTCGGTGATCCAACACACCATTCCTTTAAAACCAAACCAGAAACCCTTCAAGCAGAAACTTAGAAGAATTAACCCTATGCTTCTTCCCCCGATTGAGAAGGAAGTAAAGAGGATGTTTGAAGCAGGCATCATAGCACCCATCAGATTTTCTGAATGGGTGTCCAATCTTGTTCCTACGAGAAAAAAGACAGGCGAAATCAGACTTTGTGTAGATCTCAGAAATTTAAATCAAGTCTCCCTAAAAGATCATTACCCTTTGCCTAAAATGGACCAAATCTTGCAAAGAGTAGTTGGATCATCTAGAATCTCTTTGCTAGATGGTTTTTCAGGTTTTAACCAAATACTTGTTCACCCGGACGACCAAGACAAAACAGCTTTTACTACACCCTGGGGAACATTCAAGTATGTAAAGATGCCATTTGGTCTTAAAAACGCTGGTGCTACCTTTCAACGTGCAATGGATATTGCTTTTGCCAAAGAAATACATGACTTCCTAGTTGTCTACCTTGATGACTTAACCCCATTTTCCAAATCTGATGAAGAACACCTCAAGCATCTCAGGAAAATTTTCATGACATGTAGGAAATATGGCATTTCCTTAAACCCAAAGAAGTCTTTGTTTGGCCTTGAAGAAGGAAAATTACTTGGCCACATCATATCAAAGGATGGGATCAGAATTGACCCTGAAAGAATACAAGCCATCCTCCAAATCCCATTTCCAAGAAACATTAAAGAGCTACAAGCATTCCTTGGGAAAATCAACTTCTTGAGAAGATTTATTCCAAATCTAGTTGAGCTGATAAGATTGTTAAGCAACATGTTAAAGAAGGATGCCAAGGTAAAATGGTCTCTTGAAACCAAGCAAGCATTTGAGAGTATCAAATCAGCCTTAACGCAAACCCCTGTCCTAACTAGCCCACAGTTTGACAAAGATTTTATCATATTTTCGTTTGCATCTGATCACACTATAGCCGCTGCCCTTTTGCAAAAGGATGAACAGGGGGCTGAAAAGCCAATTGCTTTTTTCAGCCGAACTCTAAGAGACGCCCCTTTGAAGTACCCGATAATGGAAAAGTAGGCCTACGCACTTGTTAAGGCCATCAAGGATTTTAGAGTGTACATTTTATATTCACACGTGATTGCCTATGTCCCACATGTTGCTGTAAAGAACATATTGACTCAAGAAGGATTAGAAGGCAAAAGAGGCAAGTGGATTGCAAAGATCCTTGAATATGACATAGAAATAAAACCAACCAAGCTGATAAAGGGACAAGGTCTAGCTAAACTGATGTCCGAAACAAATTTTCAAGCCTTAGAGAATAACCAGCTGGACAATGAACCAGAGCTGGCGACTCCACAATCAGTGAAATCTTTTTACAATCGCATGGTACACTGATATATGCTTTGTATTGTTAAACCTGTGTGCTCCCCCAGGATTGTCCAAAACCAAGAAAAGATTTTTGAGAATGAAGGCTTTAAAGTTTTGTGTTATAGATGGTGCATTATTTTGGAGAAATCATGAAGGTATATTGCTTAATTGTTTAATCATGAATGAAACTAACATGTCATGAAAGAATTCCATGCAGGTGACTGTGGAGGACATCTATATTGGAAGTCCACTGCTGATAAAATTTTAAGGGCTGGTTTTTATTGGCCCTCTCTTTTTGCAGATGTAAAAAAGTTTGCCATGTCATGTCACAAATGCCAAATTTTTGAGGGCAAGAGAAAGTTATTGCCCCTGCCCCTCAAACCCATCTCCACAGAAAAACCTTTTCAACAATGGGGTCTTGACTTCATTGGAGAAATCCATCCCTCTTCCTCAGGCTAGCACAAATGGATCCTAACAGCCACCGACTATTTCACTAAGTGGGTTGAAGCCATTCCCTGCAGACAAGCCAATGACACCATCATTATCCAATTCCTTGAGTGTAATGTCCTTTCCAGATTTGGCTGCCCTGAGAAAATCATCACTGACAATGCCGCTGCCTTTAAGTCCAAAAAGATGATCAATTTTTGCCACAGATTTCATATTACCTTGGGCCACTCCACAGCCTATTACCCTCAAGGTAATGGCTTGGCTGAATCATCTAACAAAAGCCTCATCAATATCATAAAGAAAGTGCTGGAAGAAAACAAGAAGAACTGGCACAAAAAACTGGTAAATGCCCTATGGGCAGACAGACTTTCAAGCAAAAGATCAATTGGGATGAGCCCTTATGAGCTAGTATATGGCATGGAGGCCAGATTTCCTTCATCCCTGGGCATTCCTACTATCAAGCTGTTATAAGAGATTCAAGCTGAACCAAATGAAATTCAAAGAAGAATCAATCAGACCATCCATCTGCAGCAAACCAGAGAACAAGTTTATGACAGAGCTCAAATTGTGCAAGAAAAGCTCAAAAAGATGTTTGATAAGAGAGCGAAGGTTGAGGATTTCAATGTTGGTGACAAAGTTCTAAGATGGGACTCAAGAAGAGAAGACAAGGGCAAACATGCCAAGTTTGATTTTCTATGGAGAGGTCCATTGGTTATTTCTGTTGTTCAGGGAAATAACACTTATTTTCTCAGATCCGTGGAGGATTGTTTTGCTGAAGAAGGCCCTGTCAATGGCCGTATGCTGAAGCATTACCATGACCCCTTTTAAAGGGACACAATGCAGTTTTGTATATATCTTTGTACAGTCTTAGTTGTATATATCAGCACTTTGTTTTCATTTTTATAAGCAAGCCGATTGTTTAAGAAGCAGCAGTAAATCTGTGAAGATCCAGCCGATGCAAGTAGTCCAGTTTTAAAGGCCCTGTCTCTGCACTAATTTCAGCACAACAGCAAAGAATAGCACAGATGCATCACAATATATCATGGTAAAGGCAAGCTGTTGCAGATTATAATCTTCAGCCAAAATAATGTTGACAAGGAAGAAGAAATTGGTCAGTAACTGTTCAAGACCAGAGTCAGAGGAGATACATCAGTTTTGGCCCATGATTTTCAGAGGCATAATGCTCAAACAATGTTGTACATAATTATCAAGCACGCAGAAGAAAGCAGGCGATGCTGTACAGTTCACAGTAATTCAATTGAGGAGGAGGTTGTTCATAGTTCAAATTTTATATTTTCAGCAGCCAGAACAAAGAAATGTTTCCAGTCTACAGCAACAAATAGAATATCAAGGCAATCTAACCTGTTGTTCTTGGCTTTTCACAAGGAAAAGCCATCCCCAAGTGGAGCCACTATTAGCCTCCTGTTGCAACAGGGTATCATCTTTCATGATTGACATTTTTACATGCCAAATATGTCATACTTTGCAGGCTGCAGTGTTCCATATTTCCACGAGGTGCCATGAAGTATGCTTAGTCCAAATGCACTGCTGTATTCCAATTTTTGATGAGTAGTTCCAGTTTTTGAAGAGTTTTTATTTAAGGGAGGTCCAAACAGTTCAATCTTGGTCTCCCTAGGTTTCAATTTCCTGTTTTAGAATATAGAGAATGATATCTGTCCAAACAGTTTAATCTTGGCAGATTTGTAGATAGGTAGAGAATCAAAGAGACCCAACTGTTTAATCTGGGCCCTGGCAGAAATAAGTGTAGATTTAGATAGGAAAAATTCAAAAGAAAAATTGTAAATCTGGGTTTGCAAGTCTAAGTGCACCCAATTCAAAAGAAGAAAAAATGTTAGGAAGGTAGGCTGGGTAGGTAGCTGTGTGGTTGCAGAAAGGCAATTTATGATCAATTTTGTGGTACAAAGTGCTTTATCTTTACAGATCACAGTGCAGGCAGTTTTCATGCAAGGGAGCTCAAAGGTGGACATAACTAACTCCCCCTTCTTCTAATTCCCCAAGTCACTTACTAATTTCCTAAAGAGGTCAAGATCTGCTTGATTCCTCTTAGTTTCATCATCATCCATATCAGTTGCCTTGGTGAAGATCTGCTTCACTCAAGGATTTTATTTCCTTTCAAACTCTTTTCCCCAAAATTAGCCTAAGGTCCCTGACCTTGGCGCTTGCTTATCACCTTCATATTAACTACTAACAAGTATTATATAACTCCCTATCAGTTTTCCCCTTTCCCCTACTAAAACTTTGTATATAAAATTCCCCTATGTAAATATTCCCCCCCTGGCAATATAGCCATATTCTTTCTAAGTCAGGGAAAGAATAGTCCATCTGGGGCTGCTTTTAGCCCATCCGTGTCCAAGCAGGGATTAATCTGACACCTGGCCAGATTAATAACCTCTTCCCTAGCCCTAAAACCCTCAAAAATCCATGTTCTACCCCTTTTTCCTAAGTCCTAACTGCAAATGCATTAACCCGCGCTCGTATTAACCCCCCAAACCCACTAAACCTAAGTTTCAAACCCCACCTACGCGCGTTATTAAATTTGGAATATTCTGTGCATATTCCCCGCCCGTATACCCCCGCCGACTCACCATCGCCGCCAGCCGTTGGATCATCTGCCCCGCAGATCTACGGCTGACGGGCCCTCCCATCCTCGAACTGCCCGAGCTTTAGCGTCCGGGAGATGGGCGGTATTACCGCCATACTGCCGCCACGCGTCAGGCTCTGGGGTGTGGCGGAGCCCCTCCCCCCAAAACTGCCCAGGCGCTAAGGCGGTGCGCCCAAAACCGCTTACCGCCCTCCCCTGTGACATAAGCCCCACGTCACCTGCCGAGTCACCTGCCACATGGCCTCCTGCCACCGTACCCTGCCACTGTACATGCCACGTCACCGTTCGTACATGATGACATCACCCGCTGACGTCATCCCGCCACGTCATCATGCTGACATCATCAGCATTTTTTGGCACGAAGGGCAAAAATCGCACTTCGGAGCCCCGGAATCAGTTTCTGAGGCAGTTTTTGATGAGCGATTTGCGCCAAATCGCTCATCGCTAGATTGTTTGGGCCAGAATGGGGAATCTTTAGGGAATCTTTTCATTTTGCAGCCCCCAGGAAGCCCGAAAGGCGCCGAATGAACCATTTTTCTTCGCGAAGCACTTAGAAAGGAGCAAAAAACAGTTTTGAAGAAAACAGAGGCTAAACAACGGCCATTAAACGATGATTTAACACACCGCACGTCAAAACAGCATCGGTTTATTGCCAAAGAGTATCAGAGGAAGATGAAGAGCCAAAGAGTATCAGCCGAAGATTTTTTAGGGGCTCGAAGCACCTGAACATTGATGAGCCCCCCTAGAAAGTCAAATCAAGAGGCGTATGCCCATCCTTGCCCTCAAATCACAGTTAAAGCTTTAAATGCAGACAGATAGCAGAGATGCAGAAACCCATACACATTTATTTTAGAAAACACTGCAGCAAGCCACCAAGGACAACATCATTTACTCAGTTTTGATACGGCGGCACTGAGCACAGCCTGAGATATTTTTTGCATTTATTTCTGGATAGGATTAGGTTAAATAATCATCTTTCTTTCAGACCTGATTAGGTCAAGATGTAATAAAGGAACTCTGTAGATAGTTTTGCCCTATATATACCGCCCTCTACATTGTTACAAGGGTTGGTTGATTGAGAATTTTCACTAGAGACTCGCATTGTATACCTGAGTTTTTCTATAATCAAAGATTGCTAAAAGCTTGGAGAGAAAACTGACTGTTGTAAATGAATGTTTTTGGAGATATGATGATGGAATTCTTGTGTTGCAGCCTGAAGCAATAAGTGCATCTTACCTCTGTTTATTGTTTACCACTATCTAAATAGCAGAAAGAAAGAATAGCTTAGAATTTGTTTAAATACACTCTATGCTCAATTTCTGCTATTTCTTTATGTTTTCCTCTGATTGAATTGGTTATGAATATGAATTCCTCCTAGCTCATGTTTACCCCGATTCACTTGTGTTGGCCAATTATCTAGGGATTCTTCACTGCCCCTAGGTAGAGCTCTGTTACCTCCATATGTTAAGCTGATTGAGAGATTCTTAACTGCCTCTCATTACTTAACATTCTTCCCATCATTTAAACCTGAAATATTGTTTCATGCTCAGCTATCTTGCTCCATTTTACCTCTCTTGTGACCGAAGAAATGCACCAGCAGTTCTCCTCCTCGACTCCATGCCCAATGGTTTGAAACTTCTAGACTATGCCTTGCCTCTCTATCTGAAAACATCAATTTTCCCACCAAAACAAAACAAAAGCCCCCTGAACTCAAAACCTAGCCTAAAATCCTTTTCAACAAAGCTAAATCATAAAGAGAGAGCCCTCTCTGATTGCAGGTTGGCTAGAACCTGTAATCCAAAGTTGGTCTGTGGTTGCCTCGGCCGTATCCTTTTCCGGAGCTTAAGGACAACTTGAGTGATAACACCTTCAATATGTACTCATCATATATACATCAAGGAAGATTACAAGTCAGTTAGGCAGCCTCAAAGGAGGATGAACCCAACACTTAAAGATATTGTTAAGGAAGAAATGCAGAAATTGCTTGATGCTGGATTCATCTATCCCATCTCTTACAGTGAATGGGTCTCTCCTTTGGTGCTAGTGCCAAAGAAAAATGGTAAGTGGAGAATCTGTGTCGACTATAGGGAATTGTTCAAAGCCACTAAAAAGGACCATTTTCCTTTACCTTTCATAGATCAAGTGTTAGACAGTCTGGCAGGGAAAAAGTTTTCTCCTTCCTAGATGGGTTTAGCGGGTATAATCAGATTCAAATTAGCCTAGAAGACCAAGATAAGACCACTTTCACCTATCCTTGGGGTACGTTTGCATACTGAGTCATTCCTTTTGGTTTGTGCAATGCTCCAGCCACTTTCCAAAGAGCGGTATTGAGTATATTTTCTGAACTAGTTCATGATGTAGTAGAAATATAAATGGATGATTTTACTCCTTATGGCTCTAACTTTTAGGAAGCTTTATCTAACCTAGGAAAGGTGCTAGATAAGTGTATTGAGATGAACTTGTCCCTCAGTCTAGAAAAATCTGAATTCTTGATGACTGAAGGGACCGTGCTAGGTCATGCAATATCTCAACAAGCACTGCAGGTGGACACCAACAAAATTGCCATCATCCAAAGGGTCCCACCTCCTCAAAAGGTGAGAGATGTCAGAATTCTCCTAGGCTTAGCCAGATATTACAAGAGATTCATTAAAGTCTTCAGCAAGATAGCCTCTCCTTTGTTTGGCCTCTTAGGAAAAGATGTCAAGTTCATATGGTCAAAAAACTGTCAAGAAGCCCTAGATACCTTGAAAAGCAAGTTAGTGACTGCGCCAATTCTCAGAGGCCCAAATTGGGTCCTACCCTTTCACATTCACACAGATGCCTCGAACAAAGCAATAGGAGCAGCATTAGGAAAAATTGATGAAAATTTACCTTATGCCATATACTTTATAAGAAAATACTTGTCAAAGGCAGAGTTAAACTATACAGTGATCGAGAAGGAACTCCTAGCTGTAGTGCATTCCTTAAACAAATTCAGGCATTATGTCACATGCTATCAAACCTTTATGCACACTGTTCATGCTACAATTAGATATTTAATGAACAAATTAGATTTAAATGCTCGCATTATTAGATGGTTGCTTTTACTGTAGCAGTTTGATTTGACCATTCTTGATAAGCCTGGTAAAGAGAATGTTGCTGCTGAATTTTTGTCTAGAGTAAATTTGCCTGCAAGTGGAGAAGGAATGGTGGATGAACAAATGCCAGATGAACATCTATTTGCTATATTAGTACTCTCTCCATGGTTTGCTGATATAGCAAACTACTTGGTTTTAGCACAGTTCCCACCAAACATGTCCTCAAAAGAGAAAAAAAGAATAGCAAGGAAAAGCGCCCCTATCACCAGAATTGGGGGAAATCTCTTCAAACTTGGCCCAGATTAGATCTTGAGGAATTCCTTGACATCCTCCTGACCTGTCATTACGGGCCTTGTGGAGGTTATTTTGCAGCAAAAAGAGTCGCCCACAATTCAAACTAAATTTTTTTTTATTTTTTATTTTTTAAAACAACGCATTGAATTTAAATTTTTTGTGCACACACATTCCTGACACTCATTTCAGGAAAACAATATCATAACATACATTTACATATGTTTAACTAAGATCAATAGTAATGAAATACATGTGTACCATTCACCAGAAGGCGAGACTCCGCTTGCTCTGTTGTTACTGGTATTCCCTTGTAGTCGGTCACCTCCGCAAGTGAATGATGACGCACTTGATCCGAATGCAAAGACCCACCAGTTAACCTCCCAGCCTACTCCTTGGGTACTCTTCTTCCCCGCGGACCCCCGAGCTGCAATGGGGTTGTACAATGGAGACAAGCACTATTTAGTAGAGGAGAGCACACCTTGGCTCAAGAGTCCCAAAGCAGGCTACTACTAGCCCACTCTTCATCAAGATGTGAGGAGATATACAAACCAGTGTGATCGGTGTCAGAGGATGGGGAACCCACTCCAAAGGATGAAATTCCCATGCAACCTCAGGTGACCTTTGAGCCATTTGAGAAGTGGAGCATGGACTTCGTGGGACCTATCAACCCCCCTTCCAAGAAGAAGTAGTACATCATTGTGTGCATCGACTACCTGACAAAGTGGGTAGAGACAAAAGCAATCTAAGAAGCAACAGAAGAAAAAGTAGCTGAGTTTTTGAGAGAAAACATATTCTACAAGTTTGGGTATCCAAGAGAGTTGGTCACAGACCAAGGCAGTCAGTTCACTTCCAACCTGATTGAAGACCTGCTCACACATCATAAGATCAAGCACATAACTTCCACCCCTTACCATCCAAAATCCAATGGGCAAGTGGAGGTCACTAATAGAGAACTGGAAGGGATCCTAACCAAGGTAGTGAGCAGCAGTAGAAAAGACTGGGCAAACAGATTAGTTGAGGTCACTTGGGCCTACAACACAACATGGAGGACCACCACCGGGTTCACACCCTATGAACTAGTCTATGGGAAAAAGGCTTTGTTGTCAATAGAGTTTGAACTCAATACCCTAAGGATGGCAACTTAGATGGACCTAGACCTCAGCCATGCAAAGAAGAGAGATTACTTCAGCTCAATGGATTGGATGAGTATAGATTGCAGGCCCTTCTCCATACAGAGGTAGTTTAGCTTCAAAGAAAGATATGGCATGACAAAAATATCAAGGAGAAGCAATTCCAAGAGGGAGATTGGGCACTACTCTATGATTCAAGATACAAATATTTCAAAGGCAAGCTGAGGACAAGATGGTTGGGACCCTACAATGTGGAGAAATGCAATGACAATGGTTCAGTTCAGATTAGAACCATTGATGATGAAGCCATCCCCATGCTTGTCAATGGACATTGGTTGAAAGTCTACAAGAAACCCTTATCTAAGTGAGTTTATTGAAGATTTGAATAAAACAGTGATGGTAGTGGAGCATGTCTTAGCCTCCACTTCACCCACTCACTAAAGAAAAAGAAAAAGAAAAAAATAAAAAATAAAGACTCAAGTGAAAACCTCCATGAGGTACTCGAGTCCCATCATTGGGTTGAAAACCTCTTCTGTGGCGGCCCAGTGATGTCAAAAAAAAAAGGGAAAAAAGAATAAGATCCCTGGGTGAAAACCTCCCTTGGAGGTGCCTAGAGCAGGAAATTAGGGTGAAAACCTCTCTGAGGCACCCTAGTTGTTTTCAAAAAAAGAAAAGAAAAAAGAGAAAAGAAAAAATGAATTGCATTTTAGGTTTGCAGGAGGACTACAAGGAGCAAAAGAAGGTGCCAAAGGAACCCTGACATTCATACCAGCACCCATCTCATCTTCTCCACACCTTCCTCCATCATGTTTGGCATCTCTTTCACCCCACTACACTTTTTTTCCAAAACTCTGTTTTCTACAGGAGGCTCTGTGTTTTCTATAGGAGGCTCCTACAGGAACTACAGAGTGCCAAAAGTGTCTACAGAAGGTAGTTTGAAGGACAAAAAAAGCTTCATGAGGAACCTATGATCCCTCCTACCACCTTCAAGCCTTCTTTCCATCATTTCCAAGCCTGCATCACACCCCAAGCATCATTTCTTTTCCTATCCGAGAAGAACATAGAAAAAACAGTGTTCCAATATTGAAAAAAAGAAGGAAAAATGCACGAATAACCTTACCTGAATCTTACCTATTTTCCCTCCATCATGCATGACACCTTTGGTATTATTCTCGAGCTCCAAACACAGAGAAAAGCTAAAGTTTCAAGGGGAGAAGTAGCTACAGAGCTCCTGTAGGAATTTCTATAGCAGCTGATCCCATAGGAGTCCAGGACCAATAACAAAATAATGCACATCTGAAGGTTGGAAAGGCACATGCAGCTTAGCTCTAGCAAAAGAAGAACCTACAAAAGTACACAACCACACATTAGCTAGCAGAGACAACATGCATGAAGAAGAATGAAAGCATGCAGCAGGGAGAGCCACAACACCTCACAACAAATACAGTCGGATCACAAGTAAGTAACTAAGTCACTCCTCTATTTTCATTTGTGTAATTAGAGATCATATGAAGGCAATGAGATGGTTGAGATTGAATGAAGGAAAGGTGGCCAATTAACTTGGCCACCTTCATTTAGTCGATTGCACTCATCCAAGATGTCACTCACACGGGCGCACAGTCAACTCAAACACAGGATGCCAAGGACAGGTAGTGGGAGGAAGTGTAAACTCCGTTGCAATAATGAGGGATGATTACAAGGAGGGGCCATGATGAAAAAGTAGGTGGGGACCAATGGTCTGAATATGGCCAATGTACACCTTTTCCAGCTTAGAACTCATAATCGAAAATATCTATAAATGGTAATGAGCACTCCGCATTCTCACCACCTTTCCTTCATTCTCTCCTCATAACTCAGCCACAATAGTCTTCTTGTGCCCACACATCCTCATAACCACCATCCTCCATCGATTTCCTCCCTATTCTTTCTCTCGACATTGCTTACTGGAGCACCTATAGGAAATCTATAGGAGCACCTACAGGGAATCTACAGGAGGTCAGTGGGCTTCTACAGGAGGGGCAGTGAGTCATTTTGAAGGGAGAAAACATGATTTTTTGCACGAAATCAGTCTGAAGAGGTAGGGTTCATGCATGCCCCCTGTTAAATATCAATATATGAAAGAAGTGGTCTCAATATGAGGATGAAATAAGTCTTTAGGAGGGTAGAAAATACATAAAAAATTTATGTTTATTTAAAAAAAAAAAGAACACACACAGTCTCCTCTGTTTTTTTATTTTTCTCAAAAACTCTTTGTCTCCACCTCCATATTTGGTTTTTTTTAAAAAGCATAGGTAGTATAATAGGAGGTTTTATGAGAAGGGAGCCCACCAACTCCACGAGGCTTCATGCACATCCTCAAGTAGTGGACATATTCACAAGGGCAAACTGGATGAATTTATTTGAAAAAGTTCGAGGGTTTGATGAGGAAATTGCCCAAGAATTTGTTCTCTCTGGTCCCTCACACAATAACACATGCCATTGTAACCATTAGAGGCCTCTCCATCAAAATAACCCTAGAATTCATCAGTAGGGTCACTACCCTTCCTCTTGGGCTGCCTTGGAGTAAAGATGAAAAACCTATTGGCTAGGCTGCCAAGAAGAATTTTTTCCAAAATAATGAAACCCCTATTGAAGATAAAATGGGAATTAGAAGGGCTAGTATACCATATCCATGTGATGAGGTTAGCTACCAAATAATCAAATACATTTCTTGTGAGGGGAGGCACAACATTGTCTATGGTTATCATTTTATAGTCCTCCATGACATGAGGTATGGCATGGATACCCAAACACCTCAACAGCTTAGTATCCCTTATTTTCTCCTTCAGTCCCTCATTGACTCCAGCACCAAGGTACAAGCAGGAAATTCAGGGCAGTTAGCTCACCATGGCTTAATCAAACTCCTAGTAGAGGAAGCCCTCCATACCTTTACACTCCCTATAGCATGGGAAGTTTTCTGAAATATGACAGCTGAGGATGAAATAAAAGCATTAACCTATGATGTCAGTCCTACTGGCAGTGAGGAGGAAGAACAACAAGGAGGAGAAGGTGAAGCCAATGGTGACATAGCAGAGCAAGAAAGGAAGGAGGAAGGAAAAGAAACAGAGGAGGGAAAAGTGGAAGAGACAGAAAAAGAGACAAAAGAAGGAGAAAAAGAGGTAGAGAAGGAAGAGCAAGAAGAAGAGTCCCCTGAGACTTTGGAAAGAGAGGCAAAAACTACCCTCAGTACACGAGTCAAGCCAAAGTAGAAGAGGAAAAGATAGACCTCCATGTATTTTAGGGCAAGGAAGAGCACAGGAATTAAAACAGGGAAACTTCAACCCTCTGCCAAAGTTCCCATTACCATTGAAGATTCACCATTTTCCAAGGTTAAAGAGTCTCCTTCCAAGACACCTATCACATATGAAAGGGGGACTCCAAGATATTCTACATGGAAGGGAAAGGCAGTACTACATGACCCAAAACCAAACCTACAGGAAGCTGAGACAATCCTACAGGAGACACCGTCTAAACTACAAGAGACCCAAAAGCTTAAGGAAAGGATAGAAGGATAGCTAGAGGTGAAGGAGAAAGAAAAAGAGCTACTAGAACCTAACCCCCAGCCTAGTATTGCCTACTATTACAATCTACTTGAGGGAGGCAGAATAATCCCACATAAATTTGCAATTCCATTGTTTTTTCGAATTGGAGAAAGAAAGAGTGCGAACACATCGGTGGATGCAGATAGATAAATCCAAAGGGGTTGAGGATGTTTTCCATATGGAAAACAAACTCAGGGAAATGGGCAGAGAATTGAGTGCTCTCAGAGAAAAAGAAGGCATCACAAGAAGCCACCTGGAAAATGAGAATGAAATCCTAAGGAGGCAGTTGCAGGAGAAAGAGACTTAGATGGAATACATGTCCAGCTTATCCATGGAGGCATTAAAATGCAGAACACCAGCCAAATATTTTGGCCTCTATCTGAAGGACCAATGGCTTCAATTACAAATAAAGACTTTGTCACAAAGAGGCATAATGCCTTTCCAGGACTACAGGTAGTTCATGGATTTGTGTGACCAAAGCACCTCAGAGGATAAAGAAAAAAGGGAAGAGTTCTACCTACACAACATGGACCCCACAGACATGAATGTGTGGGACCCCAATGCCAAGCTAGGGGACTTGCAATTAATGGCAATGGCATCATGGATGAACCATGAAGAATTGAGAGTAGAAGAAATAAAAAGATTAACGATAAAAGAGCAGAATGAATCATTAATTATAAGAGCTGATCCATCAGATCCTATGGCACTCATCAACATACACAACCTACTTTCCAATGACCCTCATATTGCCCCTAACTACCTAACCAATCAAGCACAAGCCATTGCACACTTTGAAGATATGCAAAGGTTACTTGGGGATGACTGTGTTCATGCATGCATGAGAAGATGGAACACCTTACCTCACAATTTGTAGACTAGGGAATACCATTCCCCCATGAGGCAAAAGGAGGCATTGAAAAGAGTGCCAATGTACAAGTGCTCCATGCAAAGGCTGAAGGTCAACTGGATTGGCCTCAAACTGAGTCCTCCACTCCTATTAGGCATGCTGGAAGGTAAAAGAGAAGAAGAAGAGGAGGAGCAGTGGAAGGACATAGAAATAAAGGCAGGGTTTTATGGCCAACATGAGAAAACCACATCAAAAGCTTGGGATGATAGGGAGGCCACCAGGGCTATAAAAGATGAGGAGATTGACTAAGTTGCTCAGAGGATGAGCAACACCTTCAGAAGGTGGTGATGATGAGCCTCATAAATGGGTAATTATATGGACTCATTTTACCTCCTAACCTAGTCAAATCAACCATTCTCTTAGCTTATTGTATGAATTTTTTATTATATTTATGCTTATAGAGTGAGTTGAGTTAGTTATGATGCCATGTGGTCTAACATGTATTTAATGCAGATTATTGATGGATTTTGAGGTCAAAGTCAAGGATCCAGTGGTCAAATGGTAGTAATAACTTGAAGTAGACAAAGGAGAGGACTTATAGGAGGGAATACCCCTCATTTATTACTCCTCACTTCGAATTCCCCTTCATTCAGCTCGGAGTACAAGCAACCGACTCATGCTCTAGAAGGCAGCCGAGCAAGTGGAGGATGACTGATAGTTATCTTGGGTTTTGGGAGACAAGCCTCCCTAGTTTTAAGGAATTTGTTGGTAGCTTCAGATGTATAAGTAGATAGACCTAGGGCCTCACTAGGTCGGAATTTTTGCTTATGTAAAATATGCTCAAATTTTGAGCTTATGATTTTGTGACAATTTTATGTAATCTTGCTATTGTTTTTGTAATGGAGATAGAATCCTTTTTGAGCTAGCACTGAGTTACCTCAGAGGGTTGAAGATCTTGGGGTAGGGCCCAATCTAATCAGCCAAGCTTCTCTTTACTTGTATTTTTATGATGTACTTCAGTTCGTAGATTAATTTGTTGTTAAATTTATTTCTTTTATGGTTAAGAATAGGTTGCTTTTGATGATTTAGTAGTTTGCTTTCATTTGTGCTTTCTGTAGCAAGGTAAGCAGTGATCAAGAAAGATTCAAAAAGGCTAGCAATAGTGCCATGGCCTCTCTTCCTCCCTCTGGGACCATGATTTGAGGCAAAGACTCTCTTGTTGCCCCAAAAACATAGATTTTCCTCATTCATAGGACTTCTAGTGTTTGCAACTCTTTAGTAGGTTAATAGTCTAGTTTTAGTTTGCTTTAGATCTCCTTTATCATGTTCTATTCTTGATTTGCAATAGTCCTCTTTCATGCTTTCCTTTCTTGCAACATTTCTCAGCATTTCCTTTCATAGGTCATAGTTTAGATCATTTTAATGCAAAAATATATTTTTCCTAAATGCACTCATTTCATTGTTTGTTTGATCTTCTTGTTTAACTATTAATTCCTTTGCAGCAGATCTCTTCTAGTAGTATGCCAGCTATCAGCAATCACATCCTCCATCTGATCCATGCCCTATAGGTCTCCCAAACCTCACCTCAATTCCACCCTAGTTTCTTGCATTTTTCATAGAACTTCTTCCTCTCTCCTTGAGCAAACCCAATCATCTTTCTCTCTCCTGTTGGTTCATGGTAGACCTTAGGCACCCTAACACCTCACCCCAACCTTCATCCACCTTTTCCACCCACTCTTACACCCTCAAAATAGTGGAAATTTCTCTCGGTCTCCTCCTATAGGCCTCCTGTAGTTTCCCTGTTTTCCTCCTGTAGTTCCCCTCGTGTCCTCCTTTAATTTTTCCTCTAGGCTTTCTTTTGAAGGTTGAGTGTGGGAAAAGCCTCCAGAAGACCACCTAAGGCCACCTAAGACCTCCTAGGACCCATTCACACCATCATCCATCCTATCAAGCTCCAAAACCACCCTTTAATGCCACCTATTCCTTGCTACACTCACACACAATAAATTAGATGCATGTCAAATTCACATAAAAACACATAAAAATCCAAAAAAATGTTTTTTTCTTATTTACTTATAGAAATAGCATGGTTAGATTTTGTTTACTTTCATGAGTAGGTAATGGAATTCCTATCATGGTTTTCATAGTGTTTTGGGCAAAAGTAGAATTAGCTTGTTAATTAGGGTTTACTAGGTCTTGCTTTACATTCCAATCTTTTCCTTTTTGCAATTAGAATATCTTCTCTAGAGTAATATTTCTTTTCTTCCATCACACATAAATCTTCTTATGAAATCTATAGAAGTTGGCTTGAGCTCCTAGTGATCCCGTACCGGCTGACCATGTGACAACCTGTAGTGAGAACTAGTACTTGTGCATATAGCACCGACACTTCCAAGTTTGTTACGAACTACTAGGTTGATAAAAGTAAAGTTGGTAGCCCAAGAGTTGTAGCATTCTTGCTGCAATACTGGTGCTCACCAACCTCCTCAATAAAATTTTCACAGTATGAAGAGGGCCTTTGATCTTCTACCTTCTATGTGAACAAAGTGAGGCTTCACAACCTACCAAAATAAATGATCTTCCTTCTCACTTTTTTATGTGTCCTCAGCCCACTGCGCATGAGAGTTTTCACCAAAACCCACTTGATCCTCGACACAATGTTTGGTGGTCCACCTTGCCCAATTGCCCCAAAACCTCGAACATATGGAGCTTGATAACTATGGCGACTCCCTTCAATAACACGAACCTTTCAAATATGGGCAGTTTTGAAGCAATAAATTAATCTAGAGAATGATTATGATATTTAAGAATTCGATCCCCAATTTGGAAATCATCTTTTATATTAGAAACCCCAAAAAATGATATCGCAGCTTCAAGGGTTTTGGTTTCTTTAAAATTCACCTCCACACACAATTCAAAATTCGACTTGCACAACATTTCATTCTCATTTGGCATCTAGTGGCATGATCTTAGAGAAAACTCAATGATGGACAATTAATTTCTCTACAATGGTCAACTAGGTTGGTTATGGAGGACCACCAAAATTGATGAGATTATAGCTAGGGTGATTATGGAGGATCACTAAAAACTAGTTCCTCTGGAAGCCCTCAACCTTTTCTCAAAATTAATCTATAATAAACCCTCTGGTTGGTAGGAAAACTAGCTCTGATTCCACTGGAAAATCCCAAGCATAAATTTTTTAATAGATTTGGTACACTCTAGGTGTTCTAATAAAATTCTTGTAGTAAAAACACCAAACACAAAAAAGATATGAGAATGCAGCCTCTTATTTATGTAAATAACTAAAAACAAAATTACATGCCCACATAAGACCTACTAAAGCCCATGTCTGTGGCATGTATGGATGCCCATCAACAGAGAAATTAAAGATACTGAAGCACAATCGTGGATCCTAGATGGATCCACTAGAGAAATCTCACCCACGGGGTTTTCGTCCCTGGGATCAAACTGGAACTGGCCAGGCCAAGTTCTCAACAAACACAATTAGATAGATAGACTCAAAATGATCACATTGTTAGGCTCCTATCCCCTTTTATAGGCTTGATGGACTCTCTAGAGACTTTATTTTATTGTTTTCCCTTGAAAAATGAAGGAAAATACCATGGATCAATGCCATGGGAAAATACCATGGTAAATACCATGGGCAGATTCTGTCCACTTTGACCATATCCAAAAAATGGAACATTACATTTTCAACCTTGTATACAACTATGAATATTCTTTCAATCTCTAATCCTAATAATATATTTAATAAAAAGATCATTAAGGCCTACTTTGAAATAGACATAGGTGTAATTATAGTTAGTGGTTGTGATGGGAATTTCCATACACAATGTAAAATCAAACATTAGCAGTATTACCATGTATGAGTGAGGAAAGGTGTTTGATTTTCAATACTCTTCTTCGAACCATAGTGTGGTTGTGGTTTAGTGGCTGGTATCAGAAATTGCCATGTAAAAAGCCTAAAATAAAATGTTTGTAGGAGTAGAACCCTGTATGTGTGAGGAAAGGTGTTTGATTTCCAATCATCTTCTTCAAACCACACTTTTGTTAAAGCCCTTTCGCTACTACCAGTAACTCTGAACACCTAGATTTCCTAGAAGCTCTATAGGGTAGAAATCAAATAGAGAACCCACCCTGGCAAGCCAAACTATTTCCCACCAAGCTAGATGCTCCTTTAGATATCAAAGTGTGAGATAATTTTCTAACAAAGTTTTGAATCTATTTATTTATGTTTAATAGTTAATACAAAAAGAAATCCAATACTTTCCACCCTTCCAATTGCTTTGTTTTCTACCACCTTAAAGAAATATGTTTAGTCAAAGCCACACAAAAATTCAACATTGCAGTTGGGTTGTGGCTTTGTGGTTGTGATAGAGTGTCATCGTGTAAAGAGTTGAGGCTCAAACCTTAGAAGGTGTAGATAATGATTTCAAAAAATATCATTTAGATCCAAGGCAAAAAATCCTATGCTTTTAGATAAGAATAAAAGGATCTGGGACAATCAATTGGCAACCATCCTAGTTAAATATTAAACAACCTATTGACATGGGGTAACATTGAAATTGGAAATTTTGCAAACTTGCAATCTGATCGCATAAAAAATGGTGTTATTTTGTATGGATTTCTTAACTACATGAAGATATTGTAGTCAAGGAGGATGACTCTAACAATCCTCCATGATATGAGTGGAACCATCAAGCCTTCTCGGTAATCTATTCATATGACCTATGTTCTTGGATTGAAGATGTACAACATAGGTCAACCATTTTAGAGACATGCTCCAGTCTCATGAAACGTCATTGAACCGTTCAGAATGGCACTTCTTCTTGGTCCACCCAGTGCTAGAAAATCTACATTGCTAACGACTCTAGCTGGAAATCCTGATCGTGATCTCATAAGTTTAGGATCTATTGCACTAAGATGATACCATGAGAAATGTAATCCAAATTTTTAATTATGTGTCTTGACAAATTCATCATTTTTTTTCACTATCAAATGTGCCCAATTTATTTGTTTTTTGTATTTTAGTACATCAAAATTAAACAAGTTTTCATGTGTGATTTTACTTCTTAAAGAAAAATTGTATCTTTTTCCTTTTATGAGTCACATGAACTATAACCTACAATGGGCACACAATAAATGAATTTGTGCCTCAAAGAATGTTTGCTTATATTAACCAACATGACTTTCATCTTGGCGAAATGACAGTGAGGGAAACATTGTCTTTCTTCAGGCATCGTTAAGGTGTCAAGGGAAGATACATGAGTATTTGTTTACTTTTTTCTTGAAGTTAAAATATTTTCCCATTGAAAATTAAACCCATGCTTATGAATTACTTTATAGAGTTGTTGCAATAACTTTCAAGACATTAAAAGGAGGCCAACATCAAACTGGTTTCAAATGTTGATGTCTTCATGGAGGTAGGAATTTTTTGCTAAAGAGGAATGGTGCTATTTGGTGGCTCAATAAAATTTTGATGATTGTTGTGTTATCAATGGGGTTTTGGTTTGATGGTAAAGTTGGGTGTTTATTACTGAGATTTAAATCCTGAAAGACATTGTCTTCCCCCTAGTGTGTTGTTTTACCCATTCAAGCTCAAGTTACTTTTGCATTAGAAGGAGGCCCAAAAAAACCTTATTATTTCAAAGTTCTCACTTACTGGAGAACTTACCTTTTTCTTATTTTCTACAAGAAACATCAATTGAGGGACAACGAACCAAACTTATCATGGAATATGTGTTAAAGGGTATCCTTCAAAATCTTATGGGATAAGAATACATCAGGTGTTTTATGCATACATATTATTCACATAGATTACCGTGTCCTTGATTTCTTCTAGATTCTATGCTTGGACGTTTGTGTAGACACAATGGTTGGAAATCAGATGCACCATAGAATCTCTAGAGGCCAGAAGAAGAGAGTTACCACAAGTGGGCTAAACAAGAAAGTTCCTTGGCACCACTGAAATATTGTATTTACATGTTATGGTAGTGCCAAATAAATTGTTTGATTGTTTGATAAGATTTGTGTAGGGGAAATGTTGATCGATCGTGCAAGAGCTCTTTTCATGGATGAAATTTCAACATGATTAGAAAGTTCCCCTAAAACATATGAATTATTTGATGACATAATCCTACTGTCTGAAGGAGAGATGGGGTATCAAGGACCTCAAGAATATGTGCTTGATTTCTCCTAGTCCATGGGCTTCAAGTTCCAAGAAAGAAAAGGGGTTATTGATTTATTATAGGAAGTAAGTATCATTTATGATACAATTATGTTTTGTCTAGTGGATTGAGAGTGGTAATTATAAACAATCATCTAGATCTCAAAACAAAAAGATTTACAACATTTTCACGGATATGATTGGTGTGGAGCTTGATAACCTTTTGAATTCCAGCATACCAGGGTTCCTTTATATCCATTTACAACATTATAGATTAAATGTATTGTTTGAATTTTTGTTGCAAATATAGATCGTTAGATTTCAATTCTTTATTACACTTGCAGTGGAGCTACTTAAATTTTACTGGTGACCTAAAGAAAGGATCAAGAGCATTATTAGTCAGCTGAAAACCAACCCTACAATTACAGACCTGTCAAAGAATTTGTAGAGGCTTTTCATTCATTCCAAGTTGGCAAGGACCTTTTAGAAGAGTTATCACATCCATATGATAGAAAGAAGAACCACCCCACTGCTCTTACATCTTCTAAGTATGGTGTTAGTAAAATGAATATATTCAAAGGTCGCTTTTCTCGATAATGGTTTCTTATGAAGATAAATTCGGTAACACCATCCTCCCACATCCACCCAAGTAACTATGCCAATCGGGGTAAACATGAGACGAGAGGATACTATGATCAGATTCTACCTCCTATGTGACCTTAAGGAAGTGGCATCAATGTAACATCACACACTGTCATCTAACATCATCAACAAAACCCTTAGGAGGCAAGTTAGCCACTCAGACAGTCTGTCCCCGGGTCCCACTACTGTTCTGGACCTCTGAGGTCATATTCACTCTCATGTTATGGCAAGGGAGTGACGAGAGACCTAAAGTTGCTCTCATAGGCATGCATGCCAATGACTATGGACCAAACTTGCAGTTTTGTGCCAACGACCCCGGGATTTAAGCCACATTTTCAGGCCCAGAGCCCAGGCCACTGCCCATAATGGAATGAAATCTTGAAATCAATAAAAGCATAGGGAAACAATGAAGCAACAACAATAAACTCAACAAGACCTTAACTAGACCCCTACTAGCCATGATAGGAATTTTGTCAAACATATCATCGACATGTAACGTACATTTGTAAACAACATAAGTGTAGGGATCTCATAATTATCTGAGGATCGTTCTAAATCTTTTTTCCCTCATGTCATTTGCTGCATATTCATCTATTAGGTCATAGAAACATTATCCGTTCACATTAAAGTAAAAATGTGCTAAGAGCCATATATAGTTGTTGTCATAAAATTTGCATATAAGTAGCATAATAGGAACAAAAATAAAATAAACATATAAGCCATCACAATCCATATATACACCAGTAAATTTACAGAGGAAAATCAAGGGAATGAATTTCTCATTAATCAATCCAATGAAACAACCAGTGATGTGACTAGCACGTTCCACCTGACCATATATTGGCTGAGCCAAGTGTCTCTTCATCCAATCGCCCTTGTGCCATATTCCAAGCATGAATGTGGGACTCATAAAACACATAAAAAACATCAATCAATGTGGATGCCACCAGAGTTCTCTGCCTACACCATGAGGAATTTGAGTGAATCCTAGTCTCTCAAGCTTTATCATGCATCTGTAATCTGATCCAGGGATCACTAGGCCCTACACTGAGACATACTCTCTAGGATTTACCATGCATTCCATCCTGGAATCACTAGGCCCAACAGAGAGAAAATACACCTCTTGGATTTACCGTATATCCCTCCATTAACGACAGGGATTCCTAGGCCCACTGAGGCACAAAATCTAGCTTTACTGCAACCCACAGTCCAGTTTAGGGGTTACTAATCTAGTGGCTTCGTGCATCCTCAGTTCAATTCAGGGACCACTACGCCATGCTTTTTTCAATTCGGAGATCCACCCCTCAGCTTCAAATCCAATTCAGTCATCCCACATAAAGCAAATGAGAGAAACAATCTCATCAAATCTATGAGGAAATAGCAAGGCTAGGCTAAAAAAACTATCACACCTAGAAAAACCCATGCCATGGTAGAAAAGAAACACATGCAATCCCATGCATGCCAAATCTAATAAGGAAAATACACATGCAAGTTGATACCTACAATGAAGCCTGTTGTAGTTGCTTGTTCCTGCCTTTCTCTGCTTGATCTTTGCTCCCTCTTGCCTTCTTTGCCATTCTTGCTCCAATGCCAAAGTGCTCCAGTAAAACTCTAAGTGTCCAAGAGTATAAGAGAGAGAGAGAATAATGAAAGAGCTCCAAAGCTAAACTGACAAAAGCTTACCAACTAATCATCATAACCCTTTTTATGAATGAGGCCTTTACTTTCTTCATTTTCTATTATTTTCCTTCATTTTTCTCCTCACATGCAACCTATGACCTTTCACCTCCTTTTTCTCCTAATTTCCATTATTTTCATAAATAATTGTGCCAACAATTCCATTTTTCCTTTCCAAATCCTTACCCATTTCCTTTGCCAATTTCCTTATCCATAAACAACCAAATGAACACATCTTAGGATGTCTTGCCCAACTCTCAGCTTGGAATAAGTGTCCCATTCATCCATGGTTATTGTTTTTGATCTTTTATTACATGGAATTTTCACCAAGGTTGTTATAGAACCATCCCCCTTGGGAGACACTGTCCTCAGTGTTCAATCACACATATACCTCAGAAACCTACTAAAAGAAGACATACTGCTCATGGGGATTTATATCACAACTCAATGTAGTATTTACAATGAAATATTTTCTTAAGAGAAAAACAACATGACAACATACCACATAGTGGAGCTTTATAACACAGCTCATTAAGGTATTTACAATGATCATCCTGTTGAGTGCCAATCCACATGAAATCATAACATCATGATAACATAAGCACATGATAACATAATAACATGATAACATAACCATAATGACATGACACTCATACTGAATAGTGGATCTTTATAACACATCTCATTACAATATTTACATCCATACACATGGGTACATATAGCAACATCACCATAAATATATATACAAAAACATATATTATTCATCATATCTATGCACATACCGAAACATCATATAGCATATATCAAACCATCATAAAGCATATATCAAACCACCATAAAGCATATACCAAACCACCATAAGCAAATACCAAAACACCATAAGCAAATACCAAACCATCATAAGAAAACACCAAACCACCATAAGTAGAAACCAAATGACCATGTCAAGCTACTTTGCCTCAACCGAAAAATAAGGAAGGATACTTGGATGACATCTGATCCATCATCTCCAATGTAGCTTCATCAGGCCCAAAGTGCTTCCACTTCACTTTAACTTGCTCAATTGCTCGGTTTTGGAGCATGAGCACCTTTTTTTGTAATATAAACTGAGGCTCCAGCTAGAATTCTCCATCTGGTTCCACTTGCAATATAGACCAGTCAATTACATGATCAACATCCTTAACATACTTCTTAAGAAGAGATACATGAAAACATCGTGGACTTTCATTGTCGAAGGCAGTGCAAGTCGATAATCTACTAGCCCAATCCTCTCAATGACACTGAAGGGTCCACAAAAGCATGGTGCCATCTTGGCACATGATCCAATCCACAACGAGCTCTTCTTCGGTTTGATGTGCAAGTACACCTATTCCCCAACCTGGAACTCCTTGAACAACCTATTCTTTTCTGCATAACTCTTCTGCCTATCATGTGCCACCTTGAGATTCTTTTTTATCACCTACATCTCCTATTCCATGTCTACCAACATATCTCATACAATTAATACTTAGCTAAATAGATCACTCCAACTAATGGGAGTGTTACAACTCTACCCATACAATGCCTCAAAAGGACTCATCTTCAATGACTCCTAACAGTCGTTGTTGTATGTGAACTCTACCAAAGGGAGATACTCTTCCCACTTCTGATGTTGATGTATCACATACATCCTCAAAATATCCTCTAATATCCTATTGACCCTCTCTTTTTGTCCATCCATCTGGGGAAGATAAGTTATGCTAAAGGCTAACTATGTGTCCAAACCTACAAATAAATCCTTCCAAAACTTGGAAGTGAACTTCGCATCCCTATCTAAAACAATATTCTTTAGAACACCATGCAGTATAACCACATCTCTGATTAACACTTGTGACACATCTCTAGCTGAGTGCATAGACTTCACTAGAAGGAAGCGTGAAACCTTTGTTTACCTATCCACAATGACCATGATGGAATCACGTTGCTTCACTATCTTTGGCAACCCTGTGATGAAATCCATGGAAATGACCTTGTATTTCCATTCTGTAATTGTAATTGGCTATAGTAGTCCACCTGGATGTTTACACTATGCCTTCACTCGCTCATAATCAAATCATCTGACCACAAACTCTTCTACATCCCTCTTCAAATTTGGACAATAGTAATATCTTTTCACCATTTTCTATGTCTTCTGATAAACTAGGTGACTTGAATATGGTTTTGCATGAAAGTCCCTCAAGATCGCCTTCTTGAGCTTTCTACTATCCTGTACATATATCCTGTATCGGAACTTGACCAATCTATCTGTTGTAAGGCAATAGTCCATGCCTTGTGCACCTGTACCTGTATCTATAGTTGTACCTATACTGCCGCATGTGCCTCTACATGTACCTATACCTATACTGCTAGATGTACATATACTTATACCTATACTTGTACTATCATCCTGCTGCAACCTATGCACAATCTCCATATACCTGACATCCTACTGACCTGCCTACAAGATCCTATCCTATAAGTCTGTCCCATAGGAGCTCATAACTTCCAATTGGTGTACATGTACTCATCTACTGAGAGAATCTGCCACATGTTATCTTTACCTTTGATGTACATGATCTTGAAATCAAACTCGTTGATCATGGCCAACCAATTAGCCCGCCTGTCATTCAGATTCGGCTGGTGAAACAAATACCTCAACCCAATGTGATCAATCATAAGCACAACCCGCCTACTAAGAAGATAGTGTCACCACATCTTTAGTGCATATATAATCACTCCTAACTCACTATCATCTATCAGGTAGTTCTGCTCGTGATATTTTAGTTTCCGGGACTCATAACATACTACATATCCATCTTGTATAACGACTCCACCGAGCCATCTATTGCAAGCATCTGTGCATACCAAAAACCCCTTGTCCGGATATGCAATCTATAGTACTAGTGCATGTGTCAATAACTACTTGAGTTGCTCAAATCTACCCTCACACTCAGTCCATTCAAACTTCTTACCTTTCCTCTGCAAGGATGTAATGCGATAAGCAATCTGTGAGAAGTTCTTGATGAACCTCTTGTAATATCCTGCCAGACCCATGAAATATCAAACCTCATCCACACTCTTAGTAGCTACCCACTCCATGATGGCCCTTATCCTCTCTAGAGCTATCGAAATTCCCTCCTTGGAGACCACATGCCCCAAGTAGTGCACCTCAGTCTAAAAGAAGACACACTTGCTGAGCTTAGCATACAACTGATGCTTGCTCAACAACCTCAATATTGTTGCTAAGTGCTTGGCATGCTCTTCCTCATTTTTAGAATATACCAATATATCATAAATGAACACAATAACAAACTTATCCAAATATGGATGCAACACACTATTCATCAAACACATGAATGTAGTTGGAGCATTAGTTAAGGCAAATGGAACAACAACAAATTCATAATGCCCATAGCTAGTCTTGAATGTAGTCTTGTAAATGTCCTCCTCCTTGATGCATACCTGATGGTATCCATATCTCAAGTAAATTTTCAAGAACACTGTATCTACCTTCAGCTGATCGAACAAGTCATCGATCCTTGGTAAAGGATATATGTTTTTCATAGTCACTTTTTTTTACTTCCTGTAATCAATGCATAATCTGAGGGTACCATCTTTATTCCTCACAAACAAGACGGTGCGCCCTAAGGTGATACACTTGGGCTGATGTATCCCTTGTCCAACATTTCCTTCAACTGCAATTTTAACTCAACCAACTCAGGTGTGCTTATCCTCTAAGGTGCTTTCGATGCTAGAAGTGCCCCTCACCCTAACTCAATCGAAAAGTCTACCTCCCTGTGAGGTGGCAACTTTGTAATGTCCTCAGAGAATACATCTTGAAACTACTGCAACATTGAATATATGTTCAACACATCTCCATCCTCAACCTCCTTACCCTTATCACTAGAAATATGTACTGCAAATAGCTTGCACCCTTTCTTGTGGCTAGGCTTTGCTTGCATAGTTTTCACTATCCTAACTGATGTGGCTTTCATCTTACCTTGCAAGGATCTTGGTTCTCCATTTTCATCAACACACTCAATAGCTTTGTCATAGCCATCTACCTTGTTCTATGTAGATACTGTTATCACTTAAGAAAAATTTCAAAATTCTATACATCAGTTTTCTTTCAAAAGATTGGTGTCAGTCTTCGTCTGGTTTTTCCATGGTGTTTTAGAGTCTAAGATTTAGAATAGAGTCTTGTTGGTATGGTAAAACAGGGTCAATACTCTATTCATGCCTATCCATGGTCCCACATCTCGCATAAATTCCATTTGTTAAGCTTTTTTCAAGGTTCTTATGCGCTACGAAACTGTCTAGGAGTTTTCATAGCGCAAAACCTAGTCTAGGTGTTTTCGTAGTGCAAAACCCAGAATTTGCACTGGGTGTGCTACGAAATTGGGGATTTGTGCATATCCATAGAAAATCTCATCCAGCTGTCAAATCTATCAAAATCCATTATTTTTACATCATCAATTGTCAGCCCATACACTTCGCCTATCACATTCAATCGCTTATTCTCATCATTAGGGTCGTTGAGTGTCTTGGTACGCTCAGGTTGCAAGTTCCAAAAAGAAGCCAAGTATTCACAGTCATGATTATGTTTGGGTTCATGCATGAGGATAAATTTGGCAGGCGTTCAATTAGAATTCCTTGAAGATCAAGCGAGGCAGTTTTCAAACGAGGAAACTTTCAAGCAAGGTAGTGATCGAGATTGATACAGTGCAAGTTTTTTCAAATTTTCATTTTGCTGGAATTTCATGGAGGGGTCTGCAGAAAGAAGAGATCATAGGTTAGGCAGGTGTCTGAGGAATGAACCTGAGGGTTTAGATATCATCCTAAAGAACAATGAAGTTGAACAAGCCTTCAAACAGTTTGGTTGTTGGAGATTTTGCGAAAAATTTCAAGGAGGCCATTTGTAAGTCACCAGGGAATTTGCTTTAAATTTCACAGGATTGAATTCGAAAGTTGGGGTGCTTGAATTGCCAATCTCTCCAAAGGTTATATCTGCAGTCACTGAAATTCCAAGGGAACAAGAGAGATGGTTTAAAAATTTCAAGTTTGATATGACCCCGTGTAAGGAATTTCTGAAACTGGAGTTCATTGATTCAGACTTGAACAAGTCAGTGCCCAGGAGTTTTTTCAAAGATTCATATGCTAATTTACTTACTTGCATACAGAGGTACTTCACCTGTGAGGGGAGGTATCATAAGGTGTATTCTTATCACTTCAAGCTTCTGCTTCATTTCATTGGAAAGATATCTCTTGATTTTCCTTTCTATTTGTTTCGTAACCTAGGCAAAATGTGTGACAAGGTTCAGTTAAGAAAGGAAGTCTGTGAGACCTCGTTGTTTCATCACGGCTTAGTCAAATTGATCGTTTTGCGTGAGCTACAGAAAATAGATAGGGAATGGTCCATGTTCATGTTTATGTCTGGCTTCAAGAATGAAACTGGTCTCTGTCCTTAGGCTACGAAGAGTTCTCCATCAGCAGTTAGTCACCGTGCAGAAACAAGATCGAGGAGATTCATGATATTGAATGCTAGGAAATAGGTAAAGGAGCCCACAAGACCATTTTAATCCAAGACACACCCAAACAGTCATAGAAAGAGAAAGATCAGATCAAAGAGGGTGTACATGAGAAAATCTACAGGTGAAGCAGTCCAGAGAAGAATAACCAGGAGCCAGTTAGCTAAAGAAAAAGGCAAGACAGTGGTTACTGAGGGAAGCTCGGTTTCAAAGGGAAGTCTGAATGACTTGCTTCAAGCTATTGATATTGAAGAATCTCCTCTGGTTCGAGCAGACTTGATAGAAATAGGTAAAGACAAAACCAAAAGGGCCAAAGCCTCTAAAAATCTCAAATTTGATGATCAGGTTTCTAAATTTGTTTTTAATCCAAGAAGACTTGTTACGAGGCATTCAAAAGAAGTACAAGAGGTGCTACCAAAAGAAAGTGAAATAGAGGAGGTAGCAAAATCTCATGAAGGACCCGTGACTTGATCAGAAACATCATCACAACTGCATAAAAACAATAGAGGTAAGGCAGTTATCTCTCAAGAGGAATGTAGTTTTGAAGAGTTGAAAAAGAAATTGAAGTTAACAAATCTTGAAATTGCCAAACTAAGAAAAACCTCAAGTAAACATGCAATCAAGGAAGCTTATTTTAATAAAATGGAGGCTCTGTGGGAAGACAAAACGATTTCAATACCCGAAGTGGTCAACTGTCATGCTCAATACTACACCTGGTCAGTCCCTGCAATAAAGGAAGCAAAATACATCAGGAAAGTCAATACAAAATTGAGAGCTAGGATTAGAATTATGAAGAGGCAAATCGAAGATCTGAAGATACAACTAAGCCAGTGTGAAGGACATCCTTAGCTAAAGGAAATCCCATAGCAAGTAAGGCTAAGTCCTAAATTTTGATAGATTACCTTTGAAGTTTACCTTGAATAATGGTGCCTATCTATTTAGTTTTGAACAACTTCATGACCGATGGAAAAGTCGTTTCAAGAAAAAGAAAGCTCAAGAAAGTCAAATTTTGGCCTTAAAACTGTGGTTTTGTAATTACACAACAGTTTCGTAGTGCGCTATGAAACTGCTGTAGATGATGCCTAATGCATAGCAGTTTCGTAGCGTAGCGCAACTACTGTAGATGATGCCTAATGCATAACAATTTCGTAGCGCGCTACGAAAATATTGTAGCTGCATATTATGATTCGGTTGACCAAATTTTGAGAGACAAAGGGGAAATCTTTTTGAAAGGGAGTTTCTGAAAAGGATCATTTACAAAGTGTAAGCATCCAGCAAGGGAAAAACAAGCAGAGGAAAGACATATATGAACTCTAAGCTATTTGTTATAAAAGTGATCATTATTTCATAGCTAGTATTGTTCATGATGCTTCAGGCAACATTAAAGAGGTTTTGTCTTCACACGTGTATATGGGCAAGGTCTACAGTGCATGAAAAACAAGGTAGTCCAATACATTTTTGTGTAATTAAGAAGAGCAACAGGGATAATTGATTTCAAAGATCCTTGTGGAGACCAAAAGCAGAAAAACAGGAGCAGTTTCCTAGTTTCCAGGAGCAGTAAAGGGATGAGGCATCAAGGGCCAGCAAGGAGTTTCAAACCTCCACCAAAGCTAAACTGAAGAAGGCCATTTGTCAGAGAACGAGTTTGGATTGTAATAAATGCTACTACCTATTACCGGGAAAAGTGTCTATTTAGAACTGCTCTATCCCACTAAGGTGTGACAGTTGCCTTAGAAACAAACAGAGAAAACTACTTTTGTATCTTCTTTATGAACTATAAACAAAGAGGAATGGAAGAACCAACCTGTGTCTTGCGCTAGTCCTTTGATCCAATCTCTCTCCTCTTTGACAGCTTCCAGCTACCTGCTCCCTTACTTGCCTAGCTTCACCAAGTACCTGTAAGATCACAGAAGAAGGAAACTATACAAAGACATGGATTTATATTCACAAATAACTTAGGATTAGATTTAAGTTAACCATACAAATGTAACAAGCATCAATGATACAAAAGCATGGAGAAGAAACTCAAATAGTTTTTATTGATATACAAGAAGATCCAGGAGGAGTTACAACCGATGATTCCTGACCCAGCATCAACCTCCCAGCAAAGAAGCCCCTCTTCACCTCCAAAAAAGCATAGATCACCCAATTCTCTGATATGTATCTCAAAACCAACAGTAATTCCTTACAATGTGCAAAATTCCAGCCTCTAGATCTCTGGGATGAGGGATCCATATATAGATGTATGCAAGGAGGATGAGTCAGCTTATGATTTGACTAGTGTTTTCTCTCTGTCAGTTCTTGCTTCCACTTGGAGACTGAAAGCCTCTTACTCATCCTTGGTCGAATTCAGTGAGGCAAGTGTCATAGGAGAAGATTCTGGAAGCTTCCTTTGTCTCTCCACCTCGCGGAATGACACTGCCATTTGTCATTTCCTGCTCAACGCACCCTGGTAGTGCATTTAGGTGCGTTGCAACGCACTTAGCCAGTGGACTTAGGTGCTATGCAACACACTTAGCTAGTGGAGCAGCTGAAATGATCCTGTTTTGACTTATTCTAAGCAGTTTCTGGTGGAGAACTTCTGAGAGAAGCTATAATTTGTTGACCTTGTTCCTTTAGGGGTTAGAACAACACTTTTAGGGACTTAGGAGCCCTTGGTTTATGGACATTTCATGCTTAGAGCTGTAAGGCACAAAAATGTCTATTACAGTTGCCCCCTAAAGTATGAGGCCGTTTATCGGGTGAAATGCTTTATTAGGAGGATTCGAAGTTCTTTCAATGCTGGGAGGAGACCTGTAATATGATACAATACAATACATTATCTTCATACTGTTTTCATGATCTAGCTGAGGCGGGCATTCTCATGCTCAGCTTTATAAATTCATTTTCATGTACATAGGACAGACAATCGTTTGATTGTAGACCGATGATTCTGATAGAACCATCATCCTTTTGGTAGGATGATTATCTGTGCTGCAATGCTGTACATTTTAATGTCTTTATTTCCCTGAATATATATCGCAGCCCGGATGGATGAAACTAGATCCGGGGTCTTCAATCTCGTCCGATCTTCACTCGAAGTACAAGTCGATCCATGTGAGAAATGTTCTGAAGTCGAACATGGAAAGACATCGCTTGATTACCAGTCAATGATGTAGACTATTAACAAGCGCGAGAGGAATCACCGATAATGATAATGACCCTCAAGGTACTGCAGTACAATTCACATGGTGTGAATAAAGGACTTGGCATCGAACACCACGCAAAATCTTTCGGTCGAAGGCCATTGATGAAAACCTGTCGCTGGAAGTGAGAAACTTGCCATTAAGGCATGCAAGCTTCAAAGTATTGAACGGGGTGTTCCTAGATCAACTTCTTGGATAATGAGCTGATGTCGACAAGAAGTGATCCGTCACAGGAGGGCCTTAATGAATCCCACATCAATGACACGGAATGGAGCAAATGATTTTGATGGAGGTGAAAACAATCTAATGATATACGGTTCAGGGTGGCGGTCATGAAGGAATGAAGTATAATGTATGGTAGTGGGTGAGACACAGGTGGCTTCTCTGGATGACTTCTCTTGAACATATCGGTGACACTGATGTGATGGATTGGTAGCATTAACCCCAAATGTGGATGGTATGGCGTGACCATGGCGATGTGACCGGTGAATGAAACAACCCAACCCGACTCGGGCACAGAGCGGAAGTGTCATGTTCAAGAGCGACTTGCTACCAATAAAGATTCTTTGAGTTTTCTTCCCAATTTTTCCCCAGTCATTGCTGACCAGTACCTCTTTATTTTTGTCAAGCTTGAGGAGGATAACATATGCTTGTTCTATAATTTGCCCTTCGGGCAAACCCATCACTATGTTTTAACGAGCCTAGCGATAGTGAAACTCGTTCTCGTCTAAAGACAAGTTTGTCGCTATTAATCTTTTTAACGAGTTAACCGACAAAGACAACTCGGTCCTTTTCATTTTTAGAGAGTCTGAAAAGGTACGTAAAGGTAACTCCAAAATTCCTTTTTCGTCATCTAATCCCTTAAGTCCGAAAAAGTATAAAACAATACAGAAGGGATGAATTTTCGATAGCTTTAACGAGCCGAACAAAACAAGCGCTCGATCTTTTTGTGTAATAATCCCTTAAGTCCAAAAAGATTAAAATCTAGAAAACGGATAGCACTTCCTGTCGCTTTAACGAGCTGGAGAGGCCAATGGCTCAGCAATCTTTTCATATTTTACGAGTCATTTGAAAAGAGCTTAAAGAAGACTCGTCTTTTGAGGAACGAGTGATAAAATGGGTAGCAGCTGATTCCAGGTAAGGTTTGGAATTTTCCAATCACGGCAGTGTCACAAGGATGGCTAGTGAAATCACTCTTTGCAGCTGTTCCTCAAAATGGGTAAACAATCAAATGGAGGTGAATGATCAGCCAATGAAAAAGTGGAGGTGACGGTGCAAACACAACCAAGGCTTTAACGGCTGAAATGCTTCATTCACGTGGTTATTTACTAGGGAATAGTTCATTTTTTAACAAGCTTAAACGCGGGTGGAAACATTTGCTCATGTCTTATGTTTATTTTTTAACGAGCTTGAACTATGTGCTAAAACTGCTCGAGGCGGGTTTATTTTTTAACGAGCTTGAACCCTGCAGTAACACTGCTCATGGCGGGTTTATTTTTTAACGAGCTTGAACCCTACAGTAACACTGCTCGTGATAAGTTTGCATGCCCCCAGCATAATAACGCAAATCGAGGTGCATGCCCCCCAAGCTTCATTGCATTCAACTCGGTGGTTGGAATGAAGGTTTACCTTTGAGATTTGGAAAGGGGATTTGTTTCATTTTTTAATGAGGTTGACACAGATAAGAACCATCCTCGGAACCCAAATCCATTAGATATAGAAGATTTCATATTCCACTGTGGCCACTTCCGCCATATTACTCGGAGGCGGTAGGGAAAAAGTACCCATTAAGGCAGGGTCTTTTAGGAGACCTACTCCGATATTTTGGAGCGAATGATTGCTTCCATGGATCATTGGAATGCTTCCCGTAACTTGTGAACTATTGGGGAGAAATGTTTGTTGGTCGACGATTGTAATTCCTCCTTGGAAGGGAAATGCAATCTTCCTGAAGTAGGTTGACACAACTGCAGCCATGGCATATATCCACGGTCTTCCCAGTAGGATGTTGTAATCGAGGTTTCCGTCGATTACTTCAACATCAATTTCTACTGTTTTACCCCCCAGTTCAACCTGCAAGTTACTTAAAATCCCGTATGGAGTGTATGATCGTCCATCAAATGCTTTTAACATTGTTGACGACCGCGACAAGGGTGGTGACCCTAAATTTTTCCAGCAACTCATCGACATAATACATGTGGATGCCCCCTCATCAATAATTGTTCGATGAACAGTTTTGTTGAGGGCTTTCACTTGAATAAGGAAAGCTAGTTGAGCTGGTAACTGAGGGTCATATCCTTTATGATCAAAGGCCACAAGATTGGAATCCATTGGGTCAATCCCACCTATTGTTGATAATGAAGCTTTCTCTTGGGAGAGGCAATTTTGCGGTACCTCAAGTGTCGACATAGCGGATGGCGATTGGGCCAGGTCCTCTATTATATTATAATTCTGTGCTATTTTTGCACAAGGATTAAATGTCGATTTGTGTACTACTCCTTTTGGCGACTTTATCATTGGTTCAGGAATGATGGGTGGCACAACTTCGGTCAAAGTTGTTGTCGAACTATTAGGTTGTTCATTAGCCTTGTTATTCGACGGCTGTGGATTCCCGTAATCTTTATTCCTTGTCAAAGCATCATTTTGCTGCTTTGAGATAGACAACATAAGCACTTGGGATCGGGAAGCATTTTGATTAGCTACCAGTTTGGTTCCCGGGTTTGGAAACGGATAAGTCAATACTGCTGAGGTTTTTGAACTCTTAAAGAGTTTCTTAACTTCAGCTATATGTGGACAATCTCTCGTCCAATGATCCTCATCACATATATGACACCCCGCAGGGGGTTTCCTTTGCCCATAAGGGTTTGCAGAAGGTTTTCCAGGAGATGACTCATCCTGCTTCTTTTTTCTCCCTTTCTTTTTCTTCTTGCCCCCTGGTTGCTTCAGTTGTTTACCCTTGTCGGTCGACAAGGCATTTACTTCCGAGGCAAGAAGTTTCTCATTTGCATTTTGACTAGAAATTTTACAGGCCTTTTTAGATGTAGCCTTTGTCGATTTCGTGTCTGTTGCGCCAATCATGCCATCTCCAGCATGAGAGTCATTGTTTGATTTAAGAGGAGGAGGAACTGAGAATTCCGATCTAGGGGCGTTAGGTATTTTATCATAGAGTGTGCCGGACTGAGTGTAAATCAAGTCCAAATATTGCGCACGAGTGATAACTTGCTCTTCTGTGACGACTCCCCCTTTTGCCACATCTTCTGTGATGGAAGGTAGTAATGACTTGATAAACCATTCAGCTAAGAGCTGATTGGGAACATACGTTTTTACCATTCTACGATGACGTCGCCACTCATGTATATGATTAGATATGTGAGTGGCCGTCATCTGTTTGAAGTTGGTAAGGAGTTCTGTTCCCGTTTCGTACCTTATTGGTAATTGAAAATGGGTTAAAAAGGTTGTGGCTAGGGTACTGAAGTTGTCAAACGAAGCTCTAGGTAATTCAATATACCATTTTGCTGCCGGACCAGTTAACGTCCTCTGGAAAAGGCGAAGCCTAATCGAATCATCATTTAGGGTGTTTGACGAACACCACAGATGAAATGTCATCACATGATTCGACGGGTCTTCACCCGGATTTCCATTAAATTTAGGAATATCTGACGGAAGTTTATGCGGAATCGCTGGCCACCAAGGGGCATAAGCCATTGGATCATTCGTCAGTCGGTTAAGATCTGGTAATTCTAGAGTTGCTACAAAGGGCAACTGTTGATTCAGGTTAGGCGAAGCATACCCAGGATAAGATGGAATCGCCTGAGCAGTGGGTCTTTGCATACCAACATAATGCATTTGATGCTGGCAGCTTTGACAAGGTTGATGGGCATAACCATTATAGTATGGTTGTTGATAACCGCTTTGGAAATGCAGTTGCCCATTACTTACAAAGACTTGTTGCTCAGGTCCTTGATATGATTGCTGGAATTGCGGTTGTTGAGATTAAACCAGCCCTGGTTTTTGGACCATTTGCTGTTGTCCAATACTGGATGATTGACCAAGATGAGGAGTCATAGTACTTGTTTGAGCCTGAGTCGCTCCAGATAAGGAGTCACTAACCTGAGGTTGTGATTGAGTCGTTGAGACAAGAGGCTGTTGTATTGCAACCTGAGAAACTTGGGGTTGACATACAACAGGTAGCACTTGTACTTGCGATGCAGTCACCATAGCAGGTATAGTGGGAATATCCGACACAGGGTGGACTGGTTGCATTGAATATACAACCCTTGGTTGTTGAGGCAGTATTGGTACCCAACCACTGGATGTAATTCTAGTTTGACCTTAACTTTGTTGTAAACTCCCATATGGTTGTTCTCTGGGAGGGAACAATGAAAAGGCATACTGCCCTCCATATGGTGGCAATCCAGTACTTAAAGGGTAGATTGGCCTTTGAAGACACATCGGATCAATTTGTTGAGTTTCAACATAAGAAATACCAGATGATAATCCGGATGAAGAAATAGGAACTAACCATGTCGTCGAAGCAGTCCCTGATTGGACTCCGGCTTGTTGTTGATAACTTGCCAGGATAGATGGTATACTGGCGAACATCGTTGGAGTAGCAGCAGGAGACTCAGCTGCTGCTGTGTCAGACGACACAGTCCTGGATGTCGATGGCTGTTCATACATATCTAGTCTATCCAAAAGATTTCCTAGCGATTCTACAAGAACTTGCGATGAAGGGAAACTAACTTATAAGACCAACGAGGGAACAGTGATGTTATTCCGATTAAAATAAATTTTAGACGCTTTGACACAACTTGTTTTTTCAATTTTTAAGAGTCGAGAAAAAACAAAAGATGACTCTAGTCTCCTTCGATTTTTAATGAGCCTGAAGTGACAAGTGCTCAGATGGACCTTTTCTGTTAAAGAGTCTGAAAAGGAATGAAAGGGACTGCTCTGGAGGTCTAGGTAGAGGGAGTACCAAACCAATTGCAAAACTGCAGAATACTTTTTACGGTACGGCAGTCAATCTTCCCGAACGCTGTGTTCAGTGCATTGCGATCAGTAGGGCGGCCGACACGGCTTCCTATGGATAAAGGATTTAAGCCTATAGGGGTCTCCCAAAATATACTCGACGGTACGTGGGAGCACAAGTCCGTACTGGCACTTATCGTCTCAAAGTGGAGGAATCACCCAACCATCAGTGAGGACAATAGTTACCAGGCTTTACGACGCCGAAATACGTCTCTAGCCTAGACCTCTAAATGTTGTGCGTTAAGTTCCAAAGCGCTGTTAGATTCATTGAATTTATTTTAAATTGATCTTGCTTATGAAGTTTTCCTTTTGGGTTCACCATGAGATGTAGATGTAATTCCTAAAATGCAATCTAAAGATGATAAACAAACTTTTATCTCTTTTCTGCAATGAAAATCCTAGCTACTAGGGGAAAAGAAAGACACAATCTTTTCACAAAGAGCAAAGAGCACACTGTAAATGCACTTTCCTAAATCAAGCCAAACAGACTGTCTATATGCAAATGAACATGCATGTATTTGTTTTTCACTTTCTTAGTATTGATGCTAAAAAGAAAGTTGATGTACAAATCCGAATTTGCTTTCAAGCGACAAACACAAACAAGCTTCTTTTCGAAATCAAAAGGTAGAGATGATTACGACACTTTACGATTTTGAAATGAATACTCGTTTTGACACTAGAAAGTCACAAATTCAGACCAAAGGCAATAGTAAAATTATAATCGACCATCAACAACAATTAAACTTTCTCCTATGATCAAAATCAACACTTGCGACAGATCTAAATCAAAGGACGACAGTACGATTATTCTACTTTTGCAATGGAAAACTGTAAACGACTCAACAAACACACAAAAACATCTACAGTTCTTTTGTACAAAGGAGGTGGAATATCAGTAAGGAAAATGTGTTTGAAATAGTCATACACTGATCACAGGCTGCAAAATTTAGAGACAAAACTGGAAAGAATGAAGCACAAGAACCTCAGCTGCACAGGGCTAGGCTGATCAACGCACCTGTAACACAGAGAAACTACGTTGCAACGAAGGTTGCCCTTTCGGGAAGTGCGTTGAAATGCAGGATCTCTTCACAGTACCTACGTTGGGGCAGAAACGAGAATTCTATCCGGGTTCAGGGTCACAGTTTGCAGTTTAGTCTTTGGTTTTTGGCCGAATAAAAGCAATCAGTAATGCACAATCAGGGGTAGATCTAAGGAGGGTCTAAGAGCTATCACAAGGGCATTCAGATAGTCTGTGAATCAGCTGTTCAAATCATAAACAGATCCAGTGAATGGATTGAAGCAGCAGTTGTCTACTTTGCATTTGTTATGGCAAATGCAGTTCGAATGCTACTTATAAGTTTATGAAATAAACAACAAGAGATACACAAACAAACTAATTAGACATTCCTCCCCAGCGGAGTCGCCATTTTGTTACCGGGAAAAGTGTCTATTTAGAACTACTCTATCCCACTAAGGTGTGACAGTTGCCTTAGAAACAAATAGAGAAAACTACTTTTGTATCTTCTTTATGAACTATAAACAAAGAGGAATGGAAGAACCAACCTGTATCTTGCGCTAGTCCTTTGATCCAATCTCTCTCCTCTTTGACAGCTTCCAGCTACCTGCTCCCTTACTTGCCTAGCTTCACCAAGTACCTGTAAGATCACAGAAGAAGGAAACTATACAAAGACATGGATTTATATTCACAAATAACTTCGGATCATATTTAAGTTAACCATACAAATGTAACAAGCATCAATGATACAAAATCATGGAGAAGAAACTCAAATAGTTTTTATTGATATACAAGAAGATCCAGGAGGAGTTACAACCAATGATTCCTGACCCAGCATCAACCTCCCAACAAAGAAGCCCCTCTTCACCTCCAACAAAGCATAGATCACCCAATTCTCTGATATGTATCTCAAAACCAACAGCAATTCCTTACAATGTGCAAAATTCCAGCCTCTAGATCTCTGGGATGAGGGATCCATATATAGATGTATGCAAGGAGGATGAGTCAGCTTATGATTTGACTAGTGTCTTTTCTCTGTCAATTCTTGCTTCCACTTGGAGACTGAAAGCCTCTTACTCATCCTTGGTCGAATTCAGTGAGGCAAGTGTCATAGGAGAAGATTCTGGAAGCTTCCTTTGTCTCTCCACCTCACGGAATGACACTGCCATTTGTCATTTCCTGCTCAACGCACCCTGGTAGTGCATTTAGGTTCGTTGCAATGCACTTAGCCAGTGGATTTAGGTGCTATGCAACGCACTTAGCTAGTGGAGCAGCTGAAATGATCCTGTTTTGACTTATTCTGAGCAGTTTCTGGTGGAGAACTTCTGAGAGAAGCTGTAATTTGTTGACCTTGTTCCTTTAGGGGTTAGAACAACACTTTTAGGGACTTAGGAGCACTTGGTTTATGGACATTTCATGCTTAGAGCTGTAAGGCACAAAAATGTCTATAACACTACCATCATGATGAGGAGTTATACTCCTAATTGTTCTAGGTCTCTAGAACTGCCAGTTAGCAGTCAGTTGCATTTAATAGTTAGTTTTAAGTGTCAATAGGTGTCATAGTAGGAAGAATTCGAGTTCCCCTCATGCAGGAGGAGGAATCTTAGTTATGTAACGAGCTCTATATATAGGAGAAAATATGATGTACAAAAGGTTGGAAATTTCAGAGAAACTGAGATATTGTGCTTTGTGTAAGACTTTGTTTTAGTAATACAGTATTTGGCTTTGCTTCTCAGGTTTCAGAAGGAATTCAATGTTCAGAATGTCTTGTATTGTCCTCTTCTCAGTATTTATAGTGGTATGAATGTGTGATTACTTAGAAATCACTGATTGTGCTCTAATTTCCTTCATACATTTATAAGTTGTGTTGTCTTATATGTTTTTGGTCTGTTCTAAATGTGTTGAATTCTAGATGACCTAACTTCCATGTAGAGCTAACATTATTGTCATACTGAAACAATTTTGACTCCATAAGCCCAATGGATATTTTCTAATTGTGTTTCCACCATTTACACTTCTTCATTTGTTTCATAGAGTTAGCCATCTTATTCATTATCAAAATCTTTAATCTTGTGAGAGAGCCCTCTCAGGTTGGGGAGGCTAAGCCTCAGCCAAAAGTAGGTTTGAAACAGTTACTCAAGGTCTACCTGATCAGCAGCCTATCAGGGGTTGATTTTGTGATAACATTTTGGTGCGTCTGCCGGGAGCCTGAAGATTATTCATTCCCAAAATCAAGAGGCTGAACTTCTGAAGGTAGCAGGAGCTCAGAAAAATTTTCGAGGCTGCAATCTACCTTGGTGACTCCATACATTTTCAAAAAGTTTAAAAGGTGGTTTCGAGAGGGAGATATACATGGAGCAATCCTGACCCAAATCCACCTACTCCTGTGGATAATCCAAACACACTTTCTAGGAGCAGACAAAGATTTACTGAAACACCAGGTACTCCATCTTTTTCAAAATCTTTTCTCTCTGAATTTTCAAGAAGTCCTGAGGATAAAATAGCTGATGACAAGATTCATGAGGTGTTGTTGAGATCATAAAACGAAGAAGAACTCATTGGAATTATTTTAGATTTGCAAAAAAGAGGGATTGATACTTCATCTCCAGTATCACAAAAAGATAAAGAGGAATTTTGGGAAGTTGTTACTTCTGAATTATTGTTAGAAAGGGAAGATTTAGATAAACTTAAAGAACTTGATCCTTTTGAAGTCTTACTCAAATCTAAAGCTGGTCTATCCCTTCCAAATTGGAGTACATTTGTCACTGGTTTGCAAAGCCCAAGTAGTCCTTTTCATATCAGCACCTCATCCTCTGCTTCTACTAGTCCTAGTGGTTTCAAACACCAAGCAATCCGCCTCATATCAGTTATGTTTCCTCTGTCCCTTCAGTACCTGTCATCACTGTTCCTCCATTAATCATGGCCATACCTGCTAGGTATGCTCCACTAGCACTCCCTGCTGTTTTACATGACCTTACTAGCAAATATGCTGCAAGAATTCCAACATGGGGTGGTGATGAAGAAATCACAGCAGAAGAACATGTAGACAAATTCAATGATTTTGTTGACAGAGATGAAGTTGATGATGAGGATGTGAAACTAAGATTATTTTCACAAACCTTTAATGGAGAAGTTAGAAAATGGTTTAAAGCCCTTCCAGCTGGAAGCATTCATAATTGGGTAGAGTTTGAAGATAGCTTTCTAAGGAAGTGGGGAAATAGAACTAATCTGGTTCAACCTCTTTCTGAATACAATAATCTTAGAAGGGCACCTGATGGGACCATTCAAAACTTCTCAAATAGGTTTAACAAAGTGTTTAATTCCATCCCAACTCGTTTAAAACCTCCAGAAGCTTTGGCACAAATGAGATATGCTGAAGCATTTGATTCTGATTTCTCTCTGTTGCTTAGAGAGAGAGACTCAGCTACACTTGCTGATATGCAAAATGATGCAATTAAAGTAGAAGTAAACATGGTTTCTTCTAAAAAATCAAAGATGGGAAAAGCTAAATTGAAAGAATAAGAGAAACCTTCCTCTTTAGCTCTAGAAGATAAGATTGACTCAATGATGAAGACCATGGAGAAGCTGATGGATCGGTTGGCTCTTGGAAATACCTCTGCTCCTCCTATGCAGCAGGAGCCTCAATTTAGAAATCCTCAGTTTAGAAGACCTCAAAACCAGCAAAGGCCAAGAGAAAATAGGAATCAACAGCCTGATCCTCCAGTAAGACCTCCTTTTCAGCAGAACTTGGTTGATGAAGAAGATGAGCCTGAAATTACTGAAGAGTCCATCCATTGTCTTGATGAAGAGGTGTCAGGGATTTTCTTGACTAAGGAAGAACATGATGAGTCTAGTGTGACCAAACAAGGAGAGGAGCCTTTAGACTATTTAAAAGGTTATCAACATGCTATCTTTGAAATGCAAAAACAGTACAATCTCAGGAATAGAAATGTGCCAATTACAGCAAAAAAAAAAATAGCCCAAGAAGGATGCTCCAAAGGCTATTGAAGACAAGAAAGACAACCCAAAGGTTACTGAAGGTAAAAATGATTCTCCACTTGGCAAAAAGGACATTCAAACTCCATCTCCTACTAAAGAAATTGAGAAAACTGTTTCTGTTTTCAACCTTGAGAATGAAATTGCGAAAATCAAAATATCAGTCCCTTTTAGTGAAATTCTCAAGGTAGATAAATACAGAAGTAAGATTGTAGAGATGCTTAATTCACAACCATGAGTGGCTGATATCTTAAATGTACAAGAAGATAATCCTATTATATACTTGGGTCCAAGACTTGAAGATGATCAGAATGAAGAATTTCCTCCTTTCTATGTAAGCATTAGTATTCATGATATGACCTTACATAATGCTATGTTGGATTCAGGGGCCTCTCATAACCTCATGCCCAAGGTAATCATGGAAAGGTTAGGATTACAAGTAACAAGACCATATAAAGATTTATTCTCTTTTGATTCTAAAAGAGTTCAATGCATTGGTTTAATTAAAGATGTTGTTGTGGGTCTAACACAAATTCCAGCAAAAACAATTGTCATGGACATTGTTGTAGCTAACATTCCACCCAAGTTTAGGATGCTGCTGTCAAGATCATGGGCAGCGAAAATCAAAGGCACAATGCAGATGGACCTTACCTATGCTACCATCCCTGTTTTTGGTGAGCAAAGGAGATTGTACCAGGAGACCAGAATGGCTTATATGGTAAGTAGCAAAGACAAACCTCAAAATTTTCCCATTTATTCATTTGATACTAGACTTGGATCAGCCATCCTTTTCAATGAGGTAGTTGATGGTGAATCGGAGGAGATGCTTTCAGAAAATCAGCACCTAGGAAATCAGCAAGAAGATGAAAAAGAGACAATGAGCTGGTGGTCATTGTACTTTGATGGATCAGCAGGAAGAGAAGGGGCAGGAGTTGGAATTTGGATCACAAGTCCAAATGATGACAGTAAGTTTTACTCCTACAAACTAAACTTTGATTGCACCAATAATATGGCTGAATATGAATCTCTGATTTTGGGCTTAGAAGTTTTGCTAAAATTGAAAGCTAGAAACATTTTTGTTTTTGGAGATTTTGAATTGGTGATCAAACAAGTAGAAGGTGCTTATCAAACAAAGGATGTAAGGATGAGAGAATACAGAAATTTAGTGTTAGAAATGTTGGAAAAGTTTCAAGCATATTCTTTCACTATCAAAACTAGAGATCAGAACTCCATTACAGATTCCCTTGCTGTTTCCGCCAGTCTATTTGTTATTTGTATTCATTCTTCTGAAAAGTATGAGGTGGAGGTTTGTCATCAACCAGCTATACCAGATAACATCACTAATTGGCAGGTCTTTGAAGATGATCAACAGCTAAAAAATCTCATTGAATTGAAAGAAGAATTTGAAAGCACTCAAGTAGATCAAAAAAATATGTTTGTGGAGTCAAAGGAGAAGTCTGAAGTCTTACAATTAAAAAACAATTGAATATCTAAGGGTCTCATTCCTCTTGAGAAGCTGTTTGATCAAAATGATGTGTTCAAAGATCCAAAATTACAGGCTGATGAGGAGGAAATAGAGAGCTACAATTTAGGAAATTTAGTTCTGCCCAAGATGGTTAAGATCTCAAAGTTTCTTTCAGCTGAGATGAAAACTAAATATGTTGAGATGATGAAAAGGTTTGTTGATGTTTTTGCATGGAGCTATGCTGATTTAAAACAATATGATTCTTCTATTATTCAGCATACTATTCCTATTAAAGAGAATGAGAAACCTTTCAAGCAGAAGTTAAGAAGAATTAATCCTCTTCTCATGCCATTGATTGAAAGGGAAATTAAGAAACTCTTTGATGCTAAAATCATTGTTCCAATCAGGTTCTCAAATTGGCTTGCAAATTTAGTTCCAGTTAGAAAGAAGAATGGAGAGATCAGGATTTGTATAGACTTCAGAAATTTGAATAAGGCTTCATTGAAAGATAACTATCCTCTTCCCAAGATGGATTTAATTCTGCAAAATATTGTTGGTTCACAAAGGATGTCTATGCTTGATGGTTTCTCAGGGTACAATCAGATTCTTGTGCATCTAGATGATCAAGAGAAGACAGCCTTCACAACGCCATGGGGAACGTTCATGTACGCCAAAATGCCTTTCGGTCTCATGAATGCAGGGGCCACTTTCCAAAGAGCAATGGATATTGCCTTTGCTGAAGAAAAGGACAAATTAGTGGTGGTTTATCTTGATGACATCATAGTTTTTTCAAAGAGAGAAGAAGATCATTTGAAGCACCTTGAAAAAATTCTATTGAAATGTAGAAGGTTTGGTATTTCTCTTAATCCCACTAAAAGTATTTTTGCTTTAACATTTTTTTTTAGACAAATTTCGGGTGCTATATATTAATCTGAAAAAAAGAGGAGGCAGTTTGCCATACATATAGTGCTTCCTGAGCATGCTGGATCCAAGGAATTACAAAGAGTTTTTCTTCCTTGATCCTAATCCTAGCATTCCTGCCTCTGGGGCTTCTTAAACTACTGTAAATCCGGACAAACTGCAGACACCAAAATTTACAACTACATAACATAATTAATCAATCTCTATATGACTGATCATCCTGGCAGTGGACGCTTCTGGATTTGGATCAGGCTCATTCTGTTTAGCGCTCGAAGAGGAAGGAACATCTTTGAACTTCTTGTCCATCATGGTCTTAAGGAACATAATTGATTCTTCGGCATGGCTACATCGATTGGCTAGGCTGTTAAACTGTTCATATAAGGAGCTGGCTCTGTGAAGGAAGAGATTCATCTCAGCCCTATATTTCTCATTAAGAATTCGGCATTGGTCTTCCAGTCTTGTCTCCAGACTGCGCACTTGATCCTCCAGAGCCTTCTGTTGAGCTCGCACTTCTTCAAATTCAGCCTGTAGATCTCTACAGTGAAAACATTCTTCTGGACGCTCCATTGTCGCCGAATGGGTCTTGCCTTTGCTGTTCAATACTTTACCACAAAAGCTCAAGTCTCTTTGCTTGCTGTAAGCAACTTCCCCAGCCCGCACAGGGCTGCTGTGCGCTTGTTGGTTCCCACGGACTACCTGAAGAAAGGCGGAAGCAGTTTTGCTCTTCTGCTTGCGAGCACAGGTTTTCTCTGCGTGATGGAGAGGCATGTAGCCCGATCTATAAAAAGCTAACCACAAGTTAGAGGAGCGGGAAGGAGCCCTGCATTTCCCGATGCTCCAGCTCATGGTCAAAAACTTATCATGAATTACACAAGTGGTCTGTCGCCAAGGACGTCTTTCACCTGCGATTCGCTTGATTCCCCTACTCTGAGTGGATCTTCCAATCTTGTTTCTGATCAAAATCTTTCCTACCATACCTGTTCTGCCAACTGAACTGATTGTTTGCCTGCTGTCATAGATTCTACTATCCTCGGTACGCTTGCTGTTGACTGGTTGAGGAATATTCATGGTAACGATTGTAAGGAGGAATTATCGTTACAACACAAGATACCTTTGGGGCGCTCGCAAGCTCTGTTGGCGCACTTGTCAGCCTCCTTATTCAGTCCTCGGAGGATATGGTAATAGGTGACTTCTGCCAATGAGGCGCTGAGGATCTGGTTCCTATGATTTATCTGCTGAAGCAGAATGTTCGGTGAGCTCAGCCTCTGCGCCATGAGTCTAATAATAATTGCTGAGTCCCCAAGCACTATTACCTTATTTATCCCTAACTTGATCAGCTGAGAGAGACCCTGGTACAAAGCCAACCCTTCTGCCCTGTTGTTGGACAACTCCCCCAATCCCCATTCAAACTGAAGAATTCTTTCTCCGTTAGCATTGCAGATTAGACCCCCTGCGCCGGCTTGGCCCGGGTTTGATTTTGAGGCGCCATCAAAAAATAAATAGAACTTATTACAGTTTCTCAGCCAGCTTGCAAATTCGGTTTCCTTTAGCCTCAGCTTCCAATCCCTGTTTGTTTCTTTCGTTTTAGTCTTTCCTTGATTTAATTCCTGTGCGCTGGTTATGTTCTCTTGGGCATAGCTTACCAGGTTCCTCTCTTCCATGCTGTAGCTGTTCATCTCTATCCTACCTTTGATGTGGATTGTGACTACCTCCAACGCTAAGTATTTTGCCTTGTGACAAATTTCTCTGATATTATAGCCCTTCTCCTGGAATACCCTTCTATTTCGTGCCAGCCAGATGCGCCATAGGAGGGTTAGAGGAATGGCATTCCATATCCTTTGCGTCAATTTGCTACTTTTCTCTTTCCATGGGCAATTCTTTCTCCATTTATGTATTGTATCTGCGATAGTTGCCTGAGGCTCCCATGGAGCATCCCCAATTGAAGCCATCTGTCTCCAACATTCATCAGCAACCGAGCAATCTATAAACAAGTGTTGTATTGTTTCCTCTGACCTGCAGCAATTCGGGCATCTTGATGGTCCCATTATGCCTCTTTTCTTTAAGTTTTCCGCTGTTAGAATTTTTCCTTTCAGGAGCAGCCATATGAAGAATTTGACCTTGGGGGGTGCTTCTGCTCTCCAGACAATTTTCCATTGGTTCCATATATCCTGAGGGAAGGTGTTGTCACATAGATGCTGGTGCCCCGCTTTGGCCGTGTATTGTGTTCCAGTTGGGTCCCAACGGTAACCATCTTGCTTGCCTTTCTGAATCGGTGCTTTGCTGTGAAGGAGGTTCTTTAAGGCGGCGAGACTGGGTTCTAGCTCCCTAGGGAAGGCCGGGAACTTCCAACCTGTCCAAGCTTGAGATTGGGTGTCCCATTGTGATATTTGATCTAGATACCATATTCCTTGTCCATTTAACCAGTTTATAGCAGGAATTGCCTCCACTTTTGATTCAATTGGTTGCTGTCCTAGAATTCTGTCTGTGGAAAAATTGATGCTACTCCCCCCTCCTGGGACTTTTGAGATGTTTTGAGACATGAAGGGTATGGCTTTCTTGCATAGTTGCCAAATTTTTGAACTTTCTCTACTTGGAATGTTGGTTTCCAGAAGTTGTTGCCTTGAACTGTTCAAGTATTTTGCCTCTAATACCTTCTTCCACCAAGCTATAGGCCCTGTGATCATTCTCCATATTATTTTAGCTCCAAGAGCCAAGTTCAGCAATTTTGGGGATCTTATTCCTAGTCCTCCCCTTTCCTGAGACTGGATGACATTCTTCCAGCTGACAAGGTTGAATTTTCTTTTTTCCGTTTTCCCTCCTTGCCAAAGGAAGTGTCTGAGAGCTCTTTCCATTTTAAGATGGAAAACAGCAGGGGCTTGGCATAAAGAAAAACGATAAATAGGGAGAGAGGCCAAACCTGATTTGAGAAGAACAAGCCGTCCTGCTGGGTTCAGCCACATGGTGCCCCATTGCTGGATTTTTCTCTTTATTTTATCAAGGATTTCATTCCATGTGCTAGCTTTCAGCGGTCCCATACTTACTGGCATCCCAAGATAGGTGAAGTGGCTCCAGATAAGCTTGTAAGAGACTCCTAATATACTTGCAATACTATGGATGGTGTGTGTTGAAGTGTTCCAACCATATATGCAACTTTTTTGCTGATTGATCTTTCCCCCTGAGTATTCCATGAATTGGTCCAAGATCTTTTTGAAGCGCCTTGCTATAGTGGTGGACGCTCCTCCAATTAGGAGGGTATCATCCGCAAATTGAGAGTGATTGATGTTCTTTGTTCCTTGCTCAAATTTGATACCCGTGATTAGACCTATTCTCCTATGGAAATCCAGGGTTTGGCTAAGGGACTCGGCCATAAGGATAAACAAGTAAGGAGACAAGGGACAGCCTTGCCTAAGGCCTCTAGAGGATTGAAAGGCAGCACACGGTCTCCCATTTATCAGAGGAGAGATCCAGGGTTCCGATATGCAGGCTTTGATCATTGTGATGAAGGAGGAGTCAAAACCCATTTTGTGAAGAACAGCAAAGAGGAAAGAATGCCTTACCCTGTCGAAGGCATTGGCAAGGTCCAGCTTTAGAACAAATCCTTTCTCCTTTCTGCTTATGCTTGAGTGGATAGCCTCTTGCACAAGAAGGATAGAGTCAGAGATGTGTCTATTGGGAAGGAAGCCTCCTTGGTTTTCTGAGATCAGGGATTGAAGATGGGGCTTGAGTCTAGTTGACAGAATTTTTGTGATTATTTTGTACGCAGAATTACATAGAGATATTGGCCGAAATCGTGAAAAAGTGGAGGGTCTATTTTCTTTGGGGATTAAGGCTAGATAGGTGGAGTTGGTAAATCCCCCCATTTTGCCTTTCTTTAAAACCCAGCGTATCATCTTGACGAGATCTTTTTTGATCAGCTGCCAATACTCTCTGTAAAAGCTGATCGGAAATCCATCAGGCCCTGGAGCTTTATCTGGGTGGAGATTCCAGATCGCTTTTTGGATTTCTTCTTCATCAACTTCTTTCTTGAGTTTGCTGTTCATTTCTTGTGTGACTCCTTTGGATAGGTGCTGTAACAAACTTGAGTAGTCCTCCTCCCCTTTATCCTCAGTCAGGAGATTCTTGAAGTGATTGGTGGCTGCTTCCTTTATAGATTCCTGGGTATTGTAGCTGTATCCTTCGCTATCTTTAATTGTGCTCACAGTGTTTCTAGCCTTTCGAACTATAGCCTGCTTATGAAAGTAAGAAGTATTTTTGTCTCCCTCCTGAAGCCAGAGCTGTCTTGACTTTAACCTCCATTTTGTTTCTTCGTCCTTTATAGTTTGTCTCAGCTGAGCGTAGAGTTTTTGTTCGTTCTCCTTGGCTTGCTGGGTCAGCCCAAAGACTTCGATGTTTCGCTGCACTTCCTCCAGATCTTGCTTAATTTGTTTTTTGTTCAACTCAGGCTCTTGGTAATTATTCTTTGCCCAATTTTTTAAGGCCTGTCTAACTCTCTTTAGTTTTGTCTCCCAGATATAAGTTGGGGAGCCTTCCACATGTTGTATCCATGTCTGCCACACCACGTCTTTCGCTGCAGGTGTACGGTTCCAAATGGAACAGTATTTAAATGGGAGAGGTCCAAGCTGACATTGACTATGCAAAGTGAGCGTGATTGGATAATGATCAGAGGCGGAGACGTTGAGGATATTTGACTGACCGGTGGTGAAAGTGGACAGGTAAGATATGCTTATTAGGAACCTGTCAAGACGCTCCATAATATTGCCAACTCCTAATCTTCTGTTGCTCCAGGTGTATCTTCGATTCTTAGGCCTGATATCTATGAGGTCTTGCTCCTGCATAATATTCTCAAGTCGATTTCTGAAAGGATCTGGGGTGAAGTGTCCCCCTCTTTTCTCGTTTGCATGCAAAACCAAGTTTAGATCCCCTGCAATAACGAGATTGTTGTCTCGCTCTTCTTCTATACTGGCTTCCAGCGCGCTCCAGCATACATCTTTCTCCCTATACTGGTTCGGAGCGTAAATATTGTAGATAACCACCGCTGCTCCATCTGTCTTACTTTCTAAGTTAGCCCGGATCCAGTTCTGGTGTATTCTGGTGGAGATGCAATTCCATTTATTACTGTCCCACATTGTTAGAATGCCGCCTGAGGCTCCTCTTGCTTCACTTGCGCAACCGCTGTAACGCTTTTGCTGGTTGATGACTTTATTCATTTCTGATTGATCTTGTTTCGTTTCTTGGATAAGAACGATTTCAGGATTTTCACTTTGGACTAAATCCTTGAGGGCTGCTATCTTGGAGGGGTGCCCTAATCCCCTGCTGTTCCAGGATAGCATTTTCATCATGATTTACTGCTTACATGGAGAGGTGCTCGCCTCTCTTTGCCCTTGTTGTTGTTTTCTTTATCCGAATGCCCAAGAATAAAGGATTCTATAGGAGTCTGAGAGCCCAATGCAATGTCTTTCTGGGCACTCTCTTCTCTCTGTTGTTTGGCCGATTTTCTGCCAGGCCCATGCTTCTTTGGAACATCACTGGGCGCCCCATGATCCTTTGAAGAACTTCTGGTAATCCTGGTGGAGGGGGAGTCAGGAGAGGGGTGGGAAATGAGGGGGGGAGAGGGGTGAAGAGGAGGGTCAGAGGGGGGGAAATCAGGGACTGATTCTTCCTCAGAGAGGGATGCGAAGGGATTAGAGGATGGGGGAATGGGAGGATCGGGAATACGAGTGGGGGAGGACGGACAATGTAAGGAAGGCTGCTGGGAGGAGGTGGAAGGATGCTGAAGGGAAGAGGATTGGAGGGGAGGATGCTGATGGGAAGGACCAGGGGCTTCAGAGTCCGAGATCTTGAGGGGAGGGGATGATTTCTTCCTTTTAACAGTTTCCCATTGCCCATCTTGCTCTTCTGGTTCAACATTAACAATTTTAGGACATCTATTTGCAAAGTGACCATATTCGTGGCATACCTTGCATTTGAAGGGTATTTGCTCGTAATCCAGCTGCTGAATATGGCACCAGTCATCTACTTTCAGTTTGATTGCTTCCGGCAGTCCTCGTCCCAGATCAACCTCAACACAGATCCGCGCACAAGCCTGCATGTTGTCTTTGGGTTCACTGCGGTCTATATATTTTCCAACCGCGTTCCCTATTGCTTTCACAGAGTCATCCCCCCAGCAGTGAAGCGGGAGATGAGGAAGTCGAACCCAGACTGGAACCGCACTTGGTATATCTAGTTCGGGGTCAAAATCCGGGGTCCATTTATTGAGATAGAGGCCCCTGGAATCCATAAAGTAAGGCCCGTTTCTGAATATGAGGTCTTTGTCCTCCTTGGTTTCAAAATGAAAGGTAAAATATCCTCTACCACAGAATCGGATGGATATTTTGCCCTGGATCTTGTCCGACCAATTTCTTTCGACCCACTTTTGCACTGTCTTAGGTGAAGGCCATAATCCTGTAAATTGTCCGATTAACCCTTTCTCTGCTAAGGAAATGGCTGCCATGCGTGGAATGGTCGGAGGCAGAAGGACTTCCTGTAATACATCTAACTTCTTCACAAACTTGGTTGCTGTTGGTCTAGGTCTCTGCGGAGGAAGAGACTTCACCAGGTTTGAGAAGGCTCGTTGCAACTCCGGATCCCCACTGGGCGGATCCGGAGGATCCATGGTTCAGCTCGGACAGTCGGCTCCAGGCAGGCTCAGGCGCAGGCAGGCTCAGGCGCAGGCAGCGCGCGCGCAGCAGCAGTTCCTTATTGAAGCACTATGTGTTGTTTGCTAGATTGATTGTCCAGATTTTTTGCTTTAACATTAGGCAAGCTACTTTGTCATATTATATCTAAATAATGAATTAAGATTGATCCTAATAGAGTCAATGCAATTCTAAAGCTAGATCTGCCAAGAAGCAGGAAAGAGATTCATTCTTTTCTTGGAAAGGTGAATTTTGTTAGGTGCTTCATTCCAAATTTTGCTGAAATAGTCAAGAATATAACAACGATGTTGAAGAAAGGAGTGGACTTTAAGTGGACATCAGAAGCAAAGAAATATTTTGAGGAAATCAAGAAGGCACTTACACAAGCACCAATACTTATCAGCCCATATTTTACCAAGGAATTTCTTATTTTTACATTCGCTTCTCAAGAAACAATTGCTGGAGTGTTGTTACAAAAAGGAAAGAAAGGTATAGAACAATCCATTTCTTTCTTAAGTAAGACATTATCAAATGCTAAACTGAAGTACAACATTTTAGAAAAGCAAGCTTACGCCTTGGTGAAAGCCATAAAAGATTTTAGAATCTATGTTTTACATTCTGATATTGTTGCTTATGTTCCAAGTGCTGTAATAAAAGATATCTTAACACAAGCAGATCCTGATGGAAAAAGAGGCAAATGGATAGCAAAGTTGTTGGAGTATGACATTGACATCAAACCTACCAAATTGGTGAAGGGTCAAGGCTTGGAAAAGCTGATGACTCAGTTAAATCTGGATTGTCTTGACATTGATTTGGATGCTCAAATTTCAGAATTTTCTAAAAATGAGGAGGAATTGGTCCAAATCAATGAGAAGTTATTGGTTTCAAAATGGTACAAGGATGTTGCTTTTGTTCTTCAGCATAATAAGGCCAATTTAAAAAATTCCAAAGCACATTTTTTCAAGCTGAAATCTTTAAGATATTTTGTATATGACCAAAATTTGTTTTGGAAAGATGTAGGAGGGATTTTGTTAAACTGTCTCCTTGAAGAAGAAACTGATAAAGTGATTGAAGAATTTCATAAAGGAGATTGTGGGGGACACCATTATTGGAAAGCCACTGCAAACAAGATCCTAAGAGCTAGATATTTTTGGCCAACTATGTTCAGAGACATTTATAAAAGGGTAGCTACATGTCATGAATGTCAAATATTTGAAGGAAAGAGGAAGCTTGTGCCTTTGCCTTTGGTTCCTATATATGTTGAAGCGCCTTTCCAGCAATGGGGATTGGATTTTATTGGGGAAATTCATCCTCCTTCATCAGGATAGCATCGCTGGATTCTCACAGCCACTGATTATTTCACCAAATGGATAGAAGCAGTTCCAACAAGGCAAGCTAATGATTTAGTGATTATCTCATTCCTAGAAAATAATATATTATCTAGATTTGGTTGCCCAATGAAGATTATAATTGACAATGCTCAAGCTTTTAAGTCCAAGAAAATGATTAATTTTTGTCACCAATATCACATCACTCTCGGACATTCTACTACTTATTATCCGCATGGAAATGGCCTTGCTAAATCATCAAACAAAAGCATTGTAAGGATCATTAAGAAGCTGCTGCAGGAAAACAAGAAAGCTTGGCATTTTAAATTGAAGTATGCTTTGTGGGCTAATAGGATTTGTACAAAGAGATCTATTGGCACTTCGCCATATGAATTAGTCTATGGTGCTGAAGCTATATTTCCAACATCACTTGGAGTGCTTGTAATGAAACTAATTCAAAGATTAGAAGAGGAACCAAATGTTGTACAAAGGAGAATCAATCAGCTGATAGTCTTGCAGGAGAAGAGAAATGAAGTGTATGATAGTCATCAACACAATCATAACAGAATCAAGAATACATTTGATAAAAAGATCAAAGAAGTTAGTTTCTAGATCAATGACAAAGTGCTAAAATGGGAGGCCAAAATCAAAGAAAAGGGTAAGCACGGTAAGTTTGAGAATTTGTGGAAAGGTCCTTATCAGATTGCTGCTTTCCATGGAAACAACACTTACATTTTGTAGGAAATTGATGGAGAATCATATGCTGGAGGACCTGTTAATGGCAGGTTCCTAAAGCATTATTATTGTTGAAATACCATCAGTTTCTCATAACATTGTATATATCCATTTTATCTGTTTTTTTTTTTTGATAATAATGACAAGCTGAAACAGAAGGCTTAAGCCCAAGGAGAAGGCCCAAGAAGCCTAAAGGAGATTCTTGTCAAATAAATTTATGTTTACAATAAGAGGATAAAGCACTGGACCTACGAGTTCTTAGTGTACCACAAGGGCACACTATCCCAAGTGGAGCCACTATTATCACTTAAGAAAAATTTCAAAATTCTGAACATCAATTTTTTTCAAAAGATTGGTGTCAGTCTTGGTCTGGTTTTTCCATGGTGTTTTAGAGTCTAAGATTTAGAATAGAGTCTTGTTGGTATGGTCAAATAGGGTCAATACTCTGTTCGTGCCTATCCCTGGTCCCACATCCCGCATAAATTCCATGTGTTAAGCTTGTTTCAAGGTTCTTATGCACTACGAAACTGTCTAGGAGTTTTTGTAGCGCAAAACCTAGTCTAGGTGTTTTCGTAGCGCAAAACCTAGAATTTGCACTAGCTGCGCCACAAAATCGGGGATTTGTGTAGATCCGTAGCAAATCTCATCCAGTTGTCAAATCTATCAAAATCTGTTATTTTTACATCATTAGTTGTCAACCCATACACTTCACCTATCACATTCAACCGCTTATTCTCATCATTAGGGTCGTTAAGTGTCTTGGTATGCTTAGGTTGCAATTTCCAAAAAGAAGCCAAGTATTCACAATCATGATTATGTTTGGGTTCATGAATGAGGAGAAATTTGGAAGGCGTTCAATTAGAATTCCTTGAAGATCAAGTGAGGTATCTTTCAAGCAAGGTAGCTTTCAAGCGAGGCAACTTTCAAGCGAGGCAGTGATTGAGATTGAGACAGTGGAAGTTTTTTCAAATTTTCATTTTGCTGGAATTTCATGGAGGGGTCTACAGAAAGAAGAGATCATAGGTCAGGCAGGTATTTAAGGAATGAACCTGAGGGTTTAGATATCATCCTAAAGAACAATGAAGTTGAACAAGCCTTCAAATAGGTTGGCTGTTGGAGATTTTGTGAAAAACTTCAAGGAGGCCATATGCAAGTCACCAGCAAATTTGCTTTAAATTTCACATGATTGAATTCAAAAGTTGGGGTGCTTGAATTGCCAATATCTCTAGAGGTTATGTCTATAGTCACTGAAATTCTAAAGGGACAGAAGAGATGGTTTAAAAATTTCAAGTTTGATATGACCCCCTATAAGGAATTTTTGAAACCGGAGTTCATTGATTCAGACTTAAACAAGTCAGTGCCCAGGAGTTTTGTCAAAGATTCATATGCTAATTTACTTACCTGCATATAGAGGTACTTCACTTGTGAGGGGAGGTATCATAAGGTGTATTCTTATCACTTCAAGCCTCTGCTTCATTTCACTGGAAATATATCTCTTGATTTGCCTTTCTATTTGTTTCGTAGCCTAGGCAAAATGTGTGACAAGGTTCAATTGAAAAAGGAAGTCTGTGAGACCTCGTTGTTTCATCACGGCTTAGTCAAATTGATCATTTTGCGTGAGCTATAGAAAATAGATAGGGAATGGTCCATGTTCATGTTTATGTCTGGCTTCAAGAATGAAACTGGTCTCAGTCCTCAGGCTATGAAGAGTTCTCCACCAGCAGTTAGTCACTGTGTAGAAACAAGATCGAGGAGATTCATGAAATTGAAGGCTAGGAAATAGGTAAAGGAGCCCACAAGACCACTAGTAATCCAAGACACACCCCAACAGTCACAGAAAGAGAAACCTCAGATCAAAGAGGGTGTACATGAGCAATCTATAGGTGAAGCAGTCCAGAGAAGAATAACCAGGAGCCAGTTAGCTAAAGAAAAAGGAAAGACAGTGGTTACAGAGGGAAGCTTGGTTTCAAAGGGAAGTCTGAATGACTTGCTTCAAGCTATTGATATTGAATAATCTCCTCTGATTCAAGCAGACTTGATAGAAACAGGTAAAGACAAAACCAAAAGGGCCAAAGCCTCTAAAAAGCTCAAATTTGATGATCAGGTTTCTAAATTTTTTTTTAAGCCAAGAAGACCTATGATGAGGCGTTCAAAAGAAGTACAAGAGGCGCTGCCAAAAGCAAGTGAAACAGAGGAGGTGGAAAAATCTCATGAAGGACCCGTGACTTCATCAGAAACATCATCACAACTACATAAAAATGATAGAGGTAAGGCAATTATCTCTCAAGAGGAATGTAGTTTTGAAGAGTTGAAAAAGAAATTGAAGTTAGCAAATCTTGAAATTGCCAAACTAAGAAAAACCTCAAGGAAACATGCAATCAAGGAAGCTTATTTTAATAAAATGGAGGCTCTGTGGGAAGACAAAACAATTTCAATACCCGAAGTGGTCAACTGTCATGCTGAATACTACACCTGGTTAGTCCCTGCAATAAAGGAAGCAAAATACATCAAGAAAGTCAATACAAAACTGAGAGCTGGGATCAGAATTATGAAGAGGCAAATCAAAGCTCTGAAGATACAACTAAGCCAGTGTGAAGGACATCCTTAGCTAAAGGAAATCCCATAGCAAGTAAGGCTAAGTCCTAAATTTTGATAGATTACCGTTGAAGTTTACCTTGAAGAATGGTGCCTATCTATTCAGTTTTGAACAGCTTCATGACAGATGGAAAAGCCATTTCAAGAAAAAGAAAGCTCAAGAAAGTCAAATTTTGACCTTAAAACTGTGTTTTTGTAATTACACAGTAGTTTCGTAGCGCGTTACGAAACTGCTATGAATGATGCCTAATGCACAACAGTTTCATAGCGCACTACGAAACTGCTGTAGCTGCATATTATGATTCGGTTGACCAAATTTTGAGGGACAAAGGGGAAATCTTTTTGAAAGGGAGTTTCTGAAAAGGATCATTTACAAAGTGTAAGCATCCAGCAAGGGCAAAACAAGCAGAGGAAAGACATATATGAACTCTAAGATATTTGTTATAAAAGTGATCATTATTTCATAGCTAGTATTGTTCATGATGCTTCAGGAAACATTAAAGAGGTTTTGTCTTCACACGTGTATATGGGCAAGGTCTACAGTGCATGAAAAACAAGGTAGTCTAATACATTTTTGTGTAAATTAAGAAGAGAAATAGGGATAATTGATTTCGAAGATCCTTGTGGAGACCAAAAGTAGAAAAACAGGAGCAGTAAAGGGATGAGGCATCAAGGGCTAGAAAGAATTTTCAAACCTCCACCAAAGCTAAACTGAAGAAGGCCATTTGTCAGAGAACAAGTTTGGATTGTAATAAATGCTACTACCAACATGATGAGGAGTTATACTCCTAATTGTTCTAGGTCTCTAGAACTGCCAGTTAGCAGTTAGTTGCATTTAATAGTTAGTTTTAAGTGTCAATAGGTGTCATAGTAGGAAGAATTCGAGTTCCCCTCATGCTGGAGGAGGAATCTCAGTTATGTAAGGAGCTCTATATATAGGAGAAAATATGATGTACAAAAGGTTGGAAAATTTCAGAGAAACTGAGATATTGTGCTTTGTGTAAGACTTTGTCTTAGTAATACAGTATTTGGCTTTGCTTCTCAAGAATCAGAAGGAATTCAATGTTCAGAATGTCTTGTATTGTCCTCTTCTCAGTATTTACAGTGGTATGAATGTGTGATTACTTAAAAATCACTGATTATGCTCTAATTTCCTTCATACATTTATAAGCTGTGTTGTCCTATATGTTTTTGGTTTGTTCTAAATAAGTTGAATTCTAGATGCCCTCACTTCCATGTAAAGCTAACATTATTGTCATATTGAAACAATTTTGACTCCATAAGCCCAATAGATATTTTTTAATTGTGTTTCCACCATTTACACTTCTTCATTTGTTTCATAGAGTTAGCCATCTTATTCATTATCAAAATATTTAATCTTGTGAGAGAGCCCTCTCAGGTTGGGGAGGCTAAGCCTCAGAGAAAAGTAGGTTTGAAACAGTTACTCAAGGTCTACCTGATCAACAGCCTATCAGGGGTTGATTTTGTGATAACAAATACAACCAATCCATGCCCAACAACATACTTTATGATCCCAATGGTAACACATTCAAATGTGCTACTGTAGGCATACCATTTAAATCAAATGCGCAAGATCTTACCCATTGATGCACTCGCTTCTTTGTACTTGTGGCCAACTTCACTAGCCAAGATCTGCATGAAACTCCTTATTCAAACCACACTTATCCACCAAGTCATGACTAACATAGCTATAATTACATCCAGGGTCAATAAAAATAGAAATAACTTGATCACAGAGCTTACTGTCCATCTCAATGATAGATGCCCCGTGTTCTACTTTCTCGTTGTCGACTACTGCATAGATACGTGGAATACTCTGGCTGACATCCCCAATACTCTGCACTCCTATGTGTTAGTTCCTAGATTTACCTCAGGCTGAAAAGGTAGGATCCAGGGCCAACATCAAACCACGCTCAGCCTCATAGCTAGCCCTACGAGGACAGGAGAGGGCTCTCTCCGGGTCAATATCAACAAAAGATGATCTATGGGGCTTGAGATGATTGAAATAAAAACTAATTTTAGGCTAGGTATGAAGTGCAAGGATTTGATGTGATTTTTTGGGGGTTTTGTTGGAATCAAGGGAAAGGTAGATTTTGGGGTGCGGGGATTGAGGCTCAGTTCTGCAGAGATCTCGATGGGGCAAGGTATGTAATTGTTTTGGCACTTAAATTTCAGTGAGATGGAAGGAAAATATAGGTGAGGGGTTGAATAGGGCAAGGGAAATCATGGATCATCTTCAAACAGCTGAAAACATCAAACAACTAAAGCAAACTTCAAGTAGAGAATTTCACTTTCAATGAATACTACTTACACTCTTGTTTGTTTAGTTCAGAAGAAATAAGATAGATGATGGCATACATAAAAAAAATTCACAATTACAAAGAAAATAATTGTACCAATACAAATTTCCACATGAATCCCAAAGAGTGCTGCAAATCCTGGTCTATTCCTTAGCCAGAATACTGAAAATGAATATACAATGAAGCTCAGGGCTTTCTCAAGAGTCCAACCTATGAAAATGACTGAGAAATTACATGATATAGACAAGCCTAACTCCTTCCCATGCCTCTAGGGGTTGAGCTCATCATTCTAGGAGCCATTTCAACCATATCTAAACAAGCAACTGAAAAATAGGTAAAGAAAGAACTTGCCTCTATATGCTAGGAAACTGATTCATTCACTCACATTTCACCTTTTAGTGAATGAATCTACTAAAACAAGTAAAAATGTTCCAAAATTACATCATGGTAGATCAAGAGTTACATGAAAATGTGAAACTAGTCAAAACTAGGCGAATTTCTGAGCTGAAGAGTAAAAAATAGGCCAAAATTCTCTATGCGTCGCGCCCAAAATCTCTTTGCATAACGCAACTTTGGAGCTGATTTTGAAGCCCTTCCCAATGTCCAAATTGAGCTCACAATAGCTTGTTGGAAAGCCTTCTCTGTCTACTTTCCAACCCAAGTGGAATTTCTAGATTTGGTGTCCATTCGCCCCTCCCAATATCCAATCTCCCAAGGCTTCTTCCTGTGTGTCAAAATAGGGGCAATGAGGTCATTTTTGAGTGTTTTTTGACATTTTGAGGGTTCAAAACCTCCTCAAATTTCTTGGCCATATATAGAAAAGCATAAATTCTCATGAAAAATCTAGAAATTCAAAGTTTTTTGGATTTGTAGTCCTCTAGCAAAAGCGAGCGCCATGTGGCGCGACGCATAGAGCAGAAAATCCTGTCTTAAACTTTTCTATGTGTAGCACCTTTTTGCAGACCAATTTTGAGGGCCTTCCTGGTGTCCAAATTGGGTTAAGGATAGCGTGTTGGAAAGGTATTTGAGTCTAATTTCCAACTCAACTTGAATTTTTCAATTTGGAGTTCATTTTCCTATCAAAAGTCAAATCTCCCAAGACTTGTCAAAATGTGAAAAATGACGCTGCCTCAAGGCAGAGTGCGGTTGCAGTCAACTTTTGAAGGTATTCCTCAACTCCAAATTGAGCTCATAATAGCTCATTGGAAATAAATTTGTGTCTAGTTGTCATTTGACTCATCATGCAAGTCATTTGGCCAACCAAGCTAGGAGAAAACTTGATTTTCCCAAGGTCACTTCAGAGGTGCATCAATTCTCCCGAGGCAACTGTATATTTGACATTTCTCTAAAACCATGACACCTGTGTAAAACATGAAGGTGGTTTTTCTTCCTCGGCCTATTTTGGACAAAATCCTGTCTCATTTTTTCTAAATTCATCTTTCCCTACTCAGGAAAATCATTGGAGTAAAACCTATCCCGATGTGTGGAACAGGGGATTTGTCGAAATGAAGCGAAATGGAGGGGCTAAGGGGCTTCTAAATTCTTGAGAAAATTTTGGGAAGTTGGGAGAGATGTTAGGAAGTAGGGAAAAGTGGAATTTCAAATATTGAGTGAGGGGAAGGGGTCCAAAAAGGCTAAACACAGGCCCAACCTAGAAAATTGTCAAGTTGTAGCAAGAAACTAGGGTTTGTGCGAAAATGAGGAAATTGAGGGATATCAGTGATGGGAAGTGTTTAATAAGGTACATTAAGGATAGGGGAAGGTGTATTAACATCAGGATACAATTTTTACTGATGATTGACCATCCAAGAGAAATTACCTTCAAAACCCTAGGAGAGGGAAATGAACCTTGCCTAGGCGCAACTGAAGCATGAACAAGGTGTAAAATGACCCATTGGAACCTGAAATGATGATGCCAATCCTCTGAATGATGGTACACTCAGCTGAATGGTGATATGAAGCTCTTGGGACAACAACTAAGGTTTGGGGATTTATGGTTGGGATTTGGGAAAAATGGGAACTTGGGATAGGGGATTAGTGGATTTAGGGGGTAGGGGAACCTAGGGAATAAGGGAATCAATGGAAAAATGGGGTAAGGGAACAAACTTGGTGGCAAAATAGTGAATCAAAACCCTAGGCAACAACTTTGTTTGAGGAATTTCAAATGGTAGGGTTTGATCTCTTTAAACACTCACCATGAAACACACACCATCAAACAATCATCAAACTTGGACAAAGAGCAATGGCAAAGGGTAAACCTACTTGGAATAGTGCGAATCCATGCATTTTTGGGTGATTGGAGGGAGTTCTGGAAGTTTTTGGGCTATCTGGCTATGTGCGCTGCGCATCCAGCCCAATGCACCGTGCCCAGTGTATGCGCTGTGCGTGCTTTTTTACACTGTAAACTAAGTCCCAATGTGTCGCACCCAGTGAGTGCATCATGCCTCCTGCCCAGTGCGCCGCGCCGGTCAACTTGGAGCAATTTTCACCCAAAACTCCCACGACCACTTTGCTTTGTTTTCTCTTTTCTCTCCTGCGCGTAAATGAAGAACAAGAATATCTCCTATGGCATGGACTTTGATTCTTCATTTGGCAAACCCACTTTTGTAATGTTGCAGACTTTGGCACTTTCACATAACTCTGTTTTGACTTCCACTTTGGCTTTTGGTTGAATGATGAAATTCTATCTATTTTTGCACGGATGATTGGCATGTAATTTCGACAAAGGATGACCAGGGCTGCGCCTGAAGAATTTTAGAACTTGAAAACCTTAAGAATTACATATTTATCACAAAAACTAAATTTGACGATTTCTTCTTCAAAACAAAGTTTTGAAGAAGAATCATTCTCGAGCACTATTGATAATGAAAATTTTGGAATGAAAACTTATTGGGGACATCCTCATGTTCCTGCTGACATTATTGGACACTCTGAAGACACAATTTGTGAAACCCTAGACCTAATGGTTGACATGACTCTTGGCTGACCAAAGACCATCCATAATGACTGTAATTGACTTTGATGAACTTTGATGATCAGACACGAACTAGCAGGTACATGACATGAGGGAAATGAGTGAAGAAACCCTTCGTTATATAATCTATGCTCCTAATGGAATGCAGATGATCGAGTTGAATGAGACACCTAAAAATGAAATGCAAAAAAAGAGGTTTTGATCTCTGACGGAGGGCTGAACATACTGACTCTAACATTGGCTCTAATGGGGATGGTAGCTCCTTGGAGGTGCCAAGGACCGTAGATCTTTAGGAGAGCAGACAGTGCCTTCAGCCATTGGGAAATGGAGTAAAAACATGAAAAATGACATTATGCAAACTGACTCTAACTCAAGACTAAAACTGAAAACCATAATAAAACCAAACATGACTAAATCATAACTAACTGGAAAGATGCTCATATTTGAACTTATTCATCAAACCTACTCTAATTGTTCTTTTCACCACTCGATCAAGTGAAATGGAACATCCAATGCAACCACGTAAGCATCCTGGCTGGTATTTGATTTCTTCCCAAATGCTTTCTGATGCACAGGAAAATGGAAGAATCGAAAGGCAACTCCCATGGAAACTTGGAATCAAGTTGACTGCTGATAAACTTGCAAAGCATGAATTGACTAGATGACTTCAAGAATACTACAAAAGGATCTTCATAAACATTGCTATTGATTTCCATTAACACATTACTGCTCTGGTCCAAGTAATCTTCATATCTGGATATTAAGATTTTCCTCACATCTGTGTTGTCTTTCTTTGGTGATAGCAGCAGGCTGTCAAAAGGATCCTGAATTTCGTGAATAACCAAACTCTGTTGTTGATTCCAAACAGAACAAAAGTCTCCTTTATCAATCTCCTCATATGATTACAAACCTTGGTATGGGCTATGCAATCAACAATCTGTTAAACGAGACAATGAAGGAGACTTTTGAATAAGATTATTATCAACATTCTTATTTGGCACATGGTTAGCCAATGGGGAAGAACTTTTACAGCAAACATCATCCAACACATGAGCAATAGGATCATCAAAAATTTGAGAAGACTGCTGCGATGTATCCATTAAAACTGTATGACATCCTACTGGCTGTTCATCTTTTTCTTTAGAGATATTACGAAGAATCTGACTTATAAACTGAAATGCTTCGAAACAAAAGAATACAGAATCCTCTTGCATCATTAAATCATGTATTTCGGCTGCCACACCTTCATCTGTAATCTGACCTTCATCCTCAACATTAAAGCTGAGAGATTGTTGATTTCCTACAGGCTGCTCTTTCGAAGATTTACTGTGCAATTTACCCTTCAAAAACTGAAATGATTCAAAACAGAAAGGTAGGGAATCATCCTGTATCGTTTGATCATATGTGCCAGCTTCCATGTCTTCATGTGCAACTTGACAATCAATGGAATTTGGGGGCTGGAAATCTAAATATGAGAAGTCTTGAACAAGGTTTTTATTGCCTTCAAGATGGTCCAGATCAAGACTTGTTGACAGTTGATTTCTGATTGCATGAAAATTGTCTCTGATGAACTGAAATGAATCAAAACAAAAAGGAAAAGATCCTTCACTTACTTCAAAATTTGTTGCACTTTCCTCATCATTTTCATAGCTGATATGCATCATTGATCACTGTATTCGAGCTGCTAAAAACGAACTTCCTCCTCCCAAAAACTAGCCGCTGATTTGTCTGCAAGATTAGCTTCTGTTTGGAGAACATAATCATCGTCATACTGATAAAACTGAGGAAAATCATCAGTATAAAAGACATCATCAAGCACACATGTCATATCAATAGATCTCTCTTCTCCAAGATGATCTATAAGACAATCATTATCAGATCTATAACAATTGGGATAAGAAAGAAGATGTTTTGGATCAGCAATTTGTTCTTCTTCAATTAGCGAGCCATGGGCTTGAACATTATTCTCATTCCTTGTGGTGATCCTCTACATCATCTCTTCTACTGCACTTACCAAAATGTCAAGCTTTACTTCTAGAGATGTCAATTTCTCTAGATCTATGTTTTTCGTCTCTTCTTCATTCAACCTTGCCCTTCGGATCAGCAAATGAGACTCTACATTTACTGCACTGTTCTGTATCTCTTCAAGTGTTGCAAGATTCCTTTCTCTCAGCTGAAACTCCATTTCCGGATCAAAGGCACCTGGATAGTGCAAGAGAGAAAATATAGGAGGAGGCCTTATATCAACTGGCATCGAATAATAAACTTGGTTAAATCTGGCAGAAAACTATTGTACTGTCTCCCCTGGCAGTCTTTTCAGCTGGTTATACTCTTCCATAATCATGAAAAGGTTCTGTCTGATCACCCACCTGTTGAGGAAAGATTTGATGAACTGCTGGAAATCTGAGATGCTCACATCAGGTAGGGCTTTGAACCAACTCTTCACTTTGCCTTACAAAGAAAGAGCAAAAAGCCTTATATTGACATCTTCTTCATAAACTTCAAAAAGGTCTAGAAAAGTCTCAACATTCTGCACATGTTTCTCAGCGTTGACATTCTTACATTCACCGTCAAATCTTGGCAAATATAGATAATAATTTGCAGGGAAAGAATGGAGTATAGAAGGTAAAACAAGAGGTTTATACCTATCTGGGACTATAAAAGGTGTAGGAGTATATACAAGAGCTATGGGATCAGTTTTGTTTTCTTTAGGCTCATTAGTTTGAAGACAGTCATCACCAAATTCAGAAGAAAGGTCTTGATCGAGTTCAAAGGCATGCAAATGTTTGGTATTCACAATCTTCAAAGGGAAGGAATCAAATGCAGGCCGAGGATCTTTTCCCAAACATAGTATACTTTGCAAAGCCTTCTTGACATTCTCGGGAAAAGAGAAGAAATAATTTACAACAGAGAACAAAATGTCTTGGATGAAATTCCAACTTGAATACCTGATCTTTCCATATTGTCCTTTCATGTTTCTGCTGGTCAGGTTCGTCCTCCTGTAGACTCTTTGGATCTGATCTTGAAAATGATTTGGAATCGCCAGGTGAATGATTTCAGCCTTGCTATGTCTGATCATTTTCCACCAACAACAATCAGATATGAACTTGATAGATGTTAATGGGGCAATTTGCAAATCAGATGTTTAGCTTATAAGACTAGACTGGAGATTGACTGAAGCAGCTTTTATCTACTTTCGCTAATGCAAAGCAAGAGCGTTTCGAAGGCTACCTGGCTAACTTCAGGCTCCGTCTATAGTTTATAAAGCAAGAACACTAAAAAACAAATAAAATTTTCTTCCCCGGTATGGTCGCCACTATGTTAGTGCCTAGATTTACCTCAAGCTGAAAAGGTAGGATCGAAGGCCAACATCAAACCACGCTCGGCCTCGTAGCTAGCCCTACGAGGACAGGAGAGGGCTCTCTCCGGGTCAATATCAACAAAAGATGATCTATGGGGCTTGAGATGACTGAAATAAAAACTAATTTTAGGCTAGGTATGAAGTGCAAGGATTTGATGTGATTTTTTGGGGGTTTTGTTGGAATCAAAGGAAAGACAGATTTTGGGGTGCGGGGATTGAGGCTTAGTTCTGCAGAGATCTCGATGGGGCAAGGTAGGTAATTGTTTTAGCACTTAAATTTTAGTGAGATGGAGGGAAAAGATAGGTGAAGGGTTGAAGAGGGCAACGAAAATCATGGATCCTCTTCAAACAGTTGAAAACATCAAACAACTAAAGAAAACTTCAAGTAGAGCATTTCACTTTCAATGAATTATACTTACACTCTTGTTTGTATAGTTCAGAAGAAATAAGATAGATGATGGAATACATAAACAAAATTCACAATTACAAAGAGAAGCACTGTATCAATACAAATTTCCACATGAATCCCAAAGAGTGTTGCAAATCCTGGTCTGTTCCTTAGCCAGAATACTGAAAATAAATGTACAATGAAGCTCAAGGCTTTCTCAAGAGTCCAACCTCTTAAAATGACTGAGAAATTACATGATATAGACAAGCCTAACTCCTTCCCATGCCTCTAGGGTCGAGCTCATCATTCTAGGAGCTGTTTCAACCATATCTAAACAAGGAACTAAAAAATAGGTAAAGAAACAACTTGCCTCTATATGCTAGGAAACTGATTCATTCACTCACATTTCACCTTTTAGTGAATGAATCTACTAAAACAAGTAAAAATGTGCCAAAATTACATCATGGTCATGAAATTACATCATGGTAGATCAAGAGTTACATGAAAAAGTGAAACTAGTCAAAACTAGGTGAATTTCTGAGCTGAAGAGTAAAAAATAGGCCAAAATTCTCTATGCGCCGCGCCCAAAATCTCTATGCATAGCGCAACTTTGGAGCTGATTTTGAGGCCCTTCCTGATGTCAAAATTGAGCTCATGATAGCTCGTTGGAAAGCCCTACCTGTCTACTTTCCCAAACAAGTAGAATTTCTAGAGTTTGTGTCCATTTTCCCCTCCAAATATCCAATCTCCCAAGGCTACTTCTTGTGTGTCAAAATAGGGGCAGTGAGGTCATTTTTGAGTGTTTTTTGACCTTTTGAGGGCTCAAAACCTCCTCAAATTTCTTGGCCATAGATAGGAAAGCATAAATTCTCATGAAAAATCCATAAAGGCAAAGTTTTTTGGATTTTGAGCCCTCTAGCAAAAGTGAGCGCCACGTGGCGCGGCACATAGAGCAGAAAACCCTGTGTTAAAAATTTCTATGCGTAGAACATTTTTGCAGACCAGTTTTGAGGGCCTTATCGGTGTCCAAATTGGGCACAGGATAGCTCATTGGAATTTCCTTGAGTCTACTTTCCAACCCAACTTGAATTTTTCAATTTGGAGTTCATTTTCCCTGTCAAAAGTCAAATCTCCCAAGACTGGTCAAAATGTGCAAAATGAGGCTGCCTCAAGGAAGAGTGATGTTGCAGTCAACTTTGGAAGGTATTCCTAAACTCAAAATTGAGCTCATGATAGCTCATTGGAAAGATAATTGTGTCTAGTTATCATTTGACTCATCAAGCAAGTCATTTTGCAAACCAATCTAGGAGAGAACTTGATTTTCCCAAGGTCACTTCAGAGGTGCATCAATTCTCCCGAGGCAACTGTATCTTTGACATTTCTCTAAAACCATGACACCTGTGTAAAAAGTGAAGGAGGTTTTTCTTCCTTGGCCTATTTTGGACAAAAAAATCTCTCATTTTTTCCAAATTCATCTTTCATTGCTCAGAAACATCATTGGAGTAAAACCTATCCCGATGTGTGGAACAGGGGATTTGTCGAAATGAAGCGAAATGAAGGGGTTAAGGGGCTTCTAAATTCTTGAGAAAATTTTGGGAAGTAGGGAGAGATGTTAGGAAGTAGGGAAAAGTGGAATTTCAAATATTGAGTGAGGGGAAGGGGTCCAAAAAGGCTAAAGACAGGCCCAACCTAGAAAATTATCAAGTTGTAGCAAGAAACTAGGGTTTGTGCGAAAATGAGGAAATTTAGGGATATCAGTGATGGGAAGTGTTTAATAAGGTACATTAATGATAGGGAAAGGTGTATGAACATCAGGATACAAGTTTTACTGATGATTTGACCATCCAAGAGAAATTAGCTTCAAAACCCTAGGAGAGGGAAGTGAACCTTGCCTAGGCACAACCGAAGCATGAACAAGGTGTAAAATGACGCATTGGAACTTGACATGATGATGCCAATCCTCTGAATGATGGTACACTCACCTGAATGGTGATATGAAGCTCTTGGGACAAAAATTAGGGTTTGGGGATTTATGGTTAGGATTTGGGAAAAATGGGAACTTGGGGATAGGGGATTAGTGGATTTAGGGGGTAGGGAAAATTAGGGAATAAGGGAATCAATGGAAAAATGGGGTAAGGGAATAAACTTGGTGTCAAAATAGTGAATCAAAACCCTAGGCAGTAACTTTGTTTGAGGAATTTCAAATGGTAGTGTTTGATCTCTTTAAAGACTCACCATGAAACACACACCATCAAACAATCATCAAACTTGGACAAAGAGAAATGACTAAGGGTAAACCTACTTGGAATAGTGCAAATCCATGCATTTTTGGGCGATTGGAGGGAGTTCTGGAAGTTTTTGGTCTATCTGGCTGTGTGCACTGCACATCCATCCCAATGCGTCGTGCCCAGTGTATGCGCCGCACTCGTGCTTTTTTACACTGTAAATTGAGGCCCAATGCGCCGCACCCGGTGAGTGCGCCGTGCCTCCTACCCAGTGCGCCGCACTGGTCAATTTGGAGCAATTTTCACCCAAAACTCCCACGACCACTTTGCTTTGTTTTCTCTTTGCTCTCCTGCATGTAAATGAACTATTGAAGAACAAGAATATCTCCTATGGCATGGACTTTGATTCTTCATTTGGAAAACCCACTTTTGTAATGTTGCAGACTTTGGCACTTTCACATAACTCTGTTTTTTCTTCCACTTTGGTTTTTGGCTGAATGATGAAATTATGTCTATTTTTGCAGGGATGATTGGCATGTAATTTCAACAAAGGATGACCAGGGTTGCGCCTGAAGAATTGTAGAACTTGAAAACCTTAAAAATTACATATTTATCACAAAAACTAAATTTGACGATTTCTTCTTCAAAACAAAGTTTTGAAGAAGAATCATTCTCGAGCACTATTGATAATGAAAATTTTGGAATGAAAACTTATTGGGGACATCCTCATGTGCTCGCTGACATTATTGGACACTCTGAATACAAAATTTGCGAAACCCTAGACCTAATGATTGACATGACTCTTGGCTGACCAAAAGACCATCCATAATGACTATAAAATTGACTTTTATGAACTTTGATGATTAGACACGAACCAACAGGTACATGACATGAGGCAAATGGGTGAAGAAACCCTTCGTCAGATAATCTATGCTCCTAATGGAATGCAGATGATCGAGCTGAATGAGACACCTAAAAATGAAATGCAACAAAAGAGGTTTTGGTCCCTGACAGAGGGATGAACAGACCGACTCTAACATTATGCACTATATATCTTAGGCCTTCCACCTTGATGTTGCGGAAAATCTCTCCTAAGGTGTTCCTCACCACATGTACAACACTCCAACCGACCAATGCCCTCAACTCTATGTCGTTACTGCTGTTGTGACCCATGTCCCTGTCTAGCTGCATTAAATCTCCTTTTTGTAGAGCCACATTTTCTTTCCCATCTGCATGTTGAGGCCTTGTCCTCTTAGGTTGTGATTTACATCTACCTTTTTCTTTTCCCTTCCATGCATGCTGAGATTCATTCTTACGATTTGATTGCTCATAGAAATGCTTCAGTTTACCAATAACTTCCTCAAGTGATCGAGCCTCATCATACACAATATAATATCTAAATACTAATGGAAAACCACTGACAAATCATTGAAATTTAGCCTTCTCATCAATAAGGTATGGTACATACTTCAATAGGTCTAGAAACTTGGTTGTGTACTCTTCTTCTGTCATTGATCCCGTCTTTAACTCATAGAATTAATTTCCCTTACTGTCATAGTACCTTTTTGACAAGTATTTCTTCCTTAAAATCCTCTTGAATTCCCGCCAGCTCAAGTCATTTGTCTAGATGTCTCTAACCCACTTAACATCTTCCCACCAGATGTTTGTTTTAGCTTTCAAGCTGAAGATAGATATTCTAGCCTCCATGTTATCTGTGTACTCATGCAACTCAAAGAATTTTTTCATCCAAAGTATCCAAGCCTCTAAATCTTCCAGATTCTTCACATCTCCATCAAAAGTAGGTGGTTTTGCTTTCTTGAATTCATCTGGTAAGTATCCTCTATCATTCCTCCTATAAGGATGATAGAGATGATGATCATGATGTCTATCAAAACCAGAACTAGAATAATGCATGTACTCATCACCTCTCCTTTCCGTAGTGTCCATCAACCTGCCATCTCTCACTGTGTCAAATATATCTGACTTGTGTCTACCAGGAGATCTACTACCATATGCTCCGTTAGTCCCATCCTCATGTGCATGGCTGACCTGAAGTGGCCCTTGTCGCTACAATTTTAACAAACTTTGAAGAAGTATATCATTGACCTCTACTTGCTTCTCTTATGCCTGTATGATCCGATCATTATTTTCCTTACAAATCCTTATCTCTTCCTTCAAGCTTCTCAATGTATCAGCCAAATAAGAAGTATGCCCCACACCATGCTGCTCATTTGATGCATAGGGAGATTCTACATAATCTACCACCTTGCTAGCCATTTGATCTTTCTCTTCCTACAATGCATAATATGTCATATAAACCAAATCACAATAAACCAACGTACCTTAGTATAGTTTGGGGAGGATACCTTGTCTGCAAGATCACCAAATCAATGTGATACATGTATAACATAATCATTACAACGTATAGACATTCGCAAATAATTATATCAACACATAATCATCACTCTAGTTGGGATCCATTCATCAATGCAAGGCCATATCAACAATGCATTCTATGACCTCATGCATGACAACAATAATTACTCCATTATACACATCGATACATGCAACCAACAATATGCATAAGCAATGCCTATCCATCTACAAATACACATAAACACATGTAGTCAAACATAATTGATTAGTTGTTGCAATAAACCTACAAGACTGATACATGTAATCAAAATATTCAGAATGTAACTTAACATACAAGGATGTAAGTAGGAGACATAAAATCAACATGTAAGCAACAAAAAGCCATATATAGTTAGTCACATACTCATGAAAAATACAATCCACAAAATCAACATCAATTTCTCCATGATAAACATACTACAATCATAATCCAACATCAAGAAATTGTAACAAGTATATAAGTGTAAGAGGCACACATGCAACTGACATGCATGAATGACTAACACATTCAACCCATCAAGTCTGAGAGTTGAACCATGCTCTGATACCACCCTATAACACCCTCCTCCCACATCCACCCAAGTAACCATGCCAATTAGGGTAAACATGAGACAAGAGGCCACTATGATCAAATTCGACCTCCTATGTGACCTTAAGGAAGTGGAATCGACGAAACATCACACAATGTCATCCAACATCATTAACAAAACCCTTAGGAGACAAGTCAGCCACTCAAACAACTTGTCCCTGGGTCCCATTCATGTTCTGGACTTCCAAGGCCATAGTCTCTCTCATGCTATGGGAAAGGGAGCAACCAGAGACCTAAAGTCACTCTCATAGGCCTGCATGCTAGCGAATATGGACCAAAATTTCCAGTTCTGTGCCAGTGATCCTAGGATTTAAGCCGCTTTTTTAGGCCCAGAGCCCCGACCACTACCTAGAATGGAATGAAAGCTTGAAATCAATAAAAGTATAGTGAAAAAATGAAGCTAAAGAAATAAAGTCAACAAGACCTTAACCAGACCCCTACTAGCCACGACATGCATTTTGTCAAACATATCATTGACATGTAACCTACAGGTGTAAACAGAAGAATTAAGTATAGGGATCTCATACTTATCTAAGAATCGTTATAAACTATTGTTCCCTCATTTCATTCGATGCATATTCATCTATTAGGTCATAGACACATTATCCATTCACATAAAAGTAAAAACATGCTTAGAGCCATACATAGTTGCTATCATAAAATGTGCATATAACCAGTATAATAGGAACATAAATACAATAAACATATCAGTAATCAAATTCCATATATACACCAGTAAATTTACAAACGAAAATCGATGGAATGAATTTCTCATTAATCAATGTAATGAACCAACTGGTGATGGGACTACCACGTTCCACCTAATCATATATTGGTTGAGCCAAGTCTCTCTTCAGCCAATCACTCCTGTGCCACATTCTAAGTGTGAATTTAGGACTCATAGAAACATCAAAAACACTAATCAATGTGGATTCCACCATAGTTGTCTGCCTACACCGTGAGGAATTTGAGTGCCTCCTAGTCTCTCAAGCTTTACTATGCATCTGCAGTCTGATCTAGGTATCACTAGGCCCTACACTGAGACATACTCTCTAGTATTTACTGTGCATTCCATGCCAGAATCACTAGGCACAACAGAGAGAAAATCCACCTCTCGGCTTAACTGTATATCCCATCATTCACTGGCAAGGATTCCTAGGCCCATTGAGGCACACAATATGCCTTTACCACAACCCACAATCTCGTTCAGGGGTTACTAGGCCAATGGCTTCATCCATGCTTAGTTTGGTTCAGGGACCACTGCACCATGTGTTTGTCAATTCAGATATCCACCCCACTTAGCTTCAAATCCAATCTGGCCATCCCACATAAATCGAATGAGAGAACCCATCTCATTAAAGCTATCAAGAAAATGAGAAGGCTAGGCTTAAAATACTGTCATAGCTGGAAAAACCCATGACATGGTAGAAAAGAAACACATGCAATCCCATGCATGCAAAATATAGCAAGGAAAACATACATGCAAGTCGATACCTACAATGAAGCTTGTTGCAGTTGCTTGATCCTACCTTTCCCTGCTTGTTCTTTGCTTCCTCATACCTTCTTTGCCTTTCTTTCTCCAATTCCAAAGTGCTCCAAGAAAACTCTAAGTTTCCAAGAGTATGAGAGACAGAGAGAGAATAATGAAAGAGCTCCAAAGCTAAAATGACAAAAGGTTACCAACTTATCCTCCTTTTTTTGCTAATTTCCATTATTTTCATAAATAATTGTGCCAAAAATGTAATTTTTCCTTTCCAAAGCCTTAGCCAATGCCTTTGAAAATTTTCTTAGCCATAAAAAGAAAAATGAACACCCCTAGGATGTTGTTCCCAACATTCATCTTGGAATAAGTGTCCCATTCATCTGTGGTTGTTGTTTTTTTATCTTTTATTACATGTAAATTTCACCAGGGTTGTTACAAAATTATCCTTCTAGCTCCACCTGTAATACACACCATTCAATCACATGATCAACATATTTCACATACTTCTTAAGCAATGGCACATGGAAAACATCATTAACTTTCACTATTGTGGGCAGTGCAATTCTGTAGGCCAATAGTCCAATCCTCTAAAGATCTCGAAAGGCTCGCAATATTGAGGTATCAGCTTGGCACATGACCCAATCCTCAAGGACCTGTTCTTGGCTTGGTGCACAAGTACACATGCTTCCCAACCTAAAACTCCTTGAATACCCTATGTTGATTTGCATAAATTTTATTCCTATCCTGTGTTGCCTTTGGATTCTTCTTGATAGCCTTCATTTCCTATTCTATCTCTTCCAACAAGTCCGGTCCAGTCAACACCCTATTCACTAGATCACTCCAACTGATAGGAGTATTACAACTCTGCCCATAAAGTGCCTCAAACAAACTCATATTCAAGGACTCTTGATACCCATTGTTATATGCAAACTCAACCAATGGTAGATAGTCTTCCCACTTTCTTTCCTGATGGATGAAATACATTCTCAACATGTCCTCAATAATCCTTTTAACCCTCTCTCTCTGTCCATATATTTGAGGATGACAAGTTGTACTGAAAGACAACTTTGTCCCCAAACCTGCAAACAACTCTTTCCAAAACCTAGAAGTGAACTTGGCATCTCTGTTAGATACAATTTTCTTAGGAACACCATGAAATCTCACTATCTCCTTGATGAATACCTGAGCTACCTCACTAGCTGAATTCGTAGACTTAACTGGAATGAAATGAGCTACCTCACTAACTGAATTCATAGACTTAACTGGAATGAAGTGAGCTACCGTTGTCAACCTATTAACCACAACCATGATAAAATCACGTTGTATAGCTTTCCTTAGAAAACTTGTAATGAAATCAATGGAAATGACCTTCCATTTCCACTCTAGAATTGAAATAGGCTATAATAACCCACTTGGATGCTTACACTCTACTTTTACTTGCTAAAAATGCAAACATCTAACCACAAACACTACCACCTCTTTCTTCAAGTTTGTCCAATGGTAAAACTTCGTCACTATTGTCAATATCTTTTGATATGCCAAGTGACCTGAATATGGCTTAGCATGAAATTCCCACAAGATAAGCTTCTTGAGCTCATTTTTGTCTGACACATAGATCTTGTCCCTAAATCTGACTAATCCATATGTTGTGAGATGATAATCCACATTGTGATCACCTATACCCTGTTTTGGTAACTTGTGCTTAAGAAGCTAGTACCTGACATCCTATTGTCCTGCTTGCAATATCTTCTCTTGCAAGTCTGTCCCATATGATCTCATAACTCTAATGTGATTTACCTGAACTCTCATGCTAATAGCATCTATAACCATGTTCTCTTTACCCTTAATGTTGGCTTGTTGGGGCCTGACCTAGGTTTAGAGATGATTTAGCCAAACAAATCCCGACACTACTGGCCCTCGTGAAAATAGTCCTTGGAGTGTGGACTGAGGTCTCGCCTGAAGTAGTATGGGAGGGTGCTAGAACTAGGTTTCCACACCCTGGAGATGTCTAATGAGTTCAAGTGGTTTGCGGTTCAACCCTGCCTGCACGTCACTACGGGAACTTTCTTGTACCCCGCAGCCTGAGATGTTGCCTTTACACAGCCCTACTTGAGGGTTGAATGTTGTTATTACCCAAGTCCTTACTGATATTCCAACGTTAGTTGATTATCTTAGTCTACTTGCATGCTTTAAGTTACACTTAACAATATACACCATTCATACAGTTGTGTGCAGTAAATAAATAGTATATTTGCAATTTATATCAAACATGCAATAACCCAAGAACAGATACATAGAATTTAGATAAAAATTCTCTTTATTATTCTCTTCCTTGGTTACAGAATCGACTCCACCCTACGCACTTAGCTGTAGGGGTTCGCACACTCAGCTGCGGACTACTAGTCCTCTGCACACTTAGCTGTAGAGCCTTTTCCTACCCTATGACCCAAGACACCATTAGACACTTCTACTCTTGCTCTTCACTTCTACTTCTGCTTCCCTTAGTTATCTTTTACACTTACAAACTCATTCTACTTATACAATCCCATGGTCCGCGGACCATGGGTAGGACGACATTACATTAAAAAGCTAGGACGGACAACCCTATCACTATATCATACATTTCGCGCTCCATGCTCATGATTCGCAAAGTCTTTACAACAATATCAGGTCAAAAATTGGGCTTCTGAGCCCAAAAACATGCCTTGGGGGGATTCCATGCCCAATAGGCCCTCGACACAAACATCGTGACTCGCTCTTGAGTCACTCAGTCGGCACAGTGATCTTGGCGCGGAGTCCCTCTAATTGTTCTCAAACTGTGCTGAGGTCCATAGAACACTAAGATGCTACTTGCTGAATCTACTACATCCGTTGTTCTGAGGCCTCTGTGTCTGGGGTGCTTCTCTACATCAATGTGTGCATCCCCTGCATCTGTGTCAACTTTCCTTTGATGTTTACCGTTATTGTGAAGGCCTTGTCAATCCAAGGTTGAACGCGCACTTTGAGAACTACCTCCTTATGTTGCATCGTGTCCACCTACTCCTTTAAAGCTTTGTCTTGCTGCATCCTTGCAAGCTTCTGGGTGAGGACTACTGTCTATGCAGTTCCTAGGACACTATTGTATTGGTGTTGGAGTTCTTGCGCTTCTGTTTCCAAGTGCTGGATGTTGGGTTCCTCCTGCAGAGTCGTGAGGACCTCAAGTGCTTGTTCCAACATGCTGGTATAGTCTCGTACTACACCTGCAATTTCCTCCACTCCCACTGTGATAGCACTCGCGTGCTATTCTCTGACTTCTAGGGGAGTGGATGGATGTGCCTTTAACTGCAGCTTGGTGATATGAAGATTTAACTCTAGCTAAACTTTTGTCATTTCTTCCCTGGCCTCGCGGACTACTGTTGCTAACCTGTGGATCTGCACTTCCATTGGTAGATCTGCTGGGATGGCCAACTCCAGGACACTGCAACAAGCGTCACCTACCACCTGTACCAACTACTGATTTTGTGACACTAATTCATCATGCTACAAGCTGAGTTATTGCATGTTTATCTTTTGTTCGCTGAGGATTTGGATCGTGCGGGCTCTCCTTAGCGTGCAACTCTTCCATTATCCCATCCTGTACTAGATATAGTGTCTCACGTAGAAGGGCAGCCAAATTAAGGTCATGTCCTTTCATCATGCTAACCAAAAATTGATCGGCCTCATTCAATGTCACTAGGGCCCCTTCCAGCAACACTATTGTGTTTTCCATCCGTGTGCACAACATCTGTTCAGCTGCTGAGGATCCTGCTGCGAGGTGGGTTGAAAGGGTACCCACCTGAGGGGGGTGCACCTGTAACTCCTGCAACTATGCTCTGAGGGCCCCCAACATAGTCTGGTGCTCCTACATAAAATCCTAAAGAGCCTCATTAGTGACATCACACACTATTTCACCGATGTCATGCAAATCACCCTCAGTTAGGGTGATTAGGTCAAAGGCCAATTTCGAGGCCTTGACCTTCTTCCTCAATCCTGCTTGCTCTGTCGGGTGTGGGCACTTCAAATGTGTGGATGTGGTCCCTAGATTTATGCTCCCTTCTGTTGTTTCTTCTTCCTCTGCCTCCTACTCCTGCAAGGGAATTTCTTGGCCCTTACCTGCCTTCGCGGTGGCTTCCTGTGCTGCTACAGCTGCTTCTGCGACTTTCTATGCTGCTGCCCTCTCGACTTCTATAAGTTCTGGGGTGCGCCATTCCGGAGGCCATGTCTCCAAGATAGTGAAAATGGCGTCGTCAGTGCTTATAAAAGGTATCTTTGTCCACTGCTTCATTGGGTCCTTTCGCGCTCTGATAAATATGTTGTGCATGTCTACCTTAAATTCCACAAAACTCTACAAACTATTATACACCGTGGGAAACAAGCATGGCTTCCAGTTGATCCACATTTAGATATTCATCTCCATGAACACCCAGAAGATGTTACTATTGTGTATCCTTTTCACATCCTTCGTGGCCCAAAGCGAAGCGTACTTCGCGACCTCTGGTAAATCTTTGTCAATTGTGGGGAATTGACTATCCTCTGGTAGTTCCCCTGTTATGAGCACTATGGATAACAACAACCACGCATAGTGGAAGCTTTTACCCTGCTCCTGGGATTTTCAACAATTCGTCAAGGATTATGTGCAAATGAATTCAGCCCAGTTAAACTGGAACCCCTCCGTGCACTGCTCGGATAATGCGATTACCAGTGCTGGTACCTCATTTGTGAGGCGCTTTCGCATAACTTTTCTTGCCAGGATTTGGGTTGCTATGTGTACTTATTTTTCCTTGATGCTGGAGATGGCATAGCCCAGCGTCTTCTTCTCTAGTTTATACTTCATCTTCATGGCCTCTGCGAGGGCCAAATCACTACCCTTCCCTTCCAATATGGTCACGGGGTCCTTCCATTTGTATGGTAGCTAGGAAATGTGATGGATTAGGTCTGTCATGATGGGGATAGGCTCCTCCAACCATAGATACTCATCATGCACCAAGGAGAGTAGCTACCTAATGATGAAAATGGCTATTGGGGTGCAGTGGAAATGCAGCACCCATAGTAGGTTCGGTAGCCCGACCTCTTCCACTCTGCGCAGCCATTTCCACGGCTCTAACATTGTCACCACCCCCACGATGCTCTGCTTCATGAGGTTCCTAGTCTCCAAGTGAGGGAACTTCTTGCCATCAGCGAGGACCCAATCTTCAAAATTCATGGTTCGCATGCGGCTCAAGTGTGGGCCTTCAAACACAAGGCCGTCTGGGAGGAGCGGGGTTTGGAGTGAATTCTTGATTTCGTCCAGGTCCTTGGGCACTTTGGCCTTCCCTTTTCGTGGGGAAATATATGCGGACAGTTTTGTCGCAGAGTGTGTAGGTTGAATATCCTCCTCCATGCCTTCGTCTTCTTCCTTTCCAATGATAAGCACCTGTAAATATTATTCTTCCTTATCTGTGTCTATTGTGACAGCTTTCCCCTTCTCTTCCATTGATAGTTTGTTGCGCAATGGGTTCCTTGGGGACACGTGAAAGAGAGCCATTTCTTGCTTAGTCTTCTTGGGTCTAGGTGTACGCGGTGATTTTGGGATCTCTGCCACAACCCCGACACCTTGTGGAAAATCCTCCCCAGTTGGGGTTTGTGCAGCCTCACCTGAGGTTACCTCTTCTATTCCCAAACCATCCTTAGTCGTTGTCATCGTACCTGGGCTATAATCTATCACTCACGAATTAAGGGGCTCAATTAATGCTTGGCTCACAATGCTCAGGGCTCTGTTCAATCGATTAATTCTCAAATGACTAAGTTTTGTTTGTTGGGCATCCATTTGTGTTTTATAGTGCCTTTTGAATTCAAATTCGACTCTTCGCCCCAATTTCGGTTCATTAATGCTTTCTTGACAGCACATTTTCCCAAATCTTGCCCATAAATCACGTCTTAAATGTCCACCACCTGCTCCATTTGGACTCAAGTCGATCATCCCATCGTGAATAGTGAATTCAACAGTCACTTTCTAGCCAATCCACACGGAAGCACAGTCCCCCATGCAGGATCACAGACCTTGTGATTCTCTGCTTCTGCACGCATCTCCAAAATCACGCAACTCCCAGGTAGGATATTTTATAGTCCCGCACTCCCTTCCAATTGCCTGGAGCACTAAGAATGTTCTTCCCCTGGCTACTCAGGTGGTCGTACCACCCATGTGGGGCTCCGTCTTGTCCTCCATCATGGTTCTTGGAGAATCCCCACCTTCTATGGTTGCACACTTCCTTATTTGCAACATGCTACCCTGGTCCCTATGCTTAGCAATATGTGGTCCAAGCCAAGGCATTAGACTAACCAGTTCATGACGATAGTTCTCAAACTTGTGAGTATGATCATACTCACCTTGCCTTAGCATCCTAGTTTTTTCAGCAAGAAACTCTTCCTTTATCTTGTCTTCCAGCTTCTTGACCTTCGCGTCCATCAAAGCACTTTTCTCTCTTAACTGCACCCTTTATTTTTCAAGTTCACGAAGCGTAAGGTTTCCTTGTTGGATTTCTTCCTCAAGTCTCATGTGTTTTTTCTTTGGCAGCTGTGTGATTCCTTCTTTCTGGGCTTCACAAACTGTCATATCTACGGATGTTGCCATGTGCGGACTAGGCATTTCATGCTCCATAGGGATTACAGCATTTGCTTCAAACTTCAACATCAAAAGTTCTCATACGGTCAAGGTTTTGCACATGGTCCAATAAGCCCAAAGGACCATTGGTACGCGTAGTTCCCAGTCAGCGCATCTCACATGGTGGACCTTGTTCAATACTCCATACACTTTGTCAAAGGCTTCCATGCTGATAATCTTTGGCACACTTGGTCTTATCATACTTCTTCATTCGCGCCATCGTCTTGCCTGCTCCTACTTGTCGGTCCCATTTCCTATCGTGAGGACGGTGCGCGTTCGTACAGGCTGTGTACCATATGCTTGTACCCATCTGGAGAGGTGGACACGTAGGCTATTTCATCCATCATACCTGGCTTTCATCTGCATCTGAAGCTTTCCAAACTATATGAGCATCATCCTTCTAAATTCCCACTAGTCCTCAAAATTCTGTTGGTGCGTACCCCACCACTTGGCAAGCGTAGCGTGCAGTACCCATTTTAGAGCATCGAATCGTTGCTATTCTGGCACTTCTTTCTCAAACTTGTTCAGGAAATCATCCATCGTTATCAACCTATCATACATAGGCAGATCTCTTACCTCTGTTGTCACACAGCGCAATGACCTTATCATCATGTTGCAGTTGAGTGTGGTTACCTTGTGTAACCAATTCTACCATCGTTCTATTTCCTCGTATGAATCTGGGGTGTAGGAGCTTTTGCGCTCCCACGAAATCCTACCATCCATTGTAGGATTCACCCAATCCTATTACTGAGAGGTTATCTTGTAGATATAGTCTAGATCGTCGTCTCTCTCATCATCATGTACTGGCTCTGTGTAGCACGATCCTTCCGCAAGGTCTAAAGGCACCACTACGCGTAGTGACTTTTTCTCAAAAATCATCTTGCGCTTCTTTATATTTATCACTCCATTCATGTTAGTGGCCCAATCTATTCCCAGTAGTGCGGGATAGGGATTTTTGTCATCAAAAATCTCTATCACTTCGAAATCTACAAGCGCACTCGCACCTTCAAAATCTGCAAGTGCACTTGCACCTTTGATATCTTTCATTATTCCCTGCAATCTTCCCATCGGTAGGATATTTTGTTGGTTTGCCATTCGCAATTGAATAGGATACCATTGCAATGTGGGCCTGCCCATGTGATCCCATGTCTGCTTTGGCAGGACATTCGCGTCTAATCCTAGATCCAAAATCACTTGATCCATTTCATATTCTCCGATTTGCGTAGTCAATCTCATCTACCTTGCTATTTGTGTTGTGTGTTTCCCGGGCTTTCAGACTACGCAAGGTTCCCCTGATCCAACACATATAGTGATGAGTTCTTACATCCCTTTCACTGCTTTGATGTCACGTAGTAGCTTCATGCATGTCTCTAGAAAGGTAGTGAGATTTGATGGGTCCATCTCCAGTTCTAGTTTGTCTTTACTACTTGAAGTGGAGGCCTCTGTGAAGCTCTTCTTAGCTTCCATGAATGTCTCCTTCACGCTCTCCAAATCAAACTTTGGTTCCTTTGTTGGAGCCTTGTGAACCTAGGCACTTTCTTCATGCTACTTGCCCTTGCCATCTCCTATCATGATACCACTTCGGAGCACGATGTTTACATTTGGGTCCTCATCATGCGGCTCATACCTCATCATTTGCAAGTTTTGAGTCGAGGGAGGCTGGAGTGTTCCTTTATCGTGCAACCTGTCTATCACTGTGGGGCAATCCTCTGTCTCATAATCAAACTGGGTACAGTATAAACATGATGCTCTCGTCAAATTTGTATAATCATGGGCGTAATGCTCGGGCCCTCTGTAATTCTAACAAATCAGTTGTCCGCGACCCCATCCTGGTCCCATTCCACCTCGACCTCGTTCGCACCCCTGAAATCTAGTACACACCACCCCTGAATTTTGATCAAGGGCTCGTGTTTCAATATGAACTCTATAGGTAGGAGTTCGGTCCATCATCAATTCATAACTTCTGCAAGTGCGCTCATGATGGCCTACTGACCTACAGAAATTACAAAACAATTGTTGGGACGTCTACATATACTTCTGTAATAGGTGGAAGTTATCTATAGGATGCTTCCCTCTTATCTAAAAAATCGAACACCATAATATAGGCACCATGCTCAGTCCTTCTTGTGCCTCTGGTCTCAATGGCATCGACCCTCCTCCCTCCAGGTAGTTTGAGAAGACTAGACAATGGTCCTTGTCATGTCCTTGGCCTTTGCACTTTATGCACCATACCTCCTCGCACGCTTCTGGGTGGGTTGTCCTACCTTGTTTCAAGCTCTACATATCTAGACACAAGTTCTTCAATTGCACGTGAATCTGTTGGACTCCCAGGTTAGGATCTTGCATTGAGGTCTCGTGCAGTCTCATTGTGATCTCCAAAACTTCGGCCTGAGTGGATAGCTTCTGCTGTGACAGCGTGGTCCTTAGATGCGACATTAATGATGCTATGAACCATGCTCGGTGCTGCGCATCTGTTAAGGTCATATTGGCTTCATGAATCATACCCTTCAGTCTCTGATCTAGCTCCTAGGGGGTCTCACCTGGAAGCATTATTATTTCTTTAAACCTGATAATCGACTATGTCTCCAATTTTGGCCCGCTAAATTCCTTGTTTAGTGTAACTTGGATATCCACTATTCCTAAATTTGGATTGTCATTGGAATGCTTAATCTACCATGTCAGTGTGCAATCCTACAAGGCACTGACCAACGTTGCTTTCTTTATGTTGTCATCCGTGACCCCTTGCGCTTCCCATACAGCCTTTACCACAAACCAAAATTGGCCCGGATCTTCATTCCCTACTCCTTTGAACACCGACAACTTTATTGCACTCGCCATATTGAACTGTGGTGGTGGCAGAGGTGGTGTGGGTGGAGATGTGGGTGAAGATGGTGAAACTGGTGCTGGTGTAGGTGGGGGTAGTATGTGCAGAATTCTCTGCCTTATTAGACTAATCGCGCTTCTTGATGAAACTTTCGCGAGCTCTTCCTCACTTTCTCGTCGAGGTGAAATCAAGGGGCTCGTTTCTATCTCTGTGCTACCTTCATATCTATAGATCCTCCCACTTCACATAGCCCCAAACATCAATTGATTCACATAACCTGCTTTTCACATAGTAGCATCTTAATCCAAGTGTTCAAAGATTTAACATATTTACTTTGCGATCCTTTGAGGAAGCGTCTTTCCACCTCACTGTAGTTGACTAAAGTGTCTACCGCGAACTTGGTGATAAACCCTCCTATAATTTGATCAAGCCAATGGTCCACAGCGTGCAAGATCTTATCTTTTGATGCTTCTAGTCTGCGCACCAACTCTGGAGTCCACACAATAATTTTGTCAAGCATACACCTTCCTTGACTATCTTCTAACTTCACGATCCACTCATACAACTTAGAGGGGAAGGACGCAAATAAAATTTCATGGATTTCCGTATATAAGTAGTGCTCTAACCACTCTTCCTTCGATACTCACGGATTCCTATTTTCCTGTGCCGTGAACTCGTGAATTTTTCCATCCATCCACTCTTCAATTTCCTTCTTTGTTGGATTCCAGTGACACGACATCGAACATCTCTTATGTAGATCTCGATCCTAGCAATAGAACAATTTGTTGGCTTGTTGGGGCCTGACCCAGGTTCAGAGGTGATTTAGCCAAACAAATCCTAGTACTACTGGTCCTTTTAGCAATAATCCATAGAGCGTGGACTGAGGTCTCACCTGAAGTAGTATGGGAGGGTGCTAGAACCAAGTTTCTGCACCCTAGAGATGTTTGGTGAGTTCAAGTGGTCCGTGGTTCGACCCTGTGTGCACGTCGCTACGAGCACTTTCCCATACCTCGCAGCCTGAGATGCTGCCTTTGCGCAGCCCTACTCAGGGGCAGAATGTTGTTATTACCCAAGTCCTTATTGACATTCCAATGTTAGTTGATTATCTTAGTCTACTTGCATGCTTTAAGTTACACTTAGCAATATACACCATTCATACAGTTGCGTGCAGTAAATAAATAGTATATTTGCAATTTATATCAAACATGCAATAACCCAAGAACAGATACACATAATTTAGATAAAACTTCTCTTTATTATTCTCTTCCTTGGTTACAGGCTCAACTCTGCCCTACGCACTCAGCTGCAGGGGCCCACGCACTCAACTGCAAAGCCTTTTCCTACCCTATGACCCAAGACACCCTTAGACACTTTGACTCTTGCTCTTCACTTCTACTTCTACTTCCCTTAGTTATCTTTTACATTTAGAGCCTTGCTCTATTTATACAATCCCATGGTTTGCAGATCATGGGCAGGCTGACATTACAATACTAGGGTGGAAAACCTTGTGACTCTATCATACATTTCGCGCTTAGCGCCCGCAATTCGAGGAGTCTTTACAACAATATCGGGTCAAAACTTGGGCTTTTGAGCCCCAAAACATGCCTTGGGGGGATTCCATGCCCAACACTTAATGTACCTCATCTCGAAGTCAAAATCATTGAGTGTAGCTAACCACCTAGGTTTCTTGGCATTCAGATTAGGTTGGAAAAAAAAAGTACCTCAACCCACTATGATTTCTCATCAAGATGAAATTGCTACCAAGAATATAGTGTCTCCACATCTTCAATGCATGAATAATTGCTTCTAGTTAAAGATCATGAGTCACATAGCTCTATGCATGCTCATTCAATTTCCTTCACTCATAGCATACCAATTGTCCTTCTTACATCAGGACTCCACCAAGTCCTCTCTTGCAAGCATTTGTACACACCACGAATTTTTTTTTCTAGATCTGCAAAATTTAGAACTATTCAAAACTAGCTGCACATTCCTCTGTCCTTTCAAAATTATTCCTTTTTCTCTACAAGGATGTAATGGCATAGGAAATACATGAGAATTTCCTGATGAACCACCTATAATAACTTGCTAGTCCCATGAATGATCTGACGTCATCCACATTCCTAGGGGTTTCCCACTTTGTGATGGCTCTGATCTTTTCTGGGTCCATTTCTATACCTTCCTTGGAAACCACATGCCCCAAATAATGAACTTATATCTAAAAGAAACCACATTTACTAAGCTTGGAATGCAACTGATGTTCTATTAGTAATCTCAACACTACTGCTAGATGTTCCGCGTGCTCTTCCTCATTCTTAGAATATAGAAATATGTCATCAATGAATACTATCACAAACTCGTCCAGATAAGGACACAACATACTATTCATCAAACACATGAAAGTATTTGGAGCATTAGTCAAACCAAAAGGAACCACAACAAAATCATAATTCCCATAACTGGTCTAGAAAGTAGTCTTATAGATGTCCTCTTCTTTGATGTGTACCTGATGATACAATGATCTCAAATCAATCTTCGAAAACACTATTTATCCCTTCAACTAATCAAACAAGTCATCAATATGTGCCAATGGCTACCTGTTCTTAACCGTCACCTTGTTCAACTGCCTGTAATAAATGCACAACCTGAGAGTAACATCCTTATTCTTCACAAACAACACTAGTGCACCCCAAGGTGACATACTTTGCCTAATGTATCCCTTTTCAAGTGTTTCTTTCAACTGCAACTTTAGTTCCACCAACTCCGATGTGCTCATACTATAAGGTGCCTTTGATGTTGGTGTTGCTCCTCACATCAACTCAATAGAAAATTCCACTTCACTATGAGGTGCTAACTCTAAGGTATCTACTAGAAATACATCTTGAAATTGATGCAAAATGTGATACCTCTTGAATACTTTCGCATCCTCAACATCCTTTCCATTTTCACTAGAAACATAAACTGCAAAGAATACACATCCTTCCCTACTATTGTGCTTTGTCTGCATAATTGTGACCATCCTCACTGATGTAGGCTTCTTCTTACCCTGTAAGATTCTCCTCTCTCCATCATCATCCATTGAGCACTAAATAGCCTTATCATATAAATCTACCTTAGTCATTTGAATGTACAACTAATCCATACCCAACAACATATTTTATGATCGCAACATAAACACATTTAGATGCACTGATGTAGAAATGTCATTCAACTAAAATGCATAAGATATTACCCAATGATGAACTCTTTTCTTGATACTTATAGCCAACTGCACCAACCAAGATTCTACATGCACTTATTTAATCAAATGACACTTATCCACCAGGTCAAGACTGATATAACTTATTGATGGTGCTGAAAATATGTCAACCAAGGGGGTCTCCCTGATGTGAAGTCTGAATTATACCTCACACTATTTGGAATTGGAGCCCAATCCGAGATATCAACCCAACTACCGTATATTCTTATAGGTTTTCCTTGGCTATAAAGTTAAGCACAAGATATTTATGCATAGGTAATCTCAAATCAGCAAGTGAGTATGCCTAGTGAGTGTTCAGCTGTATGTGTGTCAAGATTCTTCTACTGTGGAGGGAAAGGAAAGTGAGCCTCTAGGAGATAGGTAATAGTACCACCCTAGTAGAGACACACACACATAAAAAATATCCATCTAACATCTAGCATAATAGTCCACAGAGATGTGACATTCATTACAATCATTATAAACAAGAAATATTTGTCTAACATCCAACGAAATACTCCAGAAGTATGTGAAAATTATAACAACCATTACAACACATTCACAATTAGATAAGCACTAAAATAACTGAAATAGTTCAACTACTTTAGTACAGGTGAAAGAAAACATGAATCATAAATACTCATATAACAATCTTACAAATATTCACAATCCATGCATGAAAATGTGTTGGCCATCGGGCTTCTGATATTAAGTAAAAGTTCCAAGAAACATGTATAAAATGAACACCACTAGCTCCAACAGTGGAGCGTTGGAGCCACTACTTGCTCCCAAAAATAACTAGATTGTCTCTTTAATGCCTTGTGGGAGGAGCCAAGGTGAAAAGTCCTTTTCTCATATAATGGGGGTGTATATATAACCAATGGGGTGATGCTTCACCTCCCTTATAACTCTTTGACTACCCTAATGACTGTTTTACTTCCTTTGAATTTTCAACTTTACATGACTCTTCATCTTTTGTACATGTCCTTTGGACTTTCACTTTACAATACATTTTCAAATAAGAAATTACATAATCCACAAGAATGATGTGGCATATGACCACCGATGACATGACATGACATGGCATGACACTCCTGACAAGGACTTCATGATGACATGTAAATGTCAAGCCATTCTTATTGCTCCTTTGTTTTCAACAAGAGATGTGCTATGCTTCATCTTCATGAGAGATATGCTTTGTTCTTCATATCCACCCTTTAAAGGGTTGTGAATTAGATGGAGTCTTCATGCAATCAAAATATTTGGTCTTATGTTCCTTCATATTCTCTCCTAGTGATCATATTATCTCTTCAACTCCATATGTGTCTTCTAGCATTTCCTCCTTCACCACCTCCTTCTTCATCATCTTGCCATAACAAGATAGAGTACCTGCATTTGAAATCCACTCATGACAAGACGACATCAATATGATAAACCCCTAGTCTCAGATGTTGTATGATGATTCACTGATTAAGCTAGAACTGGGTGACAGGTTGAGGGAGAGGCTCAGTGACTATGTAGTTGTGTAGCTCAGGAAGTCAGGGGTAAAGCTTGAGCCTTGAGACTGCATAATGCATAGTTTAGGCTGGAATGGGCAAGAAAATTACATAGTTTTGGGAGTCAATGAGCCAAGATGAGGATTTTTTCACTGTTTTAGTGAACTGCGCAATTCTAGAAGGTAGAGGAGGCCAGGTGACTGTGCAATTGTGTAGCTTAGAATGTCAAGGTATGGGTTTGAGGTCTGAGACTAGGCAATGCATAGTTTAGGCCTGGTTGGAGGGCATGATTGCGCAATTTTGGATGCCAAGGCTTAGGATTGAGCATTAAAATTATGAAATGCACAACATTGGAAGGAAAATAGGCCAAGTGATTCCATAGTTGCAATGTTTAGTAGGTCAATACTGAGGCTTGAGGATTGATACTGCGCAATGTATAGTTCTGACTTGGTTGGAGAGAAAGATTGCTCAGTTCTGAGACTCAAGGGCTGGGCTTGATCATTGAGGTTATGAAATGTGCAGTTATAGGAGGAATAGATTGTGCATTGTGGAGTGAAAGGAGACAAGGTTGCTACTTAAGGACTGAGACTGCGCAGTGCACAGTTCAGGAGGATTGGATGAGGTTGAGTGGTCAGCTCAAGAGTTTTTCCAATTTTGACTAAGTGTTGGATTAGTGAGATGAAGTTGAATAAAAGCAAGACTTGAACATGATCACACACTTATTTCACTTGATGAAACAACACAGAACACATGAACAACATACTTTCCTCAATGAAAAAACATTGCAGCAACCCATTCCAAGTGCGACAGTAACAATACACTTTGCGATGACAATGATGGCACTTGTGCGAAAATGCATGAAAATTTTGAAATGGGTGTGGAACATGTATAAATGATATGAAAAACTCATTATCACAAAAATTTCCCCTTTAAATAAACCAAAACTCCACTTTCCATGATAAGTGGCAATTTGTACACCAAAAGACAAAACTTGCTATATGGAAATAAAAGTGTGAACGACACTTGCAATATGCAAATGACAATGAAAACAACACATTTTGGGGAAAACATAACATGAAAATGACACTAATTAAAGGGAAATAAAGTGAAAGTGGCATCCGAAAACATGAAAATGACACTCGCGAAAATAAATATGTGTGAAGCGATAGTTTACAAAACTCACCAAAATATAAGTACAAACGCAACTAGAAGTGAGAAATTGTCAATGTTAGTGAACATTGACTATCGACATGTATTGGACATCACATAGGAACAATCTTGATGGATCATGCCTTGCTCGTTCAAGCTTGTGTAAAATAATGCACTCATGCACTTGTTACAGACTGAGCATGTGTGAGAAAGTAACTTCAACACGTCCAATACATTGAAGCAATCTCAAAAGCATCAACTGACCAAGAAGTAAATATGGAAAAACCAGTAATGAGATTGACATGAGGCTTCAAAATTTCAGTGTAGCCAAAATTTTGGAGGGTGTTTGTCGCAATGAAAACACTTTGCAACACACTGGTAGAAAGCCAACTTCTCTGCCTTAGTCAATCCTTTCGTGCATGGTCTAGTTGTTGAGGGAGTATTGATTCATCATTCATATTACCATGGATTCCTCATTTACCCCATGCATAAACATAGCCCCTTTCATTCCTTTACTTGGTTAAACACAAACATAAGGTCAGTGATCACACAATGTTTTGAATCAATAAAGGGTAATGAAGTTCACAAGCTTTATATTTTCATAGTGTAGTTTTTCATCTCTGGTGTTGCTCCGCTACCAACAGGGCCGAACAATACCTTGGCAGAGTGACTTTAGGAACACAAACATTTCTCCTCATCCAATGAGCCTAGACAGTACCCCGTTGAAGTTATTTGCTTCACCTATCTGCACAAGAAGCCTTTCTCTTCTTTCACCTTTATTTATTTATTTATAGAGGAATGTGCATTGACACTTATTTATTTCATGGGCAGAAGAGGGACCCTGACTTATTGAGAGTAAGAGAGGTTGTACCTTTAGAGAAGCATATATAAGGCCTCTAATATTGGTTTTCACATTTATATTTTCCCCTTTCCCTTCTCTACTTGATAGGATCAACCTGGAAAAATTGAAACATAATGGTCGAGTGTGGGCATGAGGTTTTCCATAATATACATGGAGATCATGGTTTGACACATGGCATTCCTAATGCAAGGATCGTATTTTCTGTCAAAACATCATCGACCAAAAGGTGTAACTAAGAAGGAAGAAGGATGGAGAGTTAGCCAAATGTTGCAGTATCACAAAGTCCTTCTCTATTTTTCCACATTGTCCTTTCGAGGCCAAATATTACACCTTTCATGCAAATTCTTATCAACAGAACATAACATAAAAGACACGACACAATAAGGAAGCAAAACCAAAGAAAAAACAAAGGAGGCTAAACCAAACATAGTGAAAGACAGAAGTAATAAAATTCAAGAAAGACTAAAGAGAACAAGTGTGGAATGAGTGCAAGATACAAGGAAGTTAGAATGTAGCAAATCCTACTCCTAACCTAGCAACTAGGAGATCGGGGTCACGTATAATGAAATTTCCAATGTATCCACTGTAGTTGTTCCTGATCTGCAATGAGAAATATATAATCAATTAAAAAAGATATAAAGTAATGTGCAAAAGAAGAGATGAGAGCTTGAAGAACTTGCACAACAAAAGGAAGGTCTTTCCGGTGGGCAGAAAGATGTGCCACAACCACTAGTTTTATCCAGTTCACATTCTTACATTTTCAATGGAAACCATAATCAGAAAAAACCTCGAAAACTTCTTGCGAATGCACCTTCTTTCGTGTCATCCTACTCAGAAAGCATGAGAAAAGGTTGAAAAATGTTCTTTGCAATGGAGAATTTCAAGTAAGATTTCTCCAACAATTCATCAATTGGATCATGAAATTCGAAACAATCCTTTTGCATGTCCTGAAATATTTGAAATAATGAATCTTCAATTAAAATCATAGGATCAGGATGAGAATCTTGTGATGGAAAATAGATCAGATCATATTCAGAAGACTTGTCAAGATAGTGAGGACCTTACATAACCATCAGCAAAGGCTGAAGTACCTCAACTGCTTGACAAGTATTTGAATGGTGAGATAAACCATAAATATGAATAAATGTGAAACAACTATCATCAAATATATTGGTGGAAAAATGATAAAACAAATGAAAGTTAATATATGATAAGATGGATAGATTAAAGAATCAGATTCCGAGTTAGTAGTTACTAAAGATAAATAAATTTGAACAACTCTATGAATCCTATGAAAGATTGAACCAACTTCCTCGCAAGCTGAATGTGAACAACCATTTTCTTGTAACTAGTGACAAATTGTATAAGCTTCATAATCATCAAAATAATTTAAAAGGGATTCCAGAACAAAAAACACATGAGATCAGTTAGGACATAGTGAGTAGAGAAAAATTTGATTTGCATGATAACTCATGCATTCATTATCACTCAAGAATATTTTAGGTGTGATGAAGGGAAATATTTGCAACACAACATTCACAAGAAAAACTAGGAGATGACTATTAAGAAATGAATATGATGGGCATGATCCCTTTGTCCAAAGATAGTCTTTGAAATGATCAACTTTGCAATTCCATGATTCTATGATAGATAAAAATTCCAAATTCGAGTTTGATGCGAGAGATTTGCATGAAGATGGATCAGCTGAAGAATATTCTTGAATCTAATCAGAAACAAAATATCAAAAGTTTGAAATATTACATCCGAGATACCAAACATATTTCAAAAAGAGATTTACATTGATTGAAACCATAAAAGAGAATGATTGTGCCATAGAAACTAGATCTAATTTAGTTTGGGGGGCTTACTATTGCAAAATCAAATTAGTTATATTATAAGGGTTTGATTATCCTTTCTTGATAATTACTTTTGAGTGTGTTGGATTATTTAACTTCTTTATTATCTTATCTTTCATCAAGGAATTACCATATTACGTGTGTATGAAGATCACAAAACAAGAGACATAGAATGTAGGCACTATGCCAGGGAAAAAACCCCCTTAAGGGAAAACCCAATCAATAAATTCTTCCTTTTAATAGTATTCTTTAAGACTCTTCACCCTAGACAAAGACCAGAAATTCCCTCCAAACCAAGTCAGCCTCCCATATCTTTGACTCCTTTCCAACAATTTGGACTAGGAAGCAGCTTCCAACATCAGGTAGTGTTCAAGAAAAGTGAACTTGAAGACTTCGATCTCCCAATGCAGTTTTTTGGTTGCATGTCAATGCTAACTGAAATTGCACATTGTGCAGTTTTAGTCCTCAGCAGGCCAGGCTGGACTATGCATTGCAAAGTTCCAGTAGTTAGTCAGCCTCCCAACAACCCAAACTATGCCTTGCACAATTTTCACAATTAGTCTCCTGACCTCCCGGCGGAAATTGCACAACCTTCATGATCAGTCACACAAGTATGTTGCAAGTCAGTTCTCAAGCTTGTTTCGGTTTTCAACTAATAGATTGCTTGCCATGAGTGTTGCTATGTATACAGGCATCATAGATGTTCGTATGTCTCTTAGTAGAACAATTATAATGGCCTTCAGGAGAGTAGAGTCAAAGGACATCATTGAGAGAACAACATGGGTTGCATCCAAGCAAGTGTTTATGAGCTTACCTACCTATGAAGACATCAAGTTGTTCATGGACAAGGACATGAAGATAAGATGGCAACAACATCACAGTAAGCAGCACCATCAGGAGCAGCAAAGGCAAAATACCTGCACGCAAAAAAATCAAGAGGAAGGATGTTGACAACACAGAGGCAGAAAATAGTTGCAAGCTCGAGCAGATCCACTTGTGATGAAAGCAACTTTGGAGATTCAAGCTATGAGGTGATGGCGTGACCTGAAGATCATGTGAAGACAAAGAATGGAACAGAGGAGGAGTTGCATGTGCTGAAGCAACAACTTAAGGAAGAACATGGGCTGCATAGACGAGAGAATGAGTTGTAATAGGAACATGTACAACAACGAGTGCAACATGCACTCATGGATGAAAATACACATGTACAGGTTATAGATCCATCCTAGCAGCTGGCATGGAGCAGACATGGTGAGTAGTGTTGCTGATCGTATGCAAGGGAATTTAGTAGCATGCGTGTCATTGTGTGCATGCATGCGACCTAACCCATTTGGCACACACACTAAGGCAAAGACAAGAAGCAAGTTCCACTGAAGCTAAACATGCAGTTGATAGTTGATGTGCATGACCACTAGCAAACATTGGAAGATCAACACAAACCACATGCATTAGTGTGTTGTTGGTTCAGCCGCACCCAAGAAGACCATGCACATGTTAGTAGACGAGTTGGATGGAGGATCCATACCAATGAATTGAGATGCAACAGAGGCAAGAGTTCACTTCAACAAGATGTCACCATGGAGTGCATGCACACCATCACGGATGACCAAGCTTGGCATCAGCGCACCACCTTCACCATCACAAACATGTCAAAACGTTGGTCTCACCACAATGGACTGAGTGTCAGTGACTTCTTGCATGACTTTCTCGAGTCATATTGTCTCACATGGGTAGATGTGCATTGTAATGTAACATCTTTTCAAGTGGAAGTTCAAGTGTCGATAGTTGGATGTAATAGTCATAGAGTAGATGAAGAGTCATGAGGTTTAGATGAACTGTCACAAAGGGGAATGTCAAGGGTCACCCCACCCTTTGCTATAAATAGAACCACATAATTAAATTTAAAGGCTTTTGGTCAGCCAAGCTTCCGATAGGACTATCCTAGAGAGAGCTTGGACAATATTGTAATGAGCCTTGGCTTCTCCACTGCGCAGAGCTAGTATATCTCTTTCGAGGAGCAGGCAGTTGTGGTTGTAATGTTCCGTTGCGGAACTAGTGGTTAGACATGGATGTATTTTATGACTAGAACTTACACTTCTTAATATAATAGAGCCAACACATTTCATGCATATGTTTTATTATATTCTATGCTATCTGGTTTACTCTAAATGATATATGTATTTTTTTGCCTACACATACATGAATGGACTATTCTGTATAAGTATGTATGAACCTTTCTGAAACATGTTGTTGGTTTAATCATCACTTTGGATTGCTAGCTAACTTTCCTTCCATGTTGTGATGCATATTTTCTTCTGTGTTTCCTTCTTAACTCTATGCTATCAAAATTTTCCAAGGGGCGCACTCATCTCAACCCCCATGTGTTAGAACCTCTCATCCACCTTCCTTGGCTTGCTACAGCTATCACACCCTTACTACCAACAGAGATATCTTACTTGCCTATGTGCAAAATCGTGGTCAAGGAATTACCTTATGACCCACTATTGGGACTCCTACACCAAATGGTCTAAGGTCTAATTGGGACTTCTTATCGGGAGATCCCCTTCCATGTTAGCAGGTCCAACACTGTCAACAGTCCCCATCGCTGCCCTGTGTAGATAGATCTTGTTCATTAGTGTGTTGCAAAGCTAATTTGTTTCTTACTTCAGTGTCTTGTGTTTCCTTCTCAACCTGCTCTTTAGCAGCGCACTCCTTTGCAGCCTGCTCTTTCTCTGTAGCTACCTTAGTAGCATCTTCTTTTTTCTTATTTTGGGTAGCCTTCTCCTGCGTGATTACCTGTTCTTGTTCTTTCTTCTTTTTCGCAGCAGAGGTTTGCATGAAGGAGATTTCTTCTGCTTTGTTGGTTGCAAAATCCAGATGGGTAGGCTTGCACCACTCTTCTTGCCATCCACCCACAACCTCTTGTACATCTGTGTCGGCCACTAAGTAAGGTAGCTTGTACCATACTTCTTGAGGGTCCTTCCTTGCAAGGATCCAAACATTGTGAAAGTTTGCCTTAAATTCTGTGAAGCTCTCAGCTGCTCGAATAAGGTGAGAGATAACCTTTGCCTCTGGTTTACATCCATGTGGATGACCATCTCCATGAATATCTAGAATACCTTGGATTATGTACTTTTTGCTGCATCTTTTGTCTACCACAGTGAAGCAAACTTCACTGTTTCTGGGAGGGTCTCATTCAACAGAGGGAGCTCACTATCCTCCGAAAGCCTTTAGGCCACCAAAACTATTAGCAATAAGAGCCAAGCATAGTGGAATGATTGGCTCTTCTCTTGCTTTTCGTGATAGTTAGCTAAAAATTAATTACATAGATATTGGGCCCAATTATACTGGACCTCATTCGCACACTGCACTGCTAGTGAAATGACCAACATGGGCACCTCATCCACATGGCACTTCCACATTGTATTTCCTGCAAGGATCTGTGCAGAAAACTGTATTTCCTGGTCTGTTATGGAGCGGATAGAATATCACGATTTCCATTTACCACCCCATACTCGGTCTTTATGTGGTCTGCAAGTTGTTTTTCTAGGGATTTGCCCACAAACTCCTTTGCTAGGTTCGGTCCTTTATATGGGAGCTTAGTAATCCTGTGGATTAATATATCCGTGATTAATATATACGAATAGCATGTGTAAAAGCCTCGCCAGCTGAACTCCGTGAACCCATTTCATTGGTTCCAACTTCGTAACCCTTGTATCTTCATAGTATATGCGAGAAATATACTGATTTTTCACTAAGTGTGGGAACTTTTCCTGGTCATCGGGGTCCTAATCTTCCATCTTTAACACTGGTATGTGCGTTAAGAGTGTGCCCTCAAAGGGAACTTCCACTGGGATCAATGGCGTAGCAACTGAAAGTTTGTTGCAATCAAGGTCTTTGTTCACCTTCTTCTATCCTCTTTGCAGAGGAACATATGCTAGAAGCATAGTGATTGGCTCCGTGTCTTCGGCCTCCAAATCCTCAATCCCCTAGTGGATTTCCTCTTTGTCTATATCTAAGGGGACAAAAGGTTGCTTCTGCTTTTCCATTTTTCCCTTCTTCCACAACTCCCTTGCATGCTTTCTAGGTGATTGACACACCGGTTTGACGACCAATTTCTTTTTCTTCTACTTAGATGCAAACTACATTACCCTAGGCAACCTTGGTGCTGTAGGTACTGCTGGTGTAGTTTCAATGCCCGTAGTTTCTAGAGCTGGGGCTTTAGACACCATGACCTTAAAACTCATAAGTTCAAATATCCTTTTCACAGAAATTCGGCGCACTATATAAGAATGATGAGCTAGCCCCAGGTACTTGATCAAAACCTCCCAATCCTCTCAATACATGTAAGAAATTGCTAGGAAACAAAGTTTTTCTTTGCAAACCAACATGACATATTTATATCAATTTTCGGATTCAACTCCAACCGTTCCCTCCATAACTTCATCATAAAATACACCTTTGGCAGAATATTTTCAAATATTTTCACCTTAATTTATGCCTACCAGCTCCTCCTAACTATATTTTCACAGTCTAGTCAGCTACTGTGACTCCAATGAATGTTTTTGGCATGGGTTGTGTGGCACCCTCCTCCATGGCTCAATGTCCTAAGTGCAACACCCTCATTAATATTCACATAACTTATTTGTTTCCTTGTCCTCCTAGTTGGGCAGTGTAGTTTACTGTCCCACACTCCCTTGCAACTGCCTAGAGCACTAAGACTATCCTACAGTGATATAGTCATTGGACAGGGCCAAGGTCCCTGTATACAGCTTCAGTTAGCTCCCATTCACTTTTCCCATCAAAGGTTCACCATTCAACTTTGTGAGCTAAACTACGCCACCCTATGTAATTTCCTTGACAATATATGGTCCTAACCAATGCATATAGAATGTACACGAAAATTTGGTGAACTTGTTATCATATAACAACACAAGATCATTGATATTGAAAGTATGAAGCTTGATATGGCAATCATGCCATGCTTTTTTGTGTTCCTTCTGTACTTGTTGGCGCCAGAAACCGATCCTCTTCTAACTCCATTAGCTGCGCGAGTCATTCCTCCAAGGCTTCGCGATCCGTCATATTTGTCAAAGTCACTATGCACAGACTAGGTACAATGTACTCCATAGGCATCACCGTCAAATTCTTACAGGTTGTCCTATAGGCCCATAGTACTGCAGGTACATGCAAATCCCAGTCATTCCACTGCATGTTACATACCTTTGTCAACGTGTTCTTCAAAATTTTGTTAAAAGCTTAGACAATCTCATTTGCCTACGAGTGATATGGTGTGCTCTTCTGATGATTGACCTGAAATTCATTTGTCATCACACTAATCATCTAATTCAGAAAGTGTGTTCCCCTATTGCTCATTAATACTTTCAGGCATCCAAGCCGCATTAAGACATATTCAAATAAGAACTTCGTTGTAGTGGTCTTTGTGCAATCCTTCACTAGCTGTGCTTCCTCCCATCTAGTTAAATATTCCGTGGAAGTGATAATGTAGCGCAAACCCGTTTTCTTTCCAAGGGGATGAATTAGCCCAATAAAATTGATTTCCCATTTCTCAAATTTCTACAAAGATACCTGAGAATGTAGTGGTAGTTCATCCCTTCATGACAGTCTATCAGTCCTTTGGCATGCATCGCATGCCTTACAGTATGCTTTTGAATCCTTGTGCAATGTTGACCACCATAATCCTGCATGTAAAATATTTTGCATGGTTATTTTTCCTACATAATGGCCTCCTGCAGCTCCCCCATGAGCTTCAACAAGAATACTATCGTGCTAAAATTTCAGCACATATCTCCACAATATTTCCTCTGCCCCCATTTTGTACATATGTTTTATAATGACCGAAAATTCTACTGTGTGGACTAAAAGTTCTCTCTTCTGCTGAGTTGTATATACTTCAGGTACCATCCCTGTAGTTAAGAATTGAATAATTTCAAAAAAATGGTCATCCACTACATGTATCGTAAAGAGCTGCGTGTCCAACAACCCTTCCTCCAAATTACTGGGTTCTTTTCCTGATTCAATCCTCAACAAATGGTCTAGACTGACGTTCAACCGACGAGGCTTCACAATAACTTCAAAATCATATTCTTGAAATAATAACAACCATCTGCAAATCTTCCCCCCCAACACATGTTTGTTGACCAGGTACTTTAAGGCGGAATGATCTGTATACATCTTGAAATGCCCCCCAATAGATAGTGCCTAAATTTCTACAACATGTAAACCATGTCCAACCCTTCGTGCTCTACCGTTGAATAATTATTTTTAGCCTTTGATAATTTCCTACATGCGAAGGCTATAGGATGGTCTAGTTCACCTTTGCCTACCTGTGTTAATATTGGACCCAATGCAATGCAAGAAGCATCCACATGAACATGAAACTCCTTCTTCCAATTAGGAGATACCATGATTGGTGCAGTCACCATTTTTTTCTTCAACACATATAATCTATGCTTACATTCCTCATCCCAACAAAATGTTGCATCCTTATTCAATAGTTTTTCCATGGGCGCAGTGATTTGAGCATAGGCTTTAATGAATTTTCTATAGTATCCAGTGTGTCCCAACACTGCACGCAGCTGTTTAACGTACCTAGGGGCCTCCAAGTTTACAATCACCACGATATTTGCAGTGTCCACCATCAATCCTTGCTTACACACGACATGACCCAGCAAGATCCCAAAAGGAATGCAGAATATACATTTTTCCAAATACAACGCTATCTGGTATCTGCAAAATGTATCCAACATAAGGCCCAAACTTGCTACATGGCGCTTTACCAATCAAAACATAGTCCGAACGTCGAAGTATATTTCCAAAAACTTAAGAATGAATTATTTAAATGCTTCTATGACTACACGGGAAAATATGGAAGGTGCTTTCTTTAATCCAAAAGGCATAACAATGTACTTAAAGAAACCCCACTTTGTCACGAAGCTAGTTTTTCTTCTATCCTCTAGCACAATCTTAATTTAATGATAATCGGAAAACCCATCAGTAAAGGAATAGGTCTCCTGCCCTCCGGCATTGTCTAACACTTCATCTGTAAATGGTGTTGGAAATGGATCATGAACACACGCAACATTCAACTTTCGAGATCTACGTAGATCCTTATTTTTCTCTTTTGTTTCTTCTCTTGAACTACCATCAGACTCACCCAATCGGACTCTTCAACGGGTTCTATAATTCTAGTATCCAACATTTTATTCAGCTCTTGGTGAAACTTCTCCTAATACTTGGGATTAAGGTGATAAGGCCTCTGTTTGAGAGGCTTCGCATTTGGCTTCAGTGTGATCCTTATAACACCCAAATTGCTAAGTATGCCCTTTAAATCTAAAAACTTACTGGGGAAGAGATCTTGGTATTCACAAATTAATTAAACAACTTTGTCTTCTATAGCATCGTCCAATCTCCAATCATTGTGAACTTTGGTTCCTCTTTAGCGGCAATGTTTACCTGCCTAGTTTTCAAAGGTGCGTAGGTGTGTGGGTTCTCTACTTGTGGTCCTTCTATTATATGATCTCCTTCTATTTCTGGAATATTGATATTCCTCGGGTCTCCTTTCTTCTCTTCAGTGGTCACATTATAACATCCCAATGCGTGTCGAAGTTGGGTGCTCCAATTAGGTTGGGTCTATTCCATAGGTTCCTTTGACATCCTGAAGATAACCACTTTAATCTCTTGAAGTGCTTCATCAATACTTTCAAACCTGTCCTTGAAGCTAAAATTCAATAAGAACCCTTCTCTCAATACATCCCATTCTATAGTACCATGGCAGAGCTCTGTTTCAAGATACTAGTTCATGGGGATTTTATCCAGGGTATGACAAAATATATGTACCTATTCTGGTTGTAGTTTCATCCCCCATGCCTTAGTCCACTTCGCCCGGTGATTGCACGAATCATCCTTCCCACTATACTTCTCAATCATTCTTGTATTAGCATACCCAAATCGTAACTTCATCATTCGCCTGTAATCCCTCCATCCACCAAAACTTTCTTTATGTGTATCCCACCAATGGATAGGCGTAGCATGTAGCACCAAGTCCAATGCCTGGAAATGATGTTCTTCTGGTAGTTCGTGCTCAAATTCATCCAAAAATATACCTACATTAGTTAAACCATCATAATAAGGTAGCTTTCTTACTCCAACGAAACACAATGCAATGACTTCATCATCATATTGCATCGTAATGTAGATACTTCATGTAAGTGGTTCTGCCAATGTTCTAATTCCTCATCTGAGTCAGAAGTACATGAACTCTCTTGGTCCCATGTGATCCGTCCATCCACTGTTGGTTGATCCAATCCTGATCTCATGTTGTTATTTTATATATTTGATCCAGCTTGTCATCACTTTCTACATAATCATGGACATTTTTGATATAGCGCGCTCCTTCCATAGGATCTAGTGGCACTATGACTCTAAGCGATTTATTTTCAAAGGTAATTTTCCTCTTCTTCAAGTTAATGACATCATTCATATAAATAGCCCATTCGATTCCCAGGAGCGCGAAGTAGAGATTACTGTCATCGACAATTTCTATAACTTCAAAGTTCGTTACTGCACTCACACCTTCAATATAGACCATCACACCATACAATCATCCCATGGTGATGATTTTCAATTGATTCTCCATTCAAAGCTGAATCGGAGACCACTACAGCATAGGTCTCCCCATCCTCTTCCATGTCTATTTCGATAGAACATTTGATCGGACCCCAGATCCAAAATTACCTGGTCCATTTTATAATCACCTATCTGCACTGTTAGCAGCATCTCGTGTCCTATTCATGCCTTATGCTTACCAATCTTTCTAACTGTGCGTTGCTCCATAGGAGTCTTTTCCTTATTAGCACACTTGTCTATTAAGTCTTTCAATCCTTCCACAACTTTTCTATCGTGCAGTAACTTCATGTAGGTCTCCAAAAAAGTAGTGAGTATGGAAGGATCAACCTCTTATGTCACACTGGTCTCTGGTGTCTTTTCCTAGCTTCCTGAGGTGGAGGCCTCAGTGAAGCTATTCTTTTCTTCCATGAATGTTTCCTTAGCGCAATTAAGGTCAAAGGAGGTTTCTTTCTCATGAGCTTTGTGACCCATTCATCTTCCTTAGGCTGCTTACCTTTATCTACGCTAGTTGTCATACCACTCCTTAGTATAATATTAATGCTATGATCTTCCTCATGGGGCTCAGACCTCATCATTTGTAAATTTTGCGTAGGCTACTGAGGCTACGTTTTCTTTTCTTCCATTTTAGCTATCAGCAATTGATAGTCTTCTATGGCATGATCGAATTGTCTACAGTGTTGGCACGAAGGGTGTGTAGGATTTGGTCAATCTCGCACGAAGTGCCCTGACTGTCCGTAGTTGTAGCAGATAAACTGACCACAACCTCTACCAAGTCTTTCTCCTCATCCTCAGCCTTGAAAACCCTTGCAAGCTCCTCTTGCACCTTGATCTAGAGGTCGATTTTCTGCTTGCATATGATAAATAGGAGTTCTTTACATCATCAGCTCATAACTTTGACAATGGTGCTTATCATGGCCCATAGATTTACATAAATTGAAAAATGGTTGTTGGGGTGTCTGAACGAACTTATGAAGTAAGTGGCAATTATCCCTCACATGTTGCCCAATGACTTGAAAAATGGTGCACCATAGAGAATCTCTCATTGTTGGCCTAGCTGGGGCTTCTGGTTTCAAGGAGACTAGCCTCCCTTATAATATAATTCATGTATATTGGACAATGATCTTTATCGTGTCCATGGACCTTGCACTTCAAGCACCAAACCTCTGTGTTCACTTCTGGCTTAGTCTCCCTTTCTTTCTTTAGACTCTATAATTGTAGGTGTAGGCCTTCTAACTGCAAGTGGATATTTTGTACCCCCAGGTTTGTATAATGAATAGGTGATGCATGGAGCCTCATTGTGATCTCCAAGACTTCTTCTTTCGTTGCTATATTCTACTATGACAGAGGTATTCTTATGTGTGGCAAAAGTGATGTTATAAATTAGTCACGATGCTAGGTATCTGAAATTTGCATGTTAGCCTATTTGATCTGACACTTCAACCTCTAATCAAAATCCTAAGGTGTCTCACCGACCCTCATTCGTATCTCCTTAAATTCAATTACCAACTGTGCTTTTGATTTAGGCTTACTAAATTCTTTGTTTAGAGTTGTCTGTCTCTACTAATGACGCATGAGGATTATTAGCACAATACTTAATGTACTAGGTTAGCGCACGATCCTGAAAGGCGGTAACCAATTGTACCTTCTTTATATTATCATCAGTGATTTATTGCATTGTCCATACAACATTCACAACAAACTAGAATTGTTTTGGGTCTTCGCTTCCTATTCCTTTGAAGATTGGCATCTTCATTGCGTTGGCTATGATGAATAGTGGAGGTGGAGTTGGAGGTGTAGGTGAAGGTGTATAAGGTGGAGGTGGAGGTGGAGGTGGAGTGGATGGATGAGGTATCCTTTGAATACCCTGAGTTATTAACTGAATAGCGCTTCGTGGTGTAGTTAGCACCACCCCTTCGTCGTCGCTTGAAGGAGGTTCAATGAATTGAATATACTCTAGACCTAATCTGTTACCTCTGAAGAATCTACCACTTCGCTTAGCTTCAAACATCAAGGTAGTGGTATTACCCGCTTTTCACATAATAGCATTTTAATCCAAGTAGTCAATGACCTTAGGTGCTTACCTCATGGTCCTTTGAAGAATCTTTGATATAGCTAACTAATGTATCTACAACAAATTCGGTAACAAATCCTCCAAAAATTTGATCAATCCAATGATTGACAACCCGCATGATCTTGTTTTTAGATGCCTCTAGTTGTCGCACCAATTCTAGAGTCCACACTATAGGACTATCGAGCTTCCACCTCCCTTGACCGTTTGCTAATTTTGCTAACCACTCATATAGTTCACACAGAAAAGTTCAAAAGAAGATTTTGTGTATCTTTGTATACATATATCTATTCAACCAATCATACTTTGACAGGCGTGGATTCCTATTTTCTTGAGCCACAAACTCATGAATATTTCAACCCAACCACTTTTCAATCTCTTTCTTAGTCGGATTCCAATGAGTGACATCAAAAATCTCTTGAGAAGATCCTAGTCCCAACAATGGAACCATTTTTTGGGCTAGGGGGTCTAGAACCCAAGTTCAGATTTAGTTGTGCCAACCAACAAAACCCTACACTATTGGCCCTTTTGGTAACAACCTGCATGGTGGAGGTTGCAGTCTCACCCGAAGCAGTATTGGGGATGCAAGAACCAAGTTTCCTGATCAAGAGACTAGTGTGATGTTTTACAGTGTCTTAGATCTGCTTCTGCTTAGATATAACCTTTTGATAGAGCTTAAACCTTGAACTCATCCCTAAGTGCCTTTAATCCTTCGTGAAACGAGTCAATTGTGTTATTTAGACCCTAAGAGCATAGAATTGCTACTTTCGTGCACATAGATAGGGCTTTTAGGGTTTCTCGATCTATATTTGTCGTCGCAGAAGCCTATCTTCCTTATCCTAACCAACTCATTTTATATATAGAACTTCATGTACATCATTCAATCATCTTATTAATCATAAACATATTCAATTAACTCAATGCGCACAGGTAAGACACATTAATTCAAGAAAACAATATTTAGAGCGAGATAAATAGATAAATCGATAAATCTTAGATGCAAATATTTCCAACTCAAAATCAGTCTTTATTAATTAGAATTAGTTTAGTAAAGACTTCAACTACCCTGTGCACTCAGCTACAGGGGTCCATGCACTTAGATATGGACTTTCTAGGCCTCCGCGCACACAGTTACAGAGCCTTTCCCTCGCTACCTGGCAGGAACATACCTTCCCGTCTACCACACCATTACAACATCATTCATCCATCCATATTTCTATCTTATCTATCCCCTAGTTATCTAAGACTCGCTATGACTCAACTATTTATAGCTTTTCTAATACAATACCATGGCCCCCGGCTCATGGGTGAGTCTTAAAAACTGACCAAAACAAGGTGCTAAGACCCCTTTGACTCCTATCTATCTGTGTGCTCTGCATCCACATTTCATAGAAAATTTACATCTTTTACAAAATTCTTTACAAAATTGACTAATTTAACTCAATTCTACCTCTGGGGACCCCATCCCAACACTTGTTGTCGAACACTTTTGTCACTGAGAGAAATATTTGGAACACTAAAATATCATCTTGGAGTCTCGTTCGCAAGGAGGAGGAGTTATGCACGTGACTATGCTAGACATGATCACTCTCTATGAACTCTGTGATAGTGACTATGGTAGCTTGGTCGCTCCCATACCATTTTGTGTGGGTGAGAGGGATCAAACTGACCCAGACTCCTAGTTGCTCTCATGAAGACTCTATGATAGCATCCAAGGATCCCTGTTCACTCTCATAATTATGTGTGATAGCATCCAGGGACTAAAATACTCAGTTCTGTGCCAACGACTAGGAACCAGAACACCCTAGTTCAGTGTGATTTTCACCCTGTAGCTTCAAACTCTTATGTGAGCTTCCTCCATCAGACTCGTGCAAACCAAGACAAAATAGAAGAGGAGAAAGGAGCTTGATAAATATGTCCAAATGAGCTTGAGGTATCTTCTGTTTATAGGCTTCCATGAGGGTCCACTTGACCTGTCCATTGGTACATGTGCATAGGGCCAACCTAATCCATAATATATGTATGAATAAAATAATTCATAAGTCAAATTACACTTGTCAAAATGAGGTGATCTTTAGGTCTATTTTGGTCCTCTCTAAAAGAGAAATTTTATGCCATCATAATCTACATCAAATGAGTAGTCAAAAGTGGAATTTGACCGTAGTTGCATATTTTTAACACTCCCTCTCAACTAGGGATAATTCCGCCTGCCAATATTGGACCATCAATCAACATGACATGCGTCCCATCTCAAGAATCTCATCATCTCGGATTATCAATGTACATCTCTAGATTATTCCTGCTTATTTGTTCCCACTCATATGCTGATTATTATTAAATTTAGAAGAAGAAGAATTTTCTACATGAGGGGAGCTTAAGCTACCACCCTCTAGTCATCAAGCTACAACCTGGAATCTCTATCAGCGGGCTACTACCCAAAATATCTGTTAGCAGGCTATTAAATGGAATATCGGTAGATAGGCTACTACCTATAAATATGTCAATGAGATACTACCTAGAAATATGTCATCAAGCAACTACCTAGAAATGCTATCGAGCTACTACCTAAAAATACGATCAGGCTACTACCGAGAAATGTTGGCGAGGATTCAGATCTATGACCCACATAAAAATTGGAGATAATATCATTAGGGATCACATTTCAACTTGGAACCACATTGGGGAGCTTCTACTCAACCCATAATCTCATGGGGGAGCTACTACTACAACCCCATATTGAGTAATAGGTGATATAGCGGAACTACTACTCAGTCCATCCTATTTCCTACTGATCTTCCCATCAATGACCCTGAATAATCAAATGGTAGAACACCTTCATCATGATCCTATCTTGGGCAAGATACTCAACTTACCAAAGGTAAGGATCTCACATCCCCAAGCCTCCTCAACCATTGGCCAGACGGAGATGGATAATCCCAACAAGCCCAGCTTATGTGTATGATGCCAACTGGGGTATACTCTGCAACGACCAAGATAGGGTGAGATACTAATCCAACCCTCTGGGTAACAAATAGGTTTAACACCCTATTGTCCATAGTTCCCTCAACCCCAGGAGCCCTTTATCTTAATTCGTCACCCTGGGAGCTCAGACATGGGGGATGAGTATAACTTAGTGTCCTCGATCAACGCTACTCTCATCATACTCATATCATCATACTTGTATCAAGTAATCATCATCTATCAGTAGAAGTTGTCTCATAGTTATACAAGGCGTCAAATCAAATATCATGTTAGAGAATAAATAATAATATAAATCACAAAAGGATACCATAATCATCCTCCCTCTCAAGAAGGTGTCAACCACAAGCCTATGCTTGTCTCGTACAACTGCACTGTCTCAATATATGAGAGTATTTCGGTCCCAAATATATATATGGGAGCCTCTGCCAATCATATCCCACTCTTTATTATCGCAATGTATCCATTTCATATCCATATCATGCTCATACAACTCTCTAAGGATCTTCTTCAACCTACTCATAGCTAGTTATGCTGACAACAACATACTCAACCTCAGTTGTGTCATAGACCTCTCATCATGGTAGATCTCATACTAAGGAAACACTCATATGTGCTCATCAATAATCAACATCATCATCTCCATACAATAATATATCATAGGAAGAATGTCTTAGACCAAGAATATATCATAACGCACAAACATCTCGAAGGATTCTTAGCGGCAATGTGTATGAAGCGGCTCAATAATGAACTTATTCAGGTTCTTTGTACATTATATATATACATACATGGATGGGTGTTCTAAACAGAACATCAATGCTTCAATCGACTGTAAGATGCCATGTCAAGTTCAACAACATCTTTAACTTCAAATCGGAGTGTCTAAGGATGCATTTCCAATTTTCAATGCTTCTTCAATAGCTTCAAAATATAGATTACCTTTTCCCAACTTCAAAAATTGATTCATCATACCATGATACATTATTACAATCTTCAGAATCCATCCCCCTTTATATCATCAGAGGCTCTTTACCTGACAATAGTAGATCGTCAGTATATAAAAACCAAAATCAAAATCAAAGTCATACTTGGGAACACTTTTGAGGTAAAGGCTTGAATCAACATATCATCCAGCTTCAATAGATAACTATCAATGTGGACATATCTGGATCAGGGTAGCTTGCTTCATGCAATGCTCACTGTAACCATAACACTTTACCAAACTATCAGCCCTTTATAAATCCTTATTGTGCAATCAAATCAGCTCATCAAAGTTTAGAAACTAGATCAATACTAATATGAAAAGTCATCAATATATCAATGTCAATTCTTTGAACAAGTATGGTTTTCATCAAGTCATGACATCATCTATTATCATGCCAATAGGTTGTCATCAACTACACAATATCAATCAAGTCATTCCCATAATACAAGTCATTGGAAGTCACTATTCTCATATATCATTGTCATCAAGAAAAATCATCAGTCATCAAGTCAAAACATTAGACATCATGTCAATATTCAAATTTGCTATCATAAAACATATCTCAATCATTGATTTAGAGATCTAGGTCATCATCAAACATCATACAGCTCATATATATCAATCAGCCAAAATCATGTCAAACTCTTACAACACAAACTTCAAACATAATGACATATCTATATGTATGTCATGTTCATGTGCAAACATTTAAACTTCCCTATTTACAAATCTTTCAGATATCTTCTACTTGTCTGTGGAACTGACATCCTCTAGGTGAACTTCTTGATTCAGATTTTAGACAACTTTATAAATCTTCAGATGATGGTCAACAGTAGTAAAACCTCTGCACGCTCCTTCACATTAGCATGGGAGTGACTTTAGGTGTCTGGACGCTACTTGGGCCTTAGCATGCGTGCATCTAGGGATAAGATTTCCTAATTCTATGCTCGCGTCTAGAAGAAGAAACCATAATTTCTATACAGGCTTCAGATATGAGACCTTGTTGTTGATCAATAATGTCAAATGCACATAAATCATATTTCAACAATACATAATGCAAATAGTAATAAGAGTAAGAATCTTGAGAAGTTATTCTACCTCTGACTAGGAATCTACTTCATTCATCTTATTTCATGTCATAAACCTACCTTTACTAGAATCGTGCAACAACAGATTTGTGAGATCATAAAATCAAACATATATGCATCATGGTCATAACATCCTCACGTTAGCTACTACATCATCACATCATGACATCAATATTTAATCAAAGGTTAGATTCACATGAGAGAGGCAGGGGACATGTGCGACAACATACTTCAAAGATCATGAACACAATATCAAGTCAATCCATCAAGTTAGGGCATTCATTTTTACCATATGCCATAATTAATATCAAAGACATGACCACGGTTAATAAGAGATCTAGAGTATCAAACTCATAGTTCTATCATCAAGGTTACCATATGACCAAGTCAGATCATTCAATAAAACTTTACCAAAACAACAAGAGTGTCATCATAATTTTATCACAAGCATTAATAGTATTAAGGAGGTAACCTTATATAAGAGATCCATCATGTCTTATGCATGTCAAGTGTCAAGAGTATCATTTACTAGAGTCAAGGTACTAGCCTTATTCACAGAATCAGGATCTCCAAGAACAATAGATGTTAGCCAAACATCAACTTATGCCACTATATCCAAGATCCACAGTAAGTAACTCATAAAATCAAGAAGATCAACATGATCATACCGGGTGCATCATTTCATCATAGGAAACATAATCCAAATTACTTTCATATGCAAGCATGAGCCATTTGTGAAGGAGAAATTCTAAACATACCATGAGGCTTACCTAGTCATCCAATGTTATATCTGCAACATAGAATTGAAACAATATACCTTTAATACCTTGTAGTTTTTAAATACATGTGCACCTTCTTATAGGCAACTTGTAGTGCTTGTCACCTTTTCATCAAGTGCCTCTTTACCTCTTTCCAGATCTAGTTTTTCTTTCCCACATCTCAAATGATCCTCAAGAGGGATATACTTATCACATCTCATCAAGGAGGTTAGATACATCCATATACTCAAATAGACATGCAAGAAGTATACAAAATGATCAAAACAATAATCACAATAATCAGATCCATAAGTCTAAACAAGAGTAAAGACAAAAAGAAACATCATAAGTCAAGGAGTAATTATCTTCAAGGAGAGGTGATACTCTCCCTCTTCAACCAATCTTCAAGAGTCATCACTATCCATAGTCCACATAAGAATGTTTCCTCCAATCAAGTTTATCAACATCCAGATCATTAGGGCTTCATCAAATCTTTCCCAAGTGCTTGAGCATCTTCACATAGACCATGCTAGAGTTTCATACATCAAATCTCAAGTCTTTTCCATAAAGTAGGGTTTCTCTCAAACCATGACCATCAAGTCCTTATGCACTAACTACCGAGGGTTTCCTTCATAACTTAGGATTATTTTAGGTCTCCGCCATCGTCTTCTTGCTTCCATCCAAAGTATCTCCATGGGGGTGATCTCCATGGTTTTTCTTCAGCCCATCTCTGATACCATGTTAATTTTTCCATAGGGCTACATTGTTCTCTGCTTTGATAATCGCATATCTTCATTAATACATTAAGTTCACCCAATAGCATCATAAAATTATTCATATTTACTTCATTATTCATCATCATATACAACTATGTAGAAAGAACAATAATATCATCATCAATGCAACGAAACATAAAGGAACAATAGAAAAAAAGCATGAACACATAGAGACACTAGGATTGATTGGAGGCTAGGGAAAAACCCACTATGGGGAAAACCCTTGAAAATATTCTTCTAATATATTTTCATCAAATGATTTAGAAAAATAGAGTACAATGATCCATATCTTCACGACAACTAGAATATCCACGAAATGCATCTAAACATCAAAACTTGGATTCAGATAGCTATAATGTACTGTCGCTACCTGTACACTGCTATCGAACACTTATGTCACTAATTGAAATTTTTGGAGCACTAAAATATCATCCTGAAGTCCCAGTCACATGGAGAAGGAGTTATACGAGCAACTATGATAGGCATGGTCTCTCTTTGTGAACTGTGTGAAAATGACTAAGGCAGCTTGGTCGCTCCCATACCAATTTGTGCAGACACTGGGGACCAAATTGACCCAAACTCTTGGTCGCTCTCATGAAGACTCTATGCTAACATCCAAGGGTCCCTGATCTCTCTCATAATCCTATGTACTAGGATCCAGGGACTAAAATACTCAGTTTTGTGCCAGCGACCAAGAATCAAAAAACCCTAGTTCTGTATGAGCTTCACCTTGTAGCTTCAAACCCTTCTGCGAGCTTCCTCCATTAGACCTATGAGAGACAAGAAAAAATAGAAGAAGAGAAGAGAGCTTGATCAATGTGTCCAAATGATCTTGAGGTATCTTATATTTATAAGTTTCCATGAAGGTCCACTTGACCTATCCATTAGCACATGTGCATAGTGCTGACCTGATCCAAAATATATGAATGAATAAAATAATTCAAAATCAACTTCCACTTGTCCAAATGAGGTGATATTTAGGTCAATTTTAGTCATCTTCAAAAAAAGAAGAATCTGATTCCATCATGATCTCCATCAAATGAGTAGTCCAAAGTAGAATTTGACCACAGTTTCATATTTTTAGCAACATATATGGCCTAGTATTTACCAGATACATTAGGGAAACCACCAACTGTCGATAGGAGGTAGGATCCATAAAACTAGAGTTAGAGTCCCTCAAATTTTAACATTGGTGATCATAGGAGTAGTCATAGGCTTGAAATCCATCATCCCAAATTTTTACAACAACTTGACGATGTACTTTCCTAGCCCCAAATATATCTCCCCAGGTCTCTGCCATACTTCTAGACCTAGGTAATAGTGCATCAATCCTATATCCTTCATTTCAAATTCAGTTGTCAACATCTTATTGCATTCTTGAATTCTTTGCTCCACACTTTTTATGAATAGATCATCCACATATATAAGAATAATCACAGGCTTATCATTCACAACCTTGATGTAGAGATTTGGATCAACATAACTCTTCACGAACCCAATTCTAAGTAGATATGCATCCATCCTATCATACCATACCCTAGGTTCTTGCTTCAATCTATATAAGTCCTATAAACATGAGAGTCCTTGTTATTAACTTCAAAGCCTTCAGGTTGTTCGATGTACACTTACTCATCAATAGTCCCATTTAGAAATGTGGTCTTCATATCCCTTTGATGGATATTCCACCCCATTGTAGTAGCTAATGAATCCAACGATCTAATGGTAGTGTACCTTATTGTAGGTGCAAATTTTTTTCATAATCAATGCCTTCCTTTTGATAGAAACCCCTTGCAACGAATCTTGCTTTATACTTGTCTATACTTCCATCAACTGCATGTTTGATCTTATAGATCCATTTAGACATGACAACCAAATTGTCACCGGGTCTAGGAACGATTTCCCAAACCCCATTCTTCATGATAGATTGATATTCTTCCTGCATTTCTTTCTTCCAAACCTCTTGATGCACAACTTCTTTGAATGTATATGGTTCGTCTTCAATCAATTTTTTCATATATGCAACATAACTAGAATATCTCTTCGACCTATTTCTTTCCCTGAAGGTTCCTTTCTCAAGTTCATTTCCTTTAGCATCTTCAAATGTAGCTTTCAACTAATTTGGCATCTTCCTTATGGTTGGGATGACCACTGATTGAATAGGCTCACTTGGTCCTTCTTCTTTGAGATTTGTAGTAGAGTTTTCATGATGAACTTCTTCTTCTTCAAATATGGGAACTTCTTCATCATCAGAACCAATAGGAATATCCTTGAATTTCTCGTATGCTTGATTCTCATAAAATATGACATCCCTTATTACTTCAATATATCTTCCTTCCTTGATGTAGATTCTATATTATTTTGAAGAGAGACTATATCCAACAAATATTCCCTTGATACTTGTAGAGTCCAACTTCTTTTACTCATCTTTCAGAACATGGATATATGCTAGACTTCCAAAGATTCAAAGGTGATCCACACTCGACTTCTTTCCTGTGAATACTTCTTCAATGTTGTATTATCAAACTTTTACGAGGACTTCAATTTTGAATGTATATGGTTTTCATCACTACTTTCCCCATAAGAACTTTGGTAGATCTTGATCAAGAAGCATAGTTTGAATGCCTTCTTCAATTGACCTATTCTTCCTTTCATCCAATCCATTTTTCTTGGGGTAATAGGGAACAATGAGCTCCCTGTTAATACCTGCTTCCTTACAATATGAAATCAATCCCTTAGAAGTGGATTCCCCACCATTTTCAGACCTCAAAGTTTTTATCTCTCTTTCGGTTGGGGTCTCCACTTCAGCCCTAAACTCCTTGAACTTATCAAATACTTCATATTTTGTTTTGAGAAGGTAGAGCCATGTATTTCTAGAATGGTCATCAACAAATGCCACATATGAGATATGAACTCCAAGTGATTTGTCAAGCATGGGCACGTACACATCAGAATCAATGAGGTCTAATATTTATTTAGACCTAGTTTCACTATTATGAAATGGATTTCTTGTATGTCTTCCCAAAGAGCATCCTTGCACACACCTTCATAAGCCAACTTCATATTAGGAATACCATGAACCAATTGACTACGAGTAGGGATGACCTTATAATGTACATGACCATACCTACTATGCCACAACTCAATGGGACTTATTTCCATTTGAACCAAAGCTGGAGGAGGTGGCGTAGTGACCCTAAAAAGACTTCCTTCATGAACTCCAATAACACTAGCTTTATCAATGCTAGAGTCTTTTCCCTAAACCAATACTTTTCCAACAATTCTTTCCCCTTTATCTTCTAAACAAGAAATAGAAAATAAATTATTTTTCAAACCTGAAACATATAAAATATTATTGAGGTCCAACTTCGATCCATTATCTAGTGTCAATGATGTTGATCCCAGGCCTCTAATAGCATATATTTTATTATCACCCAATTCCACTGCATGAGAAGATGGCTCCTTTGATAATGTAAGAAGTTGTTTACTTTCTCCTATCATGTGTCTCAATACTCCACTATCAACGATCCATGCATTGTCATCATTAAGATAACCTGTAAGAGCATCCAAGAATCCTTGACTTTTGACCTTGACCTTGTTGAATAAGTAATAAATTACCTTCTTGACCCAACTTCCATCATTTTTAATACCCATTCTTATGTAGCTCATCAAAGAGGGAGAATCCATGCCAACAAAGTGATCTTTGACTCTTCCTTATCTTAGCTCTAATAACATGCTGGAAAATCAAAGTAGTTATATTAGGGTTTCATTCTCATTTCTTGATAATTACTTGTGAGTGTGTTGTCTTATTTTACTTCTTTATTATCTTATATTTCATAATGAAATTACCATATTATGTGTGTATGAATATCACAAAAAAAGAGACACAAGATGTAGAAACTATGCGTGGGAAAAATCCCCCTTGAGGGGAAAACTCAATCAAGAAATTATTCCTTTCAATAGTATTCTTTGAGACTCTTCACCCTAGACAAAGACCAGACCTTCCCTCCACACCAAGTCAGCATCCCATATCTTTTACCCCTTTCCAACAACTTCGACTAGGAAACAACTTCCAACATCAGGCAACTTTTGGCAATAGTGAAACTTGGAAGACTTAGATCTCCCAATCTAGGGCACGAAACAGAGAGAGAGAGGCACCAAAAGTTTGATTTTATTCTTCTCCTTAGACTTCCCCAAATTCACACTTCCTTTGGCTTCTGACAATAGACTTCACACTTCCCTAACTACTCTTGAGATATCTAACTAGCTTGTATTTATAGACTCCATGTGAGGTCGAATAAGTAACCTTAGGTTGACTTGATCTCTTCTAAGCTGACTTGGTGTGGAGGATAAATAAATTGTATTGACTCAATAATAAACCTTTTTACATGATTCAAAAGACCAAGAAGGGTATCTTTGAATGTACATTGACTCTATAAACTCAATATTAATCCTAGGCATCCACAATGGGGAATTTGACTAATATAATGATGACCCAAGCATGAAACCCATGGTTTAATAAGTCATTGTTACAATAATAAAAAATATTTTCTTTATTATTTTGAAAAATACATTTCATGATGACTCAAATATATAAAATGAAGACCAAACCTAGTTACAATTTCCAACACTCACTAGAGTTGCGAGATCCTGTCATAAGCATCAATAGAATTTGAAGTGCGTCAACTTTCCGACAAGTCTCAAAAATTTCAAGGATTGTAAAATAGCATCCTAAAGATTGAACCAAATCATGCATGATGTGAGGATAACTACTACCACTGGTTTTAATAATATCATTTCTCACCGAATGGTAGCCATCTTTGTCATTGACCTGAACAAATTTTTAAACTTCAACAACCAGATTACTCAAGTTGAAAGATTCATCTAATCGCAAATCTGAAGATGTATGAATCGAAGAAATTTCATGAGAAAGATGGTTTGGAGAGTTGTATTCATGAAAGAGAAGAGATTATGAGGGATGGAAAAAGTACTCAATGATTTTTTTTTTTTTTCATTTTCATCATGGATAATATCACCACCTTGTGTCAATTGAGAAGTTAACTCATTGGATGAAGAACTTGAAGAGCATGGAGTATTTATGTTGCAAGTAGATGCATCACAAATGGTATAGAACAAGGTATATTGAGATGAAGAGGAAGTTTCGATAAGGACATATTCTTTGACCGAACCAGATTCTAGATCTAAAATAAAGTCTTCATGAGAAACCGAAAGATCAAATGATGTACCTAGGACTTCGTGATTACATACATCAACGAAGTCATCATCATGAGAATGATTGTTTCCCAAGGATATAAATTGATTGAAAGAAATGATTTCATTTGATTCACTACTAAGATTAGTAGATTGAAAATCATCCAAGAATGGGAGTGCATCATCTTCACATGGAGGATTTTGAAAATGAGAAGAAAGATTGAAAGCATATTCACCTTCCTGCTCCTCTATTTTTGTAATGTGACTACCTTGTATCTGATCATAATTTGAACTAGCAACTCAAAATCCAAGAGAGTGTGGAAAACTAGCGAGTGGAGTCGATTGATAGGTTTGATCACAGTACAAAGAGTCATGGAATGTAGATGATAGAGAATAACACAAATACAGATCAAATTCGAGACTAGATTTATGAATAGTAACATCGTCTTGCAGAATTGAGGAGTTAGTATTCACCATGAATTTCATGAGACATTATGAGGTTTCTTCCATTAGAAATTAATCATGAAAAGCGAAAGGAGGATGAAGATATGGATTAGGAATTTGATCTGAAGATTTACTTACTTTTTTATCATCGCATGGAGGCACCCTCATCGGAACTGTAAAAGGAGGAGGAAAAGGAACAAAAGGAGCAGTAAATTCCTCCTCTGAAATTAGAGGTGTCTCATAATTCACAAGAGTTGGGGAGGTAGAAACATCAGGGGGTTCAGGTTCACTGTGCAAAGAAATGTGAACCAAGTGTTCAAACTTGAGCTTAAAGAAATCCCAATATATATCTTCTTCAGGAAATTCATAACAAAGGTGAAGGAATCAATTAGAGAGTTCCTCAACTAATTCATCAGGCTCCATTCTAAATTGATTGATTCTTTTATAAACATCTCAGTAATCATATTTATAAAATTCTAATTGAAGCTCCTCGACGATATGGTTAAGAGAATCAATGGAAGAAAGTAGTAGAGTGTGACACCATCAACTAACTCGACCTTCAAGGGTGGGCAGAAAACAATACAAGCCATATCTTCATAATCAATTTTATAATATTCATAGAACTTAAGAAAAAGAGATGCATGTTCGACAAAGGATGTATCACCCTCACCATCAAACTTGAGTTGAGACAAGTCATGAAGAGACTCATCAGGGATTGAAATTTCACCGGGGGAAAAGTTAGAAAAATACCTCGGGAGTATGATTTGAGGATGAGCCTTTTACGATAAGAGATTCAAAACAGACTTAAAGGGCTCAACCTGTCATCTCGACCTCCTGCTAGTGCCAATTTGTTAATGGTACTAGTAATCCATCAACTTTGGGGGTCTCCCCGATGTGAAGTCCCAATTATACCTCACATTATTTGGGATAGGAGCCCCGTCTAGGATATCGGTCCAACTACCATATATTCTTATAGGATTTCCTTGGCTACAATGTCTAGCACAAGAGAGTTATGCATAAGTAATATTGGATAATCAAGTGAGTATGCCTGGTGAGTGTTCAGTTGTATGTGTCTCAAGATTCTTCTACTCTAGAGGGAAGGGAAAGTGAGCCTCTAGGAGAGAGCTAATAGTGCCACCCTAGTAGAGACACACACACATAGAAGATATTTTTCTAACATCCAGTAGAATAGTCCAAAAAGATGCGAGGGTCATTACAATCATTATAAACAAAAATTAATTTTCTAACATCTAGCGAAATAGTCCACAATGATGCGACAATTATATTCACCATTATAGCACATTCTCAATTAGATAAGCACTAAAATAACCTAAATAGTTCAACTACATTAGTACAGGTGAAAGAAAACATGAATCATAAATATTCACATAATAGTCTTACAAATATTCACAATCCATGCATGAAAACGTGTCAGCCATCAGGCTTCTAATATTAAGTAAAAGTTCCAAGACACATGTATACAATGAACACCACTAGCTCCAATAGTGGAGTGTTGGAGCCACTACTTTCTCCAAAAAAGAACTAGCTTATCTCTCTAATGCCTTGTGAGAGGAGCCAAGATGAAAAGTACTTTTCTCATAAAATGAGGATGTATATATAACCAATCGGGTGATGCTTCACCTCCATTGTGAATCTTTGACTACCCTCATGATTGTTTGACTTCCTATGAATTTTCAATTTTACATGACTCTTCATCTTTTGTACATGTCCTTTTGAATTTAAATTTAAAATACATTTTCGAATAAGAAATTACATAATCCACAAGAATGATGTGGCATATGATGACTCATGACATGAAATGGCATGCAATTTTTGACAAGGACTTCTTAATGACATGGAAATGTCAAGCCATTATTGTCACTCCTTTGTCTTCAACAAGAGATGTGCAATGCTTCATCTTCATAAGAGATATGCTTTGTTCTTCATATGCACCCTCTAAAGGGTTGTGAATCATATGGAGTCTTCATGCGGCCCTAATATTTGATCTTCTATTGTAATATAGTGTTCCTTCGTATTCTCACCTAGTGATCATCTTATCTCTTCAATTACATATGTGTCTTCTAGCATGTGCTCCTTCACCATCTCCTTATTCATCATCTTGCCACAACATGCTAGAGTACCTACATCTATAATCTAGTCATGACAACATTAGTCCGATAAACTGATGTTGTATGGTGATCCACTGACTAAGCTAGAACCAAGTGACAGGCTAAGGGAGAGGCTCAATGACTATGTAGTTTCACAGCTCAAGAATTTAGGGGTAAAGCTTGAGCTTTGAGACTATGAAATGCACAGTTCAGGCTAGACTCGGAAAGTAGCTTGCGCAATTTTGGGAGTCAATGAGCCAAGCTGAGGGGTTTTCGACTATTTCAGCCAACTGCATAGTTTTGGAAGGCAGAGGAGGCTAGGTGACTATGCAGTTGCGTAGCTCAAGAGGTCAAGGGATGGGCTTGAGGTCTAAGACTACGCAATGCACAGTTTAGGCCTGGCTAGAGGGCATGATTGCACATTTTTGGAGGCTAAGGTGGGGGCTTGAGCACTAAAATTTTGAACTGTGTAGCACTGGAAGGACAGGAGGCCAAGCGATTGTGAAATTGTGCAGTTCAGGAGATCAATACTGAGGCTTGAGGATTGAGACTGCGTAATGCACAATGCTGGCTTGGCTACAAAGAAATATTGTGTAGTTCTAGGACTCAAGGGTTGGGATTGATCCATGAAGGTTTCACTCAATGAACCTCCAACATATCACGTGCATTCATGGAATATTAAACAATACCCTTATTTTGACTACATATTGGAAAATACCTCTAAAAAGCACATTATTTAACCCCCTACCAATACGAACACAATACACCTTCCCATTTAAAAAAAAACCCTAATTTCACTAGATATTGTAGGTACTCATTTTTTCATTAACATTTTGTATACCCATCTATATTTTTCCATTAACTTTGAGCTTCAATTTTTTGTACCTGCCAATATAAAAACCCTTTACCCCCTCCCTATATATCCCCCAATATATTATGTCATTTTTTCTTCAATACATATCCCCTAATATGAACCCACTTGTATGGTATTTCTCCCCCAAGTTAATTCCCCATGGATTGATCACTGAGGTTGTGAAATGCGCATTTCTAGGAGGAAAATATTGAAAATTACATAATACCAATAGAAAAGGTTGATGCTTGAGGACTAAGACTACACAATACGTCGTTCAAGAGGGATGGATGAGCCTGAGTGGCCTGGTCAGGAATTTTTCCAATTTTGACTAAGTGTTGGATCAGTGAGAGGAAGTTGAATAAAATCAAGACTTGAACATGATCACACACTTAGTTCTCTTGACGACATAACACGAAATACTCAGAACACATGAACAACATACTTTCCTCAATGCAACAACATTGCGACCACCCATTCCAAGTGTGACACTAAAGATACATTTTTGCAACGACACTTGTGCGAAACTTTGGAAATGGGTGTGGAACATGTCTACATGATAAGAAAAACTCATTATCAAAAGTAATTCCCCTTAAAACAAACCAAAACTCCACTTTACACAATAAGCAGCAATTCCCACACCATAATACGACACTTAATATATGAAAATGAAAGTGTGAATGAAAATTGAAATATGCAAACGATGGTGAAAATGACACATGTTGGGGTGAAGATAAAATGAAAATGATGCTAATTAAAGGGAAAGAAAGAGAAAGTGATAGTTGAAAACATGAAAACAACACTCACAAAAAAAAAAGGTGTGTGAAGCAACAGTTTGCAAAACTCATCGAAATATAAGTACAAACATAGCTAGAAATGAGAATTTGTTGATCTTAGTGCGCACTAACTATCGAAATGTATTTGAGATCACACATGCACATTCATGATGAATTGTGCTATGTTTGTTCAAGATTGTGTAAAATATTGTGCTCATGCACTTGTTACGGATTGAGCATAAGTGAGCAAGTGGATTCAACACTTACGATCCAAGAAGGGAGCTCAAAAGAATCAACTACTTGAGAAATGAATATGGAACAACCAATCATGAGATCCAAAGGAGGCTCCAAAATTCGAGTTCAAGAAATATTTTGGACGGTGTTTGTTGCAGTGACAACATAACTATAGTTAGATCCAAGGTCAATGAAAATAGAAACAACTTGGTCACAAATCTTACCTTCCATCTCGATAGTAGACTCTTTATGATCTACGACCTATTATTCAATGCTCCATAAATATAAGGAATACTCTGTCTAATATGCCCAATTTTTTTCCTCATGAGTATTGTAGATCTATGAACTGTCACCTTGATGGTGTGGACAATCTCTCCTGCAATTATCCTTGCCACATTTCCAACACTACAAAGGCTTCCTGCCATCACCCTTGTTCTACTCCTCAGACTGAAATACCTGTCCTTTGTCAGATCCATTGAACTTCTTATACGACATTGAATTCTCCTTGTTATCTATATCCTCAAGATTTCCTCTCTTCTTAGCCCAATTTCCTTTATTCTTCTTATTACCTTTCCAATCTTGCTTAGAATCAGACTTGCACTTTGATTGCTCATAACAGTGATCAACTTTCTGATGGCTTCCTCCAGTGATCTAGGCTCATCAAATTCAATCATGTCTTTGAGTGACATTGACAACCCACTGATGAATCTCTAAATATTTTCTTTATCCTCCTTAAGATAAGGCACATATCTAAAAAACTCCAAGAATCTACTAGTATACTCCTCGATCATATATCCCATCTTCAACTATAAAACTCATTTGCCTTGTCATCGTAGTATCTTTCAGATAGATCCTTTTTCCTTAAAAGTATCTCAAACTCACTCCAAGTCAGCTCCTCTTCTCAAATGATTCTTAAATTATTCACATCTTCCCACAAAATGTCTGCTTTTCCTTTAAGACTAAAAGTAGTTATCATGGATTTCAAATTCTCTAAGTAATCATGCAATCTAAAAAACTTATTCATCCCAAGCAACCAAGCTTGTGCATCTTGTGACTAGTTCTTCATTTCTCTATAAAATGTAGGAGGATTTTCTTTCTTTAAATCCTCTGGAAAGTATTTGTTCTCACTCTTCCTATACATATGGTGATGGTGATGAAAATGTTGTCTCTTTAAACCAAAACTAGAATAAAACCCACGGTCATTACCCCTCCTGTTAGGTGTATCAAAAAACCTACAATCTCTGACTGTGTCATCCCTGTCAAACATGTATCTTGAATGAGACTTGTTTCCATACACCCCATTGGTATTTTCCTCCTGTTCATGATTGATCCTAAGTGGTCCCCATCTCTGCAAATATGATAGACTCTAAAGGATGACTGCATTATCTCTTCTTTCTTTTCTTGTTCCCTAGCAAGTCTTTCCTGTGACTGAATGATCCTGGCATTATCTGCCTTTCAACTTATGATCTCTTCTTTCAAACTTCTAAATGTATTTGTTATGCCAGGGGAGTACTCATCACCATGCCTTTCATTTGAATTGTAGGGAGAATCACGTGAACTATAGTCCACCATTTTTCTAGTCATCTCTAATCTTCTACTCGCTGCAAACATACCATGTCAGATAACCAAATATAAACATAATCAACATACCTGAGTGAAGTTCATGGGAGGCTATCCCGTCTACACAAATCAATCTAGATTAGCACAACATATGTATATATAATGAAATTGACATATCAATCATCTCAACATCAACATCATACCAACGTCGCATTACACGAACACCATCATGATGAAACAAGACTGCAACAATGACTATCACAATGCATGCATAAAAAACACATACACAACTAACATGCATGCATGGAAAACACATTATGCCCAACCAGTCCAAGTGTTTGAACCTAGGAGCTCTGATAGAAATTTGTAACCACCCCTCCCACATTTACCCAGTTTCACTGATCTACTAGGGTAAACATGAGAGGAGAGTTAAAATGACATGACTAACCTCCTAAATCCAATTAAGGAAGTGGAGCTAACAACACACCACATACTAACATCCTACAGGGGCTATAGGTCACTCAAAGGTTGAACAACCACCTAGGTGGCTAAACCCTAAGCTAGAACCATTTTTCTCTACCCTGAGCCCACAACTACACCCATAACAAGGCATGCATGTCATTATAGGCCTCCAACTACATGCACAACACTACTTCCATGTAGTTATAGCCCAATTTCTCTAGTTCTAAGCATGTGGTCCTGGGATCAGTGCCACCTTTTGAAGCCTGCCTCCAGAACACTGCCCAAAATTGCTTGATACTTTCCATAATCCTATTTAACATGGAAAAAAAAAATCTAAACATTCAAACTCAACTCAATAACTTTACCTAGATTTTCTAGGACATAACACACATTTCGTCAAACACGTGGAAAACACATAAGCTACAGGTCATGAATGCATATATGAAAATAAAAGTATGAGATTCTTTTGATAATCACCAAGAAGGCCTTATTCCCTCTCCCCATAGATTTAACAACACTTATTAGTCCATACTTTCATCAACCGATCAATAACTAAACAATTCATAACCTGAGCCATAAAATATACACATCATATAAACAACATATAACCATAAAATAACCAGCATATAAACCATGGCATCCCAACCATAATATCACCAACACATTTTCAACAAATATAAATGAATCACAATAGAATAATAACTCTTATTAACATATGAAAGTACCAACCAATTCAGGTACTTCCATGTACCACCTGACCATAGATTAGGTTGAACCAAATCTCTCTTTCAGGCAATCACCCCTACACCATATTCCAAGCATGAATTTTGGATCTCATGGAAAAAACCAAGAAAAACGAAACCAGGGCTTCCAAAGGTCAAACCAACTCAACCCTCAACCAGTGATTCCACCTCACAACCGAACATCACTGACACCAACCAGATCAATCTCTACCCAAGTTGTCTAGGGCTCCAAGAACTAGTAACTCAACCCACAATCTTTCAGCGCTCTAAATAATTTGTCCAACTTGGCTCCAAGGAATAGTAACTCAACCCACGAAGAGCTCCAAAGAGTTTGTACCAACCTAGGCTCCAAGACTAGTAACTCAAACAAAGTTGTTATAAGGATTTGAGAGCATTTGTTCCAACCCACAACAGTAAGGAATTATGAGCACCAACCGGAAAATAATAAAGTGGGAAAAACCCAAAACCCACAACACCATCGCTATCCAAGAAATAGAAATGAAATGCTAAAAACCATTGTAAATCCAGGTAATCCTCCATGCCAATGACAACTCATAACCAGATAATCACATGCATATACCATGCATCCATAAATCAGCAAGGAAAGCACACATGCAACCTGTTGCCTGCAAATAAATTCGACTGTAGTTGTTGATCCCATTGTCCCCTTGTGATTTCTTGTTTTCCTTTTCCTTCTTTCTCCAAATCTAATTGAATTCTAAAGTTCTACAAGCATGCTCCAATAATGCTCCAAGATTTCTCTAAGTGTGCAAGAGTATGAGAGAATGAGAGAATAGAATGAGAGAGCCAAAGACTGAGCTGACAAAATCTAAACCAACAAAAGGTTTGAACTGATCCTGAGAAGCATTTTTATCATTAAGGCCTCTATTTTTTCATTTTCCTCTATTTTTCGTTCAATTTCCCTCTCATGCAAATATGTGACCTTTCATCTCCCTGTTCCACTATTTTCCTTTATTTCATAAATAATTTGCCAATAAATGTCACTTGCCTTTGACAATTCCTTTGCCAATTTCCATAGCCATTAATTAATCACAGTGATACCCATCACTATGTTTTACCCAACATTCATCTTGTAACATGTGTCCCATGACCTTGGTTTTATTTTATTTACATGGAAAATCAACGAGGGGTTGTTACAGTTTCATTATCTAAGACCTCCAAAAAAAAGAATTATAACAAAAATGCCACGATGACATCTTTAAAGAAACAAAACCCTAGGATCATGAACTTCGATACCAAATGTTACGATCCTTGTGCCTTGAAAATGATGTGAAACCAACATTTACAGTCCTCTTCAACGAGTAAACCTAATTTTACAATGAATACAATGTATAAGACAATAGTTAATGATTCTAAGACTAGGTATCCTTAGTATATATATAGGAGACAAGGAGTTCAATTATAATAAAATGGAATCATGAGGGGTTCTAGCCTTGATAATGACATAATAATAGAAATTTAAGCACTCAATATCTAGGGCTTAATAAGGGGTTTTAGGGTAGGATTAACATGGGGCTTATATAGGGATTAACAGAAAAATAAGTGAATAAATACCATTTTGGTAGGAAGATATATTATTATGAAGAGTGTTTTAAGCTTGAGGTCTCTAGGATAAGATCTTGTAATCAAGTGTTGAAGAATGATCATGGATTTCCCATAAAAACTAATTTTTCTATACCCATCATAACTGCCTGACTGAGCCCTTGAAATAATGTGTATGCCTTAGCTTGGTTATTAGAAGTGTACCCCAATCTTCAAGATAAATTCTACTCATATTTTTCTCTGGGGTGAAAAAATCACCACCTCCTACTCCTTCCACCCCTATATTATTCTTGGATGCTCCATCAAAGGAAATGATCTAATTACATTGTGAGGAAAACCATTTCTTAAAGTCCTTGGGGGGGTCTTAACTGCCACTTTCTTTGGATTTAGGAGGGAGAAGCGGGGGGGAGGGGGTTCCAACTTGATACCAAGAACCATCTAGCACTCTGATTCCAAGAGGTCCAAATTTAGGACATCTAAAGATTTGTTTCTTTTATAATTGAAAGACTCTCGCAATAAAGCTATAGTTGACCCAACTATAAATTATTTTGATCTATTCTTTCCTCCTAAAATATAACATTGTTTCTTGTTAACTAGACCTTCCAACAAATGCATTTTGGGAGGTTTTTCCATACTCTTCTAAAGGAATAATTCCCATTAAAATTACCAAAGTAACATATTTCCCTATCCCCTAGGAGGCCATGAATGTTGAGGGGATAATTAAATTTGTAATTTAGATTTTGAAGAACTAGATTCCACACTTTCTTGGGAAAGGGGTAGTGTAAGAATAAATAATCAATACTTTCCTCAATTGACCTACATAGCTCATACCATGAGGGGTCTGCTATTCCATTTTGATAAGATTTTTTACTATTAATTTTTTTTTGTGACATAAAGACTAGCATAAAATTTTGATTTTCCTGAGAGCGTTCAAATGCCATATTTTTAGCCATATTTACCCTTTATAGGCATGTCTTTAGGGAATAGAAGCAAGTCATATTCATTTTTAATAGAATAATTAAACAAATCGCATTCATGTTCATCCACATCCAAGCTATAAGAGGGGTAACATTATGATAGAAGGGATGCCAAATCATTGCTAAGGGAACTAAGATGAGGAGGGATACCTTGAAAATTCCAACTGATCCACAATCCATCCTAAGACTACTTTGAAATATCCCACATGGAACCCTTCCTTTTGGATACAAGCCAATCACAAAAAGGAATAAGGAAATGATGTTGTTCCAATAGATGATGTCCCATAATTCCATCAAACCAAATATTGATTAGTTTTTCATTTCCAAAAATCCACGTGAGCTTGGAGATAATTAATAGGATTGAAGATGATATCAACATCTAAATTTTAGAGCCCCATTGATGGGGAAGGGTTCACAAATGAAATATTTTCTAATCCCACTTAAATATTTAGGATGGATGATTTGTTTCCACCAACCAGTTGAACTAGATACCATCCACCAAACAAGCTTGGCTTCGATTACTAAATCCATAATAGTGGGATCTCTCATTCCCATACCTATTAGATTTCAAGGTGCACACAGTTTTCCAATTAATCAATTGAAGTTTCTTCAAGTTGGAATTACCTCCCTTGCCATAAAATTTATGTATTTCTTGATTCATAGATGACCCAATCCCAACAATATCCAAGAGGGGGAAATTTTGAAAAATGAGGAAATAAGCTAGAATGGAATTAATCAGAATAAGGTGATCTGCTAGGTTGAGTTAATGCACTGCCCATTGAGTGAATTTTTCTTTTAACTTGGCTAGAATTGGCTGCCACAAAGGATGAGGGAAACAATTTAAACAGATAGGCATACCTAAATAATTAATTTTTTCCCATGAATCCTTCCTTGATATACCCAATTTCCAGAGGATAATGCCATATTCCATGCATACAGATGGTTTTTCCTCTCATTAACTAAGCACCCGATGCAACAGTAAATTTGTCAATAACTGATTTGAATCTAGAAACAATTATTGAGGAAACTCCTTATAGAATAATGGCATCATCTACAAATTACGAGTGATTTATTTTTTAACCTCTTGCATGAAATGGATTCCTAGAAGAGAGTTTGTTCTTATTTCATATTCTAATTTCCTAGTTAGAGATTCTACCATAAGGATGTAAAGAAAGGGGGAGAGAAGACACCCTCTCCTTAAGCCATGCATGGATTTGAAGAAGACAAAGGGATGACCATTCACCAAAGGGATATCATGGTGACATGATACATGTAGCAATCCAATTGAGAAATTTATCGCTAAAGCCAATTTTTTTGAGGATGTCAAACATAAAGGAATGTTTAACATGGTCGAATACATTTTCCATGTCAAGTTTTATAACCATTCCTTTTTCTCCTCTACTTTTGCTCGAGTGAATTTCTTCTTAGAACCAATATAATATTTCTCACTATTTGTCATTTGGCTACAAAACCCCTTGATTCTCAAAGATAAGGCAAGGAAGAAGAGGCTTCAGTCTGCAGGAAATAATTTTCAAAATGATTTATGATAAGACATATTACATAAGGAAAGTTGATGAAACCTAGAGAAAGAAGCATGGCTAGTTTCTGTGGAGATTAAAGGTAAAAAAGAGAAATTGATGCCACCACCCATTCATCCATATTTATAAACAAATTCTACCATTATGAAAACATCAAACTTAAAAATGTTTCAACATTTTTGGTAAAAGTATACTACGAATCCATACAGACCTGGAGCTTTGTCAGGGTGAAATGACCAAATAATGTCTTGTATCTCCTTCTCGGTGATAACCTTCATTAGTTCCTCTTTCTCTTTTTTTTTTAAATACTATTACAATATCCTTCAACAACTCCTATGCATCTCAAGAGGTGCCCCCACCTTGATTTTGGTAAAGTATTTCAAAATAATGAAGAGCTACTTCTTTTATCCTATCAAAGGAAGATAAAGAGATCCCATTCACCTCAATGGTTTTCACATTATTCCTCCATTCTCTCATTTTGGCTTGTTTATGAAAAAATGTGTTCTTATTCCTAGATTTTAACCATAAACTTCTTGATTTTAGTTTCCACATTTATTTCTTTTCCCTTAAGGCTTTGTGTATCCTAAAAATTCTTCTCTTTCTTGATGAAGAAGGTCTGAGGTGACCAAATGATTTTCCATTTCCTTGAAAACTTTTTCCAGGTTGTCCTTGTACGTTCTTAACTCTCAGTTTTTTAAATTGTAAGAGTATTTCACCCATTTTTCAATGTTGATTCGATAGCTTTAATATTTTTCTCCCAAATATACATTAGAGAGCCCACTATCTATTGCCAACCAGCCATTGAAAACAACATCAAAGAAACCTTGATTAGAGACCCATAAGGGATTGAAACTAAATGGGATCTTCCCAAGATCCTCCTGCTGAGAGATGAAAATTTTTATTGGCCTATAATCAAAGTCGCTCTAAGCCAAATGAGAAGAAGAAAAAGGGATGTGTTTCCCATGGAAGAAAATTTCTACTAGGAAGTGATCTAACCTAGTAGAGATATGGCCAAGGCCAACCCTTCTATTGTTCCATGTGAACTTGGAATTGGGGGATTAAATATTAAGAAGATCAAGCTAAGTATTATATCCTCCATATTCTCCCTAAGTGGATCTCTTACAATACTTCCACTTTTTTCTCCCATGGATGGACAGTTGAATTGAGATCCCCTCTTATGATGCATTTCCTTATCCATAATTTTCCCTTTAGATTCAAGAATGATTCCCAATAAAGAGTTTATTCTTGATAAGATATCAACATGTACACATTCATAGTATAAAAACTATATTTTATGGAAGATGAAGAAACCTCAATGCCAACCAATGAAGTGATTTCTCCTCATGCACTCAACTTGAGTTCTGTGCCCAACCACAATTGATCTGAAATTATGAAGGAACACAATTGAATACAAATATAAACATAAACACGGATATGCAACAGAAATAAATATTCATTTCATTAATATCAAAGAACTAAAAGAGGCTTACAAGCAAAATGGAAATAAACTAGCTCGGATGATGGTAGTTTATCTCTGAGAAGAGATGTGGCGGCTACATGCATCTGAACTATGTTACAATGGGGCTAAAGGGCCTTTTTATTAATGAACAACAAAGGGAAAACCTAAGCAACCAAAACACTAACCCCAAGAGATGAAACACCAAGAGTTTATGGGCCCCGTTGGGGTTAGTTGGGTAGCCACCTTCTCGGGGTCGTAACTTGGTCATATGATCTTCATTTGGTGCATACGATACCATGTTGGAAACATATATCCAAGTATTACAGGAATTACGAATGCCCAAACCTATTGTGGACCTCAAAAAACACCGTTTATTGGGTCAAAACAACTCAAGAAGTTCAGGATCCAAGAAACTACTAAAAATAATAAATGTTTCCATAATTAAGGAAACTGATGAAATCAACTGGAGGTCTATGTGGAATAGGCAAGTGGCCACCAATATCCACCTAGATCAATAACATGCACAATCCACCAAGTGCTTATCTTGATCCCATCACACCTGTATTACTATCTTTCCATATTATTTTACTCTTGCTGAGTCCTCTATCCCAACTTGCCTTACCCTAAATCTCAAGCGTGCACTATTTCTTCCAATATGGGGTCCACTACTATGCTTGCTTCTTTCTCCAGGGTTGCAAACCTATTTTGGCTTCTATAACCTAACTTATCCTTGCTCTTGATTGAGGAATGAGCCTCAGGGATGCACCTTAGAGGGGATGATTCCCTCATATTTTCAACGCCTTTCTCTCTACAAGGAATTTGTCTCTTTTGATCTATTCTTCTCTTGGATTTTTCCATTAGCTACCTTCCTCTTGAGATTTAAGAGGATCTTCAACTTTTCAACAATTTCTTTCGAAGTGTCGATATTCATGAAATTGTTTTCACTTGAAGGGGATCTTATCATAGCCAATTTGTTACATAAATGTCCATTTATCCAAAGATAGTTGAATAAATTTAGGCACTCCCTTTTCTAGGTCCACCTCTACACATATTCTAGAACATGAAAACATTCCCTCTTAAGGTTTTTCTTGATCTATATATTTGCCCAAAACATTTCCTATGCTTCTGAAATTTTCTTCATTCCAATAATGGCAAGGTCAGTGGGGGATCTTGACGCAAACATGAATAGCTAATGAGACTTAATTTTTAGGATTAAAATATGGGTTCCACCTATCCAAATATAAACCTCATTCTACCATGAACTAAGGGCCACTCTTGAACATAAGATCCTTATCAAAATTTTCCTCAAAAAGAAAAATGAAGAAACCTTACCACAACAAGAGCACTTGATCTGTCATTCAATAAGATGCCTCCAATTTTTCTCCACATAGAGCTTTAACATCTTTGGTGAGAGCCATGTTCCTGTGAACTAACCAACAAACCCCTTCTCTGTTAGATGATCATTTGTCTTGATTTGCCAAGATTCACTTGCATCTTCAAGATCTCTTCCAATGTCTTAACAAAATTAGATGATTTTGATAGCTGCTTTTTAGGCCATGCATCAACCAACAATTTGAACACGAACACATTGGGGGAAGTGGAGGAGGGGGTTAAGGCTCCTGACCTAGAAGCCATGAAAACTGATTGTTAAGTTTAGCAAGGCATTATTGTCAGATTAGAAAGCTCTTGAAAAAAATAATATACAAAATAGAAGACATACCAATAAGTTTATTTATCCTAAAAATTATAGGAATATATGAAACCCAAACTTTTCACTTTCCAACACTATATTTTTTTTTGTGAAAAGTAGCATTGTGAGATATTAGCATGGTGTTTACTCTAAATGCCAAGAAATTTTTCTAAAAAATGTTAGATCTTGTCTTTAAAGGTTAGATCTTATTAAGTGCTTTTAATGGTGGACTTTAAAACCATTATTGAGTAAAATATTTCAATTGAAAAATTATTTTCATAACTTCTTCTCACCAAAAAGTTTAACTTATTTCTATACTATATAATATAGCAAGAGAATTGGTATGATTTTCAATTTGGTTGGTTAATAAGCATCAAAACACTTATTTTATTATACATCTCACATTGCCCACATTAGAGGAAAAAAAAAAAACATAAAAATTAACTAATTTATAATTTTATTTTCAATTATTATTATTATTACTATTAATTATAAAAAAATTAATGAGTTATATATATATATATATATATATATATATATATATATATATATATATAATAAAACAATGTTCTTAACCATGGAGAATGGACTTCACTTACTATGGGAATTCTTGACTTGTAAATAGCTTTTTTTACAATATCATGGGTCAATACCATGGTTTATCGATACCACATGCTAAATCTGACGTGTTGATATGATATATTTTGTAATAAATTAATTAAAAATAATAACTAACTTGAAGATATATTTAATCTTTTATCTAACAATACCATTATGAATATTCCAACATATTTTATAGAGATTAACTCTTTACCATCCATCTAATAATTAGTGATAATTAAATTAAAATTATCAAAATAAAAATAAAAAATATATCAAAACATAAAAGAATTTGTTATTATTAACACTATTTTGTCAATTAATTTTATGCTATAAAAATAGCGAAAAGGACGTTGGGGTTGTCATGCATAAGAATAATAATTATTATAAGAAGAGAAGTAAAGCATATGGTTACATCAAGTTTACACATTGATACTTTATAAGTTTACACATTGATACTTTATAAGATATTTAATCTTAATGGGTATCCCACAATAAAGTAGAGAAGCAAAACAATGATATCGCATTTTCATGAGGATCCTATGACCTACTAGTTGTCGATTGTCAACAACTAACCCTTTATTCTCCGACCTCGCTGTGTCGATGTTTATTTAAAGGTGGTGTTTTATTTGTGTAATTGGAATTGACATGTTGACATTCATATGAACATATTCTAAAGAAGCAAAATAGGAAAAGGGACAACCTAATCATATTAATACCTAACTTTTAATATATTCATGTAAGAATTAGGATTGCTCAATATGCATGCTCATATTCCTGAAGCGGGTCAAGGAACAATGAAGTGAATTGGGTGATTTTATGGTTTAAATCTGAGGAATTTAATTCTTGGATGGAAAATGAATACTTTATGGGTTTTATTTAATTTCAAACCTTGTGAAATATTCTCAATAATCATGTATTTTCATTTTGAACTAACGAGCACATTTACTCATTATAATAATTATAAATATGTGATCTTGAGAAGAGGAAAAAGAAATAGTAATTAAGAGGGTGAAAAGGCAATGATGGAGCAAAATCATAAGACAATGTTTGAAAAACAAAGACAATGTAAAAGTGGAGAGGGGATGTAGGGCTTCTCCCAAGTGAGATGGATAGGTGGAAGACACTGCAAGATTAAATATAGATCAATCAACAAATGAAAAATGGCAGTTTGTACGACAAAAAATTGAATCCATTGTCAAATGGAACCTACTAGTGTTTGAAAGGCTCTAGACTGATGATGAAACTTGTCAACCCCAATTGTTGTTTCTAATTGAGGTTTTAAGAATAATGTAGTAGTGATATATAAACAAAATAGATCCCAATGACTATTGAAATTGGAGGAAATGGAAGATCATTGCCATGTATTAGTATATTTTGTGGGTAATCAATACAATTCAATTGGAGGTTGGAAACCATCAATTCAAATGAGATCCATAGTTTATAGTGCATAAGATGGACATCACCTAAACAATTTGCACCAATGATGATTCATTGACTCCAAATGACAAACTTTCAAGATTGGAGATCCATCGAGAGTGCATATAAAATTCATCCATAGGAGGATAAAGAAAATCTTATTAGTGGAGATCACCATTAAAGCATGAAACATCCTTAGTACTCCCTTTATGATTTCTAATTGTAATAAATCTATATACTAAATTTCATTTATAATATTCAATACGTGAACAACTAAATGTTTTTTGGGGCTTGGAGTCAAGATATCAAGTAAATTTGGATTCGAGCCACATTCCAATCTGCAATGTTTTGTTTGTGGGACCTTTCTTAATGATAAATGTTGAAAGAAGCAAAGGACCAACAAAACAAAATGGCTTTATAGATTGTAATTTTACTATTATTTACATTTTTAATTTGTCAAAAATGTTAGGGATGAATGGTTTGTGAATGACAATGGACACATCCAACTCATAATGAAAGAATTTAAATTATTAAACAAATTATCATCATCTTCACTTATTCCATGAATAATTCCTTATGTTAGACAAATGTCTTTTGTGAAACAACTATGTATATGTGGTGTTCCATAAGTTAGGTAGTTGGAAAGATGGTTTATGTTCTTTTGTATTTTCCAATACCACCACCCCAAAGCTACACAATTCATACTTTTCTAACACCTCTATAATGTAAGATGTATCATAACTTAATTGTCAATTGGAAATTAGGATAGTCATTATTAGTTGTTATTCATGAATGTGGGTTGGTTCATCACCATTATTCAAGGAAATCCACACCACCTAAAATGACTTGCTTCCTCTAGATTTTGGGTAATTAATATCATTCCTTATATCCAAGGATGATGAGCTCTTAAGCAATCAAAAGTAGTTTTATGTCATACTCCAACATAAGAAAATGGTTTCAACCTAGATAGTAATCACAAGAAATCAAGTGTTACTTGTGGTCATCATTATGGCTATCTCCAATCGGTTGAATACTTTCTAGTAGCAATTAGCCCCGGTCCCTTACATGAGCCTAGATACTACCCCTAATTGTAGTTTAACCTCTTTCCTAGGATCTATTACTCATGTAAAGCTATGTAACCAATGCATTCTATATGACTATTATTAAATTAAATTTGAGCATCATTGTTCTTCATTGCCTTGATTGACAAACCAACTTGAAATGAAATTAATGATTGCTTAAAATATGTAACCCATGACATTGTTGAGTTGGAGTGTGTGGATCCCAAATATGATAAATAAGGTTAGTGATCAAGTAATGGTTGTTGCTCTATCTTATTTCCTTGAACTCCATATGTTTTTTCACTAATTAACTTGTAATCAAAACAACTCCAAGAAAAACTACTCTACAACTCTACACTTATTCTGGCCAACTTTTAAGCCTCCGCTATATAATATCCCACAAATCTTTTCACTGTGAATATATTCAAACAAATAATTTGTAAAATCAATTGTATTCCACCTCCCATTGTTATCAACTACAATCATCATGAAAATTACAAAATAATCTCACAGTCACATTTACAACAATAAAAATAAAATCCTACACCTTGGAAAAGTGATATATATATATATATATATATATATATATAATCCATTCGTAATAAATAGAACACACAAATTTGGTCATCTTAAGCCATAAATAATCCGTTCTTTATAAATGTTTTTAAACTTTCATTTTATTCATAATACTATATACTATTTTAATTTTTAATATGGGCAATGTTAAGGCCATATAAATACTTATTTTTAATTTAAATATTAACTATAAGAATTGTAGTTGACACTTGATTTTTGAGTACTGATTGACTTCATTGTGGAGGTATCAAAATCTATAAGTGATATTTTAATGTTGAAGCATATTGGTTTTAGCTTATAGCCTTTCAATATTTTAATTGAAGGACGTTGTTTTCAAAAATGAATAAATTAATGTTTTTTTTACAGTGTTAAAGTGTATCTCACATTAAAGGTGGTTTTTGGATTTGAATTTTTTATAAGGTTAAAATGCTTCTCATGTTAAAGGTGGTTTTTGGATTTGCAATGAGATATAAGAATGGTAAGCTTTGGAGTTAATATTTCTTCTCGTACAACATAATTAGAGTAGAAGTCTCACATTTATGTTAATATTAAATAAGGTATTTTTTAATAAATATAGCTATATTATAAATAATTATATGTGCATTTTATAATATATTTTATATTTATTAAAATTATTTATAGAAGTGTATATGTTTTATTTTATTTAGATTTGAATTTATAATTTTTTATCAAGAAAGAAAAGACATGTTATTAGTTATTAAACTCATTCAATCTATATATTCATATATTTTATATATTTCTCATATATTTGGTATATTTTTAACATATAATCATGTTCATATATTTTAGAGTCTATAATATATATAAGATACATAGGAAAAATAATATTCTATTTATGCAAGTAACATCACTAATAACCTAATTTATTTAATGAACAACTTAATTGTTAACCTTTCAAAATAATAGAGGATTTTCTTTCAAGCATATGTTATGATATACATTAAAATGGTGTTTATTAAGCCATTTAATTGAACATTGAAATTGTATCTATTAAGTTATACGATTCTCTAGTGCTTGTGAAGTTTGAAACTATCTATTAACTAAATTAGTTATGCCTCTTAGTAAATTGTTTTCTAATGCATCATTGTACTAATTTTATCTAAAACTGAAATTTCGATGATAAAGAAATTCCAATAATAATTTTAAGTTTTACCAACATTCAATGTTATCAAAGGGTTGTCAAATATGTAGTAGTAGAATAAATATATGCACACACCACATATATAAAATATAGTAGTAGAAGAAATATATGCACACATCACTCATCATATTAGGATCTTCATAACCCTAAACATTCACCCGATCAAACACCCACCTCTTAGAACCATAATCATCATTTTATTTTTCATAGTTTGCAATAAATTTGCATCGAAAAGCATAACAAATTGGGAAAAAAAAAGACTAATTACTAACTCTTGGAGGCTAGAATATATTTCAAAATTGTATCAATGTGAATGGCCACAATTGAAAGTAGGTCCTTAATTGTTGGAAAGGTGGAGGAGGAGAGACAAATTCCCACAAAATTCACACACACAAAACTCGTGAGTTGTTTCTTTTCTCTATTAATCACAAAAACTTCATTGATTACAAATTATACCAATGTGAGGTATTTATCCTTTATAACTAATGACTCAACTGAAGCTCACTTGGACTAACTTCATCACGCAATCTCAAACTAACTTGAATTATCTAAATTTAGACAGCTAAAACTATCTCGGACTCACTCAAATAAACTAAGACTATTAATCTGCATGTAGGAGTAATTAGCTATTTTTATCACTCACACTTAATTATGACTGCTAAACTAAAACATGACTCATCACAACTCAAACATGCATGTTGATCTAAGTCTCGACTAAAAACACCTAAGTTTCCTCTATGAAACTCAAATACATATTTTTTTGATGACTTAGTGAATATATCAACCAATTGATCACTTGATTTACAAGGCTCCAAATAAACTTCTCCATCACTCATAAGTTCTCTTATGAAATGATATCTTTTATCTATATGTTTACTCTTTTTATGGAACACACTATGTTTTTATAGTGCAATGGCTGAGGTGTTTTCACAATATATTGTAGTTTATCTTTCTTGTTTTTGTTGAAGTCCATCCAAAATTATTTGTAACCATACTACTTGACACACTACTGATGTGGCTGCTACATATTCTGCTTCTACTGATGAAAGTGTCACAATATGTTGCTTCTTAGATTTCCATGATATCACACCTAAACCAAGATGAAACATATAACCAAAAGTGTTTTTCCTATCATCCAAACTTCCTACAAAATCACTGTCAGTATATCCAACCAAATCCTTATTTTTTATACTTTCATACAATATGCCACAATTTGTAGCTCCTACTATGTATCTCAGAATCCTTTTTCCAACTTTCCAATGTGAGTCTTTTGGTGACTCCATAAATCTATAAATCAGACTAACTCTTTGCATAATATCTGGTATTTTAGCTATGAGATACATAAGGCTTCCAACCAATCTTTTGAACAGAGTTGGATTTACATATGATCCTTCATCATCCTTACTTAATTTTGTACCTATCACTATTGGTGTAGGAGCAAGTTTACAACTTTCCATTCTAAATCTTTTTAACAATTCTTTTTCATATTTATTTTGACAAATAAAAATCCCTTTCTCTAATTGCTCAACTTCTATTCCAAGAAAATATTTCATAAAACCAAAGTCTGTCATTTCAATTCTTTCTTCATTGCTACTTTAAAATTGATCTAGTTCAATATCACTAGCATAAATCATATCATCTACATACAAACAAACAATAAAAATTTGACCATGTTGATTTACCTTTGTGTAAAAGGTCGGTCCAATGTTGCTTTTGCTAAATCCATTCTTGGTCATATAACTATCAATTCTTCTATACTAGGCTCTTGGAGCTTGTTTGAGTCTGTAAAATGACTTCTTCAATATGTAAACTTTTGTTTTTTTGACCTTCAACTTCATAACCTGGTGGTTGTTGCACATATATTTCCTCTTCTAGAATTCCGTTCAAGAAGGTTGATTTCACATCCATTTGATACACTTCCCATTTCTTCTGAGTTGTTATTATTATACTACTCTTATAATATATAATCTTGTTACTAGAGAAAAAATTTCTTCAAAGTCTATTCCTGGTTTCTGCGAGAACCCTTTTTCTACAAGCCTTGATTTAAATTTGTCAATCTCTCCTTTTTCATTCAACTTTGTCTTGTACACCCATTTCAAACCAATGAGTTTCTTATCTTTAGGTAACTCAACCAAATCCCAAGTAGAATTCTTCTATATATATTATATTTCTTCATTTGTAGCTTGCACCCAATTCTAATCTTTGATAACTTCTTGAAATGATGAAGGTTGAAATAACAATAATGAAAAATTTAAGTTGACATCTAGATCACCGTAAATATATTTCAAACTTCTAATTTTTCTCTAACCATTGCTTGATTCACCACTCGATTAATAGTTGGGAGTATTTTGATCTGCTGATCTGGTTGAAGATATAAATATCTTAGATTCATCGTTAGTGTGTCTTTGATTGGTGTCTTCTCCTTTGATCCATTAGAGAAATATTGAGGTAAAAAAGAAGCCTCAAAACAAAAATGTAAAACCAAAATAAACTTTATAAGAACCAATAGGATTCAAGATTATGATGTCAACCATGGGGGATGATTCACCACTTTTGCAGTAAAAAAGTAAAAACAATAAAAAACAAAAAAACAAAAAAAACAAAAACTAGTTTTTAAACTCGTATTTTCAACTTATCTCCTTACAATTTTACTCAAATTTCGAGTGGAGAGCTCGTTAGATGTGGAATTTAATTCCTCATCCAAGGCCTACCCTTGTTGCATTCTTTTGATAGACCCTACTACACGAAGAATGAGAAATGCATGAAAAAAGGTGATTGCAATCATGTTATTCATGTATTTCTCATTTTTCAAGACCACTCATTGGATGCAGAATTAAATCTAATTCTTCATCTAACCAGTACCCATTTTTCATACTTTCGATGGATCTTGCTATACTAAAAATGAGTAATACATGAAAACACGTGATTGCAATTATGTTTTTTCATGTATTTATCATTTTTCATGTAGTAGGGTCCATTGAAATTATGCAACATGGGTACTCCTTGGATGAGAAATTAAATTCCGCATTTAATGAGTTCTCTCACTCAAAATTTGAGTAAAACCTTCAGGAGATAAATTGACAATATAAGTTGAAAAAGTAGTTTTTCCTTTTTTCCATCTAGAATTTGATGATGTAATCTAGTTTTATTTTATTATTTCCATTATTATTTTATAATGTTCCTTAGGAGGCCCATTTTAGACCTCAAAATTTCTCTAATGCCTTGTAGCTCATTTTCTGCTACATTTTCTTCTTCAATGAGTGGTACTCTTGCATCAACAATTTTGTTTACACTCCCATTCCATGGCTCTTGTTCTTTGAACACAAAATATCTGTTCATTATAGTATTTTTGGGGATAGGGTTATGTAATTTTTATGCCTTTGATTGCTAATTATACCCAATAAATATACATTTTTCATTGTTATCATCTAACTTTCCTCTTATCTATTTAGGTACATGCACATATGCTATGCATCCAAACACTCTAAAATGAGATACACTACAATGCATACCTGACCATGCTTCTTGAGGAACTCTATTCGTCATGCTCTTTGTAGGAGATATGTTTATCACATAAATGACACATGCAACTACTTATGCCTATTACTCATTTGAAAAGTTTCTTCTTTTAAGCATGCTCCTTGCCATGTTTAGAATTATTCTGTACTTTGTCTCAGCTACACCATTCTGCTTGGGTGTGTATATGGTTGTAAATTTCCATTTGATTCCATGTTGTTTGCATTAAGCATGAAATGCATTCGATTCATATTCTCCACCATGATCTAATCTCAATACTTTGATCCGATGACCACTTTGGTTCTATATTAGGGCTTCGAATTCTTTGAACTTTTCAAAAGTCTCAAACTTTTAATTTAAAAAGTAAATCCATGTCTTTCTGCTGAAATCATCAACAAATTAGAGGAAGTAACAACTTCCATTGATCGATTGTGTTTGCATGGGTCCACATTGTCTGTATGAAGTAGCTTTATCGGCTGCTTTGCTATGTATGTAGATCCTTTTAGAAAAATTTCATGGTGTTGCTTTGCCAAGATACAAAACTCATAGTTACTAGAGGGTTCTTGGATGGGAGGTAAAACTCTAATCATCTATTTCTTTTCCAACAATCTCAAACCAAATAAATGCAAATGTCCAAACCGAAATTATCATAACCAATAATCATCAACACATGCAACCTTAAAAGAACTGACCTGTTTTCTGTAATTCGTAATGAAAGGAAACACTTTATTCCTTGTCATGTGCACTTTCGCTATCAAATTCTTGCTTGGGGGCTTATTATATATAAAACAATCTTGTATCTCAAAAATAAATTTGTATCCTTTTTGCATTAATTGACTAACATAGTTTATCAGATTTTGTTTTAAACTAGGAACATAATATACCTCTGAAATTGTCTTCGAATCCTCCTTCTTGGTCAATATGTTGACCACTCCTTTGCCATTTACATCCAAATTCATGTCAATCCCTAATTTTACCTTGGACTTGACCTATTCATTTAGATGTGAAACCAAATTCTTTTTCCTATTCATGTGGTTATTGTAACCACTGTCTAAACATTATTAGAGGGTTCATGCATGGTATGACAAGCTAGAAACATGAAGTCACTATTTTTTGTAGTTACATTTTCTCTCTTCTTTTCTTGATCAACTATCCTCTTCCTGTAATCAAGTTCATAGTGACTAAATTTATTGTAATCATAACACCTCATCTTTGGTTTATTGACTATTTGATTGTTGTTGAAGCTTCTACTATTAATACCATTTTCTTGTTCTTTCTCTTATTTTCCATCTCTTTGACTGTCATTTCTTCTGCCCCAACCTATGCCTTTCGATCTACCTCTACCTTGACCTCTATCTCTTGAGATAGAAACTTGGCTTCTAAAAGCAGTTTCTATGGAGGATTCCTTATTTTTATCTATCCTTACCTTAAGGGATAGAAGTGATCCAATCAATTCATCAACTATTAGCAACACTAAATCCTTAGCTTCTTCAGTAGTTTCTACAACCACATGAAATTTAGCAGACAAAGATTTGAGGACCTTTTTCAACCATTGTTTGATATTTAATTTCATCACCATAATTTTTTAACTGATTTACAATGGTCATAAAAATTTATGAACGAAACGATAATCTTTCTTTCTTTCATTTCTAGAATTTTAATTCTCTCCTAGTATTTTGCAACTTAACAATATTTACTTTAGCCATACCTTGATAGCTCGTCACCAAAATCTCGTACGTTTTCTTTTCCGAAGTCATGCTCATAATTTTCTGGAATATTTCTTCATCCAATGCCTATTGGATAAGTTGCAATGCATATGCATTATGTTTTTCGTTTAACCTCAATTTCTCCCTCTATGCACCTATGAGAGCTTTTTCTAATGCATCATCTTCAAGTTCAACATATCCAATCCTGATGTAATCATAAACATCTTGATCCCTTAACGTTGTCTCCATCTAAATGACCCGCGTATCATCATTCTTCCTTGTGAACGGTGGAAGATGTCACTGGAAGCTTATTGAAGCCATATTAAAAACTCCTCTTAAAATAATAATAAAGCCCTTTTTTTAAACCTTTATAAAGCCATTTTAATAAGCCCCTTATCATTTTTCTTCATACAATTAAAATAGTCACTTTTCAAAACAAAATTTATAACGTAAACCACTTTTTCAATATATTCAAAAGGCTCTTAGAAATCTCGTTTAAACGACTTCAAAAATATTATTCTCTCTCAAAATTTCAAAGGGCTTTAAAAAATTACGCACATAACCTTATCTTTTTCAAATGAAAAATTTCAAAACATTTAAATTTGTGCGCTTGAACTTTCATGAATTTTCGTGGTCCCTTTTGAAGGAAGACCGACATTCCTTTCAACAACTAACTTTTCCCAATAATTCAAGCCTTTAAGCTTTAATCCTGTGTCGATCACACATGATTGCACCTTTTAAGCTTTAATCATGTGACAACCACACCTTTAAGTTTCTCCAAGACGTCCTGCATGTAAGCTTTAATGCTACGATGATTTCCCCTTCATAATTTTTTTTAAAAATTGCAGGCCTTCTCTTTACTCTCTTATGGATAAATCTGCAGGATCTTCCATTCTGGCTCCTCAGATCTTGTAATTCTTCCTCGGATTTAATACCAATTTTTTGGAAAGGCAGAGAAGGAGAGACACAAATACACACACAAAAAATGTTGGCATTATCACTCATGGGTTATACTTAATGTCAACCTAACAGTTTGTTGTATGTCTTCATAGATTGTATGGCTTGTTTATTCATCATCATAGTTAGCAGTTGTAGTGCAAGAAAAGATAAGAGTGCAAGATTGACATGCGTAGGATTGATATGTGTCACATGAAGGATTCTTTTTGTATAGGAAGAGGTGGTTACAAATGTTTGCAAGATGTTACAGAGAAAGAGGTAGAAGTGTGGCTAAGTTCTGGATTAAGAGAAACTGTGTTTCCCTAGTCTAAGCCTTAGTCGCATGGAGGAAAGCTGAGGAGTGTGGCTGGAAGGTTGTAGCCATTAGGAATGCTTGTTAACAGGGCAAGTGGGAAAGTTTCAGTCGAAATTCCTCTTCTTCATCCATGTGGCCATGCTTATAGGTGGTAAAAATAAAAAACCAAGATGAAAACCAAGGTTTTGCCCATGGAATTTGTGCGCGCGGATGGGATTGATTTGGTCAGCCAGCTAGTAAATTAAAACAGAGGTAAATGTCTATTGTAATGGTTGGATCAAAATTCTATATTGGGAGATCTAACTAGAGAATTTGTGTATGCTCTCGATGAAGTTCTTTTGTGACTTTTTGTGAACAGGAGTACATAAGAAGCACATGGAAGAGACTCAGATCTTAGAGATTTGAATGAATGGAGCCAATACATTGAAAAATATGCATGTATGCTAACTAATTTGATTGCAGGATGGGTGACTACTTCGATCTGATGGTGATCAAATTCATTTCAGAACAATGAAGTATTGGTTGACCTTTTTGAGAGTTGATTTGATGGTTTTAAAAGCCCTAACTTATTGTTTACTGTAGATATAATGCACATAATGGATGTAAATAATCATATTACTAATTTGAGATTGAATAGACCATTGTATGATCTCTGATCTTGTTACAGAATTCAGAGGTTATTGAGTTGGTTTTGTTTCTCTTAATGTTTGATTTGTAATTGATGGGTTGAACGAGAGATTGCAGGTTGAGATGTATATGTAGAGGTTGTATGTTTGTGTGATTGAATTTTCATATCTTGTATGATTTTGTGATCTTATAGCTATTATTATGAAAAAAGTGGAAGATATTTATACTTGTTGTTTTACTAAATGTTTGATCTATTGAAGTGATGAAGTAGTAGAGTGGTTTTGGGTTAAAAAATCTATACTTAGATGTGATTAGGATAGAAGTATATTTACTGAAGAATGTTGTAGCAAAGTTCTAGGACTGAGTTGTTTGTCTTATAGTGGCTTCTTACAATATACAATATTTGAGAAATTGTATTTATTGAAGAGATCAGACTGACCTAAGGATCGTGGGATAATGCAAGACAAAGTTTTGTCTTCTTTTGTTATGCTTCTATCGATTGATGTCATGGAGAATATGAAAACCTACTAAATGAGATCTTAAAAGATGACTAGGGTTATTGTGGACTACTTATTTGAATTGTTGACAAAGTATATTGAATATAGACTTATGTTGTGGTTGGTCACTCGTTGAAACCAGTGAAGTTGATATAGTGTTTGTTCTCCTAGTACACTTGTTGAGTATGCTAGCAGTGACCTTTGATGAGTAGTATGTTCCTTAATACTGTTATAGATCTGACTTACATATTAGTACTATTAGGGCCCATCAAACACTAATTCAGTTGTTACATTCCCTAATGAAGTCAACCATTAGAATGCCTCCTTCCCAGGAGATTCCATGGTTGAAATAATCCAAAAATTGCCTCTAAAAAGATCAACACAAGCAGGCCTTTATCAGGGTGCACTACAGAGCAGCCCAGTACAGTACCAGGGTGCATTGCAGTGCAATTGAGCCCTCTTTGGCCTACGTTGGGCGAATTTGAGTGAAATATTCATTGGGGTTTGGAATATTGTTATCCATATGATCCCTCTAGAATTTTCCCAAGGCTATCCACTCCTTTGGGCTCGAAATTGGATGAGGGAAGAAGTTAAGGAACATTAATTCCTTTATCCCTTCCTCCATGGAACTAAACCCTAAGTTTGGGAGGGCATTCATTATCACCATTTATGGCATTACTTTCTTCATTCACCTATAAAATGACCACTCATCTAAGTGATTAGGGGCTAGAAATCATTGAATTATAGGGAGATGCTATTAGTATGAGACTTGATCTGGTTTTAAGTATTGTAATGATGTCAAAATGTCTTACTTGTTATGAGGAGAGGATGGGATTGAACTGGAGGAGTGGCAATAAATCAAGCAAATTGGGTTGTAACTCTTCCTTTTACTAATAAAGTGTTCAAAGTTTTTTCCATATGTTTGTATTGTTTATTGATGCTTTCGTATGTGTATTATGTACTTGATTCCATTTTATGTTTAATCAATGGATCATTATCATATGCTTTGATCGATTTTTGTCTTCTGTCTGTGTGCAGGTACTTTTCAAGCGGATTAAGTATGGAAAGGAGTGACAGAATTGGTCAAGGGAGATAAGGAATAAGCGAAAGCTTCACGTAGGCTTATTTAATGTCTTATTTAATCTATTGGTTATAGAAAAATAGAGAATGCTTTGCACTGTTGTTCTAGACCTAGCTACTAGTCTAGGGGTTTAAGCGTTTATCCATGGACACTAAAACTTACCAAAATTACCAAGAGCTTCTTTTAATAATTTCACCGCTTTAGCCACTACATTTTTTACCCACTTCCAGTTACCTATCAGATATGAGACTGGAACAAAACTCCTAACCAACTTTAAACAGGCTACTGCTACCCATATATCATATCATATTCATGAGTGGTGGGGTCGTCGTCGAATGGTTAAGATATATGTTCATGATCAACTTTTATATTAGTGGTTCATAAAATCCTTGTTACTATGAATCACCGAGGATGTGGGAAAAGGTGGAGTTGTCACAGAAGAGCAAGTTATTACTCATGTCCAATGCTTGGATTTGATTTACACACAATCCGGCACGCTTTATGATAAAATTCCCAATGCACCTTGACCAGCTTTCACTATTCCACCTCCTCCACAATCGAGTAAGGACTCTCATGCCGGTGACGGTGTGATCGGTTCTTCAAGCACACAAATAGCAGGAAGATCATCTGGTCAAACTCTTGTTGTTTCTAATCAAACTACCAATGCATCAGAAAATACTCTTGCCTCTGAGATTAATGTCGTGTCATCTGACAAAGGCAAAAATCCAAAGCAACCAGGGAGCAAGAAAAAGGGGAAAACCAAAAAGAAACAAGAAAATTCCCCTCTAGAGAAATCATTTGATTCCTCTACTTCGGCAAGGAAACCTCGTTATCCATGTCTGATATGTAATGACAAGAATTTTACAAGAGATTGTCCACATTTCTCTGAGGTCTCTAAACTTTTAAAGACTTCAAATACATCGACAGTGTTGACTGATCCGTTTCCAACCCCGGAGACACATTTGGTTGCAACAGACCATGCTTCCACATCCCAAGTACTCATGTTATCCATTACAAAGCCACAAAACGAAGGTTTTGTGTCAACAATAAACAAAGATTATGGAAATCCATCACCGTCAAATAATCAAGCCACTAATCAACCTCATGTTTTGACTTCGACTTGATATGAAGTTGTTCCACCCATTGTACCTGAATTGATGATAAAGCCACCAAGGGGAGTTGTGCATAAATTGACATTCAACCCTCTGGCTCGAGCGGCTCAAAATTATAACATAGTGGAAGATCTTGCTCAATCGCCTTCTGCTATGTTGACACTTGAGGTGTTGCAAAACTGTCCCTCCCAAAAGCAGGCTTTACTGTTAGCAATAGGTGGAATAGATCCTACAGATTCAAATCTTGTGGGTTTTAACCATCCGGGATATTCACCACAGTTACCAGCACAATTAGCTTTCCTAATCCAAGTAAAATCTCTCAATAAGAATGTTCACTGAACTATTATTGATGAGGGGGAATCTACTTGCATTATGTCCATGAGCTGTTGGAAAACACTTGGTTCACCATCGTTGTCACGATCACCAACCACGTTGAAAGATTTTGATGGAAGAACATATACTCCATGTGGGATTTTGAGTAACCTGCAAATCGAACTTGGGGGAAAAACGGTTACTGTTGAAGTTGAGGTAGTTGACGGACCCCTCGATTACAACATTTTACTGGGAAGGCCTTGGGTATATGCTATGGTTGTTGTGGTTTCCACGTACTTTTGTACTATTGCATTCCCTTTTAAGGGTGGAATCACAGTCATTGATCAGCTATCCTTCTTTGCCAATAGTTCACAAGCTACGGGAAGCATTCCATTGGTACACGGACCCTCACTGTCACTTCAAAGTGTTGGAGTAGGTCTCTTTAAAGATCCTTCCCTAATGGGTACTTTTACCCTACCGTCACCATCTGATTTGGTAGAAGTGGAAAGAGTAGAGACTTGAAACATGATTTCCTCCACCTCATCTAATTTAAGGAGGATTACCAACCAAGTTGAAGTTAATAATGATATTGAGGTGATGTCGTTAAGCCCCATTGAATCATCATAGAAATCAATCTTTCGGGCTTGTGTGGCAAACCCAAATCCACACTCAATAATTGTATGGGTAGATAGGTCGTTAGAATATGGTACCTCTTCGGATCCTTTTTCACGTATACATTCTACAGATGAAGGAATCATCCAATAAATGATGATAGGAGAGGAATCATGGAAATATTATCATCATCGTTCCCATCTTCCAGATGACATCAAAGATTAGTCAAATGAGCTAAACCACCCATCAATCGTTGATTTCCTGTCGAATTTTGTTAGAGTAGATATTGTAGATACTGAGCGTAATTTGTCAAACATAGAAGAAATGATTTCTATAAACATTTTGACCAAGCCTAACATTGTAGAAAACATTCATGTCAACAAATCTTGTTCTCCATTGGAACTTGATAATTACTATGCTCTCTTTCGTAAATTTAGAGATATTTTTGCATGGTCTTATGAGGAGATGCCAGAAATTGACTCAAGCATTGTTGAACATGAAATCAAAATGTACCTTGATGTCAAACTAGTACGACAACGGCTTTGACCTGTTCATACAAAGAAATTTGTTTCCGTTAAAGCATAGGTTGAAAAACTTTTGCGTGCTGGCTTTATTTTCCATGTACCTCTTACCGATTGGGTATCTAACATTGTTCTAGTTATGAAAAACAAGGGACAATTCAAGTGTGCGTCGATTGTAGGGATGTAAATCAAGCATGTCCAAAAGACAATTATTGTACACCCTTTATCAACCAAATTATTGACAAATGTGCTGGATGTGAAATCTTCTCATTCATGGATGGATTTTCTGGCTACAATCAAATCAATATCCACCCACAGGACCAATCAAAAACAACTTTTATTTGTCTGTGGGGCACATTCATCTATCGAAAGTTACCTTTTGGTTTGAAGAATGCAGGGGCTACATTTCAGAGGGCAATGAATTATGCCTTCCATGACATCAAGCACATTGTTCAACCTTATCTTGATGATTTTCCTGCTCATTCACGAAAGCAGACTGATCACTCACAACATTTTAGAGCAATATTTTTACGGTGCCAACTCTACAAGATATGACTCAATCCACACAAGTGTGTGTTTTGTGTTGGCTCTAGTCGATTGCTTGGATTCGTGGTCTCAAAATATGGAATTCAACTCGATCAAATTAAGGTTCAGGCAATCATTGACTTGCCTCCACCTTTAAAATTATTACAGTTATAGAGACATCAAGGGAAGGCAAACTTTCTGAGGAGATTCATTCCAAAATATGTTGAATTGGCTAAAGGTTTTACTCGTCTATTGAAGAAACAGGTACCCTTCCATTGGGATTAGGTTGAACAAGATTCCTTTGATGCTCTTAGAGATTCCCTGATTAGAGCATCATTAATGTATGCCCCAAATTATCAAAAAGACTATTACCTATATCTCGTCACTACAGATACAACCATTGGCATGGTTTTAGTCCAAGAAGAAAGTGGAACTGAACATCCTATTTATTACTTGAGTCATAATCTCAGAGATACAGAAAGTAAGTATTCCTACGTCGAAAAGTTAGCTTTGGAAGCTGTTCAAGCGATGCAGAGATTTCATCATTACATCCTCCTCCGTAAAATTACTATTGTTTCGGATTGCAAACCTATGACATAAATTTTGTCATGTCAATTGCTGGGGGGAAAATTCAAAGTGGATAGTTATTTTGCAGGAGTTTGATTTGGAATTCATCAAATCTAAATCAAAGAAATCTCTTGTTTTCGTCGAGTTAATTTGCGACCTTCCCTCATCCTCCAATGATTCAACATCAAAAGCATCAATATTGGATGAGTATCTATTTCTTATCTCGTCAAGTGATCCATGGTATGGAGATATACTGGTCTATCTCTAGACCCAAGCTTTCCAGCCTAATACCTCTCGCTTTGAACAACAACGTATGCGATACCAAGCCAAATATTATCTGAACATTAGTGATACGCTTTATTGTCGTGGTGTCAATACAATTTTACATAGGTGCCTCACTCATGAGGAAGCCGAGAAAGCTTTGAATGAATGTCATTCAGGTGCTTATGGTCTACATTTATCTGGGTATGCTACCGCGCAGAGAATTCTCCGTGCTGGTTACTTCTAGCCAACCATATTCAAAGATTACATTATTGTTGTTAGAAGTTATCATGCATGCCAGATATATGACCGAAAAACCAGATTACCACCTGCACCATTGCATTCAGTCATTGTTGTTGGCCCATTTGCCAAATGGTGAATTGACTTTATGACATGTAACCCCACCTCGACTAGGGGGCATGGGTATATTATAGTCGTCGTTGACTATTTTACCAAATGGGCTGAGGCAATGCCAACATCGAACAACAGTGACAAAACGACTGCTTTATTTTTCTTCAACCATGTGGTTGCCAGGTTTGGTGTACCACAAGCCATAGTTACAGATAATGGATTGCATTGTTCACAATCACATGATGGCTGTGTTGACTGCCAAGTTAGGACTGTCACATGATAGTTCTACTCCATACTACCTGCAAGCTAATGGACAAGTTGAGGCTATCAACAAAATACTTAAGCGCATGGTGCAGAGAATGATTGGAGTTCATACAATAAATTGGCATTTAATCCTGTACTTGCCTCTGTGGGCATATTGAACCTCGGTGAGAAATGTGAACGAATTCACACCCTTTCAGTTGATGTATGGTTTGGAAGCAATCTTACCAATTCAATGTGAAATCTTGTCACTCAAACTCGCAATTGACCTGTTACCCGACACTTCTAAAGAAGAAGCACATTTCTTAGAGTTAATCCATCTGGATGAAACCCATCGTGATTCTGCATTGGCTAACGAAGCGCATAAGAAACGTATGAAGGCGCAATATGATAGAAATGTCAAGCCTTATGTCTTCTCAGAAGGTGACCTGGTCTTGCTTTACGATCAGGAATCTGATAAACTTGGAGGAGGAAAATTTGAACCGCTATGGATGGTCCCTTATATTGTTAAGCGTGTTTTGATGAAAGGTGCCTATGAGTTAGTGGACTATGATGGGATTCCATTGTCTCAGCCCCAAAATGGGTTGTACCTTAAACGTTACTATGCTTAGTTAAGTGTAAAACTCACTGTATATATGCTTTGATTACATGTGTGTGTGTGTTTCTTTTAGAGTTTTTATTTGGTTAAGTAATCCACTTTGCATTTGTTACAAATGTCGAACTTTTCCGAACCATTTTTTGGTTACGTTGATGGGGCTGGTCATAATATGCAGAACCTATCCTCTACGGCATGGGCCATTTTTGCTCCAAGCGGCGAGTTAGTGAATTTTAGAGGGATTTGTATTGGTCGATCAACGAACAATATCGCTGAGTATAACACATTGATTCAACTTCTCTCTGATGCCATTTCACTTGGCATATGCCGAATCATCATTAGGCTAGACTCACAACTCATTGTACTACAACTTATTGGCATTTATACCATTCGAAACCCAACAATTCATCGCATGTTACTTAGAGTTCATATTTTGGAAAGGTATTTTTAGTTTATTCAATATCAGCATATTTCCATAAATCTAAACACATTGACTGATTCTCTAGTGAATAATCTGTTAAATAGACATTTCCGACATATGTAAAGTAAATATTTTCAATTCACATCATCAGTTGAATAGGATTTCATCACATAACCATAATAAAACTCTGAAAGTAAAATAGATAGTTGTTTTAAAAAAATTTACAAACAGTTTGTGTCCAAGACAAAAACTGGGCATCTAACCCAAAAACTCAAAATGTATGCAGAAAACATCTAAGTAGACTAGTGGTGCTCATGATAACAAGTCACATCCTGTGCTATCATGTGCAAAAGTCTCATCCAATTACTCAGAACACTAATGGTGTGGCACTGCAGTCGCATAGGAAACTCCTCGATCCGGACATCCAGAATGCCTAGGGACAAACCCTCTATGTTGTCCTACAGTTCAACGAGTGTCTTGGATAAATCTAAGTCAACGAGAACTACTCTCCCAACAGGTCTCTATGTTAGCCCACCTACCTCTCATTGGTGCCCCACAGGTTGAATAGGTCCAACATCTGCATACATAAAAAATAATTGTGTTTAGTCTTGGAAATAATAGAAAAACACAAAAAATGTAGAAACTTTAAAATCAAAAAACACTTTGGTCAAAAAATTTACCTATAGCACCCCACTATGCTCCAACTAGTAACATCAAGTCTGGATCTCCATGGAAATCCATCCCTGAATATGGATACTTTGTGATGGCCATGTCCTGTCAATCAAGCCACTCAAAGAATGTAGGGGTAAATGTAATCAATGACTGACCAGCATGCCTAGCCATAAGATCTACCCATCTCTGCATTTGTGGATCCCTAGGTCCAGATACACCCAGTGAGATAAGTTCTGGCTGCATAAGCGGAATTCTCTCCAAGGAGAAAGAAATCAGGATCAACCCATAGCTAAAGTTCTTTATCTTTCTACTTTTCACCTTGGTCAATTGTTCTTTCAAGGATGAAAGTACTGCCTCACACTAGTTGAACACTTTTGGCTCTAAACACTCTAATGCATACTGCATCTATGATCTGTTTGCCAAATGTAGTGTCACGCTGCCAGCCAATTTGGAAATGGTAAAGAGGATCATCCTCAATGGTAAATCACTAACATCCCTGATGTTAATATTTTCGTCCCTGCTAGGTTGTGCACCTGGTTGATAGAACTATCATATGTAATCTCTCACTGATTCACCCCTTTTAGAAAATCTAGAAAGCTAGATGGGGGCACCCTGCCTCAACAGTCTAGTAAGAAAGCACATGCCATCGATGGTAATTGAGACCACTTTGTCTCTAATGTGAAATACTTCATCGGTAGGATCCCATGAATGAACAAGGAACTGCAAAAGCTCAATTTGCTTCCTCATACCAGATAATTGGAAATATTTGAGTAACCCACAATTCCTTAGGGCCTCAATCATGCCCTGGTTATTTAGGGCAATCATATCCTGTTCTTCGTGCTCTCATTCTCTCCATGTAATCATCATTATAATCCAATGAATACCTAAAAATACAACCATAAAGAAAATTAGGATCCATTTCTTGCAATCAACAGAAGAATTTTTGGTTGAAAACAACGAAATGAAATTGGGTTTTGTGCTCAGTGTAGCCTAGCCGTAGGGACAGTGCACTGCAATGCAGGTAGCCTTCTAGGTGAGTGCACTACAACACACCTTTCGATGATGAAAGGGTGCACTGATCCCGGGTTTGAAAATTGAAACCCTAGGGGCCCCAAAAACTCAAAATTTGTTCCTGAAACTGAAAATGAATGATATGAAACGAAAGAGAATAGAGAAAGCTCCTACTTGGTTTGGATGGCATGAGGAATGGTCCACTAAATCTTCTGCAATAAGCTGGTGAACTTACGGGTAAAAACTGCTCCAAAGCACCAAAATCAAAGGGTAAATGTGAATGGTAAAACTTGTTTTTATGTTTATTTCTTGCACATTAATAAAGTAAAAATTAGTTTTTATTCACTTTATCCATGAAATAGGTATTTTTAATCTATTTTGATGGTGTTTTGAGTAGGTTTGACAACTGAAATATAGAATTTGACGTGCTCAAATGTAAATTGAACATCTTTGACCACAAAGCAAACTTTTATCTCTTTTTCAAGCTCTGTTAAAAACAAAAAGGGAACCCCCTTAGAGTCCTCTTTAAGCTCTTTTAAGACTCTCTAATATTGAAAAGATTGTCGAGTGCTTGTCATTTCCAACTCGTTAACGGATTGGAATTGATATCTACTCAGTATAAGTTTAACCCTTTTCTGGGCTGAGATAGATTAACTATGAAAAAGGAATATGTTTATCAAACATGATCAATAGGTTCTCTCTCGTATTATTTTATGCTTTTTCGAACTTGAGAGACAAATCTACAAAAGAAGAACTTTTGGAGTTTCCTTTTTTTCCCTTTTCAAACTCTCTAAACATGAAAAGGACCGAGTTATCTTTGTTGTTAAACTCATTAAAAATATCAAATAGCGACAAACTTGCCATCTAGACAAGACCGAGTTTCACCTTCGCTAGACTTGTTAAAGCATCAAATAGTGATGGATTCACCCGAAGGGTGGAATTATACAACAAGCATATGTTATCCTCCTCAAGCTTGATAAAAATAAAGAGGTACTAGTCAGCAATGACTGGGGAAAATGGGAAAAAGGGGAGAATACTTTATGGTAGCAAGTCGCTCTTTAACATGACACTTTCACCTCATCATTGTGACTATGTGGGTTGGGTCATTCACCTTGATGGTTATCACACAATTGGTCTAATATACCATCCATTACTTTATTTTGGGTCAATGCTACCAATTCATTTTAGTGTTGCCGACATGTTCAAGAGAAGTCATTCAGTTCAGACTTCATCCTTTGCAATACCATAAACCTTCATTTTCATGACCGCCATTTTTGAACCTTTTGTCGTCAGTCGATTTTCATCTCCAAAATCATTTACCTCGTTTCGTGTTATTGATGTGGGATACATCAAGAGCCTCCTGCGATGAGTCACTTCTTTTCAACCTCAACACATTATCCAAGAAGTTGACTTAGAAACACCCCTTCATTACCTTGAGACTTGCATACATCAATGGCAGGTTTCTTGCTTCTGGCGATAGGTTGACATCACTGGCCTGTGACTGAAAGATTTTGTATGGTGTTTGACATCAAATCATTTATTCACACCATGCAAAATGTACTATAGTACCTTGAGGGTCATTATCATTATCAGTGATTCCCCTCACGTCTTTTAATGACATACATCATTGCTGGTAATCAGATGATGTCTTCCCATGTTTGACTTCAGATCATCTATTCACATGGTTAGACTTGTACTTGAGCAAAAGATTGAACAAGACTGAAGACCCCAGATCTAGTTTCATCCATCCAAGTTGTGATGTTTTCAGGGGTACTAAATCAAATGTACTTGGCTTACATTCATGGTCATCCATTCATGGGTCTATATTTGTAGATTTCTATATTTGTACATGTAATGAAAGTTTATTAATTGAGAATGGGAATGCCTTCCCTCAGCAAGTTAATAAGAAAAAAATAAAATTATCATGATATATGTATTGTAATTGATGCAGGTCACCTTCCACTTTGAAACCTCCTCTCCAAATAGTAAAGTATTTCACTCGACATACATATTTACGACTTCATGCTTTAGGGGGAAACTATTACAGATCCATTCGGGCACATCAACCTTGACTTATAGATTAGTACTATTAGGGCCCGTCAAACCTTAATTCAGTTGTTACATGCCCTAATCAAGTCAACCATCAGAATGCCCCCTTCCCAAGAGATTCCAAGATTGAAATCATCCAAAAACTACCTCTAAGAAGATCAACGCAGGCAGGTCTTTATCAGGGTGCACTGTAGAGCAGCCCAGTACACTACCAGGGTGCATTTCAACGCACTTGCGCCCTCTTTGGCCTACGTTAGGCAAATTTGAGCGAAATATGCATTGGGATTTGGAATATTCCTATCCATAGGATGCCTCTAGAAGTTTCCCAAGTCTATTCACTCCTTTGGGCTCGAAATTGGATGAGGGGGAAGTTAAGGAACATCAATCCCTTTATCCCTTCCTCCATGGAACTAAATCATAAGTTTGGGAGGGCATTCATTATCACCATTTATGGTATAACTTCCTTCATTCACCTATAAAAATATCACTCATCTAAGTGATCAAGGGCTAGAAATCATTGAATTATAGGGAGATGCTGTTAGTATGAGACTTGAGTTGGTTTGAAGTATTGTAATGATGTCAAAATATCTTGCTTTTTATGAGGAGAGGATGGGATTGAACTAGAGGAGTGGCACTGAATCAAGCAAATTGGGTTGTAACTCTTCCCTTTACTAATAAAGTGTTCAAAGCTTTTTCCATATGTTTGTGTTGTTTATTGATGCTTTCATATTTGTATTATGTACTTGATTCCATTTTATGTTTAATCAATAGATCATTATCATATGATTTGATCGGTTTTTGTCTTCTGTCTGTGTGCAGGTACTTTTCAAGTGGATTAAGTATAGAAAGGAGCGACAGAATTGGTCAAGGGAGATAAGGAGTAAGAGAAAGCTTCAGGTAGGCTTCTTAACTGTCTTATTTAATCTATTGGTTATAGAAAAAGTAGAGAATGCTTTGCACTATTGTTATAGACTTAGCTACTAGTCTAGGGGTTTAGGCATTTATCCATGAACACTAAAACTTCCCAAAACAATATAAAGATCTATGATCATAAATATTTTGTTGTTTTCATGTATACATGAACATTGTATGGTGAAATATTTCATGACCATTCATATTATAGATCTATGAATAAAGAGTTTTTGATGTGACAATGATGTTTAATATTGTTATGATGGTCACATTCAGTCCTATTGTTGAAAATTGAATGGCTTGTTGAAAAGCTTTTTGAGATAATCTTGGATACTTTGTTGGATACCTCTTAACATTAAGATATTATACGAGATAAGTTTAGGAATTTTGATGATATAGTGAATGGGATGTTTTGTTAAGAGTTCTTGGCATCTGGTAGGATCTATGATAGGTTTATTTAAGAAAATCTATGCGATAGGTAATGTCTTGTGTTGATGAGAATGAGATTCATTTGAAACTATCTTGATGGCCTAGTATGTAACAATGAATATTTGACTTGGTACTTGATCTTGGTATGGATAGTGGTAGGGTTTGTCTTGGTGTTCTACTTGGTATTGACAGTGATGATGAACAAAGTATTTTGATGATTTAATGAAGGATATTGGCATGGTATATGTTGATGGTCAATTATGTTTTGACATGGTACTCGACAATATTTAGCTTGGTTGACTTGGAATTTATATTAGATAGTGATATATTTGTTGAGATGTAATTGGTATTCAATAATTGGTACATTGTTATTCAGGGATTAGTATTCAATGGTTGGTATTTAGTGATTCAGTGATTATCATATTGGTATTCAATATTGGTATTGGTTTTTAATGATTCAGTGTGTGGTATCTTGGTACTCTGTTTGGTTAGTTTGGGTGGTGGCCTACATTTTCTTTATGGTTGATAGAGATAGGTTGATCCACTATAAAAATTTTGAAACATCATCCACGAAGGTGTTGAGGGTTGTAGCCTTTAGTAAGGGAGTAGGAGCTTCCTTCAAGTAGGAGCTGATAATCTTGATCATGGAGTAGTATCTCCCTTCCAATATGATCTAGATAACTTATGGAGGTTGTTTCCGCCTACAGGTAGGAGTTTGCGTAATAGCAAGAGTCAGTGCTAGTACAAAATGTAAGAAGAATTTGTTTATAAAAATAAGAAGAATACATAATGACAACAATTGTGGTTTTTTCCCACATTTGGTTTCCACCTAAAATTCAGTGTCCATATGTGTTGATGTGTTTTGGATTCTTATGGTTTACATGCTTTTATACTTAATGTTGCTCATGGTTTACTAAATAAGCTCTAATATATAACATAATGTTCTGCTAAAGAAATAACAATTCAAGGCAACTTTGAATACATAAATTACCAAAATATGAATTGGGAATGAAATACTGATTCACCCCTCCCCCCTCTCAATACTTCTAAAAATTAGTATTAGAGCAGGTTTCTCTAGTAAAGCTTAATCGCTTCAGAGTAGATCAGGGAAATTGGGAAAGAAGCATAAGAAGAAGGCAACACAAAAGAAGATACCAAGCCAAGAAAGCAGTGATAATGATGTATTTGATGTCGTGGCAATATCTGCATTCATAGATTGAGGACATTCACTAGAAGAACAAGCCAAGTCAAAAATTATGGATAATTAAGGTATGCTCATTCTTATTGATACTAACTATCATGAATGGAAATAAAAGATGAAGTCTAGGATAATGGATCTCATATCTAATGTTTGTAATTTAGTCTATAATGGTTATGCTAAAACTCCACCATCAGGACAAGAAATCTACATGAATAGTCAAGCACTAAATGAAATATTTGGCAATGTACCTGTTTTGGTATTAAAGAAAATTATGCACTATCAAATTGCAAAGGAGGTGTGGGATAATATGCAGGTCATCCATGAAGGAAAACAAGTAAAGGAAGTTTGTTCATAAGGTAAATCAACTAGTAATCTTGTTTCTAAAATTGATTCTAAAGGAAATTATGGTTTGTCAGAAGATGAGAGTGATCATGGAACAACATTTTTCATATCAAATGGAGTTACTGATTCAAAAGAAGACAGGTTGGAGGAAGTACTTAAACTTGGAAGAAAACTTGCTTCTGTTTTGAAAAGGATTAACAACCTTGAGAGCCAGTTGCAAGAATATGAAAACACTAATCATGATGAATCAACAGTAACAATAAAACTTAAAGAAAGCAAACAACATTGTGAAGGACTTGAAGTTGAGATCATCTCCCTAAGATCGAATCTCGAAAAGTCAAACAAATGATATGAGGAGATACTTCAAGTATTTGAAGAACAAGAAAATGGCCTTAAAGAAGAAATTATCAAATTAAGAACTTAGCTAGAAGAAGGAAGAAAAAACAAAGAAGGAATGAGGAAATAGTACATGTAAAGGGAAGATCAGTGCCAAAAATTGGAAGTTCAAGTAAGTATTCTAAAAGGTAAATTAGCAGAAAAAGAGAAGCATTTGAAATTTCACGATAGTACCGAGATATTGGATAATCATCTTAACTGTCAAAGGTCTCCCTCCATCAAATATGATCTTGGTTTCCATGAAACTATGAAAGGAGAATGTAACTCACAAACTTGTGAAGACAAATTTGAGGTTATTTCTAAAAATCATGATAAAGAACTTAAAATTCAACCAAGCCAGCAACCAAGAAAAGTCAATTTTCAAAGGAAAACTTTTGCTCCCAACAATAGAAATAACAATCAATTATATCCTTTATAAAATGATATTGAATGTTTTATCTGTCATAACTTTGGACACATTGCATCCAATTGCAGAAGCAGATTGTTTAGATCTCAAGAAAATAGTCTCTCCATCGGAAGAACATTAGTTCCAAGGTATTTAAGTTTCTTTAAAGGATATTTTTTCACATGCAATAGATTTTGTCACAAGGCTATTTATTGTAATAAGAGAAATATGAAGCATAAATATTATGATTCTTTTCCCCCTTATCTAGTCATGTAAGATGTTATACATGTAATAAGTTTGGACATGTAGCAAAAGAATGCAGTACCAAGTCAATGAATTCATATAGACATTTAAGATAATAAGAAGATTCCCTCCAAGGAAAGCAACCAAACACAAATGTTGTTATCAAAAGACCTAAAATAGATGGATCCACCAACATTACTCACATTAAGCAGAAGAAAGAGGAACAAGTAAGGTATGGCCTTGCTCTATGTGCATTTGAAGAAGAAGATCAATGGTACATAGATAGTGTATTCTCTCATCACATGTCTGGAAATAAGAGGAAATATATCTCTCTCAAGAAATAACAAGAGTGGTAAGGTTACTCTTGGAAATAGTACACCTCAAAAGGTTCTAACAATGGGTAATATTGATCTCGATGTTAAGAATAGAGAATCAACTAATGTATTATTGGTTGAAGGGCTAAATAAAGATATTCTATGTGTAGGCCAAATAGTTGATAAAGGGAATGTAATTATATTTACATCGACTGGAGGAAATATTATAGAAGATGACACTAGAGAGACTATAGAAAAAGGATTTAGAAATGTAGATAAATTATATGTACTAAAGAAGAATCAAGGTAGAAATAAGAAGTATAGCTCCCCTTCTTCAGATTCAGAGTAAAGGAAAATAGTTCCCACTACAGTTTATTATATCTTATGTTATTTATGAAAGGAATAAAAAAATGCATATGGAGCAATAAGGTCCATAGGATATGTGGTGCATGATCTCCGCAGGAGCCTTGCATTAATGACGATTTCATATGTTGTTATTTTGGCGATTATTTATGCTATTAATGTTGTATCTGTGCTATACAAGATAAGGTATGACATGTTCAAAGGGAGTTGCTCATTTGATACAACAACTCATTGTTGAAATTATGTTCCTAACAGAGGTTTATTACATATTGTTGATATGATGTTTGGGAATGTTAATCTGTGATTGGTGATGAAGAATTGGCACAGGTCCAGGGGGATCATATTTTATGCTTCCAACTCATTATTAGCATGATCATTATTTATTTGATATGATCTATGATCATTCTTCTTACATTGGTCCATAGCTTATTATTTTGCCACTATGCCATGGTTGATGTTGATTTATAATGAGTTCATTGTTGTTGTTGATCGATCTTCTTGCATTTCTTAATGGTGACTGGAAATTGGGTTGTTTCTATCTTTTTTATTGTTGGTTGGCATGTTGACATAGTGATACTATAACACATGGTAATGAAGATCTCATATTCTTCCAAGGATTTTCATTGTCATCACATCTATAAATATGTCATGATCGTTATTATTGATGATGGTTGGTTAATGACTTGAGATGCTCTATTTATTAGATGACATGTATTGATATTGTATATTAGTCATGTATAGGCCATTGGATTTCTAGATTTAGTGAAGAAGAATACATCAGTCATGTATGAAAAACCATCTGCTACAACAAGATTTGTAATTTTATTGCATATCACTAGAGGGTTCAGTATATGCTCATGGGGAGCATAGTCAGTTGAGCTATTTGTTTCACATTAGAAGATTAGACTTATATTTTTCCCATGTCAGGGACAGTACTTATCTCTTCCTATATTTTCCCTTTGCCCTTAATATCAAAGGAGGAGAGAGGACTTGGTGTTTTGCAGGTGGTTGCCATCAAGTCCAAAGGGGGGGATTGTTGGCATTATGGCTCATGGGTTGTCCTTGATGTTAACCTAACAGTTTGTTGTATGTCTCCATGGATTGTATGGCTTGTTTATTTATCATCACGTTAGCACTTGTAGTGCAAGAAAAGACAAAATTGCAAGATTTTTATGTGTCACATGAACGATTGATTTTGTATAGGAAGAGGTGGTTATAAATGTTTGTAAGATCTTGTAGAGTAGGAGGGAGAAGTGTGGCTAAGTTTTGGATTAAGAGGAACTATGTTTCCCTAATATAAGCCTCAACTGCACAGAGGAAGGCTCAGTAGTGCAGCTAGAAGGTTGCAACCACTAGGGAAGGCTTGTTAACAAGATAACTGGGAAGGTTTCAGCCAAAATTTCTCTTCTTTGTCCATGCATGCATATGGGATTGATTTGGTCAACCAGCTAGTAAATTAAAACCAAGGTAAATTCTTGTGGTATTGGGAGGATCAAAAGGTTATATAAGGAGATCGAACTAGCTCGCTTGTGTATGCATTTGATGAATTTATTTTCTGACTTGTTGTGAATAGTACACAAGGAGTGCATGGAAGAGACTCATATCTTAGAGATATAAATGAATGGAGCCAATACATTTAAAGATATACTTGTATGCTAACTAATTTGATTGCAGGATGGGTGAATGTCTATATCTACTAGTGATCGAATTGATTTCAGAATAGTGAAGTATCGGTTGACCTTTTTGAGAGTTGATATGATGGTTTTGAAAGTCCTAACTTATTGTTTACTATAGATCTAATGCATAGAACAAATGCAAATAATCATATTACCAATTTGATATTCAAAAGACCATTGTGTGATCTATGATCTTGTTATAGAATGTAGAGGTTATTGAGTTGGTTTTGTTTCTCTTAATGTTTTATTTGTAGCTAATGGGTTGAACAAGAGATTGAAGGTTGATATGTGTATGCAAAGGTCATATGTCTAAGTGTGATTGAATTTTCGGAGCTTGTATGAGTTTACAATTCTTATAGCTAGTATTGTGACAAAATTAGAAGAGATATATGATTATTGTTTCACCGAATGCTTAATCTATTGAAGTGTTGAAGTAGTAGAGTGGTTTTATGCTGACAAATCTATGATTAGATGTGGTCAGGATATAAGAATATTTACTGAATAATGTTGTAACTGAGTTCTAGGACTAATTTATTTGTCTTACAGGGGCTACTTACAGTATGCAATAATTGAGAGGTTGTATTTATTGAAAAGATCAGATTGACCTACGAACTATGGGATAATGCAAGACAAATTTTTTTCTTGTTGTATTATGCAATGCTTCTATGGATTGATGTCACAAAGAGTATGCATAAACCTAGTGAATGAGATCTTAAAATATGACTTGGGATATTGTGGATTGCTTGTTTGAATTGATGACAAAGTTTATTGAAAAAAGATTTATGTTGCAGCTGGTCACTTGTTGAAACCAATGAAGTTGATATTTTTTTTTCTCATAGTACACTTGTTGAGTATGCTAGTAGTGACCCTTAATGAGCAGTATGTGCCTTAATACAAATATCTATGATCATTAATATGTTGTTGTTGTCATTTGTACATGAACATTGTATGGTGAAACTTTGCATGGAAATTCATATTATGCATATATGAATGATGAGATTTTTATATGACAATGATGTTAGATATTGTTATGATGGTCACATTTAGTGCTAGTGTTGAAAATTGAATGGCTTGCTCCAAATATTTTTGAGATAGTCTTAGATGCTAGGTTGGATACCTCTGCACATTTAGAGATTACAACAGATAAGTTTTGGAATTTTGATGATACAATGAATGGGATGTCTTGTTAAGAGTTCTTGGCATCTAGCAGGATCTATGACAGGTTTCTTTATGAAAATCTATGTGATGGGTGATGTCTTATGTTGATGAGAATGAGATTCATTTGACATTGTATTGATGGCTTGGTATGTAACAATGAAGATTTGACTTGGTACTTGATCTTGGTATTGATAGTGTTAGGGTTTGTCTTGGTGTTTTGCTTAGTATTGAAAATTATGATGAGAAAAGGATTTTAATGGTTTAATGAAGGATATTGGCTTGGTCTATGTTGATGGTCAGTTATGGTTTGACATGGTACTCGAAAATATTTGGCTTGGTTGACTTGACATTTATATTGTACAATGATATATTTGTTGATGTGTAATTGGTATTTAGTAATTGGTACAATGGTATTTAGTGATTGGTATTCAATGGTTGGTATTCAGTGTTTCAACGTTTGGTATATTTGTACTCAGTTTGGTTAGTCTGGTTGGTGGCCTACATGTTCTTGATCGTTGATTGAGACAGATGGATCCTGTTATCCCCTACAATTTCCCTAGCTGAGGAGGAGATCGAAAGAGGTAGCCTCGAACCACTTTCATCTCAATAGATAACCCTACTAAACCGTAGAGGGATCTCTCACAATATTTATCAATGAATAGCTTTAAAGAAAAATGGTTTTAGGCAAGATATGCATGTTTGTTTGTGTATGTGTGAATTTAGGATTTTAAGGTTTGTTGGACTAGGTTTTAGAGCAAGTGATTAGGACTAGGCTCCAAGAATGCAGAGACAAGTATAGAAAGGAGCTACGTATCAGTGGACTATGGTATACTTGAAATTTTGTCAATCTAACATAGATTAGAGAGTTTTGAAGAGACTAATGAGCATACAAAAGTATGAATTCATTAGCTTTAGAAGAAAATAAACACAACTATGAATTCCACATAAACAGAGCTTGAAATCAAGAATCATGTCTATATAACTGCAAGGAAATTCATAGAAGAAATACAAAGCATGTGAAGAAATATGATTTATCCATTAGAAACTGATAGAAAGAGTAAACAAACACCATAGGCTTAGTGAACTAGAGTTCTTGAAATATAGTTGCAATTGCTCCTGTATTAGCTGAAGAGAACATAAACATGTAAACCTCTTCCACAAAAGTCCAAGCCCTCTCTCTGAAAGATAAATGATACATATAGACTCTACATATAGACTCAATTAGACCACTTCCCCACCTTCAGGAATCGAATTCCTAGGTGGTGGAACTGATTCTAATATTCTCTCAACCAACAGGTGAGAGTGAGAAGGTCAAACACAAACACTTCTTGTAGACTTTGTTTTGGATTTTGCCTCCTTAATGAACCCTATTAAAAAACAAAAACAAACTATCATGTCCATTTATTTATGATTACATCATCTAACCTCGAACTAACTTCAATTACATCAATATTTTTTACTTTGACCAAGTCAAATTGAAAACTAGGAAATTTACACAACGAAATTTAAATGAAAAACACAGAAATTTGCAGAAGTGAAACGTTGACTTTAAGCCCACTTTAAGGTTCCTTCCCGAGTTCAAAATGAAGATCGGAAAGAACGGTCAACTAGATTTCAAGTCTAGTTTCTTGAACAGCTTGAATTTTTGAAAATTACCTATGGGAAGGCCTTCAAAAATCCAATCTCCCAAGGTCGCTCCCAAAGCACAACGCATGTCAAAAAGAGGTCCAGAAAGCTAAATTTTGACCATTGTTTCCTCTTTTTCTCGAAATTTAGGCCCTCTCTGGAAAATCTGAAGAAATGGCTTCTGAGAGGATGCCAAGGGATTTCCAAAACTACAATCCATTTGTGATTTGAGTGCCTGAGGAAAAAGTTGTGACTGGCCAAATTTCTGAATAAAGCACCAAAATAGCCAAAAAACAAAAAATGTTTAGAATTCCTCCAAAATTAGTCAGGAGTTGTAAAATAAGGTATGTTACACCCTCATGGATGCTTCAGCAAGCATATCTAAGTTACCCTTCTCATTTTGATCATTAAGGGTTTCTTTGAGCTTGTTTTCCAGCTGTTTGACCTTGACATTTCAAATCATATTCTTGGCCTAGTAGTGATGTTCCATTTGCCTTGCTAGTTGGTTGTCTCTATTGGCCTTTTCTAGAAGCTTCTCCAAGTGGTCATTGACCTTGTCTAGTCAATACTCCCTATCTTCATTAACCTCTAAGGCGATTCTATCCTCTAACTCTAGTTCTTCATCCAACAAGATGTGTTTTCCTACTCTTTCAATGCCTTCTTAAGCCCTTTAGTTCTTGACCTCTTTTTCTTACCTTGTCCTTTAGTTCCTTCAGGCTCATTGATCTCCAAAACTACTTTTCCCTTGCCTGCTTGCTGCAATAGTTTAGCTTGCTCCTTTTCCATGATAAGTTGTTTTGCCTTTAGCTGACTGTTTTCTTGTTCTAGGAATGAAATGACAAACCTTGCCCTTTCCATGTTGTCCATGAGTTCTCTGATCTGAGAATATTTGTCTTTGATAATATGTTGCATGCTTGAGGGCTCATTTTCTGGTTCCAAGCCTAACAACTCAAACTCATGCTCAATCAAATCTTTATCCTGTATTGGCAACCCCTTCTTTTCTGATGTAGAAGGCTTGGCCCCTTTCTCACCACCAGAAGTAAACACAAGCCCTTTTCCTCTTTTGTACATCCTAGTCACCTCAGGTCTAGGTGCTTTAGGAATCTCCACTAATTTGCTTGAGGACCCAATCTCCATTTTTTGTGTTGGCATGCTTGAATGTTAAACTGAAACATTGGATTCATGCCATTTCAAAGTTGTTTCTAAGAAATAATCCCATGTCATGTCTTCTCTGTAAGTTGATGGAGCATTATAGTCTTGATCAAACTATGATGAAAGAGACTCGGATAGTGTTCTTTTTTCTTCACCTGTACCTTCTCGGACATCTTGGCATATAATCTAGAAAACATTCCTTCACATGTGAAAAATTTCATGATAAATTTCATCAATGGAGCATACTTCTCCAACAGGTACCTAAAAGGTATGATATGTGTATGGGTTTCCCTGTATGGTGTTATCAAGAAGGACCTGTAATGCACAAGATTTGAGTTCATGCCCTTAAACCAATATTCTCCATGATCTGGTATCCCTGTAGCAACTGAAATAGAAGCCACTGAAAATGTGAAATCAACCCCAACAATAATGGAAATTTCTCCTTTCAAATGAGTAGCAACCCAATCTGTCAACTGTTCATGGAAACCTACTTCACACACCCTTTTGCAAAAATCTAGACAATTCACATCTTCAAAACACTGCTTGATGAAGGGTGATGTATTAATTTCATTATAGTTGGCAAGTTCATATCTGAGAATTTTTCCTCCTTTATGATGTTTCTTCCTTTCTGGTGAAGAATCTCCTTCCATGATGACAGAAACCCTAGCAGTGGGAAAATGAGAAAAAACAGTGAGGGATGAGTGAAAAATGAAATGATGGATAGGTGGAGTGGAAAAAATGGCAAGGGAAATTCTAGGAGGTGGATATGGATTGTGAGAAACTCATAAAACTCAAATGAGCTTAAATGAAGGAAATGAGTGTTTGTGAAAAATGGAAAACAAAGTTTCTAGGAAAACTATCCAAACTGCTTAGGAATGAATTATGGTTTCATTTTTGGTTTAGTAAAACGATGATTTGTAGTGATTGGCGGAGGAGCTCTGGCGATTTTTGAACCTGCTTCCCGTGCTAGCCTGTTCTGCTCCCCAGGCCCTGCCTGGCAGGGCTGCTGCTCACCTCGATCCCCTCCTTGGACTGTTCCACTAGTCCCTGCTCTCGTTGGGGCCCGGCCCCTGCCTCTAGTCCCGCGCTGGTCTCCTTTCACTGTGGCTCGCTCCCCCCCTCCAGACTCTGAGAACAATGAGGAAATCTTCACTACTCTCTTTTCTGAATCAGCTAACCCCAGACCCCGTCCCACAGTGACCAAGTTCATAAAAAAACTCGATGAAATCCCTGAGGTAAATCTCCCCCCATCCCTTCCAAGGAAGTCAGCAATAATACTCGCGGAAAGAGGGCTAGTAGGCCAGTTCACTGGTCTTTGGCCCTCTCTGAGATCAGTCCAGAAATGGGTAGAGCGCAATTGGAGCGTGATGATACAAGGGAAGATAGCCATAAGATTTTGTGGAAGAGGCTATTTCACATTCCTCTTTGAAACGAAAGAAGACAAGAACCTCATATTCAGAAACGGCCCCTACTTCATGGATTCAAGAGGTCTTTACTTGAATAGATGGACTCCGGACTTTGATCCGAAAATGGACATTCCAAATGCAGTTCTAGTTTGGGTCCGGCTCCCCCATTTGCCGCTCCACTGTTGGGGAGATGAATCAGTAAAGGCAATAGGGAACGCAGTAGGAAAATACATTGACAGATCTGAGCCAAGGGAGAACATGCATGCGTGCGCGAGGATCTGTGTGGAAGTAGACCTAGGGAAAGGTCTGCCGGAAGCCATCAAGATCAAGGTAGACCAATGGACACACATCCAGCAGCTGGACTACGAGCAGCTTCCCTTCAAATGCAAGGTATGCCACGAGTATGGTCATTTCGCAAATAGATGTAGTAAGTCAAAAATAAATGAATCTGCTGATAATGAGGAAAACCCTGAAGGCTCATGGGAACCAGTAAAAAGGAAAAAGCCTTCCTCCTCCCAAGGACCCAGCTCTAAACCCCCTCCGGAATCCCCCCCTCCCCCTCCACCTCCCCCTCCTAGCTCAGCATTCCCTTCATCCTCCAACCCCTTCGAATCCCTGTCCGTTGAAGAACCTTCCTCCCCTCCCTCTTCCCCCCGAGCAGCTACCTCTCCCTCCCGCATGATCCCCCTCCCTTCCCCCCCTCCAACCATAGAGAGAATCCTCACCAGAAACAAATCGAAAGAAGCTAGTCAATCCACAGACCCCCCGAGAAAAGTTGGCCGAAAGTCAAACAAAGAGCTCAGAGATGAAACAGCTGCAAAAGAGATGGCAACGGGAGCGCAGCAACCAATGGACTCATACCTAGGCAAGTTGAAAGGAAGCGGAGAAAAAGCAAAGGAGAGGAGTGGACCTCACCCAACAAATGGTAAATAATGATCTTGGTCTCTTGGAACTGTAGGGGGATGGGCTCTCCCTTAAAACTAAAAGCAATCAGGGATTTATTAAAACAGGAGCAGCCAGACCTTCTCCTCATCCAGGAGACCAAAATTTCGGCACAAGACTTTCAAAATCAAATCCAAAACTTCAAAAACTTCACAGGTGTATCAACAGGCTCAGAAGGTGCCTCAGGAGGAATAGGAACAATATGGAATAAGAATAAATGGGAAATCATCAATTCTCAATTTTGCAACTGGTGGGTAAGAACAGATTTGAAAAACAAAGGATCTCAGGAAATCTACTATATATACAACATATATGCCCCAAATCATTACAGGGACAAAGGCCGCTGTTGGGACTCCATATCCTCAGACCTTCAATCCGTGCAAAATAGGAACATAATTCTTGGAGGAGACCTGAATGTAATAAGAAACGTGGAAGAAAAGTTGGGAGGAAACTACCACGCAGACCCCTCAAGAGACATGCTAGAATCCATAATACAGTCACACAATCTGATGGATATTCCCCTATCCAACGGGAAATATACATGGAGCAACAAAAGAACTGGCTCCTTCAATATCAAAGAGAGATTGGATAGATTTTTACTTCAGGAAGGAATCGCTGCAAGTTTCCAGTCTATTAAGAGCCAATTAATTCATGCTTCGGCCTCCGATCACAAACCTGTGATTTTAAATCTGGACAAAGGCAGAAACTTGGGGCCTCTCCCTTTCAAATATAACAAAATATGGGATCTCCAAGAAGAATTTCGCACTCTCATCCAAAATCAGTGGGCCAAGGAAGTAAACGGATCGCCCTACTACATATGGGAAACAAAGTTAAAATTCTTAAGAGCAGTCATCAAACAGTGGGCAAAGGAAGCAACGATTTTGGAAAATAAAAAAAAATCAGATCTACTCATGAAGATGGAGCAGTGGAATAAGGCTAAAGAAAACACACAATATACAAGTGAAGATTTAGACCATGAAAAAGAAATGTACAGGGAACTCTTTCGACAAAATAGAGCAGAGGAAGAGGATCAAAGACAGAAATCCCGTTGTCTTTGGCTGAAAGCCGGAGACAAAAATACATCCTTTTTCCACAACAATATAAAGCTCAGGCGAGCTGGAAACCAGATAGACAAAATTGAGGTTGAGGGAAAAGAGATTAGTGACCAAGAAGAAATTAAAGAAGCAGCATACAACCATTTTAAATCTCTTCTTTCTACTGCTCCTCAGCAAATGGACAGCTCCGACTTTCTTAGTGCAGTAGAGAGCAAAATATCAGATTCTCAAAATAAAGAGTTGGATCAGGACATCACAGAAGAGGAAATCCGAGCAGCAACCTTCAGTATGCAGCAGGACAAGGCCCCGGGTCCGGATGGGTTCACGGTCGCCTTCTACCGAAATCATTGGGAAACAATCAAAAAAGACTTTGTGCGGATGGTAAAGAATGTATTCAAAAATCACAAGATGGGAGAAAATACCAAGTCTTCTCACATAGCTCTTATCCCTAAGGAAGCGAATCCTCTCTCTTTTGACAGGTTTCGCCCCATATCCCTATGTAATGTATCTTACAAGATTGTAACCAAAATTCTAGCCAACAGGCTCAAAAAACTTCTTCCTCACTTAATATCTGAGAACCAGGGAGGCTTTGTCCCGAGCAGGCAAATCACTGACAACGTCATCTTGATCCAAGAAGCTATCCACAGCAGCTTCAATAGAGGAGAAAGAGGAATGATAATCAAACTCGACATGGCAAATGCTTTTGATAGAGTCGACCACCCTTTTTTAACAGCAGTTCTCAAAAAATTCGGGATTTCAAAAAACTTCATAAGCATTATCAATGGGTGCATCTCCAACCCTTGGACCACTCCCTTGATCAATGGTCGCCCCAGCAATTATTTTAGAAGCTCTAGAGGGCTGAGACAAGGTTGTCCTCTCTCCCCCTTCCTATACATCATTATTGCTGAGACTCTGAGCATTCATCTAGAAAACCTCCGCAGGCAAAAAGAGATCACTGGAATTCGTATAGAAAGAGGGACCAAAGAGATCAACCATTCGCTCTTCGCGGATGACACCCTACTCATTGGGGGAGCTTCCAGCTTAATGGAAAAAAGATTCAAGAAAGTGTTGGATGCATTTTTAGCAGTCTCAGGAGGGAAGCTGAACAACAGAAAATGCAAGATCTATACCTGGAATGTCCCTCTTCAAATCCGGCAAAGAATATCCTTGATCCTGGACATTCCAGTGCAAAGGAACTGGAGTTTCTTCTCTTATTTAGGTCTGCCTCTAGCTAAAGAAACAGTCAAGGCTGAGATTTGGGTCAAACACATAGAAAAGATGAGAGGCCTCCTTCAGAGTTGGGGAGTGTCTTGGCTGAACTTGGCAGGCAGATCGATTCTTATTAAGGCCATCCTCTCTGCTCTTCCAATTTATCAATATGCGGTCACTATGGCCCCGGCTAGCATCCATAAACACATGGAACTCATCTTGCGAAGTTTCCTCTGGCAGGGAGGAAAACAGGAGACCAAGAAATTTAGCCTTGTCAAATGGGATCAGGTAACCTTACCATATGAAAAGGGAGGGCTATCCATCAAAATCCCGAGCCTCTCCAATCGGGCTTTGGGTTTTAAATTGATCTGGAGAATTCTAACTGGCAAAGGATCGTGGTGGGTGGAGGTCATAAAAAGGAAATATCTCAGTGGCCCGAACTCTAATCTTCTTTCTGAACCAATAGCTGAAAGACCCTGCACCCCGGTGTGGAAACTCATTAAAAAAGTGCTTCCCCAATTCAGAGAAAACACATCCAAACTCCCTGGAAATGGTAAGGATATTAATATTTGGTCAGACAGAATTATGGGCTCTAAGCCGAGAAATCTACTCCAAGCCCTCCGACCTCTGCAGATCTGGATGGATGAAAGAAACCTAACCACCTTGTTCGATATATCAACATGGAATCATAACAATTGGCAAGACTGGAAGGACCTTCAACTTCCCAACGACCTCAGAGATCTCTGGTCCAATCTCAAGTCCTCTCTCTCTGGTTCTGCGCCTACTAATATAGGGGTTGAAGACAGGTATATTTGGGATCCCAGTGGAGGTAAATTCACGGTAAAAGAGGGGTACAAAGCTTTACAGGCCACTACTCAAACAGCAAACTGGAACCTTTACACAACTGTCTGGAATTCAGAGTGTCTCCCAAAGATCAAACATTTCAATTGGACTCTCCTTAAAGGTAAGACCCTCACTGCTGAGAACCTAAGAAAAAGAGGAATTTTGGGACCATCAATATGTTGCTTTTGTCGAGCAGAGGAGGAAACCATTCAGCATATTTTCCTTCTCTGCCCCTTTGCCCAAAGCTGCTGGAAGCAAGTGACAAGCCCCATGGAAATCAGTGAAAGCTTCGACCAGATCTCCTCTCTTCAGAAAAATTGGGGGAAATGTTATCCCTTCCCCAAGAAAGGCAAACATAATATCAACAGATTGTGGAAATGCATTCCAGCCACTCTATGTTGGCAAATTTGGCTAGCTAGGAACAACTACGTCTTCAACAACAAAAAGCCTATCATAGCCAGTATCCTAGCTAAAACAACAGCCATCATCTCTGAAACAATAAGCACAAACCTCATCGTCCTCCCAGATCAGTCAAGCTGGCATCAAGAAGAGATGGATTGGTACAATAAATTCAGCCTCAGTTACACCAACAATCTACATTTCCAAACAAAAGCACACAAGAAAAGGATGCACTGGAAACTCAGAGGATCCAAGGAAGAGGTTAACCAGTGGATATTAGATCAGAAGCGTCCTACTCTGCATTTCGATGGTGCTTCCAAGAATAACCCAGGGAAAGCTGGAGCAGGGGGTATCATAAAAAATCATAGTGGAAAAACTATCGTAAGCTATGAATGGGGTCTGGGGAAAGTTTCTAACAACGTGGCTGAAGCGTACAGCCTCCTTCTTGGCACCTCCATTCTGAATAGGCTGGGAATCAGAAATGCAATCATTTTGGGGGACTCGGCCATCATTATAGCAGCCTTGGTCTCGGGAGCAGATTTTAATAAAGCAGCCCTTAGCAATATAAAGCTCAGGATACAGGACAATCTCAGAAATATGGGAGATACGACGTTCAAGCATGTTTTAAGGGACAACAACACTGAAGCGGATTTTTTCGCCTCTAAGGCCGTCAGCAGACAGAGTGGACAAATCAGAGAAAATGAGCGCATCTATGTCAAAGCAATTCCTTAGCAGTCTAAGCTGTTCGACAAATTCTTTGAACAGCAACATCAGTACACTTCTGAACCCAAGTCACTTCAGTTATCATGCATATCTAGACTTTTTCTGCCTCAATCTTGACAAACTGATCTCAACCCGCCCCCTCGAGAACTGTGTTTCATCTCCCTCTCAGTATGCATTCTGGCTCGCTCTAGAGATCCGATCTCACCATGTACCACGTGATTCCATCTCTGGGAATTCTGGTATATGTCCCTTCGCAATCCTTATTGACTGCATCAAGGATCTTATGTATGATTTAGAGCCTGCCCAAATCCATGAATACATCCCGTACCACCTGCTCGCTCAGCCCACCTGGATGCTCTATAAACTTCCCACTCCCCTCGCTCATCCCAGAACTCTCTCGCCCTCACAGAAGCAAAGCAGAGGAGTAGTGTTCGGCCCCCTGCTCTCGGAAACTCACTGCAATAGAAATAGACAGCAGCCTTGTCCCCCAAGCTTCAAATCTTTCCCCATCTTGTCCATCTCAGATTCATTCCTCCTCTTCAGCAGCAAAGGAAAGAATCAGCTTCTGGCACCCAGCCTCAGGAGTTTGGCAGCAACAGTGGTCGATTCCAGCTCATTTCTTCAGTGAGATCTTCTTTTTCTTCACATACTCGGATCCAGAAGCTCTGCAACAAGCGAGGCAGTTCCCTGAGCATCACTGAAGCGCGCTTCCCCTCTAAAGGATTCAGGTATAACTTTTGTTATCTTCAGGTTTATTTGTCGCTGACTCTCTTCTCCTCCACGGCTGTCCTCTTCTCTTCTAGCTCCCTAGCCATGGCGGAGACTTCAGAAAACAGAATGCAGAACGAGAATCAGGAAGGCAGAGACCAACCTGAGAACCCGCTGGACCGTGTGCTTGGCAACAACACCTGCACGCTCTGCAAACAGCATTGCTTCATGATAGCCAGGTTCATTAAACATTTCAATGATCTCAAAGAAGACTTTCAGGCTGATAGTCGATCTAAGAGAAAGAAACTGGAAAAACAAAGAGCCGAGATCGAGAGCCTAAAAGAAAAATGTAATCACATGGAAGAGGCCATATCTCACATCAAAAATATCACTCAGAGCATGCAAGCTGAGGCATCAACCAAAGCAAGCATCAAGAAGGAACCTCAGATCGAAGACTCTGTCAACCAGTTTTGGTAATCAATCAAATGTCCAGTAAATTTTGCTTACTCGCAGGTCTTTTTGTAAGGCAATACAGCCGCTTCTTATTTCAATCTATCCTTTTTAAGTTTACTCTCAAGAAGTCAGGGTCTGCGCACCCATTTTGGACTTCTCTTCTTCTTCCTCCTTCACTCTTTGTAACAGCACTTGCTATTAGCAGTTTTTTATAATAGAAAAGTATCCGATCGTGTTAAAAAAAAAAATGATGATTTGTAGTTGGTTTAATGGATCAAAATGTAATTTAAACATGTGTAGAGGTATAGGATGAAAGATTTACATGTTTAGGATATGAAAACTAGACTAGCCATCATCAAACCTAGCTCATTTCATGATAAATTAACTAAAAACCCTAGATGATGAAATCTTAAACTGACATCCATCTTGCTAAAAAAAAGGTAAGTGAAGTGATGTACTTACTTGTAGAGGAGTCTAGGTTAGCAAGAAAACAAATTGCAAGCTTGAAATTTAAATTCAGATAATTTTTGGATGGTTTTGGGTTGCTCTGGCACAAGCACAACGCAGTGTCTGGAAGCGCAACAATGGCCTTAGAAGCACAGCGCAATCTCTAGAAGCACAACACCTTCAATTGTTTTGCTAAATTTGCCTAAAAACATGAGTTTTTCTTGCCAATGGAAGAGAGAGATCTATGTACAAAGGGGAATAAAAGGCAAATGAAGTGAGTTTGGGGTTTTTTGGGTTTATATAGGCAACTTGGTTTCCCTTTTGAAACAAAATGGGCCCCACAAACCTTTTAAAAAACTTATTTTTCACCTTTAAGGCTGAGTCACCTTGGAGAGCTGAAACCTTAGCTGCATTTTATTTTTTGAACACTGCAACTTATTCTCTTTGAACCTTTGAAACTAAAATCATGAAGAACTTGTGGAAATTCATAAATTTAATGTCAAAGAGCTGCTTATCTTGATTTATTTAATGCTGGATTTACGCATGATGATGATGGACCTTGAAAACCTAATGACTTACTGAAGACCTGAAACTGAATGGAATGATGATGATGATTGATATAATGAAAACCTTCTTTTTATTATGACACCTTCATCTAAATGAGGTAGGTGACCAGCATGTGTGACTTTCCCAAAAGAATAAAATCATTCCTAGACCAACTAACCAGTGACCAAATTTTACTCTGTAAACCTAGTGACATGGTAAAATTTGACCTTGAGACTCCTGACAGACTTGGTAAAAGAATATTTGATCACTAGTGATAGGAAAACAAGACTGACACTAACATTGGCTCCAACTAGGGATGTCAACTCCTTGGAGGTGTCAAGAACACCATAGATCAAGTAGCCTTATTCATTGGGCAATGGAGTCAACATGCAGAAAACCAAACTTTGACTTAAAAAACTGACTAACTTTTTGACATGACAAGACTACAAAAATAAAATACAAACAGTGGCCAACCAAAGAAGCCTTAGGGCCTTCTCTACGGGCTTAAAACTCCTATGATAGCCACTTAGATACTAGAACATAACACACTGGTATATTCAATGGTGATGAAATTTCAGAACTTTTGTCAAGCATGGTAGTGCTTGAGAAGCCCAACATTGATCGCTTCTCCTGAATGATCTTCTCCATTCATTTCCTCCAATAGGAAAGCATTATTCCCTTTGAAAGAAGAAATTTCGTAGGGTCCCTTCCACAAGTTTTCAACTTTTCCATGTTTGCCTTTTTCTTCATTAATAGCATCCCACCAAAGAACCACATCTCCCAAATTGAAAATGTCTTCCTTGGTCATGCAATCATAGATCTTTTTAATCCTCTCCTGAAGTTTTGAGGTGTTTTGAAGAACTTCCTCTCTAGTCTGCTGTAGATGAATCATCTGGTTTATCCTTCTTTGCATGTCATTGGTCTCACTGTCCAATTCCTACAGAATTGTCCTGATTGGGACAACAAGAGATGAAGGAAAAATTGTGTCAATACCATACACCAACAGAAAAGGAGACATACCTATTGATTTCTTAGTGCTGACTCTGTCCACTCATAAGGCATGAATGAGTTTTTTATGCCAGTTCTTCTTGTTCAATTCTAAAGCCTTCTTAATGATGTTAATCAAAGATTTGTTGGAAGATTAGGCCAGACCATTCCCTTGTGGATGATAAGCAGTGGAATTTCCTAATACAATATGGTACTTAGCACAAAACTCCACCTTTATTTTTCACTTGAAAGAAACAACATTATCAATGATTATTTTCTGTGGGCAACCAAATCTAGACAAGATATTAGACTTAATAAATTGAACGATAACAGAATCAATATCTTGCATGGTTTGGATTTCTTCAATCCAATTTGTGAAGTAATCTGTGGTTGTCAAAATCCATTTGTGTTGTGCTGATGATGAAGGATGGATCTCGCCAATGAAGTCAAGACCTCACTGCTGAAAAGAAGCTGTAATTGAGATGGGCTACAAGGGTAATGACAAAAGTTTTCTTTTTCCTTGGAAAATCTGACATTCATGACAACTCATCACTATTTTATATACATCAGAAAAAAGAGTAGGCCAATAGAAACCAACCCTTAAAATCTTATTTTCTGTAGTCTTCTAGAAGTGATGGCTACCACTGTCTCCTTTGTGAAAATCTTTCATCACATCATTTTCTTCATTTTCAACCAAATAATTCAACAACACACCGCTAGGGTCTTTCCAATATAAAACACCATGAAGAATACAATACTTTGAAGCTTTCAACTTTAAGGATATAGCTTTACCTTTGGGAAATTCCAGTGGAGGAATTAAATGCCAAAAGACATAAACAATGTTGGAATACCATGGAGATGAGATGAACATGTTGGACACCTATAAGTATGGGTCTTCTTCTTCCTCTTCTTCAGAAAGTGCTGCAATCAAATTAATGTCTAGTGCATGTAGATTAGATTCAGCGATAATCTTAGCCAAACCTTGTCCCTTGATTTGTTTTGTGGGCTTTATCTCCAAATCATACTCCAACATGGCTGAAATCCATTTTCCCCTTCTGCCTTTAGGATCTGTTTGCACAAGAATTTCTTTAACTTTTGCTATGGGAACATCAGCAATGGTGTGAGAATGCAGAATATAAACTCGAAAATCCTTGAGAGCTTTCACCAAAGCGAAGGCTTGCTTCTCAATGATGTTGTATCTTAGTGTTGCATCTCTTATAGTGCGATTGAAGAATGCCATAGGTTGCTCATTTTTCTGATATTTCTTTTGCATTAGGACTGTTGCTAATGTATGCTCATAGGAAAATGAAAAGATAATGAAATATGAAGTATAATCTGGACTAATCAAAATGGGAGCGGTGGATAATGAAAATTTTACTGCACGAAATGATTTCTTAGCCTCTAAAGACCACTTTACCTCACTATCCTTCTTCAGCATGTCTGTCATCTCTTTCAAATGTTCAGCTAGATTGGGGATGAATCTTCTCAAAAAATTAATTTTTCCATTAAAATACTGAATTTATTTCTTGTTCCTTGGGAAATCTAATTGTTGAATGGCTTTCACTCTTAGAGGATCAATGTGAATTCCATCCTTAGAGATGGTGTGTCCCAGCAGCTTACCTTCTTCCATGGCGAATAGACTCTTCTTTGGGTTGAGTGAGATACCAAATTTTATGCATTTCTAAAAAAAAATCCTCAAATGATGTAAATGATCTTCATCATACTTGTAAAATACTGTGAGATCATCCAAATATATAACCATAAATACATCTTTTTCATTGGTGAATGTTATGTCCATAGCCCGTTGAAAAGTCGCTCTTGTATTCTTTAATCCAAATGGCATCTTGGCGTACATGAATGTACCCCATGGTGTTGTGAAGGTTGTTTTCAACTAATCATATTTATGCACCAAATATAATTATACTCGGAATATCCATCTAGCAATGACATCTTGGAAGACTCAACTACCCTCTGAAGTACATAATCCATCTTTGGTAGGGGCTAATTATCTTTCAGAGAAACCTTGTTTAAATTTTTGAAATAAATGCAAAGAGGAATATCCCTGGTCTTCTTTCTTACTGGCACTAGATTAGACATCCATTCATAAAATCAAATAGGGACTATGATACTGGACTTATAAAACCTATTTACCTCTTTTTCAATTGATGACAGAAGCTTAGGATTAATCCTTCTCAGTTTCTAGCGAAATTTCTTTTGATTAGGCCTGACCGAAATGGTGTGTTGAATGATATTCTCATCATAATCTTTCAGATCTGAATAGTCCCAAGAAAATACATCATAAAATTCTGTCATTAAAGCTATGTAATTACTTTTCATTTCGGGTGATAAGGATTTTGGCAGTTTAACCATCTTAGGCTTTTCAACTGTACCAATGTTTACATATTCAACACCTTTTTCTGTGGGGACCATGGTGGGATTTTTGGAAACATCATCACAATCAAACAACTCTTCCAAAGGTACAAGGCCTCTTGGAATGTTGTTGTCCTTCAGCTTTAATATTTCAATCTCAACTGATTGAATGTCTGGGTCATTCATGTTGGATGTATCATCAATGCGAGAATTCTAAAATTCTCCTTCTAATTGCACAAAATTGTTGATCTGTTTGTCATCCCAAAACACTTTCCAAAATATCATATTGTCAGGAATAGTTGGGCGATGTTTGACATGGATAGAATACTTCTGCTTAGAGTGAATAGGAATCTTTGCCATACTAGTTGGAGTAGAAAGAGAGTCAACTATAACATTCTGAGTTCTAGGAATAAGAGACAAAGTATATTATGTAAAAGTTTTGAGGATGTCAATACAACATTGCGATAATATCTCATTCTTGGATGCTTGGCCTAGTATTCCCCTTTAACTTGTTTGATTGCCAACTCGGAGTCTCCATAAACATAAATTTTCTTTGCTCCTAACTTCTTCAGAATTTTGAGGCCAACAATCAATGCTTCATACTCCGCTTCATTGTTTGAGCATTCAAAAGCTAACTTGTAAGAAATCATTATTACATTGTGAGGAATTTTGCATGCCTTATGTAATGGACCATGATTCCAAACACCAATCCCATATCCTTCTTTTCCTAATGCACCATCAAACTCCATGGTCCAAAGACCATTTTATTCATCCAGAAAAAGGATTTTTGAAGGATGAATTGTCTGATCTTTGGGAGGATGGTTGGCTATCTCAAGAGGATTTACTGGCTGCAAACACTCTTCATTCATCTCTTTCCCTTTAGCAATCTTAACTTTCTACACACTGGTTATAACATCTAGAACTTTTGAAATTTCTACAGCTGACTTTCATCATCGACTGAATTCATATCACTAAACAAAATGAAGGAATCAAGATCAATGTGCATAGCATGTATAGGGTGATTTATTGGTTTTTCCTTACTACTGATCATGAATTTCATCTTCTTTTCCCAATAGAGTTTTTTGAGATGCACAAATACTGGGATATTAGTATATGAAAATTCAAGTTGTAGAGTGCCCTTTAGTTTTGCTCCCCAAGACCTTGAAAGCAACATACCAAACCTAGGAGGAATATCGGCAACCACTACATCCATCAACACATTCTTGGCTGGAATTTGGTCCAAGGACACTACTAAATCTTTAATGAGGCCAAGACATTTCACTCTACTCAAATCAAAAGAGTAGAGGTCATGATAAGGTCGGGTGATACTCAATCCTAGTTTTTCCATGATGACTTTGGGCATAAGATTATGTGAAGCACCGGAATATAGCATGGTGTTATGGAGGATAAATTCATGAAGTTTGAGACTAAGATAAAAAGGTGGAATTTCACTATCTTCAAGACTTCCTTCTAAGGCTGGAACAGAAATGATTGCTAGCTCATCATTGACAACATTCACAGTCTCTAACATCTTGTCAACCTTAATCATTTTTGTAATCTGAAACTTATATTTATCATTCTTCACTAATTCAGTGATAGGAATTGAAACTTTCAACTTAGAAACTAAAAAGATTAGATTTGTTTTCTACCTCCTTTACTGTAATGTCCTTCTTTTTTATTTTCCCTTTAGCTTGAGATTCCTTCTTATGACTTTCAGTTTGAAACTCCTTATCTTTTCTCACATTGCTGGTAGATGCCTCATTTGTTTTATCCCAGCTCAGTATGACAACTTCTTTTTCTTTATTCTGATTTGGAGGAGCTGCTTCTTTGCTTGGTGTGTCTTTCTGTAGATTTTTCCTCTTCTGGTTCAATGTAACAGGTACATTTTTGTTCCTCAAGTTGTACTGCTTTTGCAAATGACTAAGAGCATTCTGATATCCTCTTTGATATTCTTCATTTTGAATAGCCCATAGATCATCACTTGCAAGCACAAGTTGCTGATCACTTGGTATGAAAGATTCTTCAGAGAACTGATCTTCTTCTGTAAAAAAGGTAGGTAGCTCATCTTCTTCAAAGAAGTGATTTTCTTCTACAATCTCTTCTTCATCTTCTTCCTGGCCTTCAGTATAATTTTGTTGAAATGGCGCTCTTACTTGTCCTTGAGGATCTTGATTTCGCTACTCTTTCTATCTATTTCTGAACTATTGTTGTTGCTGGCCACAAAAGTTTGGATTCCTCACTAAAGGCTCCACTTGTCGATCAGTTATGGATATTCTATCCATCATTCTCTCCATGGTTTTGATAAGAGTGTAAAGCTTTACATCTAAAGATGATGAAGGTTCTTCTTTAAAAAAAACTTTCTTCTCAATCCTCTCAAGATTTGATTTAGATTTCTTGATGAGCATATTAACTTCAACACTTACTGCATTTCGCTGCATTTCTTCAAGAGTTGCAGGGTCTCTCTCTTTGAGCTAATATTCCATGTCTGGGTCAAAAGCATCGGGATAATGGAGAAGTGCTAGACCAAGTGGAGGCTTCATATCATCAGGAATATAATTGTATACCAAATTGAATCTTGCTATGAACTCATGGACTGTCTCATTCTGATTTATTTTCATAGAATTGTACTAAGCCAAAATCTGTAGTGGATTTTTCTTTTCTTTCCAATGTGCTAAGAACAATTCTATCAGTCTCTAAGAACTATTGATAGAATTAGAAACCAAATTTCGAAACCATTTCTTCACATCTCCAGAGAAACTCTGAGCTATTATTCTCATCTTAACATCATCTTCATCAATTTCTTCCAGATCAATAAAATCTATCAATTTATCAACATGATCCTAGGCTGTGATTTCTGACCTCCCATCAAATAGAGGGAGTCTTTGACCATAGTTTTGAGGTAAAGTAACAAGTTCAGTAGGTAGTATGATAGGCACAAATCATGCCATTATTGTTGGAGGAAGTGGAGGTACTACAATGGGCTGTGTAGGTAAATATGATGACATTGATGGAGGTGGTGGAAGAAAGGATGAGGTGGCTGAGGTACTTGGAGATGTAGTAGAGGTACTTGGAGGGGTAGTGGATGTATTTGGAGGTGTAGTGGAGGATGAGACAACAGTTAAGTATTCAAGCTAATACTGAATGTAGGCTTTTTTAGTAGTGATTTGGAGCTAGTTAGCAAAACTTTGAAGTTTGTCGGAATTCAACCACAACTCATGATCAACTCTAGCAGATAGAGATTCTAAAGAATAAGAATGAGATTCAGATTGAAGAGGTTTAGATATTACTTCATAAATACAAGACTTAGATTTTGACCTTGAAAGAGACAACTCTTACTGAGTATCAAAAGGAAGTTGCTCAAAAGCAAATATATTTCTAGGTAGAGAAGTTGTTCTTTTAATTTTTCGAACTGCACTTTTAGTGATAGGTAACTTAAGTTTTTTGAGCTGTTTTTTAGGATCTTCAGTAATAAAAGGTGGATTTGGGTCAAGATCTAACCTGGTATAACTTTTAGAATCCAGAATTTTGTCTCACCTTAAGATTGATGAAATTTGTAAAATCAACCTATCTTTGGATACTGGAAACTGTCAACTACATCTAGTTCTCCTGAAATCTCTAAAATATTTCCCAGGAATTGTTTATCAGTCATTTCCCCAGCAATGATGCCAAAAATGTTATCCCCTACAATTTCCCAGGCTAAGGAGGAGATCGAAAGAGGTAACCTCGAACCACTTTTAGCTCAATAGCTAGCGCTACTAAACCAGAGAGGGATCTATCACAATATTTATCAATGAATATATTTAAAGAACGAAGTTTTTAGGCTAGATATGCATGTTTGTTTGTGTATTTAGGATTTTAAGGTTTGCTGGACTAAGGTGTAGAGCAAGTGATTAGGTCTAGGCTCCAGGAATGTAGAGACAAGTATAGAAAGGATCTAGGTATCAGTGGGCTATGATATACTTTAAATGTTGTTAATGTAGCATATATTAGAGAGTTTTGAAGAGACTAATGAGAATATGAAAATATGAATTCATTAGCTTTAGAAGGAAATAAACACAACTATGAATAACACATAAACAAAGCTTGAAATCAAGAATCATATCTATATAACTACAAGGAAATTCATAGAAATAATACAAATCATGTGAAGAAAGATGATTTATCCATTAGAAACTAATATAAAAAGTAAACAAACACCATACACTCACTGAACTAGAGTTCCTGAAATATCACTACAACTACTCCTGTATTAGCTGAAGAGAATATAAACATACAAGCCTCCTCCACAAAATTCCAACCCCTCTCTCTAAAAGATAAATGATACATATAGACTCAATTATACCACTTACCCACCTTCAGGAGTCGAATTCCTAGGCGATGGAACTGATTCCAAGATTCTCTCAACCAACAGGTGAGAGTAAGAAGGTCAAACACAAGCACTTCTTGTAGAATTTGTTTTGGAATTTTCTTCCTTAATGAGGCATATTATGTTGGAAATAATACTGAGAGGAGGGGGGGTGAATCAGTATTAGCAAGTCAATAATATTTCATTTCCATATTCTGATTCATATACACTACTTCAGTTAATGAAACTTGTGTGTATACGCAATTGTATATAAGGCAACTAGTGTATACCCTATAAACTAATAATTTAGTTAATTCTTCATAAGTTGATCTTTAATCTGTGCATCAGAACCATATAAACAATAACTAGGAGCAATAAAAATAGAATAGACAGTCACACACATGAACACAAGATATAAGGTGGAAACCCAAGGTGGGTGAAAACCACCTGCTGAAATCGTCTCTATCTTTATTTTAATAAGAAACTTCTTTTTACAATATTTTGTACTGGTGTAGACTTATACTGGTATGCAGGCTTCTACCTACAGAAGGCTACAACCTTCTCTCGTTCTCTAGCTTCTCCTGGAAGGGAGCTACAACCCCCTAGCTCTTGTACTAGCTGATGTACTAGTACGTAGGCACTGACCTACAGAAGGCTACAACCTTCTCTTTTCTTCCAGGGACCATATTTCATAAATTTTTAGACTGGATCCATCAATAATATCAATCAAACGTCAAATATATCTGCATCAACCAATCTCCTTTGCACCAACCAAAAACTGAATCAAATAATCACTTCTCTAAATGCTATAACCAGAATACAGTAACAATAACCAGAACCCAGAACACTGCAAAAGCAATCAGAAGTAGCTAAAGCATATTTTATGAGGTGTATGCTACTTCAATGTGATGAACCTACGTGCATACACACTTGTATCAAAGAAAATCTGTGTATACGCACTTTTTAAATGCTATACATGCCTTTGCTATAAGGAACCCATCAATAGAATTTATCCTTCATCAAGCGCTCAGGTTCATCCTTGATTCAGATCCAGCTATGCACCATAACCTTATAACCTATAATCTAGATCTTGCCCTTCATTAGATATACAATTTGTAAGTGCCCTTGCCTAATGATCTTCTCCTCCTTTTATAGTCCTAGGCCTTACTCAATACCATTTTCCAAAACCACTTAGAATCAATACCTTGGTCCAAGTACCTGGGGTCAATACTTCAGATAAGATACCTTGGACCAATACCATGGACCAAATACCACAGACCAAAACCAAGTTTTCCAACATGTATGCACCTTTCCTTCCATGAAGGTGCATGTGTATGCATACACGCCTTTTAGTCCGTGAACCCGCGTGTACACATGGCTTGGTCAATGGGAACCTGCGTATACCTTTCTTTCTTCATTTTGCGAGCCTGAATTGTGATCTGTCATCTATGAGAGTTGCCATCAAAGACAACACCTATGTCATAGCGCCAAATCTGTGTCATAATGCCAACAATCTCCCCCTTAGGACTTGATGGCAACCTCAAGTCACTCTCCCCCTTTGTCATCAAGGGAAAAGGGTTATGTTCCCCCTGAGTGCATTCTGAATTCTTTGATATGCTGAAGTGCTTTATCCATGCTCCCTCTAACTACAAGAAAGCTCTGCAAAAATATGTTCTACAAGAAGAACGTGACTCTATACATCACAAATGACCTTCCTATCACCTAAGACTCATACATACATCCATGTCCAAACCAAGTGGGGATATACCAAGATTGAATCATCCACCCAACCAAGTGGGGATATACCAAATGTTTATACATGAAAAAACAAGAAAATTACATCATTCATCCCATGCATAGTGGGGAATCAAAATAGGTCATTTCATGACCTTGATAATAAAAGATATACATGACATAGAGACAAAATATCTAAAACAAGAATATGATAGTTATCAACAACTATCATTAGCAACATCTGTCAATCACCATCCAGATTAGCAACCATGATCTTTCTCTGCATGTGTTCCACCTGAATCTATGAATTTTTTACCAAGATTTTCTAAGATAATGCAACAATGCATTGTTAGAAGTATATGCTCCCCCTAAACCTGTGCCAGATGATCACTGTTAGACCCATATCAGACTCTTTTCATCCTGAATCTAGCCCACTGTTTTTCTTCAAACCAACATATACGTGACTGTATCCACATAAACTTGCGTATGTATGCAGATACACTTCATGAAACTCGCGTGCAACCACTTTTCTTTGAAACAGATAAGTTTCAAAAGCAAGATGATGCATCAACTACTCCTAGCTTCTGTCTGAGATAGTCAAATGTCTCTTTGGGCAGTGGTTTGGTGAATATATCAGCAACATGTTCCTTGGAGGGAACATACTCCAATTTGACCTTTTGTTCAAGCACGTGTTCATGGAGAAAATGATATTTGATAGGTATGTGCTTGGTCTTGGAATGCATGACTGGATTCTTTGAAATATTGATTGCACTTGTATTATCACATAGAATGGAGATGGGTGGAGTATAGGTGATCTAAATGTCTTGCAATGTTTGCATCATCCAAAGGAGTTGTGTGCAGCAAGATGCAGCAGCCACATATTCTGCTTTAGCTATATATAATGCAATTGAACTTTGTTTCTTCCTAAACCAAGATACTCATCTAGAGCCCATATAAAATGCACCACCACTAATGCTTTTTATGTCATCCAAGATTCCTACCCAATCTTCATCTGTATATGCATGAAGTGTAATATCTGTATCTCTAGGATACCATAAACCAAAATTATGAGTTCCTTGAAGATATTTGAAAATCCTTTTGACTGCCTGAAGGTGTGATTCCTTTGGATTTGCTTGGAATCTTCCAACTATTCCCACTGCGTGCATGATGTTTAGTCGATTACCTATTAGATAGAGCAGACTGCTAATCATGGATCTGTAGGTTGGTTGATGTACTACTGCTGATTCATCATTTGAGATGAGACTGCATCCTGTTACCATAGGGGTACATACTGGTTTAGAATCTTCCATGCCATATTTTTTCAAGTTCTGCTTGAGGTACTTGGTTTGTGATAGAAAGATACCATCTTTATTTTGTTGAACTTGTAAACCAAGAATATATGTGAGCCCACCAAGCAGGGACATTTCAAATTCTTCCTACATTACCAAAGCAAAGTTTTGACTCATGGCTTCTTCATTGCTACCAAAAATGATATCATCAACATACACAACAAGTATTAGTAGTTTATCATTGTCAATCTTTGTATATAGATTGCTATCAGCTGATCCTTTAGAAAAACCTTGTTGATGGAGGTATTTTTCAAGATGGTAATACCAGGCCCTTGGAGCTTGTTTTAGACCATAGAGAGCCTTTCTGAGTCTGCATACAATTTTTGGATCATTTCCAAGGATGAATCCATCTGGTTGCTCAATATATACTTCTTCTTCTAAGTCTCCATTAAGAAAAGCAGATTTTACATCCATTTGGTATACTTTGAAGCTCTGAAAGCTAGAAAGAGCAAGGAACATTCTTATGGCTTCAAGTCTAGTAACAGGTGCAAAAGTTTCTTCAAAATCTATACCTTCTTCTTGAGCATATCCTTTACAAACAAGTCTAGCCTTGTTTCTAATAACTTCTCCATTTTCATTCAACTTGTTCTTGAATATCCATTTGGTTCCTATGATATTCTTATCATGAGGTCTAAGAACTAATTCCCAAGTATTATTATTTTCAATTTGCTCAATATTTTCATTCATGACCTTGCCCCAACATTCATCTTTGCATTCTTCATGTACATTTTGAGGTTTGATGGTGGAAAGTAATGCTAGATAGCTTGAAGCTTCTGCAATAGTTCTTCTTGTCTGCACACCTGCCTCTTTTTGTCCCAAAATTTGAGTCTCTAGATGATTTTTCTGCACATACCTAGATGGAGTCTTTTCTTCTATCGTTATCTATTCTTCTGGTGCTTCATTGGTTTCTTCTTCAGAATTAGTTTGATTTGATGTGGAAGGATAATCCTCATCTTCTTCATAATCTTAGATTTTTACTTGCTTTGGATTTTTGCCTGCTTCATCAACCACAACATGAATACTTTCAACAATTTTTCCAAGTTTTTTATTATAACACTTATATCCTTTACTTCGGGAAGAGTAACCAAGGAGAATGCCTTCATCTGCTCTAGGTTCAAACTTGCCAAGGTTTTCATCAGTCCTTTTGATGTAACATTTGCTTCCAAAACCTTTGAAGTATTTTACAGTAGGAGTCTTGCCATACCAAAGTTCATGTGGAGTTTGAGTGCTGTTTACCCAAACGTTTGTTTTGTTGAGAATAGTGACAGCAGCGAATGCAGCTTCACCCCAGAAGGTTGCAAGAGTTCCAGACTCATCTAGCATGGCACGAGCCATTTTTTGAATAGCTCTATTCATTCTTTCTACCACTCCATTTTGCTAAGGAGTCCCTACGGTAGAGAATTCCCTTTTTATTTTATGTTCTTCACAAAAGTCGAAGAATTCATCTTGATTTTGCGATCTGATTCATTTTCAACCAACGCTTTGAAGGCTTTGAACTTTCCAAATGATTCATATTTATGCTTTAGAAGTCCTATCCAACAAATTTTGGAAAAGTTGTCAATGAACAATATAAAGTATTCTTCTCCACGAGGTGACTTTTTCCTTGATGGACCACATAAATCACTATGAACAAGTTCAAGAGGCTTACTAGATGATCCTTCCTTCTCAGGGAAATGAGCTCTGGTTTGCTTACCAAATTGACATGATTTGCATATTGTATTTTTTAGAATGCTGATTTCTGGAAGATCACGAACAACTTTGTATCTGCATGCTTTTCTTAATTGAGAGAAGCTTAGATGCCCCAATCTTCTGTGCCATAGCCAGTGTTCATCATTTTTTCTTAGGTAGCACTGTTGTTGTCCTCCCTTGAGTATGTATAGGTTATTTGGAGTTCTTATACCTTTTATCATTGTTTCTCTTCTATCAAGATCACGAACAACACATCCATTTGATCGAAATACTACCTCATTTCCTTGATCACACATTTGACTGACACTCAATAGATTATGCTTTAGACCATCAACATACATAACATTCCCAGCTTTAACCTTTTCTTTTAAGAGTATAGAGCCTTTACCTTTAATGACTGCAGGAGTTTCATTTCCAAATGAGACCTTCTTTTCCTTTTCTAAGGCATTATATGACTGAAGTTTTTCTTTATCACCTGTCATGTGTTTTGAGCATCCACTGTCGATGTACCACTGATTTTCTTGTCCTTCTGCATATAAGGCTATACCACATCTTTCTGTTTGCGGTTCTTTATTTCTCCATGTTTTGGGACCTAATGAAGTTTTCTCCTTCTGAGATGTTTGCCGAAATTTACTCCTACATTCAGAATCTTCATGACTGAAGTTGTTACAGATAGAGCATTCTATTTCATTTTCAAGAGAAGAAAAGTTATTGTAGGTCCTTTTCATGATCCTAGTCACATTCCTTTGATTTTGTGCTTCTCTAGTCATGATGGTCTTGTAAGCAAAACATTGAGTAGATTTGTGTCTAAAGTTATGACATGAAAAATATTGGCCATTAAAGAAATTCTTGTGATTATCGAACCAACTAACCTGGTGATTGTAGTTTCCATTAACATTCATTCTTGAAGCAAATTGAGTATGATTTACCTGAGGTTTGTTATAGCTTCTGTTCATCCTTGAAGTAGATTGAACTTGATTTACCTGGTGATCTACTTTATGCCTTTGCTGACGATTTTCAAACTGTTTACTTCTTCTTGCTGCATCAAGATAGCTTTTGGAGGTTGATGGCTTCTGTGCTTGAGATGCTTCTTTAGTATATCCAAGACCTGTCTTTATCAGAGGAGAATGTTGCACTTTGATAATTTCATCTAAAGTTTCTGATCCTTTAGAAAATATAAGATTGAGAGCTTTTGTTTTCTCAATATCTCTTCTTAGACCCACAATTTCACATTCTAATTTTTCATTGTGTTTTTCCCTTTCAGCAAGTTGGAATGTCAGAGTATTTATAATCATATTCTTTTCTTCTAAACAAATTTTAAGTTTAGAAATTTCTTCATCAAGACCATCTTCATTTAAAGCATCTAAGAAATCATCATCTTCAAAAGCCATCAGAAGTCTATATTCATTACCATGTTCATCTTCATCACTATTTGATAAACCATCAATATCTTCATGCGTATAATAGCTCTTCTTACTTACTTTCTATTTTCTATTCCATTTTGTTGATTCCTTACCTTTATCAAGCTTATCTTTATGAGGACATTTGGCCGCATAATGACCAACTCTTCCACAAGCAAAGCATTTGAAAGGTAGCTTACCTCTGAATCTTCCAGAACCCCATTGAAGGTTCTTGACAAAATTTGCTTCTTCCTCTCCTTCTGAAATATGTCCTGATTCATTGAGTTCTTCTCTTCCTGAAGCTTTGAATGCGGCTTCTCTCATATCTGATGGACCCCTTTTTCTCATTTTGAAAGCAGTTAGGATTTTGTGCAGTTGTGCCATAGTAATATTCTGAAGATTCTGCTTTTCCTCTATGGCAGAAAATTTTGATTCAAACTTAGAAGACAAGGATCTTAAAACCTTTTCAACTACAGTAACCTGTTTTATCTCTTCACCCAAGTTTTTCATGTGATTAACATTCTCATCTATACATAAGAAGTAATTATCTATACTTTCATCATACTGCATTTTGAGAGTTTCATATTGAATTCTGAGAGATTGTAGTTTTGCAGGTTTTATCTGATTGTCTCCTTCATCGCCTAGAACGATCTTGTCCCATATTTCTTTGGCGGTTTTGAGCTGCATAACCTTGACAAATTCTTATTATGACAGACTCCCCAATAATGTATTGACAGCCTTGGCATTTGTTTCTTATTGCTTTTTACCTATTTTATCTATAGGAATTGCTGATGGAAATGTGTATCCTCCTTCCACGATCTCCCAAAAATCTGTTCCAAGATATTGAAGATAGGTTATGGTTCTTACCTTCTAATAGACGAAGTTGCTCCCATCAAAGATTGGCGGTCTAATGGATCCCTCTCTTTCGTAGGTACTCATGATGATATATCTTCCTTCAGGCGATCAAGATTCTTTTGAAGGACCAGCTCTGATACCAGTTGTTGGAAATAATACTGAGACGGGGGTGAATCAGTATTAGCAAGTCAATAATATTTCATTTCCATATTCTGATTCATATATGCTACTCCAATTAATGAAACTTGCATGTATACACAACTGTATATAAGGAAACTAGCATATACCTTGTAAACTTATAATTTAGTTAATTCTTCATAAGTTGATCTTTAATCTATGCATCAGAACCATATAAATAGCAACCAGGAGCAGTAAAAATAGAATAGACAGTCACACACATGAACACAAGAAATAAGGTGGAAACCCAATGTGGGTGAAAACCACCTGTTGTAATCGTCTCTATATTTCTTTTAATAAGAAACTTCTTTTTACAATATTTTGTACTGGTGCAGACTTATACCAGTACATAGGCTTCTACCTGCAGAAGGCTACAACCTTCTCTCATTCTCCAACTTCTCTTGGAAGGGAGCTACAACCCCCTAGCTCTTGTACTAGCTGATGTACTAGTATGTAGGTGCTGACCTACAGAAGGCTACAACCTTCTCTTTTCTTCCAGGGACCACATTTCATAAATTTTCAAACTGGATCTATCAATAGTATCAATCAAATGTCAAATATATCTGCATCAACCAATCTCCTTTGCACCAACCAAAAATTGAATCAAACAATCACTTCTCTGAATGTTGTAACCAAAATACAGTAACAGTAACCAAAACCCAAGCCAAAACCCAAAACACTGCAAAAGTAATCAGAAGTAGCTAAAGCATATTTTATGAGGTGTATGCTACTTCAATGTGATGAACCTGCATGCATACGTACTTGTATCAAGGCAATCCTGTGTGTATATGTGCCTTTGCTATAAGGAACCCATCAATAGAACTTATCCTTCATCAAGCACTCAGGTTCATCCTTGAATCAGATCCAGCTGTGCACCATAACCCTACAACTTGTAATCTAGATCTTGCTCTTCATTAGATATACAATTCGTAAGTGCCCTTGCCTAATGATCTTCTCCTCCTTTTATAGTCCTAGGCCTTACTCAATACCATTGTCCAAAACCACTTAGAATCAATACCTTGGTCCAAATAGTTGTGGTCAATACTTTAGACAAGATACCTTGGACCAATACCATGGGTCACAATACCATGGACCAAATACCACGGACCAAAACCAAGTTTTCCAACATGTACACGCTTTTCCTTTCGTGAAAGTGAATGTGTATGCATACATGCCTTTTAGTCTACGAACCCATGTGTACACACAACTTGGTCAATGGGAACCTGTGTACCTTTTTCTTCATTCTGTGAGCCTGAACTGCTATCTGTCATTTGTGAGAGTTGCCATCAAGGACAACACCTGTGTCATAGCGCCAAATCTGTGTCATAATTCTAACATATTAAACAACAACAAAAAAAACCTATCATGTCCATTTATTTATGATTACATCATCTAACCTTGAACTAACTTCAACTACATCAAGATTTTTGACTTTGTCCAATTCAAACTGAAAACTAGGAAATTTACACAGTGAAATTTAAATGAAAAACATGGAAATTTGCAGAAGTGAAGTTCCGACTTTGATACCACTTTAAGGCTCCTTCCTAAGGTCAAAATGAATATCTAAAATAATGGTCAACTATCGTGTCAATTCTAGTTTCCAGAACACTTTAAATTTTTTTAAATGACCCATGGGAAGGCCTTCAAAAATCCAATCTCCCAAGGTCACTCCAGTAGTGTAGCGCCTCTCAAAAAGAGGTCCAGAAAGCTTATTTTTGACCATTGTTTCCTCTTTTTCTCAAAATTTAGGCCCTCTTTGGAAACTCAGAAGAAATGGGTTTTGAGAGGATGCCAAGGGCTTTCCAAAACTACAAGCCATTTCTGTTTTTAGTTCTTGAGAAAAAAGCGTAGTGTGCCAAATTTCTGAATAGGGCGCCAAAATAGCCAAAAAACAAAAAATGTTTAGAATTCCTCCAAAATTAGTCATGGGCTATAAAATAAGGTATTTTAAGCCCTCATGGATTCTTTAGCAATCATATCTAAGTTACCTTTCTCATTTTGGTCCTTTAGGGTTTCTTTGAGCTTGTTTTCTAATTGTTTGACCTTGACATTGCAAATCATATTCTTGGCTTGGTAGTGATGTGCCATGTGCCTTAGTAGTTGGTTGTCTCTATTAGCCTTGTCCAGAAGCTTCTCCAAGTGGTCATTGACCTTGTCTAGATAATTTTTCTTCATTAACCTCTAAGGCGATTCTGTCCTCTAACTCTAGTTCTGCATCAAGCAGGATGTGTTTTTTCTCCTCTTTCAATGCCTTCTTAATCCATTTAGTTCCTTCTTGGCCTCATTTTCTTACCTTTTCCTTTAGTTCCTTCAGGCTCATTGATCTCCAAGACTTCTTTGCCCTTGCCTGCTTACTACAATAGTCTAGCTTGCTCCTTTTCCACGATAAGTTGTTTTGGCTTTGGCTGACTGTTTTCTTGTTCTAGGAATGAAATGACAAACCTTGCCCTTGCCATGTTGTCCACGAGTTCTCTGATCTAAGAGTCCTTGTCTTTGATAATCTACTACATGATTGAGGGCTTATTTTCTAGTTCCAATTCTACCAACTCAAGCTCATGCTCAATCAAATATTTATCCTGTATTGGTGACCCCTGTTTTGCTAATGTAGAAGGCTTGGCCCCTTTCTCACCATGAGAAGTAAACACAAGCCTTTTTCCTCTTTTGTACATCCTAGTCACCTCAGGTCTAGGTGATTTAGGAATCTCCACTAATTTTCTTGAGGACCCAATCTCCATTTGTTGTGTTGGCATGCTTGAATGTTGAACTGAAACATTGGATTCATGCCATTTCAAAGTTGTCTCCAAGAAAGAATCCCATGTCATGTTCTTCTCTACAAGTTGATGGAGCACTATAGTCTTGATCAGACTATGATGAAAGAGACTAGGATAGTGTTCTTTTTTCTTCACCTATACCTTCTCAGACATCTTGGCAAGGCTTCTACACAGATAGTTGCACATGTTGAGAGGTTTCTGAGCTGTAAAGTGCATTAGAAGCTGGATGTGATAGGCATATAATCTAGAAAACCTTCCTTCACATGTGAAAATTTTCATGACAACTTTCATCAATAGAGCATAATTCTCCAATGGGTACCTAAAAGGTATGATGTGTGTATGGGTTTCCCTGTATGGCATTTTCAAGAAGGAATTGTAATCCACAAGATCTAAGTTCATGCCCTTAAATGAATAGTCTCCATGATCTGGTATCCCTGTAGCAAGTGAAATAGAAGCCACTGAAAATGTGAACTCAACCCCAACAATAATGGTACTTTCTCCTTTCCAATGAGTAGCAACCTAATCTGTTAACTATTCATGGAAACCTACTTTACACACCCTTTTACAAAAATCTAGGTAGTTCACATCTTTAGAACACTACTTGATGAAGAGTGATGTATTAATTTCATTACAGTTGGTAGGTTCATATCTAAGAATTTTGCCTCCTTTATGATGTTTCTTCCTTTCTAGTGAAGAATCTCCTTCCATGATGATAGAAACCCTAGCAGCAAGAAAATGAGAAAAAACAGTGAGGGATGAGTGAAAAATGAAATGATGGATAGGTGGAGTGGAAAAAATGGCAAGGGAAATTCTAGGAGGTGGATATGGATTGTGAGCAACTCATAAAACTCAAATGAGGTGAAATGAAGGAAATGAGTGTTTGTGAAAAATGGAAAATAGAGTTTCTAGGAAAACTGTCCAAACAACTTAAGAATGATGTAGGGTTTAGTTTTTGGTGAAGTAATATGATGATTTTTAGTTCGTTCAGTGGATCAAAATGTAATTTAAACATGTGTAGAGGTGTAGGATGAAATATTTACATGTTTAGCATATGAAAACTAGACTAGCTATCATTAAACCTAGATCATTTCATGATAATTTCACTAAAACCCCTAGATGAAGAAATCCTAAACTTGAATCCATATTGCTAAGAAAAAGGTAAATGAAGTGATGTACTTACTTGTAGAGGAGTCTAGGTTAGCAAGAAAACAAATTGCAAGCTTGAAATTTCAATTTGGATGATTTTTGGATGGTTTTGGGTTGCTCTGGCACAAGCACAGTGCAGTGTCTGGAAGCGCAACATAGTGTCCAGAAGCATAACGCCGGCCTTAGAAGCACAACGCAGTCTCTGGAAGCGCAAAACCTTCAATTTTTTGCTAAATTTTCCTAAAAACCTAAGTTTCTCTTGCCAATGGAAGAGAGAGCTCGATTCACAAAGGGGAATAAAAGGAAAATGAAGTGAGTTTTGAAAAGAAATGAGCCCTACAAACCTTTTAAAAAACTAAGTATTCACCTTTAATATTGAGTCACCTTGCAGAGCTGAAACCTGAGCTACATTTAACTTTTTGAACACTAAAACTTCGTCTCCTGGAACCTTTGAAACTAAAATCATAAAGAACTTGTGGAAATTCATCAAGTTAATGTCAAAGAGCTGCTTGTCATGATTTTATTTAATGTTGGATTTACACATGATGATGATGGACCTTGGAACCCTAATGACTTACTGGAGACCTGAAATTGAATGAAATGATGATGATGACTGATATAATGAAATCCTTCTTTTTATTATGACACCTTCATCTGAATGAGGTAGGAGACTAGCATGTGTGACTTTCCGAAAAGAATAAAATCAGTCCTAGACCAACTAACCAGTGACCAAATTTTACTCTGTAAACGTAATGACATGGTAAAATTTGACCTTGAGACTCCTGACAGACTTGGTAAAAGCATATTTGATCACTCATGACAGGAAAAAAAAACTAACACTAACAGATCCATTATGAAAATTTTGAAACGTGGTCAACAAAGGTGCTGAGGGTTGTAGCCTTTAGTAAGGTAGTAGGAGCTTCCTTCTGGTAGGAGCCAATTAACTTGATTAGGGAGTAGTAGCTCCCTTCTAGTAGGATCTGGAGAACTTGTGGAGGTTGTAGCCTCCTGAAGGTAGGAGCTTGCATCATGGAAAGAGTTTGTGTGAGTACAGAAAATGTAAGAAGACTTTCTTTATAATAATAAGATTAAGACAAAATGATAGTTGTGGTGGTTTTCTCCCACATTAAGTTTCCACCTACAATCTGGTGTTCATATGTGTTGATTTGTTTTGGATTCTAATGGTTTACATGGTTTTATAATTAATGTTGCTCATGGTTTACTGAATAAGCTAACACAATTATTTACTAAAGAAATAATGAATCAAGACAATTTTGGAAATGAATACATAAACTAAGTAAATATGAATTGGGAATTAACTATTGATTCACCCCCCAATCCCCTTCTTAGTATTTTTAACAAAAAACTCGTGAGCTACAACTCTTCTCTATTAATCACAAAAACTTGTTTGATCACAATTTACCCCAATGTGGGGTAATTATCCTTTCTAACTAATGACTCAAATGAAGCGCACTTGGTCTAACTTCATCATGCAAACTCACACTAACTTGACTTCTCTATATTTAGACTAAACTGAAAATAACTTGGATTCACTCAAATCAACTCAAACTCTTAATCTGCATGTGGGATTAATTAGCTATTTTTATCATTAATCAGTTGCACACTATACCCCTTGTGGTTGAATTCCCAAATAATCACAAGAATGCCTAGTGTGTCATCATATTGAACCCACCCCACTTCTGGAGGATCTACATACAATAACATCTAAAATTTGAAAAACCCAACATTACAAATTAATAAGTTTAAAATCTTAGCAAATCCTACATCATTTATTGATTAATATTTGTAGAACAAAATACCCATAAATATCAACTTTCACAGACCCAATGTGAACTTTCGTTAGTTGTTCTTGTCCCATCATCCATTTCTTCTTTTTTATCTCTCATCCCATCCATATGCCAATACACTAACACCATTCTACATGTCAATAATATTGCATAAAAGACATGGATTTACTTCAAATTTCAAAGCTCAACATTTGAAAAAAACAAATCTCAAGTTTATTCTAAAAAAACTCCCAAAATTTCCTAGCGCAGAGCTAAATCCTCACAATTAATGATTATTGTAAAAAAAAATCCCCACATGCCTTACTGAACCCGACCCACATATTGTATTTTTCTTGTAGTATCACAACAAAAAAACTAAAGAACACAAATGGAAAAGAATAATTTTGTGTGGTAGATATAGATTGGAAGATTTTGTAGGAATTTACCATGGATTAAACATGAAACCATGTATTTTCCTTTCACCCATCATAAGAATGAGGTTAATTGTAGATTTATTATAATGAATTGTGGTTTCAGTTGTTCACCTATCATGGCCATCACCCCATAACTTGCTTAGTTGTTAGAGAAAGATCGTTAACACATTTCCAGTGCATGCGACAATTTTCAATAGATTATAATGCATTGAATACATGTCAATGCCATGAATACACATGACAATTTACAGTATCTTGCAACATGACGGATGGTCTTTTCTTAGAGGATTTGGACAAGTGACGAAGATTTGATGGGGAAATGTCCCTTAAAAAACACCTTCAGTGTAAAATTTCTTTAATTCTAGTGAAAATCATTACTTTCCTATCTTATTCCAGCTAAATCAATTAACAAACAATAAATATCAACTAATTTTATTTAAGTAAAAATTTCTTAAATTTTTTATGTTAGTCTTTATATTAGTTTTTTTTTTTTTTTTTTTTCAATAAGAAAAAAACTAGAAAACTTTTATTTATAAATAAAAGTTGTTTACATATACTTTCTTGTCTATATCATCCTCATATATTATGAACTCTATTTTTGAAAAAATAGGCCATCAAAATGTTGAATTTTTTCTGACTATACATCTAGACAATATTTTCAACCTTCTAATAAAAAAATGACTATGTAATTTCTAGTTTATCTCCTTAGTTATTCTATCATTTTATTTGTTCATTCTTTCTATACAAAAAGAATTTTTCATCAAAAGCTACTAAGAAATGAAGCTACATATCTGTGTATTTGTTATATCATATCCTTGACATTCTATGAGATATTCATACTCTTAGAACTTTGGAGAATTTTGTTGATGAAAGATGAGAATTTTATCTACCTTGGAAGCCTATTGCAACCCTCCTTGGACAGAGAATTTGCTACATAATTATGCTCCATGTATATGTGTGAAAATGTTAGACCCTCGAAATTTTTGATTATTAATATAATTCGTTGCATCAAGTTTATCAGTGAGGATGGCTCAAATTTTGATATAGTCAATACCCAATCGATAATTACTTTGGAATATCCATACACATCCAATGATCCAATATCAAGCCATCTTGAAAAGAGTAAGACCCCCCAAAAAGCTATAATATTTGCTCGATCATTAGATCCTATGCAATTGTTCTAGCTAAAATAATAACAAGATATGGGCTTCAAAACAATATATGCCCCTCTACCACAAACCTTGTTTGTTGCCACCCCATCAAAGAATCCAACATGATACTTATTCCATGCATCGACAAGCTAGAATTGCATCACAGACAATTTCTTCGAATTAGTCCCTACCTCCATTAAATATGTTGCAACCTTCAAGCACATGCCTCTAACATCTATCGCTATATCTTCAAAAATGTATGCATTATGACATCTCTAAATACACCATAGAATATAAAATGGTAGAGCACCATATTCCTTATAGTCCACAAACCACTATTGAATAAAATTCTCAATGGAATTCTTTTCCCAATCAGAAGATATATTTAGCATGTTCAATACCTCGCACCAAATAGATACCGTAAATGGACAACATAGAAAAAGGTGAACCACATCTTCATTATTCGATTTGCATAAAACGCACCTCCTGAGACCCTTGAAGACTCTTTTAAAAATATTTTCCAAAGTTAGAATTTTTCCACGCAAAACCAACCAAGTAAAACATTTTAGCTTTTGAGGTATCTCCCACTTCCAATTTTTTTGAAACCATAAACAATCCAACATCAAACTTCAAACCAAATATAAATGGTTATATATATAACCGAGATTTTTCCTTTAAAATAAATGCCATCCCATGATAGATTATCCACATTTTTTGTCAAATCTATACCCACCATGTTTAAATAGAGAATATACTTCTCCCACTCTTCAGTCATAGACCAGGATAAGCTAAGGTCCCTAACAATAAGCGATGAGTGAGATATATGAAATGCAATGCGATCCACAAAGATTTGGTTTAAGAATAAAATACCATGATTATGAATAAACTTGAGAAGTGGAGAGGATAGCAAATGATCTCCACAAAAACCCTAATTCATTGGGTGTGGAGTTTGATTATCTTCCTGATTGTTCAGAGGTTTTTATTTTAGCTGTGATGGATCAATGTTCCTAATGGGGCGGAAACATCGATCATATGATCACCATCAGGGGGGTCTAGGGGGGCTGGCAGTGAATTTATGAGCCCCTCCTTGGTGGGGGTTCAATGGAAGCACCCCCAAAGCTAAAAATAGATGAAATATTACCTTGTGAAATATTGTAATTCGTAGTCAATCTAGGCTACTCATTAGGTGGATGATATGATGGTAGAAGTTATGTTAATTTAGGGTTATTTTCCTTAGAAGGTAACCCTTGGTTTATATGAGGGAATTTCATTGCAGTTTTGTATTATTATTATGCGAGAAAGAAAGAGGAGATTGTGTGAGAGCAAATAGGAAATTACAGTAGATCTGTTGTAGGTTGTATCTCTGAATTTTTTCTAGATAATATAAAATGAAGGACTGAATGTAGCCCAAATTGGGTGAACCACTTATATCTATGTATCTCTCGTTTTATGTGTTTCTGTATTTGGGTTTCCACAATATTTTATGTGTTTCTTTTTTTAGTTAATTAATTTCTAAAAACTGGTATCACAACCAAAGGTGTATTTGGATGATAAAATAGGAGGACAGAAGGGTTCTTGGTTCGAGTGGGAGAAATGGCATAAAATGGTAGGCTTAGGGTCGAGAAATTGAACAGCAAAAACTACCATATGTGGAAGAAGTAGATGGAATATTATTTATATTCGAAATATTTGTACCTACCATTGAGTGGAAAATCAAAGAAGTCGATGAGTATGATGGATGAAGAAAGATATTTTCTGAACAGAAAGGCACTAGGAACAATACGACTGTGTCTAGAACCATCGGTGGCTTTGAACATTTCAAAGGAAACAACAACAAAAGGTTTAATGACGAAATTGTACGAACTATATGAAAAACCATGGACCTAAAATAAGGTATTTCTTATGAAGTGTCTATTTAATATGAAGATGTCAAAAGGCGGATCTGTTGCTAGTCATTTAAATTAATTTAACATGGTTACCAGCCAGTTAAGTTATGTAGGGGTAAATTTTGATGATAAAGTTAGGGCTCTGTTATTTTTGTGCTCATTTCCAAAATGTTGTAATGGATTAGTTATGGTTGTTAGTAACTCTGTCTCTAGATATAGTACTTAAATTTTGATGATGTTGTTGGTGCCATCCTTAGGGAGGAAATGCAACGACAATTCTTAGGTAAGACATAAAGTAATGATTTGAATGCAAAGAATAGGGGGAAAAGTGGAAAGAGGAAGGAGCCCAGGAAATCGTAGTAAGTCAATAAATTGAAGATCCAAATCCAGATTAGGCATATTGTACTAGAAACGCGGGAAGAAAGGACACCTAAAGAAAGACAACAAATCTTGGAACAAAAAAGAAGGAGATGTATAGTAAGAGAACAATCACGAAGAAAATGTGACATGTGATGTGTTGCAATATGATTTGATTATTTCATTAGAGAATATTGGAAACATTTTCATGACTATGTTAAAGGAGATTTTGGACATGTTCGTTTGGGTGATGCTAAACCCTATAAAATTGTTGGAATGGTTAATATTTTTATAAAACAATAGAATTGAAGCCAATGGTTATTAAAGGAAAAAAGAATGTTCCATATCTAAAGAAAAATCTAATTTCAACAAGGCAATTGGGAGGTGAAGGTTGTGTAACTATTTTTACAGGCAAAAACTGGAAGGTCACTAAAGGATACTTGGTAATTGAAAAAGGAGAAAAGGTTGGTACATTGTATTTATGAAATTTTATTTCTAATTTTGTTAATGATTTAACCTCCACATGAGAAGATACAACACTCTGGCATCACAGGCTTGGGTACATGAGTGAGAAGGTGATGCAAATTCTTCTCTCAAGTTTGTTGCCAGGTTTGAAGTATGTTGATTTGTATTTATGTGAAAAGTTTGTTTATGGAAAACATAAGAAAGTCATATTTCTCGTGGATTTCTCAAAGTTGGGAAGGAATAAAAGAGAAATAAATCAGAGACAATGCATACAGATGTATGGGGTCCTTCTCATGTATCATCTCTCGGTGGCTTTCACTTTTATGTCACTTTTATTGATGATGCAACTAGGAAAGCATGGATTTATTTTATTTTGAACAAATATGATGTATTTGATACTCTCAATAAATTGAAAGATTTGTTTGAGAATGAGACATGAAAGAACTTGAAATGTCTCAGATCAGACAATGGAGGTGGATACTACAAAAAATAGTTTAATAACTATTGTTCAGAGCATGGAATTTGTAGAGAGAAGATAGTTCCAGAAACACCACAAGAAAATGGTGTGTCAGAAAGGATGAAAAGGATAATCATCAAGCGTGCAAGGTGCATGAGATTACATGGAGGATTTCCCTTACAATTTTGGGTAGGTGTGGTAGATATTGTCGTTTATCTAATAAATAGAGGGCCTTCAAGTTACTTGGATGGTGGTATTGCTAAGGAGGCATGGAAAAGTAAAATGTTAAACTACTCATTTTTAAATACTTTCGTTTGTGAAGCCTTTGTCCACATTAATAAAAAAATAGAAGAAAGCTTAAAGAAAAAACAAAGAAATGTACCTTTGTTGGATATGGTGTTAATGCTTTTGGTTATCGCTTATATGATTATGAAAATCACAATATCATTAGGATCATAGATGTCATATTTATGAAAAGGTCTTGTATAATGATCAAATGCAGGGAAATAAATAGAAAAAGAAAAAGAAAGAATAAACAGTTCTTGATGAGATCATAGAAAAAGTAAAGGTGCCTGAAAATCATAATGATCAACAACCACAATAGCAAGAGGCAGCTTAAACACCTAAAAGTGGTGTTAGAAGATCTACCAAGATAAGTAGGCCCCTAAACAATACTCTCATTCATTATATTATATATTTTTGACTGGTTCTGGTGAACCATAAATATATGAAGAAGCCATGTCGGTAGAAACTAGGAAGAAGTGGGAGAAATCCATGGAACAAGAGATGGACTCCTTGATGCATAATCGGACTTAGGACTTAGTCAAGTTACCTATAGGTGAAATTGCATTGCAGAATAAATGGGTTTACAGGTTGAAGGAAGAAGATGGAGGTAAATAGAGGTAAAAGCTAAACTTGTGGTGAAGGGGTTTGCACAAAAGAAAGATATAGACTTTGATGAAATTTTGCCTCCTTTTGTTAAAATGAATGCAATAAGAACTATTTTAAATCTAGTGGCAACAAAATATTTGCATCTTAAGAAGGTAGATGTAAAGACAACCTTTATCCATGGGGATTAGGAGGAAGAAATATATATGCAACAACCACAAGGGTATGAGTTCAAAGGGAAGGATAAATTAGTGTGCAAATTGAAGAATATATTGTATGGTTTATTTCTAAACAAGGTTATACTAGATGTCACTTTGATTGTTGTATTTATCTTAAAAATCAAAATGATGGTAGCTATATTATATTTCTATTGTATATAGATGACATGCTTCTTACGGGTTCTAACATGCAGTAAAATAAATGTTCTCAAAGGAAAATTGCAAAATTCATTTGCAATGAAGGATTTGGGTGTTGCAAAACAAATCATTGGTATGAGAATAACTAGAGACAGGAAAAATTGAAAATTAACATTGTCTCAGAGTGAGTACATATAAAAGGTGTTGGAATGATTTGATATGCAGAATGAAAAACTAGTTAGCACACCTTTGGCTATCCATTTCAAACTAAGGAGATGTGTCCCAAGACTCAAGAAGAAATAGATTATATGTACAAATTTCCATATGCATCAACATTTGGAAGATTAATGTATGCAATGTTCTACACAAGGCATGATATTGCACATGAAGTGGGAGTTGTGAACGGGTATATGGACAATCTAGGAAAAAAACATTGGATGGAAGTGAAGTGGATTCTTAGGCATTTGAGAGGTACCACAAATCAAGTATTATGTTTTGGAGGTTCAAAATCTTTTCTATAGGGATATGTTGATGTAGATATGGTAGGTGATAGATATAACAGAAGGCGCACCACAGGGTATGTTTTTGTTGTAGGTGGAACAACTATTAGTCAGGTTTCAAAATTACAAAACATTGTTGCACTTTCAAAAACGGAAGTCGAGTATGTTGTTTCTATAGAGGCTAGTAAAGAAATGATTTGGTTGCAAAGGTTTGTGGATGAATTAGGTAAGAAGAAGGAGACGGACATGTTATAAACTTCAACAAGATTGCCATACATCTTGCAAATAAATCAACATTTCATTCCAAGACTAAACATATACAACTCAAGTACCATTTCATACGATCAGTGTTGGAAGATGGACAGTTGAAGCTGGAAAAGACACACACTAGCCAGAATCCTGTAGATATGTTAACAAAAGGTTGTAACCAGGGGGAAAATGAGATTTTGCTCAATTTTAATTAGTCTTCAGGTATGATGGTGAAGATGAGAAACAACTAGGTCAAAGTGGTAGTATGTTGGACATTGGATAAATCAACACTCCCTGTGTTTTTTGCGACATGGACTAACTGCCTCTCGTGGATCCTTATCTCTAGCAATGTAGTCGTTGACTGACACCTGTGTGTTTTGGTCTAATGACAATTTTGATTCCCAATAAGTGGTATTAGAGCATAGGTCACGAGTTTAAAACACACCCGATTCGCGTTGGGGGGAGATTGTTGGATATTGGATAAATTAATGTTCCCTATGTGTTTCGTGACATGGACTTACCACCTCTTATAGATCCTTATCTCTAGCGATACGATCGTTGACTAACACCTGCGAGTTTTGGTCTAAGGGAAATCATGACTCCCAACATAGCATTGTCCAACAAGTGAAGTAGTGGTGGAGTTTATATATAATCAGTCTCCAAGTGGGAGATTGTTGGGTGTGAAGCCTGATTATCTTCCTGATTGTTCATAGGTTTTTGTTTCAGCTACGTTGGATCCATGTTCTTAACGGGGCATAAGAGCCACCTGTATGATTTCCATCGAGCGGTCCAGGAGGGGTGACAATAATTTTGTGAGTCCCCCCCCCCGGTAGGGGTTCAGGGGTAGCACCCCCAAAGAAAAAAATAGATGAAACGTTTCCTTGTAAAATATTGTAATTTCATAGTAAATATGGGTCGTTCATTAGATGGATTATCTAACGGTAGAAGTTATGTTAATTTAGGGGTTTTTCCCCTATAAGGTAACCCTCAGTTTATATGAGGGAATTGCATTGTAGTTGTGTATTATTATTCCAAGTGAGAACGAGAGAGGAAACTTTGTGAGAGCGAAGACGAAATTACAACGGATTTGTTGCATGTTGTATCTCTTCATTTTGTTCGATAATATAAAAGGAAGGATTGTTTTTTTCTCCATGGACTTAACCCAAATTGGGTGAACCACGTATATATGTGTCTCTCTTATTTTATGTGTTTTTGCATTTGTGTTTCTGCAATATTTTATGTGTTTCATTGCTCCATTAATTAATTTTTAACATAATTGGATCCAATATGATCTCAACCATAGATTCAGAACAAACCTCCCATTGCAGGTTCCCAAACAACCAGTGTTTGATCTTCATCATGCTCCCCTAGATGTAAGGTGCTGCATTTTGAACTTGAGATCCTTCTTTTATCCATGTCACATATTGTTTGTTTCTTAGGTATTTTTCTTTAATTATCTATTACCAAATACCTTTGCCATATAAATCCCTCCATAAGTTCTTGACCAACAATGCTTGGTTAAAACATTCAATATCTTTAATGCCCCATCCACCATCTTCCACATGCTTGGAAATCACTTCAAGATGCTCAAGGTGGATATTATTTTCTTCACTAGACCATTCCCATAGGAATTTAGCGATAATGGAATCAATTTCATTAATGGTGTATTTTGGCAACTTGAAGAGGTGCATCTAAAAAACTGAAATGTTTTGTAAAACTGACTTTATTAGGATCAACACCCCTCCCATTGAGAGCCATTTATTTGACTAAAGAGACAACCTCTTTTGAAAGTTTGCTATCAACCATTACCAATCCTTAATCCCATAATTGTTAGGCTTTGAATTGAATCCAAGAGACCTAAAACCAATTTCCATAGAGATAGTCTCCACCTCAAATATTTTTGCAATCTCTAAAGTCAATACCTCATCCATTGATGCTACAATTAGAGTTTGTTTGGATTTGTTCATATATAGGCCTAATGCATCATGAAAAGTACATAGAATCGGATGAAAATCACATCATTTAGGAACAAAATCTCCCCTATTAATAAGACATCATAAAAAAACATGAGGTGCAAAATGTTTTCATTTTTAGTCACCTTGCAACTGGAGATTATACCCATAGATCGAGCCATAGAGATCCTCCTACTCAATCCATCAATGACCAACGGGAACAAGAGAGGGGAAAGAGTGCATCCATGCCTTATGCATCTTGAAGCTTTAAAAAAACATGTAGGAGACTTGTTAATGATGACTGCAAAATTTACCAAAGTGATACATGTCATAATCCAGTCCAAAACTTGCACCCTCAGCCCAATACTATGGAGGATCATTCTTAAAAACACCTAATAAATGAAATCATATGCTTTAATTAGGTCAATCCTAATAAGACACACATCCAAATTACGAACCATGATAGAATGTATGCATTCTTATTCAATTGAAACTATGTCATATATCTATGTGTTGTCTAGGAACCCAAATTTCTCTAGAGAAATGTGTTTATATTAAAATACTTTTATCCTGGATGCAATGATTTTTGAAATCAATTTGTATATTATGTTACATTATGAGGTGGGTCTATAATCTACAAAAATAGAAGGACTCGACACTTTTGGAATAAGAGCTGAGAACATAGCATTGAGAGAGCCAGAAAATGAACATAGCGACCATGATTCCTCAACCACGTCAAGGATACCTATAGCCATGATATGTAGAAAGTGTAAGAATAATTCCACTATCCATCTATTTGGGACAAGGCTTTTATCTCTAGCCAATGATTTTAAAACCTATATCAATTCTTCCTTTGTGATTGGCCTCCCAATATGATCACTTTCCTCTATATTAAACATTTTTGGGTACAGATGAATGTACTCCAGCTAGTTTTTATTATTGGCAACTATTTTTGCTCTATATTGATTCCTGGAATGATGAATTGCTTCTTGTTGAATTTGTTTTTGTGAAGAAATATAATTTCCATCATCATTCTTAATGCTCTAAGTGGGATTTTCTTTCCTCCTTTTTGATGCATGATTATGATTTTTTTTTGTCTTTTATCTCCTTTAGCCACCCATATTGCATGACTCTTCAAATGTGATTCCTCCTTTTGGTACCTTAATATCTGTCTCTTGCGCTCCTCAAGTTACATAACTTTTTTTTTAACCTTCTAGGAAGTATTATGGGTCTATAGGATCATTTAAAGCCTTAATTTTAATGTCTATAGAGATCAATTCATTAACATGCTCCTTTTTTACTTTTCTTTCCCTTATTTTAACCTTATGTTTCAAATTTTTTAACTTGTGACAAACAATATCCATCCTAGAGGTGACTGCAAAAGAAATAGGCATGGTCCAAGAATCCCTAACCAAACCTTCAAAAGCCTTATCCTTTAACCAAGAATGGTTAAATATAAATGGAAAAACCTTTCGTTCACTTTCCCCAAACCACTGAATAAAAATTAAATCATGATTTGACGTGTTGAAATTTGAAATCCAAGATCGCAAATTGCTCAATCTCTCAACCAAACTTGCTTTTACTAAGAAACGATCCAACCTCTTAGATATCTCATCTAACATGATACAACCATTCTTGCAGGTAGGTCTTTTCGGGTTGGGAAATATGTCCACTAACATATTGTGTGCAAACAACTCCTTGGAAATTCCCCCCATCAAATCCAATTTTCTTTTTTCCCCTAAACATCATTTGTACACAATGTCATATTAAGATCACCATCCACAATGAGGGGGCTCAACTGTGGCAAACCACAACAATCAATGTGATTCCAAAAAACCCTTCTATTGGAATACGGAACATAAATGTTGAGAATATGTAGACAGATATTGGATCCTCTAGAAAATTAGGACAAAATAATCCATGAAGGCATATGATAGTGATTAGGGAGCCTTGAAACTGCATTGACTCCATTTGTGCATGCTTCATATTATGATCGATTCTTTTTTACTGTCGACCATGAGAATGACGATCAACAAAGAAATGATGAGGTGTTGTGGTGAAATCACAACACCCCCATTTTTTAACTTATTATTTCATAATAATAATGGCTCGGACCCTTTTTGTAAATTTTGGTTAAATCACTTTAATATTTTCTTTTGGTTAAGTGTCCTACAATTTTGCGAGATTTTTGTTTTCTTCGGAATTATTTTCTGATTGCTTCATTATATTCGATTTTCCACTGGATTTCCATCGGTTCTTGTTTCACCTCATCTGGACTCATGATTTAGAAATGGCGTTTCTCTGAAGTTTGATGATTTTTACTGCTAAGGCTAAAAAACATACAAAATGTATATTATTTTGACTTTTGTAAAATGATTGTAAATATTAATTAATTCATTTTTAAATATTATTTTTAACAGTCCTACACAACCAAATTTATAGAAAAATTAAAATATATTCGATTTCATAAGAGAATTAAGATTCCCAAACTCTCGGAATCCTAAAATTATTCATTTACAAAAGTGGTGATAGTTTATTTTAAGTTCGAAACTTTAATTATAACCACTCACATCGGAGCTGCCTTTAGAATTCATTCTCCTCGGAGCTTCTCATTTAAGGGGCATTCCTTTTCGTAACTTAAATTTAAATATCCTCCAAAATATTTATTCCCGATATTTATGGACTCCCTCGTTTTGGAGCATTCTTTAAATTTACACTCCCAAAAAGGTTCCTCTAAAATCCCTCCTTATGCCACCCTTGTAACATATAGATACCTCCCTCTTATATTATTTTGGGACTCTTATGAGTTCCCAGAAAGGCACTTTAGTCCATGGTCATGGAAAAATAGACACTAATATCATGACATGTGTCCCATGTTGGTTTTAATATTAAATTAATTTATTTTTATTTAAAATTATTTATATTTTTAATTATTTTAATTAATTTAGTTTTTATATTATAACATAATTTTAGTTAATTAATTTAATAATGGGATATATTTAATTAATAAAACAATTTTAATTAATTAATAGTTAATTAGAAACTTTAATTTAATAAGATTAGATTTTTAATTAATTATTTCTAATTTTGGCTTATGTACACATTTTTCCAAAATTTTAGCAATTTTGACACTTCAACTTTAGAGGCTCATAAGTTGAGTTTTATTTGGAAAAATGAGGCCCGGGATGGCTCATTAGAAAGATAAATTCATTGAGAATATTTCTAAAGTGGTTTCATGAGCATATTTGGTAAATATCCAAGTCTAAAATTTCTAATAAAATTAAGCTCTGAATTTGCAATCAAAACTAATTTTCTGAGTTTATATTTTGCATTTTCATTTGCCCAAAACTTCTGTTGATTGCGGATCCATTTGAATTTTGTCCTCTTTGACCTAAAAGATATTTAGAAGCATCAGAGAGAAGCTATGATTTCTTTTAATTTATTTATTTAATTAAATTGTGATTGGAGAAGTTTGTTTTCCCCAGATTTTGTGATTTTGCATATAATTTAAAACTGAATTTATTTTTGATTGGTTCTTCGTAGGAGAGTTGTTGGGAGATTAGGAATAGAAGACTTGGAACAATGGAATTGCTAGTAAGAGGAAAATAAGAATTTTGGTCAATTAAAATTTGTTGGGGCAAATTTATTCTCCAACAACTCTCTCATTTTAATTTTCTTTTGTAATTATAAATATGACTTTTGTAGAATTGATAGAGGGTTCTAGATCTGAAACTTGGGGAAGAAATTCTCTGCAAAGAGAGGGATTTTTGCACTACTATAGGAGTTTTTTTTTATATATAATTACCTATTTGGACCGGACTTGTGGAGATTAAAAGAGAAGTGTTTCAAGTCTGAAATTTCATGCTATCATGAAAATGTTTGAGAATTTCTTGCACTCAAAGGCTTTTTTTAGATCTTTAATTCTTGTATACTATTGTTGGATATAGACACTGATTGATGGCCTGCATTTAATAAAATTTGATGCAATTCATGATCCAGATAATTTTTGCACTATTGTAAATCAATTTAATATATGCTTGTTTAAATCATTTGAAAGCTATCTTTTAATGATGGATCTGATTGGTATCAAGTTAAATTACAAATTCGAATAAATAAACACGACACACTTATTAACTATTTAGCAAATTCATGTCAAGTTTATCTTGGTTTTAATAATGATTGTTTTATGAGAACTATTTCCTTAATGCAGTTATATATGTTTTAGTTTGAAATCATTTTATTTGAATTTGGATGTATGTTTACCAGAGATCTGATGACTATTCATCAAATAGATGAATACATATACTTGCTTGAACTAGTAATAAGTCTCGTAACTATTTACTTGGCTAATTGACTTCATTTTTATTCCAAATTCAAAGCTGGTCAAAATCCCCTTTTGACCTTGCTCTTGGTTGAGAGAGGGACTAATCTTTCCTTCAATCGAGATAGAATTAGTATTTATTTTATGTTACTTGCATATTAGAGTAGTTTTGCATTTATTTTTAATTATTTCATTCTAGAAGTCCTCTTACATAGGGGTAGACTTTAGAGTGGGTTGGCTGAGCCATTAATTCGACTTAAGGATCACTTTCTTGCATGAGCTTTGCAAGAGGGAAGATATGATGTTTATTTTCTGTTGGTAAGTAATAAACATACTATAAGCCAGCAAAGAAGGAGAGAGGGTAAGTGGACCCAATTGAACCAATTGTAACTACCATTTCAAACAGAAAAGGATTTGATTTAAGGTCCCGATAAGGCAGTATCCCTTACATGTTGATGAGTTCATTTTTGACCATCACCTTTTTTGGCGCTAGAAGGCGGGCCATAGTATATTGTGTATTTGAATATTTTTGTGCCTTAATATTTTATCTTATTGCTATGGCTCCACTTAAAAGACATCCTTGGAGTTGTTTTATTAGACCTCATCCAAATACTACTCTAGAGAAGGTAGTCCAAACCCTGTCTAAGGTAAAGTATAATGGTATGCCATCTGCTTTTAATCATCTCCAATTTATTCTAATTTGAAAATTTTCAATATTGATGAAGATATAATTTGTAGGATTTTCAATATTATTTTGATAGGAAAATCCAAAGGCTGGTGCTTATCTCTTCTTGTTGCCTCTATACATAGCAGGGACGGATTTTCAAAACTTTTCCTTCATGCATTTCAGGAATATGATTATGAAAATATGTGTGATCAATTAGAAGAATTGCGTAGGATGGAAGGTGAGTCTTTAGATGATTTTTACATTAGATTTAAATTAACTTTAATGTAATTTCGGTCCAAATATTTTCCACCTCAATTCCAATTAATTGGATGGTTCAGACATTTAGTGTCTTTGTCTTGTGATAAATATGAAGAACCAGAAAGTATATCCATTGTTAATAATGATTCAATTGCTCAAAATGAAAATGTCGCTTCTCCACAAATTGAAATTGCAAATACTTCTCATCAATCTCAATCAGTAATTATTGTTGTTATTCAATTAAATGGTGTTGATTTCAAATCTGTTTTGAATTTAAATAATATTGCTATATCTAATGAATTGGAAAATCAACAAGATGTACAATTCATTAGCAGCAATTAACATCAAATAGATCAACATCAATGAAATTAGCCAGAGAATGTCAGCAATGCATAGTCTATTGTTGCAATTAGTTTAAAATCCTCTCTTGCTAATAATAAATTTTAAGTTATGGAGAAATTTAACAACAATTTACAGATCGATCAAATTCAGAAGAAATATGATTTTTGTGAAGACATTGATCAACGATCTGAATTCTGCAATGGAACAATTGTGGAAGAGTCTATTTTGGAAAATGAGGAATCATCTGTGCATAGAGAAAATTTTAGGTATATATATGCAACTTCTTATTTTTGTCTCTATCCCAATATTTTTAGCAACAATAATATAATTAATAATCAATTAACAACCCCTTTGAACACAAATTTAATTATAGAAAACAGAGGAGCTATCATTGATGATGAATTATTGTTTACCTATGATATGGGTAGAGAAAATTCAATCAATAATATTTTCAATTATCTTGGAAAATCTCTCAATCTAACATTTAATTATGTGCCTGGTTCTGATTTATTTTATTGAAAGGAAAATAACACTAATGAAATCATATATAATGAAGCATTAAATACTAAGAATTTTGAGCCTCTTCCCTCTTTAGAAATGGTTTTAAGTGATTCCCATATTTCCAATTCTAAAAGCGAATTTATTTTTGAAGATGAAAATAATATGTTTAAACATTCCAGTTGATTCTCAATCATTTGATCATCATATTGATTTCAGTGGTCATTACTCCATTTCAATTTATGATTCATACGATGATGAGATAACCTTTTTAAATCATAATCTTGAAATTTTCTCATCTCCACAAATGAATTTAAACAATAATTTTAACTTGATAATTTTTGTTGACACTTGTGGGAAGGAAAATTTTGCAAATGAATCCCAACAATGTTATATCATTATTTGTAACATTAATGTAAATTTTATTTTTTTCGTTTTTATTTTCCCAAATTTGAATTTGTTTTTCTTTCGAATTTCATTTTTGAATTTCGGAGCACATTGTACTGGCACTTTGAACATTCAAATTCTAAACACTCATCAAGTACATTAATAAGATTATATGGAAATCAATTCCACAATTTCAAGCATGAACATATGTTACTTCTTATTTTCAAACTTTATTCGAGGATCATGCTTGGCCAATTTATTTATGATTTTCAAATAATTTTTTCACAAACTCAAGCTCTTGATAGTGTATCATTACATTCTGAGAAATAATGTAACACTTATGTAAGTCTTCTAACTGTTCATTGATATCTAAAAGTTCCATATCTTAAGAAAATTTCAGTCATTGCTAGTTTTCAGCAGGCTTCAATATTTGAAAATATATCATTCAAGCCCGACCTAATGTTTCCTCTTCCTTTGAACTTCTTCCAATCATTCAATGAAATACATATTAATTTTTATGATCATGTAGGCAGAGTTTTGGAAGAATTTCAGGGTAAGAATTTTGTAAATAACTTTATTTTGCCGAACTTGTTAGATGTACATAGCAAGTTGGATTTTTCTTTTAATAATTTAGTTATTGTTTTATTCCTGTTGTTGATCTGTGACATCTTCATATGCGTAGGAAATAAAATGTTTGCATGATTTCACTGTAAGAATGACTATACTTAGTCATATTCTCTCTCTATTAGTTAGAATAGGAATAGGATTAATTTTGTTTGTTAGTTTTTCCCTCTTTTATCATTCAGTTTAATTTGCAAAATTTTAATAAAAAAGTAATGGGCCCAAATGTTCCCCTATTATTCATTTCATTTTTTGGCAAAAAGTGACTTAGAGAACTTTAGATCATACTCATGTGTGATGTTCTTGATTATCCTTCTTCACAAAGTTTCATCATAAAATTGAAATTACTTTTTGAAAACAAAATCATGAATGATGAAATTTCAAAGAATCAATACAGCTACGCACTTTTGAAATAATAATTTCTCAAGAAGTGTTAAGTGATCTTATTCGTCATTCCTTTTCTTCCATCACTCTTATGCTTCAATGTGAAATGGATATAAATTAATAGCTCATTACTTAGTACTTTATTTAAATTGAATAAGTAGATGATTTTGAATGTATGCAAAAATTGAAAATAATACATGGGAGAATGTTGAGATCTATATGGTAAATTTATCATCAGACTCTTCGAGGTATGCATAAACATGTTCATCTTCATTTGCTATTAATTTTTCTTGTTCATAGTTTATTTCTTATTTCTATTTTAGTTCTTTTTGCAGGTCTTCATTAGCTTGATTTGGAGACTTGATTTTCATAAGAAAATTCACTTAGCTTTAGAATGAAGCGAGCAGTCAACCCTTTCTAAATTCTCAACTCCTTCAGGGAAGTATTTGTTTTCTCATCAGAAATACTTCCTCTTTTTGCTCTATATTAACGCTTCTCTACATATTTCCTTTCTTTTCAAATTTAGCGATATAAGTCAATAATCATATTCTACCTCTTATTTACACAGCTAAAATAAAATGTTTGGATCCCTCTTGTTCATATTTGTTGTTGGCCTACAACTTTTCACACCTCAATGTTAAACTAAAGAAGGCCCGGAAGCAAAGGAAAATCACACAAAAATCTTGTAGAGAGTTGTAAAAAGTGCTCATATCCAATTTTTCCCATTCTGAATCTTATGTTTGCTGAGGTTAGTTGAACCATTGCATACCACTCATTTCTCTTTAGTCACATTTCTTACTCCTGAAATGACTTAGAGCCTCTAATGGGTAAATATTGGAATCCAGATCCTCTGCTTTTCATTATTCCAAGATATTTTCCACGAGACTTCGAACCTTTAGGCTTATCGAACTTTTTGGTCTATATTTTATCAGAAGTATTTTCAAATAGTTTATGAGATTTATCATTTGATAAATCAATACCTCAGTACCTCAGAAATCGGAAGCATTTTAAAATATGTTTTGAAGTCTCTAGTCCAAGATCCATGCCTAAATTCATCAATCTCAGAATATCATAAAGTTATATTAAATTATCATTGTATCAGAGTTTCTGATTTTATGTTTCTATCCAATCGTAATATGAGGTTTCCTTTTTATGGAAACTCTTATTTAAAGACTTTACGAGAAATATTTTCCGAAGCCTCTTCTTATTTTGGAACCTCGAAATATCCAATTATGTATTCTCATAAGCCTCTGGTTAATTTATTCATTTCTAAATAGTCTAAACCATCACTATACTTACATGGAGACCTCTTTGATTATTTCTATATCTTTATCGTGATTTTGATGTTATCTTGTTATTTGAGATCTTGGATGTATTTTGTTTTTAATTCCAAGCATTATTCATGAGGATGACATTGTGACTTTTGGGATATCCATTATTTGTGGTGTGTGCACATGAATATTATCGTGGTGCCTTCATTAGAAATACACCCTCATGTCCTATAGAGTTAAGACTATTATTACTCTTCACGACAATTTTCCCGACTCATAAAATGTCCATCACCTATGGCTCACTTACATTTTTGTCTTTATATTACTATTGCATACTCATCTCATCATCTTGATCATGTTTTAGTGTGCATCCTTGTTTCCTTTTCAAAGACACTTTTGAGCAGCCACTATGATAATGCAACCAACTTGTAAGGAAATTTGGAACAGGTAAAGGTAATGGATCATATCATTTTATGTTTGAATTCTCTTGTGGTTTTCTTATTTTTGACATATCACTCCATTCTTATCATGCAAAGATTCAAAACCTTTCCATAAACACAGATGTGTCACCTAGTTAGGACTTGGCCTTGATTTTTGAGGTTTTATGAAAACCATGGAGTGGATATGAAATCTGAAGAAACAAAGAGAATTATTCCCGCAACAATTCATAAAGAAGCATATCTTCATTCTCATTTATATTAGATTTTGTTTACTTCCGATTCCTTGAACATGAGATATCATTTGTCTAGTTTTACTGCTTTCTTTAATTTAGATTTAATAAATTATGATTTTGAGCCAACGAAAAATTTCAATGGGTACAGCTTCTTCATGCTTTTAATTCCAATTTAAAGAAGAATTTATCTTTTGGTTGGAGGAAATCGATATCGTTTAGGTAAAATTTTAATGAGATTCTTCAAATAGTAAGTTTCATATACCCATTTTCATCTTTTTGTTTTTTGTTTCAGTTTTATTTTTTAGTTTTGCTAATCTTAAACTCTGTTTTGCAGGACTTCAAAAATTGTTTTCACCAACTCATATTTGGAATTCATTCTTCTTGATGTTTCTTTCGACTTTTGGAAGTGTAGAAATGATGTTCATCAAATCAACTTAATTGGGGAGTCCCTAAAGTTTTTGCTTTGTTTCTCAAGCATTGCTTTTATTAGAAAAATTGTTAAGATGCTTTTATGCAGCCTTAGATTTTGAACCAGAAAACCTGCAAAGGGTAAAACTTCTCATTTGGTTTTATTTTGTCTCATGACTACTATTCGTTTTATGGTTTGAGGGTCTCATTGCTTATAACTCTGTAAGATAAAATTTATTAAAATCTTAACATAATATGAACACACACATGCTTGTCTTATTTTACTGTTTTGTTGAGGTGTATACATAGTTATTCTTGTTGGGGTTGTTTTTAATTTGGGTTTTTCTTTCATTTTTTCTTTCCTATTTGACCTTAATCAAGTTAGTTGATTTATTCTTTCACTATAGTTTGGATTTCTTTTTCATTTTCACCATTGGTTATGGTTTGGTTTTAGTGATTCTGCCAAGATTTATGTAGAAGGATTTCTTCTCACCCAACATTGGTTGGCAGGCATGAGAACTTTCTACTATGTCCATTATAATGTGTTTCATTTACATTAAAGGCCCATATTTATGGAATCCTATAGCCCTCTTGATTTAAATCTTTTCATGGAGGGAAATGCATCCTTTCTAAATAATATAGTTCACCTTTCCAAGGAAATAACTAACCTAAGTTTAACTCAATGCATACACCCCATCCCTCCACTTTATAAAATCCTCGCAATGAAAAGTTGTGGTGAAGGATATGGAGTCAATATTATGGAAGTATTATATCCATTAACATAAGTCTTTTTTACCATCCCACCCTTTTCACTCGAGTACAACATAACATATCTCACAAATGTGCTTATCAAAAGGGTGATCAAAAGGGGAAGCATGGGAAATATAAGTAAACCCATCGGGGCCATGGACACTTGCTAACAGTGGGGCCATGCTTGTCTGGAATTAAAGACAACTTTTTGGGGGTACTGACCAAGCTCCTTGGTAGCAAAGCAATGTCAAAGACCACTCATATCGATGGATATATGCTTTACTATAATAATAATAAAACTCCTATATGTACCTTCTTTTATTTCTCATACAAGGTAATCTTAAAACAAAATATTTCCCAAAATTTCGATTCATCAGTCGGAGGGAAAATTTGAAGGATGGAAATTTATCCTAAAGTTTAAAAACTTTGAAGAATCTCACTAATCCCTAATATGCAAATTGTAAAATATTTGTTGACATCATTATAAGCATATTCAAATTTATAATGGCTTTATATATAGTTTCTATAAAATTTTGGCTATTTTTAGGGTAAAATAATTTTATACAATAAAATTTGAACGAATCATTTCTAGAAAAATGGAAATTAACGAATAATTTTTTGGTAAAAATCATAAAAAAATTAGCCCACCTACGAATATTAGGGCCTAAATTTTCCTTGCTCACTTAGTTTGAGCACTTATATTTTTGAGCTTATATTGCTCGATCTATTAACATGGGACCCGTTTGAATTGTTTTATTGTTTGACGACTTAATAAAATTCCTCACTTTTAACCTTTGGATAAACTGAGGATCATCATATTTTAACTAGAGATAATTGGGTTTTCCCTCTATGTCCATTATTGTGGTGAAATCACAACCCCCATTTTTTTAATTATTATTTCATAATAATAATGGGGACACTTTTTGTAAATTTTGGCTAAATCACATTTTGAAATTTTCTTTTGGTTAAGTGACCTACAACTTTGTAAGATTTTTGTTTTCTTCGGAATTCCTTTCTAATTGCTTCATTGCATTCAATTTTCCGCTAGCTTTCCATCGATTCTCACTTCACGTCATTTTGAATCACGGTTTGGAAATGGTGTTTTTCCAAAGTTTGATGATTTTTACCACCAGAACTAAAAAAATGTATATTATTTTGACTTTTGTAAATTAATTGTAAATAATAGTTGATTTTTTTTATTTTTTTTTTAACTTTCCTACAAAACCACCACAATGAAGTTTGTAGAACAATTAAAATATGTTCAGATTTCGGAAGTGAATTAAAATCCCACATTATTAAAATCCCAAACTATTAGAACTCCCGAAATTCCAGAATTATTCATTTACAAAAGTGGTTGTACTTTTTTAGGACTTTAATTATAAAATGGTTGTAGTTTTTTTAGGATTTTAATTATAAGGTGATTGTAGTTTTTATATGAGGGATGAAAGTGCCACTTCACGTAGGTCTCACCTCACCTCTGAAAACTCACCTCAAAGCTCTTCTTCACCTCGGAGCTCCCTTTTAATTTACCCTTCCGAAACTTATACCTTCCTCTTCCCTCTCATATCGGGACCTCGGAACACATAATCTCGTAACTTCATTTTTAAAATTTCTATAATTATCTTCCCTGAAATCCTTTCTTCCTCACCTCCTCAGGACCTCGACACATTACTTTTTGTAACTCTTAATTTTGAAAGCCCCTGAAATCTACCTCTGATGGCTATATAACATGGTTGGAATAAAAAGTTTAATGAATGGCTTATTCAAATATCGAAACATTACAAATTGGTGTTCATTTTAAAAAACCCTCTGAAATTTGTAACTCCGATAGCATACACCTCCAACCAGTTATCAAATTTGAACACATCAAAGTCCTTCAAAGGGCCGCTGGTACGTCAGAGAAGTAGGGAAAAAATTTACCAGTCAAAAGAAATTGAAATTTGAATTTTTCCATTAAAAAAAAAATTGGAATAGTATAATTTTTTTAAAGAAGGGTTGTTAAGTTGCCAAATTTGTTTTTTTAAATTTCATTTTTTCTAAAATCTAGACTTTGCGAATTCCAATTTCCCACTGTGAATGCACTGTGAATGCACTGTGAATGAACTTGTGAATTTCCTTTCTCAACCAATGTTAAATCCCATTTCAGAAACAATAGTTTCCAAATTCTGAGTTTCTCCCATTTCAAAAACAACAGTTTCTTTTTGAGTTGCTTTTTCTAGTTGTACATATGATGTGAGTTAGAAGTTGTGCTTGCAGGCAAGGTTTGACGAAGATTTACACTGGAGAGGAGCGTAGATTCATCATTTAGAAGATCCTTGTCAATCAAAGTTTAAGCACAATTTATGGATTTAACATAATTTCACATTATGCTCCAATATATACATCTAAGTCCTTTTTTTCTGTGATGTGAAGGGGCAAGACTGAATACAAATAGATCTCTAAGTTACTCATTCTGCTTTGATATCTATATTTTTCACTTATCATGATCTGTGTAGAAAGAGTTGGTGTTTTTCAGACGAATTTATAGATTCTTCTTAATAGCCGAAAGTTCTTTTCTGGGGTTCTTGCCTCATCTAAAGTATTTAAATTGTGTTTGGACTCTTTCCACGTGATTTTCCTTTCCCTACTTCAATACCCACATTTCATTTTTTCTTTTTGCTATGATCCATGGAAGGAAATAGCATATAAAAGAGCAAGACCATTTTCCCTGCAATTACTTCAATACCAACATAGGGAACCTTTGTCTTTTCATATTTTGGTAATTAAACAATGGATTTCATATTATGTATTTTGAAATTATTTTTAAAAATTGGATTTTCCATGGATGCCTGTCACCTTATAGATTTGATTTTTTTGCTCTTTTTCCATATTTGCTTCGATGGTTCAGGCCTGAAACTTCTAATTTTATAATCTGACCAACTTAAACCTAAACGTATACAGAGAGACACTAATTTCTTTTTGTTAATAATATTTTCTCCAACTAAACTCTTTTGGTTGTTTTAGGGCATTCCAAGATTCAGCCTTTCTGTATATTCTTTTAATCTTTTTCTGTCTGGACTTCGTGGCTCTTGATGGTCTGCTAGCCTGTTCACATTCTTCTTTTTTAAAGTTTTCGATTTCCTCATGCATAGTAGGACAAGATTTTGCCCCCATTTAACTTGAAACATGATCCTTTTCACCTGATAAGAAACACCAACAAAAATAAACGTAAAATTGAAAAGAAATGGCCATTCAATTATTCATCTATCATTTTCTTGTTATCGTATATTATCTCAAAATATTTTAGAAACAAATATGAATTAACTTGATCTGAGACTCTTTCCAACGGGTCAAAGGGATCTAAAATTGGCGTACTTTTCGCCTCCCTATATTTTGTAAAAGGATAACTCTCCCATTTGGTTCAATAATGCAGTTTATGCTTGCATACCATTTTTCACATTCATCCCCCTCTTCCCATCCACACTGTTTAGTAAAAAAGAACTGGGCTAATTTCTTTATTGCCCGAGTCGCTGATTGGAAGACAAACCAAGGAACTTCTCTTAAAAAGTGCTAATGTCCTATGTATTCATGTTCTATGTATTCAGGCTCTCCACATATAATAGGAATGGATATAATTTCAAGATCAAGTTTCTGTTTCACCACAACGTCATACATTTCCTTCAAAGACGGAAGGCTAATGTCATCAAATAATTCGCAGGACCTCAAATCTAAAAGAATAGTTTTTCCTTTCAATTGGTCAACCCCACAATTAGTTACCTATAATGGTCACACCAACAAAGTAAATGAGCACATTAAGCAAAATTAAGATGAAATTTGTGAAATGAAGTAAGAAATTGCTTTACACAGAGAGAAAAATAGAATTACTGACAAAATTTTCAATTTGGACTATTCAGGTCGATCTTACAATGGTGAACGTCAATAAAATAAAGGAGTGCGGTGAGTAAAATGAAGTAAAAATTGTTTTATATAAATAGACAAATAGAATGAGTAACAAAAACTCAAAACGTGTGCATACCTGCCCTGATGAATCTTTGTTTCCAAAGACGGGACTGTTGTTTCCTGCATTTTCATAGCAAAATATGCATGCATTAGAGAGTGACATGTAGTGAATTTCATGGTTGACACTGCAGAGAATTGGTCTTCAAAACTGCTAGCTGTGTTTTTCCTGGCCTGTGAATTATCATATAGGAGGCATCTGACATCCCATAGGAAAAATTGGCCGCTTGCCTAAAATGATTATTCATCAATGTTGATGGAGCCCTTCTCCTTGTTTCCATAGCTAAAATCTCATTGCTAGTACCCTTTCCTCTACCTTTCTAGTCATCCATTACTAGGGCCCTCTCCAACCTCTGTTTTAGTTGCAGAACTCTTCTTTGTTTTGATTGACCTCTAGTGGTTTGGATAAGAGGGGTAAGGAATTCAAGCATGTTATATCTATCTTGATTCCCTAGGTCAATTCTTCTTGTCGTTCATCTTCCTTATACTGCTTTGCCAACCTATACTTAACCAGACTGATAGTCCATGTTGGAAGACAATGTTATGCTTCTAATTTCAAGTGCTAAAGGGTGCCATTGACCAGCTAAAATTTTCTGGACATTATGAGGAACATTGATGTTTTCGATTCCTATGGCCCCTAGTTTTCTGAGTCTGCTGGAAAGGCTCTACTGGCCATGTTGGAGGGCCTCTTTCTTAAAAACAGTCTCACCTTCCCTTTGCCTAATTCTAGAGATTTTTCAACATTTTCTGGGGAAATAACCCCCGAGTCGGGACACCACTGAAAGGAGCTCTAACTCTTTGAATAAAAGATAACATTTTCAAAGTTTACTGGATCACTTCACTTCATGGCGACTCAATTGAAAACCAATGTTAAAAAATGGCGTAAATAACATGTTTAGGGATTGAATGGAGCAAAAGCTATTTACTTTCTATACACTTAACACCAAGACAATACAACCATCCAAAGCCTTTGGTATGATTTTGAATCCAGCTAACTAGGTCTCAACAAAAGTTCTTCAAACATGAAGGCAAAATGAATAGGAATTTTTTTAGCTATCTTAGTGCTGGCATTGCTTTGGCAAAATGCATATTGAATCTTCAAATGCCACATCTTTTTTACTCATCATTCAAAAACTACCAAAATCACTCTTTCAGTCCAATGTAGCATGTTTGTAATTACAAATCCCATTAACCATAGTTTGATCATGCATCGACAACATTTCCTTTTACTATTTGGATAACATTGTATTTCTTACATATATGTCCTTCACTACTCGTATCAATTCAATAGCAATTTTGCATACCACATCAAATGACTCTCGGCACAGTGGCATTTGTACTTTGAAAGCATCTTATTGAGGCTCTTTTGCCCCATGTTTTCAGAGTGTAATCTTCAGCTGCATGTTGAGATGGATATTCTTACACCAACCTCTACTTAATATAACAGTGATTCAAGGAAAAAGATAGAAAACATAACATTTGGCAAACATAATGTTATGAACACAATTGGCCTACCACTTGTCAGTTACAATGCATATGAACTGTATGATGAATACTGGACTTGCAGATGTGTTGGAAGGGGCCATTGTTCTTGATAAAATGAGGAATATCTTGCAACTTGCAACATTGTAAATACATCGACAACCAATATCATGCTGTCTTGGAACTCACAACATTAGTTCCAAACGATTACCGATTCACCGTGTTATAAAAAAAGAAATTTGAAAATAATTTACTGTTGTCAATTAAATTGTTTTAAATAAAATTGAGACTTGCCCTTCAAATTTGATCACTGCCTCCCACCTTTCTAACTCATCCCACCGAAACTCATTCTCCTGGGCCTTCTCATTTCGCGGATTCCTTTTTGTAACTTAAATTTAAACATCCTCCAAAATATTTATTACCGAAAACCCTTATCCCTCCTTTCATTATGCCTCCCTCCTCCTCGGCATTTCCTAGTTCACTTATTTTGGATCATTCTTTAAATTCACACTCCCAGAAAACTTCCTTCGTGATCCCTCATTATGCCTCCCATGTAAAATATAAAGACCTCTGTCTTATATCATTTTGGGACTCTTATGAGTTCCAAATATTCCAATCTGGCAATGGTTATGGACCAATGGCTACTAATATCATGACATCTGTACCATGTTGTTTTAATATTAAATTAATTCATTTTAATTTAAAATAATTTATATTTTTAATTATTTCAATTAATTTAATTTTTATATTATAATATAAGTTTAGTTAATTAATTTTAATAACTGTAATTAAATTGTATATATTTAATTAATTAAATAATTGTAAAAAATTAATAATTCATTATAATTTTTATTTTAATTAAGATTGATTTTAAGTAAATTTTCTTAATTTTTACCTATGTAGATATTTTTTTAAATTCTAGAAATTTTGACACTTCAACTTCAGAGGCTCATAAGTTGAGTTTTACTTGGCTAAATGAGGCCCAAGATAGCTCATTATAAATATAAAATCATGGAGAATATTTAATAAGTGGTTTCACGACCATATTTAGTCATTAACGGAGTCTAAAATTTAACACAAAATTAAACTCCAAATTTGCAATCAAAACTAATTTTTTGATTTTATTTTTTGCATTTTCATTTGCCCAAAACTTCTGTTGATTGTATATCCATTTGATTTTTTCTTATTTGACCTAAAATATCTTTACAAGGATTAACGAGAAGATATGATTTCTTTTTATTTATTTATTTAATTGAATTTCGATTGGAGAAGTTTGTTTTCCCCGAATTTTGTAATTTTGATTTTGATTTGCCATTTAATTTATTTTTGATTGGTTTTTGGCAGGAGAGTAATTCGGGAGATGAGGAAGATAAGGCTTAGAACAATGGAATTGCACTAGCAAGAGGGAAAGAAGAATTTTGGCCAATTAAATTTTGTTGGGGCAAATTTATTCTTCAACAACTCTCTCATTTTAATTTACTTTTGTAATTATAAATATGGCTTTTGTAGAATTGATAGAGGGTTCCAGATATGAAACTTGGAGAGGAAATTATCTGCAAAGAGAGGGTTTTTTGTACTACTGTAGGAGGAATTTTTTTGTAGAGAATTAACTAGTTTGGAGCAGACTTATGGAGATTAAAAGAGATTTATTTCAGCTCTAAAAATTTCATGTTATGATGAAATTTTCAGAGAATTTCTTGCACTCAAAGGGTTTGATCAGATCTTTAATTCTTGTACACTATTGTCGAATATAGAGGTTGATTAATGACCTGCATTTAATAAAATTTGATGCAATTCTTGATCTAGATAAGTGTGTGTTTTGGAAGTTTTGCACTATTGTAAATTAATTTAATATATGCGTATTCAAATCATTTGAAAGCTATATTTTAATGATGGATATTATTGTTATCAAGTTAAATAAAAAATTCGAATAGATAACCACGATATACTTGTTAACTGTTTAGTAAATTCATGTCAAGTTTATCTTGGTTTTAATAATGATTGTTTTATGAGAACTATTTCCTTAATGTAGCCATATATTAGTTTTAGTTTGAATATATTTTATTTGAATTTGTATGTATGTATACGAGAGATATAATGACTATTCATCAGATAGTTGAATACATATACTTGTTTGAACTAGTAATAAGTCTTGGAAGTATTTACTTGGCTTATTAACTTCATTTTTATTCCAAATTCAAATCTGGTCCAAATCCCCTTTTTACCTTGCTCTTGGTTGAGAGAGGGACTAATATTTCCTTCAATCGAGATAGAATTAGGATTTATTTTCTATTACTTGCATATTATAGTAGATTTGTATTTAGTTTTAATTGTTGCATTCTAGAAGTCCTCTTACACAGGGGTAGACTTTAGAGTGGCTTGGTTGAGCCATTAATTCAGCTTAAGGATTACTTTCTTGCATGAGCTCTACAAGAGGGAAGATCTTATGTCTCTTTTCTATTGGAAAGTAATAAACATACTATAAGTCAATAGAGAAGGAGAGAGGGTACCTAGACCGAATTGAACCATTTAGAATCACCATTCAAATGGAAAAGGAGTTGATTTAAGGTCCTGACCGGGTGGTCTCCCTTACATGTTGATGAGGTCATCTTTTACCATCAACATGAGAGAAAACTAGAATTATGTGCCTCGTCAAGTGACAACCCAAACACGAGAATGGGATCCCTCAAAACTCAATTCTCCATGTAAAATAATTTGAGACCCATAAAATTTCTATCTTTTTTGGCAACCCTCCTGAGAAATCCACCTTTACCAACACCCATGGAATCCTTTTATCCAACATACCTAGAATCCCTTCCTCTAGATAGAAAAAATTCCAAATGGAGTTCATTATCGCTATAATCACCTACTTAGACTGAAAATCCAATAGAAGACCAAGAAAATTTACCCATAATATTTTCCTCTGTGGAACTTCCTTGAAAGAATTGAAACCAACATACCAACACTGAAGAGAAAGGAAACCATGGTCCCTAACCCAATGGATTGCTACAATTTTCCCTACCTCCATAAAGTGAAGAAAATGAAAGAAAAATCACCCATTAAAGAGAATACTAACTTTGAGCCTATAGTTTAAGATAGGTGTCCAACATTTATCGACCCAACCCTTTAATTGGTCTCCAATCATCAATGTGAATTTCCAATAACCTTAAAGTGATCTTTGTTTGAGCCCTTCAACCTTGTCCCAAAATACATCCTCCGTAACAATAAGATTTTGAATATTTCACGCTATCCTTACCACCTTATTCATCCTTTCATGCACCTTCATACTAAACTAAAACAACAATTGGGATTCAAGCCTACCTCCAACACTAGTAGAACTAGTTGTAAAACTAGAACCGTCACCTTCTCCTAGCAATGAGTCAAACGAGAGGCACCCCAAAAAACATAAGGCATTTTTTTTGCTTCCACATTAACCTCGATAAGCTCATCCATCCTAGGAGAGATGTCACTCTATGTGTCCTTGCCATTTTTAATTTTGAAACAAGTCCAGCACAACCAAACCACTCGGAAAACTACCACCACACTATACCGATGAATCGAGTCCCATAAATCGAAAAAGAGAAAATTTTCAGAAAACCAATAGAAAGGAGGTTATGTCCACTCTCGAACACATATGGAAATAAGCCCAAAATTGGGTGAGGTATTAAAATCCAAAAAATCACAAGATCAAGTGCTCACGATGTTGGTATTATGTATAATGTGTTGTCCTTGATGGAAACCTGCTTGACAAATATGTCATTAATGTCAACTTGCTTATAATATGATGGTTATGGAACTAATGCAGATATTAGGAATATTGGTACAGATGTTACAAAGGATATGAAAAGAAAATGGCAGTTCAGTTACATAATGCATGGAAATTGTGAAGATTGAAAAACATACACGACCCTTATGAAGCAGAGTCACATAGATATGCATGTACTGTGAACAAAAGTCTCGTACATAATTTGAACCATGGAAAATTAGATACCAAGGGCCATTACCATGGTAATTTCCCATTGTAATTATGGTGGTAATGCTTATTTGATCCCATCAACAAATACCATCAATTTTACCAAAGGATTTTCATGTGGTATTGGCTAAGGAAAAATCTATATAAGGAGATGGAGATCAAGGTGTTATGTGTGTAAGTGAATGGTTTGTTCATGTGTGATTTGATCTCGAACGAGTGTGCATAATTTATCAAGGAGATGGCTTAGACCTGTTTGATATGAAAGTACAATGAATACTAATGAATATACTTAGTTAAATATTTATTTATGTGTAGATAACAATGCTAGATATGTGGTTATAGTGATGGTATGATTTGATTATGCAGTAATATGTGACGATTGAAAGAATGTGTGTAGAGATCTATTTTTGTCATGGGTTATGATTTGCAGTGAAGAAGTTAAATCGTCCAGTGTTCAATAATATTAGATTTGTACGAAGGTTTTCTTCTAGATAGTCATGTACATATGCGGATATGCTTCACAGTAGTCGCATATATATACTAAGATAATTTTCCTTTAGATTCTGCTCGATCTGGGTTGTTTACAAATGTTTGGCTATTGATTAAATCTACGAAGTTTGTATTATTTTTTATTGTTTTTCAATGAAGTCTTGATATGTTTCGTTGTGGATTGGTATATTGATTAGTTATAATGTTCAAAAAGTGTGATTGGGTATGATCCGTGATTAGTTTAGTGTTACAGTGATTTAGTTAGTTAATGGTCTAGTGTTAAGTAATATGAGATCTATATGTAGGTTGTATTTAGAGGAAGCGTGTATATACAGAGGATTTCTTCAGAACAATCGTGTATGCTTTTTGAAGTAAATCTAATCAAGGTTTACAATGATTATTTTGATGACAAAATGGTTATTATCTTTATTCATCACTGATTACTCAATGGATTAATTTATGGCTTGGTATATTGATGAGTGGTTATGCATTGATATGATCTGGTTATGGTAATTCAATATAGATTTAGTAGTCTATATGTTGGAAATAATACTGAGAGGGGGGGTGAATCAGTATTATCAGATCAATCAAAACTTTTTCAATGCTCAGAAACATATACGCTACTTCAGTTAAGTAAAACAGCGTGTACACGCTACTGTGACTAAATAAAACAGCGTATAAGCAGAAAACTCATAACTTAGTTAGCTTATTCTTCAGTTAAGTTCATCAGGACATTATTCAGCACATTAACAGTAAGCAGATGCAGTATAACAAAAGTCACACACATGAACACCAAGATATAAGGTGGAAACCCAATGTGGGTGAAAACCACCTGCTGCAAGTTATCTCTATCTTTCTTTAAGAAACTTCAGTTTACAATCTTTTGTACTGGTGCAGCCTTATACCAGTACGCAGGCTACAACCTGCAGAAGGCTACAACCTTCTCTCGTTCTCCAAACTTCCTTGGAAGGGAGCTCCAACCCCCTTTGTTCTTGTACTAGCCAAGATACTAGTACGTAGGTGCTGACCTACAATCTTCTTTTCTTCAGGTATCACCTTTCATACATTTTCAGACTTGAATATTCCTGAAGCACAACATTACAATCTGAAGACCACAATTCATTCAATTTCCACAACAGATCATTGAAGCATAAAACAACCAAACTCTGAATCACTGAACCACTGAACCCTGTCAATCACCAGTTATCAGAACACAGAGCAGACTACAGAACTCTGCAATAACTGTCAGACCACACTGTAAACCCAAAAACAAGCTTCAAAATATATACGCTACTTCAAGGAGCCAAACCCGCGTATACACGCTCTTTTACCGAAGCCAACCTGCGTACAGATCTAAAAATAAACTTTCTCAATTTGCAGCTGTACCAGACATTAGTTAGATCCAGAGCATAGCATTGCGACAATATGCAGATCTAGAAATAAGCATAATCAACCATATCATGATAGTGCATTTCAAACCATTAGATCCCGATCTATCCTTAGATCTAGTCTTCCATCAACCAATGTGATCTCTCCTTGGCTTAGATCAAGCAACCCAGCACCTGCAAATCAGATCTCTTTTACTCTTAGATATTCAAGCCCTTGTCGAAAGGTGATTTTGCCTAATGATCTTCTTCTCCTTATATAGTCTTAGGCCTAGCTCAATACCAAGAGCCAAAACCATAATAACACAATACCATCAACTTCAAAACTAGGGATCGACACGCCCGTCGAGACACAATGGTCCGAAATCATAGGCACAACTTCCAAGGACTAACCACCATGGACCAAAGGAACCTTTCCACATACACGCGCTTTTTATGAATCTAACTCGCGTGTACACGCGACTTGGGCTTAACGAAACGGCGTGTATGAGCTTCCTTGGCATGCTGTACTGAGATCTGTCTTCTGATTAAGATGCCATCACTTGTACCAACCTCTGAGCACTTGTACCATCCTCTGAGTGAGTTGCCATCAAGGACAACACTTGAATCATAATGCCAACAATCTCCCCCTTTGGACTTGATGGCAACCACCACACCAAGTCACTCTCCCCCTTTGACATCAAGAGCAAAGGGCTGTGCTCCCCCTGAGGACATGCTGATACCTCTGCTTGGTTGTGCTGACTCGTGCTCCCCCTGACAGTAGGCCAGATCTGAAAAAGATGTTCTTCAACAAGAGCCAAGATTTATACACCATAAGGGACCTTCCTATCACCAAAAGACTCAATACATACATCCATACTCCCTACCAAGAGGGGACATATCAGAAACAACCAATTATATTACAGCATTCATCCCAGGCATAGTGGGGAAACCAACATAGGCCGTTACATGACCTTGACACCATAAAAGAGATATGACAAGAGAGATACATGACATAGAGACAACAGATCTAGACCAAGACTTAGGAAAGACACCAGCAACATCTGATAAACATCTTGTTAGATCAGCAACCAGAATTTCTTTCTGAGCTCCTTCTCCTGAAACCAACAACCAAAACATCTGAATGCCAACAATGCTTTATGAGACTTTTGAGCTGCTCCCCCTGAACCTGTGCCTGTTGCACTCCCTGAAACTGTGCCTGAAGAATTCTGACATTCCTATTGCTTTTCAGAACTTCAGAGTTTTCCCTTGCTGTTCAGAACTTCATATACGCGTTTTATCCTGTATAAAACAGCGTATGTACGCGGATATTCTTTCTGCAACAAGCGTCCAGCATATACGCGACTTACCCAACATAAATCCGCGTGTATACGCTCATATCCCTTCCGTAACCTGCGTATACCAACTTTTCTGTAGAACAAACAATCTTCAACAACAGGATGAAGCATCAACTACTCCCAGCTTTTGTCTGAGATATTCAAAAGTTTCCCTGGGCAGTGGTTTTGTGAGAATATCAGCAACTTGCTCCTTAGAAGGAACATACTCCAACTTGACCTTCTGCTCAAGCACTTGTTCCCGAAGAAAATGGTACTTGATTGGTATGTGCTTGGTCTTTGAGTGCATGACAGGATTCTTTGAAATGCTGATTGCACTTGTATTATCACATAAGATAGAGACAGGTGGAGTGCAAGTGATTTGAAAGTCCTGCAAGGTCTGCATCATCCAAAGAAGTTGTGTGCAACAAGATGCTGCAGCCACATATTCTGCTTCAGCTGTAGATAAGGCAATCGAACTTTGTTTCTTGCTGAACCAAGATACTAATCTAGAACCCATGAAGAAAGCACCTCCACTTGTGCTTTTCCTATCATCCACACTTCCAGCCCAATCTGCATCTGTGTAAGCATGAAGAGTGAGATCAGTATTTCTAGGATACCATAAGCCATAGTTTTGGGTCCCTTGAAGATATTTGAAGATTCTTTTGACTGCCTGAAGATGAGTTTCCTTTGGGTTGGCTTGAAATCTTCCAACCATTCCTACTGCATGTGTAATATCTGGTCGAGTACCTGTCAAATAAAGCAAACTCCCAATCATGGATCTATAAGTGGGTTGGTGAACTGCTGCTGATTCATCATTTGCACTGAGGCTGCATCCTGTAACCATGGGTGTACATACTGGTTTTGACTCTTCCATGCCATACTTCTTCAAGATCTGCTTGAGGTATTTGGTTTGAGACAAGAAGATACCTCCTTCATTTTGTTGGATTTGCAATCCAAGAAAATATGTCAATTCTCCAAGAAGTGACATTTCGAATTCTTTCTGCATAACCAAGGCAAAGTTTTGACTCATGGTCTCTTCATTGCTGCCAAAAATAATATCATCTACATAAACAACAAGGATTAGCAATTTGTTATTTTCAACTTTTATATAGAGATTGCTATCTGCTGATCCTTTTGAAAAGCCTTGTTGGTGAAGATATTTGTCCAAGCGATAGTACCAAGCCCTTGGAGCTTGTTTGAGCCCATAGAGTGCCTTTTTCAATCTGCATACAAGGTTTGGATCATTTCCAAGAATGAACCCATCTGGCTGCTCAATATATACTTCTTCTTCTAAGTCTCCATTTAGGAAGGCTGATTTCACGTCCATTTGAAATACCTTGAAGTTTTGAAAGCTTGAGAGAGCAAGGAACATTCGGATGGCCTCTAGTCTTGCCACAGGAGCAAAGGTCTCTTCAAAATCTATTCCTTCTTGCTGTGCATACCCTTTACAAACAAGTCTGGCCTTGTTTCTAATTACTTCTCCATTTTCATTTAACTTATTCTTGAAGACCCATTTTGTTCCTATTACATTCTTATCTTTTGGTCTAGGAACTAATTCCCAAGTGTTGTTCCTTTCGATTTGCTCAAGTTCTTCATCCATTGCTTTGACCCAACATTCATCTTTGCATGCTTCTTTCACATTTTGTGGTTCAATGGAGGAGAGTAGAGCCAAGTAGCTTGAAGCTTCTGCAAGTGTCCTTCTTGTTTGTACTCCTGCTTCTTTCTGCCCCACAATCTGAGTTTCTGGATGATTCTTTTGGACATATCTGGATGGAGTCTTCTCTTCTATTCTTGTCTGCTCCTCTGGTTCTTCTTGAGATTCTTCTTCTTCTTGAGGTTCTTCTTCTTCATCATTTCGCCTTTGAGAGTAACCTTCATCTTCTTCAATGTCTTCATGATGAACTTGCCTAGGAATATATCCCTTCTCATCAACCACTATATCAATACTGTCAACAATTCTGCCAAGTCTTTTATTGTAGCACTTGTATGCTTTGCTATGTGGAGAATAACCAAGAAGAATGCCCTCATCTGCTCTAGGTTCAAGTTTGCCAAGTTGCTCATCAGTATTCTTAATATAACATTTGCTCCCAAAGATTTTGAAATGCTTCACGGAAGGAGTTTTACCACTCCAAAGCTCATGAGGTGTTTGAGTGCTGTTTACTCGGACATTTGTTTTGTTAAGAATGATAACAGCAGCATGTGCAGCTTCACCCCAGAAGGTTGCAGGAGTACCTGATTCATCGAGCATAGCACGAGCCATTTGTTGGATAGTTCTGTTCATTCTTTCCACAACCCCATTTTGCTGAGGAGTTCTAGCTGTAGAGAATTCTCTTCTTATCCCATGTTCATCGCAGAAATCGAAAAATTCATTTGATGTGAACTCCCCACCTCTGTCAGATCTGAGGCACTTAATTTTGTGTCCTGATTCATTTTCAGCCAATGCTTTGAAGGATTTGAATTTTTCGAATGCTTCATCTTTGTGCTTCATAAGCCCTAACCAAACAAACCTTGAGAAATCATCAATGAATAATATCAGATATTCTTCTCCTCGAGGTGTCCTTTTCCTAAATGGACCACATACATCTGTATGGACTAGCTCAAGAGGCAAGCTAGCTGATCCTTCCTTTTCTGGAAAGTTAGTTCTGGTTTGCTTTCCAAACTGACAAGATTTGCATATGGTGTTGTCTGGAATTTTGATATCTGGAAGATCGCGAACTGCCTGATATTTGCATGCTTTTCTTATTTGTGAGAAGCTTAGATGTCCCAACCTTCGATGCCATAACCAGTGCTCTTCATCCTTGCTAAGATAGCATTGTTGTTGTCCTTCTTCAAATATGTACAGATTATTTGGAGTTCTTTTGCCTTTGAGAACTGTTTTACCTGTATCAAGATCACGAACAAGACATCCATTCGATCTGAAAATAACCTCGGTTTTTTGATCACACATCTGACTGACACTTAGAAGATTATGCTTCAATCCATCAACATACAAAACATTTCCAGCCTTGACCTTTTCTTTCAAAGGAGCAATACCTTTTCCTTTTATAGTTGCAGGAGTATCATTTCCAAAAGAAACTTTCTTTCCCTTTTCTAAAGTAGAATAAGATTCAAGTTTTTCTTTATCACCTGTCATATGTTTCGAACATCCACTGTCAATGTACCATAGATTTTCCTGTCCTTCTGCATAAAACGCTATCCCACATCTTTCTGTCTGAGGTTCTTTTATTCTCCATTTTTTGGTGCTCGTGGCTTGTTCCTTTTTCTCCTGAAACCTGCTCCTGCATTCAGATTCTTTATGACCAAAATTATTGCAAATAGAACATTCAACTTCATTTTCAAGAACCGAAAAGTTGTTATAGGTCCTCTTTGTAATCCCTGTCATACTTCTTTGTTTTTGAGCTTCCCTAGTCATGATTGTTTTATATGCAACACATTGAGCTGCTTTGTGACCAAAGTTATGGCAAGAAAAGCATTGTCCATTGAAGAAGCTTCTGCGGTTATTGAATCTACCAGCCAACTGATTGTAATTTCTATTTTCATCTATTCTTGTGCCAAACTGAGAAGATTTTACCTGTGGTTGGTTGTAGCTTTTGTTCACCCTTAAGAAGGATTGTCCCTGATAGTTTCTGTTTGTAATTCGTCCCTGCTTTACCTGATTATCTTCATTGTTCTTCTGCTCATTTCTTCTTGCTGCATCAAGATAATTTTTGAGGTGGATGCTTTAGAGGTTTCTCCATTATAGCCCAAACCTGTCTTGTTTAGAGGAGACCGCTGCACATTGATAATCTCATCCAAAGTTTCAGATCCTTTGACAAACTTAAGATTAATAGCTTTTGTTTTCTCAATTTCTTTTCTGAGACCAACAATTTCACCTTCTAGTTTTTCAAGATGTTTTTCCTTTTCATCAATTTGAAATTGCAAAGTATCAATGATCACACTCTTTTCTTCTATGCATCTCTTGAGTCTAGTAATTTCATTATAGAGATTATCCACATCTACAGCATCCTCATAATCATCATCTTCAAATGCCATTAATAGCTTATATTTATTACCTTGTTCATCTTCATCACTGTTTGATAAGCCATCACTATCTTCATGGGTGTAGTAGCTTTTCTTATTTGCACTTTGTTTCTTATTCCATCTAGCAGGTTCTTTTCCTTTATCTTTATTAGGACATTTTGCAGCATAATGACCTACTCTTCCACAAGCAAAGCATTTGAAAGGTAGCTTACCTCTGAACCTTCCAGCACCCCTTTGAAGATTTCTGACAAAATTTGATTCTTCTTCCTCTTCTTCTGGAACATGGCTTGCTTCATAGTAATCTTCTTTTCCTGATGCCTTAAAAGCAGCTTCCCTTCTGTCTGATGGACCTCCCTTTCTCATTTCATAAGCAGTTAGAATTCCATGTAACTGAGACATAGTGAGAACTTTGAGATTTTCCTTTTCTTCTATTGCAGATACTTTAGATTCAAACTTGGGGGATAATGATCTTAGAATCTTTGAAACTACTATAGTCTCTTTTATTTCTTCACCCAAATTTTTCATACAATTAACAATCTCATCTACCCGAAGAAAATAATTTGCCACACTTTCATCATTATACATCTTGAGAGTCTCATATTGAATCCTGAGAGTTTGAAGTTTAGCTTCCTTTACCTGTTCATCTCCTTCATAGCTAGTGATCATTTTGTCCCATATCTCTTTTGCTGATTTGAAGTGCATGACCTTCATGAATTCTGTTTGGGATATACTTCCTAATAGAGTACTGACTGCTTTTGCATTTGTTTCATATGTCTTTTTCTCAGCTGGATCTGTAGGAGTAACTGAAGGAAAAGCATAGCCTGTTTCTACAATGTTCCAAACTTCTGTACCAAGAGATTGAAGATATGCAGTAACTCTTACCTTCCAATAATTGAAATTTGTTCCATCAAAAACCGGTGGCCTGATTGATGCTTCTTTCTCGTAGTTGCTCATGATGAATGATCTACCTTCAAGCGATCAAGCTTCCCTGAAGGACCTGCTCTGATACCAATTGTTGGAAATAATACTGAGAGGGGGGTGAATCAGTATTATCAGATCAATCAAAACTTTTTCAATGCTCAGAAACATATACGCTACTTCAGTTAAGTAAAACAGCGTGTACACGCTACTGTGACTAAATAAAACAGCGTATAAGCAGAAAACTCATAACTTAGTTAGCTTATTCTTCAGTTAAGTTCATCAGGACATTATTCAGCACATTAACAGTAAGCAGATGCAGTATAACAAAAGTCACACACATGAACACCAAGATATAAGGTGGAAACCCAATGTGGGTGAAAACCACCTGCTGCAAGTTATCTCTATCTTTCTTTAAGAAACTTCAGTTTACAATCTTTTGTACTGGTGCAGCCTTATACCAGTACGCAGGCTACAACCTGCAGAAGGCTACAACCTTCTCTCGTTCTCCAAACTTCCTTGGAAGGGAGCTCCAACCCCCTTTGTTCTTGTACTAGCCAAGATACTAGTACGTAGGTGCTGACCTACAATCTTCTTTTCTTCAGGTATCACCTTTCATACATTTTCAGACTTGAATATTCCTGAAGCACAACATTACAATCTGAAGACCACAATTCATTCAATTTCCACAACAGATCATTGAAGCATAAAACAACCAAACTCTGAATCACTGAACCACTGAACCCTGTCAATCACCAGTTATCAGAACACAGAGCAGACTACAGAACTCTGCAATAACTGTCAGACCACACTGTAAACCCAAAAACAAGCTTCAAAATATATACGCTACTTCAAGGAGCCAAACCCGCGTATACACGCTCTTTTACCGAAGCCAACCTGCGTACAGATCTAAAAATAAACTTTCTCAATTTGCAGCTGTACCAGACATTAGTTAGATCCAGAGCATAGCATTGCGACAATATGCAGATCTAGAAATAAGCATAATCAACCATATCATGATAGTGCATTTCAAACCATTAGATCCCGATCTATCCTTAGATCTAGTCTTCCATCAACCAATGTGATCTCTCCTTGGCTTAGATCAAGCAACCCAGCACCTGCAAATCAGATCTCTTTTACTCTTAGATATTCAAGCCCTTGTCGAAAGGTGATTTTGCCTAATGATCTTCTTCTCCTTATATAGTCTTAGGCCTAGCTCAATACCAAGAGCCAAAACCATAATAACACAATACCATCAACTTCAAAACTAGGGATCGACACGCCCGTCGAGACACAATGGTCCGAAATCATAGGCACAACTTCCAAGGACTAACCACCATGGACCAAAGGAACCTTTCCACATACACGCGCTTTTTATGAATCTAACTCGCGTGTACACGCGACTTGGGCTTAACGAAACGGCGTGTATGAGCTTCCTTGGCATGCTGTACTGAGATCTGTCTTCTGATTAAGATGCCATCACTTGTACCAACCTCTGAGCACTTGTACCATCCTCTGAGTGAGTTGCCATCAAGGACAACACTTGAATCATAATGCCAACACTATAATTCTTGGCTTGTTCAGTTATTCGATGATTTGATTCAGTATTTGGTTTCAAATTGGTTAATTTGTATTGAGCATAATGTTGGGTGTGCATCTAGCATGAAAATTTGATGAATGGTGGCCTACATGTTTTCATGTGTATTTGAGACAGGTGGTTCTAGCGTGAAAATTTTTGAAACATGGTCCACAAGCTACTGAGGGTTGGAGCCTTCAGTGAGGCGGTATGATCTCCCTTCCGGTAGGAGCCAGTAAATGAGATCAGGGGTTTGTATCTGCCTTCCTATGGGTGTTGGATAACGAGTGGAGATTGCATCCTCCTGCAGGTGGGTGCTTGCATGCTGGTAAGATTTTGTGCCAATACAAGATGTAATGAAGTTCTTATTTATAATAAATTGAAGAAGACAGAGACGAAAACATCAGTATTTTTTTCCTCACATTGGGTTTCCACCTAACACCCTGGTGTTCACATGTGTTGATATGTTTCTTGTGTGTTGATGATCTATCTACTCTTTACTTCTCATGATTACTGCTTAATAAATGGATAATGAAATAATGACACACTGGTAAAAGATAAACATATGAAGGAACATATGAAAAATTATTTAATTGAATATGTGTGGTTTGCATTCACTAGTATCGTGTACACATTGGGCTACATGATAGTAGTGTACAAAAATATGAATGCGAAATTGAATGTTAAAGTGAATTAAAAACATTGATACACGCCCTCCCCCTCCCCCCTCAGTATTTTTCCTAACACATGCCACCTCGAATCCAAGCATGACAATAAATTGTTACCGATAGAATAAAGAGGATAGAAAAGAGACAAAGACTAACAATAAATGAGGAAAAAGTTCCATAGTGAATCTTAGAACATTCACAGTGTGCTAGAAAAATGACACCTCAACAACTTAGGAGATAGCATGCCCACAAATGTAGGACATAAATTATGTGAAAGGCAAGCCGAAAATAAAGGCTAACTACAAAAATTATATATATCTAAATAAAAGACCTGATATTTTAAATCCCTTCAAAATTAATAATACCACCATCAAAAGCATCGGGGCCCAAACAAAACAATATTAAAGAAAGCATAAAAAATTGCACTAGAATAATCTTGAGATATGTGTATCTTTAATGCTAAAGTAGAATGTATCATTGCATGATTAAGGACCTATCAACCGGTATTACATCGAAAAGACATGACCCTAATATCCACACCTACCCTACACCATGATAAATTTTCAACCAATAAACAGGTGAAATCAATAAAGATGATACCCCTGAAAAAATGACTACTAAGGATGAAGGAGAAGAGTTTGAACAAGATTCAATGTAACTAAAGTTGACTGTGATCGATCACAACAATAAAAACTGGTCATACAAAATACATCTGATCTTAATCGATCCCGTAAAATAACCTCATCCGCATAAAAACCTTGAAGTAAGACTGGAAAACTTCCAATATGCTAACCACCACTGAAATTGCTTTATGCTAGAGAAAATTAAACTTTGATCTGATCATCTACAATTCATTTCCACCATTTGGGCACCCTCAATTTAAGATAACCAATTATTTAGGACTCCATAAAATATCCTCAAGAAAAATTCAAAAAAACCACTCTGATCACCAAAAAACTCACACCTTGACCTAACGTCGAGGGACTGATGTTTGAAACACTTACAAAATCCTAAAAAATTGTGACCCAGAGAATCAGCCAAGATCAATCGCCTCTAAAACTATCACTAGGAGCACTCTTTAAACATTTAATCTTCTTAAAATTAAATCTCAAGCCTCATCAATAATTAACTTCTTTAACATGTTAGACCATGAAGAAAAACTAATATCAGAAAAATCCCCAGACTGCTTGTCAAACCCAATCTAAAATGATACTCTACCAATGGCATATCCACTTGTTGGGTGCTAATAGGTGTCTTTTAAAACTCCTAATTGCCTCACATTAATTATCAACCTGGGTAAGTCTTTTTGTTTCAAGAGTGTACACAATATGTGCAAGCTATAAATCCAGAGAGTAATGCTTTTTAAATTGAACTATAAAACTTGATACAAGAGTAAACAGATGCATTTATAAAACCCAAGCTGCAACTGTTAACAGAAATATTACATCCAAGCATCAAGTCTCAATCTTCAATTGAAATCTTAATCAAATCTAAAGCAAGCAATTCAATTGAAAATAGCATAAACCAAGAGCATAGTAGCATTAACCAATCTCTTTCAGTTGATTCTATATGAATCACACTCTATCTCAATTAAGAAATTCGAATCGAAATGATGTCAACCAAGAGTTTAGTAGCATTAACCAATCTCTTTTAGCTGATTCTATACTAACCACACTCTTATCATAATCAACAAAAACCAATGTCTTAACTGATAATTAATTCAACATGCAGTGAGCATAAATGAAATCAAATGGAAAAGTTGCGAAGTACATGAGATCAGAATAAAGGAAAGAAACCAACTGCAATGTAAACTCACAGGAAATCAGAAGATATCAAACAGGGTAATCTTAGCAGAACATGGAGAAACATCAAACCAATTAGACTCGTGTGAATTATAAAGATATAACAGAGAGGATAGCAGTTTGATCCACCAGACGTTGAGCCCTAGCCACTAGCAAATACTGCTGAGCTACTTCAGAGAATATGAAAGAACATCAACGTAGATTATGTATTAACCATTGAATTCAATCCTCATTATAATACGGTCGTGTTCATCAAAAGCAAAATTCTATAAATTAAAATTACAATTTGAGATAAACAGTGATTGAACCCCTTTCTTCCTACACTTTTCACTTTTATAGTCGAAAGGTAAAAGATAAATGTGATCCCTTAGGATCAGAATATCCTGAGGGATTCACAACTAAATGCTATCTTCTGACATTCTTCTTATTTAGCATTGATCCTCCTGATTCCTTCTCCGACCTGACCACACTTAACCCACCTCATTCTCCTTTGTTAGTTTATGTTGTTCTGTCTCTAGGGGATAGCAGCTGTTTCTTTCATCATTCTTCTGCATAAAAAGGAATAAGAGTTATTTAGGAAGGCTAAATCTTAATCAAGAGTAGTTCATTCATTTCTTATCACAATTCATCAATATGTTAGCATATCAAGGTATGAAAGAGATAAGAAAAGAGGAAAAAGGTAATGTAATTGAGAGTAAATACATTACCATTGCATAACTCAACATACTCCCCTGCTTACCTTGTTTCATGTCCTCATGGAAAATGAATGATTCCTATGCAATATAGTTAAAGAGTAATCTAGAGAGAAAGCTTCGAAAATTGGCCTAAAGCCATGATGTTGAGCCAGGAGTGCAAAGGTAGTCTTTTCTTGCCCTTCAGGTAACTCATAGTCAGCCCGATACCCTTCAGAAGGATACCAAATAATGGGACTCCAAAATTGGCATCCCAACCAATAAGGCCCTTCCCTCAAAATAATATTTATGTATGTGATCATCCAGGTCGCAACAGATTTAAAATTCCTATAATTAAATGGCTCCCTTTCCTTCACACTGTTAGTGGAGATCATCCACTTGAGCTTGGATGTAGTCAGGGATCTTTCTTGGATGGAGAGGAAATATGATATTCCTTTCTACACAATCTCCCTATGTATGGGCCCTAAAGTTTTAATCACGCCCTCTTGTGTCATCAGCTTTTTATGTTTGGCAAACAGTTGCAAAGGATGTTTAGGCTCACTCCTCACCCAGAGATCCAATCCATGTTCCTGTTTTTGGAATGCATTATAAGTTTTAAACCACTTGAGTTGGTTAACTGCAAAAGAGATAAAAGCCTGGAATTGAACGTCTCCAACAAAAGGATTAGGATTCTTTTCCACCTCATTTTCCAATATGAAATTATGCAGATAGAATTCAGAAAGAAATTGTTGGACCTTTGCCCCATGTTCCATACAACAATTTATAAAATCTTCAATTGTCTTTAATTCAATTGGTTTACTAGCTCTTACGGCCTTGATTTTTAATAACAGGTACCATTCTAATAAGAAGAAGGCATAATTGGTGGTGGGAGACCTACATGTCAAGACATCTAAATATAGTGAGCAGAGGGTGTTTATCTGACTCATGACTCTGTCTATCTTGAGTTTCACCTTCTCCAGCTTTTCTTCCTCCTTTCTAAACCTATCAAAGGTCTCATTCTCCGTTATAGTTAGTTCCCTAAATTGTTTCTGCAGCTCTTGATATTTTTGTAGGGGAACTGTCTCCTGTTCATACCATTCTAAAGTGAGCCAGGCTTGTGTCAATTCCTCCTAGAGATTTAGTAAAATAGGGTCATGGTGTGTCAGGATGTCCTTGGCTTGTATGTCCGTCTGAGTACCTATGCTACAAGAGGGGATATCCTCTGTCTGCACTTCTTTATTGTGGGAGGTCCAACCCTTCGTCTGAGCAGATACATCTACTAAGTCTGCATGCAATCTTGCCTGAGTGGCTATTGTTCGAGTAGGTATGAGCTCAGTTTGGGTCCCTGTAGCCCTACCCTCACATAATTCTGTTTGCACGGCCACAGTAGCTACCTCAGGGGTAGTGCTCGGAGCTTTCCCCATTGTATTTTCCTTCATCTTTCATCGGAGCCTTGTGACTATCTTATGAAGCTTTTGATGTTCTTTTCTTAGCTTCCTTAATTTCATTCTGGCTCCATGCCTCTTCTGAGGAGTAACTTTTCTGCTAATGGTCTCGTTAATAGCCTTTGTTTCTAAAGAGCCTGGTTGTTCATCCTGGCTTTGCTCCAATAGGACTGTGTCTCTAGATTGGTTATCGGATTCATGAATAACCTCTGTGTCTGCTTTCGCTTCTTGGCCTTCTTGCTATTGATCATGACTGTTTTCCAATGGGAGCGTGTCACCAGATTGGTTACCTGATTCCTGAATAACCTCTGTATCTTCTTCCTCTTCTCGGTTTGTATCATTTGGGGAAGGTAGAATTTCTGTCTGTCCAGAATTCCCTGGAGATTGGGCTTCTCCTAAGTTATGGTTAAATGATTCTTCAAGCTACATGTAGATGTTCATATTGGCCAAGACCTAGGCCATCCCTACCTCAAAATCCTGAAAAATATCATCTTGAGAGCACATATTTGGTGTTGGAGGAGGCCCTACTTTGTTTTCCCATTCATCATCGTAATTTCATGCTCCTTCCTACACTGAGTTCGGTCTATCTCCTCCCTCAGGTTCTGACTCAAGATTGCCTTGTCCTTCTGTCTCTAGTTCTGAGTCCTATATATTTACTAGGCTAGATGATTCTGTTGGTTGATTAGTGTTGCCTTGAGGATTCTCAGGCGTCCCATGGACTGAATTCAACCTTGTAGACTGTCTGAGCTTGTGAGGTCTGCTTCCTGAAGGGGCAGTCCTTTTTCTTTTTGGAATAGGGTTAGGTGCTGGAAGGTTTTCACCTCTTTCAAGGGCCATTATGAGATCATCCCATGTTAATTGTTGTTGAGCAAGGTTATGACTAACTATTAACCTGATCAAACAATGGTGGCTAACTACTGTGTCTGGATGTTGAGCCCATCTCAGCCTATCGGTAGTGTCATGCAATAACAAATTCAAAAGTGCATGCAAATTAACAGAGCATTTATGTTTTAAGACTGCTAAAAGTTTGAGTTGCTGCGAACTTACCACGTCTCGATGACCATCGCAAGTAATATAGTTCTGGAAAATTATTTCCAATTCTCCCCATGGCTCTCCGAGAGAGGATGGTTGAATTCCTTTTCTCTTCTTGATTAGTTCTTGTCCTTCGTCCCTAAAAATATCCATGGCATCGTGCAGCATTATGCACTTGTCAAACCATACTGCTCCTTCTGCCGGCAGCCCAGACACTTCTACTATCACAACATCTGATACTATGATTTTTCTACCTCTCACCAAGGATTTCCCATTCTGTAGATGCTATAGAAATTCAATGGCGATTTCCTCATTGGGAGGCTGAAATCTTGTAAAATATGTTGTCCATCCCGCGCGGGCTAGAATTTCCCTGGCTCCATCAGAGACAGCCAGTATTAAAGGTTCTCGGCGCACTGTTTTACCTCCCATGATGCTTGAGTTCTTCCTACTCTTGCAAATGATTAGTGCAGTGGAGGAAACACAACAACGAGCAACAGCCGAGAGATAGAACAACGAGCAGTTGTAACAACACTATCAGGTGATATTCTATGAAAATTAATACAGTTAACTCAGGGATTGTTATAATGCCACACGCTGCATGATTATGGGATGTCATATTAACCTATAAAATCCAATAAAATGATGACAATGCATGCATGGGTGTACTGGAGGTCCCCACCCCCTCTCGAAATGAGAGGTCGCCTATGACCGAGTGGACAAAAAGATGACGTTTTGGCGGCAAAGTACAGGGGTGATAGATTGGGCAGTAAAGGTGGAAAATTACGTATATTAATGAAAGGATCATAAAAAGGTATGGGAGTAATGAAAGCAAGGCATGTAACGATAATTATTAATAAGTGATAAGATGCCATGAGGTGATGTGATAAGTAAAAAAAAAAATAGGACAGTAATACGTAAGAAATGATACTTACCGCCATTATTCCATTTGAAAATGATATGATTGATTTAGAGAAGATTAACTCATGCATAAAGGTTCAAAGTAAGGTTAGTTAGGGAAATGATTTCTCCGCAGAAAAACATAGAAATAAGAAGAGGGTATTGTAATAATTATTGATGTAGAAAATAAAACTTCAATACCATAAGCAGAGCTTCTGCTGCTAGCAGGCATCCATAGCCTCGACAAAGTTGCTTTCGAACCCTTATGAGCCAAGATCCTCTATTTATAGTTGGGGAAGTGAATTATGATGTCCACAGTAGAGATCAATGTGCTGGCATGGTAACCAGATGAATGCATTTCCATTCACTGGGAAGTAGCGAAAGTGGTCAGGCCGGCTTGTGATGAGACCTCCTGTTCCAAGGATTTTCTTTCTTGAGGCATCCATTGGATCATAACCCTGGTGTGGTGGCCATAGTGGGAATTCCACTTCGCTACATCCCCATGAACATGGTAGGCTGGCTCGTGATGAGACCCCCTATCCTCCATCTGTAGATCAAAAAATTGTTAGTAAGAAAAATTCTATATATATATATATATATATATATATATTTAGACTCCCTGTTTTATATATAGAGGGTGGCTCAGTACTCCTTAAGAGTAGGGATGGTGGAAGAAGTTTGAACATATCAATAGAAAAATATACCCATAATCTTATTTATAATAGGCAGAAATAATTATAACTAAAGGGAGTAGAACCAGCATGGTGAAGATAATCAATCAATATCATCTACAACAGAAATGAGGATAGTAAAGTGATATAGATAATTGTGTCCCTTTTTTTCTTTCATCACAAAGCAGTCTTGTTTAAAGATAATAATGTTGAGGATATTCACCTGCTTCAATAGACTCCATACTTGTTGTCCTCATATATGTATTGTACTTTATTCCATAAAGGGAATTAGAGAAATGGGCTGGGATGAGCTAGGAATGATCCTGCAAGGGGGAGAAAGTGTTGTTCTCGAAAATACTCAAAAAGTGTTGTTTCCTAGAGGGAACAATGAAAACACTCAAAAGAAATGTTGTTCCCTTGAGGGAACAACAAACTCTAAAAGTGTTGTTCCCTTGAGGGAACAACAAAAAAAACACTCAAAAAAGTGTTGTTCCCTTGAGGGAACAACAAAAAACACTCCAAAAAAAGGTGTTGTTCCCTTGAGGGAACAACAAACTCTAAAAGTGTTGTTCCCTTGAGGGAACAACAAAAAACACTCGAAAAAAAGTGTTGTTCCCTTGAGGGAACAACAAACTCTAAATGTGTTGTTCCCCTGAGGGAAAAGCAAAAAAACACTCTAAAAAAGTGATGTTCCCTTGAGGGAACCTCAGCTATTCCCTTGAGGGAACAAAAAAAAATACTCGAAAAAAGTGTTGTTCACTTGAGGGAACAGAAAAAAGACACTCGAAAAAAGTGTTGTTCACTTGAGGGAACAGAAAAAAAAAACACTCAAAAAAAGTGTTGTTCCCTTGAGGGAACAACAACTATTCCCTTGAGGGAACAACAACTATTCCCTTGAGGGAACAACACAAAAACACTCGAAAAAAGTGTTGTTCCCTTGAGGGAACAACAAAAAACACTCGAAAAAAGTGTTGTTCCCTTAAGGGAACAACAAAAAAGATAGAGAGAGAAAAAAAAACATAGACAAGCAATCATCCTTACTGCTCTAAACAACAGAAGGGAAATCGTAAAAAGAAAGAAAAGCAATAGAGAAAAACAAAAAAAACAATTGTATTTACAATTCTCAAAAAATAACTTTTTACAGAATTGGGGCTACCGAAGAGTTGCCTTCTGCAGCAAGAATTTGTATCGTAGAATCTTCGCGTATCTATTGGTAAAAGGATTCCCTTGTAAGCGGTTTGTGGTAGAGGCGTACCTGATGCCCATTTGATTTAAAGGAATAGCTAGACCCATCAATGGTGGCCAATGTAAGGGTGCCATTATCGTGCACTTCTTTTATCTCGTAGGGACCTAACCACCTAATTTGGAGTTTGCCCAAGAAGTCTTGGAACCTAGAATCATAGAGAAGTGCCCAGTTGCCCTCATGGAATGTCTTTTTCTTAATGAGGGTGTCATGCCATTTTTCTATTTGTTGTTGAATAATTGTCATATGCTAAAGAGCCAATAGCTGGATTTCATCTAGTTCATTTATTTGTTGTAGTCTATTAATCTGTGCTTCATTCAAGTCCAGTCCCACTTCTTGGGCTATCCTTAATGTCTGAATTTCAAATTCTATGGGGAAGATAGGTTCCTTACCAAACACTAGCTGATATGGGGAGTATCCTATTGTATTCCTCCAAGTTGTGTGATATGCCCATAGGGTTTCCGACAGTCGGGTAGCCCAGTCTCGTCTGTGCAAGGCGACTGTCTTCATTAGAATGGCTTTGATTACTTTGTTGGTACTCTCTACCTAGCTGTTTTCCTGCGGGTGGTACGGAGAGGTGATTTTTTGCAAAATGTGATGATTTTTCAATGTAACAGCAATCTTATGGCCTACAAATTGTGGCCCCCCATCCGTAATTATTTCTCTGGGTAAACCATATTGCACAAAAATTTCAAAGAGAAAATTAATTATTGTTTCCTCTATTGCTCTTGGTAATGCCACTTCCTCCACCCATTTAGTCATGTATTATGTTGCAACCAATATATATGATTTTTTATTAGATGATAGATTTATTTGGCTGACAAAATCTAACACCCAACATTCAAAGGGTTTGATGACCAGCTATGGATGTAGGGGCATCTCGTTAGACTGTCCAGGGCAGCCCATTCTTTGGTAGCTATCACATTCCTGGACAAATTTCTTAGCGTCCTTAAAAATCGTGGGCCAAAAATAGCCCATCTATAAAATTTTATATCTAGTCCTGTGGTCTGCAAAATGTCCACTACAAGGTCCATCGTGGCAGGCTTTTAAGATATCGTAAATTTTATCTTCCCTGATACACCCACAGATATGCATATTAGCCCCTGTGTGAAAGAGATATCCTCCGATCTAGGAGAACCAAGTGATGCGCTGCACTATCAATTTCCTTTCTCTGGGTGTCAGATGTTTGGGTAGTTTTCCCACTGCTAAGTAATTCACCACATCTACCTACCACGGTGTTTTCATGATCACAGCAAATTGGTGTTCATCGGGGAACTGGTTTACTACCTCCACTACATCGTCTGTTCTTGGCACTCGGGAGAGAAAGTCTGCCACCAAATTTTCCCTTCCTGGTCGATCCTTTATCGTTATGTCGAATTCCTCTTGGCCAAGAGCTCCTCCAATGGCTGTATCTGATGCGTCTGATGAAATCTGGAATGGTATATCCCAATTCAGGCCTCGTAATACTGGTGTTGTTGATACTAGCCATTTTAATTCTGCAAAGGTAATGTCACATTTGTCAGTCCATATAAAATCAATATTTCCTGTCAAAGCATATAATGGTGCAGCAATTTGTGAAAAGTTTTTATAAATCTTTGATAATATCCTGAAAATCCTAAAAAAGTACGTACCTCTGTTTAAGTGCAGGGGGTAGCTAGTAAGAGGATTACCTGTAGTTTCACTGGATCTACCTGAATTCCAACTGCTGAGATGTAATGGCCTAGGATTAAGCCCTCTGTCATCATCATATGGCATTTCTCATGGCTCAAGCAGAGCCTAGTAGCAATGCATCTTTCCAGGACTTTCTCCAATGTTTTTAATGCCTGCTCGAAGTCATCTCCATAGGGTGTGAAATCGTCCATGTATACCTCTAATCCCTCATTTATCAAGTCTGCAAAAATACTGAGTATGGCTCTCTGGAATGTAGCGGGTGCGTTGCACAATCCAAAAGGCAATACCCTGTAAGAAAATGTCCCCTAGGGGCAGGTGAAAGTAGTCTTATCTTGGTCTTTGGGGGCTAATTGGATTTGGTTGTAGCCATTGAAGCCATCTAGGAAAGAGAAGAATTTTTTCCTACCAATGTATCTAGAATCTGGCTGATAAACGGAAGGGGAAAGTGGTCTTTTTGCGTTGCTTTGTTGAGCTCTCTGTAATCAACGCATATATGCCATTTCCCATTCTTTTTGGGAACCACAACTAATGGAGAGACCCATTTATTGTCAGATATAGGATAGATAAAATTCACATCTAACAGTTTCTGCAGTTCGTCTTTAACAATATCCTTTAGGTGAGGGTTTAATCTACGCTGAGGTTGTCGAATGGGTCTTGCATCCTTTTTAGTGTAGGTGTGGTGCATACATAGTTGAGGGACAATCCCTTTCATATCTGGGTAATCCCAAGCGAAAGGCTTTTTATATTTCCTAAGGATTTGAATAAGCTTTTGCTACTAGTCATCACTCAGGTTTTTGTTAATGTTGAGGACTTTCCCTGGCTCAATTTCAAAAGGTTTGCTATTATAGACAATGGTTGTTGGATTTGTTTGGTCATTGATATCTCTTAAAGGATCTTCTTCAGTTTCATTGTCAAGGACTGCTTCAATCATGTGACATTTTAGATTAGATACTACAGCAGGGTGGTTAATGTAAGTGTTAATAATATCATCTTCTGTTTGGTTTTTAAATTCAAGAGCATCTGCCACAGTCAATGGTGATCGAATATTTTCTGTTAAATATGTTACAGGCTGCTTCCTAGTTTTTATTATGGTTAGGCTTGGCTGAGCCGAAGGGTATAAAGCTAGGTTCTTTACATCATTCCCTCTAGTTATGGTCATACTGCATGTTCAGCAGCTTACGTAAGCAGTTGTCGTTGCTAGCCAAAGTCTTCCTAATATTAAAGGATGTCCATCTAGCTCATTTCTAGGATTAATAATCAAAAAATCTGCCGGATATTCCCAAGAGTCTATAGACACCGTCACATACAATAATGTTCCTTCTAGCTTAATAACTGAACGGTCACAAGTTCCAACAAGGTCATAGTTGGATCTAAGGCTGTGATGCCAATCCTTTCGCAAGTTGTTGTTGTGAGAATATTAATGGCTACCCCTAAATCGACTAGAGCATTGGAAAAGGAGCATCCATTTATTTGTACTGTGACAATGGGGTTTCCCAAATCTTTGTATTTCACAAGTTTCTCTTTTCCTAATAACAGATCACACAAAGTTCCGACTACATGGACAGTTGGTGTTATCTTTATTTTCCTCGTAGACTTTTTGGCACACAATTCCTTAATGGTTTTTGCATAGATTGGAATGTCTTGAATAGCCTGGAGGAGGGGTATTTTTATGCAAATATTTTTTAGTTCACCCAGTAGATCGAAGTCGGGATATTCAATTGGGTGAGGTATCATCAATCTTTCTAGGAATGGTGGGGAAGAGGTAATGAGCTATTTGTGACATCTCTGCTTAATTGTATTTTCCCCTTGTGGTGTTTGTTCATCATCTACAATCAACGGCTTATTTGGATATGTTTCTTCAAGTTGCAGATTTTTATCGTCCTCTGGGGTGATTATTCGTCCAAACCTCAATTTGAGTTCATTGCATTCTCTCAACTCGGTTTCTGGGTCTAGACCCTCAATGATTTGTACAGATTGGACTAGTCTATTGTTAGGATTTGGGTTGGGCTGGGCTGGGAGTTGTGGTCTTATATTGGATTGAGGATTCTGCTGCAACATATAAGGTGCTGGTAGCGTGGGTTGAGGTAGGGGGATTGTCCCTACTGGCTAGTTTGTGGTCTTTGCCAGCTTGATTGCCAGTTTTGATTTTGTGAAGTGGAGGGGGACCATTGAGATGAATATGGGTTGTTCTGCCAGAATGATGGAAGGTAAGAGGGATTTTGCCAACTATTGTTTGGATTTGACTGGTTGGACCAAGGTGGCATAAAGAATGCTTGTGGTGGCCAGTTAGGAAAAGGTGGCTAGTTCTCCCATGTTGCTCTTGAATATTGTTGGGAATTATATTGTGAAGGCTAAAAGAATGAAGATGGGTTGGTAGGCATACCTGTTTGTTGTGCTTGCCATTGACGATGCTAGTTCAACAGATATACTAGTTCTACTTCTTCCTCTGCCTCCTTGAAGACCGCTTTTAATCCTGGGAGTGATGGGAAATTTTCCGTGGTATGTTCCTTAGTGCATATAGCACAGGTTTGTACCATATCCAGTGGGCATTCTTTATGACTATGTTTCTTTCTGCATTGAGGGCAGAAAATAACCAAGTTCTGCTCTGCTTCGACCTGCTTCTGCTTGGCTTGCATGATATCTAACTGTGTTTTCAGGGTCCCCAGGATATCCATCTTGAAATCCTCCAGTAGATTGTTGATTTCAGCACGAGTAATGCTTCCTCCTGAGACTTTGTTGTCCCTGGTGATCACATCACATCCAGTTGGTTTTAGTCTTATACTGCCCCTCGAGCACCTGATGCACAAATCAATAATATTGTCATAGTCTTCTTGATAAATATCACCTTTACCCATTATATTTAGTGTTTCTATCCATTGGTCTTTCATATCTTTGATCATCGTGGTTTTTAGAACATTATCAGGCAGATTTGCATAAGGAAACCTTTGGAGATTATATTGGAAATGCTCCACATATTCTTCTAGAGTCTCACTAGGCTTTGCTACCATTTGGAATATCTCATCTTTTAGTTCTCTAGATCTGCAATAATCTTGATATTTTTTAAGGAAGGATGTTTTCATTTGGTCCCAACCGTTGATGGTACCTCCACCAAGTCCCATAAACCAACGCAGGGCTGCTCCCTTTAAAGTGGAGGGAAACAGTTTCAGTTTCTGGGGGTCGGTAGTGTAATCATAACCCCTACATAGGACATTGAATTCAAACAGAAATGCATCTAGATCTTCTGAAGTGAGCCCATGAAAGGTGGGAATGTTTTGTAATGGGATGGATTTCATGGGGGCATTGACAGTTGTGTCAATAATAGGATACTGTAGTGTAGAGGTCTGGGGTGGTCGCGGATTATTGGCCATTTGGTCAAAAATATGCCAGTATCCTTCTGGGATCTCCAGAGCTGGAGAGTTGTTCCTAGGATGTCCAGAAGAGGCGGGGATGATTCTAACAACACTACCTTGATCTGGGACACTAGGTGTCCTCTGCTCAATCACTACCTCAGGAGATCTCGGTTCTGCTGATTTAATCTCAGATTTACCTGTTTCTCCTTCTCCTTCACGGAGGTTGCAAGAATTCCCTTCTTGTGAGGGATGTGATTGTGAATTTTCAATATCTTGAAAACTCTATTCAGTCCCTTCAGTTTTACTGTGAACCTCAGCGTAAGCTACAGATGGTGATCCTGTGGCCTGAAGGGAGACAGTAGGGTGTCTAGAAGCAATGGTTCAGGGTCCTACTGATGGCTGAGACTCAGATTTCCTTATGATTTTGTCGATAAAGGTTGATCGTCCAAGGTTCATCGGTCCCTTAGACTTTTCAGGTTTGGGATGTGGGATTATATCATTTTCTGGTCTTTTCTTCTTAGTCATTCATGCAAAAATACCAACGTTTATTTCTATCTCAAATTCCTAGCAATTCTGTTGGAAAGCGGGCAGGGGAGCAAGCATTTTACTTGCTCCTTATGCAGGTTCTTACCTCTCATTTTTAATACCCAGTTCTCCCTCAGCAGACAAACATCAAACACCTACTTCAACTTCTATGCAATTGTGCTAAAAAGTGGGTGAAGGAGCAAGCACTTTACTTGCTTGTTACGTAGGTTCTTACCTCCCGTTTTTAATACCCAATTATTTCCCAGCAACAAATATCAAACATACATCACCCTTTATGAAATGGCAACACTCTCCCCTACGACTGCGCCAAAATGTTGGGTGCTAATAGATGTCTTTTAAAACTCCTAATCGCCTCACATTAATTATCAAGCTGGGTAAGTCTTTTTGTTTCAAGAGTGTACACAATATGTGCAAGCTATAAATCCAAAGAGTAATGCTTTTTAAATTGAAATATAAAACTTGATACAAGAGTAAACGAATGCATTTATAAAACCCAAGCTGCAACCGTTAACGGAAATATTACATCCACGCATCAAGACTCAATCTTCAACTGAACTCATAATCAAATCTGAAGCAAGCAATTCAATTGAAAATAGCATCAACCAAGAGCATAGCAACGTTAATCAATCTCTTTTAGCTAATTCTATATGAATCACACTCTATCTCAATAAACAACACCATCTGATCAGGCATATATAATCCCTAGAACTGCCACAGTCTCAGGTGAACATACATCATATGATTCACTGCTCGTGTCTCCATTAACCCAATCACTTCATTCTTTCTACTAGTTATAAAGGAAATGGAGTAGTCTACCCAGATGTCAATTTTGCACGGAAATTTTCATGAGCGGCCACCTCGATGGTTGTGTTTGGTTCTTCAACCACTTCTTCCATCTCCGTCTCTAACCTCTACATTTTCACTCTTCCTTCCAGCAACAACAGTCCAACCTATCTCATCTCCTCCTGTGACCTTTTCCATCCATCCCCGTCTCCCACCATTCACCAAACTCGTTATCCACCATTTTCCAACTCCTTTTTCTAACTTTTATCCACATATATCATCCTACATGTCTCTACCATACCATGGATACATCAATTTCAAATTTGAAATAATGGCCGGTTCTAAAGCTGAATTGAAATTCGAATTAATCATTATCTATACTTGATTTCATAGTTAATAGTAGGAGTGCTTTTACCCCAAGGTGGTCAATTTTTGCATGGTGAAACTCATGGGTTGGGTATAGGAAGGTTCTAACATCCATAAGGGGAACTAGAGGGTACTTGGCCATAGATTGGCTCTCTGGCCTACCCATTACTACCAAGGTCGATGTCTATAGCTTCAACATGACATTGTTCGAAATAATTATTGAGTGGAGAAACATGGACGAGGCAAGGTCTTCATTCCCATGTGGGATGCAACGCAATTTAACAATGGAAACACAATGGATCTTCTTGATAATAAATTTGTGGATAATGCAAAGGTAGAAAAAGTGAAGAGGGATACCATCTTGGGAGGATGATGCATACATAATGATGAATATGTGAGGCCATCAATTAGTCAAGTGGTGCAGATATTGGAAGGAAATGTACACGTGGCCCTCTCTCCCCACTTCCCTTATCTCTCCAAAACTTTTCCTTAAAACCCTAAATTTTGTTCTTTTCTTCTAGGAAATAAATCCTTCATGTGCATAAACCGTAACAATCTTTCAACCAAGTTGTAGAACCTCAATGTAATTTCTATTCACTTACATATTTATCAAGATATTTCATCCAAGCTTCACTACTCAATTATTCTGTAGCTTTTGTTATATAAGTAAATCGTGAAAGCTTGTTTGAAAGTTTAAACAAGTTTTGCAATAGTTCTTAGTTGTTTCGTATATATACGCTTAGTGATAATATTCACTATGGATTGCAATGTTAAAGCATATTTTTTTTCCAAGTCAGCTGTACTAAGGCATTCTCATATTAATACGTAAGCATGTTTAATGGCTATGGATATGCATGCTTGGAATTATTATCATGCATTCATCAAAGTCTGGTTGTTTCCGGTTTTTAGTTAATGTTTTGTATTTTTTAGTCTTTGTATTGATGAACATTAATAGACACCATATATATTCCATTTGTATTGTGCTTAGTGTAGTTCTTTTATGTGTGCAACCAATTTTTCTTTTAATGATTTTTGCAAATATGTTGGAAAAATGACCACTTCAAGTTATTTTGTTCGTTGTGTTTTGAGATTATGAAGTGTGAAATAAACTATTTATATTATATATGTAATAATTGGATTTGAGAGAAATTTCCTTCGCTGGCCCCACCACTTTCAATTAGGCCAAACAAACTGTTATTAATTTTTACATACTTCCTGCAGCGTGAGCAATATATTATTTAAGAAATAACTTTTCAAACTCTCACTTCTTACTATGCATAGGAAAATGCATTTTTTTTTAAATCCATCTTTTCAAACTCTTACTGCTTTGTATGGAATGCAATTTATTATTTAAAATTCATCTTTTCAAACTTTTACATATTTCTACCCAGAAAGGAAAATTTACATGTTTAGGTGGTCGTCCCTCCCAACTCCCAAAAAGAATTATTATTAAAAAAATCATTTCTCATAACCATCTAAAATGATGAAAGGATCAATGTGTCAACCATTCTAAAAAATCTAGAAAGAATAGAATATGTATTCACATCATTATGTAGGTTTTTTCTTTTACAAAGTAAAGGATAATTGATCATTTTCAATCATTTAAAGTATTAAAAGATAGACCTGTATTTATATTATAAGGTTGAATTAGATTAAAAATATTTTAATTATACATTTAGTTATATTATATGGTTGATTTTAATTAAAAATAAATATCTTAATTTATTTATTTTTAAAGTATTTTACTATTTAAATAAATGTGTAATTTTTTTCATGTTGTAAATAATATTAATATATAATATTTTAAGAAATTACAATATAAATTATAGATAAAATATTTTAATGAGTATCTTAAGTATTAAAAGTAAAAATTTATCATTATAATTGATTTTTACTTTACATCATGATAAAGATGTGTAATTCCTTCAATAACATTAAAAAATGTCAATAAAAAAATATTTATAATATAAAAAATATTTTAATAATTGAGAGTTAGGGAGTTAGTGTAAGCTTAATAATATAATTGAGATTTAGGGTAATAGTGTAAGTTTAATAACTTAATGATTAAATAATATGTGTGAATTAATAATTGGGTGTTAGTGGGCTAAAGATCATTGAAATAATGAACTAACAAAAATGAATATAGAAAATGGATGGAAGAAGGATGAAGCTCCTTCGAGTTTGGACATAGTTTGGGATAGTCCAGTTCCCTAAAGATTGTTTTCTTTCTAAAACCTTCCCCATAAAGTTGAATATAAACTCCAAAAGCAACTTAATCCCACATAAACCAATTGATCTACACCTTGTGGGTACGTTTTACTTAAAAGAATAAAATAAGTAGTAAAGTTACTTAATATCTATTTTCTAAGAAAAGATCTGCAAAAGAACACGTCATGAATTGTACCTTATAGTAGCCGAAATAAATATAGTTATATTATTTTTTATATGGTAATATAATGTAATATAATATTATATTTATGTACAATTCTAGAACTGTAGTAAAATATATTTTTTGATATTATAAGGTGTTAATTGATAGATTATTTTATTTTATAAGGTGATAGTTAAACACTGCTTAAAGGTTTTATGAGTTTATTGGGTTACTAGTGGTAATTATAAATTAACTATATTCTATCATAAATTTTATCATAATGGTTTCGGTTATTTGATTGAGTTCATGATTTAAGGTGTAATGGGTTAGATGTTAGGGGGTTCATGGCACGAGATTGAATGTAACACCCTCCTCCCACATCTACCCAAGTAACCGGCCAACCGGGGTAAACATGTGACGAGAGGCTACTATGATTGGATTCAACCTCCTATGTGACCTTAAGGAAATGGACTCAAAGGAAACATAGTATACAAATTTTCCACATCAAATATAGGACCCCTGAGAACCATGCCAACACTTCAAGTAGCTTTCCCCTAGGTCCCACTGAAACTTCTGATCACTTGCCCTATGGACGCTCTCATGTTATCGGCATGCCAACATCTAGGGAATCTTTTGTTTCGTGTTGTGCCAACATCCCCAGGATTTGAGCCACTTTTTCTAGCCCAGAGCCCAGGTTATCACCCATAATGGAATGATATCTTAAGAGTAGCAAAATAACAGGGAAATAATGATGCTAAAAAAAATACTTGAACAAGTCCTTAACCAGACCCCTATAAGACATGATAGGCATTTCGTCAAACATATCACCAACATGTAATCTACAGGTGTAAACAATGAAATTAAGCATAGAGATCTCATACTTATCTGAAAACTGCTAAGAACTATTGTTCCCTCATGTCATTTGCTGCATTATCATCTATTAGGTCATAGATACATTGTCCATTCATTTACAAGTAAAAACATGATGAGGTCCATACACGACCACTGTCATAAAACATATATATAACTAGCATAATAGCAGCAAAAATATCAATGAAATCATAGCCATATGATCCACATATATAATTCAGATTCATAGAAAAACAAGGAGAAATAATCTTTCATTAATGATGCAAAATCCAAACTCGGGATGGGACTTCCATGTTCCACCCCACCATTAAATGGCTAAGCCAAATCTCTCTTCAGCCACTCACCCTTGTGACATATTCCAAGCATGAACGTGGGACTTAAACCAAAAGAACCAACCAGGGCATACCGAGGCTAAACCACCTCACCCTCATCAATAGAAGCTAGGCTTTACCGTAATCCATCCTAGATCACTAAGCCAACACAATAAACATATCATAACAGGCTTTACCATGATCTCCACCTGATCACTAGGCCAAACAAGCATGGATTCCACCAGATTTATCCACCTACGCCGTGAGGAATTTTCCTATCTCCTAGTCTCTTAGGATTTACCACAATACAAACCCAGATCACTAGGCCCTAAACTGAGACCCACTCTCACGGTTGTATTGCATATCCCAAACCTAGGACTACTAGGCCCAATGAAGAGAAAACCACCTATTGTCTTTACCATGTATCCTATCATTCACCGACATGGATTCCTAGGCCCACTGAGGCAACACAATCTTGTCTTTACCGCAACCCACAATCTGGCTTAGGGGTCACTAGGCCAATGGATTTACCGTGACCCACAATCTGGTTCATGGACCACTAGGTCATGTGCTCTATCATTCGGAGATTGACCTCACTTAACTTCGAATCCATTCGACAATCCAGCTCAACCAAAGCATGAGAACCCCATCACACCATGGTTATCCGGAAATGGCAAGGTTAGGCTGAAAAACATTATTACACTTGGAAAATCCCATTCCATAACAACAAAAGAACCGCATTCAATTCCATGCACGCCAATCTAGCAAGGAAAATACACATGCAAATTGATACCTGCAACGAATATTGTTGTAGCTGCTTGATCCCACATTTACCTGCTTGATCTTTGCTTCCTCTTGCCTTCATTTCCATTCTTGCTCTAATGCCAAAGTGCTACAAGAAAAATCCAAGTGTCTTAGAGTGAGAGATAGAGAGAGAGAATAATAAGAGATCTCCAAAACTGAACTGAAAAAGGATTACCAATTGATCCTCATAAGCCTTTTTATTAATGAGGCCTCTATTTTCTTCATTTTCCATTATTTTCCTTCATTTTCCTCCTCACATGCAACTTGTGATCTTTCACCTCCCTTTTCTCCTAATTTCCATTATTTTCATAAATAAATGTGCCAAAAATGGCATTTTTCATTTCCAAAGCCTTAGCCATTTCCTTTGCCAATTTCCTTTATTAACTTTTATTACATGGAATTTTCACTAGGGCTATTATTGTTATAGGCATTTTTGGGCACTGCAACCCCAATCATAAATGTCCATAAACCAAGGGCTCCTAAGTCCCTAAAAGCATTGTTCCAACCCCTAAAAGAACAAGGTCAACTAATTACAGCATCTCCTAGAAGTTCTCCACGAAAAACTACTCAGAACTGGTCAAAACTGGACCATCTCACCTGCTCCATGGTCAAAGTGCACTGCATCCCACCTAAATGCACACGGGAGATGCAATGCATACTAAAAATCCCTTCTATGGGGTGTGATGGGAAAGAGTGGACAAATGGCAGGGTCAATCTGTGAGGTGGAGGATCATGGAATCTTCCAGAAACTTCTCCTGTGACACTTGCCTCTCTGCATTTGCCCAGGGATGAGTAAGATATTATCAATCTCCAAGTGGAATTAAGAACTATCAGAGAGAGGACACTAATCAAATCTCAGAAGATGACTCACCCCCCTTGCAAACATCTATATATGGATCCCTCATCCCAGAGATCTAGAGGCCGGAATTTTGTATCTTGTAAGGAAGTGCTGCTGGTTTCTTGGTGTAACATCATAGTGTTGGGTGATCTAAGCTTTTCATGAGGTGAAGAAGGGATTTCTTGCTGAGAGGATGACACTGGGTCAGAACAATTGGTTGTAATCCTCTATGCTATTCTTGATTATTAATAAAGCTATTTGAGTTTTCCTCCACATTCTTGTATGATTGATGATATATGCATTTGTGTGGTCAATATATATCTGGCCCTATATTGTTTATGATAGTAGATCTCTGTTCTTGGATAGTGTTATGCTGCTTTGATTCTATAGGTACTCTTTGAAGCAGGGTAAACGAGGAAGCAAGTGGCAAAGATCTATCAGAAGGGAGAGGAATCAAGCAAGGAACCAAGCACAAGACAGAGGTTGGTCTCCTTCTTTCCCCTCTTATCTACCTCTCATAAAGGAAAATGAAAGTGGTTTTAGTTTGTTTGTTTCTAAGGTAGCTACCAGCCTTAGTGGGACTAACAGCTCTGCATAGACACTAGATTTCCCGATAACAAAATGGCAACTCCACTGGGGAGCGAATAGATTGTTTGAGTGTATATATTTGTTTTCTTTATAAACTTACAGACGGAGCCTGAAGTCAAGCCAGCTAGCCTTCGAACTGCATTTGCTATGCAAGTGCAAAGTAGATCAATGCTGCTTCAGTCTATCTCTGGGTTTTGTTTATGAACTGAACAAACCGATTTACAAGCTCTCTAATTGCCCTTGTGGTGGCTCTAGTAACCTCCTTAGATCTACCCCTGTGATTTATTTACTGATTACCACTTGCTCGGCCAAAATCCCTGAACTGTGCTGCAAACTGTGATCAAGAACTGGATCAAAAGTCTCACACTGTACCATCGCACCCTCCCTTCAAGGATATCAGTATGCATCACACTTCCCGTGTGCTGTAGGTGGGATGCATACTAGAATCCCTGTGTAACAGGTGCACTGATCAGAAGGGCTAATTTTGCCTTCAAACTTTGGTTTTTTCACTCTTTTCAGCTCTATTAAGGAATTTTGCTGTCTGTAGTCAGTATACCTCTGTTGGAATCCCCCTTCCTTGCCATTATTCTGCCTCCATTTTGCAAAGAAATGTAAATGTTTTATGTATTGTGAGCCATTTTCAGTTCTCTTTTACAAAGAAGTAGTGTAATTGAACTGTCGTTTCTTGATCTGGAAGTGTCACAAGTGTCGTTTTCAGTCATAGAAGAGAATTCGATTGTTCTTGATAGTTGATTACACTGTTACTCTTGTATTTGATTTGAATTAATAGTTTTTCAAGTGTCGAAAGCAAGTTTTCAATTCCAAATCACAAAGTGTCATCATTGTCTTCATTTTGTCTTGAAAAGAAACTTGTTAGTAATGTCGCTTTGAAAAATAATTCAGAGTTGCGCTTCGCTTTCTTTTTATCATTCACACATTAAGAAGGCTGAAAACAAATACATGCATGTGCGTTTGCATTCAGACTATTTGTTGGTTTGATTTAGGACGGTGCATATAGTGTGTGCTCTCTACTCTATGTTGAAAGAATATCGTCTCTCTTTCCTTAGTAGCTAGGATTTTCATTGCAAAAAGAAGTTTAAACGATTTTTTATCATCTTAGATTGCATTTTAGGAATTGTATATCTACATCACGCGGTGAACCTGAAAGGAAAATTTCTTAAGCAAGATCAACTGTAAAATAAATTTAATGAATCTCAAAACGCTTTGGAACCTAACACACAACATTTAGAAGTCTAGGCTAGAGATATATTCTGGCATCGTAAAGCCTCGTAACTGTTGTTTTCATTGCTGGTTGGGCGATTCCTCCACTTTGAGACGATAAGTGCCAGTACGGACTTGTGCTCCCACATACTGTCGAGTATATATTGGGAGACAACAATAGGCTTTATCCTTTATCCATAGGAAGCCATGTCTACCGCCCTATCGACCGCAATGCACTGAACACAACATTCGGGAAGATTGACTGTCGTACCGTAAAACATATTCTGTAGTTTTGCGATTGGTTTGGTAATCCCTTTGTCTAGATTTCCAGAGTAGTCTCTTTCGTTCCTTTTCAGACTCCTTAAAGGAAAAGGTCCATCTGAGCACTTGCTACTTCAAGCTCATTAAAAATCGAAGGCGACTAGAGTCATCTTTTGTTTTTTCTTGACTCTTAAAAATTGAAAAAACAAGTTGTGTCAAAGCGTCTAAAATTCATTTAATTCGGAAACATATTTCCCTTTGATTTTTAGTTGATCGAGTAATCCGCAATCGTGGAAGAAAGTCAATTGAAACCCCGTCATTCACAGAGACTTACGAGTCAACCGTCTTTGTCTCTAGAATAAAAATTGTTATGGACAAAGCGAACTCATTTAACTGGTTCCAAATCCCCTGGTAAAGTTAGAACAAGTGTTCCAACACCATCAGAGACTCCGGTTACTCCAAACATTTCTGGTATCCCTGCCTTTACAGAAGAAGTTCCGCAGCCACCAAAGGATAGTAGAGTTGATCCTAGCGTGAAGGTAAACACTTGAATTACTGAACCAACTCCATCTACAGCTGATTCAGAAGGTGTTATTCCCCAAACATCGGTCGTTGCAAATTCTATACCTTCTTCATCACCAGAAATATTTTACGGACCTGACGATCTACCTCTTCCACCTGGTCTGATTGCTATAGAAGAGATTGTGGAGGATCCTCCATCTAGTACTCCATCGCAATTTGGAGTCGGGATCACCCTATATCCTTCTTCATCAGAAATTAGTCTACCATTATCGAAAGCTCCTGTAGAATCGCTAGGAAATCTTTTGGATAGACTAGAAATGTCTGAACAACCATCAACATCTAGGACTGTGTCATCCGACACAGCAACGGCAGAACTTCCTACTGTCACTCCAACAATGTTTTCCGGCATACCATCTATCCCAACTAGCTCTCAATTGCTAGATGGGGCCCACTCAGGGGCTATTTCGACAGTATGGTCCATTCCTGTTTGTTCATCCGGAATAATATCTGTGAACTCTTACGTTGAGTCTCAGCAGATTGACCCTTCACGGTGTCAATTTGGGTAGTCCGGTCCTCAAGGACAAACAATTCCTTTGAGTACCGGATTATCGCCGTATGGGGGGCAATATACCCTTTCATTGTCTCCTCTGGGAGGACAACCATACGAGAGTTCACAACAAAATTCAGGTTATGCTAGAATTAAATCTAGCGGTTGGGTGCCAATACTACCTCAACAACCAAGAGTTGTATACTCGATGCAACAATGTTTACCTATGTCTAGTATACCAACTACGCCAGCTATTGTGACGGTGTCGCAAGTACAAGCGTTTCCTGTTGTATGCCAACCTCAGGCTTCTCAGGTTGTAATGCAACAACCTATTGTCCCTGCGACTCAACCACAATCACCAACTAGTGGAATGACACAGGCCCAAATGGGTACAATTACCCCTCATCTTGGTCAAACAGCCAGTATTGGACAATAGCACATGGCTTCACAACCATGGCTGGTGCAATATCAACAACCGCAATTCCAACAAGTTTACCAAGGATCTGAGCAACAAATCTTTGCAAATAATGGGCAGCCGTATATTCAAAATGGTCAAAATCAACCATTCTACAATGGTTATGCCCATCAACCTTACCAAAGTTACCAGCATCAAATGCATTATGCTGGTATGCAAAGACCAACTGCTCAGGCAATTCCATCTTATCCTGGGTATGCTTCGCCAAACCTGAATCAACAGTTACCCTTCGTGGCAACTTTAGAGTTACTGGATCTAAATCGGCTAACGAACGATCCAATCGCTTACGCCCCTTGGTGGCAAGCAATTCGGCATAAACTTCTGTCAGATATTCCTAAATTTAATGGAAATCCAGGTGAAGAACTGAATCATGTGATGACCTTTCATCTATGGTGTTCATCAAATACCCTAAACGATGATTCGATTAGGCTTCTCCTTTTTCAGAGAACATTAACTAGTCCGGTAGCAAAATGGTATATCGAATTACCTAGAGCTTCGTTTGATAACTTCAGTACCCTAGCCACGACCTTTTTAACCCATTTTCAGTTACCCATAAGGTATGAAACGGGAACAAAACTCCTTACCAATTTCAAACAAACGACGGCCACTCACATATCCGATCATATTCATGAGTGGCGATGTTGTCGTAGAATGGTAAAAATGTATGTTCCTGATAAGATTTTAGCTGAATGGTTTATTAAGTCATTATTACCTTCCATTACAGAAGATGTGGCAAAAGGAGGAGTCATCACCGAAGAGAAAGTTATTGCTCGTGTGCAATATTTAGACTTGATTTATACTCAGTCTGGCATGCTCTACGATAAAATCCCTGACGCTCCCAGACCGGAATTTTCTGTTCCTCCTCCTCCTAAATCAAACAATGACTCTCATGCCGGTGATGGTGTGATTGGTACGACAGACACGAAATCAACAAAGGCTACATCTAAAAAGGCCCGTAAGATTTCTGGTCAAAATGCAAAAGAAGAACTTCTCGCCTCGGAAGTAAATGCCGTCTCAACTGATAAAGGCAAAGAAACCAAGCAACCAGGAGGCAAGAAGAAAAACAAAGGGAAGAAGAAGAAACAGGAGGAATCATCACTTGAAAAATCTTCTGCAAACCCTTCTGGAGATAAGAAACCAAATCGTCCATGTCTTATATGTGATGAGGATCATTGGACAAGAGAGTGTCCATATAAAGCTGAGCTTAGAAAATTCTTCAAGAATTCAAAAACCTCAGCAGTATTGACTGATCCGTTTCCAAATCCAGGAACAAATCTGGTTGCTAGTGACAATGCTTCCCTGTCCCAAGTGCTAATGTTGTCAGTTTCGAAACAGAAAAATGATGCTTTGATAACGACAAGGAATAAAGATTACGGGAATCCACAGTTGTCGAACAACAAGGATAAATATCAACCTAGTAGTTCAACAACAACTTCGATAGAAGTTGCGCCGCCCATCATTCCAGAGCTAACAATCAAACCGCCAAAGGGAGTAGTACACAAGTCGACATTTAATCCTCATGCCCAATTGCCATCCGCTATGTCGACACTTGAGGTACTCCAAAATTGCCCCTCCCAAAAGCAGGCTTTATTATCATCAATAGGTGGGATAGACCCAAAGGATTCTAATCTTGTGTCCTTTAATCACAAAGGATATGATCCTCAGTTGCCAGCTCAACTAGCTTTCCTCATTCAAGTGAAAGCCCTCAACAAAACTGTTCATCGAACAATTATTGATGAGGGGGAATCTACATGTATTATGTCGATGAGTTGGTGGAAAACTTTAGGATCTCCAACCTTGTCGCAATCTTCGACGACATTAAAAGCATTTGATGGACGAACATATACCCTGTATGGGATTTTAAGTAACTTGCAAGTTGAACTGGGGTGAAAAACAGTAGAAATAGATGTCGAAGTAATCGATGAAAACCTCGATTACAACATCCTACTAGGAAGACCCTGGATATATTCTATGGCTGCCGTTGTGTCGACCTACTTTAGGAAGATTGCATTTCCTTTTCAAGGAGGAATTACAATCGTCGACCAATAAACATTTCTCCCCAATAGTTCCCAAGTTACGGGAAGCATTCTGATGATCCATGGAAGCCCCCATTCGCTTCAAAATATCGAAGTAGGCCTACTAAAAGACCCTATACTAATGGGGACTTTTGCCCTCCTGCCTCCAATAAATCTGGTGGAAGTGGTGACGATAGGAACCTACAATATGATATCTTCTATTCAAAAGATCTCAGAAAACGATATTAACATGGATCATCTGTAGGTATTGCCTCCAAGCCTAATAGAAATATTGTAGCAATCAATGTTTTTGGCATGGGAGGCAGACCCAAATCAACGCTCATCAAGTGTTTGGATAGATAGGTCTAAGGAATATGACACCCCTTTAGATCCTTGGTCGCAAGTGCATTACACCGACGAAGGAATTGTTCAGTCAATGATAACTGATTGGGCGCCATGGGAAGACTACCACCATCGTTCCCATCTTCTAGATTGTCAAGAAGATACTCCTGATGACCTTCATCATCCTTTAGTTTTTTATTTCCTATCAAATACTGTAAACACAGTGGATTCCGAGCAGAACTTGTCCAATATTTAAGAGACTATCGCCATAAATATCTCGACCAAAACAGATGTTGTAGAGAATACTTATGTTGGCAAATGTTGTTCTCCTCCAGAACTGGAAATATACAAAGCTCTTTTTCGCGAATTCAGAGATGTCTTTTCTTGGTCATATGTTGAAATGCCAAGCATTGACTCGAATATAGTTGAACACGAAATAAAGATGTATCCAGATGTCAAACCAATACGACAACGGCTACGGCAGGTGCACCCCAAGAAAGCCGCTATCATCAAGGAAAAAGTTGAAAAACTTCTCCATGCTGGTTTTATTTACCCGGTACCTCTAACCAATTGGGTATCGAACATTATTCCTGTAATGAAAAAACAAGGAACGATTAAAGTGTTCGTCGATTATAGGGATGTAAATCAAGCTTGTCCAAAAGACAACTATCCTACACCCTTTATTGACCAGATAATTGATGAATGCGCCGGATGTGAAATCTTTTCATTTATGGATGGATTCTCCGGGTATAATCAAATAAATATCTGCCCACAGGACCAGTCAAAGACTGCATTTATTTGTCCATGGGGCACATTCACGTACCGCAAGTTACCCTTTGGTTTAAAGAACACAGGGGAAACATTCTAGACAGCAATGATTTATGCCTTTCATGACATCAAAAACATCGTTCAACCATATCTTGACGATCTTCCGGCTCATTCATGAAAGCGGACCGATCATCCACAGCATTTGAGAGCAATATTTCTACGTTGCTGACACTACAAGATACGACTCAATCCACACAAATGTGTGTTCTATGTCAGTTCTGGTCGTTTACTTGGCTTTTTAGTCTCAAAGGATGGGATTTGTCTCGACCCATTTAAGGTTCAGGCAATCATAAATTTGCCTCCACCTTCAAATTTGCTTCATATTTAGAAACTCCAAGGGAAAGCAAACTTTCTGAGGAGGTTCATTCCAAATTACGCCGAACTTGCTAAAGGTTATACACATCTATTGAAAAAAGAAGTACCCTTCGTTTGGGATCAGGTCTCACAAGCTTCCTTTGATTCTTTAAAAGAATCCCTAATGAAAGCATCATTAATGTGTGCTCCTGATTATCAAAAAGACTTTAACCTGTATCTGGCTGTAGTGGATAAAACCATCGCAATGGTTTTAGTTCAAGAAGACAACGAAATCGAACATCCTATATATTATTTGAGTAGAAACTTAAACGATACAGAAAGCAAGTATTCCTATGTTGAAAAGCTGGCTCTCGTAGCTGTTCAAGCGATACAGGGATTTCGACACTATGTCCTCTTTCGAAAAACTACCATTTTGTCAGATTGCAACCCCATGACTTATATATTGTCGTGACAGTTGCTGGGGGGAAAATATTCAAAATGGATAGCAATTCTTCAAGAGTTCGATCTGGAATTTGTAAAATCCAAATCGAAGAAATCCCTAGTTTTCGCGGAATTACTATGCGATCTCCCATCATCATCCAATGATGAAACATCTGAAGAAACCATCGTGGATGAATCTTTGTTTCTCATATCTTCAAGCAATTCGTGGTATGGTGATATAATCATCTATCTCCAAACCCAAAAATATAGGTCTAATACCTCTCGCTCGGAACAAAAACGTATTCGATACCAATCAAAAGACTACATGATTGTGGGTGATACGATTTACCGTCGTGGTGTCGATACAGTTCTGAGGAGGTGCCTCATCCATGAGGAGGCCGAAAAAGTCCTGAATGATTGCCATTCAGGCGCGTGTGGGGGACATCAATCTAGTTACGCTACGATGCAAATTTTTTTACGAGCAGGATACTTTTGGCCAACAATGTTCAAAGATTGCATAACCATAGTCAGAAGTTTCCATGCATGTCAAGTTTCAATAGAAAAAATAGAAGACCACCCGCACCCCTGCAGCCAATAGTTGCGGTTGGGCCATTCGCCAAATGGGGCATAGATTTCATGAGATGTAACCCAACCTCGACCGGGGGGCATGGGTATATCATAGTCGCGATAGACTATTTTACCAAATGGGCCGAGGCGATGCCTACATTAAACAACACCGACGAAACGGCTGTCCTTTTCTTTTTCAATCATGTAGTCGCCAGATTCGGCATTCCACAGGCCATAGTCACAGATCATGGATCGCATTTTCACAATCACATGATGGTTGAATTGGCTGCCAAATTGGGATTGTCCCACGACAGCTCTACTCCATATTACCCGCAGGCCAATGGATAAGTCGAAGCAATCAACAAAGTCCTGAAGCGGATGCTGCAAAGGATGATTGGAGTCCACAAAAGGAGTTGGCACCTGATTCTGTACTTGGTCTTGTGGGCATACCGAACATCGGTGAGGAATGCAACTGGGTTTACACCCTTTCAACTGGTGTATGGCCTAGAAGCAATCTTACCAGTTCAGTGTGAAATCTCGTCCCTCAAACTCATAGTCGACCTTCTCCCTAGAACTTCAGAAGAGGAGGCTTGTTTCTTGGAACTAATCCAATTGGATGAAACCCATCGTGATGCCACTTTGGCTAACGAAGCCCATAAGAAACGAGTCAAGGCGCAATTCGATAAAAATGTCAAACCCCATGTCTTCTTAGAAGGTGACTTGGTCTTACTTTACAACCAGGAATACGATAAATTGGGAGCAGGTAAATTCAAGTCTTTGTGGATGGGCCCCTATATTGTTAAGCGTGTATTAGCAAAAGGAGCCTATGAGTTAATGGATTATGACGGGATTCCACTGGCGCAACCCCGTAAGGGGTTGTACCTTAAGCATTACTACGCATGATTCAGTGTAGTAACCCATATGCTTTTGTTACATTTTTTTTTCGCTAAGGGTAATTGTTTTGGTCAAGTAATCCACTTTTTACATTTGTCGCAGATGTCGAACCTATTGGAACCTTTTGTTGGATATGCCGACGGAGCAAGTCGTAGTTCGCAGAACCTATCTTCTGCGGCTTGGGCCATTTTTGATCCAAGCGGCGAGTTAGTAAGTTTCAGAGGAGTATGTATTGGTCGGTCAACAAATAACATCGTTGAATATAGCGCGTTGATAGAACTTCTCTCTGATTCCATCACACATGGCCTAAGTCAACTTGTCGTCAAGCTAGACTCACAGCTCGTCATCCTACAACTCACTGGTATCTACTCCGTCCGAAATCCAGCTATCTATCGCATGTTCCTAAGGGTCAAGATTTTGGAAAGGCAATTTGATTTTATTCAATATCAGCATATTTCCAAAAACTTAAACACATTAATGGACTCATTGGCAAATTATGGGTCAGATAGACATTTGCAACATTTATAAAAAGAAGTATTTCATCAATATTTGCATCAGGATCATGTAACTTAACCAAAATAAAACTCTGAAAATCAAAAATATATATCTAACTGTTTATGGTTTACATATAATGTTCTGTAACCAAGACAAAATTGGTCAGATGACCCAAAACTCAAAATGCTAGGGGGCACCCTAGTCTAATGATGCTGGTGATGACAAGTCACTGCCTATGCAATCATGCGTAAAAGCCTAGTCCATCGACTCGGCACGTTGGTAGTATGTCGCTGCAACCTCAGAGGTAGCTCGTCAGTCCTCACGTTCGGAATACCAAGAGTGAGGTCTTCGAGCTGATCCTGCAATGCTGAAAGATTCTCGACCACATCAAGGTCGCGAAGGATAGACCTTCCCACAGCCTCTCCTGCTGGAGCGGTAGCGGGCACTCTCAGGCGTACTACTGGCCGAGCTGGTCCAACATCTGCATGAGCACATGAGTTTTGATTAGTCCTGATAGAAGAAAGCATAAGAACATTATAAAGAGAAATGATAAACAGAGATATGGTCAAAGAATTTACCAATGACACCACACTGCTCGCCAGCCCGCAGTACCAAATCTGGGTCACCTCAGAAATCCATATCAGCATATGGATACTCGGAAAAAACCATCTCCTGACGGTTGAACCACTCAAAGAAAGTATCATAAAAGGAAACCTAGTACTAACCAGCATGTCTGGCCATAAGGTCGACCCATCTCTACATCCGTGGCTCAGTCGGTGGAGGTAAACTAAGTGAAACATATTGCGGTTGCATCAGCGAGATCTTTTCCAAGGTGAAAGTTGTCAAGATAGAACCATATCCAAAGTTCTTCAATCTTCCATTTTTCACCTTGGTCAGTTGTTCTTTCATCACAGAGAGTACTGCATCACACCAGTTGAACACCTTTGGTTCGAGGCATTCCAAGGTGTACTGCATATAAGACCTGTTGGCCACATGAAGAGCCACACTGCCAGCCAGTCTAGAAAAAGTGAATAGAATGGTCCTCAAGGACCTGTCAGTGACATCTTGGATACTTATCTTGCCGTCCTTACTCGCTGAGATCCCTCTCTGCAATACATGCAAATGTAATCTCTCACGGATTCACCTCCACGGGCTGAACCTGATAATGAGATAGGGGCACCCCACCTCGATAAGCCGGTCAAACAACAGATGTCCACGACAGTCAAGGGGATGGACTTGCCCCTAATCTGGAACACCTGGGTGGTAGGATCCCATGCATCGAGAAAATATTGCAACAAGTTGATTTGTTGCCTCATGCTAGAGATGCGGAAAAACTTGAACAGGCCATAGTTCCGCAGTGCATTTACCGTAATCAAATCATTTAAAGAAAGAATGTCCTCTTCTTCACGCTCACGTTCTTGCCATGTAACAGGCATTTTTCTCCAATGAATCTTTGAAACAAACAAGAGAAGAGTCAAGATCCTAATTTGGTGAAAAACAGGCAAACATTTCCATGAAAAACTGTGCATAAATTTCCCTCTTTGCGCCCATTGCGCCCCCAGTAGTGTTCTGGGTGGGATGCATGCTAACTGGCCAATGGCCAAGCCAGCATGCATCGCACCTTTCGAAATAGAAGAGGTGCGATGGAGCCAGGGCGAGTTTTTCAAACCCAAGATGCTCAGAAAAACCAGAAAAAATGCTCATAATTCAAAAAGGAAAGGATGAAACTGAAGAGCTCAGGTTTAGCTCCTACCTGGTCCAGACGGCGCTGAGAATCGTCCACAGAATCTCCCGGAATCAACTAGTGAAAATCAAGGGGGAAAGCACCTCCAAAGCTCCAACAAACCAAAGTTCAAATGAAATGGTAAAATGAGAGGTAAAAAACCACTTTTAAATTACTTTTCACGTAATTCAAGTAAAATATTAGTGTTTTGACTCATTTTTCAAGCATATATTATTCGTTTCTAACTAGTTTGATGAAGCAATTGAAGAAGCAGTACAACCTTTGAAGGAACAAAGTTGTCAATGGTAAAATCAAAGTAATCAATGACCATTATATCAAGCAGTTTTAACGTGGAATTCAAGCTCGTTAAAAAATAAACATAAGCAATGAGAAAATGTTCCCCCAAAGTTTAAGCTCATTAAAAAATGAACCAATTTCTGGCAAATAACCATCGTGAATGCATTATCGTCAACCTTTGAAGCCTTGGTTGTGTTCTCGTCATCACCTCCACTCTGTATTGGGCGATCATTGGCCGATCATTCATCTCCATTTGATTGTTTACCCTTTTTGAGGAACCGCTGCGAAGAGTGATCCTGTTAGCCATCCTTGTGACACTGCCGTGATTGGAAAATTCCAAACCTTACTTGGAATTAGCTGCTACCCAAATTTATCACTCGTTCCTCGAAAAACGAATCTCCTTTAAGATCTTTTCATCTAACTCGTAAAATATGAAAATATTGCCGAGCAATTGGCCTCTCCAGCTCGTTAAAGTGACCGGAAGTGCTATCCCTCCTTTAGATTTTAATCTTTTTGGACCTGAGGGATTATTACACAAAAATATCGAGCGCTTGTTTTGTTCAGCTCGTTAAAATTACCGAAAATTCATCCCTTCTGTATTATTTTATACTTTTTCGGACTTAAGGGATTATATGACGAAAAAGGATTGTCGGAGTTTTCTTTACGTCCCTTTTCAGACTCTCTAAAATTGAAAAGGACCAAGTTATCTTTGTTGTTAAACTCGTTAAAACCAAATAGCGACAAACCTGTCCATACAGATAAGAGCGAGTTTCACTTTTGCTAGGCTCGTTAAAACATAGCGATGGGTTTGCCTGAAGGGAAAATTATAGAACAAGCATATGTTATCCTCCTCAAGCTTGACAAAAATAAAGAGGTACTGGTCAACAATGACTGGGGAAAAATTCGGAAGAAAACTTGAAGAAACTTTATTGGTAGCAAGTCGCTCTTGAACATGACACTTTCACTCCGCATCCGAGTCGGGTTGGGTTGTTCCGTTCACTGGTCATATCACCATTGGTCCATGATACCATCCATATTTGGGTTTAACGCTACCAATCCATCATGTCAGTGTCGCCGATATGTTCAAGAGAAGTCGCTCAGAGAATTCACCCGTCTCATCCACTGCAATACATTTACGCTCCATTCTTTCATGACCGCCACCCTGAACCTTATGTCATCAGATCGTTTTCACCTCCATTAAAATCATTTGCTCCGTTCCGTGTCATTGATGTGGGATTCACTAAGGCCCTCCTATGACGGATCACTTCTTGTTGACATCAGCTCATTATTTAAGAAGTCGATCTAGGAACAACCCTTTCAGTACTTTGAAGCTTGCATGCCTCAATGGCAAGTTTCTCACTTCCGGTAATAGGTTTACATCAATGGCCTTCGACCGAAAGATTTTGCGTGGTGTTCGACACCAAGTACCTTATTCACACCACGTGAATTGTACTGTAGTACCTTGAGGGTCATCATCATTATTGGTGATTCCTCTCACGCCTGTTAATAGCTTACATCATTGGCTGGTAATAAGGCGATGTCTTTCCATGTTCGACTCCAGAACATCTCTCACATGGATCGACTTGTAATTTGAGTGAAGATCAAATGAGATTGAAGACCCCAGATCTAGTTTCATCCATCCGGGTTGCGATATATATTCAGGAAAATAAAGTCATCAAATGTACTTCATTACTGCACAGATAATCATCCAATCCAAGGGATGATGACTCTACCAGAATCATCTGTCTGCACTCAGAAGATTGTCTATCTTATGTACATGAAAATGAATTTATAAAGCTGAGCATGGGAATGCCCGCCTCAGCTAGATCATGAAAATATTATGAAGATAATGTATTGTATTGTATCTTATTACAAGTCGCCTTCCAGCTTGAAAAAACTTCGAATCCTCATGATAAAGAATTTCACCTGACATCAAAAGATTAACGACCTCATGCTTTAGGGGGCAACTGTTATAGAAATTTTTGGGCACTGCAACCCCAATCATAAATGTCCATAAACCAAGGGCTCCTAAGTCCCTAAAAGTGTTGTTCCAACCCCTAAAAGAACAAGGTCAACTGATTACAGCATCTCCCAGAAGTTCTCCATGAAAAACTACTCAGAACTAGTCAAAACTGGACCATCTCACCTGCTCCATGGTCAAAGTGCACTGCATCCCACCTAAATGCACATGGGAGGTGCGATGCATACTAAAAATCCCTTCTATGGGGTGCGATGGGCGAGAGTGGACAAATGGCAGGGTCAATCTGTGAGGTGGAGGATCATGGAATCTTCCAGAAACTTCTCCTGTGACACTTGCCTCTCTGCATTCGCCCAGGGATGAGTAAGAGATCATCAATCTCTAAGTGGAATCAAGAACTATCAGAGAGAGGACACTAATCAAATCTCAGAAGCTGACTCACCCCCCTTACAAACATCTATATATGGATCCCTCATCCTAGAGATCCAAAGGCTGTAATTTTGTATCTTGTAAGGAAGTGTTGCTGGTTTCTTGGTGTAATATCATAGTGTTGGGTGATCTAAGCTTTTCATGAGGTGAAGAAAGGCTTTCTTGCTGAGAGGATGACGCTAGGTCAGAACAATTGGTTGTAATCCTCTTTGCTATTCTTGATTATTAACAAATCTATTCGAGTTTTCCTCCACATTCTTTTATGATTGATGATATATGCATTTGTGTGGTCAATATATATCTGGTCCTATATTGTTTATTATAGCATATCTCTGTTCTTGGATAGTGTTATGCTACTTTGATTCTACATGTACTCTTTGAAGCAGGGTAAACGAGGAAGCAAGTGGCAAAGATCTATCAGAAGGGAGAGGAATCAAGCAAGGAACCAATCACAAGACAGAGGTTGGTCTCCTTCTTTCCCCTCTTATCTACCTCTCATCAAGGAAAACGAAAGTGGTTTTAGTTTGTTTGTTTCTAAGGTAGCTACCAACCTTAGTGGGACTAGCAGCTCTGCATAGACACTAGATTTCCCGATAATAATTACAGAACCCTCCCCCTTGGGGGACACAGTCCTTGGTGTTCAACCACACCTATACCTCAGCAAAACCATTGAAAATCAAAAATATTGCTCATATAACATTATAACATAACTTGATGCAGTATTTGCAATGATCATCCTGCTAAAAAGCAAACCAACATGAAAACATAACATCATAATGACATGTCGCCCATACTTCTTATTGGAGCTTTATAACTTATCACCTGGTGATATTTACATCCATATACATATGTAAATATACCAAAACATCATCAAAACATGTACCAAAACATATACCAAATCACCATACCAAAACTGCTTTTCCTCAACCGGCAAACAAAGATGGATACCTAGCCTACCTCTGATCCACCATCTCCCATGTAGCTTCATCGAGCTCAAAGTGCTTCGAATGCACTTTAAATTGCTCGATTTCTTGGCTGCAGAGCATCAACATCTTTTTCTATAATATACAGTGAGGCTTCGGTTGGAATTCTCCATCTGGTTCCACATAGAATACAAACCAGTCATTCACATGATCAACATCCTTAACATACTTTGTAAGAAATGACATATGGAAAACATCATGGACTTTCATTGTTGGAGGTAGTGCAAGTTGATAGGCTACTGACCCAATCCTCTCAGTGATATTGAAAGGTCGACAAAACCATGTTGCTAGCTTGGCACATGATCCAATCTGCAAGGAGCTCTTTTTCTATTTGATGCGTAAGTACACTTGCTCCCGAACCTAGAACTCCTTGAACACCCTATTTCGATTTGCATAGATGTTTTGCCTATGTCATGTTGCCTTTAGATTCTTCTTGATCACCTTCATTTCCTGTTCCATTTCTGCCAACATCTCTTGTCCAATAAGTACCTTTTTCACTGGATCTCTCTAGCTAATGGGAGTATTACAACTTTGTCCATACAATGACTCGAAATGACTCATCCTCAATGAATCCTAATAATAATTTTTGTAAGAGAAATCTACCAGTGAAAGGTACTCTTCCCACTTTTGTTGTTGATGCATCACATACATCCTCAACATGTCTTCCATAATCCTATTGTCCCTCTTTGTCTGTCCATCTGTCTGCAGATGATAAGTTGTACTGAAGGCCAACTTTGTGCCCAAATCTGCAAACAACTCCTTCCAAAACTTGGAAGTTAAATTTGCATCCCTATTTGAAACAATCTTCTTTGGAACACCATGCAATATGACCACATCCTTGATGAATACCTGTGCTACATCACTAGCCGAGAATGTAGACTTCTCTGAAATGAAATGTGAAACCTTTGTCAACATGTCCACAACAACCATGATGGAATCATTTTGTCTCACTGTCCTCGGCAACCCTGGAATGAATTCCATGGAAATGACCTCCCATTTCCATTATGGAATTGTAATCAGCTATATGAGTCCACGTGGATGCTTATACTCTACCTTCACATGCTAACTGTCAAAACACCTAGCCACAAACTCTACTACATATTTCTTAAGATTTGACTAGTAATAAAATTTATTCACGGCTGTCAATGTCTTTTGATAACCTGGTTGACCCAAATATGACATATATATCCTTCTTGAGATCAGTGCTATCTGGCATATATATCCTCTCTCTCAATCTGACCAATCCATTCATTATAAGACAATAATCCACATCCCATGCACCTGCACCTGCACTTGTACATGTACCTGTATTGTCACCTATACTAGCACCTGTACATGGGCCTGTACTACCACCTATGCATGTACTTGTACTACCACCCATACCTGTACCTATACTAGCACCTATACTTGTACCTATACTACTACTCATACATGTACCTAGACTACCACATGTACCTGTACATGTACTCTATTGTAACCTATGCACAATCTCCATATAACTGACATCCTACTGACCTACCTGCAAGATCCTATCCTATAAATCTATCCCATAGGAGATCATAGTTTCTAAGTGATTTACTTGTATTCACCTGCTAAGAGCATCTTCCACCCTATTCTCCTTTCCTTTGATGTACCGGATTTCAAAATCAAACTCACTGATCGTGGCCAACCATATAGCCTGCCTGGAGTTCAAATTTGTTCGGTAAAATGAATACCTCAACCCAATATGATCACTCAGTGTTACAAACCTCATGCCAAGATGCATGTATGATCGCTGCTAATTCAATATCATGTGTCGGATAGTTTTTCTCATGCTCGTTTAGTTTTAGTGACTCATAGTATACCACCTGTCCATCATGCATAAGGACCCCACCAAGTCCTCTCTTACAAGCATTTGTGCATACTACAAACTGTTTGTTCGGATCGGAAATCTGTAGCCCTAGTGCATATGTCAACAACTGCTTAAACTACTCAAAACTAGCCTCACACTCCTCTGTCCATTCAAATTCTTACCTTTCCTCTGCAATGATGTAACAGGATAAGCAATCTTTGAGAACTTCCCGATGAACCTCCCGTAATAGCATGCCAACCCCATGGAAAATCTCACCTCATCCACATTCTTAGGAGCTACCTACTCCATGATGGCCCTTATCTTCTCTGGATCTCCTTTAATGCCCTCCTTGGAGACAACATGTCCCAAGTATTGTACCTCAGTCTGAAAGAAACTACACTTGCTAAAATTAGCATACAACTGATGCTCTCTCAACAACCTCAACATTGTTGCTAAATGTTTGGCATGCTCTTCCTCATTTTTAGAATATACCAATATGTCATCAATGAAAACAATAACAAATTTATCCAAATACGGATGCAACACACTATTCATCAAGCACATAAATGCAGCTGGAGCCTTAATCAAACCAAATGGAACTACAACAAACTCATAATTCCCATACCTAGTCTAGAAAGTTGTCTTGTAGATGTCCTCCTCTTTGATGCGTACCTGATGGTATCCAAATCTCAAGTCAATCTTAGAGAAAGATGATGCTCCCTTCAGTTGATCAAACAAATCATCCATCCTCGATAATGCGTACCTGTACTTGATGGTCACTTTGTTAAACTGCCTGTAGTCAATGCATAATATGAGAGTTCCATATTTATTATTCACAAACAATACCAATGCAACCCAAGATGATACGCTTGGCCTAATGTATCCCTTGTCCAACATTTCCTTCAACTGCAATTTCAACTCAACCAAATCAGGTGTACTCATCCTCTAAGGTGCTTTTGATGTTGCAAATTCCCCTGGCACTAACTCAATAGAAAACTATACCTCCCTATGTAGTGGAAACTCTGTAATGTTCTCAGGAAATATATCCTGAAACTACTGTAGAACTGGGTAATTGCTCAACACATTCGCATCCTAAACTTCCTTACCCTTTTCACTAGAAATGTGCACTACAAATAAGATACACCCTTTCCTGCGACTATGATTTGCTTGCATAGCTGTCACCATCCTAACTAATTTGGATTTCTTCTTTCCCTGTAAGGCTCTTGGTTCTCCTTTGTCATCAACACACTCAATGGCTTTGTCATAACAGTTTACCTTAGTTCTATGAAGATACAACCAATCCATGCCCAACAAAAAATTGTATGATCCCAACAGTAATACATTTATATGTGTTGCATTAGGCATACCATTCAAATCAAATGCACAACCTCTTACCCAATGATGAACTCTCTTATTTGTACTTGTAGCCAACTACACTAACCAAGTAACTACATGAAATTCCTTACTCAAACCACACTTATCACCAAGTCAGGACAAAGATATCTATCTATAATTAAATCTAAGGTCAATCAAAATAGAAATAAATTTATCACAAAGCTTACCATCCATCTCAATGATACATGCTTGATGGTCTGCCTGTTTGTTATCTAATGTTGCATAGATACAAGGAACGCTCTGACCAACATCCCCAATAGTCTATGCCTCCTGTGCACTATATATCTGAGGCGTACCACCCAAATTAAGTGGAAAATCTCTCTTAAGGTGCTCCTTACCACATGTCCAACACTCCAACCGACTAGTACCATCACCTCTATGTTGTTGTTGTGACCCATGTCCCTATCTAGTTGTATTAACCTCTTTTGTGGTGCCACATTTTATTTCTCATTTGCATGTTGAGGCCTTGTCCTCTTAGGCTACCAATTACATTTACCTTTGTCTTTTCCCTTCCATCCCCACTGAGATTCATTCTTACGCTTTGATTATTCTTAGAAATTCTTCAATTTCCCAATAACTTCCTCAATGTATCGATGCTAATCATACTCAATCCAATCTCTAAATGCTAATGGAAATCCATTGACAAATCATTGAACTTTAGCCTTCTAATCTTTAAGATATGGTACATACCTCAATATCTCCATAAACTTGGTCATGTACTCTTCATCTGTCATTGACCCCAACTTTAGCTCATAGAATTCTTTAGCCTTGCTATCGTAGTACCTTTTTGACAAGTATATCTTCCTGAAAAGGCTCTTGAACTCATGCCAAATCAAGTCATTTTCCCTGATGTCTCTGACCTGCTTCACATCTTCCCACCAAATGTCTGCTTTACCTTTCAAGATGAAGATTACTACTCTGACCTTCATGTTATCTCTGTAATTATGCAACTGAAAGAATTTTTTCATCCCAAGTATCCAAACGTCTGCATCCTCCAACTTCTTCACATCTCCATCAAAAGTAGGTGGCTTTGCTTTCTTAAACTCATCTGGAAAGTATCCCCTATCTCTCCTCCTGTAAGGATGATAATGACGACGATCATGATGCATCAGAACCAAAACTAGAATAATACTTATGTCACCTCTCCTATTTGAAGTATCCAACAACCTGTCATTTCTAATAGTGTCATCTTTATCTGAAATGTGACCACCATGAGACCTACTTCCATATTCCCCATTATTTCTATTCTCATGTCCATGGTTGATCAAAATTGGCCCTTATCATTTCAATTCTAGCAAAATCTGAAGAAGTATAGCATTAACCTGTGCTTGTTTCTCTTGTTCCTGTATGATCCTGTCATTGTCTGCCTTACAACTCCTTATTTCTTCCTTCAATCTTCTCAATGTGTCTGCCAAATTAGAAGAGTGACCAACACCACGCTGCTCATTTGATTCATAGGGAGAGTCTTTGTAGTCTACCATCTTGCTAACCATTTTATCTGTTTCCTGCAAGGCATATTATTTTAGCTAAGCCAAATCACAATAAACCAACATACCTTAGTATAGCGCAGGGAGGATACCTTATCTGCAATATCAACAAATCAATGTAATACATGTATAACATAATCATAATAGCATATTGACATATAACAAGTGCGTGCATCAACACATAAGCATCATTCTAGCTAGAGTCCAGTCATAATGCAAGACCGTATCAACAATGCATGTTATGACCTGATGCATGAAAACAACCATTACTCAATTGTAAACGTGGCAACATACAACCATCAACATGCATAAGAAATTCATAATCAACCACACATATGCATAAATGCATGTAATCGAGCATAAGCGAACAATATTTGTAACCAAACCTACAAGAATGATACATACAAGAATGCAACCAAACATACAAAAATGTAACTAAGCATACAATAAAGATACATGTAAGCGACATATAACGATATGTAACCAATCATACACTCATGATGATGCACTCCATAATAGAAACATCAAATTCCACATGGCGACATCACTACAACCATGATCAACACCATGCAAATGCAACAAGAAAATGGAATACAAGTGTAAGAAGCACACATGCAACTGACATGCATGCATGACCAACACACAACCCATCTAGTCTGAGGGGTGAACCATGCTCTGATACCACTCTGTAACACCCTCCTCCCACATCTACCCAAGTAACCGACCAACTGGGGTAAACATACGATGAGAGGCTACTATGATTCGATTCAACCTCCTATGTGACCTTAAGGAAATGGAATTAGAGGAAACAGAACATACAAACCTTCCACATTAGCTAGAGGACCCATAAGAACCATGTCAACACTTCAGGCAGCTTGCCGCTAGGTCCCATTGAAACTTCTGATCACTTGCTCTATGGACACTCTCATGATATGGGCATGCCAGTGTCCAGGGACCTCTGGATGCTCTCACAGGCTTGCAAGCCAGCATCCATGGACTCTTTTGTCCAGTTCTGTGTCAGCATCACTGGGATTTGAGCCACCTTTTCTAGCCCAAAGCCCAAGTCACTACCCAGAATGGAATTATATCTTAAGAGCAGTAAAATAACAAGGAAACAATGATGCGAAATAAAATACTTGAACAAGTCCTTAACCAAACCCTACTATCCATGACAAGAATTTTGTCAAACATATCAGCAGGATGTAATCTATAGGTGTAAACAACAGAATTAAGCATAGAGATCTCATACTTATCTGAGAATCACTAAGAACAATTGTTCCCTCATGTCATTTGCTGCATTATCATCTACTAGGTCATGGACACATTGTCCATTCATTTACAAGTAAAAATATGATAAGATCCATACATGGCCACTTTCATAAAACATATATATAACTAGCATAATAGCAGTAGAAATATCAATGAAATCACTACCATATGATCCAGATATATAATTCAGTATAATACTCATAGAAATACAAGGAAAAATAACATTTCACTAATGATGCAAAATCCAAACTCGGGATGGGACTTCCATGTTCCACCTGACCATAGAATGGTTGAGCCAAATCTCTCTTCATTCATTCACCCCCGTTCCATATTCCAAGCATGAATGTCAGACTCAAACCAAAGAACCAACCAAGGCATACCGCGGCTAAACCACCTCACCCTCATCAATAGAAATCAAGCTTTACTGTAATCCATCTCGGATCACTAGGCCAACATAATAAACATATCATAATAGGCTTTACTATGATCTCTACCTGATCACTAGGCCAAACAACCATGGCTGCCATCAGATTTCTCCACCTACAACGTGAGGAATTTTCTTTTCTCCTTGTCTCTCAGGCTTTACCACAATCCAAACCCTGATCTCTAGGCCCTAAATCAAGACCCAATCTCCAGGCTTTATCGCATATCCCAAACCTGGGATTACTAGGCCCAATGGAGAGAAAACCACCTCTTGGCTTTACAGTATATCCCATCTTTCACTGGCAAGGATTCTTAGGCCCACCCAGGAAACACAATCCTAGCTCTACTGCAACCCATAGTCTGGCTTAAGGGTCACTAGGCCAGTGGCTTTACCGTGATCCATAGTCTGGTTCAGGGATCACTAGGCCATGTGCTTTATCATTCAGACATCCACCTCACTCAGCTTCGAATTCGTCTGGCAATCCAGCTCAACCAAAGCATGAGAACCCCATCACACCATGGCTATCTGCAAATGGCAAGGCTAGGCTGAAAAACACTGTTACACCTGGAAAAGCCCATGCCATAACAACAAAAGAACCACATGTAATTCCATGCATGCCAATCTAGCAAGGAAAATACACATGCAGATCGATACCTACAAAGAATATTATTGTAGTTGCTTGATCCTGTCTTTCCCTGCTTGTTCTTTGCGTCATCTTGCCTTCTTTTCCCTTCTTGCCCCAATGCCAAAGTGCTCCAAGAAAACTCTAAGTGTCCAAGGGTGAGAGAGAGATATAGAATAATGATAGAACTCCAAAATTGAACTGAAAAAAGGTCACCAACTGATCCTCAGAAGCCTTTTTATTAACGAGGCCTCTATTTTCTTCATTTTCCATTATTTTCCTTCATTTTCCTCCTCACATCCAACTTGTGTGTTAGAGAATTATATATTACAGAGTAATAGAACACATAAAATGTTGCAGAAATATAAACACATAAAATGCATAAAACAAGAGAGACACAGATATACATGGTTCACCCAGTTCGAGCTACGTCCATGGAGAAACAGCCAGTCCTTCTTTTTATATTATCCAGCAAATTGAAGAGATACAACCTACAGAAGATTCATTGTAATTCCCTCTTCGCTCTCAATCAACTCTCTCTTCCTCTCTCAGAATACAGATATGCATTGACGCAATACAATTCCCTCATATATAGCAAGGGGTTGCCTTCCAAGGCAAAAAACCCTAAATTAAACATAACTTCTACTGTCAGATCTTCACCTGATGAACGGCTCAGATTGACTATGAAATTACAACATTTGACAATGCAATTTTACATCTATTCTTAGCTTTGGGGGCGCTACCCCCAATCCCCTCGCCAGGGGGGGGGGGGCTCCTAAAGGTCGCAGCCACCCCCCCTGGACCCCACGTGCAACGAATATTTTACGAGCGGCATTGTCACCCCATTATGAACCAGGGTCTAATGTGGCGATACCTTTGAATACAGAAGATAATCAGGCTCCACACCCAACACTGTGACCATTCACCTCCCTTTTCTCCTAATTTCCATTATTTTCATAAATAAATGTGCCAAAAATGCCATTTTGCCTTTCCAAAGCCTTATCCATTGTGTTTGCCAATTTCCTTTAGCCATACTAAACTGATGAACACCCCCACTAGGATGTTTTGCCCAAATTATTCTTGGAATAAGTGTCCCATCAACCATGGTTATTATTTTTGCCTTTATTAACTTTTATTACATGGAATTTTCATGGTGGATGTTTCATTGAATATAGCGGGTTAGCCATTTACATTTAATTTCGATCTAAGGATTTAGTGGATTATGGATTATGAGTTTAATGGTTTAGTGGTTAATTAGGGTTGAATGAATCAAGGGGTTCATGATAGTGGATCGGTTTTACTTGTCAAATCTCTCTATGGGTCCCTTGTCCCATAAACAAAGGGGTATCATACACCATTGGGTACATCTTAAGTGAGCCTAATGGTTAAGAACATGTGCTTTCTCGTAAGAGGTCACATGCTTCCTTGTAAGATAAGAGGTCAAGGGGGTAGAGTCTGTACACCATCTTAAACTATGTACACCTTCTTAGACTTTAGACTTTATGAATTAGAGGGTTCATGATAGTGGATTGACTTTAGTGGGTTAGTGATTCATGTTTAATTTAAATTTATGTCGTTAATGGATTAGGGATTATAATTTTAATAACTTAATGATTAAATAGGGTGAATGAATTAGAGGGTTTATGATAGTGGGTTGGCTTTAGTGGATCGATGTGAATTAAGGGAATTCATGATAGTGAATTGACTTTAATGGATTAGGGATTCACTTTTAATTGATATTTAGGGAGTTAGTGTGAGTTTAATAACTTAATGATTAAATAAGATGAGTGAATTAATAATTAGGTGTTAGTGGGTAAAGACCATTGAAATAACAAACTAACAAAAGTGAATATAGACACTTACAAAACATAAATTTATAGATGTCTATATTCACTTTTGTTAGTTCGTTATTTCAATGGTCTCTAACCCACTAACACCTAATTATTAATTCACTCATCTTATTTAATCATTAAGTTATTAAACTCACACTAACTCCCTAACTCTCAATTATTAAAATATTTTTATATTGTGAATATTAAAATCTATTATTATTATTATTATTTTTAAATGTTATTGAAAAATTTACACATTTCCTCATATAAAAAGAAATTATAACAAGAAATATATATCTATATATATATATATATATATATATATATATATATTAAATGTTATATGTTAGTATTATTTATAACATTAAAACAAAAAAATTACAAATTTAACTAAATTGTAAAAAATTGAAAATTAATTAATTAATTAAAATATTTTTAATTAATATCCATCATCTAATAAATGTTTATAATTAAAATATTTTTAATTAAAATCAACCCTAGAGTATAGATAAATGTCCCTCTTTTAATACTTATCATTGGAAATAATCAATTATAAAAACCATACATGAGGATGTGAATACATACCCTATTTTGTCCAAAACTTTTAGAACAATCAAACAAGTTGATCCTCTCATCATTTGAGATCCAGATTGGTTATGACGCATGCACTTTTCGAACAACAACTCTCTTTGGGAGTTTTGAGGGATGACCAACTAAACATGTAAATTTTACTTTCCATATACAAAGATGTAAAAGTTTGAAAAGATGGGTTTTAGATAATAATTTTTTCATTCCATACAAAGATGTAAGAGTTTGAAAAGCTACATTTTAAAAAACGCATTTTCCTCTATGTAGTAAGATGTGAGAGTTTGAAAAGTTTTTTCTTAAATATAAATTGTTCACTCTGCAGGAAGCATGTAAAAATTAATAGTGGTTTGTTGGGCTTAATTGGAAGCATTAGATAGAAGGGCCAACAAAGGAAGCTCTCACATTCAAGTATTATAGATTTAATAAAACAATTTTTTTACACTTCATAATCTCAAAAAATAAATTCATTTCTCTAATAAATTTTCAAAAATCATTAAAAGGAAAAATTACAGACAAAAAATAATTGTATTAAGCACAACACAAATGGAAGATATATCGTGTCTATTAATGTTCATCAATACAAACATCAAAAAATAAAAATAAAATTAGCTAAAAAATGGAACAACTAGACATTGATGAATGCATAATGATGGCCATTAAACATGATTATGTATTAATACGAGAACGACTTAGTACATGTGATGCTGAAAAGAAATGGTTAAACTTTGCAATCCACAATAAATATCGTCACTAAGCGTATATCAACGAAACAAGTAAGAACTATTATTGAACTTGTTTAAACTTTCAAACAGGCTTTCATGATTTACCTATCTAACAAAAGTTACGGGTTAATCGAGGAGTGGAACTTGGACAAGTTAGATAAAATATTTTGATAAAGATATAAGTGAATAGAAAATATTGTGAGGTTATATAGGGTAGTGGAAGGATTGTGATTGATTTTGTGTTCATGTGTACAAGAATTTGTTTCGCAAAAGAAAAGAAAAGATATATTTCCCAAAAGAAAAGAAAGGAATTATCGGGTTTAAAGACAATGTTATGTAGAAATAGGGGAAGTGGGGAAAGAGGGGATGTCTAAATTGCCTCCCAACACATGAGCCATTTGACTAATTGATGGCCTCACATTTCATCATCTTGTGTGCACCATCCTCCCACGATGGAAACCTTCTTCACCTACTTTTCCTCTGCATTATCCATTAATTTATTTTTAGGTAGATCCATTGTGTTTCCATTGTTAACGTATGTTTCATCCCACTTGGGAAAACACCTCACCAAATTTTGATATTTCATTTATGTTTCTATGCCCTGCAATTATTTTGAACAGTGTCATGCCAAAGTTGTAGACATCGTCTTTGGAAATAATGGGTTGGCCAGGGACCCACTCTAGAGACAAGTACCATTTAGTTCCTCTCATGGTCACCAAAAATTTACTATACCCAGCCACAAAGCTTGGCCTTACCAAAATTAACCGGCTTGGGGAAGAACCACTCCTGCTATTAGCTCTCAAACTAGGTATAGACAATGATGAAATTCAAATTTCAATTCAATTTTTGAGCTTGCCTCCATTTCAAATTAATGGATCCATGATATGGTAGATACATGTAGGATGATATATGGCAGATAGAAGTTAGACAATGGGATTAAAAAATAGTGGATAACGGAGGTTTGGGTATAGTCATAGGAGGAGGCGGGGATTGCCAGTGAAAGTCATAGGAGGAGATGGGAGAGGTTTGACCATGGTTGTTGGCAAGAAGGGTGCAAACGTAGAGGTTAGAGACAAAGATGGGAGAAGTGGTCTAGGAATAAACACAAACATCGAGGTGGCCACCACTGATAATTTATGGGCGAAATTGACATCTGGATAGACTAATCCTATATGAAATATACTATATGATTATATACAAAGAAGTTAGAAATGACACTCTTAATGTGGATATCATGTTATCCTTATAATTCTAATAATTTAACATAAATTTGTAGATGTATATTACGTTGGGTTGGTTTTGAGTGATTCAAGTTGCGTTGGATTAATATCAATGAGCTCTTCTATTTGGCACTGGTTTCAATAAGTTATGGGCACTTTCATTTTTTAGCCTAAAATTGCACCTTATCACACCTCCCCAGTTGGAACTTTTAGACTCCAAAAGTTTACTTCCCTAGTTCATATAAAGAGGCTACAACTCAAAAATACCCAAAAACTCAATCTGAATTGCAAAATTTTCAATTGACAATATTGGCCTTGTCTACAAGCATAGTCATCTTATATAATCTTGAAAACAAAGATTTGATTCACACAAGTTTCATCTTGAATACTTTTATCAATGAACATGTGATAATTTGTAGACAAACATGAACAAAAAACCTTGTACATTCACTAAAAAGTCATTGAACATGTGAACTTATAAAAAGCCAATATATACGCCAATGAAAACATTTACTTGTTGAACATAGTGACAATGATGTTCACTTTACAAAAGTACCTAAATAGGTAATGAAAATAAGTATTTACAAAAAATTTATAAAACATCTTTAGAACAAATCTACCAAAATCTTGCCTCTCCTAGGCTTTTGGTTTCTCTTCTTGCACCATCTTGTTTCGAAGGTCGCTTACGATTGTGGAGAGTGCTCTTTGCCACCTTTTTCATTATGCAACATAATTTCCTGACCTTTCCTTGAACGAATCTCTAGGTGAAACTTCCAACATTGTTTAGTGCCATGTCCATGCACTTTGCAATGAGTACAAAAGAACTTCTTCTTGTTTGCAAACATAGAAGTTCTCTCACACAAAAGAAAGTCGTTATGTTTGATGCCTAGAATTTCACTCATTCTTTTAAGCATTACTATTCATTTCTTGTACACAACTACGCAATGGTCAAAAGCACCAAAAAATATACAAGGGTACTAATTCCACAATTATTCAAAATTTCCATGCATTGGAAAACATGCTTGAGAGTTTTACTTATCTTTAGAGTTGCAACTTCGACGGTTGTCACAAGGTGGTGACATCTCATGCTCAAATGTTTGATGTATCTTAAGCCTTTTGGAGCATTCTCTAAACTCCCTTCGGCTATATCCCAATCCCAAGTACTTTGGTCTTTCCTCAACCATAATTAGATTGGTAATGCCTTGACTATTGTTTCCAAAACCTCCACCTTCATATCCCATAGTAGAAAGAAACCTCGTACCTATACCCTTGGTATGTTGCCCAAATGTTGCAAATGAGTTATTATGCTAATAAATGGAAGAAGTAATACTTGAGATACTAATTACCTCTTTAAACATGTCATGCATTCTTCTTGATTTTGATGATGACGATGATGGCCAACTTGTAGATGAATCTATCCATCCACTCTTGTCCACTACCATAGGATGTGCTTCTTGGAGATGCTTGCAAAACTCACATGCATCATCTTCTACATATGGTCCAAAACCACTATTTGAACCATGAGCACATATTGGCTTCATCTTAGAGGTCTCTTTTCTTGGTGCAGGAGTAGCACTTTCTACAACTTTCTCATCAAGCACTTTCTACAACACAAAGTGCATGTGCCTCTTCTCCTCTTTAGCTATCTCCAACATCCTTCTCAACTCTATATTCTCCATTCGAAGAGACAATTTTCGTTCCTCAAGTTCTTGGATACTCGTTTTGTTGCCCATCTTGCAAATTATTCAACCTGACTCTGATACCAAACTAATATGAAAGTAGAATAGGTGATTTCTGCCTCTCTTTCCTAAATCAAATGAAAAAAAACTATTAGGACTGTGTTGACACTTTGCAAGCATGAAAATGGGTCTTCATAAGCAACATGTTTGTTTAGAGTCCCTTCAAGAATGAATTAGTTCTCATGTGCGAGTTAATCATAATGAACATAACACATAATTCATGGGCTACATCTCTGAGTCTGTCATCATGATTAAACCACTCATATTTTAGTGTAAAATTGAAGTACATAAAGTATGTTGATGACCATGTGGCTATTTCCATTTTAAGGAAATGTTCTCCTTCAAAGAACTCTGACATAAAAGCAACATGACAATCTGCAATCACCATGTAAACTATAGCAATATAAGGAGTCTTATACAAAGACCATAGACCTCATCTAAAAATGAGCATACATGCAAAAGGAAGACCATAATCCAAGCTTCCCTCAACTTGAAATAGAGAGAAAAATGTCCAAGAGTTGAACCCTACAAGTATCAGTTGCTGCAAATGAATTCTAAAGGTGAAGAAACCCCTACAAGGTCTTCTTCATTCTCAACACCCTTATAAAATGCTACCGATCCTTGTTTGATCCATACACCCCTTATCCTCAAACTTGAAAAAAAGGCCATCTAGATGTGCTCAAAACATAAAACAAAGGTCACCAAGGATTCAAAACATCCAAAACCCCCACGTAGCTTATTTCTAAGCTCAAATTGGTGAAAAACTCAAAACGTTATGAGTTACAATTTTATCCATGAACTTGACTGTTAACCATCCTACAATTTCACCCTTCTAGCTAATTACCCTACAATTATGCTCTAAAAATCACTAAATGATCAAAAAATTCACCCTCCACAGGTGCAATTTGTTGGACCATTAATTCACCCTCTAATGCCTTAGGGCCAAAAAATGTGGACATATGGGCCATGGGGTCAAGGCTTTGGCTAACTACCTACCCTTCCTACCGGGCCCGTTTTCCTTCGGCATTGGGTCCATCAGGTGCATATGACATGGTACTAGGCCTTATTCTACGCTCCTTCACTAGTTAACGCAGCCACCAAACTTCGCGCACCTGGTTATATATGGAGGGTCATATGACCTAGGTCTTGCCTCCAACTTTCCGCCTTTAGTGGTATGTTGTGGCTTGTGACCTGGGGCTGGGGCTAAGACCGAGCCCCCAGTCCTCCACCTATGGTTGCGTGGGTGTGGGGTGACCGGGGGCCAGGGCTTAAACTCAGCCCCAACCCCAAAACACAAAACATATTGCATTTATATATAAATGTGCCACCAATGTCTAACACGAACCACCCTTGGCATGACTGTAAGGCATTGTGTTGCTAGTTTGGAGGTCATGAGTTTGAATCCCCTGGAGTCCCATTTGGCCAATATACAAAATTTTGACCAATACTCAGATTCCACGTGGCAGTCTCCCATTGGGTCACGTGGCACCCATTTAGAGGAGCACTTCAAAAACCACTTCAACCATTAAAAACACAACAAATTTGAGCCAATCCAAAGAAGACAAGTGGTAGCCTATCATTGGCCCACATTACACAGTCATCCTACACAGTCACCTTGCCCAGTCAATTTATGTACTGCACAGTCAATGTAATTGTAACCAATCTACAATTTCTTACTTGTTTGGGAAAATTATTAGAATGTGATATCAGGAGCATATGATATCGCTTTTGAGTGATTCAAGTTGCGTTGGATTCAAATCAGCGAGCTCTTCGATTTGGTGCTAGTTTCAAGAAGTTTGAGGCACTTTCATTTTTTAGCCTAAAATTGATCACCTGATCAATGCAAGCATTGAAAAATGTGCAAAAATTCTCCTTCATTGTATCATTCCCATCACCATAAAACAAAGGTAGGAGTTGTTTAAATTTGGGAGGAATAGGGTTTATTGGATGTGTAAGTTTTAAAGGGTAAGGTGTGAATCAAGGATACAGATTCTTGTCTTCCTCCCATGTAAAGATTCCATGTCGGTAAATGATTTTTTCATGGTTGGAGGAGGAAGGGGTTTACATGCCACGACATGGTAGAAAGAAAACAATAGAAACCATACTTGACTAAAATAAGATTGCAATGAAAACCCAAAGGAGGAAAAATTAAACACTCCCTAGCGGAGTCACCTAAAGATGTTGATATTTTCATTTAAGTTAAACAAACTAAACTAATCAACTGCTTGAATCTTGTTATCACAACAAGATAATGCGATAGATTGCTCGAAATGTACAATGTGAGATGGAAATGTTTTGATATTCATTTTTTTTTGTTTTTTAGGATATATTTAAATTGCAAACATATAAAACAAAAAGGAAAAGAAAGTTTATATATATGTTTGAAATGTAATATTAACAGTGAGATATATGATCAATAGGTACTGAAAAAAGGAGAAAAATCAGACCTGAGTTAACATCAGTCCAGTAAGGATTTTAGGCCAAAACCTTGAAATCTTGTAGAGATAAGCTGTGAAAACAATGAATAATAACATAACAAAATATAAGAGGCATGTAGAGATAAATATTGTAAGGAAAATAGGTTGATTTTATTAAATAAGTTAATAGTCAAAATATTAACAATAGTTCTCTGCGAAAACCTTTGACCAGTTCAAAACTCAAAATACTGCAATATAAAAAATCATATACAATAGTTAAGGAAATCCAATGAGAGTGGCATCACATTGATCCCTCGGGAAATTTATGAAATTAGGTAGCTTTCTTTCTACATAAAGATCATGGTTAGCACTGATAATTAAGAAATAAAGCCTTCTGAAAAACAAGTAAATGATCAAAAAGAATGTAAGGTACCTTTACAAATACATGAATAGTTGAGGGCATTAACCCTAATTGGTATCTCCTTTAGAGGTAGAACTATTGTCACCATTAAAATCAGCTCTCTAATTTATAGAAAAGAAAACTAGAGGAATAAAATAACAACCTAATATTGTTGTAGGATACCTCTCTTCAAAACTTTCTCCCTTTTTCCTTCTTAGATCTCTCCTCTTTTTAAATAGGCTCCAAGTGGTTTTGGTAGTTTTCAATTTTAAAAGATCAGATTAGTTGCATTTCTAATGAAGATTATTAGAGTCAAGAGGAGAGAAATCTAAAGGTAGTTTACAAATTTTTAATTAAATGTTTGACTCTAATAGGTGGGACCCTCTTTTATCCATTCAATTAGGCCTCTCATTTTTTTCAAAGTATGAATTAAATATCAATGTGGATCATTTTTTTATTCATCACTTAAATTCCCCAATTACACTAATAACCATAGCACATAATAAATCCAATGCATAACCATGAAAATTAAAACACAGACAACATACATAACGCTTCTGCCAATTTTCGTAACAAAATATCATCATTGAAGTCCCTAAGACCTTGTGCCTCCCATATCCCCTTATTTCTATGCAAATAATTATTCATGTTCATTACTCCTTTCCCCTTGCCTCTTCCGCTATTTCTATTAAAAGAAAACTCATGCTATATATATAGATAGATAGATAGATAGATAGATAGATATTACTTGCAGGTAGTGAAGAATATGAACTATTCATTAACAAATACCAAGCAATCTGGGTTTTAAAACACCAAACGAGGAACATAGATTAAAAAGGGAAAGGGAAAAAACAAGCATTTATATTTTCAATAATAGTCATGCAGTCAATCATGACTAATATAATTCAATAAATGGAAAGAGACACGATGTCTTTGTATATAGATTGAATAATCTTTAGCCAATGAGCACAGTGTGACGAAATGGCATGGAGTCAACATAAAACCCCAAGGCAGATTAAAGGTCATCAAATGTGAAAATCAAATATCTATATCATGTAATGTTTTGGAAATAGAGTCTTTGAGAAAGGAATGAGCATACATGAATACACAACAATGTAATAAATGAAACCCTCTATGTGTGTCTATAACCAAGTTTGCAAATTTTTCTGTAAATTTTTACATAATGAAATCGAGAGGGTATAATATAACATTCCATGAATTATGAGATGACAGAAATATTCCCTACGTACAAGTGACCAAAGTTTATTTCCCAATGTCTCATGACCTCAAAGGTTCCCTTGGCAGCACAACATAACTCTGTTTTGTAGGAGGGTTAACTAATTAACCATTATAATAGTGAACCTATTGTAATCATTATTAAAACATAACTAAGAGGCCAATAATTTTAAAACATATTAATGTTTTTATTAAAAGGCTTAATGAATTGTTTATAATAGGTCAAAACATGTTGAATCAATAGTCCTGCCTAAAATTGTATATGGAGGAAAAATTATTGTGCTTGGAATTGTTTGCCTAAGGGTAAATCCTCAAGTGTTTCATGCATCTCATACATAGGGTGGCTAAATTTATGTGGCCACGAAAGGTTTTCTTTTTATGGAGATATTGCACATTTTCTTAATGAGAACAAGACTTTTCATCAAACTGAAAACATAAATGTCAACACCACAGAAAGAAGATAAGGGTAATATGGGAAACAAGTAGGAAGCACTCAAACGTACTTTGATATTGTTAACGAGATAACTCAGTGTATGCATACCTGACAAGCAAAATAATGTGAATGATGATGAAGTTGCAAAATAAATACTAAGTTCCCATTTGTAGCTCCCAAACACAAAGAGAAACCATCCTTCTATAAAAAATTGCTTGCAGAGTAAACCCCATTAAAATTTTGAAAATCCTTAGAGAAATTGGAATGCCCAAGAGTAAGGTGCATGGTTTGAGGTAGTGGAAGTAAATGAGGGAGTAATGAGCGAGCTAGCATGTTAATAGGCCCAAAGCTCAGTACCATGCAAGGTCTGTGATCAAACGAATAAAAATTGACATGGAAAACTAATGCAGAGACACGTATTATCCAAAAGATGAGTCAGCAGAGTTGACCAAGATCTAGATCAATAACAACAATCAAGGAAATTTCCATGTAGGAAGAATTACATAGTGAATTTGTCACACTGATGAGCACCAATATTGTACCAAGAATGTTACAACTCCCAGGGCTACCAAATTTACTTTATCAACCCAGGGTTCGTACAAACTTGGAGGTGACAGTGTTGTATACACAAGTAAATGTGATGGGTCTGCTCTTTGTCACTGTTAAGCTGGCGATAGACCACTAAGATTTTTCAAACCAGACTTCTATGGATTCAGAAGAAGCTTGATTAGCAATGAGGGAAGAGAAATCTACTCTAGGATAAAACTTGTCTACTATAGTGAGGAAAAAGACTTAAATCAAATGCTAAAACATACCATTTTCCAAATGACTGATAAGAGGTTATGCTTTAAAAGAATGCTAAGTTAAAATGTATGAAAATATATTGTCCTAAGCATGAAAATTCGAAGCATCAAACATTCTACTGTTGTGCGTGTAAATGAATAAAATAATTTTGTTTTTCTTGTTGTCTTTTTTATGTGAAAGTGCGAAAGCTAATCTCTTTTGGTGATGTGGCAGGTGGCTTAGGGATGATTGTGGATGGCTAGAAGATTGGGGAGACCAGTAGAAAACCTTTTCTAGCTTCCTAGAGGGATTTCCCTCAATTCGGCCTCAAAATAGGCCACTACAGGAAAACCTATAGGATGTCCTAACACATTCTACAGGATGTCCTGAAAACAATAAGATCCCCTGTATTTCTACAAGATATAGCCGAGAGAAAAAGGATGGGTGTTGAAGGTGATGGAAGGCTTAGGGAAGGTGGTTGGTGGATGGAATGAGGCAAGGGAGTGCCTAGGACCACTTCAGAACTCAAAACCAAGGTTGGGAGATGGTTGGATTTTCTCAACAAGCTTGGAGAAGTTTCCTTGTGAAATGATGAAATTGGTGAGGGTTTTAGTGAAAGAAAAGAATGATCATGGATGGATGAAGTTGGAATGAGGTTGCTGACTATGAAATCTCTTTGTACTTCTAAAACACCTGCACTGCATCAAACATTGACATTTACCCAAAAATCATGTAAACAAGAAGAATTTCAATTATCTAAGGAAAACAGAATTTCATGAGCTAGTTGCCTACTTTATGCATGAGGAGAAATTGAAGAATAAGATGGAACATTGATGAGATCTAATGTAAGATTGAAGGTAGAAGAAATTACAACTAAATCCTACTCTTGCAAACTGATCAAATGCTAGCCTAAGTACAGAAAACCCTAAATTCCATGAGAAACTAGAATTCTGTCTTTTTGGGGTTGCATAGGAGTTCTTTTCTCAAACCATGATCCTTGAAGGAAGGAGTGAGGCAAAAATCACCTATTGACAAATTTTTTATGTTCCCTTATCTCTTCTAAACTACTACTGAAGTAAAGCACAAATGGAAGCAAACTAATAAAATCTACACTACTTGCAGTGAAATAATTCTAAAGACAATTCAACCATTAATCTATGAAATCAATCTAAGCATACAAATACAAGAAGAGGATCCTTTTCTTCTAGGATTTGGCACTAACCCAAGAGCTTCATCCCTCTGAGTTAACTTAGTTCTGGATCAAGGAATTTCTCATTCTCATTATCAAAACAAAAAATTACATAACAATGTCTTCCACAAGTATTGAACTCGAAATTAACTAGTGGTTGTACAACAAAATTTTGAATCCTAATGAGGCTCTAGGCCTCTTTATTTATACAACTAAAGTCTCCAACGACTTCCTTAAATTTAGGGAGGCTCGGCTCCCAAACTCGAGATAAACTAACTCTTTAACTGTCACTTGCTCGGTTGCCTTTTGATCTCCATCACTTGGCTACTTGTACTACGCGTTAGTGTGATTGATGGAGGAATATTCGAATGAGGGAGGAGTAAATGAGGAGTATCTACCTCCTACAATTTCTCCTCCTTGTCTCATTCAACTTTCAGCCCTTAATTAGCCAAAATTCCATGATTTTCTTTCACAAACCTGTAATCAATGCACATTAGTCCACTAGGCATAATATCTCACTTTGACTCATCTCATTAAACAAAATACAATCAAAACATGTAGTAAATTGTGAGAAGAGTTGATTTGACTAAGCTAGGAGGTGGATTAAGGTCCATATAGTTACCCAATGTTGAGGCTCATCACACACCACAAACACAACTGCTGAGGTGAAGTTGAAAGATGCATCAAATATTTACGGATATCAACCATATTGAATTACCCTGACATAACCGCATTATGACCAATCCTCAAATCACATCACATTAATTTTTTCTATGTGACTACAATCATTCATGACTACAACCTGATCGGTGGAGGCTTGACATTAAAACTTTATATAAAGGATAATATGAGGATAGCATTATATGTATCAGATATTGAACACTACAATCATAATATCATATGTTTCAACTAAAGTCACACAAAGAAATAGAATATGATTTTCCCATAGCCAATTGTTGTAAAAACATATGTATGTCTAATAGGGTGGCGCCAAAAAAACACACACATATATATAATGAGTGATGGACCTTTAACAATGAACATGAGGTCTATAGAATTAAAACTTATGTCACTATCCATTATTTGCAACCTTCCTATTTCCTTATACCTTGAGCATATTTAGATTATTGAATTTCTTTCTGAATCGTGAAATTATGGCTCTAATCAGGCTCAATTTTATGGCATATCAAGGTAGCAATAGTGGTAGGGGTACAAGGGGCATTCATGTAATTAGGAGCATAAGGAGCCTTATGTGTGTGATGATAATTAGGGGGTTAGTTTTCTCTGTGAGGTCTGTTGTGTCTACTGTGATATTCTTTTTGGTGTTGGTGTGAGGGGAATTAGTAGGGTTTTTGTGATTAGCTATGCTATTCCTGATAGGAGGAGCATATCCTCCAAAGGTGGCATTAGTTGCATTCCTAGCTATGTGAGTGACATTCTTAGAAATTTTACTAAATTAGAAATTAGAAATGTTACTAAAATAGAAATTAGATATTAGAAATTAGGAATTTCATGTAACAAGTATATATATATATATATATATATATATATATAGATATACACACACAATTATGTTTCTTAACACCATTGTGTTGGAATTCCATAATAGGTCCATTCACCATGAGGGTCATGCAATTTTTTTTAATTCTTAGAACATGTAATTTGTGTAGTGGAGATCAATCAAACTTGATAGTGGCGTTCTAATAATTCATGGCCAAGAGTTATTTCTTAAGAGAGGTCCCACCTATTAGGCCTTGTATTTGTAATTGGATATAACAAATGGTATTAGTTATAAAAGAGTTTGGGTTCAGACATTTGCAATGGCTTGTGATCTTGATTAAAGTTGAACATCGTCAATAGGTCAATACAAAAATATTCATAGACACGTAGCCATTACAACAGTGTTTCTCATCATCACATGACTCACTGGGAATTCAACTTGGGTGGGGGAGATAACAACCATCCTACCCAACCACCCGAGATAACCCATAGATATATGTATATATATATATATATATATATATATATATATATATATATATATATATATATATATATATATATATATATATATATATATATATATATATATATATATATATATATATATATATATATATCTATATATATATATATATATATATATATATATATATATCTATATATATATAAGGATTATAGTAAATATCAAAGAAAAAAATCAAATTCATCAATAAAAATTAGTATTTAAAAGTAGAGAAAATGAAAAGTGAAAGAAAACCAAAACAGGAACATGGAGGAGGAAAAAAGGAATCAAGAAGAAACAAACCTTGAGGTAAAAGTGGGAATCCATGTTTTGCTAATTTTTAGCAAGGATACTAGTATCTTCAATACATGTGTTTAATTTTCACAAAATGTTCACTAAGGGCTAGGTAATCACAAAAAAATTATTTAGTGTTAGCAGAGTATTCCTAAATTATAAACTCAATGCAGTGGCCAATTTCACCCACATAAGTTTTACCACATTAACTTAGGACCAAGTAAAAACCTTTCATGTTTTTATTCTCACAGAAAAAAAATTGTACAATCTATTAATAAAATAAAAATTACACTTTGGAAACACATCTACTATGTATGCAACTAATATCCAATAAGAGGATCAATAAAAAACATGAAAAGAATATGAGAATCGACATGTGGGGACATCAAGCACAATGCCTTAGGCATAAAAAGAAGATAAAAAAATATGTACAAAGAGTTAAGACTAACTATTGTGTAATTTTTATCTTTTTCCTTTTCATTTGTGCACTTTTTTCCAGCCATTGGAATTTGGTTCAATAGGAACCAATGCCAAATCTAGTCTTTCATGAGTAGCCTCCTTGTCAAAATTTGAACTTTTTGATACATTTTCTCTTTTGGATCCACCAACTCCATCCTATGTCATAGAGTCTTCAAGATCCTTTTCCACCTAATGCACTAAATATGTGGTCGGTTGTGTCATGGCACCCCCTTCTTGGACATCATCCTGTAGGACTATTCCACTAGTACCTTCTTGGCCTAGGCTACTTTATTTTGTGTTTTCTTCTTCATCCTTAGAGGGCATTTATTCAAAGAACCACAGTCTTTTTTATCAATTTAATGGGTTTTTTCTTCTTTTTGGGGTTCTTCTTTTCTTGAGGGCATGAATGATGTAAATGACCTGATGAAATATTCGACATCTAAACATTATATTTTCATAGTCTAAACTTGTGACCAACAAAAATTTTGGTGCTTCAAAATTATATCATCAGACAGTCCTTTGCTGAGATCAATCTCCACACATATTATTCCATATGTGAAGATACCATTTTTTTCTCTTTCCATATCCACTTTATTTAATTTACCCATTGAGTTGCCAATTTCTTCAAGGACTTACTAGTTCTAGAATGGGAGTGGGAGATTTAGGAGTCTAACCCAGATCGACATTGTGGATATTACCATAGAGTTTGCATCAAACTCAAGGAACAACGGAGTAGTGAACAACCTGGCTCTTCCCCAAAACTAGGGCACTGGATTTAAAGCACATTCCATGTCCTTATGTGTTTCAAACTAAATTATAAAGAAACTTTAGAAGCATAAAAAAAATTCAAAATGAGGGGTCCAAGTAGATGTAATCCATTGAATGAGTGCTTTTGGCTTGGGCCAAAATCCATTAAACCTACATATGACAAATTTTGTTTGAAGAACAGAGAACAAGGAATTGACCTCAAGAAGCTTTATTTCCATTGAAGGAATATTTTCCATTTGTTCCACTATATATGGGCCCAAGATATTTTGAGTCTGAGTTGCAGGGGCTGTGGGCTTCCTTTGAACTACTTCTTTAAATGAGATAGAAGGCCCTTTGGAGGAATTTGATGTCGGAGCCCCTCCTCGTAGCCTTGAATTCAATATAATGGAAGAATATTTTATGATGTTGTAATCTTTAAGATTTGAGGAATCTGATAAAAATTTCCCATTGTATATAAGACTTTAGTAGCAGGATGGTGTGCCCCAACAAGATTCAATAAGAATTTTGATGGATAAAATTGAGAATGAAGTTTTTACCCAGATGAGCTTGGATACCCCATTGAATATTTTTATGAATCCTTGAAAGAGGGACGACCTGTCCTAAAATAGTCAGACATATCTCAAATTGAGTCATAGAATGTGAAACTGCCATTCTGGAAACAACCTGTGGGTATTTAGGAGGCAGAGGTGTCCCCAAATTTGTAAAGAAAGCATCTTGTCGAAGAGGTAGAGTAGGAGAGGAGGGGGGGAATTTCAGACCCAACAAAAGAAATAATACTCTTGTGATAACACGAGGCCACCACACTCTGAAATAACAATCCAAAGAAAAGAATGGAAATGAAGGGTAGTGTGAAAGAGATGCCACAACAGAATAAGTCAATCGGCTTGAGAAAAGACTGTAGTTCCTCGCAGTAAGAAGGCTCCCAAAAATACTTTTGAAATTATCTTCACCAACAGCCTATCAAGACATAGGGACATCATGAGCAATCCAGAAAAAATGTCCAAACTCAGTGAAGACCCGCAGAACCAGAGGATGAGATGAATATTTTCCATATACCCCTATGGCGACACCATGAGAGGATGCATCGAGAGAGGGAACCCTAATCTCTAGATCATGCACTATTTCTGTCTTCCTTTATTTGTATTATTCCCCAAACACCTTCATGTTTGAAGGATCATTTGGGTCTTTAACATACTTAAGGGAAGCACACAAAGTGCAAAGAGATTTGAAGGTATCATGGATGTTATTCTTTTTCAAAATGTGAGCAAGCTTGTTAGATATTCCTTTAATGTAAGGAAGAAGAACTTTGGTGATGGGAGAAAGTGTGTTTAAGACACCAAATTTCTAGGAAAGATGATGATGGGAGTTGACATGGAGATATTGTTCAATGTGAGTCTTTTTATGGAATACATTATGGGAGATGGAGAAATCTTCATTCCTAGTGATGAGGACATCAAGGAATATAAGTCTCCCATTAACCTCGACTTCCATACTGAATTTGATGAAATAATATTGGCAATTAAGATGCTTTTTGAAAATTTCTAGTTTGTCCAAGCCATGGGGTTAGATGATGAACAGTGTCATCAGCATACATTTTCTAAATTTTAGGGCAGAAAGAAGAAGAGGCTAGAGCCTTGTTTTCAAAATATTCCATGAAAAAATTTGCCACAATGGACACAAGGAGGATCCCATTGAGACTTCACATGTTTTATCATAGATTTCATCTTAAAAGCTAAAAAATATGGATTTTAAGAAAATGATGACTAATTTGGCAGTATTAAGGTATGTGATATTGTTAATAACAACAATAGCTTCATTAATGGGGATATCTGTAAAGACAGAAACAATATCGAAACTAACCAAAATATCATTTGGTTCAAGTTTAAAATCTTTGATTTCAATAATGAAAGAGGATGAGTCTTTGAAAAAAGAGTCAAAATTACCAACAAGGGGTTTAAGCTTATGGTCCAAGCACTTGGCTAGAATATAAGTGGGCCCACTAACAATATTAATGATGGGCCTATGGGCAACACCATCTTTATGGATCTTATGGAGGCCATAGATTCTAGGGGTGAGTGGGTTGATTTCAATAAGCATCTTACTAATAGTACATCATTCACTATCAATTCAGCTGGAATAAGGGACATCTCTTGAAATTTTCTTCAAGAGCTTTTTGTTAAGTTTTTTGTAGCTTCCACTATTTTTAATTATTATTATGTTTTCAATAATAATATTATTAATCCCTACCTCTCTAGGGACTGTAGCATTGGCCTCATGGTCAAATTGCATTGAATTTGCATTTTTTCTATGTTTTTTCAATTCTAACCAAAGTTCCATGAAAATGTTGAATTTTCCTATTTTCCTGTAATTTCAAAAATAATTTTCTATTTTTTTGGTAATATTGTTTCTGATTTTCGATTTTCTCAATGAGTTCTGATGGGACCTAATTCCCCTAGTGGAGGGTGTTTTATTTTCAGTATTTGTCAATCCTAACAATTCATTTAAAAATAAAATAAAAAATAAAAAATTGTGAGTGGTATTTCCATTAGTGAGTTCTTGGATCACTAACACTATTATGCTACTTCTTTGCCAAATAATTCCATAACTGGCATGATTGCAAGTCCTTTACGTAGGCCGAGGGGTCTAAACATATTTGCGATTAATATCATTATTTTTCAAGGTTGAATGCTTTCATTTTTGCTATGTGTGCGGAGCTTTACTACTAATGTCTCTTCAACAATGTGTGGAGCTTTAGTTGTGCAAAAAGATTCTAGAGCTAATACTTGGTTGCATCTCTTGCATAATGAGCTACCTCTACATTCATCCGATATATTTGGAGCTTCACACAATGAGTAAAATTAATTGATCAATGACTTCTAATAATCATCTCCATGACCATTATGCTTTTGTTTCCACCACTCCTCTAATGCAAGTTCTGTAATGAAAATACAAAATATAACGGCATAAAATTTATTTACTTTTACTCTACAAAAAGGTGGTGACATTTCTGACTGCCATTTAGGATTCATTCAATTTTTTTGTCCCATCTTCTTTAGAAATGATATATCTGGCAATGTGTAGACCAATCAACCAACGATGATCAAAATGAAAGCTTGAATTGAGATTAACCCACTTGATGATGATGTTGAGGGACATCAACTGTAGACAATGCTTAAAGTGAGGAAACAAAATCAGAGACCCCAAATTAGTATCAATGGATAGATGAGGAAGAAGAGTGTGAATCCATGGTTAACTAGAGGAGTTGAGCACAAAATAATGTAGTAAGGATAGTATGGATATTATGAAGTGGTGTGTGGGAGGTGCTTCCATGTTTCTCCTTCCACACACATTTCCACTTCCGCATTGATAATCTGGTAGAAACATTGCATTATCTAATTAAGTGGAAAAAAAAAAAAACCAAAAGTTGTCAAAATTTTTTGTTTTCAAGTACAAAGATGAGAAATTGAAGAAATAATGCCCATGCATGCTTCATTCCCCCCTATTTGGACCTATGAATTAGAATCATGAATACCATTTCCCTATTGTTTGAATAGTTGACAAAATAAATGTAGAAAGTTTAGTCATTATATAATGCACAAATTGGTGTGGGGGCTAGGAATAATCATCAGGATTTACCCCAATGTCTACTACGAGATAAATATTTATTAACTCCTTTGCATTTGGTATTGAAGAGGTTTGATATACAGAAAAATGTTGAGTGATTTGTGCAGCATGACCATTTCTAACAATTTTTTGACAGTTGAGATCAAAGGTCATTCAATTTAGATATAAATTACTATTTTGACAAGACCCATTCTATTGGAGAATCGACTGTGTAAGGGCTTGTCATTGGATTTCATTTATAATGGGGCATAAATGGTGAAAATATTTAGTGTGAGAGAAACGTTGTTGTGCCTTGGGAGCATGTTTTTTGAGTCCTTTAGTGTGGCCTATGAGGGGAAGCACAAAGGGATAGTGTAGGAATGGAAATGATCTAACTGATGTAGGCATGGAAATTCATCTAATAATGCAACAGAGTCCAAAGGGATGGCACCAATTTATTCTTCATCACGATTCGCTCATATTGCTTTCATTTGGAAGACAATATGTTATTTTCTCTTTTTCAGTGCAAGAATAAGCAATGATAATGGTTATTAGCATAAAGTAGAACCATTTTTTTTTTAAATTTACTGACTATAAGCCCTTATTGTGACTATCCACCTTTCCTAGTAGTATGTATTTACATACAATTTTAAATCACCTTATTTTTTGTAGCAAATTTTGTTCACGTGAAGTAGATATACTTTGCTAATATCGTTTAGCGTATGAATATGTAGCTTTAAATAATTTTTGGAAATCCATATTTAAATGTTGCACACATTTAATTAAAAAACAATTATGTTTCTTTTCATTAATGTGCCTCTCAGAACTATAACATATAACAAAGGTAAGCTGCAATATAGTTAATTTATTCTTTTGTACAGTGTATCTGATAAGCTTTTTTGATGCAGGAGCATCCTGCTCAGAAAAACCCTTGCATTTTAGTAAGCATAGGGTCTTGTGTTTCAAGGGACCTGATTCCCTAAAGAGTGATTAATTATTTGTTTTCCTATGTTTTTATGAGGATTGTATAATAGTGAGGATATTGTAATAAAATCTTCTCGTTATGAGAAATTTCAAGAATAGTGTGTGAGTTAGAGGAACTAAGAGTTAGTTTCATGATTTTATGGATTAGATTAGGATATTTAGGATTCAGGTGAAATTATTCAGGATTTGAACCAAAATTGGTTAACAGAATCCTTTTGGGTATAATTTGTAAGCCTCGAAGGCTTAAAAGAGTTAGTTAGTGAGAGAGTTAGAAGACAAGAGGGTTGGATTGTGAGCCTACGGGCATTGAAATGAGAAAGGGCCATTGATACAGACCATGTAAAGGAAGATCGGGCCAAAGCTAGATTGCAAAACACATTTTTATTTGTATCTATACATTTGTTTAATGAATGAGGAAATTGAATTCATTGTGACTGTGTGTGTCATTCCTTTTATGTGCTGAGTGATCCGTAATTGTGAATTTATGGTTTCTGTGTGATAAACCATGATGAATGAATTCAAGTTGAATTTCTGAAAGTCTTTTTGAGTGACAAAAGACTTACCATCTGGGTAGAATCTGTGTGATTCCAGTTTGGATTTAATAGATGTATGTACAAGTCAAGTAAAGAACGAATTACGAAATTTGGAAGAAGGGAAATAATATAGAGAGTATTATGTATTCCAGTTCGAAGTGGTGTTAAAGAAATAGAGTTATAGTTGCAAGGCAGAGTAAAGAAATCAGAGAAGTTTCAACACACTATTTCTAAGCAGAGAAAGGAGTTGGTGGAGTTGAACTTCGTAACAAGTCAATATGGAGGTGAGAAGTAAATTTAGTGGAAGCGCCAAGTTTGGTGGAAGAGTGGAACCACAACAAAGTGAAATTGTGATTAAATGGATTTTAGAGTGAGCGGAATCTTGAGCGGAGGAATAGATCTGGATCGTCAGATCAATAAATTTGTTAGATCGATGGTGATCAGCAACTATGGGGGATAGGAGTGTACGAATGTATTGATCATGGTTGAATCCCTGCACTAAATCCTAACCATCGATCTCATTTTCAAATGCTTACGTCACAGTCAACTACGGGGTTTAATCTATTTGGTAATCCATGTGCTAGTTGAAGACTCGCAAGCCATAGATTTGATGACCTCATATATCCAATGGATATCGGGTCATAAAATGATCGGACATTAATCTTAGAACGGACCCAAATATTTATAGTTTAAGGATTTATAATCCTTATCGGCTTTGTAAGGGCGAGTAAAATGTCGTGCAAGCTTCCCGTGCGATATCACTACTGACCGTTAGATCAAGAAAGCCTTGATCAAATGGTGGATGATCGCTGATGCATTGCTATATTTCATGAGTGGATGAACCTTAGCCTTAAGAAAATGTGATTTGCGATGTGCGATGCTTGGGGGTATCATCAAATGTCGTATTGAAAGTGGTGATCAATGTCGGAGATTGAAGCTGATAAGGCTTTGGACTGGGCGGACCTAAGAATTTTATGGATGCGGGTTTATTTTATTTGGGGTCCGGTTATGCTTATCACATATCACATGCGAGAAGAGGAGTCTTAGGAATGTGATGAAGAGTCACATGTTGGTGTGATCCACAATATTGTGATGGACTTCCGTGAAGGAAACTTCAGCCAGAGGAACGAGATCATTGCACAATAGAAAAATTAATAAATTGTTGTGGGCTCATAACCCACAGGTTTGGGGATATGAAAAGTTGCAGCTTTGATGCATCATATTTCAAAATCAACATAATGATTAACAATAAGCTATCGTTGTGTAGAGAGGCTTTCACACTCCGCATAATGAAAGCCTCTCCACACATTCGTATGTGATAAAAATGTTAAGTTGCAACATAGCTAATTGCCTATTTTGTAACAATATATCAGACAAGTTCCTTCAAGATCAAGATAATGATTAGCAATAAGCTATGAATTTTTGGAAATTAGCCTACACTGAATAGAAAACATGATGTATAACTCCAATATTGCGCCAATGAGCCAACTATTAAAATTGAACAACTCATAAAATGAGAATTTTGAAGTTTGATTTTATTTATTGAGGTAAATATATATTGAATTTTCGAAAATTGAGCGGGGCTATTTCAATTATTAAACAGTATCAGAAAATTGCCAATGCGGAGCTATTTTTTTCATGAAACAATAACAAGATTTTACCAGCAATGTATGTTGTGAATTTTGTAACCTAAGTTGTTTTAGGTTTTATAATGCACACAACATTATCATAGTATGGAAAATAGACTATATGGAAAGAAGAAGTAAATATTGTGAATTTATTAGTAGTTATTTAGATAGAGTTTCAAAATTTAACGCTTTTTTATTTATCAAATAATGAAGGATTTTCCTGGTAACATAAGTTTTTGTAGATTTTGTAACAAAGGTCGCTTTAGGTTTTATAACGCATACAATGTTATCATTGTATTTAATCCCATTTTGATACAGTAGCAAAGCACCTTCTGAAAGGGGATTTATGAAGATGAAGTCCAACCATACAATGGTTATATCTTGGAACACGTTCCAGGAATTGAAATTGGTGGTTTGATTCTCGATAGGCATAAAGGACGTCATTCCTCAACGAAGCTGATATGCAATGACAATGAAAAATATCTGATAGGATTGTTTCTCATTGTTATGAGAGTTATGGAAGCGGAGGCTGAGGCAAATTGAGGTACTATTTATATTTCTCTACAAAGCTCAATTCTGACTACAACAACCTAAACACGCAACTTCAAATTCCAATATACCATAAGGTATGACGGATGTGATCACCACGTTGGAATCTAGCATGTTGCCTTGCTCATGTGAGTATTTCATGGATGTCTTCAACGCCACACCACCTAAGAATTTTTTTTTCTAATACTCCACACAGGAAACGATATCAATTTGCTATAGCATAGTGATATGGAACTTATTTCTTAAGGCTTTTAGTTTATGGCTTCAGGTAGTCCAACTTGAAATCCATGGAAATTTCTCTAAGGACTAAGGAAAGTAGTCTAAAGTATTAGTACTTACACTATAGCCAATAGTTCTAAGTGCATGTGGAATACAACTACTCTACAAATTAAGGTACGATATACATATGATACTGGCATCTCTAAGAATCAATCTCTATATCAAAACATTGATATACGATTCTCTCTAGAGTTAGAGCTCGAAAAAAAAAATTAGAGGAAATTTCAGCCTAAAAGTGCCCAAGAAATTTTGACGTACATAATATGTAAACCAATTAAAATCTTTTAAATTTGAAAAGAGGTACATGCAAATATTTTGGAGGGGAAAAAAACTACTTTTTTTTTTAATTATATTTTTGGCTTATCTCATTATAGGTTTACTAAAATTTCAAGTGTAGACACTCGTTAGGTAAGGAATTAAATTCCAATTCCAATTCCAATGAGTACTCATTATGCATACTTTTGAGAAGACCCACATTGATAATAATTGAAGATACATTTAAAAATGTGTTCAATGCCATTTTTTAATGTATTTTGAATTTTTATCAATGTGGGTCTTCTCAAAGGTATGCATAATGGGTACTCGTTGGGTGTGAAATTTAATTCCACATCTAACGAGTGTCTACACTTGAAACTTGAGTAAACCTATAAGGAGATAAGCAAAAAATACAATGAAAAAAAGTAGTTTTCTTCTTTTCCCTCAGAAAATCATAAACATTATTTTATTATTTTTTCTTAGAAAGCCACTTTTAGGCTGAAATTTTATCTAATGTATAGATCTCTAATGAAATATATCTCTAGAAATATATACATCTCTATACAAGAATCTCTCTCTGTCTATTAAGACATATATCTCTATATAATACTCTCTATTTCTATACCAAGATAAATAAAGATATACAAGAGTGGAAGCCAAAGTGGAATAAAGATGAGTGAAAGTGGAATAAAGCTTAGCAGAAGCAGCTTCACTTGAATCAACTGGCTGGGGTACTTGCTGCTTACTTGTTGACTAGGGTGGATAATTCAATGTGGCTTAGAGTCTATTCAAATGAGATTGTTTCTTAGCTAATCGAATGGGGTGGGCCCATTGTGGCTGACTTGGATACTGGGTTCCATACTCCAAAAAGATCAGAAGTGATATAAATTTAGATATACTTACTACATTAAGCTGGTTTTATTTTCGTTGTGTGTAGTATGCACTATATCAGATAAATGAATTACAAATGTTATGTGAAATCCATCTCTAAGAAATAAATACATATCTATAATTTCCATGGACTACAGCTTACGGCATGGGGCTAAAGAGAGTTGAGCTAAATGCTAAGGCTTATCTCTCTAGGCTATAAAAAGGGTTATTACTCTATACATTACATAGGGAAATCCATGGGACTATTGCAATTACAACAAGCTAGTATAAAGGGCTAAGTGACATCGACTAATGCAATAGACTCTGTAGCAATAGTAAATCATTGTCCAGTCATAGCTTGCTTTGGAAACTATGCTTGGATCCCCAGCTGCTTGAATCTACTAGCTCTAATACACTAGGATCCACTACTAACTAAGCTACTCTGCTAATCCAGTGCCCTAACTCTAATTGACTTGGATGGGCTAACTGATTCATTGAGCTAATCCAAGGGGCTTTTCTTATCAATTCTCTAATTCACTTTGCTCCCAATATGCTATATTCCATTAGCTCTATTTCAATTCCCCCATTAATTATGCTACTCTGCTAACACAATGGGAGAGGCTAATCTACTAATCCAATGGGCCTACTCCATTTTATACTCCTACAGAGACACATATAGAGACATGTAGAGGTGCACGTATAGAGAGGCAGGTTACATGTTGGGGTAGGTTACACGTTGAGCTACACGATCAATGAAGGTTCAATTAGATACAATGCTTGAGGTTTGATTACCTTACATAATGAGGTACAATGCACGAGGTTCGATGGATGAGCTTACACAATTAAGGTTACACATTGAGGTTTACACGATGCAGGTTCGATTAGGGAGTTTACACGATGCATGTCAAGTTCGGTGGTTGTTGATTGGCATTGGCATGTTGATTGGTGTTGGTAATGACATTGGCAAGGGTAGAGAATGAGCCAACCTACCCGATAGCAAGCTTACTGAGACCATCAATTATTCCTACAACTACTCAATCCCCTTTCACTTTATGATACAAAACAATACTGCATGACATGAATGAGGTATTACTTACAATGTCCCTGGTAATTAATATAAGGCGACAAATACTCATTTGTAGTCACGCTTCTTGTCAAAGAATGGAATTCAATGATGGAGAGTGGAATTGATTGATTTTCTCTATCTGTAGAGATAGATAGGTGATCCCATGGATGCATGACTAGAAACATCACTACTAGACATCCCAACAAAAATAATACCCGAGAATAGAGAAACAACTTGTGTGAGGAGAGCAGCCTATGATAATTACAATTACATAATTTGATCATGCCCAAAAAAAGAAAAGAGACATAGTGGTATCGGGAAGAAGTATGTCAGACCTAGTAGCTAACTATTGTATTTCAATACATTGTTATGGAATTCCTTTCATTTATAGGACAATGAGAAAACTCTAGTCAGAGAGTTGGAGGATCCACAATGGACTTTTCTTCCGATTTTGGTTTCTGTTGGGGCACTCTTCTTTGTTCTCTGGAAAGACATGGTTCCCAATGTTCACAATCTTTTTCAATGAAAATACTTGGTTCCCAATGTTCACAATTATCAATTTGTGGAGGAAGCTCATTAATGAACTTAGGCTCATTGTGTGGAAATCTGCACTTTTGCACAATAAAATTTGTGTTGTGCAGAGAAATTGTTATGTACAGAGAGATTTTATTGTGCATAGTTTTCTCCAAAATCAGCACAATAAGAAAGCCTTCGCACAATTCTTATACACATGAAATTAATTTTTGACCTCATTTATTTAAAGTATTTCTAGTTTGCATGTGTTGTTCACCTTCTATCTCCATTTCTTGGCAACTGGACGAAGGTGTATGCAAACATGGAGTTCCAATGCTTGTACGATATATGTTTCATCTATCCAGGCAAGTGCTTTGACCAATCATGATCCAGATTTGATCATTATATTATTTTTCATCCATCTCGATGCATTTGTAGTGGAAAAAATGGAGGAATCAACTCATGAGACCATTTTTACCTACAGGACCCAGTTTGGCGAAATGAGATTTGAAACCTTTCGGGGTCGTTTTGAGGCATCAAATGAAATTTTTTGGGGGTTAAAATTTGCCACTTTAGTGCAACACCTTTTCGTGTTATTCCACACACAAATATATTTTCAACGATGAAAGAGACATGTCAGTCGGAGTTTGTATGCAGAAGTTATGCCACTCATAAGTTGATCTTCATGTTTTCACACCTTTAATTTGGGAGGATGTTTTGTTAGCCTCCATTATTTATGGAAAAGGGGCTAGCCACATGTTTATGATGTAAAATACTCTAGAGGAGTCTATATTGTAACTCTAGTTAAGAGTTGATGTAGTCAAACTTAACCACTAGTAAGCTATCAAGTTGTGTTATAATCGCGCCACTAGGAGGAAGAGGCATTTCATTATTTTGAGAGAATTTTGTTCCATAGATGAGCAAATATAGCTACGAGAGATAGGAGTTAGAGCACACAAAGAGCATATGTGCACTGTAGAAGCCCATGAGCCACAAGCATTACTTCTTTGTACCTACATCTATATTTCCAGACAGAGAAAGAGAGCAAAGCGACCTCACCTTCTAGCTAGGTTTTCTCTCAAAAGTGTTTCCCAGAGCATATCTTGTGTATTATGTGTGTGTGAGATTATTTTGTCATTCCATACTTTTCTACATAATTTCCATTCACATGCATGCACTAATTATAGTTAAATTTACAAATCCAGAGGTTAATAAAACTGTAATAGTGTAAAAATTCCAAATTTTAATATATTATTATCAGGTTTGTTGTGACGAGTTGTCTAGTGGAATATCCATGACAGTTTACAGATCATATCAAAATCTCCCAACATATTTCATTCAATAAATACACTGATAAATTCTTTTTAACTTCTCTTCAAATTTGATAATGAAAAATGTTACATTACACCACCAAAATTGATTACTTATCTTAAATCTATAATGAAGTAACGTTATTTTCCTAAAAATGATAATTGTGAGTTTATTGGGTTGATAAATGCGGGTGGTATCAAATTTTGATTTTTGTGGCACGTTTTCATATAAAGGTATTAATAATCTCAAATAGTAAAATAAATAAAAATGATTGTGTGCATAGGAGCTATGTGCAGAGTGCAGAGGTGGAAACCAGAGGGCGCACCTCCACACTCCATGCTTTGCACATGGGCTTCTACTAACCTCTCTCCATAGGCCCAAATATGGGGTTGGGTATCAACCAATTTGGGAAATGATATTATATTAGACTTTCATCTCTGTTATTGAAGCCTACAATGTGATACATTTAGCATTCTATATCCACCAAACAATACCCAAAACTCATAGAGGCAACCATTCTTATGTGATCTAATTTCAAATTCATGGGCAACCATCTGGCCATTGTGCAAATCATGAATGGACACAACAAAGCGATTGTAAACCACCTCTAATGAAAATCACAAATTGTTGAAGCTTATGACACAATAAAGCAACTGTAAACCACCTCTGATGCAAATCATAGATTGCCTCTCAATAGCACAATATTTACATCATGCACCTATTAATAAAGGTATCTCACACTCCTTTGTTCTTATCTCCTCTCATTTATAATCACATTTACTTCTATAGATGCTACCTATACATCACGTTAGTAAATAGAACCCCACTGTCATAAAAATGATCCTTCCACTTCCTATACCTCCTACCAAGCACCCCAATGAATTGATTATTCCTCCCTCTATGTCAATGTCTATGATTTCTATTTTCTTATGTTAGAAAATTATATATTATAGAGAAATGGAACACATAAATATTGCAGAAATAAAAACAAAAAAATGCATGAAACAAGAGAGATACACAGATATACGTGGTTCACCCAATTTTGGCTACATCCACGAAGAAACAACTAGTCCTTACTTTTATATTATACATCAAAATTAAGAGATACAACTTACATCCAATCCGTTGTAATTTCCTCTCCGCTCTCACACAGTCTCCTCTCTCTTTCTCGCTCAGATACACATCTGCATAGCCACAATACAATTCCCTCTTATATAGCGAGGGGTTGCCTTATAGGGAAAAAAACCCTAAATTAAACATAACTTCCACCATTAGATCACCCACCTAATGAATGGCTCAGATTGAGTATAGAATTATAATATTTTAAAAGTCAATTTTACATCTATTTTTAGCTTCAGGGGCGCTGTCCCCAAACCCCCACCATGGGAGGCTCTAAAAAACATCGTCTCCCCCCCTAGACCCCCTGGTGGTGAAAAAACAAGCAACGTTTCCTCCCCATTATGAACTAGGGTCTGATGCAGTGATACCTCTGAATAAAGAAGATAATAAAGATCCACACCCAACATCTTATACTAAGGAAATATAATTAAGAATGCTACGTAAGGCAAAGGCATATAGTTGGGGACAAACATAAGACACCACAATGCAAGGGCTACATAGGGAAAGGGTGCATTAAAGCTAACGGAAAAAAACACATGTGAACACGAAGATGAAACAACACCAATCACGAGTACATACACCATTAACAAAAGATCGAGATTGAATGAGTGTGTCGTACCCAAGTGAGAAGCGCAAGTATTTAAAATTATAGTTGCCAATTTCAGATTCGAATTTGATAGGATACATCAAAAAATTGATTTGAAAGATTTTAATTGACTTGATATACCACTTATTACAATTAAGATGAGTTAATACTCACACTACATTAAATTTCTCATGGAAAGATGTATTTCTGGAGTGGAGATGTAAAGCATCACACTACTCCACCAAGAATTGAATGTGAAACTATCCATCATGAATTGTCATTTTCCTAATACTATACCTGCATGTAGCTTGGCATAGTGCAATGGCATTCATATTCATAATAATCAACATAAATGTTCATCGAATCGTGCCAAAGTGTGACATCTAGAGGAATTTGCATGGTGTTTCCTCATCTTAGATGGTAGAGTCCCATGTCATTTATAGAGTTGGATCATCACATGAATTTATAGCCACAAAAAACCATCAAAGGGAGTGATAGGGTGTAAATTTAAAATTGACTAACACATTCACTCCCATAATTTTGTTGGGTTCAACTAGAAGCACACCTGATTCTCCATTATGTCCATATAGTCAACTATGGCCTGACCCAAAATGCCTTGTCTTCAACAACTGATCTACTTTAGAATGATGTATTCTAACCTCTATTAATATTTTGTGAACAAGTAAATTATATTCTTTATATTTGTATCATAATACATTGTATTCTATATATTTGTATCATAATACATAGTATTGATGTTGCACTATAAGTAATATAAACAGTGAAAAAAAACCATCCATTTTCCTCCTCACATTGTTGCCATTGGGAAATGAAAATTTTAGGGAATTATATGATAAATACAAAAGAAAACATGATTTATTTCAGCCAAGATGGAACCTAATACATTTTGGTTCATGGTGTCTTCACAAACATCGTATTGGGAATTCTTGTTCATCTAATCTAGTGCAATCAAGATCAGCAAGGGGTGAATTTATCTATGCATGATGCCTAAGTTTTTCTTTTTAATGGTATATTAGGGCTCGTGTTCAACACCATGTTTTGTTCTCATGAAGAGATCAAGCTATCGATAGACATTCTCGTCATTTAAAAGACAACATAGATTGTGTGATAAATATCCATTAGTTGTACTTACAAAAATTGCTTTACTTTATCATAGGTTGGGTTAAAAATAATATCATATTTTTAATTTATAAACATGTCATTAAAAAAATGCGTTCAAATAAAAATAGCAAGAGTGAGGTCTCCGGTTATTCAAATTTAGTTGTGCAGAGCGCAGAGGTGGCTGCACACTCCATGCAATGAAAGTTATCTCCGCACAACATGAAATTGATTTAAAAATTTAATAGTGGGGAAGTGTGGAGATGGTGCTCATTGTGAGGAAAAAGCTTCTTCCCATTCCGTTATGGCCCACCATATTTATTGTTATTTTTATTAATTCATACCATCTTTCGAAAAATGCAGTGAGTGGACTATAAGTTCAGTTTCACTGTGCAAAAGATGGTTCGTACTCTGCACAATGTCTTCCTCCACACAACACATCTTTCTTATTATCATTTTTTTCTTAGTGATAAAACATGGCTGAAATTAATCCCAATGACATGAAAAATGCATATTATCATGCCTTTTTACAAGTGGTTAACAAAAAACAAAAAATGTGACCAATCAACTTTTGTAACATACACTACTACTTTTGGTTCGAAATTTCAACAGTAAAATCCGATGGAATGGTTAAAAGCGGAAAAAGTGTTGGAAGTTGAATGATTTTTTTTTGTTTTTTTTATAAAATCCTGACTACCACTGAATATCCGACGACAATTATTTATCGGTTGAATATTCATCAGAATTCCCTATCCCATCCTTTATTGGACATTTTCCTATAATAACTCTTGTCGTTGAATAATCAACGAGAGTTATTTTACCATTGGATATCCGACACTATATTCAATATGAAAATGTGTTATCCAATTTCCTACAAATGGTAAATAACATTTGCATAATGTTCAATTCCACCATTAATGGCTTTTGGTGTTGACAAAGTCTAATATGGTACCGGTTTATGTTGATCAGTTTAACTAATTAAAATAAATATAACATTAATATTATAATTAAATATAATATTATTAGTATATAATTAATATATATATATATATATATATATATATATTCATATTAATATCTATAATATATTAATATTATATTATATGATTATAATATAAATTATATATATAAAGTTATTAAATATATTATTATAATTATAATAAATATAAATATGTGTGTGTGTGTGTAGAGAGGCCCTAACATCATATAACTTTGACATAGTTTCTATATATATTAGTTGTGATTGTTTTGAAAGGTTGTAGGCTTATTTTGAGGTTAATTTTTGAACAAAATCATCACTGAAAGTTTGGTGACAAAAAATGTCACATAACATTCCTCAAGGAGACCAAGGATACATGGGATCAACATTGAGGGCTTCTGAGGATGGAAAATGTTATTTCCCTTGTAGAAATTGCAAGGGCTTGAGGCCAAGGAGAATTCTAATAAAATCAGCTAAAAAACATTGTAGAGACTATGGACATGTTGAAGGTGGACATGAATATCATCCATTTGTAAGTTATTTATTATATGTCTTTGTATTGTAGATTGTTTTTGTAAATGTTTATATGTATATTGTATTTTAGATTGTATGTATTTGTATTGTAAATTGTATTATCTTTCTATTGTAAATGTATTTTATAATATTCTTTTGGGAGGTGTTTGAACTATGTTGTCATCTTGATGTGGACTAGAAATATTATTTGATTGTTTTTGTTAGGGTCATTTAACGGGTTAGGTTGAGTTAGTGGTTCATTTTTTTATGGGCTTAGGGATAAGGGGTTATTGTTGAAGGGTTTAGGGGTTATGGGTTAAGGGATTATGGGTAAGGGGTTTAAGGGCTTAGGAGAATGGGGTTAAGATGTTACGGGGTTAATGTATATTGTTTAGGGGGTTAATTTGGACTAGAGGATTTAGAGGTTAATCAGGGGCTTTTATGGAGCATTATTAATAAGTATTTAAATTATATTATGAAAAATATGACATTAATAAAAAATATGACATTACAATGATGAATGAAAAATAAGATCAATATGTTTTTTTATTATGGTCATGACTGTATATCTCATAAAGAGTCTCACTTCCTACATCTCAAGGGAGATTCCAAGAATAATCCAAAGAACAAAAACCTCCCTCGGTTTTGTAAAATATGTCAGGGTTTAGGATATATGATCTCGTATTTGAACCTTATTTTTCCAGAAATTCGGCCCCTTCTACCGCACAACTACTGCACAAACATATCAGTCCCTTCTGCAGTGTAATTGTTGCACAAGTGTACCAGTCATGGTTATTTTCGTAAATTTGTATTTTGGGACCTTCTAGAAGTGGTTTTTCTAGTTGGATAAGTTAGTTTAGTTGAGTTTCCAAACATGATGTTTTTAAACTATTTTAAGTTTTAAATTAGTGATGTTTCTAAATTGTGATAACTTCAATATGGTAGTTCATGCTTTTCTATAGATGCATTGCATCTAGATTATTCTACTTTTTTTAAGTGAATTCAACCACATAGAGTGGTAATTTCGAATTCCTTATTGTATTTTAATGATGTAAAGACATGTAAAAATGAATTCGGGCGTGAAAATAGCAAACTTTGTAAACAATGGAGAAATTTTTAAAGCAGTGATCAGTACATCAACACAGGGACTACTTTGTTCTACGATTCTTGTGTCAGACATAATGGTGATGTGCATCTTTTTGTGATTTGTATTCCCTTCTAGTTTTCACATGTACTGTTGCTTCTTAATTGTTTGAAAGAAAATTATGTTGCAGATTTTCCATTGGTAGCCTGCTCATGCTTGTCAAACAATTTTAGTGTTTTCTTCTAAAGTTAGATATAAGATTCATTTATATATTCTTTATATTTTGTTAGCCTCCTGTTGCAACAGGTGTTCATTTTTCATGATTGACATTTTTACATGCCAAATATGTCATACTTTGCACGCTACAGTGTTCCATATTTCCACAAGATGCCATGAAGGGTGCTAGTCCAAATGCCACTACTGTATTCCAATTTTGATGAATTGTTCCAGTTTTGAAAAGTTTTTAAAGGGAGGTCCAAACAGTCTAATCTTGGTTTCCCTAGGTTTCAATTTCCTATTTTAGAATATAGAGAATGATATCTATCCAAACAGTTTAATCTTGGCAGATCTGTAGATAGGTAGAGAATCAAAGGAGCCCAACTGCCTAATCTGGGTCCCTGGCAGAAATAAGTGTAGACTTAGATAGGAGAACAGAAAAAAAGAAAAATTGTAAAGCTGGGTCTACAAGTCTAAGTGCACCCAAACCAAAAAGAAGAAAAAATGTTAGGTGAGTAGGCTGGGTAGGTAGCTGTAAGGTGGTAGAATGATGATTTATGATCAATTTTGTGTTACAAAGTGTTTTATCTTTTCAGATCACAGTTATCAGGCGGTTTTCATCTAGAGGAGCTCAAGCTGGACATCACTAACTCCCCTTTCTTCTAATTCCCCAAGTCACTCACTAATTTCCCCAAAGAGGTCAAGATCTACTTGATTCCTCTTAGTTTCATCATTTTCCATGTCATTCGTCTTAGTGAAGATCTGCCTCACTCAAGGATTCTTTATTTCTCATCTATGAGTCACTTTTCCCTCGAAAATTAGCCTAAGGTCTTCCACCTTAGCACCTGCTTATCATCTCCATATTAACTACTAACTCTAGTATATAACTCCCTATCAGTTTTCCACTTCCCCTACTAAAACTATGTATATAAAACTTCCCTATGTAAATATCCCCTCCCTGGCAGTATAGCCATATTTCTTCTTAGTCAGGGAAAAAGCAGTCTATCTAGGGTTGTTTTTAGCCCATTCGTGTCATAGCAGGAGTTAGATGACACCTGGTTATGCTAACAACCTCCCCCCTAGCCCTAAAACCATTCAAAAAAACCCATATTTCGCCCCTATCCCTAAGTCCCAAGTGTACATATATTAACCCGCACTCATTAAACCCATAAACCCGTTTTCCTAAGTCTAAACCCCCACCAGCGCGCATATTAAAATGGGAATATTCCCCGGATTCCCGCACTTATACCTCCGCCATTTCACATTCGCCGCCAACTGTTAGATTGCCCGCCCCACAGATCTACGGTGGGCGGCCCTTCCCGTCTCCCAACGCACCCAAAGGATAACGTCCGAGAGATGGGCGATATTGCCGCCGTACTCCCGTCACGCGTCACCTTCCTAGGCGTGGCGGAGCCCCCTCCCCTGAAACCACCTATGTCCAAAGGCGTTGCGCCCGAAACCATTTACCGCCCTCCTCCATCCTACGTCAGCACCACGTCGACGCTGACGTCATCCGCCTGCATGGCCTCCTGCCATTGTACTGCCAAGCCACCCTGCCATGTCCCTGCCACGTGTCCTGCCACATCATTAGACCCGCCGTACTGCCACGTCACCTCCATACATGCTGACGTCATCATGCTAACGTCACCCGCCGTACGAGGTCCCACCCGCTGACGTCATGCTGACGTCATCAACAACTTTGGCGCGAAGGGCGAAAATCGCACTCTGGAGCCCCAGAATCAGTTTCTGAGGTAGTTTTTGATGCGTGATTTGCGCCATCGCTGGATAAAATAGGCCTGAATGGGGAATCTTTTCATCACGTAGCCCCCAGCAAGCCCGAAAGGCGCCGAATGACCCGTTTTTCTTCGTGAAGCATGCAGAAAGGAGCAGAAGACAGTTCTAGAGGAAACAAAGGCCGAACAGTGGCCATTAATTTTTTATTAGACCCACATCAAAGGAAAGAAGCGACCCAATTCATGTGTCAGAGAGTATCAGAGGAAAGAGAAGCAGCAAAGTGTACTAGTTAAATTGTTTAAAAGAAACCTTCAGTTCCCAAAGCAGGTTAACATTTAATGGCCGCCAACAAAGTCAAATCAGGCGGTGAAAGCCCATCCCAGCTCTCAAATCACAGTTGAAGCATTTAAGGACACCGAACTACAATGGAGCAGAGACCCATGCACAGTTATTGCAGAGACAACTGCACCAAGCCACCGAGGACAACACATTTACTCAGTCCCCATATGGCGGCCCTCAGCGCAGCTCAAGATATTTTATGCATTTATTTCTGGATGGGATTAGGTTAAAGTAATCACCTTTCCTCCAGACCTGTTTAGGTCAAACTTTAAATAAGCAATTTTGAAGAGTTTTCCCTATATATACCACCATCTGCACTATTTTAAGGGTTGGTCGATTGGTAATTCTAACTAGAGACTTGCACTGTATACCTGAGATTTTTTCTATAATCAAAGACTGCTGAAGAGTTTGGAGTATGACTGTCTGATGTGTTGTTAAAGATTTCTGAAAACTGAATGTGGAATTCCTATGCTGCAGCCTGGAACAATAAGTGCATCTTACCTCTGTTTTATTGTTAACCACTATCTAGATAGCAGGAAGAAAGATTAGCTTAGAATTTGTTTACAGCACTCTATGCTCAATTTCTGCTATTTCTGTATGTTTTCATCTGAATAAATTGGTAATGAATATGAATTCCTTCTGGCTCATATTTACCCTAATTCACCTGTGTTCGCTAATTATCTAGGGATTCTTTACTGCCCCTAGGTAGATCTCTGTTATCTCCTTCTGTTAAGCTGAAAGAGAGATTCTTGATTGCCTCTCATTCCTTAGCATTCATTCCATCTTTAAACCTAAAACATTGTTTCATGCGCAGCTGCCTTGCTCCATATATCTCTCTTGCGATCAATAAAACGCACCACCAGTTTTCCTCCTCGACTCCATGCCCAATGGTTTGAAACTTATCAGACTATGCTTTGCCTCTCTACTCGAAGACATCAATTTTCCCACCAAAATCAAAACAAAAAGCCTTCAAGCCCAATACCCAGCCTAAAATCAATTTCAACAAATTTGAAACACAAAGAGAGAGCCCTCTCTGATTGCATGGTTGGCTAGAACCTGTAGTCCAAAGTTGGTTTGTGGTTACCTCGGCCGTATCCCTTTCTTACAACCTGAGGGACAACCTGAGTGATAACATAATGGCGACTCCACTAGGGATTCTCCTCAGTTAAATTCATGAAGAAGGTTGTAAAAAATCCACAGGAAAAATCGATTTTCTAATTGCTGTATATCCCTTAAAACTACAGATGAAGCCTGAATGTCAGCCAGGAAGCCTTTGAAACTATTTTTGTTTTACATTTACAGGAGTAGATAAAAGCTGCTTCAGTCAATCTTCATGTTAGTCTTAATCTATACACAGCCATTCCAAAATCTGATCAGTTCCTTGCTAATCACAAAAATATTCCCAGAGAAATACCAAAAAACAAATTCGGAAGTTGGCTCCTAAGAAAAATCCACGATACACAAGGTCAAATCCAGACCCAAATCCCCCAGCTGTTTTTGAGAACCCTAATATAATCCCAAGAATCCTTAGGAAGCAAGAAAGACAGGAAAATTTTGCTGATTTGAGTCCTGAAACAGCTTACCCTAGCTGTATTCTGACTCCTGTCAAGGTTTTATTTCGTTCAACCCCTGTTTCCCCAAATTCATCGTCCACATCTCATAGCACTCCTTCTACACCTTCATTCACTGCACATACTACCACTACTGTTGTTCCCACCGTTCCAGTTGTTCCAATTATTCCATTAATCCCCGTTGTTCCACTTATCCCTGCAAATATGGCTAATAGATATGCACCCCTGCAATTGCCTGCTAATCCTGGGGCTTTACCTCAAGAGTACCAATCGAATATCACATATTTTGATAGTACTGGTCCTTTTACTGCCCTTCAGCATACTAAAAAGATGCAAGATTATTTTGAAAACTACGAAATAGATGATGATAGCGTGAGAATGATAATTTTTGTTCAGAGTTTAACCGGTGATGTAAGAACTTGGTTCAGATCACTTGCTGCAAATTCCATAACCACCCCAGATGAGCTTTACCAATCCTTTACTAACAGATGGGAGAAAAAGAAAGACCCCTTGCACATACTAGCAGAATATGATACAATTAAAAGAGGTCCTCAAGAGACTGTTTTGGAGTACTGTGCAAGATTCAATAATGTATATAACGCAATACCACAGAACCTAAGGCCTCCCCCTGATCTGGCCTTGTATAAATTCCCTGATGGATTCGACCCGGATATGGCATACCAGTTAAAAGAAAGAGCTCCTCAAACCCTTGCAGACATGCAAAACGTTGCTGTTAGCGTAGAAGCCAACTTAATTACCAAAAGAAACAGAGCTAGAATGGAAAGAAGAACCACCTTTAAGGAAGAACCCTCAGCTTTTGATCAAAAGCTTGATGCTATCATCAGTGGCCTGCAAAGGCTGGGAGAAAGAGTAGAAAATGTCGAAAGGAAAGCATCATGGGAAGGACAACAGTCTAATACCATAAGGAACCCAAAACGCAGAACACAAATGCTGGTAGGTCTAACCAAGACCATGACATAAGACCCCCTTTTCAAGACAACTATGTTGAAGGATCTACTTCTAGTGAAACCATAGAGGACACTCACATGAACCTGATGGATCTAAAGGGTGAGCACAAAACATTTCTGAGCCAAGAAGACCAAAATGAACTCGACTACAATCAGTTTCAAACTAAGTCTGGCGAGTCTTTTGATTTTAAACAAGGTTACGATACTGCTGTGTATGAAGTACACAAACAATATAAGCTGAGAACTAGGACCATTGACATTTCTGAACCTAGCAAAGCAAAGGATGGCAAACAGCCCAACAAGATTAAAGGCAAAGCTATTGTAACAGAACCAGCTGATCCAACTGTCCCGAAACCGCAACATGTCACTGTAGAAGACATAACAGACCTGCAGCCTTCCAAAGATCAGCCTTTGCCACCTTTTTCCTCGGAAGAAAGCTCGAACAGTGTTCCAAAAAGCCCTCCTGAAATTGAAAAACCGCAAGCAATCAAGTCCCATAACGCTGATAAAAAAGAGCAAATCGCAGATAGTTCAGAAGAAAAAGAAAAAACTGCCATTATCAACACCAAGACTCCATTGGAAAAGCCATTTAATTTAGAGGCAGAAATAGCTAAGTTGAAGATATCCATCCCCCTCTCGGAACTTGCCAAACACGATGTGTATAGACAACAAATTCAAAGATCACTTCAAATGCCAGAGGTTAGGGATGATGTAAATGTTTTAGATGACACCCCAGAGCTGCTGTTTGGCCCAGAAGTTAATGGAAAATCAAAATATGGACCTGTCCCACCCTTTTATGTCAGTTTTCATATACATGACAAAGTTTTGCACAACGCTATGTTTGACTCAGGGGCATCGCACAATCTAATGCCCAAAGCAGTTATGGAAAAACTGAATCTTGATGTTACAAGACCTTACAAAGATTTATACTTATTTGACTCAAGTCAAGTGAAATGTTTAGGCCTCATCAAAGACCTGTGTGTCTCCTTATTCCAATATCCCAACAACACCATCCTCATGGATGTAGTAGTTGCTGACATTCCACCAAAGTATGGTATGCTCCTATCAAGATCATGGGGAGCAAAGCTCCAAGGATCCCTTCAACTAGACCTCTCCTATGCCACTATTTCAGTCTTTGGGCAACCAAAGAGACTGTATAGAGAAACGCTCATGAAATATGTGGTAAGTAGTGAGAGCAAGCCTGAAAATTTTCCCATTTATTCAATCCACTCTGATATGGATTCCTTTATTTTGTTTAATGATGACACAAATTCTCCAAATGATAATGAGCCCTTCGCTCAGGAACAACAAGCACACATCAATGAAAAATTAGCTGCACATACTGATGAAACTGTCTCAATAATTAGTACAACCAGCATACTAGAAGAAACTCCCCAAACAAAAATTTCAAATCTGCCCAATCCTAAGTTGACTGACACTTTAGGCATCAACCACAAGCAGGAAATCACATGGTATTTAGAGTTTGATGGCTCTGTTAACAAGTTAGGAGTAGGGGCAGGTGTCTGGATTCACAATACATATAACAACCATGCAGAAGGTCATTCCTATAGACTAAATTTTAAATGCACAAATAACATGGCGGAGTATGAGGCTCTGCTGATAGGCCTTAAACTGCTCAAAGCTATAGGAGCTGCGAAAGTGTCTATCCTAGGAGACTCTGATTTAATCATACAACAGATGAAAGGTAATTTTGTAACCAATGACAATAGAATGAGAGCCTATAGGACTGTTGCCACTAATATACTCAATGAACTCACTGAATTCAAGCTGGCCAAAATTTCAAGAGAACATAACATTCATGCACACAGCCTAGCAACCTTCGCTAGTACATGCAAGCTTCCTTTTGAGCCAAACCATCACTTCACAGCTGAAATAAAACATAGGCCTGCTATCCCAAATAACGTTAAGGATTGGCAAGTGTTCGAAAATGATACCCAGATTAATAATTTCCTCGCTCTTGAGCATGAGTTTTCAAATATCAACATTGACTTGGATGCTATGACAGATTCAGAACAGCCAACAAATGAAGAGCAGCAAGCTGTAACAGCTGCAACAGCCAAGCAGATCCTGAACCCGACTGTTTTTGACAAAGAAAACATAGAACAGCTGAAACAAATGCATTTGGAAGACATTGCCAAAGCAGAGGCTGAGATCATTGACTTAAAGGATAACTTTCTGCCTGCTGGCCTAACCCCATTTGTTGTTGGGAAAAGTATCTATTCAGAACACCCCTATCCCACTCTAAGGTGTGACAGTGCCTTAGCAACAAACAAGGAAAACTATTTTCGTATTCTTCTTTATGAAATGTAAACGAAGAGGAAGGATGTAACTAACCTGTGTCTTTCGCTAGTTTGTTGATCCAATCGCTCTCCTCTTTGTTCGCTTCCCGTTGCCTGCTCTCTTACTGGCCCAGCTTCACCAAGTTCCTGCAAGATCACAGAAGAGGAAACTACACAAAAGACATAGATTTACATTCATAAATAGCTTAGGATCAGATTAAGCTAAACATGCAAATATAACAAAACATCATTGATATACAAGCATATAGGAGAAACTCAAATAGTTTTATTGATATGATAAGAAAGTCCAAGAGGAGATACAACCAAGTGAGTCCCGATCTAGCATCTACCTCCCAGCAAAGGAATCCCTTCCTCACCTCCAACAAAGCATAAATCACCCAATGCACTAATCTCAATCTCAAACCAACAGCAATTCTCTGCAAAGTACAAAATTCCAGCCTCTGGATCTCTGGGATGAGGGATCCATATATAGATGTAAGCAGAGAGGATGAGTCAGCTTATGTTTTGACTTGTGGCTTCTCTCTGTCAGTTCTTGCTTCCACTTGGAGACTGAGAGCCTCTTACTCATCACTGGTCGAATTCAGTGAGACAAGTGTCATTGGAGAAGATTCTGGAAGCTTCCACAGTCTTTCCACCTCGTTGAATGAGCTTGCCATTTGTCATTTCCCGCTCAACGCACCCTGGTAGTGCATTCACCTATGTTGCAACGCACCTAGTTAGTGTATTTGGGTGCTTTGCAACGCAGGCAGCTAGTGGAGCCTCTGAATTGATCCTGATTTGACTAGTTTTGAGCAGTTTTTGGTGGAGAACTTCTGGGAGAAGCTGTCATTGGTTGACCTTGTTCCTTTAGGGGCAGGAACAACACTTTTAGGGACTTTGGATCCCTTGGATTATGGACATTTCATGCTCAATGCTGTAAGGCACAAAAATGTCTATAACAGTTGCCCCCTAAAGTATGAGGCCGTTTATTGGGTGAAATGCTTTATTAGGAGGATCCGAAGTTCTTTCAATGCTGGGAGGAGACCTGTAATAAGATACAATACAATACATTATTTTCATACTGTTTTCATGATCTAGCTGAGGTGGGCATTCCCATGCTCAGCTTTATAAATTCATTTTTATGTACATAGGATAGACAATCGTCTGATGGTAGACTGATGATTTTGATGAAATCATCATCCCTTTGGTAGGGTGATTATCTGTGTTGCAATGTTGTACATGTCAATGTCTTTATTTTTCCTGAATACATATCGTAGCCCGGATGGATGAAACTAGATCCGGGGTCTTCAATCTCGTCTGATCTTCACTCTAAGTACAAGTCGATCCATGTGAGAAACGTTCTGAAGTCGAACATGGAAAGACATCGCTTGATTACCAGTCAATGATGTAAACTGTTAACAAGCGCGAGAGGAATCACCGATAATGATAATGACCCTCAAGGTACTGTAGTACAATTCACGTGGTGTGAATAAAAGACTTGGCGTCGAACACCACACAAAATCTTTCAGTCGAAGGTCATTGATGTATACCTGTCGCCGGAAGTGAGAAACTTGTCATTGAGGCATGCAAGCTTCAAAGTACTGAAGGGGTGTTCCTAGATCAACTTCTTGGATAATGAGCTGATGTCGAAAAGAAGCGATCCATCAAAGGAGGGCCTTGACGTATCCCACATCAATGACACGGAACGGAGCAAATGATTTTGATGGAGGTGAAAACGATCTGATGATATATGGTTCAGGGTGGCGGTCATGAAAGAATGAAGTATAATGTATGGTAGTGGATGGGACACGGGTGACTTCTCTGGATGACTTCTCTTGAACATACTGGCGACACTTGTATGATGGATTGGTAGCATTTACCCCAAAGGTGGATGGTATGGCGAGACCATGGTGATGTGACCGGTGAATGAAACAACCCAACCCGACTCAGGCACGGAGTGGAAGTGTCATGTTCAAGAGCGACTTGCTACCAATAAAAGTTCTTTGAGTTTCTTCCCAATTTTTCCCCAGTCATTGCTGACCAGTACCTCTTTATTTTTGTCAAGCTTGAGGAGGATAACATATGCTTGTTCTATAATTTTCCCTTTAGGTAAACCCATCGCTATGTTTTAACGAGCCTAGCGATAGTGAAACTCGTTCTCGTCTAAAGACAAGTTTGTCGCTATTAATCTTTTTAACGAGTCTAACGACAAAGATAACTCGGTCCTTTTCATTTTTAGAGAGTCTGAAAAGGTACGTAAAGGTAACTCCGGAATTCCTTTTTCGTCATCTAATCCCTTAAGTCCAAAAAAGTATAAAACAATACAGAAGGGATGAATTTTCGATAGTTTTAACGAGCCGAACAAAACAAGCGCTCGATCTTTTTGTGCAATAATCCCTCAGGTCCAAAAAGATTAAAATCTAGAGGAGGGATAGCACTTCCGGTCACTTTAACGAGCTGGAAGGCCAAAACTCGGCAATCTTTTCATATTTTACGAGTCAGATGAAAAGAGCTTAAAGAAGACTCGTCTTTTGAGGAACGAGTGATAAAATGGGTAGCAGTTGATTCCAGGTAAGGTTTGGAATTCTCCAATCACGGCAGTGTCACAAGGATGGCTAGTGAAATCACTCTTCGCAGTTGTTCCTCAAAATGGGTAAACAATCAAATGGAGGTGAATGATCGGCCAATGAAAAATGGAGGTGACGTTGCAAACACGACCAAGGCTTTAATGGCTAATAATGTTACATTCACGGTGGTTATTTACCGGAGGATAGTTCATTTTTTAACGAGCTTAAATGCGAGAAAACACTACTCAATCTTATGTTTATTTTTTAATGAGCATGAACTATGTGCTAAAACTACTCGATCTTATGTTTATTTTTTAACGAGCATGAACTATGTGCTAAAACTGCTCGATAACATGGTCTAGTTTTGATTTTTTACCATAAATAGCTTTTCCTTTTCAAAGATAGTACTGTACCCTCAATTGCTGCATCAAACTAGTTAGAAATGAATAACATTTGCTTGAAAATGAGATTAAAACGCTAATATTTCACTTTGAACTACGTAAAAAGCAATTAAAAAGTGTTTTTACCTCTCATTTTACCATTTCATTTGAACTTGGTTTGTTGGAGCTTTGGAGGTGCCTCTTCCCCCTTGATTTTCATCAGCTGATTTCGGGAGATTCTGTGGACGATTCTCGGTGCTGTTTGGACCAGGTAGGAGCTAAACCTGAGCTCTTTCATTTCATGGTTTCCTTTCTGCATTCTGTGCTTCATTCCCTGCTTTTCTGAGCCCCTGGGGTTTGATGGGCTCGTTCTGCCATCAGCGCACCTTGGGCACTCGAAACCTGCGCTGAATGTCAACTAGTATGAAGGCAGCTTGACCATCAACGTAGGTGGAACACTGTGCAGGTGCGTTGGGCGCAGAAAAGGATTTTGTTGCACAGTTTTTGATGAAAATTTTACCTGTTTCTCATCAAAATCAGGGTCTAATCTCCTCCCTTGTTTGTTTTTGCAGAGATATTGGAGCAAAATGACCCTTACATGGCGAGAAAGAGAACATGAAGAAGAGGACATGATTGCCCTACATGATCCGGTTACGGTGAACGCGCTGCAGAACTGTGGTTTGCTGAAGTTCTTCCGCATCTCTAGCATTAGACAGCAGATCAACCTACTGCAGTACCTGCTCGATGCTTGGGATCCTATCAATCAAGTTTTCCAGATTAGGGGCAAATCTATCCCCTTGACCGCAATAGACATTTACTTCTTGACTGGCTTGTCGAGGCGGGGTGCCCCCATCTCTTTGTCAGGTTCGACCCGAGGGAGTGACTCTGTGAGAGATTATGTCCGCCAGTATTGCAGGGAAGGATCTCAGCCGAGTAAAGATGGAAAGGTCGTCATCCGTGATGTTATTGACAGGTCCCTTAGGTCTATCCTGTATACTTTTGGTAGGATGGCCGGAAGTGCGTCTCTTCATGTGGCCAACAGATCCTATATGCAGCGTGCCTTGGAATGCCTCCAACCGAAAATATTCAACTGGTGTGATGCAGTACTTCTTGTGATGAAAAGTAAGTTGACCAAGATAAAAGACGGGAGGTTGAAGAACTTTGGGTTCGGTTCTATTTTGACCGCCTTTGCCTTGGAGAAGATACCACTGATGCAGCCGCAGTACATTGCACTCGACTTACCTTATCCTACTGAACCACGCATGCAGAGATGGGTTGACCATATGTCTAGGCATGCTGGTCAATCTCAGATTTCTTTTTCTGATACCTTCTTCAGGTGGTTTGAGCGTCAGGAGATGGTCTATTCCGAGTATCCATATGTTGGCATGGACTTCCAGGGTGATCCAGATTTAGTACTGCCGGATGGCGAGCAGTGGGGCGCTATTGGTAAAATCTTCGACCATATCACTGTTTACTGTTTTTATTTATAATGTCCTTGTGCTTTATCCTATCAAGACTTTAATCAAACTCATGTGTGCATGCAGATGTTGGTCCTGTTCGTCCAGTAGTTCGCCTGAGAATGCCAGCCGCTACCCCAGCAGGAGAGGCCGCCGGGAGGGTTATCCTTCGTGACCTTGATGTGGCCAAGACCCTCACAGCTATGCAGGAGCAGGTTGAGAGCCTTACTCTCGGTATTCCAGATGTGAGGATTGACGAGTTACCTTTGCAGTTACAGCGGCATACTACTGGTGTGCCTAGACGATGGACTCATCTCTTACGCATGATCGCACAGGCCGTGACGTGCTATCATGAGCATCACTAGACTAGGGTGCCCCCTAGCATTTTGAGTTTTTGGGGCATGTGACCGATTTTGTCTTGGTTACAGAACATCATATGTAAACCATAAACAGCTATTATATATATATTTTGATTCTCGGGGTTTTATTCTCGTTGAGTTATATGATCCACATGTAAAACATTGATGATGTGTTTCTTTTTATAAATGTCGCAAATGTCTATCTAACACATAGTTTGCTAATGAGTCAGTTAATGTGTTTAAGTTTCTGGAAATATGTTGGTATTGAATCAAATCAAATTGTCTTTCCAAAATCTTAACCCTTAGGAACATGCGATAAATGGCTGGGTTTCGGACGGAATATATACCATTGAGTTGTAGTATTACGAGTTGTGAGTCTAGCCTGACGATTAGTCGGCGTATACCACGGGTGATGGCATCAGAGAGAAGTTATATCAACGCGCTATACTCAGCGATGTTATTCGTTGATTGACCAATACATACACCTCTGAAACTTACCAACTCGCCGCTTGGATCAAAAATGGCCCAGGCTGCGGAGGACAGGTTCCGCGAACTACGACTCGCTCCGTCGGCATATCCAACACATGTCTCCAAAAGGTTTGACATCTGCAATAAATGTAAAAAGGTGGATTACTCGACCAAAACGAACACTTTAGCGAAAACAAATACAACAAAAGCATACTGGTCACTATTTAAGCATAGTAACGCTTGAGGTACAACCCATTACGAGGTTGCGCCAGTGGAATTCCGTCATAATCCATTAACTCGTAGGCTCCTTTTGCTAACACTCGTTTAACAATATAGGGGCCCATCCATAAAGAATTAAATTTACCTGCTCCCAATTTATCGGATTCTTGGTCGTAAAGCCAGACCAAGTCACCTTCTGAGAAGACACGAGGTTTGACATTTTTGTCGAACTGCGCCTTGACTCGTTTCTTATGGGCTTCGTTAGCCAAAGCGGCATCACAACGGGTTTCATCCAATTGGATTAATTCCAAGAAACAGGCCTCTTCTTCTGAAGTTCCGGGGAGGAGATCGATTGCGAGTTTAAGAGACGAGATTTCGCACCGGACTGGTAAGACTGCTTCCAGGCCATATACCAGTTGAAAGGGTGTGAACCCGGTCGCATTTCTTACCGATGTTCGGTAAGCCCACAAGGCTGAGTACAGGATTAGGTGCCACCTTCTTTTGTGAACTCCGATCATCCTTTGCAACATACGCTTCAGGACCTTGTTGATCGCTTCAACTTGTCCATTGGCTTGCGGATAATACGGAGTAGAGCTGTCGTGAGACAATCCTAGTTTGGCAGCTAATTCGAGCATCATGTGATTGCGAAAATGTGATCCATGATCTGTGACTATAGCCTGTGGTACGCCGAATCTGGCGACTACATGATTGAAAAAGAAAAGGGCAGCTGTTTCACCAGTGTTATCTAATGTAGGCATCGCCTCGGCCCATTTGGTAAAATAGTCAACGGCGACTATAATGTACCCATGCCCCCCGGTCGAGGTGGGGTTACATGTCATGAAATCGATGCCCCATTTGGCGAATGGCCCAACAGCAACTATTGGCTGTAAGGGTGCGGGTGGTCTTCTGGTTTTGCTATCAAAAATTTGACAAGCATGGCAACTTCTGACTGCGGTTATGCAATCTTTGAACATGGTCGGCCAGAAGTATCCTGCTCGTAAGATTTTTTGTGCTGTAGCATATCCAGATTGATGCCCCCCACACGCGCCTGAATGACACTCATTCAGGGATTTTTCGGCCTCCTAATGGGTGAGGCACCTTCTCAAAACTGTATCGACACCACGACAGTAAAGCGTATCACCGACGATCATGTAGTCTTTTGCTTGGTATCGTATACATTTCTGTTCAGAGTGAGAGGTGTTAGGCCTAAACTTTTGGGTTTGGAGATAAATTATGATATCTCCATACCACTCATTGCTTGTAAATATCAGAAAAAAATTCTCGTCCACGATTGATTCTTCGGATGTTTCATCGTTAGACGACGATGGGAGATCGCACAATAATTCCGCGAAAACTAGAGCTTTCTTTGACTTGGATTTTACAAATTCCAAATCAAACTCTTGAAGGATCGCTATCCATTTTGAATATTTGCCCCCCAGCAACTATCGCGACAATATATAAGTCATGGGGTTGCAATCTGACAGAATGGTAGTTTTCCGAAAGAGGACATAGTGTCGAAACCTTTGTATCGCTTGAACAGCTGCAAGCGCTAGTTTTTCCACATAAGAATATTTGCTTTCTGTATCATTTAAGTTTCTACTTAATTAATATATATGGTGTTCAATTCCATCGACTTCTTGAACTAAAACCATTGCTATGGTTGTATCTGCTGCAGCCAGATACAGGTTAAAATCTCTTTGATAATCGGGGGCGTACATTAATGATGCTTTTATTAAGGAATCTTTTAAAGCATCAAAGGAAGCTTGCGCAACCTAATCCCAGACGAAGGGTACCTCCTTTTTCAAAAGACGTGTATAACCTTTAGCAAGTTCGGCGTAATTTGGAATGAACCTCCTCAGAAAGTTTTCTTTCCCTTGGAGTTTCTGAATCTGAAGCAAATTTGAAGGTGGAGGCAAATTTATGATTGCCTGGACCTTGCACGGGTCGAGACGAATCCCATCCTTGGAGTCTACAAAGCCAAGTAAACGACCAGAACCAACGCAAAATACACATTTGTACGGATTGAGTCGTATCTTGTAGTGTCGGCAACGTAGAAATATCGCTCTTAAATGCTGCGGATGATCAGTCCGCTTTCGCGAATGAACCGGAAGGTCGTCGAGGTATGGTTGAACGATGTTCTTGATGTCATGGAAGGCATAATTCATTGCCCTCTGAAAGGTCGCCCCTGCGTTCTTTAAACCAAAGGGTAATTTTCGATATGCGAATGTGCCCCACGGACAAATGAATGCAGTCTTTGACTATTCCTGTGGGCGGATATTTATTTGATTGTACCCGGAAAATCCATCCATGAATGAAAAGATTTCGCATCCGGCGCATTCATCAATTATCTGGTCGATGAAGGGTGTAGGGTAGTTGTCTTTTGGACAAGCTTGATTTACATCCCTATAATCGACACACACTCTGATTGTCCCTTGTTTTTTCATAACAGGGACAATATTCGATACCCAATCGATTAGAGGAACCGGGTAAATGAAACCAGCATGGAGAAGCTTTTCAACTTCTGCCTTAATGGCAGCGGCTTTCTTGGGGTGCACCTGCCTGAGACGTTGTCATACCGGTTTGACCTCTGGATACATCTTAATTTTGTGTTCAACAATACTCGAGTCAATGCCTGGCATTTCATCATATGACCAAGCAAAGACATCTCTGAACTCGCAAAAAAGAGCGTTATATATTTCCAGTTCTGAAGGAGAACAACACTTGCCGACATAAATATTCTCTACAATATCTGTTTTGGTCGAGATATTTATGGCTATAGTCTCTTCAATGTTGGATAAGTTTCACTCAGAATCCACCGTATTTACAGTATTTGATAGGAATTCAAAAACTGAAGGATGATAAAGGTCATCTTGAGTATCTTCTTCATAATCCGGAAGAAGGGAACGATGGTGGCAATCATTCCATGGTGCTCCTTCAATCAACATTGATTGTACAATTCCTTCATCGGTTCCATGCACTCGCGACCAAGGATCTGAAGGGGTACCATATTCTCTAGATCTATCTACCCAAACGCTTGACGAGCGTTGATTCGGGTTTACCTCCTAAGCCTGAAATAATGATTGCTACAATATTTCCTTTGGGCTCGGGGGCAAAACCATTGCATGATCCATGTTGATATCGTTTCGTGAGATCTTTGCGGAAGATATCATGTTGCAGGTTCCTATCGACACTACGTCCGCCAAATCAATTGGAGGTGGAAAAGCGAAAGTTCCCATTAGTATAGGATCTTTTAGTAGGCCTACTCCGATATTCTGAAGCGAATGGGGGCTTCCATGGATCATGGGAATGCTTCCTGTAACTTGTGAACCATTGGGGAGGAAGTTTTGTTGGTTGACGATTGTAATCCCCCCCTGAAAGGGAAATGCAATATTCCTAAAATAGGTCGACACAACAGCTGCCATGGCATATATCCACGGTCTTCCTAGTAGGATGTTGTAATCAAGATTTCCATCGATGACTTCAACATCTATTTCTACTGTTTTCCCTCCTAGTTCAACTTTCAAGTTATTTAGGATACCATATGGGGTATAAGTCCTTCCGTCGAATGCCTTTAATGTTGTCGAAGATCGTGACAAAGTTGGAGATTCTAAAGTTTTCCAACAACTCAACGACATAATACATGTAGATGCCCCCTCATCAATAATTGTTCTATGAACAGTTTTGTTGAGGGCTTTCACTTGAATAAGGAAAGTTAGTTGAGCTGGTAACTGAGGATCGTATCCTTTGTGGTCGAAGGATACAAGATTGGAATCCTTAGGATCAACCCCACCAATGGCTGATAACAAAGCCTGCCTTTGGGATGGACAATTTTGTAGTACTTCAAGAGTCGACATAGCGGATGGCGATTGGGCCAAATCTTCCACTATGTTATAATGCTGCGCCGCTCTAGCGCGAGGATTAAATGTCGACTTGTGTACTACTCCCTTTGGCGGTTTTATTGTCAATTTAGGGATGATGGGTGGTACAACTTCTGTCGAAGTTGTTGTCGAACTACTTGGTTGATCTTTATCCTTGTGGTTCGACAGCTGCGGATTCCCGTAATCTTTGTTCCTTGTCGAAATCAGAGCATCATTTTGCTGCTTCGAAATCGACAACATCAACACTTGCGATGGGGAAGCATTTCCACTATCAACCAGATTTGTTCCTGGATTTAGAAACGGATCAGTTAACACGGCTGAGGTTTTCGAACTCTTAAAGAATCTTTTAAGCTCAGCTTTGTATGGACATTCTTTCGTCCAATGATCCTCATCACATATCTGACATGGATATTTTGGTTTCCTATCTCCAGGGGGGTTTGAAGAAGTTTTTTCAGGAGATGATTCACCCTGTTTCTTCTTCTTCCCTTTGCCTTGTTTCTTCTTGCTTCCTGGTTGTTTGGTTTCTTTGCCTTTATCTGCTGATACGACATTTACTTCCGAAGCAAGAATTTCATCTTTTGCATTTTGATCTGAAATCTTACGGGCTTTCTTGGACGTAGCCTTTGTTGATTTCGCGTTTGTCGTGCCAATCACGCCATCGCCGGCGTGAGAGTCATTGTTTGATTTAGGAGGAGGAGGAATTGAGAATTCCGGTCTAGGGGCGTCAGGTATTTTGTCGTAGAGCATGCCAGACTGAGTATAGACCAAGTCTAGATATTGCGCACGAGCGATAACTTGCTCTTCCGTTACGACTCCTCCCTTTGCCACATCTACCGTTATGGCAGGAAGTAACGACTTGATAAACCATTCAGCTAATAGCTGATCAGGAACGTACATTTTTACCATCCTACGACGACGTCGCCACTCATGTATATGATCAGATATGTGAGTGGCCGTTGTCTGTTTGAAGTTGGTTAGGATTTCCGTTCCCGTTTCATACCTTATCGGTAATTGAAAATGGGTTAAGAAAGTCGTGGCTAAGGTACTGAAGTTGTCGAACGAAGCTCTAGGCAATTCAATATACCATTTTGCCGCTGGACCCGTTAACGTCCTCTGAAAAAGGCGAAGCCTTATCGAATCATCGTTTAGGGTGTTTGATGAACACCATAGATGAAATGTCATCACGTGATTCGATGGATCTTCACCTGGATTTCCATTAAATTTAGGAATATCTGATGGAAGTTTATGAGGGATCGCTGGCCACCAAGGGGCGTAAGCAATTGGATCATTTGTTAACCGGTGTAAATCAAGTAACTCTAAAGTTGCCACGAATGGTAACTGTTGATTCAGGTTAGGTGAAGCATACCCAGGATATGATGGAATTACCTGAGCAGTTGGCCTTTGCATACCAGCATAATGCAGTTGATGCTGGTATGATTGATAAGGTTGGTGGACATGACCATTGTAAAATGGTTGATTTTGACCGTTTTGAATGTACGGTTGTCCACTGTTCGCAAAGATCTGCTGCTCAGAACCTTGGTATACTTGTTGGAATTGTGGTTGTTGGTATTGCACCAGCCACGGTTGTGAAGCCATGTTCTGTTGCGCTATACTAACCGTTGGACCAAGGTGTGGGGTAATTGTACCCGTTTGGACCTGTGTCGTCCCACCAATTGGCGATTGTGGTTGAGTCACAAGGTCAAGGGGCTGTTGCATTACGACCTGAGAAATCTGAGGTTGACATACAACAGGCAGCGTTTGAACTTGTGACACTGTCACAATAGCCGGTGTAGTAGGTATATTCGACACAAGTACGCATTGTTGCATCGAATATACAACCCTTGGTTGTTGGGGTATTATAGGTACCCAACCACTTGATGTAACTCCAGTATAACCTGAATACTGTTGTGAACTCCCGTATGGATATCCTCCCGGAGGGGGTAATGAAAGGGCATACTGCCCCCCATACGGTGGTAACCCGGAACTCAAGGGGATTGTCTACCCTTGGGGACTGGATTGCCCAAATTGACCTCCAAATGGATCAATTTGTCGAGTCTCAACATAAGAGTTGCCTGATATTATTCCGGAGGAACAAACAGGAACGGACCATACTGTCGAAATAGTCCCTGGATGGACTCCTTCTAGCGGTTGTGAGCTAGTCGGGATAGATGGTACGCCGGCAAACATTGTCGAAGTGACGGCAGGGAGTTCTGCCGTCGCTGTGTCAGAAGACACAGTCCTAGATGTTGACGGTTGTTCAGACATTTTGAGTCTATCCAAAAGATTACCTAGCGATTCTATAGGAACTTCCGCTGGTGATAGACTAACTTCCGATTTCGAAGGAAAAGGAGTGACCCCGACTCCGAAATGTGTTGGAGTACTTGCTTACGAATCTTCTACAATTTCTTCGATCGCAATCAAACCAGGTGGAAGGGGAAGACCGTCAGGTCCGTAAAATATTTCTGGTGCCGAAGAAGGGGTTGAATCGACAACGACAGATGTTTGAGGAGCAAGACTCTCCGAACCGGTTGCTGATGGAACTGGTTCAGTCACGCAAGTGTTTACTCTCAGACTAGGATCAGTATCACTGTCCCTCTGTGGCTGTCGAACTTCTTCCGTAGGGGCAGGGTTTCCAGAAATGTTTGGAGTAACCGGAATCTCGGATGTTGTTGGAACACTTGTTCTAACTTTAATAGGAGATTTCGAACCGGCTAAACGAGTTCGCTTTGTCCATACTGTTTTCGATTCCGGAGACAAAGACGGTTGACTCGTAAGCCTCCGCGAACGACGGGGTTTCAATTGAATTTCTTCCACAATTGCGGATTACTTGATCAACTAAAATACAAAAGGGGAAAGTGTGTTTCTTAATTAAATGAATTTTTAGACGCTTTAGACACAACTTGTTTTTTCAATTTTAAAGAGTCAAGAAAAAACAAAAGATGACTCTAGTCTCCTTCGATTTTTAATGAGCCTGAAGTGACAAGTGCTCAGATAGACCTTTTTCGTTAAGGTGTCTGAAAAGGAACGAAAGGGACTGCTCAGGAGTTCTAGGTAGAGGGTGTGCCAAACAAATCACAAAACCGCAGAATACTTTTTAGGGTACGGGCGGTCAGTCTTCCCGAATGCTGTTTTCAGTGCATTGCGATCAGTAGGGCGGCTGACACGGCTTCCTATGGATAAAGGTTTTATGCCTATAGGGGTCTCCCAATATATACTCGACGGTACGTAGGAGCACAATCCATACTGGCACTTATCGTCTCTCAGGAGGAATCACCCAACCATCAGTGAGGCAACAGTTACCAGGTTTTACGACGCCGGAACACGTCTCTATCCTAGACTTCTATGTTGTGCGTTAAGTTACAAAGCGTTGTTAAGTTCATTCAATTTATTTTAGGTTGATCTTTCTTAGAAGTTTGCCTTTTTGGATCACCACGAGATGTAGATACAATTCCTAAATGCAGTCTAAAGATGATAAGCAGGCTTTTATCTCTTTTCAATAATGAAAATCCTAGCTACAAGGGGAAAAGAAAGACACAATCTTTTCTCAAAGAGCATAGAGCACACTGTAAATGCACTTTTCCTAAATCAATCCATACAAACTGTCAAAATGAAAATGCACATATGCATGTATTTGTTTTTCACTTTCTTAATATTGATGCCTAAAAAGAAAGCTGTTGTACAAATTTGAATTCGATTTCAAGTGAAAAAACACAAACAAGCTTCTTTCGAAATCAAAAAGGTAGAGAAGATTACGACACTTTATGATTTTGAAGTAAACACTTGTTTTGACACTAGAAATTCACAAATTCAAACCAAAAGACAAAAGGTAAAAGCGTAATCAACTGTCAACAGCAAACAAACTCACTCCTAAGATCAAAACGACACTTACGACAGGTCTAGATCTAAGGGAAACAGTATGACTAGTTTACTTTTGTAATGGGAAACTGCAAATGATGTAACAAATACACAAAAACAAATACAGTTTCTTTTATACAACTGAGGCAGAATTAAGGCAAAGAAAAGGGGTTTTCAGATAGGTACACTCACTGATAACAGGCTGCAAAAATCAGAGATAAAACTGAACAAAAAGAAGCAAAGAACCACAGCTGCACAGGGCAAAGGCTGATCAACGCACCTGTTGCATAGAGAAACTGAATTGCAGCGCAGGTAGCCCTCTCGGGACCTACGTTGAAATGCAGAACCTCTTCACAGAGCCTGCGCTGAAGCAGAAACGAGAATTGTCTCTGGGTTCTGGGTCACGGTTTGCAGTTTAATCTATGGTTTTTGGCCAGATAAAAGCTATCAGTAAGGTACAATCAGAGGGATGATTTAAAGGAGGACTAAGAGCTATCACAAAGGGCAATTAGCACATTTGTGGATCAGCTGTTCAGATCATAAATAGGCCCAGTGAATGGACTAGAGTAGCAGATCTCTACTTTGCATTTGTAAATGGCAAATGCAGTTTGATTCGCCATTCCTGAGTTTATGAGATGAACAACAATAGAAACACAAATAAACTAACTAGATACGATCCCTAGCGGAGTCGCCAATTTGTTGTTGGGAAAAGTATCTATTCAGAACGCCCCTATCCCACTCTAAGGTGTGACAGTGCCTTAGCAACAAACAAGGAAAACTATTTTCGTATTCTTCTTTATGAAATGTAAACGAAGAGGAAGGATGTAACTAACCTATGTCTTTCGCTAGTTTGTTGATCCAATCACTCTCCTCTTTGTTCGCTTCCCGCTGCCTGCTCTCTTACTGGCCCAGCTTCACCAAGTTCCTGCAAGATCACAGAAGAGGAAACTACACAAAAGACATAGATTCACATTCATAAATAGCTTAGGATCAGATTAAGCTAAACATGCAAATATAACAAAACATCATTGATATACAAGCATATAGGAGAAACTCAAATAGTTTTATTGATATGATAAGAAAGTCCAAGAGGAGATACAACCAAGTGAGTCCCGATCCAGCATCTACCTCCCAGCAAAGGAAACCCTTCCTCACCTCCAACAAAGAATAAATCACCCAATGCACTAATCTCAATCTCAAACCAACAGCAATTCTCTGCAAAGTACAAAATTCCAGCCTCTGGATCTCTGGGATGAGGGATCCATATATAGATGTAAGCAGAGAGGATGAGTCGGCTTATGTTTTGACTTGTGGCTTCTCTCTGTTAGTTCTTGCTTCCACTTGGAGACTGAGAGCCTCTTACTCATCATTGGTCGAATTCAGTGAGACAAGTGTCATTGGAGAAGATTCTGGAAGCTTCCACAGTCTTTCCACCTCGTTGAATGAGCTTGCCATTTGTCATTTCCCGCTCAACGCACCCTGGTAGTGCATTCACCTGCGTTGCAACGCACCTAGTCAGTGTATTTGGGTGCTTTGCAACGCAGGAAGCTAGTGGAGCCTCTGAATTGATCCTAGTTTGACTAGTTTTGAGCAGTTTTTGGTGGAGAACTTCTGGGAGAAGCTGTCATTGGTTGACCTTGTTCCTTTAGGGGCAGGAACAACACTTTTAGGGACTTTGGATCCCTTGGATTATGGACATTTCATGCTCAATGCTGTAAGGCACAAAAATGTCTATAACACCATTAGAAGACATGTTTGACGCCAATGATGTTCCTAGAAAGCCAAAATTGCAACCCATTAACACTGATATAGAAGAACACAACATTGGAACAAAAGAAAATCCCAAAATGATCAAATTGTCCAGAAATTTACCTCCTGATCATAAGCCCAAGTACATTGATTTGTTCAAAGAGTTCCAAGATGTATTTGCTTGGAGTTATGAGGATTTGAAATCCTATGACACCTCGGTGATCCAGTACACAATCCCCTTAAAACCAAACCAGAAACCCTTCAAACAAAAACTTAGAAGAATTAACCCTATGCTTCTTCCCCCGATTGAAAAGGAAGTAAAAAGGATGTGGGAAGTAGGTATAATAGCACCTATTAGATTTTCTGAATGGGTGTCCAATCTTGTTCCAACGAGAAAAAAGACAGATGAAATCAGACTTTGTGTAGATCTTAGAAATTTAAACCAAGTCTCCTTAAAAGACCACTATCCCTTGCCCAAAATGGACCACATCCTACAAAGGGTAGTGGGGTCATCTAGAATCTCTTTGCTAGATGGTTTTTCAGGTTTCAACCAAATACTTGTTCACCCAGACGACCAAGACAAAAAAGCCTTTACCACACCGTGGGGAACATTTAAATATGTCAAGATGCCATTCGGACTTAAAAACGTTGGTGCAACCTTTCAAAGAGCAATGGATATTGCTTTTTCCAAAGAAATACATGACTTCCTAGTTGTCTACCTTGATGACTTGACCCCATTTTCCAAATTTGTTGAAGAGCACCTCAAGCACCTTAGGCAAATATTCATGACGTGTAGGAAATATGGCATTTCCTTGAATCCCAAAACGTCTCTCTTTGGCCTTGAAGAAGGCAAATTACTTGGCCGCATCATATCAAAAGATGGGATCAGAATTGACCCTGAAAGAATCCAAGCCATCCTCCAAATCCCATATCTAAGAAACATAAAAGAGCTGCAAGCATTCCTTGGAAAAATCAACTTCTTAAGAAGATTTATTCCAAATCTAGCTGAGCTGATAAGATTGTTAAGCAACATGTTAAAGAAGGATGCCAAGGTAAAATGGTCTCTTGAAACCAAGCAAGCATTTGAGAGTATAAAATCTGCCTTAACCCAAACCCCTGTCCTAACCAGCCCACAGTTTGACAAAGATTTCATCATATTTTCTTTTGCATCTGATCACACTATAGCTGTTGTCCTTTTACAAAAGGATGAACAGGAAGCTGAAAATCCCATCGCTTTTTTCAGTCGAGCCTTAAGAGATGCCCCTTTGAAGTACCCAATCATGGAAAAGCAGGCCTACGTTTTGGTTAAGGCCATCAAGGATTTCAAAGTGTCATTTTATATTCACATGTGATTGCCTATGTCCCACACGCTGCTGTAAAAGATATATTGACCCAAGAAGGATTAGAAGGCAAAAGAGGCAAGTGGATTGCAAACATCCTTGAATACGACATAGAAATAAAACCAACCAAGCTGATAAAGGGACAAGGTTTAGCTAAACTGATGTCCGAAACAAATTTCCAAGCCTTAGACATTAACCAGCTGGACAATGAATCGGAGCTGGCGACTCCATAGATCAGTGAAATATTTTTGCAATCCCCATGGTACGCTGATATATGTTTTGTATTGTTAAACCTGTGTGCTCCCCCAGGATTGTCCAGGACCAAGAAAAGATTTTTGAAAATGAAGGCTTTAAAGTTTTGTGTTATAGATGGTGCATTATTTTGGAGAAATCATGAAGGTATACTGCTTAATTGTTTAACCATGAATGAAACTAACAATGTCATGAAAGAATTCCATGCAAGTGATTGTGGAGGACATTTATATTGGAAGTCCACTGCTGATAAAATTTTAAGGGCTGGTTTCTATTGGCCTACTCTTTTTGCAGATGTAAAGAAGTTTGCCATGTCATGTCACAAATGCCAAATCTTTGAGGGCAAGAGAAAGCTGTTACCCTGCCCCTAAAACCTATCTCAATCAAAAAACCTTTTCAACAATGGGGTCTTGACTTCATTGGAGAAATCCATCCTTCTTCCTCAGGCCAGCACAAATGGATCCTAACAGCCACTGACTATTTCACTAAGTGGGTTGAAGCCATTCCCTGTAGGCAAGCCAATGACACCATCATTATCCAATTCCTTGAGTGCAATATCCTTTCTAGATTTGGCTGCCCTGAGAAAATCATCACTGACAATGCTGCTGCCTTTAAGTCCAAAAAGATGATCAATTTCTGCCATAGATTTCATATTACCTTGGGCCACTCTACAGCCTATTACCCTCAGGGTAATGGCTTGGCCGAATCATCTAACAAAAGCCTCATCAACATCATAAAGAAAATGCTGGAAGAAAACAAGAGGAACTGGCATAAAAAGCTGGTGAATGCCCTATGGGCAGACAGACTTTCAAGCAAGAGATCCATTGGAATGAGCCCTTATGAGCTAGTGTATGGCATGGAGGCCAGATTTCCTTCATCCCTGGGCATTCCTACTATCAAGCTGTTACAGGAAATTCAGGCTGAACCAAATGACATTCAAAGAAGAATTAATCAGACCATTCATCTTCAGCAAACCAGAGAACAAGTTTATGACAGAGCTCAAAGTTTGCAAGAAAAGCTAAAAAAGATGTTTGATAAGAGAGCCAAGGCTGAGGATTTCAATATGGGTGACAAAGTTCTAAGGTGCGACTCAAGAAGAGAAGACAAGGGCAAACATGCCAAGTTTGATTTTTTATGGAAAGGGCCATTTGTTGTTTCTGCTGTTCAGGGAAATAACACTTACTTTCTTAGATCTATAGAGGACGGCACTACTGAAGAAGGCCCTGTTAATGGCCGTATGCTAAAACATTACCATGATCCCTTTTAAGGGATACAATGCAGCTTTGTATATATTTATGTACAGTCTTATTTGTATATATCAGCACTCTGTTTTTATTTAGTATAAGCAAGCCGATTGCTTAAATAAGTAGCAGTAAATTTTGAGAAGACACAGCTAAAGCAAGTGTTCCAGTTTTAAAGGCTCTGTCTCTGTACTAATTTCAACTAAGCAAGCAAGGCTGCACAGTTCACAGTACCCCAGTGGTTGAGAGATGTTGTTCAGGTTTCCGAACTTTCAATTACCTAAACAGGCAGCACAAAGAAGTTTTCCAGTCTACAGCAACTAACAGAAGATCAAGGCAGTCTGACCTGCTATTCTTGGCTTTTCACAAGGAAAAGCCATCCCCAAGTGGAGCCACTGTTAGCCTCCTGTTGCAACAGGTGTTCATTTTTCATGATTGACATTTTTACATGCCAAATATGTCATACTTTGTAGGCTACAGTGTTCCATATTTCCACAAGATGCCATGAAGGGTGCTAGTCCAAATGCCACTGCTGTATTCCAATTTTTATGAATTGTTCCAGTTTTGAAAAGTTTTTAAAGGGAGGTCCAAACAGTCTAATCTTGGTTTCCCTAGGTTTCAATTTCTTGTTTTAGAATATAGAGAATGATATTTGTCCAAACAGTTTAATCTTGGCAGATCTGTAGATAGGTAGAGAATCAAAGGAGCCCAACTGCCTAATCTGGGTCCCTGGCAGAAATAAGTGTAGACTTAGATAGGAGAACAGAAAAAAAAGAAAAATTGTAAAGCTGGGTCTGCAAGTCTAAGTGCACCCAAACCAAAAAGAAGAAAAAATGTTAGGTGAGTAGGCTGGGTAGGTAGCTGTAAGGTGGCAGAATGATAATTTATGATCAATTTTGTGTTACAAAGTGCTTTATCTTTTCAGATCACAGTTATCAGGCGGTTTTCATCTAGAGGAGCTCAAGCTGGAAATCACTAACTCCTCTTTCTTCTAATTCCCCAAGTCACTCACTAATTTCCCCAAAGAGGTCAAGATCTGCTTGATTCCTCTTAGTTTCATCATTTTCCATGTCATTCATCTTAGTGAAGATCTGCCTCACTCAAGGATTCTTTATTTCTCATCTATGAGTCACTTTTCCCTCGAAAATTAGCCTAAGGTCTCCCACCTTAGCGCCTACTTATCATCTCCATATTAACTACTAACTCTAGTATATAACTCCCTATCAGTTTTCCACTTCCCCTACTAAAACTATGTATATAAAACTTCCCTATGTAAATATCCCCTCCCTGGCAATATAGCCATATTTCTTCTTAGTCAGGGAAAAAGCAGTCTATCTGGGGCTATTTTTAGCCCATCCGTGTCATAGCAGGAGTTAGATGACACCTGGTCATACTAACAACCTCCCCCCTAGCCCTAAAACCATTCAAAAAAACCCATATTTCGCCCCTATCCCTAAGTCCCAAGTGTACATATATTAACCCGCACTCATTAAACCCATAAACCCGTTTTCCTAAGTCTAAACCCCCACCAGCGCGCATATTAAAATGGGAATATTCCCCGGATTCTCGCACTTATACCTCTGCCATTTCACATTCGCCGCCAACTGTTAGATTGCCCGCCCCACAGATCTACGATGGGCGGCCCTTCCCGTCTCCCAACGCACCCGAAGGATAGTGTCCGGGAGATGGGCGGTATTGCTGCCGTACTCCCGCCACGTGTCACCTTCCCGGGTGTGGTGGAGCCCCCTCCCCTGAAACCACCTCTGTCCAAAGGCGGTGCACCCAAAACCATTTACCGCCCTCCTCCATCCTACGTCAGCACCACGTCGACGCTGACGTCATCCGCTTGCGTGGCCTCCTACCACTGTACCGCCGAGTCACCCTGCCACGTCCCTGCCACGTGTCCTACCACATCATTAGACCCGCGTACTGCCATGTCACCTTCGTACATGCTGACGTCATCATGCTGACATCATCGCTGATGTCACCCACCGTACGAGGTCCCACCTGCTGACGTCATGCTAATGTCATCAGCAACTTTGGTGCGAAGGGAGAAAATCGCACTCTGGAGCCCCAGAATCAGTTTCTAAGGCAGTTTTTGATGCGCGATTTGCGCCATCGCTAGATAAAAATAGGCCTGAATGGGGAATCTTTTCATCACGTAGCCCCCAGCAATCCCGAATGGCGCCGAATGGCCCGTTTTTCTTCGCGAAGCATGCGGAAAGGAGCAGAAGACAGTTCTAGAGGAAACAGAGGCTAAACAGTGGCCATTAATTTTTTATTAGACCCACAGAAAAGGAAAGAAGCGACCCAATTCATGTGTCAGAGAGTATCAGAGGAAAGAGAAGTAGCAAAGTGTACCAGTTAAATTGTTTAAAAGAAACCTTCAGTTCCCAAAGCAGGTTAACATTTAATGGCCGCCAACAAAGTCAAATCAGGTAGTGAAAGCCCATCCCAGCTCTCAAATCACAGTTGAAGCATTTAAGGACACTGAACTACAATGGAGCAAAGACCCATGCACAGTTATTGTAGAGACAACTGCACCAAGCCACCGAGGACAACACATTTACTCAGTCCCCATACGGCGACCCTCAGCGCAGCTCAAGATATTTTATGCATTTATTTCTGGATGGGATTAGGTTAAAGTAATCACCTTTCCTCCAAACCTGTTTAGGTCAAACTGTAAATAAGCAATTTTGAAGAGTTTTCCCTATATATACCACCCTCTGCACTGTTTTAAGGGTTGGTCGGTTGGTAATTCTGACTAGAGACTCGCACTGTATACCTGAGATTTTTTCTATAATCAAAGACTGCTGAAGAGTTTGGAGTATGATTGTCTGATGTGTTGTTAAAGATTTCTGAAGACTGAATGTGGAATTCCTGTGCTGCAACCTGGAACAATAAGTGCATCTTACCTCTGTTTTATTGTTAACCACTATCTAGATAGCAGGAAGAAAGATTAGCTTAGAATTTGTTTACAACACTCTATGCTCAATTTCTGTTGTTTCTGTATGTTTTCATCTGAATGAATTGGTAATGAATATGAATTCCTTCTGGCTCATATTTACCCTAATTCACATGTGTTCGCTAATTATCTAGGGATTCTTTACTGCCCCTAGGTAGATCTCTGTTATCTCCTTCTGTTAAGCTGAAAGAGATATTCTTGATTGCCTCTCATTCCTTAGCATTCATTCCATCTTTAAACCTAAAACATTGTTTCATGCGCAGCTACCTTGCTCCCTATATCTCTCTTGCAATCAACAAAATGCACCACTAGTTTTCCTCCTCGACTCCATGCCCAATGGTTTGAAACTTATCAGACTATGCTTTGCCTCTCTACTCGAAGACATCAATTTTCCCACCAAAATCAAAACAAAAAACCCTCAAGCCCAATACCCAGCCTAAAATCAATTTCAACAAATCTGAAACACAAAGAGAGAGCCCTCTCTGATTGCATGGTTGGCTAGAACCTGTAGTCCAAAGTTGGTTTGTGGTTACCTCGGCGGTATCCCTTTCTTACAACCTGAGTGATAACATATTTAATGGATCCTTACTATCATTACATCTCAGCCATACTACAACAAATTTTGTAGATCCATAAGTCTGCCTACCTCGACCTAGTTCAAACTTCTCTGTTGATTGTGATTGATTACTGAAATATTATTTTGACTGCATGCATAATGGAATCTCTATTTCACCTTGTAGCCATAATTTAAAAAAAAATGACTCTGATTATCATAACTAGCCTAAGACCCAAATCCCTTCAGTCATTCAATTACTTGATAGAAGAACATAGAGAGAGAGAGCCCTCTCCATGGCTATAGGAGATGGACCTTAGCCTAAAAGTGCTTTGTTGTTACCTCTGGGATTTATCTCCTCACCCTTAAGAAATTTACGGAGTGCTAACACATCCCATAATGATGATATTCTCTATTATAAAGAACATGCGTTGAAATACAAATTCTCAAAATGTGATGATAGTAGATATCAAATTGATAAAGTAACAAAAAAGGTTCCTCACAAGGGTCTTCATTATATTCCCATAATTATAGATCTGCAAAAGTTGTTCAAGTGTAAAAGCATAGCAGAACTTATGGATTACCATGCAAGGAATAGAAGTGAATATGGTGTTCTTTGAATTCCTGCAGATGGATATGCATTTAGGAATATAGAGGAAAAGTGGCTAGAGTTTAAAAGAGAACCTCATAATCTTAGGCTTTCATTAATAGCTGATGGTGTCAATCCATTTGGAGAGGCCAAATATACTTACTCGGTGTGGCCCATTTTTGTTATCAACAATAACATTCCTCTGTGGAAGTCAATAAAGAGGGAGAACATAATGTTGACAATGATTTTTTAATCTAGGTGGATGTTGGTGGCCACCCACCTATCCCACTTGGACCCCCACAATTGTCTCTCTCAGGTGCCAAAGTTACAACCCCAGGAATTCGATGTAACAATTTACCCAAAATGGGGCCCATAGTTTGGCCTTAATCTTCTAGGGTTAGGTTTTTGGATGTTTAGGATTTTCCATTATTTCTCAACAATAAATAGGCCTTCAAGCCTCATTTTAACACAGTTTAGAGGCATGTATCTGCCACATCTCTTCTCAGAGATAAGCTATCATCACCCTAGCTAGTTTATTTCCATTTCTGTAAGTATATTTCAGTATTTTACGTGAATGAAATGAAGTATTATTTCTACTGCATCTTTGCGTTTATGGTTATCTCTGTAATTTGTTTCGTTCCTGTTTAAAATTCGGATCAGTGGTATTAGGTGGTTTTCTTTTTCTCTATTTTTCTTTGCGTGTCCCTAATGAGGTCAGGATATAAGGAGTTAGGGCTTGAACTGGTTGAACCTTTGCAAGACCAGCCTCGCAAATCCCGATGGTCTGCCATGGCGAATGAAAGGAAAGATGAGGGGGTAGGAGATCCTATCAAAATCTTGCTCGAAGAAGCCCTCGAGTGACAAAGGAACGCGATGATGGACAACTTTGCCTAGATCCTTCAGCGGCTACCTAGAGGCGATGCATTGGCTTCCAACAGCTACTCTGGAAATGCCACATTGTTTAAGGTATAAGTTAATTTTGAAATCCCCATATTTGAGGGTCAGATAGATGCAAATTCCATAGGTAAATGGTTAAATCTACTAGAGGGTTATTTTTTTGTTCATGTTTTTCTCCAGTCGTTAAAAGATTATTTTTTCTCTTCTCAAATCAAGCCCCCACATCAAGGACTGGTGGGAAGCCTACTATGAGTAGAAGGATGAAAGTACGGGCTCACTATTTTCAACCGCACCCACTTGGAATTCATTCCAGGATTCCATGAAGGAGCAGTATTACCCTGTCAAAAGCTATGAGGACAAATACGTAAAGTGGACCATGCTATGATAGGGAAGGGACCAAGATGTGTCGGAGTTCACAAAAATTTTTCATACCCTTCGCACACAATTGGGCATCAAAGAATCTGAGTTCCGTCTGGTACTCAAATACCACAACTGCCTACACAAATATATCCAAGAAGAGATGGAATTCCTAAACATCTCCTCACTCGGCACTATGTACCGGTACGCTGTCAAAATCTAGCAAAAGTTCAAATAGAAGAAGCGAGACTTTGGATCTGCGAATCTGAAGACCAAAAGAAAAGCCAAGGCGGGGTGACCCAAGACAACCCGGCGAAGCCACAAGAAAAGAACAACACCATGAAGTCAAAGAAGGACACAGGAAAGTGGTCTGAGTTCCACAAGAGCCCCACTCACAACACAAGTGAGTGTCGAACCAAGCAATTGCTGGTGGCCAAGTTGAAGGCTTCAGAATCAGATGCATGTTCCGACCCTAAGTTAGAACTCGACAAGGGAAATGGCAAAGGGAAGCAAATCATTGATGCAGAGCCCAGTGTCACTGTTGCCACCGCCAAGATCCACAATAATGAGCCCGAAGATCTAGAGGAGGGGGAGCGTCTTTTCCACTCATAGATGTGGGTGAAGGGTTTGCCGCTGCAATTCATTGTTAACAGTGGAAGCCAAAAGAACCTCATTTCGGCAGAGGTCGTGAAGCGGTTGGGCCTACCAACTACACCACACTTGCAGCCATACAGTATCGGGTGGCTTCACGAAGGACAAGATCTCTGAGTTCGACAGCAGTGCCGCCTTCCCTACAGCGTCAAGCCCCTCACAGACGAGGTATTGTCTGATGTTACACCTCTGGATATTTGTGATGTACTATTTGGCTAGCCATACTTGTGGAGGTGACATGCTGCGTATGATTCAAGGCCTCGCACTGTTATTATTACTTTAGGTAATTCATTATACAGGATACCAGAGGTAGCCCCACCTACTACCACCTCTTTGATCTCTACTAAGAAATGCAGCAAGATCGTCTCCCAGACTAGGAAATTCATTTTCTGTCTAGTTCGCTCCCAAAGTAAGGGGAAGATCGTAGCCACATCCATGACCCCCGTGAAGGGTTCCTCCACGCAGTAGCAGCAGAAAAGGGATACGGTTATGACGGAACACAGGAAAAACTTCTCCTCACCCACAGGGGTACCACACAAGTTTCAGGTGGTTGACAAAGTCTCGTTGCATCTGCAGAAAGAACGCCTGACAAGAGCCCATCATAACCTCAGGCCACTCTGACATGGTCCTTACAGCATTACCAAGGTTGTGGGAAACAATGCTTTGGAGCACAACATTCCTCCATTCCTTCGTTTGCACCGAGTGTTCAATTTGGAATGCCCTTGACCATGCTTCCCACCATTACTGGACACATCAGAGATTGCAAAATAGCTCACCAGGGACCAAGCTCAGTAGATGGAGGAACTCAACACAATGGGGACCATTGCTTCCTAAGGGGGGGAGGAATGATCTAGGTGGATGTTGGTGGCCACCCACCTATCCCACTTGGACCCCCACAACTGTCTCTGTCAGTTTTTCAGTTTCCTTATTTGTAGCACAATTTTACTATTTTTAGCAATTTTCTGGGGCACTAAATTCCGGAGCCATTTTGAGGCCATAAACGACGTTTTTTGGGAAATCTGGGAGCAACATGGTTCCATGGACTGATGTTTCTCTTCCCAAAGTTATAGTTCTCGGATAGATATTTCTAACGAGCTATTGTACGCGTCAAACGGAGATCGGGTGCCAAAGTTACGACCCCGGGAAGTTGATGTACCAATTTACCCAAAACGGGGTACATAATCTGGCGTTTCATCTTCTAGGGTTAGGTTTTTGGATGTTTAGGGTTTTCCATTGTTTCTCAACAATAAATAGGCCTTCAACCCTCATTGTAACATAGTTCAAAGGCATGTAGCCACCACATCTCTTCTCAGAGATAAGCTACCATCGCCCTAGATGGTTTATTTCCAATTCTCTTTGTAAGCATATTTCAGTATTTTACATTAATGAAATGAAGTATTATTTCCATTGCATCTCTGTGTTTATGGTTATCTCTGTAATTTGTTGTGTTCCTGTTTAAAATCTGGATCATTGTTCCAGGTATTAATTTGTTTGGAAATTTTTTTTTTGGCACAATAACATCTCATTTGTCTTGTTTGTTTCATAATCATGTCTTATATTATTTTGTTAATTTACTCATATATGTTCAATTATGCCTTATAATTACATATTATAAAAAAAAAAATATTTACTCATAGTTGTAGTAATTATGTATCGTGTGTTCAATCAATTAGGTAAGTACTAGGTCAAAGATATGAATGTATATATCAAGCCTCTTATTGATGAGTTAGTGGAGTTATGGAACAATGCCACTATATATGATATCTCTAGACTAGTAGTTGCACAAAGGGAATTTGAATTCCATGCAATGCTTATATGGACAATTCATGATGCCCCAGGGCTAACACATTTTTTTGGTATGTCATAATGTTACCCTACACTTTAGTAATGTTTAATTTTATGAAGTTCATTTAAATTATGTCTCTTAAATAGTTTTACCTTCATTGTACTTATTCAAAATAATTTATCTAAAAATTATTCCATCTCTTATAGGTCTTCAAACAAAAGGTAAATTTGCTTGTCCAGTTTGTAGTCCTGAGACTAAATATTGTCGTTCAAGAAGCTTAGGAAAGGAGTTGGTTGATGAGTATAGGAACTTTCCTTTTAAGAACCATGAAGAGTGACACCTCGTGCATGGAAGTTGCAATATAATAGATTCACTCAAGGTATGGATCAAATTGTCTATGTATCAATATACACTATATTTTTGGATTATTTTATCTTTTTATGGCATTTTATTCACTATATTAATTGACAGGTTATATTGTTGTTATAATATATTTATCTATGATTCACATTGTAGGTCATGAAAGCATTAATAATAGGGCACTTCCACAAGGAATGAAAAGTTATCCCGAGAAATTCAATAGACTCCACTACTATGAGCACCTAGAAATTGTTCATTTGCTTGATACAATGCACATCAGGAAGAATGTAATAGAGACCTTATAGTGAATATTAGATGAAAGGAGAGATAAAGAAAAGAAAATCAATATTTGTAATGACATTAAGGAAGCCAACCATGCATTGCAAAGTGAAATTCATTCAAATATCAATGGAGACGACCAAAATATAAGCACCCTTCCATGGTTATTGACATAGCAGCAAAGAAAGCATGTTAAAGAGGTTATTGAAAAAATTAAATTTCCAACTAGATTTTCTTCAAACATAAAGAATATCCTAACAAATAAAGGTGAATTAGGTGGGGTAAAAAATCATGATTGGCATATGTTCATTAAGGTAATTATTTTGGTGTATATATATTTTATACATTGGTGAAACATCTTGTTAATTAGTGTTTTTTTCTATTAATTTGGGAAAAAATAATGATTGATCATTATTTTTGTTACAGTATGTTCTACCTTTATCTCTCCCAGAAAACTTTGACAACAATTTCAAACAAGTTATATATGGTCTTGGAAAATAAATGAGGTAACTGGAGATTTATGTGCAAAGTGTAATTTGTTCAGTAAGTTCTTGTGTCGCATATTTTTGACTGCATGTGTTTTTCTTGTCGTCATGTACTATATTATACTTTTTTTGTTGAAACCTGTGATTTTCTTGCTTGATTTGTAGATGGTTCTCATCTAAAGAAATTGATCAAGAAGACATAAAGTATCAGAGAAAACAAATTCCTTGTCTTATGTGTGAAATGCAAAAGTATCTACCTCTGACATTTTTCAATGCACAAGAACACTACCTCATACACCAAGTAGAGGAGATTGAAGAGTGTGGATATGTACACACAAGATCAATGTGGATGGTTGAGAGGAACTTGAAATCACTGAACGCTTTGGTCAGACAAAGAGCACATCCTTAGGCTTCTATGGTAGAGGGATATATGGTATATCAAACCATGGTTTATATTTGTCAATATAGTGATGAAATAGGAAAAATGATTAATGTATTGAATAACATTTGGGATGTCAACTCCATGGAGGATTTTGAAGGGGAGCACCTATTAGAGAAATATAGAGTGACCAAAGTGAGATGTAAGTAGATAGTGGAGATTTATAGCACATTTGACTTTCTTCTTTTTATGTATATTGTATTTATTTAATTTTTACTCTTCTTGTATAATCCATTATTATGAAGGTATAACATGGTAACTAATTATATACGTGTGAATTGTTTTATTTTAATACAATCATTCAAGAGTGGGATGCATTACATTTAGACATTGTGAACAATGTTAATTGGATGAAGATGTTAGACTCCGTCTTCTCAAATTCTCTGTCAGAGTCCAATTTAGACAAGTGGTTGTCAAAGTTTCAATAACACTTGAAGGCTAGAAGGGAGCTTCGATAAGTTTTCATTTCAAGATTGTCATCGTCAAAGTGCTCAAAGGTATTTCTTCTTCAAAACTGGTTTTGAAGAAGAAATTTTCAAATTTGTTTTCTGTAAATACGCTGCCATGCTACCAGTGTACTTCTCAGAGATCGAAAGGTTTACCATGTATTGTGATTGAGATGCCAAAATTAAAGACCTGTTTTGAAATGCCCTGATAAATCAAGTTTATTAGCACCTGCAGCAAGAACTTTTGCTAAGTTTCAAAATATGAACTTTCTCATATTGTTCGAGTAATGGTACGTGGGGCAAACTACCTGATTTGCATAAACTTGAGAGTTTACAAAGACAAGGAAAGATCAGGCAACATAATTAGGTGTTTTGATAGATGGGCTCAAGAATAATGCAAACAAATTTGCAAAATGAACAGCACAAATTTTCTGGCAGAATTATAAAGTCGGGTTATGTGTTTTGAATTCACCCTCGTGATCACATCAGCCATGTTAATTTAGTATTCAAAGGATAAAATCCAGCATTTCGATGGCATGTAGCAGTATTTCAGTATTGATGGATGTTAAAAGGGCGAAAAAATTGGAAACTAGAAGGTGCGCTATGCATTGAAGCTGTGCGCTACGCACCGGGCAGTGCGCTACGCATTGGGCTCGTGCGGCCAGTGTTAAATTACTTAGGTGCTACGCACTGAGGTGTGCGCTACGCGTTGGGTTCAGCGCTACGCACTCAATCACAGCACCAAATAATTTTGTCTTTGCGTCTGATTTCGAGCCAAAACGCCACGATTAGCTTGCAAATGTGTTTTTTGTGAGTAATTGTCTTGTTCTTATGTGTTGATTTGTTTCCAATCATAACTGGTTTGAATTTTCTTTGGAGCTATCAGAGCTTGTATTTTGAGGCAAATAAAGGGGACAGTTCTTGCTTTTACCTATGGCCAAATGATCCTTATGGAGAGGTTTGTGTAAAGGGAAAACATTATTTGTTGGTTATTACAAGCAAGGAAGGCATCTAAAAGAAAGAGATGGAAATATGCAACCATTTCCAGTGAAATGTAATTCCCTACACGGTTGCAAACACATCAAGATCCGAAAGAATTGTGATGAAGGGATTTGTCGTTTCGTTGCTTCTGCTAGAATGTACTTGCATTCAAACGAAGATCTAATTCACAGGAGGATCTGGTCATTCGATGTCAGACCATGATCTCAGGTCAGATGTGTAAGTTGTTGAAGATGAGATCTGATTCCTGTGAGCATCACAATACCTCATCACCTGTTTCGTTATAATGGAAGAATACCACCTATGGCGCTGCTACTGGTCTTGCTACTCTACATGGCAAATTATGTGCATACGACAGTCAATGCCCCGCCTTTGATAAACTTGATCTGTATAGTTATTGTCAATTTAGGTGTATACATGGAGAAAGTAGACATCCCACCACTTCATGTCGATTCAATCTTATACTTCTCTCGTGGCAAAACCGTATGGAAAATTCGATGCAAAAGTGGGGTGAAAATTGCAAATGGGGTTCTCGTCAATGCTTCTTTGTCAAAATTCAAGCCCAACTTCTTGGAAATCGATATCAGCAACAAATGAAACAACTACTTCAGTGGGAGCAGGGGTTTACGATTTAATGAACAACGAAATGGAGATATCTGCCACAACAGAGCGTACTGTCTATTTTGGTCTTCAGTAAAGGGTCTTCAGCTACAGTTGCCGCCTCTCCATTAGTTATTAACAAACAAATGTAATGTGGCAGTCAAAGATCAAAAGGCTAAATTGAAATAAAGATATTCATCACAGCAAAGAACAAGATTCGATTGCCTATGTTTATCTTCAGTAATGGGATTGACACCTGTTAATGCCACCTCTTCATCAGTTATCAACAGATTCGAGTAAAAGAAGGAGCGCTATTCTATCTTCAGAAGCGCTGATTGTTTTTTTTTAGTTTTATTTATTAATAATGATAAAACAAATTCCTTGTCTTGGGGTCGATTTGTTTTCCCCTAGCAGATTTTATTTAATGTATTGAAAAAACCATTTGTAGGGGTTGGGGGGAGGAGAATTTTGAGAGGTACGTGGAGAAGAACAAAATTTCATTGTACAGTGTTTGACAGAGATTAATTGAAGAGTACAGCTCTGATTTGTAAGATCCTTGTGGTGTGAAAGTTTAGCAAGTGTATCTTTCTTTCTGTTTCAATGTCTTTTGTAATGTTTCATAGTTCATTCATAATCGTTTCTAAATGAATACTTTTAAGTGAGAAAGGCAGAATTCAATTTATTTGCTCTGTCTTGAGGAAGTGTTCATATTTAATGTTTTCTTCTGTTTGATAAGGATCCATCACACATGCCCTTATCGACTTCTCAGCAGTCTTGCTATTCCGTTTAATCTCAATTTTATTGTTAAATTTCACTCCTACCTCGCCTTATGGATTAACCTGTGCCTTTGATTAAACTTCTGCTCTTGCTGTCTTTGCCCATGCAGCCCAGAAAACCCAAACATTTATTTAAAACCTCATTTCATATCTCTTTACTATCCTAAAATCAGTATTCTTTATCGGTCATCTTAGCCCCTTTGAAAACTTGTCTGCCAAGATAGACCCAGAGAGAGCCCTCTCCTATCCTCGTAGGGCTAGCTACGAGGCTGAGCATGGTTTGATGTTGCCTCGAGTTTTGCCTTCCTCAGCCTGAGGCAGATTCGAGCGTTAACAGAAGGTATGGACTGAATGATGAAAACAAGCTAATAACAATAGGTTATCATGGTATGATGTGTCTACATTGGTCAAATAAGCTCAACACAATGGAGATATGAATCTTACATACAGGGAAATTGATTTAGCATATGATTCAAAAGATTATCAGGAAAGCATATTGACCCATACTACTTATTTGTTTTACAATTATATTGATGCATATGGCATGTGTTTTTCTTAATTTTTAAATTTTGCAAGTATAAATATATTGCATGCTTATTAATTGTCAATGCATTTTTTATGTGTTGGATGTATTGCAGTTGAAACACCACAAGAAAATGTGGTGCAATGGCCACAAATTTCACATCAAAAGGTTGGATGAAAAGACAAAAACATCTGATAGTGGGATAATTGCAATATTTCAAGTTATCAATGTTTCCTCTAGAGGTGATAAACATCCAAAACTATATGAGAATTTATACTATGGGTATATGCATGATATAATTGAGTGTGAATTTGAATCCTTCAAAATAGTTGTGTTCGATGTAAAATATTTTGGGCTACGAATCCATGAACATGACCTTGATAGAACTGTTATTGAGCATGCTAATGGATTTACCATGGTTGATACAAGGAGTCTTGAGCCAAGATCAGAGCAATATGTTCTTCCAAGCCAATGTGAACAAGTATTTTATATAGACATTCCACGTAAAGTGGGTTGGTCATATGTTGTTAGATATGATCCCAGAGGAAGGCTTGTAAAGTATAATGTAGAGGAAGAAGATGAAATTGAAGAAGAAGATGTTATAGAGGAGTAGGGGGTTCATGTAGTGTCAGATGAAGATGTCGAAGAAGTTCAAGGAATATATTTTAATTGAGAAAATGTTAATTTGGATGAAATAGATGATATTGACGTTGTTTCGTATGAAGGACTTGAGGAAGTTGAACCAAATGTAGAAGAGAATGCTACAGATGATGATATAGACAATGATTATGAGGATGATGTTGATGCTGATATGGTGAGTCCTTTGTGCATGAATCTTGAACTGATGATATAGATGATGAGATGGATGAGGAATAAGATTAATTATATCAAAATTTTGAAAAGTACGAGGGATGTATTTATATTTTTTCAGTTGGTTTGTTCTCTTTGTGTTCACCTTAAATTTTTATTCTCCTAGTTTTTATGTTTTTATGTTGTTGTGTTTATTTCAAATATATTATAATATATAGGTCGTGTATGGGTAATTGAGAGTGATGTGGGGGGTGGAGGGGCCATATTAGCTTCTACCTTCACGTGGTTGGTCTTGTTAAGTAGAGAATATATTATTCTTGAAACAAAGATAAGCTCATTTACATTTATACCATAATTTCCAATTTTGACTTTAATGGTTCATTAAGAAGATGTATTGGACAAGTTCAGTGATGGGTGAACTAGGCGACACAACGGACGAGAAGACATGTGAAGTAAGGTCATCCCATGACTACCCATGAATTGATTTCCCACCAAGGTGTCTCATAATGATTTTTAGAAAATTGACTAAATTAATGTTTAGGTGTTAAAAGTTGGTTTATTATTGATGAGATAATGATTCGTGTTAACTGATTTTCACAGTAGGGCAAACTCCCATGCCCTAGATGCACTCGCACAAATGCGGAGTGCCCGAGCACCCCTGGGGGTGTCGTGAGTTGGGCACGCCAGGATGTTCACTAAGAAGGGGCACCCATGCTATGAGTTGGTGGCCAACCAGACTTGGCAAGGGGCAGATGCATAAAAGAAGTAAGGTCAGCCCATGACTTCCCACAAACAAAGTTCGCACTAAGGGGTCTCATAATGATTTTTAAAAAATTTGACTAAAGTAATGTTTGGGTGTTAAATTTTGGTGTAGAATTGATTGATTATGCAACAAGGTACTAACAAATTATAATATTTTATCGTCATTGATGAGTGAATGAAGGCAGAGTGCCAATGGGGGCATCACATGCTGGGAACACCAAGGTGCCCGACACCTATGGGGGCATCACATGCTAGGCATGTCAGGGCACTCGCCCTGTAGGGGCGCTCATGCGACGAGTTGGTGGGTCGACCCGACTTGGAAAGGGATAACTTCAAAAAAGAAGTAATGTCGACCCATGAATACCCATGAACAGTGTTCCCACAAGGGGGTATCATAATGATTTTTAGAAAATTAATTAAATTAATGTTTCAGTGTTAAAGTTGGTATATGCCTCTTTTATGCTCTTGGTGTCAAGCTTATTGTTACTTTTTATGGTCCTACCCATTAAGTACCAATCCACCCCTTAATATTTACCAGTTAGTTGAAATTATGCTTTAATTAATTGATCCCATATAGATTGACCTATGAAAGGGGCCAACATTGAAATTTTTTTTAGTTTGTGCTTGTATGCATTGAAATTTGACATCGCTATAGTAGATACATGCATTGGAATTGAGGGTTTGAAGACTCATATATGAATATGGGAGACTTTGGAAAAGTGTATAAGTTAGTAATATGTTTTGAATTATTATTATTTTCTAAAGCAAGTTTTGAATTATTATTTTCTAATACGTTTTGAATTATTCTTATTTCCCTAGCCTGAGCTTGCCTCTACCCACCTACGAGCTACAAGAGGAAAGCCCGCCTCCGCTCACCTTCAAGCTACAAGAGAAAATATATAATATATAGTATTAATACATACTATGTTATAATAGATAGTACCACGAGGAGGCCCAAAGTTTTCTGGAAAAAAAAGTGTGGTAGAGTCCCACCCATAGACGTCAACACCTGTTAGACATTGTATTTTCTTCCAAGCTATTTGAAATGTTGAAGAGTCACTTGTCGTGGATTCTTATAGTGGCTCGACTTCCCTACCCTAGGTATGTATTGTACCTTTGTCATTTTAAACCCTTCACTATCAGTTCATAGTATTAATTTTAACTAAGTTTTATGATAAAAAAAATTTGATGTGTTGATATGTGTATGTGCAACTCACTATAAAAATAATATTTTCGAGTTATTATAGTTTTTACTATTACTTATGGTGACTGTATGGAAGGATTACCCTTTTATAGTGTTAAATCTACATGCATATTGTTAATAATAATTAAAGGAATATTTAATGTCAAAATATAATAGAGAGAAAAGATTTTAACTTATATCCACATTTATGTAATTAGGTCTCTAAAAATCTAGATTAATCGATAACTTAAATCATACTTTTTTTCCTTTTAATTTGATTGGTTGATTTCTTAATCATTTAGAATTGTTCATATTAGATATTTAATACAAAATAAGAAGGGATCAAGTGATAAAGAGGTGCAACATTTAATCATTGACCTCATGTGTATCAATTGAAGATGATATTTACAATATTTCTTATATCTTAGTGAGGTAAGGCATGCATGGACCTATTAACAGTCAAACAATCCTTTGGTTAGGTGAGTTTATCCTCTAGGTTGTGACATGACATTGATTGAACCGATAAGCTATAGTTATGGAAAATCATGGGTAGTTACCTTTTCAATTGTGGTGGCACCACATTGATTGAATATTAGAGCCACATTAATGTTACATTAGAGATGTAGAAGTGAAAGTTCTTATAACATAAAAAATAATTTTTTCAAAAGAAAAATTTTAGTGTGCAGACATGAGTATTGAAACCTCACTTAATATAAAGAACTAATATGCCCTAATACTCTTGGAGAGCTTTTAGTTTTATGCTGCTCATGTATTGAATTTTGGGGTATTGTTGATCAATGGTTCACGTGATGTAGTGGTCTACTTAAGAATTAGAGGATTATATGGTCATGGTAAATATCTACCACTTAACATTTACCAATTAGTTGAAATTATGCTTTAATTATTTGACCCCACAAAAAAGTGACCTATGAAAGGGGCCAGTATTGAATTTTTTCAGTTTGTACTTGTATGCACTGAATTTTGACATGGTTATAGTAGATATATGTGTTGATGGTATGGGAGGTTTTGAAGACTCAAATATGACTTACACAAAGAATTCGACAAAAAAATGATAAAATTATAACATAAATGTCAAGGAGATGAAATTATCCATCTAAAATATCCATGTTATTGGGTGCTTACCATGTTAGACCTTGAGACTTATTCTTGGTTCATAACTAACCTATTCATGGTGGCTATATCCCTCATGGATGTGAATTTTAAGATACAATGATCATATGTGTTGGTTCAATGAATTATCGATGGTTCTTGATACTAAAAAGAAATTATTATCTTGCCTGTCTAATGCCTTTGTATTTTTTTAACCAGCAGATCCCTTTGTGGTCTATCCCTTTGTTTTTTTCCTATGCAAGATTATCTTTTTTGGGGTTCACCTTTGCAACATATACTTCTATGGAGTCTCCTATTGTGGAACCTATGATTAGAAACTATGAGTGCTCTATTTGAACTATGAATGTGCCAACATGAGATGACATATGATGTATCCATCCCCCAAAATTGGAAGTTATAAAAAAACATTTTCTATAGTTCTAATTAATAATGCTTCCACATTTTTATAATTAAATACTAGTGCCTTGAAAATGGATGTATGGATTGCATGCATTTATGTGCTAATTACTAGAGTGGAACATCATGTGCATCATTTAGTGGTTTTGAGAACTAGACATAAGTATGAGTGGGTCAGAAGTTCCACTGAACTATAGAAAACATGACTATTTCTACTACATATACTGGTCATAAGAATATGATCCATTTTGCTAGTAAAATACATGAAGGGGATCATCTCACCCACAATTTTCCACTCATTGATGACATACACAAGTACTTAACTCAATGAGGTTCCACATCGCATGAACCTACTATTCTAAAAAAATTATTTCCTCCATTGTAGAAACAACTTGTGGCAGCTAATCTATCACCCTTGTAAAGGGAAAATGTGGAAATACCTCAAACTGGGAGTTCTACCTCAAGGGAATTTGCTTATTTATGTGACAAAGACACTAATTCGCAAAGTCAACCTTGAAATTATGATGCATTAGGAAATATTCCTATTACAAATAATCCATTGACTTCAAAAATGAGTTCCCTCTCCACATAGAGAAGCCATATGTTGACCCTATTCCATGTGTCCCACATGTATTTTGAAGAAGTCCTCCAAAATTTCCTTTTACAAAGGAAGGAATTTTTGAATGCAATTAGTGACGTTGACATATTCAACATATTTCATTCAACTTGGACCAAGAAATACCTAGGATTCATTCGAATGAACATTTATTATTGTGTGGATGATGAAGGAGCCTCAATTTATGTCATGTCTTCATCTTATTGGAAAGATTTGTGTTCTCCCTATTTGGTTTCCTCATGCAACATGTTGTAGATGTTTGATAGCCATTCATTTCATCCAAAGGGAGACATATCATCGTTTCCCTTTGAGTTAGGAGGAAAATCTATCAATGTAGAAGTAGAGGCCGTGGATTCAGCTTTGGATTACAACCTTCTATTAGGAGGAAATTGGACCTATTCCATGGTTGTAGTAGTCTCATTAGTTAGTACTCTCATCGTGCCGGCAAAACCAAACTTTCTAGGAAAGTTTGTCCCTTCATTACACTACATATTAGCTAAATTAAATATAAAAATTAACAATAAATAAATATAAATAATTATTATTCTTATTTTAATTATTATTAAAAATAAGATTATTATAATAATTAAAAAATAAAAAATAAAAAACAAATACCAAATACAAATTTAAAAAATAACACATTATTGATTAAACCATTCATTCCCTCTACCTCTGGCTCTTGAACCCTCTTATGTCGTGCCTTTGACTCTCGAACCCTGCTATGTTGTGTCTCTGGCTCTCGAAGATCTGAATCGATATCTCGTTGTTGAACCCTCCTACGTCACACCTCTAGCTCTCAAACCCTGCTACATCGCACCTCCTTCTCTCAAAGATATGAATCTATATCTCGCTTTTGAACCCTCCTACATCACGCCTCTAGCTCTTGAACCCTCCTACGTCGCACCTCCGACTCTCGAAGATCTGAATCTATATATTACTCTCAAATATGATCTCGCTCATCAAACTCTTGATAATGCATAACATTAGAAGAAATACCTTAGCAGCATTGATTGAGTCATTCCTTGGTCCTTCCAGTAGATCATGAATGAAGGGGTTCGCTCTCCTAGTTTGCGAGCCTTAGAGTTATGTTGTATTTTTTTTTTTTTAAGAAAATGCATCATCCTTGGGTCATAAAGCATAACTAGACATGGGTAATTAGCATAGTTGTGGAGATCATATATAATCCCCAAATATGTTCAAAAGCATAGCTCTTCCAGTTCTATTCCCATCAAACATTTCCAATTATTAATTGCCTCCATTTTCTCGTTGGCCCTTTGGAATTGGGTCAAATCAGTGAGAAGAATTAGAGGGATTTTGGGAAAACCTATTGTACATTCCATCGATGAAAAAATAGATGTTGAAGGCAATGAGAGTGATTCCAATCCCTAGATTCGTGTTATGTATGTTATTAGTGAGCATTTGATGCTTCCTCCACTTGTCCCTCCTTCTGAAATTTTCTCTTTTTAATTCTCCCATGATGTTTAGCTTCCCACTCATTTTTTCATTCATGCACTCACCAATGAAGCTTGCACCTCATTTTTAACAAATGGATTGGGGTTTTTAGAAAAAAAATAGATCTGAATGCTTATGGAGGTCACATATATTTTTCGGCCATTTTCTCTTGGTTGCAAGTCTAAAGAGGTTTGCCTTCTTTGCTGGTGCCAAAAAATTTCCTTACTTAGACATTTTGCAGCTGAGTCATTATGTTTTTAGGGTCTTCAAGCTTGAATTGGGATGTTGTTATTTAAATTTTACCACCATCGCGCGACTACAAGTCATCACTACAATTTTCAGTTAGCTTGGATATTATTTCCAACACCATTGAATTACTCTAATTTGGGTTAAAATTTTGCATCAAGCTTGGAGTTTAATTTGAGGGTTTTATTTATATTCGGTTTTTCTATTATCTTTTATAGGAGGCTACACAACCCCACTTGCAAATCCATCCAAGGAAAATTTGACACCACCTATATTGTGAAGGAGTAATTAAGAGACCCAAAATGGTAATTGGAAGTAATTTTATTCCATTTTTTTAATTTAAATTTCAGTTATTATTTGGATGCTTCTAAACATCAACTTCTTTCACTTCATTAAGAGATCAACAGGTGATAAAAAATGACATTTACTAAAAGTATATATTTCACTTAAAATGTTCTCTATCTTCTTGCCACATATAGCATAACAACTGAGGAATTTAAAGGATTCTTCGAGCCCATATAAATTCATGAATTTTGTTTTGGTCCTTCAAGTACTCATGCAAGTTAAACTCTTCAAAATTTTCCCCAAGGTTTGAAGTAATTTTCCCTCCAATCAGTGCTAACTCTACCCTACATTAACATATTTCATTTGAATTCTATTATATTACTTATATTTTCCAAAATAAGATGATCATTCTATTGTTCTCAATAGTCACATTTATCTACTTAAAACTGCTCCAAAGGAGAACCCATTGCATAAAGGAGAAACCAACAAATTTTTGATACATGTGGATATGCAAGCAATGAAACCTGGATTAAACCCAAATTTCTAAAGGAATCCAAACATGAAGCTATGTTTGACACAATTAAATACATTTTCCATATACAACTTAAGTATCATCCCATTTTCCTCATTATTCCTACTAAATGGGATAGATTCATGTATAAGGACGATATTTTCCACAATTTGTCTCTTCCTCACAAAACCACCTCAGTTTTCTAAGATAATCTTAGGGAGTATACTTTTTGATATATTAGCAATGATTTTAGACATAATCTTGTAAGACACATTGCACTATGATATCATCTTGAATGTAAAAAAGATGATGGAATTACCTCTTTTGGGACTATACTTAAGAAATATTAATTTTTCCCTCCTCTCGGGTGCAAGGAATGATGAACATATTAAAGAATTCACACCATCCACACCAACTCAAACTTAATAATATTCCAAAAATAGTTGCAAAAAATATTTTTGAATTCATTTATACTTTATACCTTATCAAGTTCAAAATGATTGATTATGTCCAAGATTTCCTCTTTTGATATAACTTACATTAGACAAGCATTGTCTCTATTTCTTATAATACATGGATTATCTTCTTGCATAATATTTATACTCAATCTATCTTGGCTCCTAGTTTTAGTATATATGGTGGCATAGGGATTATATGCTACTTCATTGATTTTTTTATTTAGACCTAGTGTCTATCCTTAATTGGTGGTGATTTCCTTGACATTCTTACACTAGTGTTGTAATTCAACTTGTTTGTGAAATAAATTAGTGTTTATATCCCTTAATTAGAGCCACAAACTCTTGGAATTTTACCTCCATTTTTATTATTCTTCCCTCATTGTAGATTTGTATCACTAGAAGGTTTCTTTTTCTTCAATCATTAAAGAAGGAGTGACTTATTCCTACTCCATGAGCCTTTGAGTTCCCCCTAGTTTATATTTGAGGTAGTTGATCTCTTTACTCACTAATTGATATCAATCCCTCATCCCAACCTTTAGAGTGAGCTTTGTATTTTTAATATTTTGTTCCTATATGTGCACCAATGAACCAACCACCCACTTGCTCCAAACTCAAGAAACAAGGTGAAGAAGGAGGGGGCTTAGAGCCAAAAATTATTGAAATGAAAAAAAAGAGGACCATAATCATCTTGTTTAATCATAGAAAAGGTGATGTTTCAGTGATATGATCCAACATAAGATATAATTTGAGAAGAAAGAGAGATGTTACTTTCTGCGAAGGAACTATATACCAATAATTGATCTAGCTTAATGTGTCTAGGGCTGAGACATCTATTGGTCCATGTAAGTTTCCCTTTTTCAACCAAGATATTCACTAAATCAAGAAATGAAATGGGGTTCTCCATTATCTATATGATTGGATCCCAAAACATCCCCCCTCACCTCCCCCCACTTTACTCATAGTGATGAAGCATGGTGTTAAAGTCTCTTGCTACAATGTAATTTGAACTGAAATATTAATCCCTTAACTCCATTATGAATTTCCAACATTCTACTTTCTCATGATAAATTAGAGGCACATAAAGATTAACTACATTGCAAGAGTGTTAGATGAGAGATAACTAAGTCAACCTTTACTCCACTAAGTCAACCTTCCATAACTAAGTCAAACTGATAAGCATCAAGATTAGAGTTTCAATTTCTTTCTTCATCTTTCCTACAATTTTCGGTCTCCTATATTTTTCGACCCTGTAATACTCCAGAAAAAATCACACTAAGTCAACCTTTACTCCACTAAGTCAAACTGATAAGAATCAAGATTATAGTTTCAATGTATTTCCTCATCTTTCCTGCAATTTTCGGTCTCCTATATTTTTTGACCATATAATACTCCAGAAAAATTTGCACCTTTTGATAGAGGATTACTAGCTTCAGTCCTTCGCTTGTCTTGCTTCTCTTCTAGGCATAGGATATGATTTTCTTTTATTTTTCTTCTTGCTTCTGCACTATAGATAAAATTTCTTGTTACCCTTCAATAGGTTGAATTCACTTGTGTATTTATAGTGGTTCGAATCTTCAACATAAGGTTGACTTGTCAAGTTGTTTGAGGCCGACTTGTTAAATTGTTTGAGGTTGAATTGAAGGATTAGGAAGTTGACTTGGTGGAGGAGGAGAAAATAATTTTCTTTCTTGACACAAAGATCCCAAGAAGGGTCTATCATATAATAATAATGATAATGACTCAATATATAATCCCATAAGCCTATAATGGAGGCTTTGACTTGTTGACCAATGAACCAAGCATGAAACTCAAGTGTTAATAAGTCAAATTTCTTTTACAATAATTTTCTTTCTTTCTTTTCACAAAAACAATTATGAGTACTGACACTAGTTACATTCTTCAACACCATGGACCTCTTCCCCCCTAGTAATTTGTGTTGTATATGATAAGTGGTTGGGGTCACAGAAAATATTGCCAGTTTCATTTAGACATCTTATTTCTCCAGAGAAATACCCACCTCCAACTAAGTTGCTAGACTTACATCCACTTCTTTTGTTTGCATTAAGAACTCCTTCATACGAAGCACTATATCAAAATTTTAGGCACTTCAACCCTATTCAAACTCAGATATTTCCAGTGCTTTATAACTTAGATGATAATGCTTTAGTTGCAACACCTATTGGTAGTGGTAAGACTATTTGTGTTGAGTTTGCTTTACTATGATTTCATCAAAAAGGCCCAAATAGTGTATATGTGTCTATATTTCTCCTGAAGAATTTCTTGCCAAAGAGAGATAGCGAGATTGGGAGCAGAAATTTCGAATAGAGACAAAACAGAGCCAAAACTGCCTCCTAAACTTGACAAGGCTCCTTTAGATTGCGGCTACTTTAGATACTCTACACTTATCATGAATTGCACTTGGGTTGGTGAGAATGAGGCTTCTCCTCACTCTAATTTATAGACTTCTCAAGAGCTTCATATAATCTGGTGTTGTGGGCTTGACAACTCATAAAATTACACAAGCTACTTGAAAAATTCATGTGCAAACCCAACAACCATATAGAAAAATGAAAATATCATCATAGACAACTCAGATTTCAATGATTTTCATTTCCTTTGGTTCCTCTCAAAGTCCTCTAACACCTCCATGTGTCAAATCATCTAAATGCATCATGGTTCCACACCACCCTCTTGGGTACAAAGCACAAGCGCTTGGGTTCTTAGCCTAAAGGTCACTTTTCTATGCCAATTCCTCCAAAACCCTATAACTTAGGGTTGGAGTACCTCCCAAGCTACAAATCTCAACATCCTTGACATCCAAAAACTTTGCCTTGTATTCCACTGAAACTAGTTACATTCTTCAACATATCAAAGTATGTGGATAACTTTTTGTAATGGAAGATTAAATGCTATCAGATTATTTTGAGTTCTCAAGATATCAAGTAATCAGTTCATTTGTTAGGATGAATAGGTTCTCAAGTTTCTAAATATTACTTGAATATTTTAGACACAAAGAGCTTCCTTATAACTCATTTGTATTAATATAATGTTCTTGTGGTTTCATCAAGATGTTTATCAACATCCCTTATGACACTTGCTAACAGTTTTTCTCAATTGATGGAGTGTTATAGGATGTTCAAACAAACAGGTATTTAACATATCTATCTTCGTCAAGTGACGAAAGTTCGGGTAGGATAGAATAAATTGACCAAACATCTACTACATCATCTAGCAGGCGAAGATCAACTAGAGGTGAAAATATTAGAAGAAAATTCCATAGATGCATGGAAATTTTTCTCGCTAAAGGGGGGCCATGTTATTATGATAATGAGAGCATAGATGACATTTAGGTTCCCTTGAGGTACAAACATCTAGTGAAACAATGGGAACCCAAGGATATTATTGAAATAAACTAATTTTTATGTCAATGAAAGAATATACCACATTGCCCCATTGTTACTACATGGTTTGGTGTTATTTTCCGTGGACGGCATAAAGGTATGTTATAGAGGATTAATTGAATTGATGGAGTATGTCGGACCCTATTATAACTACAATGATTAGGTTTGACTAGTCCAATATAACAAAAGTATGCGAAGATATGGAGTGGATGCAAATTATATACAACTAAAAGACAATGATGAAAATAAATGCACAACTATGTATATTGATGGAAGGCCAAAAGCAACAGGGAATATTGTAGGGTTTATAAATAGTACATGGCCCATCACCACAAATAAGAAAGCCAATTGTACATGTGAGGGACATGAAGGAAATCGTGTATTAGTATGTGCCATTAAATCAATAGGCAGTGGAAGAGTTTCTCATTGATTGAAATTTGAATAGAATAAATACAAATATTGCTATTATGGGGGCAGTATGTATTCAATTTTATCCAACTTGTAAGAAATGTCTATTGTATGATATGATTGTCATTTACAACATGAAATTTCTATATAAATTTAGACATATGTCAATAGTGGTTTTATTATTAATATAATGATGATTAATTATGGATGAATTGAAAATTAAACTTATCTAATAAACATGGAGATAAGGGCAAGGCACCATCCTTCGAGCATTCCATAAATGCTCATGAGGAAGAGGTTACTGATGATGCAATTTGTATGCCAGTCGATCCAGTGCAAGCAATAAGGAAGCTTAAATTCAAAGCAACCAAGAAACTTAGTTCTTTAGTTCTGAATGAGCCTCATACATATGAGATAAAAGGATAAATCAAAACCTTTCTGCAACAAGTTTGTTGGTATGGGGTGAGAAACTCATTTAATTATCCCAATTATTTGTTTATGACTTATTTATCTCATCCTTTATAAATATATATATATATATATATATATATATATATATATATATATATATATATATATATATATATATATATCTATATATATATATATATATATATATTATTTTACAAGATTTTTTGGCAAAGTTCGATCCTCATGCTATGACTATGGGTCGGGTTGACATTGGTAGCAACATTGATGCTCCACCTATGAGTGAGTCACCAACCATTGAGATCGTTATAACTGCTCAACCACCCACAACAGGATATGCACCCCATGAACAACGTATGTCAGGATCTACACATGATTCTCTCGATGGAAAGCATGATACAATTGCACAATTTGAAATGAGCTTTCCTAGATCTTCCTGTGTTACTAGCACAGGATCACTACTGATCACGTTTTTGGTAGATGATGACAATGTTCCTATGAAAATAGATAAACTTCCAGGTATTCAAGAAGTGTTTTAAATATTAAGTACAACCTAAGTGATCACGTTTCTGGTAGATGATGACAATGTTCCTATGAAAATAGATAAATTTCCAGGTATTCAAGAAGTGTTTTAAATATTAAGTACAACCTAAATGAAATTAATGTATAGTCTGTGATTATTTTAAACTAATGACAATAAAAAAAATTGTAAGCTTGGTAGGACTCTCTGATTTTCGAGTTTACATGTCCATTATTCACCCCACTACGGGGGGAGGGTAGCACAAGATTCAAACCCAAGATATCCAATTCAGTGAGACTTCATTCCACGACCATCGCTACTTAAGCTACCCCAGGCAGATTAAACTAATGATAATATTGTTTTGTAGGAAATGATGTATTTTATAGGTGTTTGAATGAAATAAACTTGGAATTATTTGGACCAACTATTCACGCAAACTAGAAATCCAAAAGTTCCAAGTTAAAAGAGGAACTTGTTAATAGGATGGTTCACCTGTTTGGTGACGGTACCTTCAACAAATCTAGAGTTACCTCAAAGGAAGGCCTACATTTAAAATATTTATGGGACTAGTATAGGTATCAATTGGAAAGGGCTAGGTCGCATGAGCACCCTCCATCAATTCTAGAGATGGAGTGGAGAATTCCATGGTAGATGTACATGACAAAGCACTTCAAAACACAAGGAAGACTCCACCCAAACCAAGAAGGTATGAGGCATGTTTAATAATGTAATTATGGTGTTTTATCGCCATTGAGACATCTAATTAAGTTTTTCAATGTTTTAAATATAGGGTCCCAAATACTTCCAAAGCCACACAGGCTAGAATAGTCAAACATGGTAGCATCATCTTGGCTCGGGTGGTTACTTGAAACTGGCCACAAAAATTGTAAGTATATAAAAAAATTGCATCCAAATTATAAATTGTTTACAATTTTAATTTAATATCACAAAACAAGAAAACATCAAGTTCTAATGCAAAATTGTAGGGGACACAATTCAGAGAGGCTCCCACAAAGGAAGACTTATCTTGCTTTCAAGTACGACTATCAAGTCGTGGTTGAACGGAGGAAAAGCTTAGCATCTTCACAGCCTTCCAGCGTCAAGCATAACACTCAGGCAAATAAAATCAACCAATATAATTTATAAATCATTACTTGTACAATCTATTGGTTATTATTTTTGGCCATAAAGTAATGTTCTTGATTGTAAAAAGAAGGAAAGAAATGTACATACAACACATGAGCCTAATAACGGTGGAGTGCTTAATCTTAAGTTAGATATTCAGCTCAGTACTGGAGGTATTGCATACACTATAAAAAAATTGTAGTATGGAATATAATTAAAAATATTTTTAAAAATTGTAGTATGTAATATAATTAAAAACATTTAAATTTAAAGTGTATTAATTATAATCTTTCTTGTTTCTACACCAGAGCATGTACAAGATGTCGCCAGAGAAGAGGAGGAATATATGGCCACATCCAAGAGTATTATGCTTCCCTCCACTACCGAAGCAGGTAAAGAACATTATACTTCTCTTTTTATTGATAAAACATATGTATAATAATAACTATAAATAAGAATTTAACATTTATTTCTTATTGCAGTTGATGCTCGACCCCACTTGCAATAGCATAGTTGTATGACTAGGTTAGTCGCAAGACATATTACACCAGAGACCACAACAACTAAAGGGGGGAAAGATTGAGACACCCTAGTTAATTACATGTTCAAAACCAGAAAGAAATTTGTTAAAAATGACTTAACTTGTTTATTTAGATCCTGTTTTTTTAGTACCACACTTTTTACTGAGAGGTTGAATGCCTCATGGCATGTACAGATGTAACTTTACACTATCTTAATAAAAAGTTTTAATTTTTCTGTTGCAAGAAAATTAGAACGGTTTTGTTTCATATTGTGTAAACATATTTTTTGCGATACAAGGGGGGTGTGGAATACCATATATTTGATAAATTCGTGGTATAAGTCAATTAACTTTGTTATGAACACCAAGAGCCTATAATCATATTCTCGTGTTAAACTAAGCCTTTACACAATCGATGCCCAAGATAAGTGAACTATCTACTAACTTTTATACCTATCCCACTCCACCATACACTACCACACTCCTAATTTAGGTGCTAGCTGCTCCTGCTTAAATGCCTAATAATAAAAAAAATGTGATTATGATGACAATTTAAGTACATATGTGTGTAATTTCCATGGTGGGACGTATGAACCTTCATCCCCAAATTGCCCGTAAAAGATTATAATAACCTTGAATGGGCTAGCACTGGTATGTCATCATCATCTCAAAATGACTCAACAGATGAAAATTTACCATGTTTGTCATCATCACTTCACACTATCTCATGGATGACCCTTTCTATAGATTATATGGATGAATTTATGGAAGGACATCCCCTCTACCTATCCTATGATTGATTGTGACAATAAGTGAATAAAGGAAAATTGATGGATCTTTGTTGACAATATCCCCCACTTATAAATTGTACTTTGTTCACCTGTTCTCACAATAAATCATAGGCTAGGTAGAGAGGATGGTCTACAAAAAAATTCATGCATATAATCTATAGAAGGGGTCATTTATGAGATAGTGCGAAGTGATGATTATAGACATGGTAAATTTTCATATGTTGGGTCATTTTGAGATGGTGATGATAGGAACAGTGTTACCCCTTTCAAGGTTAAAATCATTGATGGGTAATGTCTGGCGGACAATTCATACATCCCATAATGGATATGTACTAAAATTGTCATCATAATAACAAACTATTATGAATTGATAACTAATATATGTTAGAATTTTGTTATACTAATATAGATTAGAAAATGCAACCAATATATAGATCCACCCTCTTGCGACATTCTCGACAATGTCATGAGTACACGATGAGGCCAACAAAAATAAAGAAAAGTAAAAGGAAATGATTGCAATAGTTATATCATTAGAAACATCATGTACCATATTATGAAAACATAATTTTGATGATAAAGTTTTTTGAGATGAAGTATTTTATGTCTATGATTAATGAATGAATGTTAGATGTTAACGAATAATTTCTATATGTCCCTTTATGTACATGACTTTGTTTCATATTATGTAAACTTATTTTTTATGATAAAATTTATTGAGATGAAATATTTGGTGGATTTACAAATGAATGAATCATTTCTATTTGTTTCATGTATCTTAATGTCTTTCTTTCAACTATTTCATATAAAGTATATAGATTGGGTACTGGTGAATTGAGAATCATGTGGGGGGCCGGGGGGGGCATCAGAGATTCCAACTTCATATGGTTGGCCCTATTCAGTAGATAATAAATTAGGATTTGGATAATCTTGGAGCAAACACCGTCAATCCAACAGAGCAACAACAAAGTCAATGTTGACTTTGTTGTTGCTTCGTCAAGTGGAGGGAGGTTTGCTCCAAGATTAAACTACTCCAACAATTTATTCTCGAAACCAAGAGGAGCTCATTCAGTTATTCATGCATGAAAGTCTTTTTAATTATTATTTACTCATGCAATTAAATTTAATGTTCGGTCAAATTTAATCTAAGCTTTCCTCATTGGTCTCATGTATATGTGTAGGACAACAAGTTTCAATTTGGATGTTGAAGTGGAATAACTATTTGAAGAAAATATCTCAAAATGGTAAGGGTTTAGGTGAGACAACAAAATTTGTTTGATATTTGTCTTGCATGTCTTGGTCGAGTGGGAGTTACATAAAGTATTATAATAAATAACAAACTTTTCCATGAAAAAATCATGTATCATTTGTCTTTCTTTGACAATTGTGCTTTTATTTCAGTGAAAGACCATAAACTGTCATTTTTCATCAATGCGGTAGGAGAAAATATTACTCTATTAATTGGGAATAAGGAACTGATATGATTTTCTTCTATTTTATTAATTATTTATTTCATCTAACTTCTCCTCCTTCCTTTGTTTTCAAGGTACATTCATTCACATATATGGATTTGAAAGATTAACTATGGTTGGAGTCATATACGTGAAAAAACTCATCGAAGTACTACTCAAATTTAGCCCACCAAGCACTTGGCTACCAGGTGTGTGATTTAGTTTTTCGTTTCATTTGATTTCAAGCAATTTTTTATTTCTACATTGCAATTCTCTAAGACCATAGATGTTGAGAAAAACAAGGGAAAACAGAATTAGGGTTTCTTTTATAATTCTTTCTCTTGTTATATTGACAATTATTGTGATATAATATTAGTTCATCATCATCATCATTATTATTTTGTGTTCATCATCAAGACAATGCCAATAAAGAAGATCACAATGCAAACAAGAACACCATAAATAGGCTCCAGGTCAAGGAAAAACCTCTCCACATGGGAAAAACCCAAAAACTTCTCTTCTTATATAAATTCAAGGAAGACTTCCAAGACCTTTGATCAAGACAACTTACCAAGTGATAGGCTAGCCACCCAAACAACAATGATTCTCTCTCTAACTTAGTCTATTTCTCTTCTCTAGCTCGGAATTTGAACATAGGTAGCTTTCATCCCATACATCTGAGCTTTCCAAACAAATAATTGATGCACAAGCCAAACTAATAGACCTTCTTTATTTCCTCGGTATCCTTCACCTCTTTCTCACTCTTAATTTTCCTCGAACTTCTTGAAGAGACTGAATTAATTGTGTAACTCAAATGAGGTCCAATACGTCTCCTTTGTTAAGAAATATAGGGCATATGTGAGTTAGATTCTTCAATTTGATTTCACTTATCTTGACATTTACTTGTGAAATTATATGTTGATTTTGTTAGTATTCCTTTCATCAAATAAATTCCAACATGAAGATCACAAAGACAAGAACACAAGATGTAAGTGCAAGGCCAGGGAAAAACTCCTATGAAGGAGAAAACCCAATCAACTCTTTCTCTAGTAGATTAAATTAGGTTGGGACACACTTGACCCTTTGACTAAAGAAATAGACTTACTCCAACCACCATACTAGTTCCTTCTATAATTGTATCGGCAATCATGGTTTTTGGCTTCTTCTGTTTCAACTTCAAAATTTAAACCCTCCTTCTGCAATAGTCATATCCCTCCTACTTCAAAAAACTCGGCCTTCCTTCTTCAAAAATCTCAACCTTCCTTCTGCAATAGTCACAACCCTTTCGGCAATCATCTCTGTAATAAGGAACTTCAGCCTCCCTGTGATTGTTTCTGCAATTCACATTTTCGGCTTCTTCTCTATAATAGTCTTCTAATATTCTCTACTTCCTCTCCATTTCTCGTTCATGTAATAGTTTCTCTTACTTCTTGAACGAATGCTTCACTTCTCTCCTTAAAATGGTGAAATAGTAGGCTATTTATACTTATTGTTCACTGTGCCTTTAAGCGAACATGAACAATTTCACTTGAACCCAACTTGTAATGCAGGCCAACTTGATTATCTTTTGTTTGGAGGCCAATGTTGATGGATGAATGGTAATCCTTTTAGGAGAAGGAAATGATTTGGTAGATGAGATATTTAGACACAAAAACATGTTTCCTTTCTTAACCTTAAGAATCCCAAGAAGGGTCTCTTACAAAATTGAATTTGAATTTGACTCAACAAAAATTTGGCTTCACAATGCCCAAAAAAATTATATGAAGGCAAAAAATTAAGCAATTAGATTTGAGAGGCTTTCCCCTTACTCACTTAGTGTTGTATTTTCTATAATGGCTATGTGTTGGGTTGTGTTATATTCTTTCCATGTAGTTAACAAGGGGTATGAGGGGCACCCGTAACCCCACTTTATGGGGTCTGGGCCAGCGCCCCAGAAAATTTTGGTTTTGGACCCTATGTTAGGTTGGGCGACCCACCTATGGTTTTGTGCATGATTTTCGCACATGTTTTTTGGACACGATGGTTTTCGGTCCATGGTATTGGACGCGATGGTTTTCGGTCCATGGTATTGGATGGTTCAGCATGTATAAATATGTATTATAACATTGAAAGGAACATAATGAAAAATCAAGTTGGTAGTCCCGGTTTTGGGATGCAAGGGAAAATCTCTGTGTATATGTGTTTTATGTGTTATGATCTCACATTGTTTATTTTTTTGTGTTTCAGAATTCGTATGCAGGTAATTTCTGTACGGGGTTAAAACCTATACTATGCATTTAAAGGAACATTTCTTATTATCAAAAAATTTCCATGTAAAACAATCCATTGTCAAGTGTCGATGATAAAAGTTGAAAGAGATGAAAATTATGTTTGTTACCCAAAGTATCAATTCCTTGAAAATTTCTAGAATGGGTTATAATTCTAGCACAAAATCCATTTCAAGATGTTTGATCACATTTCTTACTTATGGAGAGGTTCGAACAGATCTATTTATTAAGCGTGTAATCAATGTTATAGAAAAAAATCAGAATGAGCTTAAAGATGAAACAAACACTTGGAAAGTTGTAAAGCAATATAAAGATTTAGATGATGAAAACATATGTCTTAGAATGTTATTATTTGGAATTCTTTTGCATGAATGAATGCTTATTGGATTGACCAGAACCACCCTTGTGGTAACATGAATGAAATGTGAAGCAATAATCTCAAAAAATGTATCTGGAATAAACACATGCTCCTAAGGGCAATTTAGGGGAAAAGCTATGGATAGTTATAGACATAGAGCCTATTAGAGTTTACACAGAACTAGGCCATTAGTTAGTCCCTTGATGTTGATAGGAAAGAGAGAGGAAAATCATATAAGCCCAAAATCAATCCAAAAGAAGATGTGCTCCAACTTATCCAAAGTATGGAAAACCAGTAGTTGAATGAGCCCATGATGGGATAACAACTCATGTTTACCCCATTTTTTGCCTTGGAAATCATTCCATTTATGGATTGTAGGAGGAAGTATGGCACATTTATGGTCTCTACAAGTTATAAGTGTGGTTGGTGTCTAGTTGGTATAGGAGTCTAAATTGATAAACATAAACTATACTTAGCCTTCCTTCATAGGAGATGTATTTTAAAAATATGATATGCTACCCCATTTGTACTAGTGTATGTTCATCCAAGCCCTCATTTCAAGAGCACCCAACTTTCCCATTGTGGAGTCAACAAAGCCTTAGGTTGATGCAAATTCTTGAAACCTCCTTAAGCATGCATAGCCTCTCACATCACTAGACATAATCCAAATCTAGGATTCTTCCTTTTTTTAACCTTTGTAAGCCCTTTATTATATTTCTAAATAGATCCAATTTTGTTTAATACGGGGTTTCCATTTTAAGACAAGATCTAGATACTTGATCCATATATCCTGTACAAACACTACAACAAAACCAGCGATTTGCGCCAGATTTAGCGCCAGATTTTAGTGCATTTTTTTTGTAATTGTGATGAGCAACCTGGCGCTAAATCTGGCTCTATTGTACAATTTTTAAAGCGTCCTTTTTTGCACCTGATTTTGCATCCTTTTTCACGCTAGATTTTGCATCATTTTTTACACCAAACTATGCATCATTTTTTGCATCAAATTTTGAACCAAGATTTGCATCTTATTTTATGACAGGTTTTGCTTCTAGTTTTGTGTCATTTTTTGCATCTATTTTTCATTCTCTTTTGCTTCCTATTTTGTGTCATTCTTTGCTTCCATTTTTGCACCATCATTTGCATGAAGTTTACACTGTATTTTGAATCCAATTTAACGTCTTTTTATGCATCCATTTTGTGTCAGTTTTTGCATCTAGTCTTACGCCAGGTTTTGTATCTAGTCTTACACTGGTTTTTGCTTCTATTTTTGCACCAGCTTTGGTGCCTATCTTTGCACCATGTGTTGAATTTGATTTAGCACCAAATTTTGCATCCATTTTTGTGCCCATTTTTGCATCTTTTTTTGGACCATTTTTTACATCCACATTTATGTTTGATTTGTCTCCATTTTTCCCATCTCATTTTGCACCATATTTTGCGTCATTTGTTTCATCCAAATTTGCATCATTTTTAACACCATCTCTTGCATCTAATGTTACATCATTTTGAGCAACCAAATTTGCATTTATATTTGCATCTTATGTTGAGTCATGTGTTGTGTCCACCTTTGCATCTTATTTTGTGTCTAATGGTACATTCAATTTAGAGCCATTTTTTACGTCTACTTTTGTATTTGTTTTTGCACCTAGTTTTGCATCCAATTTTAAGCTATTTTATGCCCCTTTTTGCACCATTTTTTTATGTCTACTTGTGTCCAATGTTGCACCATTATTTACACCGACTTTTTCATCCAATTTTGCACTTTTTTGGTGTCTAGTTTTACATCGTTTTCACCATCCAAATTTGCATCTTTTTTTTCCTCATTTTGTGTCCACATTTGCATATAATTTTGTGTCTGAGTTCGAGCCTAAATTTGCATGTGATTAGGAACCATTTTTTACATCCAATATGGCATCCTTGGTTTCACCTTTTTTCAGCCCCATTTTGCATCTTGTTTTATGTCTTTTCTTACATCTTTTTTTTTTCCTTTTTTGCACCCAAGTTTGCATCCCAAATTTACACCATTATTTGCATCATCATTTGGCATATTAATTTGTAACGTTTTTTGCTTCTTTTTAACGCTCAACTTTGCATCTCATTTTACATCTAGTTGTTGTCTTTTTTTGCATCTAATTTGGTGCCCATTTATGTGTCCTTGTTTTTGCCCAATTTGATATCCTTTTGTATGCCATGTTTTGTTCCCTTCTTTGTGTCAACTATTGCACAATTTTTCACTTCTAATTTTAAACACTTTGTATGTCAATTGTTTGCATTTTGTATTAATTCCTAGTTTAACATCCAATTTTACTTTCAAATTTGCATCCATGGTTACATCCGCATTTGACTTCTTATATAGAGTATATTTTTCTTTACATATATGACCCCCTTTATAGATTCATAGTGAAATATATGATAGCTTCTAAATATCATTAAAGCAGATATCACAATTCAAAATCATTTGTAAAGAAATTTAAGAGAAATTGACAACATCCATCCAAAAAATTAACAATGTGTCATTAACAATTTTCAAAACATGTATAAAATAGCAACATAATACTAATAAAATCAGTATTATTTTTAATCAAAACAAGTAAAATTCAAATATGATTAACAAATCAAAATATTTCATGAATATCATTATTCTACGATAAATTAACATACATAAATCAAACTCATCATATGATTACAAAATCAAAATGTCTCATTGATATAGGGTAAATTCACAACACCCATCTAAACATAACAATGTCATTCTACACAATAATTTCTTCATAAAAAACAATGCATGTGCATGCCTAGCTACCACCACCAAGATCATCCTCATGATCATCTTGACCATCCTCATTACTCTGATCCACATCATCACCAACACCGCAACTATCATCATCATCTCCTCCTTCACCACCATCATCCTCATCCTCATCCTCATCATCTCCTGATATATGTTGAACATAATTTGGATCATCGTCTTGGCAATCATTACCTATAGCATTCTGACAAAAAAAATCAATATTACATGTTAGTATTAATTACATAACACAACACATGTTTTTGTTATACAATGTTAACCATAAAATGAGGTAAGATATAATATCTAATAGTACTAAAAAATAAAATGAAAATATGGTTTAAAAGTATATTGGAAATCCAACTAAGATTACATACCATAGAGTCCATCCAAACAACAAATTCAACCCATCTCTTTTGCTGCAGCACCTCCTTTTCCAAATGATTTGGAGGTCTTCCATATTTTAGTTCCTATCAATCAGTAAATAGGGATAAATTAGATAACAATGACTTTCTTCTAGTACAAAATTTATTAAAAAAATATCACATGTTTAATATACTTACAAAGGTTGTTATCAGTGCTTTTAAACCTTTCTGGCCACTACGATGAGTGACTTTTGTCTTGGTTAACCTCGCCTTGGATGCCTTGTCCTTAAACATAAACCAATTCAATTTATTTTCACACAAATACATGTCTAAGATACTTATAAGTATTAATACATTCTAAATAATGTTTAATGAAAAATTCAATACCTGAATGCTCTCATTGTCGGCTTTTCTTTGTGCATCCAACTTCTCATATGATTTTACAAGTTCTTTCCATACTTTAAAAGGTATGTCAATAGGTCTTTGTTTCAGTGTTTGATCTTGAGGCATTTTTTTAATTTTTCTTGTTTGGGTAAAAATTTTGGTTAAAAAAAACCGAACAAGTAATTCACATCAATGGCATGGGGACTCTATGGATATGTGTAAAAAAATGGCTATAAAGAAAACATCCAAAAAACATATGAGCTCTCCCTTTGATGGTCACTTGGGGCATATGGCTGGAAAGGAACAACTCCATTTTCGAAAATCAAGGACAATCCTTTCTCAAAGTCCTTCCTAATATTTGCTCCAAATGTCTTAAAATGAAAAACAAAATTCAAACATCATCCTTAAACATCTCCCTTAAATATAAGGTTGGACCATAAATTCTTCACTTTTATTGTTATCGGCTCTGGAATGATTTTTCTATATGCAATTATATAATGAAATATGTGTGCACTAATGAAAAAACATTGAGTTTCATTTTTCATAATCACAAACAATGAAAAAAGAATCACACGTAACTAGCATCATTTTGGAAATTTTATATTTATTAAAAATCTTTAACATGTTTTCCTCCCATATCTCATAAAAAGGTGTGAAATTTTTTATATACTCTCCAATAAGCACTACAACAAAACCAGCGATTTGGAGGTTTTACACTAAGTTTTTCAACATCGAACTTACTAGGGCTTGCACCACCGGGGTTATTAGTAAGAATCTCATGAGGTTTGCATAGCCATGATTATTAGAATCAAAATAGTAGGATTTGCACTAAAAAACAGTTCATAGAGCTTTCCTGCTGGGGAGAAAATCACAAGTTCAACTTCTGCAGTGCAGAGCACCGAGAGCTCGTAAGCTTTCTTCAGCAATCCACCTACGTTTGGAAAATGTAACCTGCCTGCTGGCGATGTTCTCAATCCTCTTCCTCTGCATCTTTCCCCTCACTATTCTTGTATGTCCTCTTTCGCTTTTCCCTCCAAACAAACCCTCTCAAATTGAGAAAGCAGAACAACTCACTCGATGAGAATCCGAATCCAATTATCGCTTCTAACAATAACCCAATACGATACCAGAAGTGATTACACAAAACCTCATTGACTCTTCATTTGTTTGGAAAAGAGCCAAGCATATAATTCTGACGAGGGTTCCCGTCTCAAGTCTGGCTCGCAGGACGTCGCTTAGTCAATTGCGAGAAAAGTTTTCCACCTGCCTATCACATACGGTTTGTCACACTATATATTAAAATAAGGTTGATCATACTAACAATAAGGTTGTATAGTTTAAAAGGACGGCTCTCCTGACTGCATTTGGTTGGTTTATAGAAAAGATTGCTAGAATGTGTAATGTGAATGCTCTGCTAACTGTTTTTTAAGCATTTGGAAGTATTAAAACCCCCTAGGATAATTAATGTAAGACCTGTTAATTAATGTGTAAAGATGGCTATTGTCCTTGGGCTACCTTAGCTGTTCGTGTTTAGTGATCTGTGGTATTATGACTCCTCAAGTCACTATTAAACCATGAGAACCATGCCTAGGCAGACTAGTGTGACATTGTGGATGAGAACCAAAACTAGACTCCTATAACCTCCTTTTTCATCCTTTAAATTGCAGAATTAACTGACTGTTCTAGTAATCATTCTTGAGCACCTGAAGATGTGCACCCTAAATAATAAGAATAATACCCTGTAACATATGAATAGTCCATCCTGTGCATGTAGGATATGCACATGAGGTCCAATAAAATCACTAACCAGAATACCAGGTGTTATTAAAGCCTCTACAGGTTGATATATATGAATGTTATAGTGTGCAAGAGTATGATTCAATTCCATACGAAAATACAAAACATCTGATAGGATTTCCTTATACCTCATAGGCAAACAACCATTGTCCCTTCTATAGATGAGCAGAATAAGTGCTTGGTTCTCTACACTAAATAAAGACAAAGTATAGTACTTATTGCTGACAAAATAGGATTTAAATCGCGGTTCAATTGCTTGACATTCAGCTGGTCACAGAATTGTAGAGTGCATAATCATAAGTGATGTTGCGAGCCTCATTGCTCAAAGTCTAAGGGTCTTGCGAGCCATAATCATAGCCATGTATGGCATATCTTGTGATTATGGCATTTTATGAGGTCAATTCTTGTGAAGACATTTCAGTTTATAATAAATTTTGAACCTCAACAGAGTTTTGGCAAGACCTGGCTAAGCTAGGACATCAACAACACAGCTGATATGAATGACATAATCTAGCCTCAAGAGGGAGCCTCTTTTGTTTCATCACTCTAACAATCTATGAAGTGGTGGAAAGCATAACAACTTCCCCTTGAATATGACACCTAAACTGAGTACAAATCCTAAATGATGCAGCCCTTGGTGCATGTCTCTCAAAGTATCGATATTTCAAATGTTGAAAGCTCTTGTGCCCATTTGATATGCATTCGATTGCAGTTCCCCTGAAGAAAGAATCTTATAAAGGTGAGGCCATGGCCAATATGTTAGCCATATCCATTGGAGTTGCCATTGCTTGACAAATTTAGTGTGATCAGTCCCACCATGATTCACATGGGCTTCTACTCAACACTGGCTGTTGCTATTGTAAGAGTCTTCAAGCTCGTTGAACCCATAGTATTGATAAGTGTATTCTTTGGGTCTCTGGTTTTCAAATTCTGCCTATGTTTTCCTCTCAGTATCATTATTTCAAATGCTGAAAGCTCTAATTCCCATTGCTGTGTATTTGATTGTGGTTTCCCTGAAGAAAGAAGCTTATAAAGGTGAGCCCGAGGCCAATATGTTGGCCATATCCATTGGAGTTACTATTTCAGATTATGGGGAGGCCAAGATGAATGCATGGGAGGTGATTCTCCAGTTAAGTGCAGTTGCATGTGAGACTACCCAATTGGTTCTCATACAAATTCCACGAACATCAAAATGGATTAAGTTGAATCCCATCACATCTTTGTTGCTCCTTGTTGCCTTGTTTTTCTAGCACCCCCTGGGCCTTAGTAGAATACCCATTTCTGATAATCAGGGTCTCTTCCTTTGATTTGGATTACATGACATTTCTGCTTGTGCCTTGGCTCTTAATCTTGCAGTGTTTCTTCTGATAGGAAAGACTTCAGCCTTGACTATGAATGTTGCTGGTCTTGTCAAGGACTGGCTGCTCATAACATAATCTTTGTCGGTAATAAATGAAAAGGTTACAGTCATTGCCAATTATTTTCATTAGTATCCTTCATGCTTATAAAAAGTATGTTATTGTTTTGAGATCTGAAAACACCTCCCAGGTATTGTTTCTGATAGGGGAAGAAATTTACAACCACACATTTTTAAGTTCCTTAAGAAAAATACTTGAGGAGCTGCATCACAAAGCACAGACTTCCTTAGACTCTTGTGTCAGGTCTGACCTATAGTTTTTCCAGCAATTATCACCAAGGACTTGCACTGTGCCTCGTCTCCTTGAAACTCCGTTTGCAAAAAGAAAGCTCCCGAAAGGTCTTATCTAAGCAGAGCTCTGGTCTTAGAAGGACTATACCAGGTTGGTGTTAAAGGGTCTTTCCTGAGCTTTCCAAAAATAAACTTCCCTTTGCCAAAAGAAATGCCCTGAAAGGTCCTATGTAAGTAGAACTTCAGGTCCTTAAAGGTTTTATATAAGTAGAGCTTCAATCATATAAGCTTAGCCCTTAGTAGAGCTCTGGTCCTAAAAGGCCAGCCTGCTAAGTCATGTCCCAAAAAGACCTTACCAGGTCTTAGTAGCACATCAATGATACAACCATGGCTTCACTAAAATACTAACTTGACAATATATATAAGCTCTATCAGACATAGTAATGACAGCTCAATAGCAATAGTGTATTTATGCAAGGAACCCAACACATTCTTGAAATCAGAAATATCAACTCAACCATATTTCAACACTTGAACTATAACCTATAGCTTAAATATTTGGAATAATGGATCATGAGACTCCAGAAAATAGGCTTTATTTAATTGCCAACTATTTTCATTAGTATCCTTCATGCTTATAAAAAGTATGTTATTGTTTTGAGATCTGAAAAGACCTCCCAGGCATTGTTTCTGATAGGGGAAGAAATTTACAACCAGACATTTTTAAGTTCCTTAAGAAAAATACTTGAGGAGCTGCATCACAAAGCACAGACTTCCTTAGACTCTTCTGTCAGGTCTGACCTATAGTTTTTCCAGCAATTATCACCAAGGACTTGCAGCCTGCTAAGTCATGTCCCAAAAAGACCTTACCAGGTCTTACTTGAGCATGGCAAAGAGTTAGTCCTAAATGGTCTGAACAGCAAGCCTCAATTTTTTTTTAAATTACCAATCATATTGAAATACCGCAAGAGAAATCATGAAGATTATATAGCCAAAATGACCCCTTATTAAAATTGCCAATAGTGGAGCGTTTACCTGGAGTTCTTTGGTGAAAAAATAAAAACTATGAACAGGAAAAATCATATTAAAGATTTATCTGGCATAATCTTAGCAAATGTTTTTACAGACAAATTCAGTGCATGTGTCATTTTAATAGGGATTTTGGCCCTGTTTCCTCCATGACCTCACGTGCAGCACACTCCTCCCAAGTCTCTCCTGCACATATGTGCGAATAAACAAGGATTTTGCATTCTACCCATTAATGAGTACAAGGGAAAACAATAAATTTGCAAGAGAGAAAGAACAAACAAAAAAGACCACTATTGACATTGTGGATGCAACATTCACTAGGCTTTGTAATTTGTATATGGATAAGTCCCTGAATCTATGTTAAGTTTGCAACTTAAAGCATGACCAAAAGCAGCACATTGGTAGAATTAAAGCTATTTTGCCACAATAGTTGCAGGGCACAAAAGCCTCTAAAGACACCAATGCAATGATTTTGAATCAGGTTTGATTTGGACATGGAAGGCTCCATTAAAGATATCCTTGTAAGGAGCTATGTTTGAAGCTCTCAACAGGCTTGATCTGTTTGGCCCCCTCCTCTTGTGAACAGCACTGTTGGATCCATTGAGCGGAGGCAATTTGAAGAGTGCCCAAGGACCCAGGTCACTTCGACTGCCATGAACAAAATTATAAATGGATGCCGTACTCATTAGGCATTGTCTATGGGCAGACCCTAACCCTGGGTTATATATGTTGTGACAGAAAGCAACACAGTTAAGTCCCTGAATCTATGTTAAGTTTGCAACTTAAAGCATGACCAAAAGCAGCACATTGGTAGAATTAAAGCTATTTTGCCACAATAGTTGCAGGGCACAAAAGCCTCTAAAGACACCAATGCAATGATTTTGAATCAGGTTTGATTTGGACATGGAAGGCTCCATTAAAGATATCCTTGTAAGGAGCTATGTTTGAAGCTCTCAACAGGCTTGATCTGTTTGGCCCCCTCCTCTTGTGAACAGCAATGTTGGATCCATTGAGCGGAGGCAATTTGAAGAGTGCCCAAGGACCCAGGTCACTTCGACTGCCATGAACAAAATTATAAATGGATGCCGTACTCATTAGGCATTGTCTATGGGCAGACCCTAACCCTGGGTTATATATGTTGTGACAGAAAGCAACACAGTTATACAAAATTAGAGCTATTTTGATGCAAAACTTGCAAGGTGCACCAGCCTATAAAGATACCAATGGCCTGATTTTGAATCGATTTAATTTGGATAAGGAAAGATTCATTTGGGATAAGCTTGCAAGGAAAGTGTGATGCTGTTAACATGATAGTATTTATCAAAACGCTTTGACAAATGAAAGGAGAGTGTGATGCTGTAAGCCCTGTTTCCTCCATGACCTCACGTGCAGCACACTCCTCCCAAGTCTCTCCTGCACATATGTGCGAATAAACAAGGATTTTGCATTCTACCCATTAATGAGTACAAGGGAAAACAATAAATTTGCAAGAGACAAAGAACAAACAAAAAAGACCACTATTGACATTGTGGATGCAACATTCACTAGGCTTTGTAATTTGTATATGGATAAGTCCCTGAATCTATGTTAAGTTTGCAACTTAAAGCATGACCAAAAGCAGCACATTGGTAGAATTAAAGCTATTTTGCCACAATAGTTGCAGGGCACAAAAGCCTCTAAAGACACCAATGCAATGATTTTGAATCAGGTTTGATTTGGACATGGAAGGCTCCATTAAAGATATCCTTGTAAGGAGCTATGTTTGAAGCTCTCAACAGGCTTGATCTGTTTGGCCCCCTCCTCTTGTGAACAACACTGTTGGATCCATTGAGCGGAGGCAATTTGAAGAGTGCCCAAGGACCCAGGTCACTTCGACTGCCATGAACAAAATTATAAATGGATGTCGTACTCATTAGGCATTGTCTATGGGCAGACCCTAACCCTGGGTTATATATGTTGTGACAGAAAGCAACACAGTTATACAAAATTAGAGCTATTTTGATGCAAAACTTGCAAGGTGCACCAGCCTATAAAGATACCAATGGCCTGATTTTGAATCGATTTAATTTGGATAAGGAAAGATTCATTTGGGATAAGCTTGCAAGGAAAGTGTGATGCTGTTAACATGATAGTATTTATCAAAACGCTTTCACAAATGAAAGGAGAGTGTGATGCTGTAAACATGCTAGTATTTATCAAAACCCATGGACAAATGAATTTTGAAACATGATAGTATTTATCAAAACCCATGGACAAATGAATTCATGTATTAGTTGGCCTGCACACAAATATGTATAAAACCATATGACATAAAAGAAGCCCTCTGCTAAAATAGATTCAGTGAAGGTTACTCCCTATAGCAAACCAATATTGGATAACTTGTGTCCGGAAGGGAGTTTGACATGCACTTTACACAGTTTAGCAAACCAATATTGGATAACTTTGTGTCCGGAAGGGAGTTTGACATGCACTTTACACAGTTTCTTCCCAAGGAGAAAGTAAAATAAAGGATGATACCAATGGGATCATGGTTCAGCAGTGAGATCGTTGGTGTGTTGGCCAGCCACCAAGATTCAATTCTTTGAGAGGCACACATCAATATATTCTCTATTTATCTATTGGGGTTCTGATGTGTAATTAAATGATGGTCATTAATCATTGATAATAAATCCGAGGAGTCATTGAACATGTACCCTAATTCCGGGTTCTGATGTGTAATTAAATGATGGTCATTAATCATTGATAATGAATCCGAGGAGTCATTGAACATGTACCCTAATTCTGGGTTCTGATGTGTAATTAAATGATGGTGATTAATCATTGATAATAAATCCGAGGAATCATTGAACATGTACCCTAATTCTGCATAACCTAGTTGCAGGATTATTTCATGTATTAGTTGGCCTGCACACAAATAGTATAAAACCATATGACATAAAAGAAGCCCTCTGCTAAAATAGATTCAGTGAAGGTTACTCCCTATAGAAAACCAATATTGGATAACTTGTGTCCGGAAGGGAGTTTGACATGCACTTTACACAGTTTAGCAAACCAATATTGGATAACTTTGTGTCCGGAAGGGAGTTTGACATGCACTTTACACAGTTTCTTCCCAAGGAGAAAGTAAAATAAAGGATGATACCAATGGGATCATGGTTCAGCAGTGAGATCGTTGGTGTGTTGGCCAGCCACCAAGATTCAATTCTTTGAGAGGCATACATAAGTTGTTGGAGATTTCAGGTTATTTAAAAAAAACAATAAGCCCACTATAGCAGCCTAACCAAGGGAAAGTGCTCGTGATTAATGATTCGCCCTTCAAGGGTTGTCTTGCAAGTTGCAAGTGAAAACAGGCTGCTTCTGGAGGCTGACTTATTCAGGCCAATTGTAAAGCCTATGGAGTTAAGAGAACTTAGAAGCACTTTTGGAAAAATAAAAAGGAATAAGAAGCGAATTCAAAGTAATACCTCTAAGTGTTGAATGTGTAGACTGTACTGTAACCAACACTACAGATGATTGTGTAAAGAATTTCAATGATATAAGGTGTTCTACGTGTCCATCATTTGATAGTTTTATCAGCGCAACAAGAGTTTCCATAAACAGGATACACAGTTATACATACACACTGTAATTGTTTGCAACTGTGAAAGAAGAACATCCCCAGTGAAGTTGATAATTAATTTGGCAATTTCATAGGTTCGGCCACTAAAGGCTTAGAAGGGAGTGAATCCAGATTCAACTAAAGCCTCAAGATGCCTAAACAGGGTTTTGTTGACCATTCCACCCATTCCCATCCATCACATTTCTCAGGCTCTAGATTCTGTGGGTGTTGGTCTGGATCACTATTAGTTGGCCTGCACACAAATATGTATAAAACCATATGACATAAAAGAAGCCCTCTGCTAAAATAGATTCAGTGAAGGTTACTCCCTATAGCAAACCAATATTGGATAACTTGTGTCCGGATGGGAGTTTGACATGCACTTTACACAGTTTAGCAAACCAATATTGGATAACTTTGTGTCCGGAAGGGAGTTTGACATGCACTTTACACAGTTTCTTCCCAAGGAGAAAGTAAAATAAAGGATGATACCAATGGGATCATGGTTCAGCAGTGAGATCGTTGGTGTGTTGGCCAGCCACCAAGATTCAATTCTCTGAGAGGCACGCATCAATATATTCTCTATTTATCTATTGGGGTTCTGATGTGTAATTAAATGATGGTCATTAATCATTGATAATAAATCCGAGGAGTCATTGAACATGTACCCTAATTCCGGGTTCTGATGTGTAATTAAATGATGGTCATTAATCATTGATAATGAATCCGAGGAGTCATTGAACATGTACCCTAATTCTGGGTTCTGATGTGTAATTAAATGATGGTGATTAATCATTGATAATAAATCCAAGGAATCATTGAACATGTACCCTAATTCTACATAACCTAGTTGCAGGATTATTTCATGTATTAGTTGGCCTGCACACAAATATGTATAAAACCATATGACATAAAAGAAGCCCTCTGCTAAAATAGATTCAGTGAAGGTTACTCCCTATAGCAAACCAATATTGGATAACTTGTGTCCGGAAGGGAGTTTGACATGCACTTTACACAGTTTAGCAAACCAATATTGGATAACTTTGTGTCCGGAAGGGAGTTTAACATGCACTTTACACAGTTTCTTCCCAAGGAGAAAGTAAAATAAAGGATGATACCAATGGGATCATGGTTCAGCAATGAGATCGTTGGTGTGTTGGCCAGCCACCAAGATTCAATTCTTTGAGAGGCACACATAAGTTGTTGGAGATTTCAGGTTATTTAAAAAAAACAATAAGCCCACTATAGTAGCCTAGCCAAGGGAAAGTGCTCGTGATTAATGATTCGCCCTTCAAGGGTTGTCTTGCAAGTTGCAAGTGAAAACAGGCTGCTTCTGGAGGCTGACTTATTCAGGCCAATTGTAAAGCCTATGGAGTTAAGAGAACTTAGAAGCACTTTTGGAAAAATAAAAAAGAATAAGAAGCGAATTCAAAGTAATACCTCTAAGTGTTGAATGTGTAGACTGTACTGTAACCAACACTACAGATGATTGTGTAAAGAATTTCAATGATATAAGGTGTTCTACGTGTCCATCATTTGATAGTTTTATCAGCGCAACAAGAGTTTCCATAAACAGGATACACAGTTATACATACACACTGTAATTGTTTGCAACTGTGAAAGAAGAACATCCCCAGTGAAGTTGATAAATAATTTGGAAATTTCATAGGTTCGGCCACTAAAGGCTTAGAAGGGAGTGAATCCAGATTCAACTAAAGCCTCAAGATGCCTAAACAGGGGTTTGGGCAAGTTTGACCATTCCACCCATTCCCATCCATCACATTTCTCAGGCTCTAGATTCTGTGGGTGTTGGTCTGGATCACTCAGCTCTGCGCGCATGTAAATAAAAACATAATGAGAAGGTCTGATTTCATCTTTTATAGCATTGGTGACTGTTGCAAACTGTATATTATGTAGTTTGTATTATATTTTAATGATTAAACCCAAGATTGAGTTCTGCAACATGCCAAATGTGGTATATACATACTTCCTACGACTAATTACAGTACAGAGGAAATGAAAGCAATTACAGTTTTACGATTCGAATCCAGAAACCAATTACCCGGCTGCTGTCGTAGCGTGGCTTTGGAGGAGCGCCTTCTCCTCTGTAGCAGGTGCGAACCCCAAACCGGTGACCAGAATCTCTGTCAGGATTACCAGCCACATGAAAAAGCTTTATAAAAGACTCCATTACTTCCTCCAGGCAGCTGAAACATCGACTACGCGGCCATTACTTCCTGGAGGCAGCTGAAACACCAGACGCAACGCGCGGCCCTCATGCAGGTCCGCCTCTGCAGGTCCGCCGCCCCCTCAACATCCGCATGCAGGTCGGCCTCTGCAGGTTCGCCTCTGCAGGTCCGAGGCCGCCCCCTCAACACCCTCTAAACCCTAAAAAACTTTAACCTCTTAATCAACGGTTCATTTTTCTCCAATCGTCTAACACTAGATCTAAGGGCTACGATTACGACACGAAGACATTTTGGGAGGTTGATTTCAGAGGGGAACGCCTTTATGGTTGTTGTTTAAGTTTATTAGGTGTTATTAAAACAATAAATACATTTTTTTTATTTTCACATCACTAAAGAAGTAACTATATGATGTTTTTGGTTATTGGTTAGGTTAGAAAATATTTATAATAATAATAATATAATTTTATGGTTGTTGTTTAAGTTTATTAGGTGTAATTTTTTTTAATTTCAATTTAATAAATTTTAAATGGAAAAATATGATTTTAATTTGGTTGTATTGAAAATATTTATATGTTTTTACATATAAGGTGGGTGCAAACAAAGGAGAATATATAGTAAGTCTATTTAATAGTTAATAACAAGTGTTAATTTCTTAAAATTATATGATAAATTTGAAAGGAGTAGGGTATGTATCTTTTTTCGGGTGAAATATATTAAAATTATTGTGTGAATGCGGTTGTAAGACCCTATATTTTCATCCTGGGAAAATATAGTCCTCTCTTAGCCACTTGCATAGTTTAGATTGTCATAAGCAAAGTAGGTAGATTGTCTTAAGATGTAAACATTTCATTTTAAGCAGTGTCATAATGTGGTTTCAGCAAAGCATTAAAAGATGGAATGAGCATGCACATTTGGGATGCTAGTGTTATATTCAGCTTGAGGCATGATTGCACGTCTAAGAAGACTCTAACAAGGGTTGCAGAGGAGAGGTTGGGGGATTGTAGTCTCACTTAGAAGTGTATACAAGCAAGTTAAGCCCTATGAGAAGTTGTGAAACAAAATTAAGGGATTTGACAAGTTGCACGAAGGCAACTTAGTAGTGGTACTAAGTGAGCAATCCTTGATTCAACTTGATACTCTCTCCTTGGCACTACCACTTTGTAAGATGGAGAAGAAATGTGAAATAGATGTGCAACCCACTAAAGAAGTTGAAGGTTGTTGTAATGTATATCGGTGGTTATGTCATGATGTGAAAGGAAGTGTTGGAACTTGGAAGGTGACCATTAGAGTAGATTTACCATGGAGTGCAAGGAGGTGCAAGGATCTGATAAGGAGGGAACTACACAAATCTAACAAGTAGGCCATATTGGGTTAGGATATTACTATTTTGGGACATCCAAAGTTGAAGGTGCATTTTATGGAGGTGCAGTCGAAGTGCTTGGGTGCGTGCCACAGCGTAAGGGTATCTAGGACTTTTAGTGTGTGTTAGTGGTGTTAGTGCATTGTGTTTGATCAGCACTAGCTAGAATGTGTTCCATGAAGGAAACAATCCCACAAATTTGGGATGACTTAACCATTTGGCATTTAAGGTGTGTTATGTCCTAGTTTTGAGGAGACAATTAGAACCATCTTAGAGTGTGATGGGTTGTGCCATGGACTTAGGTCCACTTATATGGGTTGAGGTGTAAAGGTAACGTGTGAGTTGAGGAAAATGATTACAATGCTTACCTATATAAAGTGTTTATGATATAAGATTAATAAGTTTTTGTTGGAGAATGGAAGAGGAGGATAAGAAAAGAGAGGCATTAAGGTTTGTTGTAAATCAATCAAAAGGAACGAACTTGTTAATCTTATTAACAAGATTGTTCAAGTTGTCTCTTCAATAGGAGTGAATTTTGGCTAGGACTAGGGAGTTAAGCATTGATTGGGTACTCTGGAAATCCAAGACCTAACATATCCAAGCTAGTCCATTAAATAGATTCATCTTGGGCAAGGGTTTTTAAGGCTAAGGTGCAAATATCCCCTCTGCTCAAACTATTTAACATGCAAAGTTGGATCTGATTCTTCAACTTGTCCTGACGATGAACCACACTGGTTGGTTCGAAACGCCTAAACAAATGATATATCTTGTGATTTACGCTGGAAAAATTTCTCGTAAACTACACATTAAGAAAGTTTGTGCACTCTTATATGGATAAACATGCTTATTATCTTTCATGAGTTTCATCAAATATTTAACATATTATTCATCAACTTTATTTAGATATTCATCATCTCCAATTAACAAATATACATTAAGCAAGTTCATGCACTCTTATATCGATAACATGCTTATTATTTTTCATGAGTTTCATTAAAGATTTAACATATTATTCATCAACTTTGGATTTGGCGAGGATGAATTCTAGTATATTACCAAGTGTGTTTTTTTCAATTGTAGTTCTTACTTTCATGATTAATTTGGTTGTAATTTTTACTTCCACGATTAATTTAGTCTAAGTTCTCTAGGTAGTCATTAATGATCTATTCAGTGCTATGTGGGGGTTTTACTTTTCAACAAATATAAAGTATCTATGTTACATTGGGACCTAGTGACCTTGTTGAAAAACCCTAGCAAACATCTTTGAAACCATTTACTAGCACTAGTTGAACTTGAGATATCTCAAAAACTAAAAGGAACAAATAAGGGTTGCTTTGCCAATCCACTCATAACCTAATCCACTTTGGTGTACTTATATTCTCAAAGTGAATCAAATACCAAGAATGATCTATGTCTGCTAAAACCTATAATCACATTGTTTCCCTAATAGCAACTAAAAACTTCTATACCTAGTTGTTGAACTTTTGCAACCAATTATAAACCTTCAACAAGAAGTAGTTTTCTAACGAGAATTATTGCCATATCTTCCTTGGTTTTACGAGGAAAAAGAAATAAAATTTCATTTGTTATCAAAGGTAAACCAAATTCATTATTTGCATACTTCCAAACCTAGGGTTTCGTATCCAAAGTAGATCCTAACCACATCAATGAAACAAACTTTGTTTTTATGTATCATCCAAACATTATGTACAATTACAGACTCACCTCTAATCCATTGTTTATTAAAATGTTGAATATTTTCATACATGATATACTGAACAGTTGGACAATGAAAATAGTTGTCATCGCTATTCTTCCATTTATATGCTTTTTGCAACTTATTTGAAAGAGCAATTTTGTCCCAACAATTAGACTTGTAGCATAAAGAACATGGTTAATACATATGATTAGACCAAAAACTAGTTACTACCAAAACTCAACCAAAAAAAATATTACTGCATAAAAATAGAATTAAAAACAAAAAATATAAAAACAAAAATTTCCCAAATTAAAAATAAATAAATGATAAACTTTTTTTTACCAAAATTTAGTGATTTTTTTGGTGCTAATACTAACATCACCATTACAACAAGATATTTTTCTAGTGCTAATACTGCCATTACAACAAGATATAAGAGGGATATAATGCAAAAAGTTTAATAATAATATGTATGTAGAAGATGGTCTTCACACTGGTGAATTCATGATAATCAATGGGACTACAGTCAAAATAATTGGATGTTATTTACTTTTTTACATAGATTGTCAAAATAATTGCATAAATCGGTTTTTTTTAACCAAAATTTAACAAAAACTTTGCTAGTGCTAACATTAGAACCACCATTACAACAAGATATCTTTCTAGTGTTGACAACACCATTATAGTAAGATACCTCAAGAGAGACAGAAAATCTAAAAAGTATGATAGTAATACGTATCCAGAAGATGGTATTGAAACTAGTAATTGTTCACGAATCCATAAGATTGTAAGGTCATTCTCATTATCATAATCATTGTCATCATCATCACATCCTTGTCATTGTTATTGCCATCATTACATTATCATCATAATCACCATTCATGCCATCATCATCATCATTATGGACATTGTTTGCAATTGTTCATAATTGTAGATGTTGTAAGAAATATCATCAACCCAAAAAATGTGATCAGTGCTAAAAAAGGGTTGTTTAGGACACATTGATATACGTAAGAGAAATAACAACTCTATTTTTGAGAGATGATCGATGATGATCATCATCACCACCATTATCATCGTCATTGTCATTTTTATCATCCCCATCATCATCATTAATGTAATTTCTATCGACATTGTTGTAATCATCATCATCATTCATGCCATTATAGTTTTTGATGATGACCTAGATGAAAATGATGATGATGACACCAAAGATAATGCTTATGATTATGACAATGACAACATCTAAAATTGGGAAGATTCGCCAACGTCATTAGCATCGTCATCATCATAATCATTGCCATCATCATCATTGTCATTGTAACCACTATCGTCTTTATCATCATAATCACAATTCATGTCATCGCCATCATCTTCATTTTCATCATTGTCAATATTATTGACATTGTCATCAATTGTTCATAATTGTCAATGCCATAAGGAATATCATCAATGCAGAAAATATGATGAGTGTTGGAAAAGGGATGCAAAAGCGAACATAGAAATGGGGGCAACAATAGAAGTAAAATTGGATGAAAAGTGGATACAACATAAGTAGATGCACAACAACATGAAAAACCTGACACAAAAGTGGATACAAAAGTAGATGCAGTTGTCAATGCAAACTTGGATGCAAACATGAAGGCAAAAGTGGAAGCAAACATGGGTCCAATGGTAGGTGTAAAACTTGGCACAAATTGTGGTGAAACAAATGTGGATGCAACAACGGACACAAAAGCAGATGCAAAAATGGATGAAACAAAAGTGGATGCAATAGGGGATGCAAACGTGGAAGCAAATGTGGTTGCAATGGTAGGCGCAAGATATGGTGCAACAAAAGTGGATGTAACAATAGACAAAAAATATGCAAAATAAGATGCAAAAATGGATGTAAAAGTGGAAGCAAACATTGATGCAACAGGCAAAACAAAATTGGATGCAAAAAATGGATACAATGTAAGTAGATGCAAAAGTATATACAAAACGAGATGCAAAACCCAATGCATAAACCTCACACAAAAGTGGATGCAAAAATAGATGCAATATTTGATGCAAAAGAGGATGTGAACATGGATGCAAAATTGGAAGCAAACGTGGGTACAACAGTGAGTGCAAAACATGGTGCAAATTGTGGCATAACAAAAGTGGATGTAATGATAGATGCAAAAAAAGAATCAAAGTATGATGCAAATGAAGATGTAAAAAGGGATGCAAAAAGTGAAATTTAAAATGGGTGCAACAGTGGATGCAAAATTGTGTGCAAAAGTGGATGCAATAGAAGTCGATGCAAAAGTAGATGCAAAACAAGACACAAAACCCGATGCAAATCCTGGTCCAAAATTGGATACAAAAAGGGATGCAAAAATAGATGTAGTAGTTGATGAAAACCTAGACGCAAATGAGGATGCAAACATGGATGCAAAATTATAATCAAAAGTGGGTGCAAAAGGAGGTGCCAAACTAGGCGCTAATTGTGGCACAAAAATATTAGATGCAATAGTGGGTACAATAATAGATGCAAAAGAGGATGTAAATATGGATGCCAAACAAGATGGAAAAGTGGATGCAACAAAAGTAGATGCAAAATTATATGCAAAACTAGACACAAAACTCGATGTAAAACTTGGCGCAAAAGGGATGCACAAATGGATGAAAAAATGGATGCAAAAAATGATTTAAAAAAGGATGCAAAAAAGGATGCAAAAGTCGATGCAAAAGTTGATGCAAGTGTAGGTGCAAAAAGTGGATGCAAATGAGGATGCAAAAGTATGTCAAACAAAATTAGGTGCCAAACTTGATGCAAAACCTGGAACAAAACTTGGTGTAAAGGATGACACAAAACTTGGCATAAAATTTGGTGCAAAACGTGGTGCAAAACCTATTGCAATACCTGGTGCTAAACTTGGTGTAAGATTTGGTGCAAAACTTGATGCAAATTTTGTGTCAAGTTTTGCACCATATTTGATAAATGGATGCAAATAGCACCAAAAATGGGCTCTAGATGCAAAAAAAGAAGTAAAAAGGGATGCTAATCGCTGGTTTTGTTGTAGTGAAAACAAATGTATTTGGGAATTTAAATATCTGAAATTTCTTGTATCCAAAACTATCGCTAAATATTAGATCTAGATGACGATAGTTTGAGACATTTGGATCTCATGTCACCTCCACATCTATGCTTATTTCTTTATAATTGTATTATTGAATGGGATGTGGGAACCACATTTCAGACCTTTTAAGTGTTTAGCTATGGATAGAATCATGAAGTGGAATGTTCGGTGTGGAAATTTGGATAATTTGGATTTTCAATTTGAGTTACCTTTTTTTATGAAGTCCAAATCTATTTCTCATCCTTTGTTAATCCTTTGATGTGGAAGACTAAATAGAAACTTAAATTGGGTATTTAGATAATCTAGAAAAGGTTGTCTCTCTCCTTGATCAAAATAACAAATACTAGATCGAGTTTTTACATAATGGCTTATAACCAAAACCTTGAGGTTGGAACTTAAATATGCAAATAAATATAAATTTGGAAAATTTTCAAAAGTTTGGATGTCCCACCTGACTGTAGTATTCTACAAAATTACTAGTTTTTAGAAACTCATAAATTTCTTTGCAACCTGGATAGTTATTTAACTTTGCCTTGTGGGTGGTGTCTGAAACAATGCTCTGTTTGGGTTATGCTCTTCACTGTATTCCTTATCCTTAAGGTCTTCAGTGATTATTTTCTTCCCTTTTTTATTAAGTTCAAGGTATTTAGATTGTTTATCCTTTCCTCTTCTCAACATTATTCCTTTAACAAGTCAAATTCAAAAGAAAATTATATAGAAATCTTATCCCAATTTAAATAATTTTAGTTAACAATGCAGAAAAATCAAGAGAATTTTTACCAAAGAAAAGTGGAACCAAAAAATTACTTCTTAGAATCAACGTTTACTTATGTTTTGTGGTTAAATATTTTGAAGCAATAGAAATCAATTTCAATTACTTTTCCTAAGGTGGATTAATGTCAAAATTCAAAATTATATGACACTTCCATTTAATATAGGATAAAAGTTAAATCCACACTTAGGCATCTATGTAGGAATATGAAACTTTATAGGTATTTGACACCCATATATAATATGGAATAAAAAAAATATAATTCTTTTGTTTTGACTAGGATTCTGATGTAATGTATAATTAAAAATGTATCTAGTATCCAATAATCCAGAAGAGCATGGAGAATGGGGAGGTTCCTTAACTAGACCAACCTTAGGTAATCTAATGCCTTTCTTTAAACTTTTTGATGGCTTGGTGATCCATTAATCAGACCAACCCTAAGTTTTATAAGAAAATGTTAGTCCTCTAATTCGTTGATGTCCAAGTTAACTATTTCCATTTGACATAAGTATGTCCATTATATGGCATCCATAATTAAAATTGGATATATCAAGGTTGGAAGTCATATGGAGTGGAGTTTGAATATTTGTTAAAGAAATTAGTGGGAATTCGGGATGTTGTAAATATCTAGACATCTAGAAAAATGTATGAAATGATTTTTCCAAAAATCCAGATGGAAGAATGCATGCATGACATAAGCTAGAGCTAGTGAAATGGAGGATTTGAATTATATTAAGATCTGTAGACCACTCAAGCTACCGACACTGACTTCAATGTTTTTTATCATAGGCCAGTAATTCATTAGGTAGATAGTTATGACAATTAAGGGTGGTTTTTATGGGCCTGCTCACGACACGTCATAGGGAAACCAACCAATATGCAACAGGCATTCAATGTCCATGCAACAACCAAACAAAAGCTTTCCCTCTTAGAAGTTTGGATTTGTATGTCCCTCCACTTAGGCTAGTCATCACTTTATTTTCTCAAATAAATAATTTACATAACTATGTTTATATACATGGGTTTTTATGGAAAGGAGTTGTTACACATTCTCTTGTTCTAGGGTACCTTTTCCATAATACAAAATATTTTGTCTTCTGATTTTTGTTGATAACCATAACTCTATAAGCCATAATATCCTCTAGCTTCAACTTTGGGTAATCGATAATAAAGGATGATATTAGTGATGGCATTCTTATAATCTTCAAAATAGTACTATGTATTATGTATATATTTTTTAAACACATATATCTGTCGAATATTTGATGGGAAAGGCAGGCCATCAAATATTCAACAACTGTTGGTTGGAGTACTCATTAAATACTCAATGACTAAATCAACAAATGGAAGTGTTAGTACCTTAACACTCCCTTTGGGTGGAACTATCGTCCACCACATATCCAACAATTATTCGACGCCTCAACATCAGTTTGTTCCATTGGACAAAAGAACCTATGTGTCGAATATCTGTTGCATATCTAACGCTTCACTGTCGTCTTAAAAACAATGGAGTGACAACAGTTTTTTCAAACAATTTACTTATGTCTTTGATCACCCGACGCCTCAACGTTAGTTTGTTCCATTGATCAAAATGACCTATGTGTCGAATTTTGAACTACACGCTGGTACGCGACCTGCTAGATGTCTGATGTTATATCCATATGATATCCTATGCTTTGTAGCATTGAAAAATCGAATTATAAATATTGGGTTTTTAATGACCATTTTGGCCCTTTTATGTGCCAAATAATCGACATTTGTAACGTTGCATATCCAACAGTAACTAAATTGTCAACTATTCGGAAAAATTTTAGTGACAATTTGATAACAACAAATGTGTTGGATAGTTGACGCCAATAAGTCACATATCTGACTAATAGCCATCATATTTTGGCCTCATTTTTATTAGTGATACTCTCATAAATAAATAATGCCCTTTTAAATATTGCTTACAAAATCTCTTGTTTTGGTGTGCCAAACACAGATGTAACAAGGGGTCTTGAAAATACAAGGCCAATAGACAACCATTGTTGACTGCAATTATAATACTAAAGGCTCCAAAATCTATGCTTTGAGTAGGATCACGGTGAGACCGTGAGAATGGTGTTCATAGGCGATGCATGTGACAAGGGAAGCTTGGTAATTCGTTGAATTCACGATGTGGTAAAAGAATCATTGGAGGCCCTATTCCATATTGACTCTAAAATGGAAATCAAGATCAAAGCCATCACAGGACTACTCACTCCCCTAAGAATTAATATCTTCCCATGCAAGGTTTCCAATGTCAATTCAACTCAGACCTAATTCTTCCTTTTTAAATGTGTTTTTACTTATTTTTTGTATAAAAAAATTGTGTCAATTGACTAATATAGGATGTTGTTACACTAAAATTTGTCACCATGACTATCTACAGTTAGTATGGCTCTATCAACTGTCATACTATCCTCCTTGGCAAGTCTCATACCTCTGCTCCTCATGTCAAACTCCAAGAAAGAGAGAAAGTCCTTTAAAAAGTCAATTAACTCTGGTTACGTAGTTTCTCTTAGCTTTACCTGCGTGTACGCACCTTCAGTTCATAAAACCTGCGTACTTGTACACTCTGTATGTAAAGGGGTGGGTGCGTACTCCTGTAAAGGTCAAAAGGTGCAAGTTTCACTTCAAAAAAGTTACTTGTGGTCATTTCTAGAGCATTCTAGAAGATGGTTTGACGTGGATTGGGCACCTCCAGATGGTTCATGCATCCCTATGTAAGAGGAACTTATCCCATGAAGAGGGGAGCTATCCCATTGAAAGAGGGGCTTATCCCATTCATGGTGGACCTGATTAGCTTCCTCCAAAGCACTATAAATATAGGCATTGGGCCAGAGGGAGGGGAGGTTGAAAGTTGAACATTCCTAAGGGTAGATGCTGCTGAGATTATGACTCCCTTGTAGAGCTTGAGAGGAGAGATTCCCATCCTTTCTTAGCTTCATTTGGAAGTGGGTGAGCTGATCAAAGTAAAGGAAAACTCTTGCTGGACCCTGGGAGGGACCTGCACAACACCAAGGCTCAGGTTGTAATGGTTTCTTTTGTTTCCACTTAATGCAAATAAACTCATTTTTCTCAACAAGTTGTTATACATGATTTGTTTCATATACTCCTTGGTCTGTATGATGAATATGTTTTATTTTATGAGTTATTCAGGTGCTATGTAATCGTTTGCTTGTTAGTGAATGCAGGTTTCGAAGAGAAGGAGGAGCTCATCCGGATCGGTGAGGCTGGACTACTACAAAGCGTTGGACTAAAGGTATGTTATAAACACCTGATTACTTGTATTCTAAATGCATATTTAGAGAAAGGTAGTGTTTACTTGTCTTGTTTGTCACTAGAAAGCCTTAGCTTCTAGGGAGGTCGGTTTTGTCCGCAAAATTGACTCTTTCCGCATGACAAAATGGCGACTCCACTGGGGAACTCCATTGATGTGAATGATTTTTCCTTTGTCTGAAACTTTGATCTGAGAAAAGTATTTTTCTTTCTGGTTTTTGGTTGTCTGATTGTGTATTTGGGTGGCTTAGCTTAGGGTTAAATTAGATTTTAGTTTTTCTTAGTTTTGCTAGAAGTACGCAGCCTCTGCGTTAAGCACAGTGCATACCTGTACGCACTGCAGCTTTGTGCACAGAGCGTACACGCACCTGTGCAAACAGGTTGCCTGCGTACCCTGTCAAAATTGAGAAAATTTCAATTTTCTCCTTTTTGCCTCTTAGATTTTGTTTATAAGTTGTTTTTACCACCCAGATCCACTGGTTACCTGCCAGAGATCTTCATCTGAACTTGTTTCATCAGTATCAAGAGTTTTAGTGGAATTCGTAGAGGTTCTAGCCTTAGGGTTTGATTTTTACATTGGTCCTGTAGTGACTTTGGCTTTAGAAGTCGTAAAACCTTGGATATCCCTAGTCTTTGCAGTCTTCTTAGGAGTCGGACCTTTCATAGAATCCACCCTTGTGAGACACCTACCTTTGTTTTGTCTCTTTGCCGAATCTCGAAAAAGCTTGTTGTTTAAGCTGTGAATTTCATTTTAAGAAAAAGAACAAAAGATTTTGATGTTTGTTTTTGGCTAGTTTTTGATTCTGCATTGACTAGTCCTTAGTTAAATCATGACTGAGTAAAACATCTTGGGATCATACTTTGTAGGTTTTGGCCTCATTAGATTTGCTTATTAGGTGAATTTCTTTTTGATTTGCTTTTAAGTAGCTTTGATTTGATTGTCATAGATTTTTTAAATTTGATTTTTGATAAGTAGTTTTAAATGCTTTGTTAATATAGGAAAATACCAAAATCTCTTTTGAAGAAAAGTTTGCTTAGTAGCATTTGTAGTCTTTGAAAAGGAAAGGAATTTTCGTGAAATAATTAGTGGTCATGTGTTGTATGCTTTGGAAAAGATAAAGAGATTGTTTCTTTGATTTTCATTGCCAAGAAAGTTGTCTTTATATCGATTTGCATTCTCCAACTCTCTTAGCTAGGGAATTCATTGAAAAGGAAAATTAGTATAAATCATCCTAAGTGCATCTTTCTAGTGGATTTGAGTCGAGTCTACACACCATCAGTTTCATCTCCGCTACCTTTTGTCCTAAAGAAAAGCCATAAAAATTAACGCTTAAAGTAAAATCAACTTAGTAACTTTTTATTTACTAGGGCTCTGAAACACCAATATAGATCAGGCTAGTGTCTTGGAGTAGGAGAGTAATTAACTCTCCAAGACAGCAAAACCAAACAAGTAGCTCATCTTGTGGTAGGATAAATCCAGCTGTTACATTTATGCTCTGGGAAAGCTCCTCTTAAAGGAGAAGCACGAGACCGTGTCCGAACCAGTGAGGGGATCAATCCTCCTTCATTGGGAAAGACGCCAGATACGCACGTACTACAAATGGTAAACCTCAGATTATTGTCGAGGAGCCTGGGGTCACTTGTCGGTAAACCTTGGATTATTGTCAAGGAGCCGGCAAGGGGATTGAGCTTGTTACTCTGCCCTTGCATGCTATCGGGTCGTAGACTGTTCCCCCAGGTGTATTTGTTGCTGATGGTGACCTTAGTGACCATTATCTTTAGGATTCTACCTGAGGTGACGGTGGAGGGAAGATCCCACTGTACCTGGAGCAGACGTCGGCTAGACTCACTTGGATTTTCTGGGGGGTTCTCTTCACTCGAGACGGTTTAAGTGGAGGAACTTGGTCCAGTCTATTCATTAAGCAGGTTGCCGGGGTAACTGTTCCACCCGCCACTTCTGTACTGAATTCGGCGATGTTGGGCTTCATCACCAACTAGTGTTTTCGGTCCGGAAGGCTACTGTTTGTGTATGGTTTAACGCCCTAGATTCTTTAGGCATGTGATTCGAATTTGTTTGGTTCTTTAGAGACTTTAGGCGGTTTGCTTTGAGATTTTACTTTGTTTGCGTGTGCAGTAGTTAAAAGTTTTTAACTATGGCTGAATTACCGAGACAGTCCCGTAGACTTCGGGGCCAATCTCCTGAGATTGTAACCGTGGCTGATTTGTTGAGGAAGTCCCGTAGACTTCGGGGCCAACCTCCTGAAGACATCCCGGAACATTACGAAGGTTTAAGAGTCCTTGTAACTCCTAGTGACAGTCAAGTAGGATCACCTGAAGAAGGAGAGTCGTCGTTGGTAGTCCATCTAGATTACCAAGGTCTAGAAACAGGTTATAATCCCGAAGCTATTGCAGTTTCCGAGCTTGCTGGTAGTTTTTCATCTACTAGTGATATAGGCGAAGAACTTGAAATATCTGAACCTGTTACTCCAACTTCTAGTGCTCCTGATTCACCTAGGGTTGAAAGAGTCATCACCGAAAATCTTCCTTCTGGTTTGATAGCTATTGAAGAACTTGCTCCAGAAGAAGAAGTAGGCGTCCCTATCCCTGAAGATCAACCTACTATTGATCTAAGGGAGCGTGAATCTATTTTTTACAGTCCTCCTAGAAGTACTACTTGGTATCTTTCGTTAACCAATTATTTGGACAATTCAGGGTCAAGGTTTTCTCCACCTCGTACTCCTTATCCATCTGGAGGTATTTATACTCCTATAAATATGTCTGGTCAGTCGTCTATGTTTACTCAATCTCCTGAATCTTTCTTGTACGGTGGTCCTTCTGTTCCCTCTGGGTATCAGTCACTTTCTGGTACTTTTGCGGGAGCATCTCCTCAACCCATTGAACATGGGTCATTAACTGGAAACAGTGGTAATCAACCGTTGGGTGTAGGAGACATTTACATGATGTCAGGTTCAATTCCCGGTTCTCAACCTCAAGGTGGCCAGTTACCGCCTGGGGGGCAGCCTCAATTAACGCCTGGGGGGCAACCTCAAGGTACACAAATTGCGTCTGGGGGGCAACCTCAAGGACAGTATGTACCCATGGTGCAATACATTCCTCAAGGTCAACCCCAGCCTCAATATGTACCCCAGGGTCAACCTCAGTATCAATTCATGCCTCAAGGTCAACCCCAGTATCAGTACTTACCTCAAGGGTTTCCACCCCAAGGTCAGTACTCGAGTCAAGGTTATCAACCACCCCAAGGTCAATCTTATGTTCAAGGTACGGGAAATGTACCTTTCAATTATCAGTCCTACCCTCAATCTGGTTATGGATCTCAATATCCTCAACCTGTTATGGGTCAATACCCCGGAATGAATGTAACGTGGGGTCCATCACAAGTTCAACAGGTGTTGCAGCCAAGTGTACAGTTGTCATCTCAAACTGGACAACCTTTAGTTTCTGGTTCACCCCAGCAACCAGTCCAGTCTAATGTTCAAACTTCTGTACCTCCGGTAGTTTCTCAGTCTGGACCTGTTTCGCCTCGTACTCCATCCCAAACAACTGCAGCAACTACCGCAACATCTGTTCAATCTACCCCGCTTACTTCTGGAGTATCGACAGCTCCGGTTTCTACTGTCCCTGTATCTACTCCTTAGGTATCGTTACCACCGTTTGGATCTACGATTCAAACTACGGTTCAGATGCCTGTAGGACAACCTGGTTTAAGTACGGTTGTTACTACTCAACCACAATTTACTTATCAACCGTACCAGGGACAGTACCAATACGGGCCTGCTGTCCAGCAGCCAGTTTACCAGTATCAACCGTATCCTGGGTACACTTATCAACCACCTCAACAACCCCAGTACGGTCCGGTTAATCCTAGTTTTCCGGGAGGATACAATATCCCAAACGCGATTCCTATTCCAAGTTATCCTAGATATCCTCCTCCTGGGACTGGTCTTGTGACCCAGAGTTTTAGGGATCCTAATCGGCAATTACCGTTTATCGCAACTTTGGATTTACCAGATTTGTCGCGCCTAACGAACGATCCAATAAATTATCTTCCGTTTTGGCCGCCAATGCCGAATAAGTTGCCCAGTGATATACCCAAGTTCAAAGGTAAGTCTGGAGAGGATCCGTCAAATCATGTGATGACTTACCACCTCTGGTGTGCCTCTAATTCTATCTCGGATGATTCAATCCGCTTACGTCTTTTTCAGCGTACTCTCATTGGTCTCGCGGCCAAGTGGTACATTGAGTTACCACGGGCCTCTTTTTATAATTTTAGTCAGTTAGCTACCTCGTTCTTAACTCATTTTCAGTTGTCGGTCAGATATGATAATGGCACCGAGTTATTAACTTCATTAAAACAGTCGACGTCCACTTATATTTCCGATCATATTCATGAATGGAGACGTCGAAGGCGATTAGTGAAAGTTTTTATCCCGGACCAAATCTTAGCTGAATGGTTTGTTAAATCATTATTACCGAAGATTACTGAAGACGTAGCTAAGGCCGGAGTAGTTACTGAGGAGCAAGTGATTGCTCAAGCGCAGTACCTTGACTTAGTTTATACTCAGTTGGGTATGTTACACGAAAAGATCCTAGATCTTCCTAAGTCGAATCAAATCACTGCTGCTCCTTCGGGATCTCATGCTGCTGATGGCATGATTGGTACGGTAAATACTAAGAGCAAGAAGAAGTCTTCAAAGAATTCTTCGCCCATTATCACCTTACCAGACTCCCCGATAGGAGAATCTTCTGCTGAAGTTTCCGTTGATATTCACGCTGTAGAGTCATCTACGGCTAAATCTAAAACCAGTGGGAAAAAGAAAGGTAAGAAGAAGAATAAAGCAGACAAGACTCCAAAGGAGAAAACAGAAAAGTCGGAAACCAATGATGAAAAACGCAAACCTCGATATCCTTGTCTTATTTGTAAAGAGGATCATTTTACGAGAGATTTCCCTCATCGGGCCGAGGTTGTGAAAATCATCAAGGGTTCTCCAACTCCTGCTGTTTTGAAAGATCCATTTCCAAAGCAGGAGAGTAAGATGATAGGTTCTTCCTCGAGTGCCAGTGAAGAACCCATATTGATGATGTCTCATGTAAGGATTGCGACTCGATCGCAAGATTATGGTAGTAAAAGTCCTGTTGATGGCAAAGAAGCAGAATCTTCTCATTCCAATCCATCAACCTCAGCTCCCGGTTCCGATCCACTACAAATCGAGAAACCTAACCCGGACTTAGTAATCAAACCGCCCGCCAAGGGTGTACTTCGAAGGTCTGCTTTCAATCCACATGCGAGAGCGGCCCAGAATTACAACATTGTTGAGGATTTAGCTGTTTCACCCTCAGCAATGTCGGCTTTGGAAGTGCTGCAATCATGCCCAGCACAGTGCAAGTTACTTTTGTCGGCTATAGGAGCTGTTGATGTTCAGGACCCGAACCTAATAATCTTTGATCTAGAAAATAGTACACCGCGTTTACCTCATCAAATGGCTTTCCAGATCCCAGTGATAGTCAAAAATAGGCCTATTCATCGGACTGTAATTGATGAGGGAGCTTCCACGTGTATTATGTCGATACAGTGTTGGAGATCGCTTGGTTCTCCTTCACTAAACCAATCCCCGACAATTCTTAAGGCCTTTGATGGCCGTGGGTTCCATCCGTTTGGCATTCTGCAGGATTTGCCTATAGGGGTTGAAGGAAAAACTGTTAGTCTGGATGTGGAGGTGGTTGATGCCCCTCTAGACTACAACCTTCTCTTGGGTCGAAGTTGGTCTTACGCTATGACAGCGGTCGTCTCATCGGTCTTCAGAGTAATAAAATTTCCACATAATGGCAAGATCGTGACCATAGACCAGCTGCCTTATTTTTCATCCGACCCAGCCTCTTCAGAGACAATCCAGCATGTCGGTAAAACGACTATCCCTTACAAGGATGTTGGAGTAGGATTAGCTAAAGATGTCGGTTTACTGGGAACTTTTCCTTTTCCTCCAATCAACGCCTCGTCTTCATTTGCATCTATTCATATGATTACTTCAGATAACATTGTTTATGACGATCCTTGGATCGTTCCTTCTGAATCTGAGATAGACTCATTTGGTAGTGCTATGCCTTTGAGTCTGTATGAAATTGCTTATGAAGCCGTGTAGTCTTTTACCGACCCGCGTTCAACCCAAATCGACCAAATGAATGTGGTCCATGAGGAATCTCTTTTCACCTCAACCTCGGAGTTAATAACGTTTCCCGAAGTTGTGTCATCTGACGAACAACTTTGTGAAGTCCTGTGTGTAGACGATTTACCATGGGAAGATCTCCATCACAGATCTTCGTTTTTACCTGAGGATGACAATTTCGAAAATGATTTCTCATCAATTTTTACAGCTGAATATGTCAAAGAAGCTCAGAGTCCAATGAAACATCCTGATTCAGAGCTGAATTTGGGAAACATTTCTCGTACTATTCCCGTTGACATTTCAGTCAAGCCCGGAATTGTTGAACACATTCATATAGGTGCCTCGTGTTCAGATGATGAAATTCAGACATACAAGGCCCTATTTCAAGAATTCCGCGACGTGTTTGCCTGGTCCTATGAGGAAATGCCAGGAATTGATCCCGCAATTGTTGTACATGAGATCAAGACTTACCCGGACGCTAAACCCGTCCGGCAACATTTGCGTCAGATTCACCCACAAAAAGCGGCTGCCATTAAAGCAGAAGTTGAGAAGCTGTTGAAAGCAGGTTTCATTTATCCAATCCCGTTAACGGATTGGGTATCGAATATTGTTCCGGTTAACAAAAAACAAGGAACAATAAGAATCTGCATCGACTATAGGGATATCAATCGAGCTTGTCCCAAGGACAACTACCCAACACCCTATATCGATCAAATAATTGATGATTGTGCCGGCAGTGAAATATTTTCCTTTATGGACGGTTTTTCCGGTTACAACCAAATCAATATTCTACCTGCCGATCAACCAAAAACGGCTTTCATTTGTCCATGGGGGACATTTGCTTATTGCAAATTACCTTTTGGACTTAAGAATGCCGGAGCCACTTTTCAAAGGGCAATGTCTTACGCGTTTCATGACATCAAACACATTGTACAACCGTATCTCGATGATTTGCCCGCTCATTCGTTACGTCGAGATGATCACCTTGTCCATTTACGAGCAACCTTCCTGAGGTGTAGGCATTATCGTATTCGGTTGAACCCACACAAATGTGTTTTCTGTATAGAAGTGGGACGATTGCTGGGATTTGTAGTTTCGAAATCCAGCATTCGCATCGATCCCTCGAAGGTAGAAGCTATCATCAAATTGCCTCTGCCTTCGAGTCTTCGCCAACTCCAAAGTTTGCAGGGGAAAGCAAACTTTTTACGCCGATTCATTCCTAACTACGCCGAGATTACAAAGGGTTTTACCCGGTTGTTGAAACAGAACGCTCAATTCTCTTGGGATGAGATAGCTCATAAATCTTTTGATGCACTTAAGCACGCGTTGACCCATGCACCGTTGCTGCATCCTCCCAACTACAACCAGGATTACTTTTTGTACCTCGCTGCCGCCCATTCCACCATTGGAATGGTCTTAGTTCAGGAAGACGAATTCGGAACGGAACATGTGATATATTATCTTAGTCGGACTTTAAACCCAACTGAGCTCAAATATTCACATGTGGAGAAATTGACATTGGCAGCCGTTCAAGCTGTCCAACGTTTTCGTCACTACATCCTACTCCGCAAAACTACAGTCATTTCGGATTGCAACCCTATGATCTACATTCTGACTAAACAATTGCTAGGGGGCAAGTACTCTAAATGGATCGTTATCCTGCAGGAGTTCGACTTGGAGTTTGAAAAATCTAAGTCTAAGAAATCTTTAGTCTTTGCAGAGTTGATGTGTGATTTCCCGCATGCTGACACGGAAACCGTGGCAGAGGAGCCCATTGCGGACGAATCTTTGTTTCTCATCAGCACTATAGATCTGTGGTATGGGGATATAATTGTCTATCTCCAGACCCAATCCTTTCGGCCCGAAGTTTCAAAGTCGGAACGTCGGAAAATTCGATTCCAGTCCCAACAATACAAAATTATTGGAGATACTCTTTATCGCCGTGGGGCGGACTTGGTTTTTCGATGTTGTTTAACTCATGAAGAGGTAGAAAGGGTTTTAAATGACTGTCACTCTGGAGCATGTGGCGGTCATATGTCTGGGTATGCCACAGCCCAAAAGATATTGCGCACTGGCTACTTCTGGCCGTCCTTGTTTAAAGACTGTATTACTGCGGTCCGGAAATGCCACAACTGTCAAGTGTTTGATCACAAGATGCGCGCACCACCTCCTCCTCTCCACCCTATAATTGCCGTTGGTCCATTTTCCAAATGGGGTATCGATTTTATTACATGTAACCCTCACTCGGCCGGGGGGCATGCGTATATCATCCTTGCGGTTGATTATTTTACTAAGTGGGCCAAGGCGATGCCTACATTCGAGGCTGACGGCAAGACAACTGCAATTTTCGTATTCAATCACATAATTGCTAGGTTTGGTGTCCCACAAGCGATAATCACTGACCATGGGCGCCATTTTCGAAATATTATGATGACAGAACTTACAGGCCAGCTTGGTTTGCGTCACGACAGTTCAACTCCGTATTATCCACAAGCCAATGGTCTGGTTGAGTCCATCAACAAAGTTTTAGTTATCATGATCTGACGAATCATTGGTATTCATCAGTCGAATTGGCACAACATGTTATTTTCCGCGCTTTGGGCATATCGAACCTCAGTCAAAACATCAATAGGGTTCACTCCTTTCCAACTAGTTTATGGTTTGGAAGCTGTGCTACCCATTGAATGCGAAATCTCGTCACTTCAAATGGCTGTCGAATTCCTTCCGGCTACTTCCGAAGAGGAGAAGCATTTATTATACTTAGCTCAATTAGATGAGACTCGACGTGATGCTGCATTGGTAATCGAGACTCACGCAAAACGAATGAAAGCTCAGTATGATCGAAATGTGACCCCTCGAAATTTTTCGGAAGGAGACCTAGTGCTATTATATGATCAAGCTAACGATAAACTAGGTGCTGGAAAATTTGTTCCTATGTGGCATGGGCCCTACATTGTCAAGCGAAAGCTAGCAAAAGGGGCTTATGAGCTGGTAGACTTTGACGGGGACTCTTTGGGTAAACCCAGAAATGGACTTTACCTAAAGAGGTATTATGCTTAAAAGATGGGTATGGAGATTTTAGTTAGGTTAGGTTTTTTCTTTCTGGCTGGTGTGTTTGTTAGTTTAGACAGTGTGCTTAGCTTAGAAAGTGTTTTTTTCGTCGTTATTCTGCTTATCTTGGTTTTACCCTTGATGTTTGCAGATGTCGATGCCTCTTCAAACATACATTGGATTTGCTGATGGTGCTTGTCGTAGTACACGGAATATCTCTTCCGCAGCTTGGGTTATATATTCGCCCTCTGACGAGTTAGTTTCTATGCATGGGATAAGCCTCGGTCAAACAACAAACAACATTGCAGAATACAGTGCAGTGATTGAGTTATTATCTGAATCTATTTCATTTGGGATTTGGAGTTTGATAGTGAGGTTAGATTCTGAACTCGTTGTATTACAGCTTAATAGAGTATATGCCATTATAAATCCAGTGTTATTAAGGTTATTTTTGAGAGTGCATCTCTTGGAACGTGAATTTGATTACATTGAATATCAGCGTATTCCAAGGTCTTTAAATACATTAGCGGATGCAATTGCTTCTCGAATGTTAGACAGACATTTGTGATAATCATACACGTAAATTTAAAAACATTTCATCATACATGTTAAACAAGATAAGCCGGTAATAATGATATATATATAGATAGAAGTGTGTCAAAAATACATCGTCTTCGATCATAGGTTGAAAAACACCTTATGATTGGCAAAAATGATAAGTACAAAAAACCAAAATGTCACATGTGTCTACAAAAACGACCATCCAATCACTGGTGATGATCTCTATACGACACCACTGCACGAGCTACCTTACACAAGAACCTCCTAAAAGGTCCTGGGACTCCGACTACATGACGCTGAAGTCTGATAGGAATATCGTCTATAGTAGTCTCTGGTATACCCGCCGTAAGACACTCTAGGTCTTGTTCCAACTCAGCTAAAGTCTCTGTGGCCTCGTCCTGTTCGGCCGATGCTGGTGCAACTGGTTGCCTCCTCTCGAAAGGCTGGAGATTGGCTGGACGATGTGGACCAACATCTGCATTTTGAAAATTGTCACTGTCAGTTTTGAGATGATATAAAAACAAAAAAATAGATAATTTTAAAAACTTGTGAAAAATAAAGTACCTGTGTCGTCCCACTGTTCTCCCGGTGGAAGAATCATGTCCGGATCGCCACGAAAATCGACTCCGGCATAAGGAAAATCCTGTATCGAGAAGACCTGGTCCTCTAACCAATGAAAATACTCCAGTCTAAATCGGACAACTTCAGTGCCCTCGTCAAGATGACGGGCCATCACCGCAACCCATCACATCAACTTAGGCTCTCGGGGAAGCCCAGCCTCAACAGTGAGCTGCTGCGGGATCAACATCGGAACCCTCTCTAGAGAAAAACTCACAATTAAAGGTCCATAACCAAAAGTCTTCAGTTGCCCGTTTTTTGCCCTAGTTAGTTGGCCCTTCATATTGGCCAACATAGCTTTGCACCAGTTGAAAATGGTGCCCCGATAGCAATCAATCGCCATCCGCATTTGGGACCCAGTGGCAATGTGCAAAGCGGCAGCGCCGCAAAGTCTGGTAACTGTAAAGGCAATTACCATAAGTTCAGGTCGGGATATAGTCTTGATTTCTATCCCCCTCTCCTGGTTTTGATTATTGCACCACTCTAGACGGAGACTAGCAATGGACTGGCCACCCGGCCTAGTCCCAGACAGAGTCAATTGTTCGCCCCTCTTGGGCAAACCAGTGAGAAAGTAAATGTCTAAGGGCTCTATTTCGAGCTGGTGCCCTCCAATGTAAAAGCACTGATCCTGGACGTTCCACCTTTCAACCAGCCACTCTAGAAATCTTACCTGGGCCCTCATGCCAGGTATGGCCCAGTATTTGTAAAGACCGCATGCCTTTAAAGCATCAATGGAAGGTTGATGATTAATCGCGGCCAAATCAACATCTTCGTGTTCTCTTTCGCGCCAATCAAGCATGGTGGGCAATCTACACACCATAAAACATCTGTTAGAGTCCATAAAATTGAAAGTTTCTGGTTCATTTTGGAGAAATTGGAGTTTAAAAACCCACTCCGCGGTGTACGCAGCCCGCCTTTAGAGACAGAGCGTGTGTACGCAGGCTCTCTTAAGGCAAGCTGCGTACACCCGGCATTTTCCCAACTGAGAAAATGTCGGGGTACGCAGGTCACCTTTGGAGCACCTGCGTACCCCGAAAAGCGGCCTTTGAAACCCCAAACCCTCCAAAAAATGAATCTAAAGCTTAAAAACAAATTCTAAACGGATGGAAATGCAAGGGAGGATGTTGTAGAATACCTGATGAGACGGCGTTCGGTTTCGACGGTCGGATTCTCCGCAACGACCACGGGAAGTTTCTTGCCAAAAGCCCTTTTTCTCTCCTCAACAGTAAAATGGTAAAAATGAAATGGTAAAACCCCTTTTTATAGGTTTTTTGAGTAAATGAATGTTAAATTTGTTTATTTTCCACCATGAAAAGGTATTTTTCAAAGTATTTTTACCTATCTTAAACAGGTATGAGTAATGTGTTGGTTTTTGTGCAGGATAAAAGGATTTTCAGGGAAAATTGTCATTTTTCACAAACAAAAACATCAGAGTCATCTTTTAAGCCCTTTTCTGACTCCTAAAACATGAAAAGATTGCCGAGCGTTTCTTTTACAGTCGCTAAAACGGAATTAAAAGACGGTCCCCTTATAGCCCTTTTCTGACCGTAAAAACAGGAAAAGATTGCGGGGTTGTTGTCGTTTCAAACTCGATACTGGAAATAAAACGACATGTCCTTGATCGCTTTTTACTTTTCAGGTCAAAGACACTAACTATGAAAGTACTCCTTGGTCGTAAAAAACCAAGCGGTTCTCTCAAGCATCATTTTATACTTTTTCGGGCTTGGGAGACACAAATTTACGAAAAAGTTCAACCCTGGAGTCTTCTTAAGTTTTTCAGACTCTCTAAAATTGAAAAACATCGAGTTTCTCCTATACTGGACTCGTTAAAATTTCACAGTAAAGGACCTGTTCGATTACAAACAGGAATGGACCACTCCTTCTTAGGGTTCGAATCTAAACTAAGTTGGACTCATCCGAAGGATGAGCTTATAATCAAGCATATGTTATCCTCCTCAAGCTTGTAAAAAATAAAGAGGTACTTGCCAGAAATGGTGGGGGAAAAGAGAGAAAAATGAGCCTATTTGTTATCCTTTGTCTCAGAAGAAACCTTATCACCACTCTTGAACACGACACTTTTCGTTCACCTGGGTTGGGAAATCCTTTGCCTCACAGTTGATTGGACCACATTGAAAGTCTTTAGCCAGGTATTAACTTTGGGTCAAATGTCACCAAGCCATCTGTCGTGTCGTTATGTGTTCAAGAGGTCACTGCAAATAACCATTCATCTGCAAAATACCTGTCATCCATCTTGACCATCCCTGAGTCAATCCTTACAGCTACATTTCTTCAACTTGATTTATGATTTTGTGTTGTGGGCTTGCCTGCAACGGGTCGCTTTCTATCGACATTAGCACATTATCTAGAAAGATGACCTAGAGATCGTCAGTACCTTGAAATCTGCATGCATCAATGGCAGGTTTCTCGCCTTTGACGACAGTTTACATCATTGACTTTCGATCGAAGGATTCCGTGAAATGTTCGACATCAACTCATTCATTCACATCTCATGGATTGTACTGGGTACTTTGAGAACCATTGACATCACTGGTGGTCTCTCTCACACTTGTTAACAGTTTACATCATCGACTGGTAATCAAGTGGTTTCTACCATGTTCGACGTCAACTCATTTATTCGCATGGATAGAATCGTACCATTCCGGGAAAGAGAAACGAAGACCTTGGATCTAGTTTCCACCATCCAGGCTGCAAGGAGTTTTGTATTCATTGTATAGTAGACTAATCATAAACAGATGGCTGCGTCCATACTGTGTCTACGAGAGTCTATGATTATGATGTACTGCGAAATCGTTCCTGTATCAGAGCAGTAGTTAGTTTGTTAGTTAAAGTTTTCAATCTGAGTATGGGAATGCCTACCTCAGCGATGATATGATCTCATACATGTATTTTGTGTTGAATACTTGCAGGTTTCAACCAGGCTCTCCACAAGATAATCCTTGAAATGATAAAGTACTTCACCCTTCCTAGATGATATGAAACCCTAAATCTAATACAGGCTTCGCACTTTAGGGGGCAATCTGTTACACTAAAATTTGTCACCATGACTATCTACAGTTAGTATGGCTCTATCAACTGTCATACTATCCTCCTTGGCAAGTCTCATACCTCTGCTCCTCATGTCAAACTCCAAGAAAGAGAGAAAGTCCTTTAAAAAGTCAATTAACTCTGGTTACGCAGTTTCTCTTAGCTTTACCTACGTGTACGCACCTTCAGTTCATAAAACCTACGTACTTGTACACTCTGTATGTAAAGGGGTGGGTGCGTACTCCTGTAAAGGTCAAAAGGCGCAAGTTTCACTTCAAAAAAGTTACTTGTGGTCATTTCTAGAGCATTCTAGAAGATGGTTTGACATGGATTGGGCGCCTCCAGATGGTTCATGCATCCCTATGTAAGAGGAACTTATCCCATAAAGAGGGGAGCTATCCCATTGAAAGAGGGGCTTATCCCATTCATGGTGGACCTGATTAACTTCCTCCAAAGCACTATAAATACAGGCATTGGGCCAGAGGGAGGGGAGGTTGAAAGCTGAACATTCCTAAGGGTAGATGCTGCTGAGATTAGGACTCCCTTGTAGAGCTTGAGAGGAGAGATTCCCATCCTTTCTTAGCTTCATTTGGAAGTGGGTGAGCTGATCAAAGTAAAGGAAAACTCTTGCTGGACCCTGGGAGGGACCTGCACTGTAGGAATTTACAGGGTAAGTTCCACAGAAATAATACCAAAAGGACACCGCTCACAACCAGATCACAGATCAATACACCAGTATTTTTGACGTGGTTAAAACCCTCAAAGTGGGAAACAGTCCACGGCCTGTCCCAACATGGGTACTACAGGCAATTTATTAATCAAAGAATGAAAATTTACATAAGCTTCTCTCATGCACGGATTACCCGAACAATGACCCTCCATGCGCTTTAAATAGAACTCATGGACCAATCGGGTGTCAAGCCACGGATCAAGTGTTGGTAATACCGAGGAGAGAATGAACCGTCGGATCACTACATATCGTGACCGTCGGATTGTAAGTTACAAAATGTACAACGGTAAAGAAACACACTTTACCTAACTCTATACCTAACTCTACACTAGACCAAGTTGAACTTAACTATATCCTATGTGTCGGAATATCCTAACATCCCCCCTTAAGAACAACTTGGGATAGGATTGAAGGATTTACAAATATGACACAATAGGAGAAGGAAGGAGGCACTAGAGCCTATCCCCCCTTAGTGACAACTTCCTGAACTCCAAGCATATATCGAAGTTTAGTGAACTTCGCCTCTGTGAGAGCCTTTGAGAAGATGTCTGCAACCTGATCATCTGTTAGACAATATTGCACTTCAAGAACATGGTCATGAATGAGCTTTCTGATGAAGTGCATGTGTAGTTCAATGTGTTTGCTGCGCTGATGCTGGACTGGATCTTTGCATAGTTGAATGGCACTTTGATTATCACACCAAATGTGGTTGGATGCTGCTGCTCAAAGCCAAACTCTGATAGGATCTGACGAAGCCACAAGTCTTCCTTACTAGCTTCCACGGCACCACGATACTCTGCTTCTGCTGACGAAAGAGAAATGGTAGCTTGTTTCTTACAAGCCCATGTAATAGGTCCTGAACCAAGAGTGAACACATAACCGGCAGTAGACTTCCGATCATCAGGGTCACCAGCCCAATCAGAATCAGTGAAACCAACTAACAGAGGAGATGCTTTGGCATTGTAATGAATCCCAAACTGTACTGTACCTCGAACATAACGAAGTATTCTTTTAGCTGCTTTCCAATGACTTTCACGGGGGTTTTGCATAAAACGAGCAACAAGGCCAACAGCAAAGGAAAGATCAGGATGAGTATGGGTAAAATACAAGAGTTTTCCTACAAGTTGACGGTATAAGGTAGCATCAACTTCAGGAGAAGTACAAGAGACTGAAAGTTTGACTCCAGACTGAAAGGGAGAAGGGGCTGGCTTACAGTCTTCCATGTGAAAATGACGAAGAATATCACAAGCATACTTGGACTGGGAAAGGAAAATACCCTCCTTGGATTGCAAGACTTGAAGACCAAGAAAATAGTGTAAGTGTCCTAAGTCTGTCATTTCAAATTTCTTTTTAAGGCTGGACTTCACATGGTTTATAAGGTTGGGATCACTACCAGTAAGAATAAGATCATCAACATAAAGAACAAGGATGATAAGAGAGTTGCCCACTTTCTTGGTGTAGACAGTATTGTCAGAATGACACCTAGAAAAGCCAGATTCTAAAAGAAAGCTATCCATTTTGGCATACCAAGCCCGAGGAGCTTGCTTGAGGCCATAAAGGGATTTCTTAAGTCGACAAACAAGGCTGGAGTCTGTTTGTATGAAGCCAATGGGTTGTTCCATATAGATTTCTTCCTGCAAGTCCCCATGCAAGAAGGCAGATTTAACATCCATCTGATGGACTTCCCATTTTAAAGAGGCAGCAAGGGAAAGAACAAGGCGGATAGAGTTCATTTTGGCAACAGGGGAGAAGGTTTCAGTGTAGTCAATGCCTTCAACCTGTGAAAAGCCCTTAGCAACGAGACGAGCTTTATGTTTATCAACTTTCCCATCTGGTCCATACTTGGTTCTGTAAACCCATTTACATCTAACAAGTTTGCGTCCCTTTGGTAGAGGAACAAGATCCCATGTATCATTTGTCATCAATGAATGATATTCTTCATTCATAGCTGCTTCCCAATGTGGATGGCCTGAAGCTTCTGCAAAAGTGTCAGGATCATGATTTACTGGAGCTTGAGCCAGTAAAGAAGAGGCTCTTTCAAACTGAGAACGTGTACGTCGCTGATCTGTAGGATCACCGGCAAGATCACCTGCTGCATACCGAGTAGCACGGACCCATCTTGGAAGTTGAGGATCCTGAGAAGGTGGGGGAGGATTATCATCCTCGCTTTCATCATCTGAAGAAGAAATGTTTTCAAAAGTAGAAGAGATAGGAAGAGGTGGCACATCCGCCGGACTAGGCTCGCAGGCCGATTTATTTTCATCAAATTTTACATCTCTTCTAATGATAACATTTTTGGACTTAAATGGAATAAGTCTATAACCTTTTACATCTTCAGAATATCCAACAAAAGTACATTTCTCACTCTTAGGTTCTAAAGCTTTATGCTTTTCATCTGGAATATGGGCCCATGCTTCACTTCCAAACACACGAAAGTGACTTACATCTGGTTTAATGGAACTCCAAGCTTCTTCTGGAGTGATATTCTCTAGAACCTTAGTAGGAGTGCGATTGATTATATAATTTGCACAATTAATTGCTTCGGCCCAAAAACTAAGACTGAGTCCTTTAGATTGCAGCATACAATTAGCCATTTCCTTTAAGGTGCGATTTTTCCTTTCAGCTACACCATTTTGTTGTGGAGTGTATGGAACAGTATGTTGCATTTGAATTCCATTTTCGGTGCAAAAGTTGATGAATGTGTTTTTAACATATTCTCCACCATTATCAGTTCTTAGCTTAAGAATTTGATGTCCAGATTGTTTTTCAACAAAGGCTTTGAAGGCCAAAAATGTGTTAAATACTTCGCTCTTGAGTTTTAAGAAGTATACCCAAGTGCGTCTGGAGAAATCATCAATGAAAGTTAAGAAGTACTTGCAGCCAGAGAATGAAGCAACAGGAAGAGGACCACATAAATCACTGTGCACAAGCTGTAAAGGGGTTGAGGCGTGCCAAGAGGCACGTTTGTCAAAACTGTCCCGATGATGTTTTCCGAGTACACATCCGGAACAAACACCATCTCTGCAAGATACCATAGGAAGACCTGTCACCATATTTTCTTTACATAGATGCTGAAGGGAGCGATAGTTTAAGTGACCAAATCGCTCATGCCAAAGTTTGCTCACTTCATCATTATGAGCAACAAATACTGAGGGAAGATTTGATGACCCAAAGTTGTGAAACTTATACAACCTTGTGGAATCATCAGCAAGACCAGTAGCTAGAATCTGTTTAGGATCTTTTAGATCCTTGATTACAACATCATGAGGTGAAAATTCAACAATTTTACCTTCACCTGAATGAGTTATCTGATAGACAGATAGAAGGTTGCAGGATAAGGTTGGAACACATAATACATCATTAAACTGACCATTGTCTAGATGAACAGTTCCAGTCCCTACAACATTAAGAGATCTATCATCACCAACATATATATTTTTGGTGTTACAATCATTTAAAGAAGAAAACATGGCTTGGTTTTTGGCCATGTGATAAGAGGCTCCAGAATCAATGAGCCACTCATGAGAATGAGAAGAAGAAGAAGATACATTTAATGCATAACCAGACTGAGATGATTGACAACGACATGCAGAAAGTGCCATTCCGGAAGTTGAAGTTGAAGTAGGCTCCACATGGATGTTATGTTTCTTCATTGCGGCTTCCAAGGCTTCCATCTTCTTAAAGCATTTAGATTCTAAGTGGCCATCTCGATTACAAAAGTTACAATGTCTATCAGTCTTCTTCCATTTGTTTTTATTGGTCTTATCATTTTGCTGAAATGATCTTTCATTTTGAGGCTGAGTTGGTTTAGGACCATTCTTTTGAGGATATGACTTCTTAGGATTCTTTGAATTTGGTTGCTGCTGGGCGGCTAACGCTTTCGTGGAAGAGTTTCCAAGATTAAGAAGACCAAGGTGTAAGAGTTTTTCTTGTTCTCTTATTAAGGAATCACAAAAGGAGTCAAAGGAAGGGGCCTTGTAGTCTTTTCCTTGACAAATGAAAGCTTCCCTTGTAGAATGGAAAGTGGAAACAAATACAGAGTAGGCTGGTCCCAACTTAGTAAGGATGGAATAAATAAGGTTACCATCTTCTTTCTTAACTTTAACACCTTCCAAGAGATATCTAAGGGTCTTGAATTTGGACAAGAAATCTTCAATGCAAGAAAAATTATTAGGATCCAAAGTAAGCAACTCATTTTCAAGTTGATGGGCTCTAATTTCATTTTTAATCCCAAAAACTTTAGCGAGTTTTTCTAATGCTTCATGAGGAGTCTCAAGTTCTGCAATGTGGAATCTAAGATCAGGAGAAATAGACATCCCTATCAAACCACGTGCTTGATCTTGTCTATTTTCCCATTTTGCAGCCTTGTCTTCATCTTTTGGTTTCTTCTCTTGGTCTGTGGCTATTCTGAAGAGACCTTTACTTCTAAGTAAATCTTCCATGTAGGCTACCCATTGGAAGTAGTTAGTGCTGTCAAGAATGACTTGGCATGGACTTTCCATTTTTTAAAAAAAACTGAAGCTGAAGATGCTGAAAGTAAGTGTTCCAATGGATAGATCTCGAAAAAATAGGCGGTTTTAAAAAAAACGGCTCTGAAAAAGGCTTCTGGATGAAGAAGTTATGGCTTTTTGAAAAAAAAATTGTTGACGTTGCCGGCAAAGTGCGCGAATGTGCGGGAATGAAAAAATCCGCCCCCACAAAATGGAGACTTGAACCCAAGACCTCTACTCTCTTAAAATAGCTTTGAACCAATTGATCTATACAAAAAATTAGAGAGAGAGAGAGAGAGAGAGAGAGAGGGGGGGGGGGGGCCTTGCTTTGCGTGCTTGCCTTGAGAAAGCTCTTTTTCCCTACAAAACACAAAACACAAAACCCAACACGAATATGCAAAGAAAAACGAACCTTGCGGCTCGAAGTTAGCTTTAGCCAAAAAACTAGAAATTTTAAAAAAAATCTCAAAGTTAGCTTTAGCCGAAAAACTAAATATTTTTCTCAATGTTTCTGATTTTCCGAGATCACACTAAGGTGCAGGGAAAAGAGCATACGCATGAGAAAAATCCTTCCTTTCTGTTTCTGATTTGCCCAGATCGCACAGAGTCATAGGGCAAAGAGCATACGCAGAAATGAAAGGTATAGATCCGGTTAAAAAAAAGGCTAAATAAACCGAAACCGAAATAAGCAGAGAGAAAATAACAGTAAACTGCAAAAAACACTGTATACCTCCCGATCTGAAAAATGACGCAGCTAGGGCTACCGGAAACCTTTTCGCGTGAAACGAAAGGGGTTCCTCACTGGAACAGATGCTCCGAACGCAACAGAGCAGTCCTCTCGGTCCGAAAGCAGTTAGAAACAGCAGATCTAGGAAACGACAGCCGCATGCAGTTCTACCGGCTTCAGATTTGGATCACCAACGGACGCGGCCCTCAAATAGCTCTGATACCATGTAGGAATTTACAGGGTAAGTTCCACAGAAAGAATACCAAAAGGACACCGCTCACAACCAGATCACAGATCAATACACCAGTATTTTTGACGTGGTTAAAACCCTCAAAGAGGGAAACAGTCCACGGCTTATCCCAACGTGGGTACTACAGGCAATTTATTAATCAAAGAATGAAAATTTACATAAGCTTCTCTCATGCACGGATTACCCGAACAATGACCCTCCATGCGCTTTAAATAGAACTCATGGACCAATCGGGTGTCAAGCCACGGATCAAGTGTCGGTAATACCGAGGAGAGAATGAACCGTCGGATCACTACATATCGTGACCGTCGGATTGTAAGTTACAAAATGTACAACGGTAAAGAAACACACTTTACCTAACTCTATACCTAACTCTACACTAGACCAAGTTGAACTTAACTATATCCTATGTGTCGGAATATCCTAACATGCACAACACCAAGGCTCAGGTTGTAATGGTTTCTTTTGTTTCCACTTAATGCAAATAAACTCATTTTTCTCAACAAGTTGTTATACATGATTTGTTTCATATACTCCTTGGTGTGTATGATGAATATGTTTTATTTTATGAGTTATTCAGGTGCTATGTAATCGTTTTCTTGTTAGTGAATGCAGGTTTCGAAGAGAAGGAGGAGCTCATCCGGATCGGCGAGGTTGGACTACTACAAAGCGTTGGACTAAAGGTATGTTATAAACACCTGATTACTTGTATTCTAAATGCATATTTAGAGAAAGGTAGTGTTTACTTGTCTTGTTTGTCACTAGAAAGCCTTAGCTTCTAGGGAGGTCGGTTTTGTCCGCAAAATTGACTCTTTTCGCATGACAGATGTGATGGAGGCTAAATCAAAGAGAATTACAGAATCAAAAAAGGCTCATCATAGATCCATTATACAACTTGAGGAGATTTATCAAATGCATGACAACATTATAAAAAGTCTGACAAGCCAGATTTGTCAAGAATCAAAATTGATATTTAGGGAAATATGAAACTAGATCTCCAACAACTTCACCATGAACTTCTCGATCATCACTAAGCTTGACCTTTCCAATAAAAATATAAGGAAATAGTATATGCATCATTATTTTAAAATTTGTTGATTTTATTCATTAGATTTGGCTTGTAATATTAGTTTCTTAGAAATGAAACCAAAATGTTTCCAACAATTAAACCTACATTTTTCACTCTTTATATGTTAGGATTCACGGGGGCACTGTAGCTACCTCAAGCTTCCCAATAGAAAACACGATGACTCTTAGGGGCATTGTAGATACCTCGAGCTTCCCACTAGAAGATATGAGGACAATGAACAGATCTTAGATTCATAAATACTATCAATTGTTCATTATGAGCACTTTCTAAGTGATTTGAGAAATATTTGGTTCTTAAATACAATGACGTAGTCAACCAAAGAGAAGGACATTGCAACTAACCTTACCTTAGTGATTTGTGATATTGTCGAGTTGAGTACCATTGGTTCGTGGCAGGAAACACCTACTTATATTTGGTTTCCACCTCTCATTCGCTCTTAGGGTGCCATTAGCTCTAATGTTGAAGTGTAAAGAACTTTTCTAGGAGAAAAATAAGTACAATTTGTTGTGGTTTAAATGAGTGCATCTTTCTGGATGTTTTCTCTTTTTTCAATCAATTAAGTTTGAGATGTTGAAAGGAAGGGTTTGATAATTATTAAATATAATATGCAACTAGTAAAAGAAACATAGATCCTCCTTGTGAAATCACGGAGATAGATGTTGAATATTCAATGATATACACTCTTTGTGGATAGTTTTTCCACTGGACATTTTATCTATCATTACACATACTTCTCAACTTATGAAAGCTAGCTTAGCTTGTTGCACTATGTGAAGCAGCATATGTTGTATATGCTCATTGAAATTAGTGAAACAAAACCAAATAAATAAATTGAATCAAAATATTCTATCATTGTAACAGTATGCACCAATAATTAGCCCATAAAAATGCGATGTGATACATGCATAGGTTGCTTAGCGTATGTTTGTAAATGTCAACTTTGAATAATAATTTATACAATTGATTCAAGTGGATTTTCACAATAAGTTTTCTTCCTCAACTACCTGTCCTTCGAGTCAACTGGGTAGGGGATTTAGTCGATGTATAGGTGGGGCAACCATGACAACTACCTCGTCTGCATGCCTTAGTTCATGGCTAGGGTGGCTTGAGAGATGTGTGCCACAACAACCCTTTGGCAAGGCCCTTCCAACTCTACCACTCACTGGAGCAAGGCTAGGGCTCACCTTTCTCATAATGGGCTTCATAAAACTCATCTAACATGTCTGCACACTTTATAAGATTATATAACTAATTCTCTATTCTACACAGGCATGTTGACATTGTGGGTGAGAGGGATGTTTGTAGACAGAGGAAATGATTGAGCCAAGCAAGAGGGTATTTGAGCACATTTCGTAACGACAGGTTAATGTATGTGGATGTAACCAATGGAAATAGTAGTGATAGCTAAGGTTGCATGAACTAGAAGAGCTCATAGTTAAAGAGATAGGGAAATTGTGATTCATTCCACTCACAAGTCACATTTGAGTGGGGGTATCAAACCAGATGGAGAATTGTGTGAAGCTTTCACTATGCAGAAGCTCCGTACAATAATATTAGAGATTTTTTCTACCCCCAAATTTTGCGAAGTCTTTCATTGTGTGGAGGTGTGGAGGCTACTCCGTACCTATGCACAATGGACATTTAACCATTCACCATATTTGAAATTTAATCGATTATTATGTAAGAATTTAGCAATTAATCCATTTGAAATTCTTGGAAATTGTTAAGAAAGCATGGGCAATTTCCAACAATGGCACTTTGTCCAACATTGAATCCATTTCCCGCACATTTAGCAAATATGTGTGCATGTTTGGTTTATATGTGTTTAGCTATATAAATATCCACACATTTAGCAAATATGTTGGTTTATAAACCTCTATGCATATAACTAATTAAAAATTTGTCTATATAAACCTCTGCACATTTAACAAGCATTTTTTTGGTTTATAAACCTCCACACATATAACCAATTAAAAATTTAGCTATATAAACCTCCACATATTAACCAATTAAACGTTTAGTTATATCTAACTGTGACACAAACATTAACCAATTAAAGATTGAACTATATAAACCTCCACACATTTATCAAATATAAGCATATGATAAATATGGAAATTCACTTACGCACATGGGGGCCGACATAATACCTTCTAACACATTATACCTTAAGAACGTCGATCGATCTCATTCCGCATTAAAATAAATGAAAAAAATCCTTTTTGCTTTCGTTGCTAGCCTCTAGTGCGGCTACAACTCTGATTCAGACCCTTAACTAATTTTATTTTTCACAAAAATAGTGTGTTATTTTATTTGTCAATGGAGAGTTATAAAATCCTAGGAGGTGTCTGGTTGTGCGGATGAAGTGTATGCAGAGGTGGTTGCGCAGAGGCACGTGGGATTCACTCAATAAACCTATAACATATCATGTGCATTCATGGCATATTAAACAATACCCTTAATTTGACTGGATATTGGAGAATAGCTCTAAAAGTCACATTAATTAACCCCCTACCAATACTAACCCAATACACCTTCCCAATCTAAAAAAACCCTAATTTCACTAGATATTGTAGGTACCCATTTTTTCATTAACATTTTTCATACCCCTTTATATTTTTTCATTAACTTTGAACTCCATCTTTTACACCTACCAATATAAAAACACTTTACCCCTATATATTACCTAATGTATTATATTATTATTTACTCAATATATATCCCCATATGAACCCATGTTGTATGGTATTTCTCCCCCAGTGAAGCCCGTGTGCGCATAGGATGCGTGTGCCAAGGAATGTGCGAAAGAAGCGTGTGTGGAGGAATCTATGTGGAGGAAGCATGTGCAGAGGAAGCTTATGTTGTGTGAGGGAGCAAGCATGCGCACAAATGGAAATGCAGACCTTGCTAAAAAAAAGCATGGCCTTAATCAATTAATTAATGGTAAGGCCAAGGACTATGTTGCATTGCATCTATTAATCTTGTTAATATTATCTTAACGTTTAATATTTAAACAGCGATATTAATAATATTACCAATTAGTAAGCCTTATTACTATATTATTATTATTCTTTATTATTAAAAGATAAATATTACCCCTATTAGCTTCTACTAGTATTATGGTTTTCTTCTCTTTTTTAATTTTAATTTTGAGTTTTAATAGTCTAATGTTTAACTTTATTATTCTTTGAATTATTATTACTATTTTCTAATTTGATATAATATTTTCCTTATTATTATTTTAATTTCCTCCAAACAGCTAGTTATTAGCTTTTTACTTTATATTTTTATTTTCTATTTATGTTTATCCTTACGACTATATTTTTTTACTTTTGATTTGATCCTCTAAATTCTAGGGTTTCTCTCTTATTTATTCTTTAACTTCTTCGACATGATCATTTTTTTTCATCATTTTTTCTTGATGGTGATCAAATTTTCTTCATCATGGAGTAAAATACCCTTGTACAAAATTATTATATAAAGAAGTGAAATTACATTATCCCATATCTATTATGGGAATGTAATTTGTCAATACCTCTTTGTATATAATATAGGTTAGGGAGTATCCTTGCACACACAAGAAGATATATAATAGTTTTATCATTGTAAAGTGGTGAAATATTTATGGTGGTGCTCTTTGTAAAGTTGGAGATTTATTGATATAGTAAAGACACAATTACCTTCCCATGGATGTTTCCCCAATTGAAGTTTTATCACGTAAAATCTGGTGTGTCCTCTCATTTTTTTGTCTTCTTTTTCTTCTTTTTTATTAAATGTTGTTATGTTAGATAGAATGTTAGGATGGTAATATTCTGATTTGTTTATTGTTATATGTATCTACACTCTTTCAATATTCTAACAACTCGTTGGTTCTTAACATCGGCACTAAAAATATCAATGTGATGGATCCAAAATATGAGGCTTAAACAATTAAGTTATTAGGAATATCAAATTGTACAGAGTCATATCAATTAATTCTAATGACTAATAGATCTACATAGAATTAGGGAGGAAAAAATTACTTTTTTTAATGATATCAATAGTTGATATCCTTATATCTAATAATAGAAGTAATTTATTACTGTTAGCACTCTTATAAAAACATTCTACTATGTTATCAAGCTTGAAAAAAAAATCAAAAGGAAAGGATGCTTATCAACCAATTTGACTAGTTAACCTCTTAATAATAAATCTCAATCAACTACTAGTCATAACAAGCCAAAAAAATCTACTTAGTAGCCTAATAAACATAAAAGAGATAGTGGAAAGAAGAATTTTAAGGGAAATGCAATAGAAATCCTCCTATAGGAAAATGGTTTAATTGCCACAGTTTACCTTGGTATGATGCATATGAATGCAATGCTCAAAATACACCGTTGACCTAATCTATGCTTGTTACAAAGATTTAGCTTCATATTGAAGTAACAAAAGAGGTAAAGTTATCATGGAATTTGATCCAAAACCTTCATCTAATTGGGTATAATGGTAGTCAAAATAAGTTTGTCTTTGAAGATATTGAGGACAAATTAGGTCTTGTTGCAACTCCACATCCATAAACATATAACATTAGTGGGATGAAAGAAGGAAAATAACTTAAAACCAATTGATTAATGTGCAATATTACTTATGTTATCAATCCATTTAAGGATAAATTTCCTTATGATATCATATACCTCATAGTCATCAATTCATTTAGAGATCAAGTGCTTTATGATATCATACACTCATAGTCATTCATGTATTTTTCTTAAACCATACTTATGGGACATACACCATAGTTATCAATCTTGACCATAGAAGGTGGTCATCAATATCAAGCACTAGTGGTACGACATTCTTGAATGTCAACCCAGGTCTACAACCTTGTTGGTTTTGGCTAAACAAGCTAGAAAGTTTAACAACCATGTTCATAATTTCATGTTGTTGAGATTAAACCTCAACAATCCAAGAAGATCACAACTACAAATGGACTGTCCACCAACCACCATTGTCATCTATACTACCAACAACTTGATTGAGTACTTGAAGAATACAAACATGTGTTCAAGTGTCCAACTAGAGTACCACTACAGTGCAAGGTGAAACACTCCATATATCTTGTCCCAATTTATTCATTCTCCATTCACCTATTTATAGAATAACTATTTTAGTGAAAAGAAGAAATCCATAGAAACATTCAAAAAATAATTGATAATGGGATATTTGACTTAGTTTCTCTCCTTGTGGTAGTTCAATTGACTTAGTTCTCAAAAAGGATGGGACATGGAGTATGTGCATTGACCATGGGGATCTCAATAAGATTTTAGGAAAGAATATGTATCCTCTTCCCAGAATAGATGATATACATGATTATTTAAGATATGCAATGTTATCTACCAAACTTATCCTCAAATCAAGATTTCATGAACTTCCTAAAGAGTCCTCAAATGTTTTGTAAAACTTCTTTTAAAATCAAGGAAGGTTTGCTTGAATGGCTAGTCATGTCTTTTAGATTAACAAATGCACCTATTATTTTTGTAATATATATTGATATTATTCTTTGACAATAATTGTCTACCTAAATGACATATTTATTCACAATATATTATTGGAGGAGTATTTGCAACTACTGCAGCAAATTATCGTTGCTTTTAGACATCATCAAATTTGCATAAACTTGGAGAAGTACTCTTTTTCTATGAAAAGTATCAAGCATTTAGGTTATTTGATAAACTCTATAGGAATTTTAATTTTCCTTATAAAACCATAATCATCGAGGATTTGATTTTTCCATAAGGTATTCTTGTGCTAAGGAGTTTTTACGAAATAGTAAATTTTCATCACAAATTTTTGTTATGATTCAACCACAATATTAGTTAATGAACATATAGATGAAGGGAGATAAAAAGACATCATTTAAGTGGAAAACAACAACAACAACAACAAAAAATCAATATTTTCAACAACTTAAGGAAAATCTTAGTATGGCTCTTATGCTCCTTCCACCCGATTTAGATAAGCCAATTGAAATAGAGATTGAAACTTCATAAGTATTAAGATTATGAAAGGGAATTATATACCAATCCATAAGCACATAAATAATGGAGGCAATACATTGTAGGAAAATAAATGATCATCCATACACATCATTTCACAAGAACATAAATAACAGAGAGAATACAATCTATGCAAAGAAACGATCATTCATGTAGGCCATAGGCCTCTGCATTTCACTCTTTCATAATCTAGATTGTTGATGACATGACAAGTCCACTAGATTCGTTACCTACAACAATTTGAGTTGGTTATATGACTATTATTTATTTATTAGTTTTAACATAATATTACTATTAAATAATAGATATCACTTATTATAATATTAACTTTATTTTGATTATATTAACGTATTAATATAAATGGCATTATATTACCATTTATTGGTTTTAGGGATTTTTAGTTTTTGCAATTTTGTTGTTTTTAAAATTTTTAAACCTAGTCTTTAGTTTTTAGGTTCCTAGATGACCATCCTTCTTCCACCTTTATGGAATCTTGTATTTATCACTCGGGTTGGTATTTTTCCTTATTTCTATCTTGATTATGGATCATGCTATTGGATTCGAAACATCAACTTCCAAAATCTCTATTGTGGAGAAAACTTCATAAACTCTCATTATTCAGCCACAACCCCATAGGAATTTAAAATCAACCATCGATATAAAATGATTTTCATCAAAAAAAATTCTTAGAAGTGAATTACGACTTTTCATATTTAGTACTTTTTTGGACTAGGGTCATTTGGGTACGTGTCTTTTTTTTTAATAAGAAATATAACATGTGTGTGCTACAACAGGAAAAAAATAAGCCAAAAATGTGCACATATTATGGAGGAAATAAGAAAAATAGTTATTCCATAATGCATGGGCTTTCTTGGCATATAGAAACATGAACAAAATATTTGTAACTAGAAGTGGAAATGGTTTTGATGCATTATGAAAGTTAGATTGATGGTATGGTTAAATCCCTATTCGTTTCAAAAGTGTAACTATCCCAATGTGTATAAAACCTAAGATGGTAATGAGTAAATTAGTGCTAATGATGATGAGGAAGTTGTTGACTATAAATATTGTGAGGTTGGGTCCATTGTAGGCATGTTTTATTGAGGAAAAAAACCTATTGTTATTTACCCTTGGAAAACAACTAGGTATGTAGTGCATTGTTTAGATATTGCCTTCAGACCCTTGCACCTAGTAGCTCATGAGAAAAATATCATTGAACATTAGTGTCAACAACATCAAATATGTTAGAGATTCCTTGGTTGAGTTTTGTAAGCATGTAGGGTATATCACGCTTCCTTTCGCTCGCTTTTGGATTTAAATGATGTGAGGGGGAAATCTTTAGATAAGTCTAGTAACATGTTATGGATATTTCATCTTTCTATAGATGGTTCTTATTGTATAGTGTATTGTTCAAGCCCAAAACACATTGAATTATTCCCTAAAATTTACTTTAGGGATCATGATCTATGAACATGGCCATAAATAATCAAAGGACTTATAAATGGAATATTTGATTTGCAAGTGAGATATGGGAATTATTTTGATGATTAATGGACCATTTATGGTTCTCGACTCTAGATTTATGGTTTGATGATACAAGACCAAACAATTAGACTCATATCATTGCTTCTAAGGCTCACATGACATGCATAGGGCCCAAAACTAACATGAAGACCATATAAAGGCAATTGTTGACTTACAAGTTTAAGCTTAGAACAATTTGATGTTTAACATAACATTACTGGGTCATTTAGGTTAGATCACGCTTTAAGTATGGAAATTCAGGACTTTTTTTTCTGGGGAAAGAAAATTCATAATTTCATAAATAGAAATTACATGTTGTGGATGCCCGAAGGCATACGCTGTAAACGTGGCTATGAAGTCCACTGTCAAAAATAAAAAATAAAGATACAAGAAAACCCAGAAGGGTGTATTGTTCTGTTGCGCATATCCGCTATGTATAAACCCAAAATATTAACCCACGCAGGGGTTGAAAACCATATGGTCTATTCGTTATGTACAGAGAAAAACTAAAAAGGTGCAGATTCAAAGAGCTGTATAAATTAGAGGCTGTTTCCCCTCAGAAGTCCCTCTTCTATATATGGTCTGTGGAAATAATGATAGATCCCTACAGGAGTATGTTCTGCGATCATCCACTCATCTAGAGGACGATGCGTCGCTTCTTTTGATAGCTTGTCAGTAGTTTCATTTCTTTCCCTGTAGATGTGAGAAACAGAAATCTAATCAAAGAATGTTTTGAAAAAAAACAATTTCTTCCAAAATAGATCTCAGTGAGTGCAGTGCAAACAGCTGAATTGTTAAACCAATCAGTCACTATCTTTGAATTGCCAAAGATTTGTATGTTTCGACATTGTTTCAGGATAGCAAAGTATAGCAGATGGCGGAGTGTTATCAGTTCAGCATGATTGTTGGTGCCAGGTCCCAGACCCAAACATATCTGGTAGTAGTGTGTTTTAGAAAGGTAGAGGCAAATGCCACCCCCACAGCCGTTTTGTTGGGCTGCACCGTCGTAATAGGCCCATGGGATAACTTTGTTGATTTGTTCCTATTGTATAATCCTTTGTCTCTTTTGGCTGTCATCATTTGGAAGCTCTTCGTATGCAACACAAATCTGTGGGGGGAGAAGATTCCAGTTTACCAAATTATCATCAAAAATATTTTTATTTCTTTTGAGCCAAATATACCATGAGACGAGTAGAGGAAGGTTTCTTGATTTGGTTACAGCTGATGTACACCACCAGTTCTCCCAAGCCGATGTTATATCAACCCCCTGCCAGATTCTAGTCATATTAAGAGATAGAAGGACTTGAGTCCATATGTTTCTGGTGGTAGGGCAGGTTAGAAAGAGATGTTGGGTTGATTCTTCTTCTTGGAGGCAAAGTACACATCGGGTAGGCCCCATAAAAGCCCTCCTTTTCAGATAGGAGCCTGTGGGGATCTTATCTTCTAAAATATTCCACATCAACAGTCTGGTACGAGGAGGAGCTTCTAATTTCCATAGGTTATTCCACCAACTTCTTATGATCTCCGGTTTCTTGTCTGCTATGATTATGTTATACCCCTATTTCGATGTATATTGCCCAGAATTAGAGTGAGCCTAGATTAGTTCATCTTCAATATTTCGTAATCTAACATGTGTTTCTGTAAGAGCCTGAAGGTAGGTTTGCCATATTCTACCCCAATCATCTGGAAAGTGCCAGTGCGGATCAGTCAGCCAAGCTTGAGTATGGAAAGTGGTATTTTGCTAATCCCCAATCTGTCCCAGATACTTGATACCTCTGTTGTTTAGGTGTTGGATCAGTCCAACAGGTAGTATGTGGGAGTTACCACAGCCAATCCAAGGATCAATGCCAATTCAGACAAAAGCTCCATTGCCAATCTTCCATAGTAAGCCATCCTTGATGATAGAAATAGAATTTAGAATGGCCCTCCATATCATTGAAATGCCCTTCCTATGCCTATATGGGCCTCTGATCCAGTCTATGATAGTCAATGGCTTGATGTATTTATGGAGAATAACCTCAGCCCAAAGGCTATTTTGTTTAAGAAGGAACCAACTCTGTTTGGCTTCCAAGGCTTGAGTGAAAGCTGGAAGCAGTTTAAGTCCCCAGCTTCCCCACTTCTTTGGAGTAGCAATTCTTGTCCATTTTACCCACGCAAATGGTCTTCCCTCCTTACTTCCATTCCAGAGCAGTCTACAACAAATTTGTTGAATTCTGTGAAGTATTCCTCTAGGTATCTAGGCGAGTGACATCCAGTACACCGGGGTGGCTTCAAGGACTGTTTTGATAAGGACAAGTTTGCCTGCCCTAGACAGGAACTTATGACACCAACAGCTTATTCTCTTCTCCACTTTTGTGACGAGCCATGTCCAGTTTGAAATCTTATAACCATTTGGTTTTAGTCTGAAGCCCAAATATTTTAATCCCTCCATCAAATCAGTTGCTTGAAAGGGAAAATATTGAGTGGCCAACTGAGATTCCTGTAGGGTGCATTCAGATAGAGAGATGGTGGATTTTTCTCTGTTGATCTCCATTCCCGTGGCTCTGCAGAACAGGTTTAGAATCTCATTCAAAGAAGTCGAGTCCCGGACACTGCCATTCAAGAAGATCAATATGTCATCTACAAAAAGTAGATGTGTCAGGTAGAATTGATCCATGATTTTTAGGCCTTGAAGGCCCCCCCTTCTTTTTTCCGAAGCTATGAGTCTGCTCAATCCTTCCATGACTAATAAGAAAAGTAGTGGTGATAAAGGGCATCCCTGCCTTATCCCTCTATCAATATTGAAGGAGGGTGAAGCTGAACCATTAATGAGAATGGCAAAAGAGACAGAGGAGATGCATCCCATGATCCAGCTGATGAGTGCTGGGGGAAATCCCAAATGAGTAATAATCATCTTGATGTACAACCAATTCACTTTGTCAAAGGCCTTTGCCAGATCAATTTTGAGAGTGAGTCCCTTGAGATTTCTGAGTTTGATGGAGTGGAGGGCTTCCTGGGCTGTACCAATGGCATCCTGAATATGTCTATGGTGGAGGAAGGCAAATTTCTCCTGAGAGATGTGATTGGATAATATAGGCTTGATGCGGTTGGCGATGATTTTAGAGATGATTTTGTACAGACAGTTGCAAAGGGATATAGGCCTGAAGTCATTAAAAGAGGATGGTGAATCAGTCTTAGGGATCAAGGCCAAGTAAGTGAAGTTAATGAGGGGGTGGATGTGTCCCGATGTTCTTCTTTCTTCGATGACTGCAAGTAGATCCCCTCCCAGTAGCTCCATAAAAGCCAAATAGAACTCCACTGGCCAGCCATCCGGGCCAGGACTCTTATCTTTCTTGAACCACTTGAGAGTTCCTTCCAGTTCTTCCAGAGTGACCGGTTGATTTAAGTCCTCTGCCTCTTCCTGATCCACAAACCTTGGAAAGTGGCCAGCTAAATTGATGATATCCGGGAGGTTGATGGCTGTCGGCGCAGTGAATTGCCTCTTGAAATGTGTAATCCCCAATCTGGCTAATTGTGGGTGAGTTGAGGCCCATCCCTCAGTCTCACAGGGCATCTGCCAGATGGTATTTGTGGCCTTTCTTCCATTTGCAAAGTTGTGGAAGAATTTGGTATTACCATCACCCGCTTGGAGCCAGGTGGCTCTACTTTTCAATCTCCATTGTTCTTCCTTTTCCATAAGCATCTTATTTTTTTGGTTCTTGGTTTTGGACTTATATTCTAATAGGTAATAATTATTATGTTCGAAGGCATCACTTACATACATAATTAGGGGCATAAGACCTATTAATTTCTTTTGCAATCCATAAACCATACATAGGGCCCCAAACCTCTATAGAAGTTATGTGAAGTTGGAAACTTTCACTTGTAATTAAGATATAGTTAAGAGTTTGACATTTCATAAAGCAAGGATTCATCTTGTGGTCTAGGCCATGGTTTTGGCACCAAAACCTTGAGACATTGGCCCTAGGAGTTTCCTCTAGGATTCATGGCTCATGTGCATAACCCCCTAGAATACCCTAAATGAATTGTAGAAGGAATTATTTCCTTGTCAGTGATATAGATGCAATATTTTGACATTAAGCGTATAGAATGGATGGATCTCATGATCCATGGCATTTTTCAATGTCAAAAAACAAGGACTTTGGCCCCAACAATTTGTTTTGTATGTCACAAGGCATGCAGAAGGTCCTGAACCACATCAAAGGCCTATAGATGGAATTTTTACCTGAATGGTATATGGTTCCTTACTAACGAAGAGAGAATCTTAATAAGCCAAACCCATGATGAATAGTTAATAATTTCCTTGTCATTAGTCTCCACATTTATGAGTGGGTGATTAAGTGTAACATGAAATCACACACACATTTCTCTGAAGTAAATAGTTAATAATTTCTTTGTCATTAGTCTCCTCATTTATGAGTGGGTGATTACGTGTAGCATGAAATCACACACATTTTTGTGAAGTAAAATTGTACATGCTTTTGTGAAGTGAAATCATGTGCACGTTTTTGTGAAGTGAATTTCAAAATGTTGGTGGGAACTTAGGATATGTGGAAATTTTGCATTTTAAAAGAACATGCTTGGATTTAATAATGTTTACCCTACTCATCTCGCATCTATTATACGTAATCTCTCATTTTATGTATTTGTTTTGGACCTCGGTTCAAAATACCAAGTTGATGGAATGGATTGCATAAATCATAGAAAATTCATCCATTTTTTATTTTATTTTTTCAATACCTTTGTTTAATAAAACATTGCAATATATTATACATATTTATAGATAATAAAATTGCTCATGCACAATATCTCTAAAAAAATTATTATATTTTTATTTTTTATTTTTTTCATAATATAATTTATTAACTTAAAAATTAATAATAATGTTTGTTCTATAACTTTGTCACTTCCTCACTGATTTGAAAAGTAAAAACAAAAATGTTGCACTTGATCTTGACATCTAAATACTAAAAAAGAAATACTAAAATTGAATCATTTTCATGATGCTAAGATCCTCCAATATTACAACAACACTTAGAAATGCCAATTTTACAATGTTACACCAACACTTAACATGCCAATTTTAAGGTTTGTTGACTTCATTAATTTAAAATAAATAAAATAATTCTATTTTTTCTAGGTACTAGTACTATTATTGTTATACATAAAGATTCATTTTTATATATTGATTTTATCATTTAAATACTCAAATCTTACATCAATATAGAAATATATCTTATACTCTAAAAAAAAATTGAAATTAAAAAACATCAAAATTAATATAGAAATATATCTTATATTCTTAAAAATTTGAAATTAAAAATCATCCAAATTAATCTAGATACAAAAATTATATATTCATAAAAATTATTTAATTTTTTAAATTTCATTTTCTGATTTAAAAAATAGATTCAAATTTATTTAGGTTCTTACTATTTATTTATTTTTATTTCAAATATAAATTCATTAATTAAATTTAAAAAAATAAATTATTTTAAGTAGACAACAATTTCACCTTAAACTTTTTAGAAATTCAAACTACAATTATCAAATTATAAAATTTTAAGTATCCTTGGAGTTTTCCAAAGCGTTAAATCTACTTCTACTTTCAAATCTAAATTAAAATACTTTTAAATCAAAATTTTACAAAATAAAAAACATATAATTCCCACGTTCCAACAAAATTATTGCCTCATTTGACAACGCCATTCAAAAATATCTATACAGTTTGGATGTGCAATTTGAAATTTGTATTATATAAAGGTGTTCCAAAAAAGCATAATTACATCCAAGTGGCCTCTATCCCATTTAAAGAATCACCCTAGAAAGGGGAAGTGTTCTTCGGACGCATGAACTTTTGATGTTTTATATGACACCGTGCATTATATAAAGTGAAGATACTCTTCAATATTTAAGCTATATAAATAGCCTTTTCTTTTGAATATAATAAATTATTAAATAACCTTTCTTAGATAAAAGATATTCTAAACTATTAAATTCATATTTAATCCCTAGTAGAGTACCATACGTTTCCATCTCTTAAAAGATTCATTGACAATAGCTTGCCCATTAAATTGAGTGCCATAAGTTTTCACAATGTATAATAAATTAATTTACATTTCCATCATTGGTGCATTTAAGTTTTGTCACGCACTTCTATATTATAAGAATACTAACATAATCCTGTCCTTCGACTTGGTCATCAAGAAAAGGGACATTGCATCTAACTTTGTCCTTTCTAGTCAAATATTTAATGGGTGTACATATAATTATATACATTATTGAATTTATCTGGTGTATATTTAATAATATTGTATACTATTGTTATTGATTATAATGATATCAACGTTTATATTAGTTTTGATTTAAAAAATAAATAAATTTTATGTATATTAAATTTAAATTGTTTTAAAATTAAATTTTAAGTATTTTAGATTCGAGTTGTTTAGAAAATAGTTTTTCGGATTAATCATATCATAAGGATTGGGCAGACGTTTCGAACCAACTAATGTGGTTCATACACAGGACAAGGTGAGAAATCATAGGACTTGAGAAAATCAATAGCATGAATGCATCATTGTCTAGTGTTACCCGTTGGTGAAACGGGCAAACATTGGAATCAATGATGCATCCCTACACCTCTTGAGAAACGTCAGATTGGACTTCTTCTTAGCCACTTGTAGTCGTGCCCATTCAAATTTGTCTAGTGTTACCCGTTGGTGTGCCCATTCAAATTTGTCTAGTGTTACCCGTTGGTGAAACGGGCAAACATTGGAATCAATGATGCATCCCTACACCTGTTGAGAAACGTCAGATTGGACTTCTTCTTAGCTACTTGTAGTCGTGCCCATTCAAATTGACAAGCCTTGTCAACCATTCCCTTTCTGTGAAGGGTAATAATGTTAGATCTAAGACTTTTGTGATCCATAGTTTAGAAAACAATGTTATTAATCACAAAAGTTTTAGATCTAACATTCAAGTTGTTTTTAGCGAGATTTTTTGGAAGCTTTTTCAGTGAGTTTTTCAGGTTTAATTTCTCTAAAATCTGGCAAGAATTTATTGAAATTGCAATTTTGATGAGTAACCCCTGCACAATCCAAGTGCTTTAGGGGTTTTTGAGGGTAGTAAAAAAACCAGTTTAAATAACACATCAAGATTTAACCTCAATTTTTTCCAACTGATTTCAGAAAGTCCAAAAAGTCACACTAAAAACAAGTCTTAAATTTAATTTAGATTATAATTATTATTTTTAAATTTTAAGGTTATTGTCCAGTTATACACCAAATTAATATATAAAACTTCTTGTTTGTGAAACAAAAATCCCACCTCTACACAAAAATTTAACGGCTAAATATACAAATGTATACATATTCTACCTAGGATTTTAAACCTATAACCTCTAGTAAAAAAACCAAGTACATATTGCTATTACCAATATTCTTTTTAAATCTATAACCTCTAGTAAAAAAAAGTACATATTGCTATTACCAATATTCTTCTTAAATACCGCTGTCACATTTATGGAAGTCATATTTATCGAAGTTACAGAGTAACACGACAGACCTTTATCAAGCTATATCCCGCTGTCACATTTATGGAACTCATATTTATCGAAGTTACAGGGTAACACGACAGACCTTTATCAAGCTATATCCGCGGGGGTTTAATATAAAAGCTATGGCAAGCAGAAAGGGACTCGGGGAGAGGGGCCCACCTTGCAGCCTGAATGACTCTGCAGGCGGGGCCTCTGCGACTTCTTACGAGCCTCAGGTCTGGGATTGTGCTTCGGTGGTCCCGAGGCTAGGATTGCGTTATAATTTACGTTGCCACCGTAACTGTTACGTAACCGGGGTTCGGAAGGACCCGGGAGCGTGTTAAGGTCAGCGGACGGAGTAAAGTAATTAATGAGGGTTGAGTTTAGTTGGAATTATTTGATGGCGATGTCTAGTTGTTACTTTGTGGAGTTTCTGGTTGTTAAATATTTTTTTTAGAATTTTTAGTTAGAATTTTGACAAAAAATTTGTCGTCAAATTTTGAGTTGTGTTGTGTTAGTTTTAATTTGTATCATTTAAATTTAAATTTGTGTTATTTTTAATTCGTGTCATTTAATTAATTTTTTTAATTATGTATAAATTTAGTATTTTAAAAATGGTAAAAAAATTATATTTCAAATTTATAATTCCAATAAATTCTTACCAAATTTTAAATAAATTAAATTAAAAACAAAAAAAATTCTAGCCAGCAGCCTCCTTTTGAAAGACTTGATTGGGGTTCAGGCTGCGCAGTTTTCGTCCAAAATCAAATAAGGAAAAAAATCAAATGACCGAGTTTAGCGAATGTGTTGTGCTTTGAACCTTTGACACCTCCACTTGGAAGCCCCCATTGTTATGGACAGTTTTGTAAAACGTGGTGGAGAATTCTGGCATTACGTCACTTATCACTTAAGTGACGTACTCTACTACTTGCAAGTTTGGTATGTAGCATGTTTGTTATTAATATTAAATTAATTTATTCGTTAAATGTAATTAATTTTTGTTTTCAATAATAAAATGATTATTAGAATTGAAAAAATTTAATATATTTTTAAAATGATAAAACATCATTAGAGTTGTAGAATTAGTTAAATTTACCTAATTCTACTTTTTTTTCTCGGCCTTGATTCTATCTTCACCATTTTGTTTTTCTTCTGAAATTCTTCCAACCTCCACCCCTCTCTAGTTCTTTCTTGCTCCTGGTTTCAGAGCACTGTAGTCAGAGTGGAAAAAGAGCTAGATAAACCTATAAGAGTAGCATAAGTAAAAGCGTTATAACCAGTCCATATTTCATCCGTGGCCTTCAGCGTTTCCATGTGAATCATCTTTACAGAATTGCGAATTCGAATTTGCAGGAGATGACCAGTGTACCCCTAGTCCCTTCCCATCTTTCCTTCATCCTCACTGTGCGCAACAATAAGAGATTCTCTTCCCTCCACCTCTTCGTTCCCCTGTTGGAGAAGTTGACCAACTGGGTTCCAGGATGAGGTCCAATGACACCGAAGTTTGCTGACAGACAAGGTTTCGGGTAACCAAAACAATAAATGCATAAGTTTGGCTCAATTCTAGTAGAAATTGCAAGCCCGCTGGAGTCAGGATACCCCTACTCCTCCCTCCTACCCCTGAGGATTTTGATGCTACCTTGCAATTTGACTTGAACCAGAAGGATTCAGAGAAATGTTAAGAGCATACCCAAAGTCCCCCCCCGGTCCATCTTACGGGCCTCTACCCAGTCATACCTCCATTTCCACCAGATTGTCTTTGCCATGGCCGAATTACTACCCGCACTGGGGTTCCAGTCCCCCACCTCCCTATTGTTGCCCTGCTGCTTCTCCGAATTACTCGGGAACCACATTGAGACCAATTGGTCGAGCTTACCAAAATTAAGGTTCCCCACAACCCCTTTCCTACCCCCTTGGGTTTGCATGTCTCCCATTAACCAGACTACCCAGACTAAGCATATCTTCCACTTCCCATACCCCCCTCACACCCCTCGTTGGTTCTGGAGACTACCAGACTGCCACAGGCTCTCAAGGGAGCCTCGGCCCGTTCTATATCCCAATCTGTGGTTTTTCACTGTGGCCATTGCCAATTTCATTACCTAGGAGCCGAGATTCACTCTTATCCCTCCATGGATCCCCTTATTCCCCCAAAGCCTTCCATATATTGCAGCAAATAAAAAACCAAACATTAACAACAGGACACTGAACCAAAATTCTCGTTGCCTTCCAGATATTGCAACAAATAAAAAACCAGACATCAATAGTAGAAGACTGAATTAGAATTCTCTCGAAACATTTGAAACCACCACCAATCGATGCCATACCTGCCTCCATTCTTGCAGCATTAATTCCATATCTAGACTTAGGTAGGCTTGAATTACATACCAGTGTCCTTTCAAGTCGTTGAAGGCGATTTCCAGGTGCAGATGACAGTCCCTTCTCCCGCAAACCTAGTTCTTGCATGCATGCACTAATCGCCTTCACCGCCTTTCTACCTTGAAAACTTACCAAGCTACCCTTTTGTTTTCCCGAGGCAACCTCCACCTGCCTATCTCTCCCGATACCTCTTGTCGCGCGCATGTGGGTTCCTTGGGTGGGCCGTCCACGTACCATGTCCACTTGTCCTTCTCGCATGTTAACAATCCAATTCTGGATCTCCTCTCCCATCACGCCCCAATCAGGGGCCTTGTCTTCCTTTCTTGTCCTTTTCCAGAATCTCCCTCAGAATGTTAGTCCTTCTATCTAGTTTGTCTCGTTCCCACGGATGTCTAGGTTGTTTCCCGGATTACCACAACCCCAATTTGCTAGGAAATCAATTGTCGCATTCCCCGAACGATGAACATGTGCCGGAATAAGGTATGCTATCTCTTTAATGAGGATTCCTATTTCTTGGACTAATCTTGTTGTTCTCCAACTCTTACTTATTTTTTCCCAATGGGTACCCTGCTGGAGTTTTTTCATAGTGTCTATCACTAATGTGGAATCTCCTTCCACCACCAACTTCTAAAATATTTCTCTTCTTGCAATTTCCAATCCCTATTTGAGTGCATTGAATTATGCCTCATTGTTGCTCATGATTCCACAATCCATTGCAAACAACCAGATTGTTTGGCCATGGTGATCTCTGAATATTCCTCCAAATCCAGCTTCACTAGGGTTTCCTTTGGCAGCTCTGTCAAAGTTTAGTTTTATGAAGTCCTCAGGAGGGTAAGTGAAGTATGATAAGGATTGAGGTGGGGGAGTTTTTAGCTTCCATGAGCTTGGCATCAACATTTGTGGGGTCAGGTTGAGCATTGCTAGGATTCGACTCTCCTAGGGCGTTGCTTCCCAGTCCTCTGGATACCATTTCTCTGCCAAAATGGTTTCATGGATATTTTGTTTGATAATCTTCCACACTTCTGCTACCGTCTTTTTTTCGTCTTTGAAAACCCTTCGATTTCTTTCTTTCCACACCGCCCACAGGAGAAATCCTAAAGAGATGTTCCAGGCTCGGTTGAGGATGGGACTCTTGTAGATTTTCTTCCTCCAATTTTCCATTGTTATTTTTGTGCTTGAGTAATATCTATCTGAATGACCAAAGAGAATTTCATGATTCTGCCATAGGACATTGCTATAGGTGCAGGAGTTTAGTAGATGTTCCATTGTTTCCATTTGGGCTTCGCATATACAACAAACAGAAGGTCCCTGAACCCCTCTTTTCTGTAGTTGGTCCCATGTGAGAGCTCGGCCATGGAGGACCACCTAGAGGAAAAAATCTACCTTCAGCCATAGCTGATCCTTCCATATTCGTCCCCATATGGGTAAACCTTGTTGCTGCTAGTGTTCTGCTTTTAGGTAGTAGCCCTCTTGTATTGTAAACATACCCTTAATTCTCTATCCCCACCTTATGATATATGTTCCTTTTTATATCATTATTCTTTTGGAATTGGCCTCTTTGTCATATGATTTCCATTGGGGATAATCTGGTGTTGTTGGCTAGTGTTGTCTCCTTTTCCACTTTCTCCATGTTGATCTTTCATCTGCTTTCCAAAATTTATTCACAGTTTGGTTTGTTGGTCGATTTGTGTACAAGAAGATTTCCACTAGGTACTGTCGACTAAAGAGTTTTTCCCTATGTTGCTAGGAATCGAGCCAAAACCAAGCCTTATCCCCTCCCCTGATCTCCCAGAAGATATGGTTTCTTATCAAATATTTATTTTCTGCTACTAGGTTCCATATGGTCGATCCCCTTGTATTTTCCTGGGTTCTTAGTCTTCCTTTTGTCATCCTCAACATTCTATATTTCCTTTCCCAGATTTCTTTCCATAAGTCATTACCTCCCTGTATCCATCTCCATCGAAGCTTTTCCCCCATTACCCGGTTCAGAGTATAAGGGTCCTAAAGGCCCAGACCCCCTACTATTTTGGGCTTAGTTAACCAACTCCAAGAGAGGATAGCCTATTTCTTTGATGTTTGAGGCCCTTTCCATAGGATTTTTTTGATGATATTTGTCATGTCATTGAATATTGTTTTGGGCATTGCTAAACCTGAAAGTTGGTAAATAGGAATGGATTTCATCACCACCTTTAGAAGGGTGATTCTGTTAGCCATGTTAAGGGCTCAAAAGGTCTAGTTTTGAAGGCGACCTTGAATCCGATCCAAGAGAGCCTCCCAATTTTCCATTCTAAGAGGATTAAGGCTTAAGGGGATAGATGGGTATTTCGAGGGTAGGGTTCCTATTCGAAAACCCATTATTCTCACCAGGAAGGCTTGGGATTGAGCAGTAGTGTTGAAGAAAAAGATATCAAACATGTCTTTGTTGATCTGGATTCCTGAGGCATTCATGAAAACTTGAAGGATAACCAAGAGAGATCTTGCTTCCCTGAGGGTGGCTTGGAAGAAAATCATAATGTCATAAAAAAACTATTTATGAGTTAAAGGAAGGTATTTTCCCCACATGCATAGGCCTTTGAATTTTCCTTCTTGGACTTTAGCTTTGACATATCTTCCAAGGCCTTCTGCTGCTAGGATGAACAAGAAAGGGGAAATCGGGTCACCTTGTCTTAGCCCCCTCATTGCGTTGAAAGCCTCAGAGGGTGCTCCATTAAGTAGGATAGAGAACACAATGGTCGATATAAGAGACGAGATCCAATTTATCCATCGGGAATCAAGGCCAAAGGCTTTCACAATACTCAGAAGGTAGGTCTAGCCTAGGCGATCATAGGCTTTTGACAGGTCTAACTTGATCATCATACCTTTAGATTTGAGACACTTTAGGGAGTGGATGGCTTCTTGAGTTGTTATTATACCATCCAAAATTTGGCGGCCTTTGACAAATCTAGTCTATTCTTGGGAGATTAAAGCCGGAAGGATCAGTTTGAGATGATTTACCATTATAGTTGAGAGGATTTTATATATTACATTGCACAATGCTATAGGCCTAAACCCTTGGGGCTCTTCTGAGTGATTTGATTTAGGAATAAAGGCTATGAAAGTGGAGTTTAGGGTAGGATGTACCTTTTTCATTCTTCTGGATTCTTCAATTACCTCCAGGATGTCTTTACCTAGAATGGGCCAGGTTGCTTGAAACAATTCTGCAGTAAAACCATCTGGTCCCGGTGCTTTATTTTTTGCTAGTCCTTTGACCACCTCCTCCACCTCTTCCAAAGTGATAACTCTCATGAGGGCCAGGTTTTGATGCCTAGTTACCAGCTGAGGTATGTGCCTAGTTATCTAGTCTATGGCTTCTGACCTGTCAAGATTCAATTCTGACATGATGTTTTGGAAGTGGTTAACTAGTAAAATTTCTATCTCATCATTTTGAAGCAGTCAGTTTCCTCCCGGATCTAGCAATGAGAATATTCTATTGTACTGTCTATCTTGTATCATGGCTTTGTGGAAGAAGCAGGTGTTTCTTTCTCCCTCCTGGAGCCATCGGACTCCTGACATTTCTTTCCACAAGATATCTTCTTTCTTCCTTCTTTCCTAGATCATGGCCAGAAGTATGCCTTATTCCCCCACTAAGGAGCCTGAGGAACCGTTTTTTATCATTTGTTGTTGGACTTGTTGCATCCTAACCTAAAGTTATTCCTAATCATAGTGGATGTTGTCAAATTCCTCTTTGTTCCATTTCTTAATCTTTCCCTTGAGCTCCTTCAGGCGTAGTTGGAATGTATGCATTATGTTCCTCCCCTGTTCTGTACTCGATGTCCACCATTCCTTTATTTTGTCAAGGAAGGTTGGATCCCGTAGCCAAAAGGCTTTGAACCAGAATGGTTGTTTTTGCTACCCCTATTTCACGTCTACTTCCAACTGGATTGTCCAGTGGTCGGAACTCATGCAAGGCAGTATCGAAGCTTCATAGTAGACATCCCTGCTTATCAGGTCTTCAGTTGCTAAAAAATGATCCAACCTGGATGTTATTTGGCGAGTTCCTCCCCTGTGGTTATTCCAGGTATGAGTTCCATTGATGGTTGGAATATCTACTAGTTGCAGCTCCGCTTGCATGTCCCTGAACTGCTCCATTTTTTGTTCTTCTCTTCTTATCCCTCCTTTTTTCTCTGCTAGTGAAGTTATCAAGTTGAAGTCCCCTACTATCAACCATAGTTTATCTATATGCATTTGCCACATTTTCCTAAAGCTATGGATGAAGCTTTCTTTCTCTCCGGGAGTGTGAGAGCCATAAACTGCCGAGATGAGAATCCATTCTCTAGTCTCTATATTGCGAAATATTCCAGTCAGAATTCGTGGAATTCCTATCCAATAATCTACCATTACCTCTACGGGATTCCACAATATTGTGATTCCTCCTGCACTTCCTTTTTCATCTAGTGCTATTGCTTTGTATTTGGGCTTCATTTTCCTGGAAATTTCCTCTATTTTCTCTCCTTCTAACTTAGTTTCCTTGAAGAGCACTAATTGTGGCTTCGCCCTTTTCAATATGTCTTGTAGGTATCTCTGTTTACCTTAGCTGTTAAGGCCCTTCACATTCCATGAGATAACTATCATTGGGTAACTTTGTTGAGTTGTTGGAATACCATTGAGAGCAATATTACCCTTCCCATGTTAACCAACATCTCTCCCATTATTTGTATTGACTCTTGTAGATTTCTCCATCCCCTTTTCTTCCCTCCTTTGCTTCGACTGTGTTGTTCCTGTGAGTTGTCTTGTTGCATGCCTAGTTGTTCTGCTATATCTCCTTGTCTCTGTCCTTGATTAGCCATGTATTGCTAGAAGGTTTCTTTATACAATTTATTTTGATCCTCTGGAATGAATCTTTCATCAAGGTGCCTCCACTCATTCAAGAGTCTTTTTAGAACTACTTCCTCTGTGCTAAACTCTTCCCTGATTGTGTCGACTTCCATTACGGTGAGATCTACTAGTTCTGACTCTTCTTTTTTTGTCAAATCTATTTGGGATTTTCTCTTTGGGGTGGTCGTAGATTTAGTAGGATTTCTTTCCTTATCTCTATCCTGATTCTCCATTAGATCTGTCTCATTTGAGGTTTCTCCTTCCTCTTGCAGCACCTCATATCTATTCTTATTTTCCCTTTGTTTTTGGTTGTGGTTTCCTGAGTTCTAATGCATTCTCATGGTCTTCCTCTTGTGCGTGACCTCTTTGAACCCCTCGTTTGCCTCTTGTGGGGGGTTCTTATTCTGATCCTCCTTTAGATCTATCAGGCCCTCTTGGTTCATTAGACATGCTTTGTAGAGGTGACCATACTCATGACACCGACGACAACGAAATGGGATGTGCTCATAATCCAGGGTTTGCTGCCATATCTCTTCTTGGTACTCTAGTTCCACCAAGTCAAGGATGGGCTCCGAGATATTCATATAGACACAGATTCAGGCATAGGAGGTGTATCTTCCCCTACGTGTGGATTCTGTTATTTTTAAAAATCTTCCTATTGAGTTACCAATACCTTCTAGTATTTCTAGATCCCATAAATCCATTAGGAGGTCGAAGAGTTGGACCCAAACAGGGGCTACCAAAAATTTCTCCTTATGTAAGTTATAGAATTCCTCCCAGTATCTTATGAACAACCCTACATTATGGTAAAAATATGGGCCATTTTCAAAAACCCTTTCCTTATCTTGCAGGTTTAAGAATATTACCATAAAGAAGCCTTTGGCTCCCAGTTTGAGTTCTATATGGCCTTTTGGCTGCCATTTCTTCTGTATCCACTTTATCATACCCTTCTTTTTTGGCCAGACTCTAATGAATTTTCATATCATCGCATGGTCCTTCATATAGCTACGGTATTTCTCCAATTTTTTCAATGGGATTACAAAACAAGGTTTCTCTGTTGCACATGGAAGAAATTTCCCTCGGCTTCTTTCTTGCTATCGAGCTCCAAGGACAAGACCATTATTAGGGTCAGCGACTTCAGGGGGACTAGATTGATATCGAGTTTTCCTGCATGATTCAACGGCTGTTACATTACAGTAATAGGGTATCTCCCCCCCCTCCCTCTGGGGCTTGGATCACCTCTGTCAGTCTACAGGTCGTGTGGCGCCAGGCAGAGCCCCTAGGGTTTGTCAGTATTCTATAGGCCTCCAAACCCTAAGTCATTTTCATCTTTGAAGTTCCTTGCTTGATAACCACTTTCACTTGTATTAGTTAATGTGAACTACTTCCTTTAATTAATACAAAATCACATGATGAATTATGTCAGTTATTTCCCCCAGTTTTATTTAACTTTCTCTCAGATTAGGAGAGGGCTATCCCATTCTAGTTCGAGATAGGTTTTCCATTTTTTAGATTAGTTCTGCATCTACATCTTAGTTTGCATCAAGTCCTCTCTTAAAGAGGAAAACAAATCATTTAATTATGGTTTGATTAGCCTTAATTTGATCAAACCTTTGTGTTGATCTATTCCTTTAACTCACATATTTAAAGATCGATATAAAGAAAATGTAACATGATGTACTATAGTTGTAAATAGATTATCTTAGTTTAGGTTATATTAGTATTATCTTAGTTTTAGGTTAGCCTTAGATGACAAGGTAGCTGGAGACATAACCAGTCAGAAACCACCATCTTTAATGGAAAAGGAGCTGCTTTAAGTTCTTGACAGGGTGGTCTCCCTTATAATGTTGTAGGCAGCAATTTTCGAGCCTTCAACAGGACCTTAGCCTGGCCGCTAGTCACAACGTTTCCACACGACCTCCAGCGACACCATAGTTTAGCACCCAGTGGAGAGGGGGCTTAGGGTTTTTCCCTAGCCATGGTGCATGCCCCTACATAGAACCATGGTGAGGGCAACTAGTGAAGGGTGCTTGTAAGGGGGGCATCCCTAGGCCATATGGCCTACAATGTGACCATGATGGATCAACACGAGGGGCTCGACGGTAAGGGCGGGTCGTTGGCCCGACCCTCAACCACATGGATGCCAATAGGATGACGACCCTGGAGCTTAAGGGGCTAGGTCGTTGGGGGAAGGCGGTTAGGCCCAGCGCGCGGCCATATGCGCCCCATGTGGCCATAGTTTCTGCACTTAAGGGTTATTGGGAAATTTAATTATCCAACAAATTGCACCTTTGATGGGTGAATTTGTTTCCTTCACAATGAAAAACAGGGAAGATTTTTCACTCAGTTAGATTGTTAGACCGATTTGTAAGACGGATAAGAAGTAGACAGAGCTTGGGGGAGCCATAACTTAGAGATTTTTTCTCTTTTGGAGCTAAAAAAGAGTTTAACAAGCGGTTTTTGGACATTCTGGATCCAATGGTGACCTCTATTTACTGATTAGAGCACATCTGAAGAAACTTTTTGCAGGTTCAAGTCCATGGATGTATTAATCAATCACTGTTTTGGAGCAGTCCCTGAATGTGTTTGAGCATGGAGAAGGCCTTGTTAGGGTTTTCTTACCTTTAGATGTTTAGTGTAGAAGTTGTTACTTGAAGGGTTCAACTCATTTATTATTTTCTCACTATGTCTTATTGAGGAAATATTCTTTTATATTTCAATGTGGAATTGAAGTACTTTTATGCTCATGTATGCTCATTTTCAGATGGAGTATTAGGTCTTTGTAAGAGACGCCTTTTATTGTTGATGGCTTCATCACTAATTGTAGGTTTTCATGTTGCTTATAGTCAAACTTATTTATAGGAGACCGTTTCCTTGAAGGGGAAACTAGCCAGTTGTTTTATGGGCAAACTTTATGTACTCTTTTTCATTGAATATATGGAGTGGTCTAGTTATGTTGGCAAGCCTAAAGATGTAACCCAAGAGGGGTGAACTCCATCACCACATTACTTGTTGTTGCTCTTCTTGATTGCCTATATGATTTAAATTTTGAGATGTTGCTTATGTTTTAAGTTTTCATGAAAAAGTAACTCATAGTCCTTGAAGAGACCTTGAAGAGACCTTTGAATTTTTCTTTTGTCATAAGACCCATTTTTCCTTGCAAAGCATCAAGAAAATGATCACTTTTTAGGAAGGATAAGTTCTCCTCCAATTTCAGATTAATAGGAGATGTATTTTAAAAATATGATATGGTACCCCATTTCCAAGAGCACCCAACTTTCCCATTTTCGAGGCAACAAAGTCTTAGGTTGATGCAGATTCTTGAAACCTCCTCAAGCATGCAGAGCCTCTCACATCACTAGACATAAGCCAAATGTAGGATTCTTATTTTTTGTAATATTTGTAAGTCCTTTATTATATTACCAAATAGATCCATTTTTTTTAATATGGGGTTTCCCTTTTAAGACTAAATCTAGATACTTTATCCAGATATCCTATACAAAACAAATGTATTTGGGAATTTAAATATCTGAAATTTCTTGTACCCAAAACTATAAATGAATATTAGATCTAGATGACGAAAGCTTGAGACGTTTGGATCTCATGTCACCTCCACATCTATGCTTATTTACAATTGGATTTTTGAATGGCATGTGGGGACCACATTTCAAACCTTTTAAGTGTTTAGATGTGGATAGAATCATGAAGTGGAATGTTCTGTGTGGAAATTTGGATAATTTGGGTTTCCACTTTAAGTTACTTATTTTTCTGAAGTCCAGATCTATTTATCATCCTCTTTTACTCCTTTGATGTGGAAGTCTAAATGGAACCTTAAATTGGTTATTTAGATAGTCTAGAAAAGATTGCCTCTCTCCTTGATCAAAATAATGGATACTAGATCAAGTTTTTACATAATGGCTTATAACCAAAACCTTGAGGTTGTAAATTTAGTATTAAAATATGCTAAGAATTATAAATTTGGATTATTTTCAAAAGTTTGGATGTCCCACTTGACTGTAGTCTTCTATAAAATTACTAGTTTTTAGAAACTCATAAATTTCTTTGCAACCTAGATAGTTATTTAACCTTGCCTTGTAGGTGGTGTCTAAAAAAAATGCTTTGTTTAGGTTCTTCTCTTCAATGTATTCCTTATCTTTAAGGTCTTCGGTCCTTATTTTCTCCCCTTTTTTATTAAGTTTAAGGGGTTTAGGTTATTTATCCTTTCCTCTTCTCAAAATTATTCCTTTAATAAGTAAAATTCAAAAAAAAATTATATAGAAATCTTATCCCAATCTAAATAATTTTAGTTAACAGTGTAGAAAAATCAAGAGAATATTTTTCCAAAGAAAAGTGGAACCAGAAAATTACTTCTTAGAATCAATGTTAACTTAAGTTTGGTGGTTAAATATTTTGAAGCAATTGAAATCAATTTCAGTTACTTTCTCTAAGGTGGATTAATGTAAAGATTCAAAATTATATGACACTTTCATTGAATATAAGATAAAAGTTAAATCCACATTTAGGCATCTATGTAGGTATATGAAGCTTGATAGGTATTCGACACACATATATAATATGGAGTAAATATATATATATATATATATATATATATATATATATATATATATATATATATATATATATATATTGTTTTGACTAGGATTCTTATGTAATGTATGATTAAAAATGTATCTAGTATCCAAGAATCTAGAAGAGCATGAATGGGGAGGTCCCTTAACCAGACTAACATTAGGTCATCTGATACCTTTCTTTAAACTTTTTGATGGCCTGGTTATCCATTAATTGGACCATCCCTAAGTTTTGGAAGAAAATCTTTGTCCTCCCAATGGTCGACCTGTCCCAGTTAACTATTTCCATTTGACATAAGTATGTCCATTATATGGCATCCATCAATTGAACTTGGATATATCAAGGTTGGAATTCATATGGAGTGGAGTCTGAATATTTTTTAAAGCAATTAGTGGGAAGTCAGGATGTTCTAGATATATATACATCTAGAAAATGTATGAAATGATTTTTCAGAAAATCTGGATGGTAGAATGCATGCATGATAGAAGCTAGAGCTATCAGAATGGAGGATCAGAAATATATTAAGATTTGTAGACCACTCAGGCTTCCCACTCTAACTTCACTTCTTGTCACCGTAGGCCAATACTTCATTAGGAAGATATTTATGACAATTAAGCGTGGTTTGTATGGGTCTGCTTGGTTTGTATTGGCCTGCTCATGACCCGCCATAAGGAAACCAACCAATAGGCAACCAGAATTCAATTTCCATGCAACAACCTACCACATGATTTCCCTCTTAGAACTTTGGATTTGTATGTCCTTCTATTCAAGACAGTTATCAATTTATTTTCACAAATAAATAATTTACATAACTAGGTTTATATACATGGGTTTTTATGGAAAAGGAATTACGACACATTCTCTTGTTATAGAGTATCTTTCCATCACACAAAATACTCTCTCTTATGATTGTTGTTGATAACCATAACTCTATAAGCCACAATATCCTCTAGCTTCAATTCAGGGTGATCAACAATGAAGGATGCTATGTGTGATGGCATTCCTATATTCTTCAAAATAGTATTGTGTATTATATAATTTTTTAAACTCATATATCCATTGAATATTCGACGATAGAGACAGGTCGTCGAATATTCGACAACTGTCGGTCTATATACTCATCAAATACTCGACAACCAAATCGACAGACATAAGTGTCAGTACCATAACACTCTCGTTGGATAGAACTCACGTTTGTCACATATCCAACAATTAACCGATGCCTTAACATCATTTTTTTCTATCAGACAAAACGACCTATGTGTTGAATATCGATCACATATTAGATGCTTCACCGTCATCTTGAAAGCATTAGAACGAAAACACTTCTGTCACACAATTTACTAATGTCGTCGATTACCCGATGCCTAAACGTTGGTTTTCTCCATTGGAAAAATGACCTATTTGTCAAATATTTGACTACGGATTGGTGTGTGGACTATCGGATTTCTGACATTATATTTGTCGGATATCCAATGCTTTGTAGCATCACAAAACCGATTTATAAACATTGTTTTTTTAATGATCATTTCGGCCTTTTTATGTGTCAAATAATTGACATATATAATATCGCATATCTAACAGTAACTAAACTGTTGGATATTCGACAAAATTCCAGTGATGATTTGATAAGCACCAATGTGTTGGATAGTTGACGCCAATAAGTTTCATATCTAACTAATAGCCGTCATATTTTTTCCCCATTTGTACTAGTGATACTCTCTTAAATTAATACTACCTTTTTAAATATCACTTACAAAATCCATTGTTTTGGTGTTCCAAACATAGACGTGACATGGGGTTCTAAAAATACAAGGCCAATAGACATCCATTCTTGATTGTAATTATAATACAAACGGCTCCAAAATTTGTGCTTTGAGTTGGATCAAGGTGAGGTCGTGACAATGTGTTCGCAGGCGATGCATGCGATGAGGGAAGCTTGGGAATTTGTCAAAGTCACGATCTGGTAAAAGAATCATTAAAGGTCCTATTCCAAATTGACTTGGAATGCAAGTTCAAAGCCATCGTAGGATTACTCAGTCCCCTAAGAATGAATATCTTGTTTTGCAAGGCTGGCAAGGTCGATTCAAGTCAGAACTAATTCTTCCTTTTTTAATATGTTTTTACTTATTTGAAGTATAAAAAGATTGCATCGATTGACTAATACAGGTTGTTATGGAGGCTGAACTGAAGAGAATTGTAGAAGAAAAAAAGGATCATCATAGATCCATTATACAGCTTTAGGAGCTTTATCAAATGCATGAAAACATTATAAAAAGTATGAGAAGCCAGATTTTTCAAGGAGTAAGTTGATATTCAGGGAAATATGAAGCTATATCTTCAACAACTTCACCATAAACTTCTTGACCATCTCTAAGCTCAACCTTTCCAATAAAAATATGAAGGAAATATTATATGCACCATTATACCAAATTTCTTGATTTTATTCATCAGATTTGGCTTGTAATATTAGTTTCTTAGAAAGGAAATCACAATGTTGCCAAAAATTGAACCTGCATTTGTTTCTCTACACATGTTAGGATTCACGGGGGCATTGTAGCTACCTATAGCTTCGCAATAGAAAACATGATGAATCTTGGGGGCATTGTAGTTGCCTCAAGCTTCTCACCAGAATATGCAAGGACAATGGACAGATCTTAGATTCATAACTACTATCAATTGTTCATTAAGAGCACTTTGTAAGTGACATGAGAAATCTATGGTGCTTGAATACGACGACGTAGCCAACCATAGAGAACAACACTGCGACCAAACTTACCTTAGATAGTTTTGTTATTGTCGGTTTGAGTATCAATGGTTGGTGGCAGGAAACTCCTACTCATATTTGGTTTCCACCTCCCATTTTCTCTTAGTTGGCCCTTAGCTCTGATCTTGAAGTGTAAAGAACTTTTCTAGGGGAAGAATAAGTACAATTTGATGTGGTTTAACGTCATAATTTTCCATCTGAGATGTGGAGAGGAGTGCATCTTTCACAATGTTTTCTCTTTTGGAAATTAGTTAAGTTCGAGATGTTGAAAGGAAGGGTTCGATAATTATTAAATCTCATGTGCCACTAGTAGAAGCAACACAGATCCTTCCTATGAAATCATAGAGATTGATATTGAGGATTCAATGACATACACTCTTTGTGAATATTTTTCCCATTGGACATTTTATCTATCATTACTCACACTTCTCAACTAATGAGAGCTAGCTTAGATCATTTCACTATGTGAAGCGACCTATGTTGTATATACTCATTGAAATTAGTGAAACGAAACCAAATAAATAAATTAAAACAAGGTAATCTATCATTGTAATAGTGATTTGAGGTAGGATGGCGGATAGGAGAATACCTAGGGTTTCAATTTATGGAACCAAGTGGAGATAGATACAGGTCGGCAAGCAGGTGGAGGTCACGAGGCTTGGACAATGACTTGCTTGAGTATGGAAGACGGACGGTTGGCTGCAGTTTGGGAAGGGTCATTAGAGCAGGACCCAAGGAGGGTGCCAGCTGGGTCAGTACGAAGGCCAAGCCCCAGGCAGAATCCGAGGAACCCATGTGCGTCGTAAAGGGGGAAAAATGGGCATGGGAATGGGAGCAATAAAACTGGGCTCAAGAAAACCCGCACCCAACATACAGATCACCATCGAAGGAAAAGTGAAAGGTCGCTCAACAGAGGGATCTACAGCCAGCGGTTATGTAACAGCCCTGAAATATCAACACATAATTAATTAGATTAATCTAGCAATTTATAATCAACATGCAATTATCAACTAATTAACATCAAAATTCAAAACTATAAGTAGAGATACTTACCTGTGTTTTTCGGGTTGAATGCTAGTTGAAGTCTTCTAACTGCAACAAGGTTTTTGGGACGACTCTCCACCCAACTGTAGGCTCAGTTGCACAAAAGCTTGCTACAACTAGCCACCCCCATGCCCTCAATCAATGTACTACTTCCAGGGAATCCTTTGTCTTATAACACTATTCTCCCAAGAGAATGGATGGTGGAATCATGGAATGATGGAATACCTCTCATCTTCCTCACCATCTATTAAATAGAGCAAACATTAGAAGGGGAACCACATGCACACACTCCATGTGTCAACATGAAACTTACTGCTTTCTTGTTTTATTTCTTTTATTTATATTTGTTTAAATCATGTAATTAATTTATTATTATTTATTATTTTATTTATTGTTTATTATTTATTATTTATTATTTATTATTTATTATTTATTATTAAGGGACATTACATTTATTTTGTTATTTATTACGTCATGTAATGGTCTCGGCACCCTCTGCTGAACTAGTATAACTAGCAAGCATCGAAAGTTTCACAACACCGGGGAAATCCCAAGGAATCTATGTCCTTTTTCCCACTTTTGGAATCAGGCATAAGCCTTCCATTTTCGAAATCATGCATAAGCCTCCTTGGTCTGTATCTTAGTCCAAGGCTGGCCCCAAGGCTTGAGCCTAACTCAGACCTCATATGCCCCAAGGCAGGCATCTGATACAGTGCTCAATGTCACCGGCTTCTCGCAAGGTTGGCCCACTCCCTCCACAACTCACTAAGGCACACAACCCCAAGCATCAAAGTCCTTACACCCCCACCAAACTTCGGCATCCTAATACAATACTAGGCACCTAGCCTAGAACATCAAGCACTTGGCCTCCTCAAGATGGTCCCATAGCCCTTCAATAGCTATCCATCAAGAGCTACACAAGACAAAGGAACCACTGGCATATGTAGCGTTGATTGAGTTTATCCCCAGCCCATATGGTGTTACTTATTCTCCCTCGTGCGTATGGGCTCGCACGAGATCATCAAATAAATTGGCCCTCTCAGCCAATTTGTGGAGTCCTATGAATCATCACACCTCAACATGCAACACTATGAATAATAACGAACTGCATGCTCATGCATGTCATAAATTTGTACACAACTATCACATGCTTCACCTCATGAAATACCATCATAAGTTATAACATCAACATATTTGCATCAAAGACATATCATGACTTCACATAATAAATGAACGACTTGTCAATAAACCTCATATTTTAGCATCATAATTCCTATGCATATCATACCCATCATGAGTATTCAACATTAAATACCTATCATCACGTAGTAAATGAATATGTCAATATACCTTGACATAACATCATAATGCCTATGCATATCATCATCATCATAAGGATACATCATCAGTATTGTAACAACTATATAAATATGAACCACATGTGCATGATCCTCCTCATACCATCATATCATGAAACATCATCAATATGAAAAACATCTCAATTCTTATCAAATATAGAATAATACTCTATAAGCATTCTTTTCATGATTCATCAGAAAAATCAATTTCATTTACTTTACAAACATTCAACTATGAACTAAGATTATTCAACCTCCATCTAGGATCTATGTTATCTCATCAGTGTTATTAGTGTTATGTATTCATCAAGATACCAATTACTTTTTCAATAATCATTTCCACTTCCTTTAACTAGGAAGTTGACCATTTACACCATAGGTATAATCATCTAAGTACATCGTTACATGAGCCTCATCATCTTGAGTCTTAATCTATCGTCATATATTCTTCCTTCCCCAAGGAAATTCTGGTGAAATTCATTGTTAAGATATTACTAGTTATACAATCATTTTTTTTTTTAAATCATCTATCTCACAATTAAAATCCCTTGGTTTTACATCCATTTACCCTTTGGTTTACCAATTTTAATACCACTATAGGCAATTACATATAAACACTAGGTCATCATGATTTAATTTTATATCATGCTTAATTTACTTGCATGAGGGGTTTGTTGATCCATGTTGACTTATACATACATCACTTAACAATTATCATTTTCATCCACAAAAATATTTTCTTATCTCGTCAATTTCCTATCTCAATACCACTTGATTGCTTTATTGTACATTCGCCCTTCTTCAAGTTGGAGAAGGGATTTTTGCTCATTAAATAGTATCTTTATTTTATATTTTGAAACAGTTGGAAACACTACTATCATCATTGTCCATGAAAAATTTAAATGTGTGGTGTTATGAGGAAACAACCTCTTTAAACGCTATGGGAACAAAACTTGATAAGTTTCTCTATGTGAAGTCCTACTCATGAAACAATGAGTGCAAATCAGTCAAGTACAACCTCTATTATTTGACTCTCACTTCTTTTGTCAATATGTACACAATCCTTCTCAAGGTATCCTTATAAAATTTCTAGCAACATTCCTTCTATACTTCAACTATTAAACTATGTAGATCATCACTATGACCATTACCAATCATGTTTCTCGATTTCCTCCTACCCGATATTCATAGATATATTTTTATTTTTCTCCTAGTCTTAATTTCCTAATATTCCATGTCTACTAGCTTCAAAAATGGAAACTTCTTCACTTCATTCAATTTTATTAAATTGGCTTTAATTTCTCACCTCCAGTCATTGTGGTTTCTTTTCCTCCTCTCTTAAAATCATAGCATTGATACACTTTGGAAATGTTGTTACTATTCCCCAACTTAGGTAATACCCTATAAATAAATTCATTAAGATGGCTACCAAATGTAATCCGCTTATCATTTCCTGTTTTAAGACATCAACATAATAAAATTGCCTGATCATACATCTTGTTATCCATAATTCATGCATATAGTTAGTCACCTATGGAAAACTTTACAATGTGGCTTTCCCATTAGAGGGAAAAACTATTATAGATGTTGTCATGCACACAAGTTATCTCCTCCAATTGATCAATTTTACTACGGATTTACTTCTTTAATCTATGTCATCATACCTTCGAGGTTCCTTCAAAATGACCTTCATTATTACCATGATTATTTAACTTCATTAGTTGATTGCCAATATTTTCTTCTTTTATGTGCATCATCCTTAGATAGTCCTTATAGTGATACCTTTAGAGTACCAAGTTATGATTATACCAAACTCTTCCATTATGTTCTAAAATAGGTTGCCTCTTCTTATTGATTTCTTATTGAGCTATCATTAGTTATCATCATTAAAAAATTTGTAAGTTTCTCCTTTCCATTTCTCCTTAGACAACTTTATCCAATATATGCAATTAACCTTGAATCACGAAACCTCATGTAACATTATACTCAACATCGTAATAGTTAATTAAACTAAACTGAAATCATAGTGTATGATTTAGATGTATCATAAAGTTTAAACAATAAAACATGCTTTACTTAGTTAACTAAATAACTAAATTACTACCTACAATATAGCGCATATCACCAAAGTAACATGGAATTTTTGCAAGACTTAATGGTAAAACAAATATTGGTAAGAGTTTTCTATTACCTCGTTGCATGATTCAAGAATTCTAACATTAAACCTTTCTTCACCCAAAAAAAAATCAATTGTGTCACTAACATACTATTAATATTCTTTATATTAATATTTAAACATTATTTTTACAAAAATATTTTCATATAATTTTTTATACGTAACTTTCATTTTTTAACAATATATTTAACCTATCTATATTCTAACTCACCCTTTCATAACTTCGCACTTTAATTTCATTGCTTCACATTGTAGTATTACAAAATTAAGATATATAATTCCGACTCTATTTATCTCCTTACATTATTATCACTAAATATGCATATCATTCTCTTTTATAATCCTTGTATGCACATTATTCACAATGGTTTCACGAATCTTAGAAATAGAGAGGGCCCTAAGAAATAGAGAGGCCTTAATTTTACATCCATTAATTTGGATTGTGTTTTGTGCTCCTAATTTTGCTACAAAGTGACATTACGTATAATTTTTACAAACCCTTGCTTATTACAATATCTGCCATCATATTCTAGGATATGTTATTACTTTTTTCTTTCTTTTTACACTCTTTTGTGAAGCTTGCACTCTCTCCCCTTAATACTTATATTGTACTCTTCCCTGTTCTTCTCATCATTCCAAGTTAGTCATAATTATTAGGGCCACCCTTTATTATCACCATTAGATAGTCAATAAGTTGATTTTGCTTCTTGTCTATCAGTTTATTTTAGTGTCTACAAGTTTACTCATGTCTTCATTTGTTTCATGCTTATCTTCTAAGGGCACCGGTTTCTTCAATCATGCATTCCATGTCTTATGTTAAGTTTTGGAATTTCTTGGTCCACCCTATAAGTAATAGAGATTCATAAATACAATAATTATTCTTAAAATATCAGTGCATAATCAAAATAATCATTAACTCTATGAACATTTATGAATTGGTATTCCCCTTCACTCATTTATTATTATTTTTTATTCTTCCCCTCTTCAAGAGATGATTTACTTGGAACAAGGCCAACAATATTTCTTCAAAATTTTATTTATGACCCTATTTCCATCCACTAGTTTTCCTTGAATTTACCTAATATTGTAAGTTAAATCCACTTTTGCAAGATGTCCTAAACTACAATTACCTCTTTAACTCATGTAAATATATTGTTTAAAATTAAATTTATTTAAGAAATCTTTCTAATCCTCCAAATAAATCACTACTTACTCTTTTTATTGCAACTAATTAAAAAGATAATAATTCCAATAAAAGATGTATCTTAATTACTAATAATATTACTATTAAAATATTAATCTACCTCAACTACTCCCACTGTGGTCGTTTATCTCCAGAGTAGATAAATTTGCAAATACCTGATATTTTATTTGATACAGTTTTCATGCACTGGTTATTATAGGATCTATTCATGGGATGAGATTGAGTTATAAATTGTGAATTTGTGGCGAATACTGGTTCTATTACAATTCTAAGGCATCCTAAGCGAGGAGCCAATCAAGCAGCACCTAATTGAAAACTTTTGAAGACAAGCATTTAAGTCTCTATGTAGTTTGTCTTGGCTATTGGAAAACCACTATGTATTAAACAGTCCAAAAATAGTGTAACCAGCAAGGACCCGAGTTCTGATTGTCACTCATTAATCTGAGCCATAATACTATGAAAAATTTGTCAATTGTTGAGACATTCAATAAGGGTTTTTGCATAACATCAAATGCTGAGGAGACCTGTTTTGAAATTGCTGATATATATCTATATATATATATATATATATATATATATATATATATATATATATATATATATATATATATATATATATAGATATAGATATAGATATATATATATATATATATAATCAAGCCAACTTTACTGAAGCAATTGTTGAGACATTGTAGTTCTGAGCACCACGAACAAAGATAACAAACAACATAATCACAAAGAGCACGAAAAAAAGGTTTCAAGTTCCCTCTAATACTCAGTTCGATACAAACCCTGAGATTGTTGCATCTGAGCAAGAAAATCCATATTTTATGTGACCTTGTTCTATTGAAGTCGAATTATGGTTATGAAATGGACCATCTAAAGAAGCTTGGTCCTTAATGAAAGGTACCTTTAATCTGGGTTTGCATTTTATTCTTGTGGACTTGGTTTCCTTGCGGACATGATTATTTTTGAAAGCATAATCTCAGAGCACCTACAGTTTGATCATTCTATCCTAGTGTAATTACCAACAAATGCCTTAAGTAGTAATGAAACATTACGTATTTGAATCTGGGCACTCAACAAAAAGAAACTCAAATAAATTATAAGAAACATTGCATTGGCAGCAATAGGAATTGATGCGTCCACAATTGCAGCCATGGCTCTCACAAAGACTGTGGTTGGTTTTTTTTCCAGAATAAATCCAGACTCCTTCGAGTGTCTGTTAGGGCAAATTTACATGGTACCCTTTTGAGGATTAAGGTTGTAGCTAATCAAGTATTAGGTAAATGTGGTGACCAAAAATTGAAATGGAACAATGTGAACGGTTTTGGAGAATTTCATTTCAGAGATATGTTTTGAGAATTAGGGGATTATGGGTTGATGCAAAGGCCAAATGTAATTTAAGAACTAATGCACACAGACAGTCCAAATCGCACATTTCTTCACACAGTCAGTTTTTTAGGAGAATTGTTTTCATTTCAAAGAAGATGATTCTGAGAAAATGAATGACTATTCATGGTGGGAGTTCTGTGAGGCACAGCTTACATCCCTAATGGGAAACTTCTTCCTACTTTCTTATTTTGTGAGTAAGAAGGAGAGGGGAGCCAGTACAGTCCAGGCTGCAGGTGTGTTAACCACACTTATTGGTCTGTTACAACAAACTATAGTGGGAGCTGTACATTTCTGCAGTACCATTTATTAGAACTAGAACTAACGGGTCGACTAGAACTCCTTCCGGGGAAAATAACGTCGGCGATACTGACATTGATGGGTGCATGTATGCAATCTATTTACAGATCCTTCCTAGGGTTGAGTCTGTCATTGGGAACCCTGTAAAGGCGCAGAAGCAAGCCCCCAGAGCCTCTTCATCATCTACAAACAATGTTAATCTGGTTACAGAGACACATGTGATTGCTGGATTTGGGCCTTTCCAGGTCAGGACAAGGTCCGTGATTACGCTCAAGCCCTCCGAGTCATCTGTCAAGAAGTCTGGGATGGCATTGAAGGGCAAGCAAGCGTTAGCTCCAGCTCTTGCTGACCATTGGGAGTGGTACTTTTGCGGTGGACAGAAAGAAGAGACCATTACCTAGATTTGAAAATCAATGTTAGATTTTAGATTTTCAAAGCAAGTTGTGATAGCCAGCGATGGCTGGTCAGACAGTTAGATTGTTAGACAGTTTGTTTGAGTGGTCTAAGGTGTCAAATTTAGGCTCTGGTCTGAAAGGGCGTGGGTTCAAATCCCACAACTGTCAAGAGTTCAGTTTGAGATTTTGTTTTTTGGAAAACAAGCTTAGAAAAACCGTTTAGAGAGCAAAGTCATGAGAGAGAATTTGTTGGAGATTAAATCAAGCATAACCCATTTACGATATTGCAGACCACAACAGTTACGATACTGCAGTGTTTTCTTTTTCAATTTGTTTGGCAGAATACCTGCCAGGCATATAATGGCAGAAACTGGAGGGTAAGGGATTACAAATTTTCTAGAAAATAGACTTTATGTACTTGATATCAGGTTATGGCCAATCCTATAAATTTTGTATTATCCCACTCGCGTAAATAAATTCAACACTTTCAAGAATTGTCTAACATCTAAAATCTTGAAATTTAGCAGTTGTAACTTAAATTTCTATAAAAATCTACATAAAATATTATTTTATCTACATAAAATTTTTATTATTTCCATTACTTCATGAATCAAATGAAAGACAAATTGCTAATGTCCATTCAAGGACCCAACCCTACGCACAGCACCAAGCCAAGGAAGGGAGTGTATATTATTGGAAGGGGTGTATATTCGTGCTCTATAGGCCCTAAGAGTTGAACCTGCTCTGATACCATATGTAACAGCCCCAAAATATCAACACATAATTAATTAGATTAATCTAGCAATTTATAATCAACATGCAATTATCAACTAATTAACATCAAAATTCAAAACTATAAGTAGAGATACTTACATGTGTTTTCCGGGTTGAATGCTAGTTGAAGTCTTCTAACTGCAACAAGGTTTTGGGGATGACTCTCCACCCAACCGTAGGCTCAGTTGCACAAAAACTTGCTACAACTGGCCACCCTCGAGCCCTCAATCAACGTACTACTGCCAGGGAATCCTTTGTCTTAGAACACTATTCTCCCAAGAGAATGGATGGTGGAATCATGGAATGATGGAATACCTCTCATCTTCCTCACCATCTATTAAATAAAGCAAACATTAGAAGGGGAACCACATGCACACACTCCATGTGTCAACATGCGACTTACTGCTTTCTTGTTTTATTTTTTTGTTTTTACTTTTTGATAGTTTTACTAATTTTTACTATTTTTCTTGTTTTATTTATTTTATTTATATTTATTTAAAGCATGTAATTAATTTATTATTTTATTTATTGTTTATTATTTATTATTATTTAATATTTTTATTATTTATTATTTATTATGAAGGGACATTACAGGTTACCTAGGCATAGCCAGCACTTACCAAGGAGCAACCAGCAAGAGGATGGGCTACTCAAATGACACCGTTGATCTGGACCCCGAACCTGGCGATATTCTGTCGGTCTGGGGCTTGGAAATCACAGATCTGAATATAGAACGATATATCCATCCAGCTGTAAGCCTAGGAAAAGAATTGCACGGCTCGGAGGAGGTTTGGAACCTGGATCATACCCCAGGGTAGCTAGAGGGCAAAACGAGTCTACCCTTCCTAAGCAGCCGCAAGGATTTCCCTCTCATTCAAGAGGCGCAGGCCCAAGACGATCAGGCAAGAACGGCAGCAAAAAACCCCTTGGTAAGTCTATCAAAACCCCACCCTCTCAGTCCATTCTTCTCAGGAGGGTTAGAAGATGTGGTAATTAGCTGTGGGCTAGGGATACCAGGAGAGAACAGTGCTGAACCAAATTCAGGAACGACATTCCCACACGCGGTTAAAGCCCAAAACCCTCCCAGCTGCAGGAAGCTAAAGCAGAATTTCCGGAGTTCGGGATCAGGGTTTGTGGGGGCCCTGAGCCTAAAAAATGGACAGGGTGAAGGATCGACAGTGAAGCCAGGGTTAAAGCCGGGGGAGGAGGTCACCCCCGAGGGGGAAAAGGGAGACAGAGGTAACTTACAGGAAGAAGGAGGTGACGAGAATGGTCGAGTTCTCACCCAAGAGGAAAGAGGCACGAACGAGATCCACCAAGAAGCAGCAGATGTGGAAACAATCGGTCCGGACAGGGAGGAAGTGCCACACCAGAGGCAGAAGGGGGAGAAGAGGAAAAAACCTAAGTTAATTAAAAGAAAAGAAACGGTCTCAAATCTGATTTTGGGGGAAAATGTGTCAATAGACGAAGCCATGGATGTCGCAGATCTGACTCTAGTAGGAAGAGAAAGGGGGAAAAAATATTCAGCAAAATTTATCCAAGAATGGGCTTCCCACCAATGGAAGGAAGGGCCAGACTCAGCTTACCAGGTATTGACGCTTGCAAAGGGCTGGTTCATGGTGAAATTTTCCAGCAAAGAAGCTGCGAACTGGGTATTGGAAAGGAATTGGGCATTTGGTAGGACACCGATACTATTTAAAAGATGGAACCCCCTCTTCAATGCATAGAGGGAAAGAACTGATGAGCTACCGATTTGGGTCTGATTACCAGGGCTACCACCCTTCCTCTAGGTCGAATCTATCTTCTGGTCCATAGGGAACCATCTCGGGAAGTATATGGAGATGGATATGTCCTTCATCCAAACCAGGGACATGGGAATGGCACGAATCCTGGTCAGCCTCACTCCCCGATCAGGACTAGATGAAGAAATACACCTGCAATACAAAGAATTTAAATATCTTCAACAACTTGATTATGAACACTTGCCATTCTGATGCCACACGTGTCACATATATGGACACTTGGCAAAAGAATGTCCAATGGCCCACAGACGCAGAGGCAAGAAGAAGAAGGCTGGGACTGGAGGATTAGCAGTGGAAACTCCCAAAAGTGGGACATAGGAGGGCAGCAAGGAGGCAGAGCTGATGGACATAGACATAGAGGGAACTCGGAAGCATCCAGAAGAAGGACCTGATCAGCAGTAGCAGGCTTCACAGATCCAACAACAGCCTTCCATCCAGATCGAAGGGTCGGGAACGATGCAGGACCTTCAAGCACAATTGGAAAGAAGCCAAGCAATCGCAAAAGAGGGTATTGGTCTTATTCCAAATCCATCTTCTTTTCTAGCACTCTTATTGAATGAAATTGAATCAAAGCCTAGTCCCTCCAGGCTCCAGAACATGGAAACCCCTCTGCCTCATGTAGACCCCATGTAATTGGACAACATTATCACCTCCATCCCTGCCCTAGATCTGAATCGTGACTATGCCCCTTCCCCAGCCATGCCTCTGAGAGAGGATCCTACCCCAGCCTCCAATCTATAAAACCTCAGACCCCGTGAGAAAAAACCTCCCCGGTGGGGTTCATTGCAGATAGTAGGAGGCTTAGACATGCAATCCTCCCAGCAAGAAGATAGGAAATCAAGAGGCCGAAAATCAAACTTATCTAAGGCACAACAAAGAGCCAAGATAGATATTGCGGATGGCAAATAGATGTCCATTTCTGGGGCGCTTAGAGCAGCAAACCCCCTCCCGGTGGTTACCCAATGATCATTCTCTCCTGGAACTATAGAGGGTTAGCTAGCAACCCTAAAAAGCTGGCCCTAAAAGAAGTAATCAGGAATTACAACCCGGATATGCTTCTCCTTCAAGAAACTCTGGGAGCTGGAGAAGAGGTCACTAAAACTCTTTCAAAATTGTTGCCAGCTTGGTTCATCCTGGTTTTAGATGCAAAAGGGCACTCTGGTGGCCTAGCCCTGGCATACAAGCAAGAGAAGTTCAAAGGCCTTAACTCCTAGGGAATGGACCAGGTGATAGGGACTGAGGTGTACTCCCTAGAACTCTGTACCTCTCTGCAGATAGTAAACATTTATGGACCCTGCCAAGGAAGAGCTCATTTTTGGAAGACCCTTCTCTCCAAATCTTCTATGAGTAGCCCTAATCTGATTATTGGGGGAGACCTAAATTTCTCTATAGGCTCTTTTGAAACTTGGGGTCCCATGGCTAGACAAGATCAGCTATCAGATTTCTTCTCCAACCTTTTTAGAGACAATAAATTACTAGACATCAACTTTCTAAAGAACAGACCGACTTGGAGGAATAGAAGAACAGGGGAAGGACGTGTAGAAAAAAGGCTAGATCGATTCCTCCTCCAGGAGGAAACTGCTGCCAAAATTCCAATTCTTCGCCAGTGGGTTGGGGAAGGTGGAATCTCGGATCACATGCCTATCCTGCTTGAGCTATCTAAGCCCCCCATAAAACCAGCTGCCCCCTTCAAATTCAACCCTACTTGGCTCCAAGAGGACTCCTTCAACTCCCTTTTCAAGTCCACATGGAGATCTGCCAGCTCCAGTGAATCAGACAACAAAGCTTTCCTCTTTATGGAAAATCTAAAATGCCTTAAAAAAGCCACAGTGAAATGGGCCAAGGAAAAGAAGATGAAAGAAGATGAAGAACTCATACAAATTGAACAGAAGTTAAACTAGATGGAAAGCCCTAAAGCTGATGGCTATGAAACACAGGAGAAGAAGGAAATAATCATGCAACAGGAAGGCAAAAGGAACCAAATCCTGCTGGCAAGGGAAGAGCAATGGCGATTAAAAAGCAGGGCCATCTGGTTAAAGGCAGGTGATGAAAACTCTAAATTCTTCCAGAACTATGCCAGAGGAAGGAAGAATATAAACACCATCTAGCATCTAAAAGATGAAGGAGGTGGGGAGGCCCGCTCCTTCTAGGAGCTCTCCCAGATGGGCATCAGACATTTTCAGAATCTATTCTCTAATCAAGGAGAAATTTCATTGGCAGAAGTGATCCAGACTGCCCAAACTTTCCCCCAATATGTGGAAGAGGAGGATGCGCAGGAACTGATGGGGGAAGTCACAAGGGGGGAGGTGGAAGGAATTTTAAAAGCAATGCCTAAAGACAAGAGTCTTGGTCCAGATGGGTGGATAGTGGAACTGTTCCAGCATTTCTTCGAACAGATAGGGCAAGATCTAACCGAGGTGGTCGAAGAATCTAGAAGGAAAGGAGAAATCTACCCTCCCTTCAACACAACCTTCATAGCCCTCATCCCTAAAAAAGAAGAACCCTCCTCCTTTGAGGACTTCAGACCAATCTCCCTCTGTAATTGTATCTACAAAATAATAGCAAAGGTGATAGCCCTCAGGGTTAAACCTATTCTTTCTAGGCACATGTCAAGGGAACAGTTCAGCTTTTTGAATGGAAGACAGATCCATGAAGCAATTGGAGTAGCCCAGGAAACCATCCACAACATTACCCAGAAAAAAATCAAAGGAGCAGTAGTGAAAATAGATTTGTCAAAAGCCTTTGACAGGGTAAGCTGGATGTACATTCGGATGCTTCTCACGCATCTGGGATTCCACATAGACTTCATAAACTGGGTAATGGGATGCTTAACCAGTGTAAGCTTTGCTATTCTCATAAATGGAGCAGCCACCAATTTCTTCCATAGTCAAAAAGGTCTTCATCAGGGATGTCCCCTCTCGCCCCTCCTCTTCCTACTGGTAGTGGAAGGACTTAGCCAATTGATCAGTGATAGTCATAGGGAAGGCAATATCCAAGGGCTAGAGGTGGCAACCAATCTAAAAATAACCCACCTCCTATTCGTGGATGACATCCTGCTTTTCACCACAGGAAGAAGAGCCGAAATACTGGAACTTAAAAGGATCCTAAAGCTATTTTTAAAAGCCACAGGCCTTCAAATAAACAATGCAAAATCCCATATTCTGTTGGAAGGATTCAGTAGAAGCGAAGTGACCCAAATCAAAGAGGACTTGCCTTTCGAGGATTGAAAGCTCCAAGATAGCTTCAAATACCTCAGATTCTTCTTAAAACCTTGCTCGTACAAGAAGCAAGACTGGCATTGGTTAATAGCAAAAATTGAATCAAGAGTCACCCACTAGAGCTTCAAATGGCTATCTAGGGCTGGCAGACTGACTCTGATCAAATCAGTCCTCCTGGCTATCCCGGTATACTGGGTTGCACTAACCTGGGTTCCGAAAGGGATACTGGAAAAGATCAGAAGAGTTTGCAGTAAATTCTTATGGGCAAGATCAAAGGAGGACTCAGTGCTCCCATGGGTGGCCTGGGAAAAAGTGGCAAGGCCAAAAGAATGGGGAGGATGGGGCATCAAGGATTTACTAGACTTCAGAGCAGCACTTGCAGCAAAATTAGGATGGAGGCTTATCAAATCGAACAACCTCTGGACTACAGTGGTAAAAAGGAAATATATTGACCCCATGCCACTAGAGGACTGGATCAGAAGCTCATCCAAAAAGAAAGGAAGTATATCAGTGGTGTGGAAAGCAACCTTGGAAGGTTTTAAGATCATAGAACAAGGCCTCTCATGGCAGGTAGGAAATGGAGAACATGTCCGCATAGGGAAGGACCCCTGGGTAGGATGCAATGAAGATTTCAGATTATCTCAGGAACTCACATCACACCTCAACTCCAGAGGCATAAATAACCTCAGCCAGATAGAAAATCAGGGTCATTCCTCCATTTGGGGTCAAGCATGGCTCACTGGAGTGGATCTAAATCTTACCCCACAATGGATGAGAGAATGGAATACCTTCACCTCAGAGCTGTCTCGATCCAATGTCAGGCTAAGGGACAGACCAGATCAATTAGTCTGGGCTCATGCTGAATCAGGAAGATACTCCCCAAAGCAAGGATACAAATACATAATGACCAAGAAAGGCTGGGGGATTCAAGAATGGTGGGTAGCTTCAATCTGGAAATTGCAATGCCCGGCAAAAGCCCGAGTGCTCTTCTGGTGTATTCTAAAAGCAAAGGTTCCAACCTGGGACATCCTTCAGAAAAGATTCAAATCAGGACCAGGAAGATGTGCCCTATGCAAACAAGCCTCTGAAACAATCTCGCACCTCTTTATGGAATGCTCCTTCTTCAAAGCAGTTTGGCAATCGGTAGGGGACTTGATACACAAAAGGACTGAATGGACCGGGCAGTCAGTGACATCAACCTAGAAGTCGTGGTGGACCCACCATCCTGAAGGGAACATGAGGAATCTACCCCTAATCATCTCCTAGGGAGTATGGATCGCAAGGAACAGATGTATCTTTCAAGATATTCCTCCATCAGTGGACCGCACAGCCATTGGAAGTGCATCCATATTCATAAGCATCCCTGAACCTACCCATGAAGAACACCCCAGACCGATCATACAAGAAACCATCAGGGATGGGATTCCATGGGCATACTTCGACGGGGCATCCAACCAGGAAAACAAATGTGGAGCAGGATTGATCATACATCTGAGCCCCCATAGAAGCCTTTCAGCCTCTGTAGGCATAGGGAGTGGAACCAACAACTTTGCCGAGCTGACAGCCTTAAAACTTCTCCTATGTTGGCTCATTCATTTGGGTATTGTCACGATTCAGATCTTCGGGGACTCTCTAAACATTGTCAAATGGTTCAATGGAATCCACAGATGTCAGAACTACTTGTTATCATCTCTTCTAGAGGAAACCATGAGCTTAAAATCGCATTTTAATCATATCTCACTATGTCATATATACAGGGAACACAATGATGCTGCAGACAAGCTTTCTAAAGAGGGTCTGCAACAAAATCTGGGCAGTTGGTGAATAGAGCACAAAGAGATGGACGAGATCCGTGTGTCGGATCGTCCACCATATGCGCAGGACCCATCACTCTGAAATCTCAGCCAGAATTGGCATCTATCTGTTTTCTTTTGCTGTGTTATTTTGTTATACTATTCAGACATTTCTTCAGACATGCACAAATACTTAAAAAAAAAACTACAAAATACAATGCTGCCCCATCCTGTTTGGGTTGTTTTCCCTTCTGAGGAGACCCGGGATTGGAGCAGCCTCAACAAAAAACAAAAAATCTGGAAACAGTGGGTTCATAATTTGTTTTTGATGACCACGCAGCACCTGAACTGACTTCAGCTGGGGCTTCTCCACTTACAGGAGACCTCGAACCAAACCTGGTCAGTGAACTGCAATCGAAACTTCGAGAGGCAGCAGAGGGAATCCCTCACGCAAATCTCAGCCACTCTATGAGTAAAATCATACAGTCACTTGAATGCTTACAACATACACAATGTAACTTTTTATCATGCAATGAAAAGTTCGATTTTTTTCTCGGGAAAAAAAAAAAATCTATAATTGTAACAGGAATTATGCACCCAAAATGAGTCCATAAAAATGTGATGTCATACATACATAGGTTGCTTAGCATATGTTTATAAATGTCAGCTTTGAATAATAATTTATACAACTAATTCAAGTGGATTTTCACAATAAGTTTTCTCCCTCAGCTACTTGTCCTTCGAGTCAACCAGGTAGGGTATTCAACCAATGTATGAGTGGGGCAGCCATCTTAGCTGCCTCGTCTACATGCCTTAGGTCATCACAAGGGTGGATTGGGACATGTGTGCCACAACATCCCTTTGGCAAGGCCCTTCCATCTCTACCACCCATTGCAGCAAGGCTAGGGCTCATTTTTCTCATAATGGGCTTCATAAAGCTCGTCTCACATGCCTGCACGCCTTATAAGCTTATATAACTAATTCTCAATTCTATGGAGGCATGTTGACACTGTGGGTGAGAGGGATGTTCATAGACAAAGGAAACAGTTGAGCCAAGCAAGAGGTATTTGAGCATATTTCGTTAATGATAGGTCAATGCATGTCGATGTAAGCAATGGAAATGGTAGTGGTAGTTAAGGTTGTCCAAACTAGAAGAGATCATAGTTAAAGAGATAGGGAAATTGAGATTCGTTCCACTCACAAGTCACATTTCAGCGGGGGTGTTAAACCAAATGGAGCATTATGCAGAGCTTTCTCTATACGGAAGCTTTGTACAATAATATTAGAGATTTGTTCAACCCCCAAATTGTGTGGAGTCTTTCATTGCATGGTGTGGAGGCTACTATGTACCTATGTACAATGGACATTTAACCATTCACCAAATTTGAGTTTAATCAATTATCATTTAAGAATTTAGCAATTAATCCATTTAAAACTATTGGGAATTGTCAAGAAAGCATGGGCACTTTCCAGCAATGAGACTTTGTCCAAAATGAAATCAACTTCCCGCACATTTAGCCAATATGTGTTTGTGTTTGGTTTATATGTGTTTAGCTATATAAATATTCTCAAATTTAGAAAATATGTGTTTTGTTTATAAACCTCCACAAATATAACCAATTAAATATTTGGTTATATAAACCTTCGAACATTTAATAAGTATATGTTTGGTTTATAAACCTCCACACATATAACCAATTAAACATTTAGCTATATAAACCTCCACACATTAACCAATTAAAAATCTAGCTATATCTAAATATGACGCAAACATTAACCAATTAAAGATTGAGCTATATAAACCTCCGCACAATTAGAAAATATAAGCATACGATAAATATGGAAATTCACTATGCACATGAGGGCTGACGGATTACCTTCTAGCACATCATACCTTAATAACATCGACTGATCTCAGTCCACATGAAAATAAACAAACAAAATCCTTTCACATTCATTGCTAGCCTCTAGTGCAGCTACAACTTTGATTATGACCTTTAACTAATTTTATTTTCCACAAAAATAGTGTGTTATTTTATTTTCCAAAGGAGAGTTATAAAATCTTAGGAGGTGTCTGGTTGTGTGGATGAAGTGTGTTCGGAGGTGGCTGCACAAAGGAAGCGCGTGCGAAGGAATCTGTGTGGAGGAAGCATGTGCAGAGGAATCTTTCATTGTGCGGGGTAGAAAGCATGTGTAGAGATGGAAATGTAGACCCTGTTTGAAAAAGAAAAACATGGCCTTAATCAATTAATTAGTGGTAGGGGCAAAGACTATGCTGCATTGCAACTATTAATCTTGTTATTATTATCTTAACGTTTAATATTTAAGCATCCATATTAATAATTATTATCAATTGGTAAACCTTATTACTATATTATTATTATTCTTTATTATTAAAAGCTAAAGATTACCCCTATTAGCTACTAGTGTTAAGGTTTTCATTTCTTTTTTAATTTTAATTTTGAATTTTAATAATATAATGTTTAACGTTATTATTGTTTGAATTATTATTATTATTTTCTAATTTGATATAACATTTTCCTTATTATTATTTTATTTTCCTCTAGGCGATTAGTCACTAAAATTTTACTTTATATTTATATTTTCTATTTATGTTTCTTCTTACGACTATATTTTTTTACTTTTTTACTTGATCCTCCAAATTCTAGGGTTTCTCTCTTATTTATTCTTCGAATGATCAGATTTTCTTCATCATTTTGTCTTGATGATGACTAGATTTTCTTCATCTTGGAGTAAAATGAACTTGTAATAATTTATTATATAAAGAAGTGAAATTACATTATCCCACATCTATTATGGGAATGTAATTTCTCAATACCTCTTTGTATATAATATAGGTTAGGGAGTATCATTACACACACAAGAAGATATATGATAGTTTTATCATTGTAAAGTGGTGAAGCATTTATGGTGGTGCTCTTTGTAAAGTTGGAGAATTCTTAATATAGTAAAGACATAATTACCTTCCCATGTATGTTTCCCCAATTCAAGTTCTATCATGTAAAATATGGTGTGTCCTCTCATTTTTTTTCTTTTTTTTATTAAATTTTGTTATGTTAGGTAGGAGGTTAGGTTAGTAATGTTCTGATTTGTTTACTGTTATATGTATCTACACATTTTCAATATTATAACGACTCGTTGGTTGGAAACACCGACATTAAAAATATCAATGTGATGGATCCAAAAGATGAGGCTCAAACAGTTAAGATAGTGGGAATATAAAATTTTATAGTCATATCAATTAATTCCAATGACTAATAGCTCTACTTAGAATTAGGGAGGAAACAATTACTTTGTTTTTAATTATATCAATAGTTTATACCCTTATATCCAATAAGAGAAGTAATTTATTACTATTAGCACTCTTACAAAAACATTCTACTATGTTATCAAGCTTGAAGAAAAACTAGAAGGGAAAGAATGCTCATCAATCCAAGTTGATTGGTTAACCTCTTAATAATAAATATCAATCAACTACTAATCATAACAAGCCAAAAAATCTACTTAGTAACCTAATAAACATAAAGGAGATAGTGGAAAGAATACTTTCAAGGAAAATGCAATAGAAAGCCTCCTATAGGAAAATGATTTAATTGCCACAATTCACCTTTGCCATGATGCATATGAATGCAATGCTCAAAATACATTGTTGACCTAATCTATGTTGGTAACAAAGATTTAGCTTCATATTGTATTGAACTAACAAAAGCGGTAAAGTTATCATGGAATTTGATCCAAAAGCTTCATCTAATTGGGTATAATGGTAGTCAAAAGAATTTTGTCTTTGAAGACATTGAGGAGAAATTAGGTCTTGTTGCAACTCCACATCCATAAACTTATAGCATTAGTGGGATGAAAGAATGAAAATTACTTAAATCACTTGATTGTGCAATATTACTTACGTTATCAATTCATTTAAGGATCAATTTCTTTATGATATCATATAACTCATAGCCATCAATTCATTTAAATCTCATGTGCTTTATCATATCATATCACTCATATTCATTCGCGTGCTTTTATTAAACCATACTTATGGGACATACAACATAGTTATCAATATTGACCATAGAAGGTGGTCACTAGTATCAAGCACTAGTGGTATGGCATTCTTGAATGTCAACTTAGGTCTATAATCTTGTTGGTTTTGGATAAAAAAGTTATAAATTTTAATAACCATGGTCATAATTTCATGTTATTGAGATTAAACCTCAACAATACAAGAAGATCACAACTCCTAATGGACTCTCCATCAACCAACATTGTCATTTATACTAGCAACAACTTGATAAAGCACTTGAAGAATACAAACATGTGTTCAAGTGTCCAACTAGAGTACCAGTACATTGCAAGGTGAAACAATCCATAGATCGTGTTCCAATTTATTCACTCTCCATGCACCTATTTATAGCATATCTGTTTTAGCAAAAAGAAGGAATCCATAGAAAAATTCAAAAAATAATTGATAACGAGATATTTGACTTATTTCCTCTCCTTGTGGTAGTCCAATTGTCTTAGTTATCAAGAAAGATGGGACATGGAGTATGTGCATTGACCATATGGATCTAAATAAGATTTTAGGAAAGAATAGGTATCCTCTTCCTAGAATAGATGATATACATGATTATTTAAGATATGCAATGTTCTTTACCAAACTTAACATTAAATAAAGATATCATAAACTCCCTAAAGAGTCCTCAAATGTTTGCAAAACTTCTTTTAAAACCAAGGAAGGTGTGCTTGAATGGCTAGTCATGTCTTTTATATTAACAAATGCACCTATTATTTTCATAAGATGTATTGTTCTTTTACATTTCAATGAAATGTATAATTGTCTACCTAAATGACATATTTATTCACAATATGTTATGGGAGGAGTATTTGTAACTACTTCAACAAATTCTCATTGCTTTTAGACATCATAAAATTTGTATAAACTTGGAGAAGTGCTCTTTTTCTATGAAAAGTATCAAGCATTTGGGTTATTTGATAAACTCTATAGGAATTTTAGTTGACCTTATAAAACCATAATCATTCAAGATTTTCTTTTTCCATAAGATATTCTTATGCTAAGGAGTTTATACAAAATAGTAAATTTTCATCACAAAATTTTGTTATGATTCAACCACAATATTGGTTAATGAACCTATTGATGAAGGGAGCTGGAAAGACATCATTTAAGTTGAAAACAACAAACAATCAAGATTTTAAACAACTTAAGGAAAATATTAGCATGGCTTTGATGCTCCTTCCACCTGATTTAGATAATCCAATTGAAATAAAGATTGAAACTTCATAAGTATTCAAATTATGAAAGAGAATTACTTATCATTCCATAAGCACATAACTAATGGAAACAACACATTGTAGGAAAATAAATGATCATCCATACACATCATTCCACACAAACATACACATCATTCCACAAGAACATAAATAATGGAGAGAAGACAAGACATAAATAATGGAGAGAATACATTCTAGTCAAAGAAATGATCATTCATATAGCCCATAGGCCTCTAATTTCACTCTTTCATAATCTAGATTCTTGATTACAAGACAAGTCTACTAGATTCGTTACCTGCAACAATTTTAGTTGGTTATATGATTACTATTTATTTATTAGTGTTAACATAATATTACTATTAAATAATAGATATAACTCATTAGAATATTAACATTATTGTGATTATAATAATAATAATAATAATAATATCCATTTTTAAGGTCACAGCCAAGCCAAACACCAAATTTGTGTATGAGACCCCCTTGTTTGTGGGACAAGGGATCCACCTCCGCGCAGCAATTTGACTACTAAGTTTACAAAGACATACATACTCTACCCCCTCTAGTTTTGAACTTGTGACCTCTTAAGAAGAAACACATGCTCTTAATCATTAAGCTCACTCAAGCTGTTATATTAACATATGAACATAACTTACATTATATTACCATTTATTAGTTTCAATGGTTTTTAGGTTTTGCAATTTTGTTTTTTAAAAGAAGATTTGCGGTTTATTTTTTAGCATAGAATAATAAAGTGTAAAATAAACCGCAAATCTTCCAAAAACAAATCCATCCGACAGCCTCCTCTTAAAAGACTTGATTGGGGTTCAGGCTCGGCAGTTTTCGTCCAAAATCAAATTTATGCCCACAGTGTGAGCAAATAAGGAAAAAATTCAAATGGCGGCGTTTAGCGAATGTATTGTGCTTTGAACCTTTGACACCTCCACTTGGAAGCCCCCATTTTTATGGACAGTTTTGTAAAACGTGATGGAGAATTCTGGCATTACGTCACTTTAGTGATAAGTGACGTACTTTACTACTTGCAAGTTTGGTATGTAGTATGTTTGTTATTAATATAGAAGTTCCTCTAAAAATTGTAAATTATTTAGTTTTTTTTTTGGGGTTAGTTTAGTATTATTAATTTAAATTTAATAGGGAGTAACGATGAAATTTGATGGTTAAATTAATTTATTGGTTAAATGTAATTATTTTTTTTTTCCAATTTTTTTTTAAATAATAAAATAAGTATTAGAATTGGAAAAAATCAATATATTTTTAAAATGATAAACGATTATTAAAATTATAAAATTAATTAAATTTAACAAATGTTTTTTAAATCCTAACCCTGAAAAGTTAAAGGTAGTAACCACTTGTAAGAAATAAAAATGTTTCACTATGTATTCATTCCACATAGGCATAGATTACTCTCTCATCCAACTTTAAAACTAGTCGTTAATTCCAAAACACATAACATTTGGATTGCATTTTCTTTTTTCCATTTAGTTTTTCTATTTTATTTTTTCTAAAATTTTCCTATAAATTTTCCTCTTTTAATTAATTTTCTATCACTTTAATTTTTTAAATCTCTTTTTAAGATAATTTCATTACTTTTATTTTTTTTAACTTTTCCTCTTATTTTTTTATTATAAAAATATTTCACTATGTATTCATTCCACATAGGCATAGATTACTCTCTCATCCAACTTTAAAACTAGTCGTTAATTCCAAAACATATAACATTTGGATTGCATTTTCTTTTTTCCATTTAGTTTTTCTATTTCATTTTTTCTAAAATTTTCCTATAAATTTTCCTCTTTTAATTAATTTTCTATCACTTTAATTTTTTAAATCTCTTTTAAAATAATTTCATTGCTTTTATTTTTTTTAACTTTTCCTTTTATTTTTTTATTATAAAAATATTTCACTATGTATTCATTCCACATAGGCATAGATTACTCTCTCATCCAACTTTAAAACTAGTCGTTAATTCCAAAACATATAACATTTGGATTGCATTTTCTTTTTTCCATTTAGTTTTTCTATTTCATTTTTTCTAAAATTTTCCTATAAATTTTCCTCTTTTAATTAATTTTCTATCACTTTAATTTTTTAAATCTCTTTTTACAATAATTTCATTACTTTTATTTTTTTAACTTTTCCTCTTATTTTTTTATTATTCTAAACTTATTGATAATATTTTTTAAATATAATTTTATTTTTTATTTATAATTAATTTTATTCATATAATTTCTAGATCTAGGTGTACACTTACCATCACACCTTGTTAGAGGTTATATATTAGACATCAATCCAACATTTAATCTTGAGACTGGGTGACGACTATGCACCACGGGTCTCATTTAATTTGGCTTAGTTGCAGTTACTCGATGGCGTCCAAAACATTTGCTCTATATATGTGGCTTAGTTGCAGTTACTCAATGGTGTCAAGAACATTTGCTCTGGATATGGCATGAGAATTTCCTGACATATGCAATCTCACTCTTGGTCCAGCTAAATTGAGTATTCCCTCATTCCCCCCATCATTCTCTCTGCAACCGCCAGGTTTTGAAGAGGGAGCCAACATAATCGCACTAAAAAATTCCAACCTCCATCGCACTAGGCAGGCAATAATGGTTTGCGAAGGTGGCAGAGTTAGATGTGGTGGTAGAGGGTGAGGGCGCCTGCCCCTTTGTCACGCCCTTACACCTGCGGTATTCTTTCAACCGCTTATAGCGAGGTGCGGCACTACCAACCGTTTTCTTTTCACCAATACTTACGATTGTAGACTACGCCTAACATTCCATACTTAGTTTTATTTTTGTTACCAAGTATTATTTTTATCCTTTATACAAGTGAAAGCCCATAACATTCGCATAAACAACATTATACAAGAGAAATGCACAACAGTATAAAGGGAGGGGCAACTCCCTACAATATGAGTCTGCCCGAATCAATATATATAATCTTCACTTTTGCAAAGTACAAGTTAAATCTTGGGAAACCCCAAATTTACACTTAGCCAATTTTCAACTTCGGCAAACTCGGTTGTCCATCTCATCGGCACCTTCGCACGGTCGCCGCACGACTCACCAACCCTTCGTTCACCTCGTCGCACGATCGTGTTGTTTGCCCAACTTGGGCGCGCCTCCAAGTCGCCACACACGGGTGCCTCTGCTCGAGACACACCTTTGTTCACAATCTCAACACTTCACCAAGTCACACCGTGCACACTTGCACGACGGGCGGGCGCTCACCCGAGTCACCCAAGAACCCGTGCCAAGTCGTCGCACAAACCAGGCGCCCACCAACGTTTCACCGTTGGGCGCTCCTACACATCACCCGGGCACCACACACTCCGTGCACTCCTTTCTCCAATCGGCGGGCGACCCTGCCCGCGCCCTTCACCCAAAACCGAGATATGCGTTTTACTTTCGTGTGGCCTTGCCCAAGAACGGGCGCATCTCCAAACTGCGCCTTCCTTCTTTGCTGCGTCCACACCTTGTTCTGCGCACTCTCTTTCACATGAGCGAAGTCTTCTTTGTGTGTTGGATGAGCGATGAGCGATGGATCAAATGACTCCAACGCATCACTTGTTTATACGGGTGGCAGGGCGAGTTAGCCTACCTGGCCGACTCGTCCTCCATGCCTCAACGCACCCCTACTCCGTCGCAATACCATGTCGGCTTGTCTTCAAGTATGGGTCGGCCTCCATAAGTCTTAAATCATGCCTCCACACATATATAACCAGCTCTCCCTCCTCTCTACGCACACGCATTATAACATAACGCCATTGCATAAGTCTGAGCTCACTCTTATGTTGTTCGTTCAACCTCCAACCGCGTGCACTCTTCGCGGTTGCACTTCGGGCGGAACGCGTTCAGGACTGTAGGTGCTTACACCCTCCCTCCTTGGCATGGCCAAGGCGAGGAGTTGTTCAACCAAGACATTTCACCCCACATTCATCGTTTGGTTGTTGCAATGAAGGCGGATGACCGTAGATGTCTAGGCAATAGATATTGGGAAGGCGTTGAGAGAAGAATGGTGGAAGTCTATGTCAATCTAAACAACACACCTCTCTCTCTACGAAATCTCTCAAGATTAATTGGCATAAAGTTCCCCCCACCTCTCCAACTCCAAAGTCCACCAGCGCTAGGGAAAGCTCACCTACCATGGACTCTTCTCACCAGACGACCATTCCTCCCAACCCTGGCCCTCTAGCGACTCAGTACAATAATAAGGGGTTGGAGGACCATAGTAGTTCCCCCTCCTGCAAGAGCCTTGAGGAAAAAGTCGACAGTCAAACAAGAAATCCTCCCATCACTGCCCAATCTAGAAAGGAGAATCCTCTTAGCACGTTGCAGGTTCTTATAGAGCTGTGATTGAATGAGAGCGTCCTCCCTAGCTACCATAAGGATATAATGATCCATTCACCTCTTTGGACATGTTGAAGCAAGAAAAAAAGGACAAAACCAAGCACCCCTAGCCTCAAGAAGTTCTAGTGCCAAGAAACCAGCATGACTAAGTCCCTCATTAGGCTTTTTATGGCTCAGTCTTCTTATAGTTCCATAGCTATTTTAATTTTTCCAATCAATCTAGAAAATATCACATATGTATGACCTTTATTATGAATGGCTTGAAACTATTATATAAGTTTTCCAAAAAATCATTTGATTCTTCACAATAGAATAAACATTTCACTGACAATTTTAGGTTAAACATAATCTTTTACAACTCACCTCAACTTTTATTTTATGTAAATCATTTTTATTAATATTAAGTTCTAAACTTTTAAAAATAAAATAAAATAATTTTATAATTTTATTAATAATTAAAAATTTATTTAATTTTTAAATTTTTAAAAACTATAAATATAATTATGGTAATAATTAAAACGTACATAATCTAATATATGATAAGATAATTATGTATCTTAATAAACGTTGTTAATTTTATCCCTTTCGAAAACATGCTTCTTTAAATTTCTTCATTTTATACCTGACTCCTTTTGGTGTAATAATCTTTGATGTTGTATACGTTTTTTGGTAATTTGAAAGGTTACAAAATGATTAAAAATGTTACAAAATGATTAAATTTTCGACTCTGGTGAAAATTTATTATTTTAATTTTTACTAAAAAGTAAATTCAATTCGATTTTTATTAAAAATATTTTTTTTAATATTGCAAAATATTCTGTTTGTTTGTTTGTTTTTTTTTTTTTTTATTCCAAACAAATTCAAATTTTAAATTTAATGATTTTACATAATACTTATTAATAAAAATATCACAAATTAAATTGTCTTAATAAAAATATTTTTTATTTAGTAAAATATTATAATTTTTTATATGATATTATAAAAATGAAAATTTAATTTTTAATAAAACAAATTTCTATAATATTTAAAATAATTTCTTCTAATATTTATTTTTTGACATCATTTATTTAAGGGAAATAGATTTAGTATTATCAAAAATTTCTAAAAAAATTAAAATTTTAAAATTTAACAATTATAATCTAAATTTACTTATTAAAATTTTATCAAAATTTCCATAATTTTCAAAACAAATTTACAATTTAATGACTTAAATCTTTTATTTCATATCATAATATATTCCATTACTATTCCCGCCCTATGAATCTCTTTTACTACTACTTTGATACTTCAGCTGACAAGTCCGAAATGTACATGTCTACTACTTTGATAATGTGATCACTCCGACATGTAGATATCTAAATATTTTACGTAGTTTAAATTAATGTAGTTAATGACGTGCTTGTTAGTGAAACATTTTTTTTAAGTGGAATCAGCCTTTTAAGCGTGGTGAACAAACTTTTCTCAAATTGGATAAGGATTTTGAAAAAGTTTATAAATTTATTAAAGAGACAAATATATTAACTATAAGTTTTTTTAAAAAAGTTTTTAATTATTTTAAAATGATATATTAAGTGATATTATTAATTTTATAGTTTTGGATAGATGGTTATCAGAGGCATTTTTAAGTTATTTTAAAGTATTTTTAGTTTTTATTTCATTAATAAGATTTTTTAAGTGTGAAAAATATTTATAATTAATTTAATGTTTAATATGAATTGGTATGTAATATTCAAAAAAATATTAATGTCTAAAATAATTCAATATATATATTTTCTAATGAAAAAAATCAATCTTATCATGTTGCTAGCAGAGATTTGAACGTGGGTGGGAAGATAACAAGAGTTCCACACAAGATGATTAAAATTGAAGAGAGATGTAACATTTAAAAAAAAATGAATGTGTGTGTCTTTCTCTTTACTTCAGCGTATGAGGGGAATGTATTAACATTTTAATATAAAAAGTGTGAAATATAAATAAAATATTTCAATATCAACCATGTAAATATTATACAAAACAAGTGAAAAAATAAAAAAATTTCTTATAGTTAAAATATTTTATAATATTTTATTAGTGTGTTGGTAAAAACCAACATAGATCCATCTTAACTCTAGATCTACCAATAATAGAGAGCAATCAAATCTCTTGAGGTGCAAGTCTTTGCTAAAGTTCTACACTAAAAAATTTTTTACATCTTGAGAAATTTGATCCATCCCTGCACTTGGTACATCCAGGGTTAAGATGGGTCTATGCTCATAATAATAATTATTATTTTAAACAAAGTTATAATTTAGTTAATTATGATGAAGTGTTTCGATGCCTATCGGCATTTTTTGCCATTTAATTTATAATTTATATGGTTACGACAATTTATGAATATAGTTGCAATATTTATTGATGATGTTTAGATATTTGTTTAGTGATTTTTAGTTATGGTAGGGAAACATTACATACATACATACATACACACACACACACACACACACACACACACACACACACACACACACACACATATATATATATATATATAACTTATACTGAGGTAAATAATATATTTACTATTAGTTACTTCCCACCATAATTTAAGTAAATCTTTCTGTAAAACATGGATAATAATAAAATGTAAATGAATATGCTTCCTATGAGTTACTTTCCACCATTATTTATGTTTTGTTTAACACTTATATAGAGTAAGACTATAAATGTGTAGACTTATTCATGGTTACTACACACTAAAATTTCTGCAAGTCCTTATTATTTCCATGAACAAGCAAGTAATTAATTTATTCACTTCACATCTCAATTCATTAATTGGTGGCAAGTAAGACGATAAAATTCAATTTACCTATTAACTATTATTAATTTATGTAAATTATAATTTTTTATACCAATTTTCTCCTAATATATTCCTAGGATTTATAACTTGAAATACAGAATCTGCCTTGCAAAACTGGTTAATACCAAGTAACTCAAATTCAATCCACCCACAGAGCCTTAACGGGGATAGTGTGTTACATGAAATTTGCATCTACGGATAAACACATCTTCCCTAGGTGGGTGACTACACCTAGAACAACATAATGAAAGTATTTTAACCTTTTCTTATAGAAGATAGATGAGATAGAGGAACTTACTTGTGTCCTTTCGCTTCCTAAATCTCTTTTGAATCACTCCCATCGCTCCCACTTGAACTAAATCCGCTCAAAAGGTACTTGCATCAAGAGAAACAGAAACAAGAAATGATCAAAGCATACATGATCTATCAACTATAAAACAATGGAATCGAATACATTGAAACACATAAAGATCACAGATATGAACAATCATATGAGAAAATGAATATGCTCTTTATTAATGTATAAGGAAGAGTATCACCCAATACAGTTCGTTCCTGTGCCACTCCTCCAGCTTCAGTTCAACCATCGCCACATCAAAAGCTCAACACTCTGACAACATAACATTTCTTAACCTAAACTCAATCCTCAAACCAACAGAATTTCCTTACAAACTTTAGATTCTAGCCCCTTGATCACTATGATGAATGTTCAATTTATAGGAAATGGAGGTGGTTTTGTCATAAATGAGGGTATTGAATGGCCTTCCAATCTTGGAGTTAGTTTCCATGGAGTAAGGGATGAGAGGATAGGAGGTTAATGGGTCCTTAGCCTATCCAAATTTGAGCTCATAAGAGGGGATAAGAGATGGGAACCTTCTAGAGTCATCTAGAATGAAGGAATATTCCCAGAACCCTATGTAAATTTCGCTCAATCTCACCTAGTGTAGGCTAAAGAGGGCCTAAATGCACTGCAATGCAGGCCACAGTGGGCCTGTTTGCTCTACAACGCACTGTCTCAAGGCTTGGGTTGCATTGGTATCCCAAGGAGGCTTTTCAGGGTGGCATCAGGCCATGAAACTTTCATAGAAGGAGGCATTCAATGAGTTGACTTCTCTAGGGCACGTAACCACTGAATTAGGGTTTGATGAGCCTTAAAAGTATTGATCTAAATGTTGGGAGTGATGTGCCCAAATATACCTGTAACAGTTACCCCCTAAAGCATGAAGCTGAAAATGATATTGTCAAGTGATATGCTTTACGATGTGATGAAGAGGAACTGAAGTGGATGGTGACTTGCATCAATTACAATACATAACATCATGATATTTTGGATTTTTTCATGAATTGTTGAGGGAAGGCATACCCATACTCAACATATAAACTTTTCATTACATGTACATAGATAGTCATATACAGATGTAGACACATGATGGGATGACCATCAATGTAAATCCATCATACAAATGATTTATTACTTTCCTGAAATCGCAGCTCGGATGGATGAAACTAGATCTGGGGTCTTCTATCTCGTATAATCGTTCGCTCAAGTACGAGTCTAGCCATGTGAATATGTGATCTGAAGTTGAACACGGGAAGACACCGTTTGATTACCAGCCAATGATGTAAGCCGTTAACAGACACGAGAGAGATCACCGATAATGACAATGATTCTCAAGGTACTGTAGTACATTCTGCATGGTGTGAATAGATGTTTTGATGTCAAACACCATATAAAGTCTTTCGGTCGAAGGCCAGTGATGTCAACCTGTCACTGGAAGCAAGAAACTTGCCATTGATGTATGCAAGCCCCAAGGTACTGTAAGGGTGTTTCTAAGTCAACTTCTTGGATAATGTGTTGATGTTGACAAGAAGAGACTCGTTGCAGGAGGGCCTTGATGTATCCCACACCAACAACATGAAACGAGTGTAATGATTTTTGACACGGAATGTGACTGACGACACAAGGTTCAGGAATGGCGGTCATAAAAATGAAGGTTTATGAGTATTGCAAAGGATGAGTTTTACTAAGTGACTTCTCTTGAACATGTTGGTGACACTGAATGAATTAGCAGCATTGACCCAAAACCAAAGTGATGGATGGTGTGATAAACCATAGGTATGATAACCATCAAGCAGATAACCCAACCCAAATAGTCACGGAGATGAAGTGAAAGTGTCATATTCAAGAGCGACTTGCTACCATAAAGTGATTTATCCCTTTTCCCATTTTCCCTAGTCATTACTGACTAGTAACTTTTTATTTATTTTTAACAAGCTTGAGGAGGATAACATATGCTTGTAGTATAATTCCACCCTTCGGGTGAATCCATCACTATGTGATGTTTTAACGAGTCTAGTGAAGGTGAAACTCGATCTTGTCATGATGGACAAGTTTGTTGCTATTTGATGTTTTAATGAGTTTAACGACAATGAGAACTCGATCCTTTTCATGTTTAGAGAGTTTGGAAAGGTACAAAAAGAAAAATCCACAAGTTCTTTTTCGTAAGTTTGTCTCTCAAGTCTGAAAATTGTAAAATAATACAAGAGAGAACCTATTGACCATGTTCGATCAAACGTATTCATTTTTTGTAAATAATCTATCTTAGCCTGGAAAAGGGTTAAACTTATACTGAGTAGATGTCGTTTCCAATCTGTTAACGAGCTAAAAAGGATAAGCGCTAAACAATATTTTCATATTTTGAGAGCTTGAAAAGAGCTTAAAGAGGACTCTGGGGGTTCCTTTTTTGATTTTTACCAGAGCTTGAAAAAAAGATAAAAGTATGCTCTGTGGTCAAAATTACAATTCACGATCGTGCATGTCAAATTCACTGTATCAGCTGTAAATCTATTCAAAGAAACACCAAATGGATTAAACATACCTATTTCATTGGTAAAAATGGGTAAAAAACTATAGTTTATTCATTAAATGACATGAAATAACCATAAAACAAGAATTTACCAAGTCATTTTCACCATTTGATATTTACCATTCAATTTTGTGCTCTAAACTAGTTTTTTACCTTGAACTTCAGCAGCTGATTGCGAGAGATTTTGTGGATCATTTGTCGCGCCATCAGGACCAGGTAGGAGATCTACCTTTTCTCTTCCCTTTAAGTGCATTATTTTATAGTTTCAGGCAAGTTTTTTAGGTTTTTGGGGTCCCTAGGGTAAATATACTTCGCCCTAGGATCAGCGCAGCCTATCACATCGAAAACTGCACTGCAGTGCACCCAAACAAAAGGGTACCTACTCTGCAGTGCACTGTCTCTAGGCCTGGGCTGTACTGGGCGCAGTTGATGAATTTGTTTCTCCTGTTTTACCCAAAAATCCTTCAATTTTTTGCATGAAATGGATCCTAACTAAGCTTATGGTTTGATTGCAGGCTTTGATTGGATCATAATGACTATTACTTGGTGAGAAAGAGAGCATGAAGAACAGGATATGGTTTCCCTTAATGATCCGGGTACAGTTGAGGTCCTTAGAGACTATGGGTTGCTCAAATATTTAAGGTTGTCCAGGATGAGGCAATAAATAGAACTATTGCACTTCCTTGTTCATTCATGGGATCCAACGGATTAGGCTTGTCACATAGGGGGCAAAGTGCTCCCTATATTGATCTATTATGTTTGCTTCCATATAGGGTTGTCGAGACGTGGTGCCCGCATATCTCTTTCAGGTTCTGCCCGTGGGGGTGAATCAGTGAGGGACTACATTCAACAGTTCTATAGGCCAGATACAAAGCCTAGCAAGGATGGGAAGATCAACATTAGGTATGTTCGTGATTTTCCTTTTTGAACAATCCTTTTCACTATCACAAAGTTGGCAGGTAGTGCGAAACTTCATCTGGCGAACAGATCATATATATAGTTTGCACTTGAGTGCCTTGAGCCAACTACATTCAACTGATGTGAAGTAGTTCTCTCTTTGATGAAAGAGTAGTTGACCAAGGTAAAGAGCTGTAAGACAAAGAATTTTAGCTATGGTTCGATCTTGATTGCCTTTACCTTAGAGAGAATTCCATTGATGCAACCTCAGTATGTGGCACTGAGTTTGACTGGTCCTAGAGATCCATGGATGCAGAGATGGGTTGAGTTGATGGCTCAACATGCTGGCCAATAATTAAGCTCATTTCCTCTTGCATTCTTTTGTTGGCTCAGTCGATAACACCTTGTCATCGAGGAGCATCCGTATGCGGGGATGGACTTTCATGGAGATTCAGATTTGAGGTTACAAGTGGGTGCCCAATGGGTTGCTATAGGTAAATTGTTTTGACCAAATGTTTTAATTTTTAAGTTTCTACATGTTTTTGTGTTTTTAATGTTTCCAAGACTAAACTAAAAATGTAATCATGCATGCATATGTTGGTACTATTCAACCTATGGGTCATCAACAAGAGGCGGGTGAACCAACTTGGAGAAATGTCGGTAGAGCAGTTCTCCAGGATTTGGATTTGATCAAGAAATTCACACAGTTGCAGGATCATATAGAGGGGTTAAATTTTGGTATTTCGGATATCCGCATCGAGGAGTTACCGATGAGGCTACAATGCCATACTATTGGTGTTCCTAGTCGTTGGATGAGGCTATTGCGCATGATAGCTCAGGTTGTGATCTGTTATCATGAGCATCATTAGGTCTACTTAGAATGTTTTTCTATATGCATTTTGGGTTTCTGGGTCAGATGACCAACATGTCTTGGACACAAATTTTGTAAATTTTTTTAGAACATCTATCTATTTTTTCTTTCATATTTTTTTATATATGGTTATGTGTAATCCTATTCAACTATTGATGTGAATTGAAAAATTTACTTTTACATGTGTCACAAATGTCTATTTAACACATAGTTCACCAATGAATAAGTTAATGTGTTAAAGTTCCTGGAAATGTGTAAATATTGCATGTAATCAAAATGTCTTTCCAGGAGACAAACTCTAAGGACATATGATAAATTGTTGGATTTCAGATGGTATAAAAATTTGATAGTTGTAGTATGACAAGTTGTGAGTCCAACCTAATGATGATTTGGCGAATGCCAAGCGAAATGGCATCAAAGAGGAGTTATATCAATGCACTATACTCAGCGATATTGTTCATAGAACGACCGATACAAATCCATTGAAAACTCACTTACTCGCCACTTGGAGCAAATATGGCCCATGCTGCAGAAGATAGATCATGCATACTACGACCAGCACCATTGAAATAACCAACAAATGGTTCCAAAGATTCCAACATCTGCAACAAATGCAAAGCAGATTGCTTAACCACATATAAACTCTAAAAGTCACACTGACACAGACACATGCAAATAAAGCATATATACAGTGCTTATTACTATGCAAAATTAGGCATAGTAAGATTTCAAATACAACCCGTTACGGGGATGCGACAATGGAATCCCATCATAATCAACTAACTCATAAGCACCTTTTGCCAAAACATGCTTGACAATATAGGGGCCCATGCATAATGGTTCAAATTTCCCTGTTCCTAGTTTATCTGCATCCTGATCATAAATAAATACCAGCTCTCCTTCTGAGAAAATGCGAGGCTTGACATTTCGGTCATATTGCGCCTTAATCCATTTATTATGTGCTTCATTAGCCAATGCGGCTTCATGACAAGTTTCATCTAGATGGATGAGCTCTAAGAAATGTGCTTCTTCTTCAAAATTGTTGGGTAACAGGTCAATCATGAGTTTTAATGACGAAATTTCACATTGTACAAGTAAGATTGCCTCCAAACCATACACCAATTGAAAAGGTGTGAATCCAGTTGCATTTCTCACCGAGGTTCGATATGCCCACAAAACTGAGTACAGGGTTAAATGTCAATTCCGTTTATGAACTCCTATCATTCATTGGAGCATTCGCTTAAGGATTTTATTGATGGCCTTAACTTGTCCATTAGCTTGTGGATAATAAGGAGTAGAACTATCATGTGAACTTCCTAACTTGGTAATCAATTCAGTCATCATATGGTTGTGCAAATGCGACCCATGATCTGTAACTATAGCTTGTGGTACACCAAACCATGCAACCACATGGTTGAAGAAAAAAAGAGAAGTCGTGTCACCATTGTTGTTTAATGTAGGCATGGCCTCTACCTATTTCATAAAATAGTCCACAACAACAATTATATACACATGCCCCCCGGCCGAGGTAGGGATACGTGTCATAAAATCGATGCCCCATTTTGAAAATGGTCCAACAACGATGATAGGATGCAATGGTGTAGGTGGTAATCATGTTTTGCGGCAAAAAAATCTAGCATGCATGACAACTTTTGACAGCAATAATGCAATCATTGAATATAGTTGGCCAGAAGTAACGAGCATGGAGAATCTTCTGTGTGGTAGCATAACCAGATAAGTGTCCACCACAAGCACTAGAATGGAAATCATTCAAAACTTTCTCGGCTTCCTCATGAGTGAGGCACCTCCGTAAAATTGTATCGATACCATGATGGTAAAGAGTGTCGCCAATGATTAGATAATCTTTGGCTTGGTAACGAATATGTCGATGTCGCGAGCGTGAGGTATTGGGCTGGAAAGTTTGGGTCTGGAGATAGATCAGTATATCTCCATACCATGGGTCAGATGACGAAATTAGGAATAGAGACTCATCTGGAATTGATGGTTCCATTGTTGAGTCAATATCAGTTGAGGGAAGGTCAAAAAGAAGCTTGACAAAGACTAGAGATTTCTTTGTTTTTGATTTGATGAATTCCAAATAAAATTCCTGCAAAATGACAATCCATTTCGAGTATTCCCCCCAGCAATTGACGTGACAGAATATATGTCATAGGGTTGCAATATGAAATGACAGTGGTCTTTTGGAGTAGGATATAGTGGTGAAATCTCTTTACAGTTTGAACAGTAGCCAAAGCTAACTTTTCAACATAAGAGTATTTAAATTTCGTATCATTGAGATTGCAACTCAAATAATAGATCAGATGTTCAATCCCATCTTCTTATTGGACTAAAACCATAGCAATAATTGTATCCGTAGTGGCGAGATACAGGAAATAGTCATTTTGATAATTAGTGGCATACATTAATGATGCTCGAATTAGGGTATCTTTGAGAGCATCAAAGGAAGATTGTGTGACCCGATCCCAATGGAAGGGTATTCCCTTTTTCAAAAGACGAGTAAATCCTTTAGCCATTTCAACGTAGTTGGGAATGAACCTCCTCAGAAAGTTAGCCTTCCCTTGGAGTCTCTATAACTGCAGTAAATTGGAAGGTGGAGACAGATCAAGAATCGCCTTAACCTTCAAAGGGTCGAGTCGAATTCCTTCTTTAGACACTACGAAACTAAGCAAATGACCAGAACCAACATAAAACACACATTTATGTATATTGAGTCGAATTTTGTAGTGTCGGCACCATAAAAATATAGCTCTCAGATGTTGCAAGTGATCAACTCGTTTCTGTGAATGAGTAGGTAAATCGTCTAGGTAAGGTTGAACAATGTGTTTGATGTCATGGAAGGCATAATTCATTTTCCTTTGAAAATTTGCCCCAACGTTCTTCAAACCAAAAGGGAGTTTCCTATATGCGAAAGTGCCCTAGGGACAAATAAAAGCCATTTTATATTGGTCTTCTGGGCAGATATTGATCTGATTATAGCCGGAAAAACCATCCATAAATGAGAATATTTCACATCTGGCACAGTCATCAATTATCTGGTCGATAAAGGGAGTGGGATAGTTGTCTTTTGGACAAGCGTTATTAACATCCCTATAATCAACACACACTTGTATTGTTCCTTGTTTCTTCATGATAGTGCTGAAGCCCTGAAAATCGGGTCTACAACAAGGGGGATACCCGCCCGGTCCGGACCTTGGTTGGTAGCTCCTTTTCTGTTTGGTATAGTGGGTTCGACTGGGGATATGGGACCAGTTTCCCAGTTTGTGTGTGTGTGAGAAAGATCTGATATTTCTATTTCTAACAGTTTCTAAATGGAATACTTCTACTCTAATTCTAATCTAATAATAAGGAAATTCTATTCTAACCAACAGAAACATGTAAATCTACACTAACCCGGGGTGTGATCTTTCCTTTATGTGATCTAAAATGATTTCAAACAATGACTAGTAATAAAGATCATTCAACTGTTATGAGAAAAGAATTCAATGAAGATGATAAAAAGTTAGACGAAACAGTTGTACAAAACATATCGCATAATGAGATATTCATACACTAAGCATAAATAAATAGCTATCACCGTACAAAAGTGCCAAATGATAACTCAGGCATTCATACATTAATATATAAATAACTGAACTGGAAATCACTTTAACACAAGGCAGAAATAGTTAAGAGATAGAAATACCATTTATAACTAATCCTACTCATGAGCTTCAAGTGATAACGATTTATCTCTCCTTGATCAAATATCCACTAAGAGTACAAAAGTGCAACATCAGTAGCAGATATCAAATGCAAACATCAATAAATCCTGATCCATTCATTCATCAAAACCTCCATAGAGGGTACAGAAGTGCATGTTCTGGGGATAAGTTTTTGATAAATTTCAGGACCCTTCTCTAAATGCATGAGAAGGGTTTAAATACTACTAACTAAATATAAAAATAAATTATTACAAAAATATAGGATACGGTTTAAATGACCGTCCTCTTTTTAGGAAAATAAAACAGAATTAACCTAAAATTGAATCTAAAATTAAACTACTTATGTATTTGGTCCTTGAAATCGCACGCATGCAACATCTGTTTGAGAAGAGTCGGCTGGCTGACTTCCGCTTTTAGCTGAGCTGAGAAAATAGAATCAACAAGAGCTGGCGCCATTTTTTCGGCAGAATTGATGATACACTTAACAGTCATCCACTGGCTATGTGGCTTTACCAAGTATACCCAGTAATAATCCCAGTTCAACTTGGTTAACCCTTGGATTGCTTGTGCCTTTTTTCGAGCTCTCTGTTTCCAATCTGCTTGTATTGTTACTTTCTTGCGATTTTCGGGGCTTGCAGGTGACTGGGAAACTAGCAGCTTTCCTTCTCTAGAATTTTTTCTCAGCGATGCGCGATTACTGCCTCCGTTTCTTGATCTGGATTTCCTTGACTCGTTTTTCGCCTTTTGCGCTTTTTCTTTCTAGCGGATATAAAATTCGAAATTTGTAAAAATGATAATTTCATGAACTCTTGACCTTGAGTCTTAAACTGTCTGTTTCTGATTTATGCGTTGTCCAGTATCCACTTCATCATTTCCGTGTATGGGAGAATTTTAGGCCTTGCTACTATCCGGTGCAAGAATGAGCAAGTTAGCTCTGTGAAGAATGCTTTAGAAGAACCATTTGAGCCCGCGGTAGCAGTAACTTCCATTACTCTGGGATTCTCCTCTTCAAGTAGATTATACATGCCTTGCCACGTAGCTATTCCCATGTCTCTGTTACAGGCCGTGTCTATATATAAGGGCGCCATTTCCTTTTCTTCTGAGCTCGGGGCTTTGCTTTTCTTTCCCATTTTAACCTGTGTATTGCTTTGTATCGTCCTCTGTTCTCTGTTCCTGCAATTCACAAGTGAAGCGAAAATGAATGACAAGGAAGGGTGATGGGAAAGTTTTAAATGCCGCAGACATATCAAGCATACCACCTTACGTGAAATGATTCTTTCGATAAGCACGAACCCATATTCCATTATAACTAGCAACTACCTCATTTATTAGCATTAAAGCACATAACCAGGTGTCAGCTTAGGGAAAATACTTTTCTTGAATAACGTGTCTGAAAGATATGCGATGAAGAAATTTTTCAATTTAATTCGCAACATCGCAAAATCACAAAATCGCAAGGTTGATCGCTTATGACATCGCATTATCGTTGTATCAAGAAATCGCAATATCACAGATCGCAGAAATGTTATGTATGACAATCTTTGTTAACCTATTTTCTGCGAAATGCGATCTTGCAATCGGCGATATCGCATATCGGCAAATTTTAAAGTGTTTCATGTAAGTTGTATTTGCTGGGTGCGATGCGATACTATCGCGTATCGTGATCTCGCAATATTGGAACTTCGGCTTGTAAGAAAGCATCCCGCTACCTTTTTGCGATGCGATTTTCCTAAGGAAAGATTTTATCTTACCTTATCATAAAACTTATATTTTTTTAGGTTTTCAAAGGAAGGTTTCTTAAGCTTATGACGGTAAGTTTTATTTGAAAAGGAAATTTAAACACTACTTTGATTTTTTTAGATTTTTGACTAAGGGTCCCCACTTATTTAGTATTAGGAATAACACTAAATAAGAAGGGGGGTTGTTGCTGGCCACAACAATTGGCGATTCACTTGGAAGAACTAGTTATCTCTGTTGCTTTTTGAATTTTCAAAACTTCCAAAACAGAAAATTTTCCAGAAAGTTAAACTTTATTATTGAAAGATAAAGTACATTATATTCTAACCTGTCAATGACATTTTGTTTCAACTATTTTCAACTTTGATTATTTGTTGCCTCAAGCTAGTCCTTGTATTTACATCAGTCATTACTTGGTTTGTAAAGATAAAACAAAGTTTTCTCTGTAAACCAGTTTTAAATATGCTCATTTGTCGTAGGTAGAGCCTCTGCTGCCAGCAGGCGTTTATAGCCTCGACAGGGTTACCTGTTACTCAGCAATGATCCTATGTCCTACTTAAAGAAACCCACAATTCCCAAAGAAGAATCCATATCCACGCTTTCTGCTTTCATTTTCTTTTTTATTCTTAAAAGAGCATGGTCTTGGTTTGGTAGCCAATTTATGACACAATCATTCATGGATTTATAACTTTGCTGAACAAGCTGGCTCGTGATGAGACCCCTTGCCTTTTGATTGCAGCAATCTTAAGTCTTTGCCCTGTTGTGGTATGCAGTATTGGCAAAGTCAGAAAGTTATAATATTTGTGATTATGATAAGCCGGCTAGTGATGAGACCTCTCACTCTTTAAGATAAAGTGTATCATCGGATTGTTCCTTTGAAAGTTGTAATTTCCTTAATAGGGAGGAAGTCATTGTTTCCTTAAGATAGCTCTGGACGACAATAGTATAGTTTTTTGGAAATAGATGTTCTACAGAGAATCTTTATTTTGTTATTGATATTTTTCATTGCACTGATATAAAACAATTTCTCACTAAAGGTTGTTTTCATCAAATTTTATGAAGTTGAAACTAGTATCATATCTAGGCTAGAGTTTTTAACTGTATTTTTCAATAATAAAGATCAAATTTTCAAAAGATTTTCTATTTATACAAGTGAAATATCAAAATTTGAAAGAGAATTGGTGTCTTTTTTGTAAATGCCTATAACCATTCACAACTGGTTTTATTATGAAAAGCGAAAACAACCACCCTAAAAAGAATAGAAGAATGATCTTCTATGGAAAATATTTCTTGAGAATTTGACCATTAACAGGTAGAGAATCTCTTTTCCCTATTAAATCTTGTAACATGAAGGTCGATGGACCTATGACTTCTACAATTTGAAAAGGACCAAGCCACATTCTTTGAAATTTTGTATGTTTTCCCTTTTCTTCATGAGCCTTGTCCCATTTTAAAACTAGATCTCCTATCTAAAAATCTTTTCTGGATACCATATTGGAATCAAAAGAGGCTTTCACCAATGCTTGATGATGAGCGTGATTTACCTTATCCCGTTCTCGTTGTTCTTCTAATTTAATTAATTCCAGCTGCCTAAGTTGTAAAGAGGAAGTTGGTACTTCATCAATATATTGAACCAAGGCTAAAGAGGGAATTGCCAGATGTGTTGGAAGAACCACTTCTTTTCCATAAACTAAATTAAAGGGAGAAGTGCCGATAGAGGCTTTCTGTGTTATTTGGTCTGCCCATAAAGCATATATTAAAGACTTATGCCAATTTTTATGATTTTGGTCAATGGTTCGCTTAATGATTCTAATTAAGTTCTTATTTGTAGATTCAGCTAAACCATTGCCTTGCGGATAGTAATTGGCAGAATATTTAAGTTTGAAACCTCTTTTGAGTGCGAATTCAGTCAATGTATTTCCAGAAAAGTATGATACATTATCAAACATTAAAGTGGAAGGCAATCCAAACCTGGTGATTATGAACTGATTTATGAATTCAATGATATTTTCAGCGTTAGCCGTCTTGAGTGGAAATGCTTCTACCCATTTGGTAAAGTAGTCTATCGCTGTGAGGATGTATCTATGTTGTTTAGAAGAGTGAGGAATGATCTCACCTATTATGTATAATCCCCACTGATCGAATGGCTATTCGATGGTAACTGGTTGCAGTGGAAAGGATGGTTTCTTTTATCTCCCAACAGAAGTTTGACAGACTTGACATTTCCTTACGTAGTTATGTGCATCTTTGAATAATGTAGGCCAGTAATAGCTTGCGCGTAAGATCTTAGCAGTTGTATCTCCAGCGTAGTGTCCACCTGCTGGCCCGTCATGGAGTTCCTGCAAGACTTTCTCAGCTTTAGCTTTCTCAAGACATCTAAGAAGAACAGAATCATAATTTATTCTAAAAATAACATCATTCACAAGTTGATATTGTTTGGCTTTTAATCTTAGGGCTCTTTTCTTGGTATGATCGAGATTTGGAGGAGCATATCCATTCTTTACATAATAAATAATATCAGCGTATAATGACTCAACATCGTTTAGGCTTACCTCATACACTTTTACTTCTTCAGATGGATTTTCGGGTATTAGCGATGCTCTTGCCAGCATTTTGCAAAAGCCTTGGCCTTTTACAATACTTGCCGGTTTGATTTCAACATCATATTCTTGTAAAGCAGTAACCCAATTGGCCCTTTTCTCACCCACATCCTTCTGTACTAGAAGATTTCTTACCGCTGGAAATGGTACTATGATCTTGGTATGTGTTTTGAGTAAGAAAGGTTTGAAGTATTTAATTGCTTTAAAAACAGCATAAGCTTCTTTTTCTACATCTGAATAATTCAATTTAGCACCTTGTAAATTGGAACTGAAAAAAGCAATTGGGGCTTCCACCTTTTCTTGATTTGTTTGAGTGAGTATTGCAGCATATGATCTATAAAAGGATCAGAAAAATTTGGAGTTGCTAACGATGGAGCATTGATAATGGCTTGTTTGATTAGATTGAATGCTTCATGTTCATCTTGGTCCCATTTAAAGTTCGCGTTCTTTTTAATCATGGCTTGTAAAGGAGACACGATTCTGGAAAAATCTGGAACGAATCTCTTTACAAAGTTGATCTGGCCAAGGAAAGATTGCATGGCTTTCTTGTTGTGAGGTAGGGGAACTGCGGAAATTTCTTTGATTCTATTGGGATCAATGTGAATTCCAGATTTTGACACAATGAATCCTAAAAGCTTTCCTTCACTTAATGTGAAAAAGGATTTTTTCGGGTTAAGTGAAATTCCATACCTTAAACAACGTTGGAAGATCTGTTTTAAATCCCTGAGATGGTTGTTTTGTTTCTTGGAATAAACAGTAATATCATCCAAATAGATTACCACTGACTTATTGACTAACCCTTTGAATGCAATGTCCATGGCTCTTTGAAATGTGGCACCCGCGTTAATCAAACCAAATGGCATCTTTTGATATGCATATGTGCCCCATTTAGTTCTGAATGTCGTTTTCAATTGATCGTCGGGGTGTACCAAAACTTGATTGTATCTTGAGAATACATCTAAGAATGACATTAATTCTGAGCCCGCAACTGCCTGCAGTATTTGTTCCATGGGAGGTAAAGGAAAATTATCCTTTTGGCAGGCCTTGTTAAGGTTTCGAAAGTCAATGCAGATTCTGATATCTCCGTTTTTCTTTCTAACAGGTGCCATATTGGAAACCCATTTAGAATGTCTAACGGGAAAGATTATTTTGGCTTTCAATAACTTGTTGAGTTTAGTTTTAATCTAATTTTCTAAATTTGGATGGATCTTTCTCAACTTCTGTTGGACAGGTCTTTCATTATCAATCATTGGGATGGTATGTTGGATGATAGAGGTGTCGTACTGTTATAGACAATTTTGTGCCTTTGCAGCATCAGGCATGAATTGTCAATAATCCAAGGGATCCAAAGTCCCTAAACATGATGTTCCTACCCCTAGAGGAACAAGGTCAGCAAACCAACAGCTCTCAGATCAGTTCTCCACCTGAAAACACTCAAAAACAAGCAATCCTGAAATCAAAGCAGGTGCTCCACTAGGCTTCTGTGCTGAAACTCAACTCCTCCATGGTGTACCTGCGTTGCAAAGCAGGTAGAACAAAGGCCACCTGCGCTGAGCGAGATGGGACAAGTGGCACACTGAGTCATTGCTCTAGAATCTTCCAAAAATGACACTTGGATCAGGGATTTCGCCTTGTGATGAGTCAGAGGCTCTGTTTCTCCAAGTGGAAGCAAGGTTCTCCAAGTGGACTCAAGAACTGAAGATCAACTGGAGAGAGAGAGGACACAAGGCAGCTACACATAAGTTGCAAGCTGACTCATCCTTTCTCAATTCATCTATATATTGAGCTCTCCCCTATGAGCTCAGGAGGCTGGAATTTTGTGCAAAGTAATGACATGCTGTTGGTTTCACTATAGAACTATTGGGTGATTGCTTGAAGGAGGTGAAGAGGAGAAATTCTTTCTGCTGGGAGGTGTTGCTGGATTGGAGCCTTCAATGGTTGTAACCTTCTCAGAACTTTACTTCTTCCATTAATAAAAGCTATTGAGGTTCTTCTATATGCATTTATTTCAATGATGTATTGTGATGATTGTATATTTGATTTGTGCTAATCCTTGAATCAGTTATGAATGCATGCTTCTTGTAGTTTCCTTCTTTGTTATTTTGCAGGATCTCATTGTAGCTGGGCCAGCAAAAGAGCAAAGAGCTAGGAGCAAGCAGCAAAGAGAGGAGATTGGAGCAAATATTAAGCGCAAGGCAACGGTTAGTGCATTTCTTCATTCTCTCTTGCTTTCATAAAGAAGTAAACCTTAAGTAGTTTTGTTTACAGTTGTTGCTGAGGTACTATCACCCTTAGAAGGGATAGGGTCATCCGAATTGGATACTTTTCCCTACAACACGTACGTTTTGAGTTCATCGTAATTCCAGGCAAAAACACTTTTGTATTGTTTCAAGAGACGGATATATGCTAATTTCTCTTCAGGGGCTAGGCCAAGGCCTAGGTTGATGTTCTGTGGTTTGGCATTAGTTCCTAGTTTTACTAATTCATAATTCAAAGTTGAACTTTGGAGTTTTGAATTGGTAGATCTTTTGAATCGATCTTTCAAATCATAAAGGTCTTCTAATTGCACTACTAATTTAGGTATAGCATTGTTAGTACTATCCTGTTGTAATTGTTGATCATGGTGGTCTTCGTCAATTATTTGATTGGTGTAGGATCCTTCAGATGTGAGAAAACTCACGATATCAGGATCATCGTTGAAAATTCTCCAATTGGTGATGTTATCAGGGATAGATGGTCTAAAAATTAACTTGATTGAAAATCGGTCAGGGCTAAAATCTTCTGAAGGAATGAGCTTGGAAACTACGTTGGCTAAGAGGTCTGCGCTAACATTCTGGAGTCTGGGAATTGAGGAAATATTAAATGCTATAAAATGTTCAGTCAGATCTTGAACTAAAGATTGGTAATGATTTAAATGACCTGATAAACAGTGTATAGTATTACGTACCTGTCTAATTACAATTTCAGAATATCCGAAAACTTGCAGGTATTTGACGTTTAATCCGATTGCCTTGTACAACCCTTGGATTAGAGCTTCATATTCTGCGGCATTGTTAGTGCACTTGAATTCGAGTCTGCAAGTTAGCATGGTATTATCTCCCTCTGGGCTTACTAATATGCATCCTGCTCCTGCTCCTTCGTTAGACTTAGAACCATCAAAAAATAGTTTCCAAAACAAAGATTTATTTACAGGACTATCTATAAAATTAATGCATTTAGAACTATCTGTTTGAGAGAAATTTTCTACTTGAGATAAAACATAATGTTCTAAGTAGGGTGAAGTATGAGAATTAAAATTTCCTAAGAAAGAATCTACTGAATAGTTGCCAATGATGTTAGAATTGTATGCTACTGGTTCATTTTCTCCCTCGAGTTCTGTTACTATGTATTTCTGATGTCGCTCGCGTTCAACTTTTATTTGGTTTGGTTTTCCATTATAAGGCAGCCACATGTGGGACCAGTCAGTTGCAAAGTATCCATGAAGTTTTTCTGACCAATCTCTGCTAAGAATTAAGCCATAAAATTTAGGAATATCAGCAACTAAAATGTCGATAACTTGACATACCTTTGGATTGGATGACAGCCTTATGGTAACCTGATTTAACTGGCCAATGACTTTGACTTGCGATCGATCTAGCTGAACTATGCGCACAGTGGATTTCTGTGGTTGAACATTCAATTTTGTGCAAATTGATCTTGGTAAAATATTCGATGAAGCTCTAGAATCGACTAAGCAATTATGCACATTTTTATTGAAAATTTCATAAGTAAGGAGAAATGGGGGAGTATGAGATCTCGATCTTCCTCCAATTAATGCGATATCGTTTGGATCAACTTTATTCATCGTACTAGTTGGAGGTATTCCCATATCGTGGGAAGCTTGAGAGATTACAGCGGCTGGTAAAGGTGCAACTGGCACAACATGTAATTCTTTCAAAAGTACTTTCTGCTAGTGTTTTAACTTGCTCAATTCAAAAAGAGTAATATTTGTTGAAAAGTGTGCAACAAGAAATGCTTGTTGAGAGTGCAACAAGATGATGGAGCTTAGTGAAAAGATTCGCCTTCACTAAGTGGGCCCGCAGGCTATTTTTGGCGCAAGTCTATTTTTAGACATATGGATCTTGTCTATGGATTGCAGGTTGCTGTTTATGGATGATTGGTCAAGTTGGGAAAAAATAGATGGACTTCTATTTTTGATCACATTGTGAGTGATCAAAGTCTATTTTTAGACTGGCTGTCAAAAATAGAAAAGTCAAATATTAATGTCTCATAATAATATTTGGACTATAAACTTGATCTTATTCTCTTGGAGCACTTCAGTTTGAGCTACAGAGGTGGCACATGCAGCTGTCAGAAGGAAATATGCTTTTCTTATGAGTCAGTTGAGTTGTTGCATGCATGAATTCAGTTAGAACTCAAGTGAGTTGAGTTTAGTGGACTGGAGGTGCAGTTGATGGAGTTGTGTTCAGTTTAGCTTTGTTAAACTAGTTGTATTTAGTCTAACTGATCAATAGACTAGAGATGAGTTGGGTGAATTAGTTATTAATTAATTCACAAGTTATTAACTCATAATGCAACTACAGAATACATCAGTTAACTCAGTTGCATGTCAGTGCATGTTCAGTTCAACAGGGACAGGTGGTAGAGAATCAGATTGCTATCAGTTGTGACTATAGTTGTGCACCAAATCTTGCACAGTCAAGGGATTGAGGATGCCAATGAGTTTGCTCACGTATTTGCCCAGTATTGTAGCCTTTGCTCACGTCCAACAAAGTGTGAGTGATTATTTTGAGGTGAAATACGAGTTTGGGAAGTCATTCTCATCAGTTCTTGAGCAGGTATTGAGCAGTGGAGGCAGGAAAGCAGTGGAATAGATTTGGAGATCAGATCTGAGCTGTATTGCGTGTAACAGGTGGAGATGGTACTGGATTGCTTGTGATAAGCATTGTACTTTGTAATGTTACATGATTCAATCAATATAATATACAGATAGTGTGGGGTTTTTAGCGAGATGCTTTCCCCGGGATACATACTGTGTTAATGAGTTTGATTGATGCTTCTATGTGTGCCTGTGAATGTTTCTGCTTCTGTAAATTGATGATCAACGTAGAGGAGATTATGTATTATACATGTTCCGCTTATAATTTTATGATTAGGATAATCTTTGTGAATATGTGTTAAATTATTCAAAATTTCTACATGGTATCAGAGCTAGATGATTTGTAGAAAAAGTTTCTACATGGCATCAGAGCTGCTTGATTTGTAGAAGAGATTTTTACAGGATATCAAGCGAGGATTGATCATCAGATCTATTTTTCAGAAAGTGTTTACATTTTATTTCTTCAGGTAGAGTCTGTAATTGGGCCAGGTAGCCTCTAGATTCATCCTTCTTCTGGAAGGTGAGATATCCGGTGAATGCCCATACAGTTGATCTCTGTACAAGAAATACTTTGTTCTCACGAATTCTAGATCAGAAGCGGTTGAGTTTTGAGCTGGTGGAATTCGAATTTAATTCCAAAGCAAGAGATAAAACTCAGAAACATTCAGTGTGAGAATGGAGACAGTATGCCCCAGTATCTCACGAAGTTCACCCAATGCCGGGATGAGCTGGGAAGTGTGGGGGTGACTGTCGGATGAGGATAGTGAGTCTAGCACTCCTTGACCTTCCTAAGAGTTGGCATAGCTACCAGGACTCGGTGAATGGAAGGGAGAAACTGCCAGGATGGGAGAGACTTTGGTCAGATCTTGTGCAGGAGGAGATTAGACGGAGCACCAGAGACAGTTCTTCATCCATGCAGGATGAGGAAAACTGTGCCTTAGCGAGTAAGGCAAAGAAGGGGAAGGAGAAGGTTTCTCTTTCTGAATCCAGTTCTTCCAGTGATGGGAAGAAGGTTGACAAGTCGAAGGTGAGATGCTTTCATTGTCATGAGATTGGTTCACAGGTCAGGAACCTGTATGCTCTTGAGGTTCAAGATGCATGCAAAGCCTTGAGCAACGAGGAAACTGATGGAGACTTGGTGGTTGAGAGGGAGCGTATATTACCTCTCAACATGCAGAGCCAGAAGAAGTCTCAGACAATTGTGGAGGAGCCACGATTGGTGCAGCAGCTTCAGGAGGTTGTGGAGTAGCCACAACAAGGGAAGCTGAGAGGAGATCGAGTAGAGACATCTACTCATCCAGAGACCTCCAGTAGCGGGAAACTTCGAGCCAGGTCGGCTGAGGGATCGCATGCAGCCATACCTCCAGGTAGGAGGTGGGGTGATGTGGATTGATTGTCCCAAGGAGGAGGGCAGGATCCTTGAGGTACCCAACCTCTTGGATGAGACCTTGCTACGGGAGCCCCGATGTGTAGTAGCAGGAACTGACTGATTGGGTAGAGACAGATGCGGATGGAGCGGCAGAGAGAGCGACAGTGCAGGGAATCCCAGGACAGCGCATAGCTAGCAGGCTGTAGTAATGCGAGAGGCACAAGTGTTTTGCACAGTGCTAGGTGGCACAGAGAGGTGTGCAATGGTGCGAGATGCATGGAGATGTTGCAGTAGCACAGATGTCAGAGAGGGAGCACTTGTTAGCAACAGGTAGAGCTTCAGCATCAGAGGGTGTTTCTATCCCAACAGGGAGGTTAGTTGGGAGGTGCAGTGCAGATGCAATGCTGGGAGATAGAACCAGCAGCAGCACGGATGCAGTCAGAGATCAAAGTGACAGATGCTAGAGCAGTCAGATACTGAAGAGCACAGAGATGCAGAGTTTCAGTCGACAGAGGCAATAGCAGTCAGAGACTTTGATGACAGAGCAAGTGGACCGGCCAGATGTGTTGCATGGAGAACATTCCAGAGTTACAGGATCGGGTTTGAGAGGAAGCCTTTCTTGTTGAGAGGGAGTGTTGAAAAGTGTGCAACAAGAAATGCTTGTTGAGAGTGCAACAAGATGATGGAGCTTAGTGAAAAGAGTCGCCTTCACTAAGTGGGTCCGCAGGCTATTTTTGGCGCAAGTCTATTTTTAGACATATGGATCATGTCTATGGATTGCAGGTTGCTGTTTATGGATGATTGGTCAAGTTGGGAAAAAATAGATGGACTTCTATTTTTGATCACAGTGTGAGTGATCAAAGTCTATTTTTAGACTGGCTGTCAAAAATAGAAAAGTCAAATATTATTGTCTCATAATAATATTTGGACTATAAACTTGATCTTATTCTCTTGGAGCACTTCAGTTTGAGCTACAGAGGTGGCACATGCAGCTGTCAGAAGGAAATACGCTTTTCTTATGAGTCAGTTGAGTTGTTGCATGCATGACTTCAGTTAGAACTCAAGTGAGTTGAGTTTAGTGGACTGGAGGTGCAGTTGATGGAGTTGTGTTCAGTTTAGCTTTGTTAAACTAGTTGTATTTAGTCTAACTAATCAATAGACTAGAGACGAATTGGGTGAATTAGTTATTAATTAATTCACAAGTTATTAACTCATAATGGAACTATAGAATACATCAGTTAACTCAGTTGCATATCAGTGCATGTTCAGTTCAACAGGGACAGGTGGTAGAGAATCAGATTGCTATCAGTTGTGACTATAGTTGTGCACCAAATCTTGCACAATCAAGGGATTGAGGATGCCAATGAGTTTACTCATGTATTTGCCCAGTATTGTAGCCTTTGCTCACGTCCAACAAATTGTGAGTGATTATTTTGAGGTGAAATACGAGTTTGGGAAGTCATTCTCATCAGTTCTTGAGCAGGTATTGAGCAGTGGAGGCAGGCAAGCGGTGGAATAGATTTGGAGATCAGATCTGAGCTGTATTGCGTGTAACAGGTGGAGCTGGTACTGGATTGCTTGTGATAAGCATTGTACTTTGTAATGTTACATGATTCAATCAATATAATATACAGATAGTGTGGGGTTTTTAGCGAGATGCTTTCCCCGGGATACATACTGTGTTAATGAGTTTGATTGATGCTTCTATGTGTGCCTGTGAATGTTTCTGATTCTGTAAATTGATGATCAACGTAGAGGAGATTATGTATTATACATGTTCCGCTTATAATTTTATGATCAGGATAATCTCTGTGAATATGTGTTAAATTATTCAAAATTTCTACATGGTATCAGAGCTAGATGATTTGTAGAAAAAGTTTCTACAATATTGGCCCTAGTCTTTTTCATGTCTTCTATGATATTATACTCCATTTTATCCGAAACGATTAGCGTTTTAGATGGAGTAGATGTGTTTGTTTGGACTGGGCTGGTTTGAGTCGCTTTAGGTGATGTTTTCTTGGCTGTGACTTTATCCTTAGTCATTGGGCTTGCGCTCTTTGGCTTAGGTGTAGGTTGAGGAGGATCAAGCTGATTTTTGCTACGAGTACTAACCGGGAATGCCTCTTGATCTTCTTCATTTGGGAGGATGAAATCCCACATACCTTGTAACTCTACAACTTCTTCTTCATCGGTATGCTCTTTAGTAGTGTTTTCCTCTTCTTCTTCTTCTGATTCAGCATTTGAAATAGCGTTAGGGGGTTTGGAATCAATTGAAGGATTTGTTTTAAAAGGCCTATATGGATTTTTAGAAGAAGTTTCTGCCACTTGTTTCTTGATGTCGACCATTTCGTTAGACATGGTATTTAAAACTTTTTGTAATCCTTCTAAATCGAATGGATCTTTTGGTTGTTTTTTCTTGGGATCTTCTTTGAAGGAAACCTTCTTAGATTTTCGTTCTTCCATCGCGTTTTTCTTTTCCAAGGCTGTAATACGTTTTTCTACTGCTATCAATTCTTTCATGTTTTCAACTAAGGTTGTTTTGTTAGCCCTATCAACAAAGATTGCTAAGTTAGATGGTAAAGCAGTAATGTACCATTCACTTCGCACTTCTTCACTAGGTTGAGAAGCAGTAGGTATTTTGTTTAAGATTTTATTGAAATGTAAATTGAAATCTTTGATAGGTTCTCTTGACTTAGCCCTGAGATTAGACAAGTCATTGACCAGTGTCGCTGTAGACCTGTGATCACCAAACTTGGTCAAGAATTGTTCTTGGAAGATGTCCCAACTAGTAATAGATCTAGATGGTAATGAGAAATACCATGATCTGGCTGTCCCTTGAAGAGTATAAGGGAAAAGTCGAACAACAACATCTTCATTAACAACTCCATTGAGATTTATGGACAACATAAAGTTATTTATATGTTCTTCAGCTAGCATGCTTGCCTCGGGGTTAAACTTAGGTAGCCATTTTGCAGGATGGGCCGATATTTGACTCAAGGGTGCAGGCATTAAGACTGACCCTGGGTTATTCCATGGAGATTGGGCCATTGCTGAACTACTAACAAAGGAAAGTGCAGAAGATGATCCCTGCGGTTGAGAAGATGAGGATATTATAACTCCAGATGTTTGAGAAGGAGCTGAGGAAGTTGCAATAGGCTGATGGACGATGATATGAAGTGGAGGAGTGGATGGTTGACTTCATGGTGAAGAGGTTGAGATGGATGATGATGATGAAAGAGTCTCACTATCAGATCCTTTAGGAGACGTCCTTGCTCTCTTCCTAGTAGGTAGAGGTAATTCGGTTGGCTGAACACCAAACTTTTCACTCTTTAACCTGGTGAGAGGATGAGCAGGATTATATTGCGAAGTCACGATGCCTTGAGATTTATCAAATTTCTAAGGAGATATAGAAAATAGCTGAAGTTTGTGAATCAAAGATTCAACTTCAGGAGGTTCAATAGTAGATTGTTCTGAAATGTCAGGGTTTGTAGCAGCAGCTGTTGATCCAGCGACTTCTAACTCTGGATTCAAGGTTTCTGAATGCAATGGAGAAGTCGGAGGAGATGGTGAGGGCGATTTACTCTCAGAATGGTATTTAGATTTGGATTTTCTTACCATTCACAGTTCAGCCCTCCTTCTAGTGCCAAATATGTTGAAGCCTCGAAAATCGGGTCTACAACAAGGGTGATACCCGCTTGGTCTGGACCTTGGTTGGCAGCTCCTTTTCTGTTTGGTATAGCAGGTTCGACTGGGGATATGGGACCAGTTTCCCAGTTTGTGTGTGTGTGAGAAAGATCTGATATTTCTGTTTCTAACAGTTTCTAAATGGAATACTTCTACTCTAATTCTAATCTAATAATAAGGAAATTGTATTCTAACCAACAGAAACATGTAAATCTACACTAACCCAGGGTGTGATCTTTCCTTTATGCGATCTAAAATGATTTCAAACAACGATTGGTAATAAAGATCATTCAGCTGTTATGAGAAAAGAATTCAATAAAGATGAACCACTTCGTATAAAAAGTTAGACGAAACAGTTGTGCAAAACATATCGCATAATGAGCTATTCATACACTAAGCATAAATAAATAGCTATCACCGTACAAAAGTGCCAAATGATAACTCAGGCATTCATACATTAATATATAAATAACTGAACTGGAAATCACTTTAACACAAGGCAGAAATAGTTAAGAGATATAAATACCATTTATAACTAGTCCTACTCATGAGCTTCAAGTGATAACGATTTATCTCTCCTTTATCAAATATCCACTAAGAGTACAAAAGCGCAACATCAGTAGCAGATATCAAATGCAAACATCAATAAATCCTGATCCATTTATTCATCAAAACCTCCACAGAGGGTACAGAAGTGCATGTTCTGGGGATAAGTTTTTGATAAATTTCAGGACCCCTCTCTAAATGCATGAGAAGGGTTTAAATACTACTAACTAAATCTAAAAATAAATTATTACAAAAATATAGGATACAGTTTAAATGACCGTCCTCTTTTTAGGAAAATAGAACAAAATTAACCTAAAATTGAATCTAAAATTAAACTACTTCTATATTTTGTCCTTGAAATCGCACGCATGCAACATCTATTTGAGAAGAGTCGGCTGGCTGACTTCTGCTTTTAGCTGAGCTGAGAAAATAGAATCGACAAGAGATGGCGCCATTTTTTTGGCAGAATTGATGATACACTTAACAGTCATCCACTGGCTATGTGGCTTTACCAAGTATGCCCAGTAATAATCCCAGTTCAACTTGGTTAACCCTTGGATTGCTTGTGCCTTTTTTCGAGCTCTCTGTTTCCAATATGCCTGTATCGTTACTTTCTTGCGATTTTCAGGGCTTGCAGGTGACTGGGCAACTAGCAGCTTTCCTTCTCTAGAAATTTTTCTCAGCGATGCTCGGAAACTGCCTCTATTTCTTGATCCGGGTTTCCTTGACATGTTTTTCGCCTTTTGCACTTTTTCTTTCTAGCGGATATAAAATTCAAAATTTGTAAAAATGATAATTCTGTGGACTGTTGGCCTTGAGTCTTAAACTATCTGTTTCTGATTTCTGCGTTGTCCAGTATCCACTTCACCATGTCCGTGTATGGGAGAATTTTAGGCCTTGCTGCTATTCGGTGCAAGAATGAGCAAGTTAGCTCGGTGAAGAATGCTTTAGAAGAACCATTTGAGCCCACGGTAGCAGTAACTTCCATTACTCTGGGATTCTCCTCTTCAAGCAGATTATACATGCCTTCCCACGTAGCTATTCCCACGTCTCTGTTACAGGCCGTGTCTTTATATAAGGGCGCCATTTCCTTTTCTTCTGATCTCGGGGCTTTGCTTTTCTTTCCCATTTTAACCTGTGTATTGCTTTGTATTGTCCTCTGTTCTCCGTTCCTGCAATTCACAAGTGAAGCGAAAATGAATGACAAGGAAGGGTGATGGGAAAGCTTTAAATGCCGTAGACATATCAAGCATACCACCTTACGTGAAATGATTCTTTCGATAAGCACGAACCCATATTCCATTATAACTGGCAACTACCTCATTTATTAGCATTAAAGCGCATAACCAGGTGTCAGCTTAGGGAAAATACTTTTCTTGAATAACGTGCCTGAAAGATCTGTGATGAAGCAATTTTACGATTTGCTTCGCAACATCGTAGATCGCAACATCGAAAAATCGCAAAATCGCAAGGTTGATCGCTCATGACATCGCATTATCGCTGTATCGCTGTATCGTGAAATCGCAATATCGCAGATCGCAGAAATGTTATGTATGACAATATTTGTTAACCTATTTTCTGTGAAATGCGATCTTGCGATTGGCGATATCGCATATCGGCAAATTTTAAAGTGTTTCGTGTAATTTGTATTTGCTGGGTGCGATGCGATACTATCACGTATCATGATCTCGCAATATTGGAACTTTGGCTTGTAAGGAGGCATCCCGCTATCTTTTTGCGATGCAATTTTCCTAAGGAAAGATTTTATCTTACCTTATCATAAACCTTAGATTTTTTTAGGTTTTAAAAGGAAGGTTTCCTAAGCTTGTGATGGTAAGTTTTATTTGAAAAGGAAATTTAAACACTACTTTGATTTTTTTAGATTTTTGACTAAGGGTCCCCACTTATATAATATTAGGAATAACACTAAATAAGAAGGGGGGTTGTTGCTAGCCACAATGGATATGAACAATATTGGAAACCCAATTGCGAATAGGAACATGGTAAATGAAACTAGCATGCAAAAGTTTTTCAGTTTCTGCTTTTATGGCAACAGTCTTCTTTGGATGAATAGGACGGAGGCACTGTCATGCCGGTTTGACATCAGGATACATTTTTAATTTCATGTTAAATAATACTAGAATCAATTCCTGGCATTTCCTCATATGTCCAAGCAAATATATTTCAGAATTCATGGAAAAGAGCACAGTAAGTTTCAAGTTCAGACGAAGAACAAGATTTTTCAACATTAATGTTCTTTACAATTCCAAGATTGGTCAAAATGTCGATAGAATTGGTTTCTTCGATATGTGACAAGTTTAATTCAGAATCGACTATGTCTATAAATACAGAATTCGAAAGGAAATCAACAATTGAAAGGTGATTTGGTTCATTTGAAACATCTTCTCTGTGATCTGGAAGATGGGATTGATGATGATAATCTTCCCATGGTTATTCTTCTGTCATCATTGATTGGATGATTCCTTCATCAGTAGAAAATGTCTGTGAAAATTATTAGAAGAAGTACCATATTCTAACGAACGATCAACCCATACAATTGGTGATAATGGATTTGGGTTTGTTGCACAAGCCAAAAAGATTGATTGCTATGCAAGCTCAATGGGGCTTAGTGGTATGATTTCATTATGCATACCATCTTCAGAATTATTGGGAATCTTCCATAAATTAGATGAAGTGGAAGATATCATATTGCAAATCTCAACTTTTGCCACTTCCACCATTTGGGATGGTGACGGTAGCGAAAAAGTATCCATTAGGGAAGGATATTTAAAGAGACCTACTCCAACATTCTAAAGAGATATCAGGGGTCCATGAACTAATGGAATGCTTCTAGTAGCTTGTGACTAGAGGAAAAGAAGTCAAGCTGATCAATTACTATGATTACACCTTTATGAGGGAAAGCGATCATATGAAAGTATGTTGAGACCACAATAGCCATAGCATAAACCCAAGGTCTTCCTAGAAAAATGTTGTAGTTCTCAACTTCAACAGTTACAATTTTGTCCCCTAGTTCAATCTGCAGGTTACTCAAAATTCCACAAGGAATATATGTGCGACCGTCAAAAGCTTTTAAAGTTGTAGGTGACCATGACAAAGGCGGGAAGCCAAGTGTTTTCCAGAAACTCATCGACATGATACAAGTAGAAGCACCCTCATCAACAATGGTTTGGTGAACAAGTTTATTCAAAGCCTTCACTTGGATCAGGAAAGCTAATTGAGTTGGTAATTGCAGCATATATCTCGCATGGTTGAAAACCACAAGATTGGAATCTGTTGGATCAATTCCACCAATTTCTAACAATAAAGCCTGCTTTTGGGAGGGACAATTTTGAAGCACTTCAAGCACTGACATAGCAGAAGGTGGTTGAGCCAAATCTTATACTATGTTATAGTTTTGCACTGATCGAGCTCGAGGGTCGAATGTAGACTTATGTACAACTCCTTTAGGTGGTTTTATTCTTAACTCTGATGCAATAGGTGGTGGAAAAGGATCAGACGAAGTCGAAGTCAAAGGATTTGGTTGATCTGAAGCCTGGTTATTCAACGACGATGATGGATTGCCATAATCTTTACTTCCTGTTGACACCAAAACATCAATTTTAGGCTTAGAGGTAGATAGCATAAGCACTTGTGAAGTGGAAGCATGATCTGTAGAAACCAAATGAGTCTCCAGATTCAGAAAAGGATCTGTCAATACCGTGGATGCACTAGAAGTCTTAAGAAGTTTTGATACTTCAGAGCGGTGAGGATAGTCTCACATAAAATGATACCCATTACAGATCAAACATGGATAACAAGGTTTCCTAGCTGGAGAAGAGGAATCAGATGATTTCTCTAGGGGGGGTGGTTGTTTATTTTTAGATTTCCCCTTCTTCTTGCTTCTAGGTTGCTTTTCATTCTTGCCTTTGTCAGATGAGATGACATTTATTTCAGAAGCAGGCGTGTTATCGAATGAAATAGAAGTTTGATTGGAAATAGCAAGTGTTTGACCATATGGTCTACCTGCTATTTGTGTGCTCAAAGAACCAATCACACTGTCACCGGCATGAGATTCCTTACTCGATGGGGGTGGAGGAACAGTAAAAGCTGGTCTGGGTGCATTTGGAATTTTATCATAGAGCATGCCAGACTTAGTATAAATCAAGTCTAAGTATTGGGCATGAGAAATTACATGCTCTTCAGTGACAACTCCTCATTTAGCCACATCCTCGGTGATAGATGGCAACAACGATTTTATAAACCACTCAGATAAAATTTGATCAGGAACATAAGTTTTGACCATTCAACAACGACGACGCCACTCATGAATATGATCAGAGATGTGAGTAGCAGTAGTCTGTTTAAAGTTGGTCAATAGTTTCGTTCCAGTTTCATATTGTATGGGTAACTAGAAGTGGGTTAAACATGTGGTAGTTAAGGATGTAAAGTTATCGAATGAAGCTCGTGGTAACTCAATGTACCACTTTGTAGCTGGACCAGTAAGTGTTCGTTGGAAAAGATGTAATCTAACTAAATCATCATTCAGAGAGTTTGATGAACACCATAAATGAAAATTCATGACATGGTTGGATGGGTCTTCTCCATGGTTTCCATTGAATTTCAAAATTTTAGAAGGCAATTTATGAGGAATCACTAGTCACCAAGGTGCATAAAGAATTGGGTCATTGGTAAGTCGATTTAAATCTAGTAATTGAAGTGTTGCAACAAAAGGCAACTGTCTATTGAGGTCAGGTTGAGCATAACAAGGGTAAGATGGAATTGCCTAGGCAATAGGCCTTTGCATACTAGCATAAGGCATATGTTGCTGGTAACCTTGATAGGGGTAAGTTGTTGAGAAAATCCGGTATAAGGTGGTTGTTGAGCACCAAGATAAATTTATTGCTGTCCAAACCCAGCATAGCCTTGTTGACCAAGACCTGGGTAAACTTGTTGTTGACCAAACCCAGCATAGGATTGTTGACCAAGTCCAGGATAAGTTTGGTATTGTTGGAATTACTTCTGTTGATACTGTGGTTGCCATGGTTGTTGATTTAACGATTGTTGCCCACCAATGTAAGCTTGACCAGGTTGTGAATACACTAAACTAGTGTAAGTCTAAGTCATTCCAGTAAAAGGTAAACTGGCCTGAGGTTGTTGAATTCCAGGCACAAACAGTTGTTGTAAAACTACCCGAGAAGGCTGAATCTGTATACCTAAAACTTGGGGGCCTGAGGTTGAAGGACCAACTTGCAAAGGTTGAGATACGACTAAGTAAGTTTGCGATTGTGGTAAAGTTGTAACAATAGGCGTAGTAGGTATGGATGAGATAGATTTCATAGGTTGTGATGGATACACAAACCTTGGTTGAATAGGCATCGTTGGTTTCCATTGACAAACAATCATTCCAGGCTGACCTAAAGACGACGACATACTACCATAAGGTTGCCCCCCAGAAAATGGAGGATAAGGAGATTGTGCATATTTTTCTCCGTATGGGGGCAATCCAGTCTAAAGAGGATACATTGGATGGTAACCAGATGAACCAGCTTGATATTGACTTGATAGATCAAGCTGTTCAGTGTCCGTTAATGAAGAACCAGATAAAATTCTCGTAGAGGACATGGTTTAATACCAAGGACTAGAAGCAATGCCTGAGTGGGTTCTAGATAAATATTGGTAACTCAGTGGGACGGATGAAACACCATACAAATGTGACTTAGATGTCGTGGTAAACATTGAAGAGGTAGCGACAAAGGATTTTGCCACAGCTGTAACAGATGGTACAGTCTGGGATGTTGATTATACCATAGTCAAATGTCCTAATAAATTTCCTAATGAATCAACCGGTGTCTAAAAGTAATTAGGATCAAAAGGGGCAGTAAAATGAGGAGTATGAGGATAAAGATAAAGTCCAGGTCCAAATTGAACTAGCGTTTTGGGTGTTTCTTCCTTAGGTTCCTCTTCTATCAAAATCAAACCATGTGGAAGGATTTCACCGTCAGGTCCGTAATAGATTTCCGGTATTTGTTCCTGCGGTAAAGGGGAAGTCTCGACAGTTACAAATGTCTGAGGATGAACTGGTCGATCGTCTTATGGAATGGTAAAAACTTATGATTATTCAACTTCTAGATCCAAGTGTTCTAGTAAAATAACAATAGGTTCAGGTTGGGCTTCTTGAACAACTTCTGGTCCAGAAGTAACTTCTGATTGAATAGTGATAGGTTCAAGATCAACTTCTAGTTGAACTGATTCAAGTTCAGAAGTAATTTCTTGTTGAACAAATTTGGGTTGAGAATCAACTTCTTGTTGGACAACTTTGGGTTGAGAATCAACTTCTTTTTGGACAACTTGGGTTACCATTTCACCAGGTTCACTTCTATTGTCCTCAGGTAATTGTGGAGATTCCACTTCAGTAACAGATGTACCCGTAATTGTAGGAGTAACGGGGGTCACAGTACTTACCAGTATAGGTAATTCAGATGAATAACCAGAAGTTTGTGATGTACTGGATTCAGTCAAATGAGACTGCTTTTGCCGGCTAGGTGTAGCTTTAGGGGGTAAATGCAGTTTACTCGATGTCCTTCACGAACGACGGGGTAATGGTTGATGTTCCTCCATGATTGCTGATTGATTTTGTTACAAAAATAAATAAACAAAAAGAGGTTAATCTAGGCGAAAGGATTACCAAGCAACTATGAACTGCAATATACTGCCTCAGTAAACCAAGGACTTAACATACATGTAGGAAATCTCCCCAAATGCTGTGTTCGGTGTATCACAATGTAGAAGGCAGACGAATCGGTTACCTAAGGATGGATAGCAACCTAATGTAGTCCTCTCATATACCCAAAAGTACATGGAGGCCCAATCCATGTTAGCGTTGTCTAATGCGAAACCACATAGTGAGAGCATTCCTTTATACTTTTTGTACTATAACACCACCTTATATACCCAAAGGTACGTGGACAAGCTATGATATACTTATGTACGTGGAATGAGGTATCACACTCAGAATGTATCACAGACAATTACGATGTCGGAACACATCTCTAGCATAGAACCTCTAAATGTTATTCGTTAGGTGACAATGCTCCATTAGGTTAATTGAGATAACTTTTAAGTTGATCTTGATTAAGAGTTTGTCTTTCAGGTTCACCGCGTGATGTCTTTGAAATTCCTAGAATGCAACTATAATGAGAAACATTATTTTCATTTGATTTTGAACAATGAAAACCTTAACTACAAGGGATAGAGCAATCAAAATGTTTAATCAAAGAGCAAAGAGCACATCTAATGCAATTTCCCTAAACTATTCCTATAAGCACACACAAAACCTCTAATTGCATAATGCAAGTTTTTTTTTTCAATTCCCTTAATGTTGAGATGAAAAAAAGGAAACTAATGCACATACAATCAATCAATCTTTTTGCAAGAACGAAGACTTTACAACAGTTCCTTTTCGAAACAAATGAAGACTTTTACAAAACTTTCTTTTCAGCAAAGATTAATTGACTATCAACTAACTTTGACATTGAATTGATAATGATAAAGAAACTATTTAAGAAACACTAAACAATCAAGGCCAAAGTAGGGCCAGGAAGAGAAATACAAGTTGATTTCAAAACCACAAGCATCATTCATCTTTCAGCAAACAACAAGAGAAGCAATTTTGGAAAAATCAAACCAAAGGTGGGTTTTTTAGCCTAAGAGGAATCAACGCAGGCCAGAGAGGGAGATAGTGTGCTACAATGCACTGTCTCTAAGGTAGGGGCTGCTTTGCAATGCACTGTGTCAAGACAAACACTGCGCTGGTGCCAGAGAGTCAATTCAAGGGACATTCAAGCACAATTTTTGACTAAAAACACTTCAAAAACACTGAAATAAGATCAATAAAGCTAAGAAAAGTCTAATAGGGTGTGATATGATGAGGGTAAGCCAAAATAATGACAATCATTCCCTAGTATGGTTGCCAATTTGTTACATGGAATTTGCATCTATGGATAAACACATCTTCTCTAGGTGGGTGACTACACCTAGAACAACAGAATGAAAGTAGTTTAATCTTTTATTATAGAAGATAGATGAGATAGAGGAACTCACTTGTTGATTTTCGCTTCCAAAATCTATTTTGAATCACTCCCATCACTCCCACTTGAACTAAATCCGCTCAAAATGTACCCACATCAAGAGAAATAGAAACAAGAAACAATCAAAGCATACATGAACTATCAACTATAAAACAATGGAATCGAATACATTGAAACACATAATGATCACGATATGAAAAATCATATGAGAAAAGGAATAAGCTATTTATTAATGTAGAAGGAAGAGTATCACCCAATACAGTTCGATCCTGTGCCACTCCTCCAGCTTCAGTTCAACCCTCACCACATCAAAAGCTCAACTCTTCGGCAGCATAACATTGCTTAACATAAAATCAATCCTCAAACCAATAGAATTTCTTTACAAACTTCAGATTCTAGCCCCTTTATCACTATGATGAGTGTTCAATTTATAGGAAATGGAGGTGGTTTTGTCATAAATGAGGTTATTGAATGGCTTTCCAATCTTGGAGTTCGTTTCCATTGAGCAAGGGATGAGATAATAGTAGGTTAATGGGTCCTTAGCCTATCCAATTTTGAGCTCATAAGAGGGGATAAGAGATGGGAACCTTCTAGAGTCATCTAGAATGAAGGAATATTCCCAAAACCCTATGCAAATTTTGCTTAATCTCACCCAGAACAGGCTAAAGAGGGCCTAAGCACACTGTAGTGCAGGCCACAGTGGGCTTGCCTGCTCTGCAGCACACTGTTTCAAGGCTTGGGCTGCGCTGGTATTCCAAGGAGGATTTTCAGGATGGCTTCAGGCCATGAAACTTTCATAAAAGGAGGCATTTAATGAGTTGACTTCTCTAGGGCATGTAACAACTGAATTAGGGTTTGATGAGCTCTAAAAGTACTGATCTGTATGTTGGGAGTGATGTGCCCAATTAGACATGTAACACAATGGCACGCATAAAGTGCCACAGAAGTGTAGTATTTGAAGCCTAGTGGTGTTAGTGCCACCAAAGTATAAAGCAATACATAGTTGAAAAGTTTTAGGGGTGGATGTTTTCTACGGAATTCGGTGAAATTAAAATTTGGTGAGATTGCACTTTCAAAAAGTATAAATAGATTTAATGTTTTCAAACCAATAATTCAAATTTACAATAACAATGAATTTTAATTAAAATTAATAAAAATTATGCTCTAAACGAAATTTACCAAGAAAAAAATATATAAAATAAGTGACTTTTGGAATACACTTTTCAGATTTTCCAATTTCAATTCAGACAAACAAAGAGAAAGAAAGAAATAAATTATTTTAACATCCACGAATCTAAAGATAGCCTATAAGACAAATTGCATCTTCATCTACTTACACCTATCCAATTATTCTTTTATTTAATACAAACATAGCCTTCATCGACCTCACACTCCTAACCCACCACACAATCTTCGAACGATGGATAGTTGTGATCAGATTCAGGTTACGAGAAAATGAGAGAGTCTGGGCCATGGTTGGAATTTCAAAACAGCTACACCAGTCAAATTTGACGGTACCTCCCCACTAGTATTCACAGTCTCAACAAAGAAATTTGACTATTTTGCAATTATCTTATCTGTATTTCACTAGCAAATCACTCCATGATGGGCAATTTGTCTGTCAAATTCCATCCCTGGTCTGGGCCATTGCAAGGTTGAGAGTGGACTAAATTGTTGGAAATAATATTGAGAGAGGGGGGGGGGGGGTGAACCAGTTTTAGAAAATCAATAACTTTTTCATTTCCATAATCAGATGCGTGTACATGCAACTGTGTTTAATGAAAATAGCGTATATCCAACAAACTTATGATTCAGTTAATTCGTCATATGTTGATCTTTAATCAGTGCATCAGAACATCATTAACCATATAAACAGTAATCATGTGTAGTAAAAATAGAACCGATCATCACACATAAGAGACAAACATGAACACCTTGATATAAGGTGGAAACGCAATGCGGGACAAAAGCCACCTGCGGCTGTTTTCTTTAAGATAAGAAAAACTTGTTTACAGTCTTGTACTAGAGCAGAATCATACTAGTATGCAGGCACCCACCTGCAGAAGGCTACAACCTTCTCTTGTTCTCTAGCTTCTACTGGAAGGGAGCTACAACCCCCTAGCTCTTGTACTAGCCAATATATTTACTAGTACGTAGGCGCCAGCCTACAGAAGGCTACGACCTTCTCTTTTCTTCTAGGGACCATGTTTCATAAATTTTTAGACTAGATCAATCAATACAAAATCAATCACCACTGCAATACAACCATCAACTATATCTGCATCATCAATCTCTGAATCACCCAACAACTGAATCACTGAAACCCTGTTGTCAAAACACAGTCACTAGAACATAGAGCAGAACCCAGAACTCTGCAACAACCGCTAGAACCAACAACCTCAAATATCAAATCTCATAATGTATATGATACTTGGCTATGTTGAACCAGCGTGTATACGCCCTTTCACCAAAGGGAACCAGTGTACAGATCTAAAAATAATTACTTATACATTCGCTACAATTTTCTACTTCAGATGTACCCAGATCATCAGATATAAAGGATAAGACATGCGTTAGTGTTCAGATATGAACTATTCATGATCATACCATATAATGTTAACACATTTTAGTCTTCATGATCCCGGTCCATCAACCTTCATTCGCCACATAGGTGCATCCTCAGCAAAGCATCAGATACCCATAACCGGCATACTAGATCTCACACTTCATCAGATATTCATCACTTGCACACTTGCACTTTGGCCTAATGATCTTCTTCTCCTTATATAGGTTTGAACCTCTCTCAATATCATGGTCCAAAACCATGTAGGACCAATACCTGGGGTCAATACCTCGGACCAAATACCATTGAATAATACAAAAATACCATGGCCCAAATACCACGGACCAAAACTTAGTTTTCCAACATGTACGCACCTTTCCTTCTGTGAAAGTGCATGTGTACGTTATACACGCCTTTGTATATAGTGAACCTGCGTGTATATGCAACTTGGTACATAGTGAACATGTGTATACCTCTTCATATATACAACTTTGTATATAGTGAACTTGCATGTATACGTGACTTGGTATATAGTGAACCTACGTATACCTTTCTTTCTTCATTCTTGTTATTTACCTGCTATACTGTGATCTGTCATCTAAGAGAGTTACTTTTAAGGACAACACTTGTGTCATACCTGTATCATAATGCCAACATAAATCACTCTCTTTACCGTTGTGTTGTCTTTATGAACAAGATAACGCACCAACAATGTTGTGTGTTTTAAAATACCACGTCGACAACACCATGATACCATGATGTGACTATCTACTGTCTATTGAAATTAGGTTGGTATCCGGTCAAACAATCCTTGTGTTGGATGGTAAATATTAAGTTAATGATTGGTTCATTGCATTTACATCTTGTTCATTAGATAAAAATAAAGCACTATCCAATGGATGGATGTAAAGGTAGTAAGCCAATCATTGACTTAATGCATGATACTTAATATTTTCTCGGTTAAACTTGAGAATATGTCTTGGAATTAAGAAGATGTTAATTAAAACAAACCACCTAAACTATATGTGTACTTCATTGTCACAAGGGTTAAATAGCTTACAAATTCTTTCCTTAAACCTTAGATATAATTGGTATTGACGTTTCAATAATTTTTTCCTATTGCTACAATTAAAAAAGTGTTGCAAGGTAGCTTAGTCCCTACCACTCTAAGTTACAAATTATGCTTTCACAAAAATAACAAATTGATATATGAAGTGGAAAAATTAATTTCCTATTAAGAGGGAATGACTTGCACAATTTTTGGTGGATAGTAACAACTACAAAGTATGCACATTTACATTTTACTCCTGCTTATTAAACTATTTAAAAACATATAATGGTGCACAGTGCGTGATGGTAAGTATATTTATTATATTTGCCTAATGTAGGTTATATTGTTCTCTATTTTGGTAAAAATTCTTTGACTTTGTATTAGTTTTGAAAATTTTAAATAAATATTATGGTTTTGAAAAAGAAAATATTAAACTAAATATTTTGAGAATTAAAATATATTTTTTTGTTTTTTACATCTTGTTCCTGTTCATTTTTCATGCAAACATTTTCTTAAATTATGGTGGACAGTAACTGATACTAAATATGTTATTTACATGAGTATGAACTATTTTAAAGGATTTTAGTTTTTGAGTATTTTTCCTATGAAGTTTAACAATGAAAAAATTGCACACCCTCAGTTAGTTTGTTGGGAAACTTTAATTTCAGATATGTCCTTCAAATATTTCTCTAAATGTTTTACATACAACCAAGTTAAATGATGAATGATGTAGGGGACATATAATCATGTACACAACGAACTATATGAACCTTGGAGCACATAGCTACTTGTACGCTACCATTATTAGACTTTAAAAACTAACAAATGTAGTGAGGAATTGAGAGCTATGAGAAGTAAGATAAGAGACAACATCAATTTTTCGATTCTTGTTCATATACACATCAATTTATTCTTACAACTTGTGCACATTCCTACTTTGTGATATGACTATGCATATGCACCATCTCTTCATTGCTAGACATAACCAACTATTCCTCATCTTCTCTATGTTCCTTTGTTCCTTCCCAACTGCATGATCTCTTCTACCCTTTAGTTACCCTCCTATTCTCTTTTTCTTCTCCTTGATCCTCTATATGTTCCTTTCTCCTAAATTATGATTTACAGGTTGGACAACCACAATGATTCAATTTCCTCATTCGTTTCCAAACTTGTTATTATTTACTTACATAAGTGAACCAACAATTTTCCACAAAGTCTTATAAGACACATGGAATTGTAGCAAGGCATGATTCATAGTATTATAACAAAATTGTAGCACTGAAAAACAAGGTGGATTCGAGGCACTGTAACAACAATGAGAAAATTGCAACACTGTAATGGAAATGGCGTAGTCATAGCATTCTCACAATAAGGAAGAGTCACAACACTAACACAACAATGGCAGAGTCGTAACATTGTCACAACATTGAAACAGGAATGGTGGAGTCACAACACTATAACAACAATGGTAAAATCATGAAATCATACTAACAAGGTGGATTCATAGCATTATAAAAACAATGGTAGGGTTGCAACACTATCAAAACACTCTTATTCCATCCTCTAAATACTAACTAAAATCGATTGTTGTGAATTGATTTAGGCCAATAATGCTCCTACATCAAATATCCTTTACAAGAAAAACATGAGCTTCTAGCTCATGTGGATGTTACTATAGACATCACAAAGAATGAAGGCCCTCATATGTGTTCCAATTCTTCTTTATAAACCCACGATGCATCCTTAGAACCTCTATTTCTCCACTTGACCAAATATTCATAATACTCCTTATTTTGGGTCCTCCTGCTAGCCCTCCTTTTACTCTAATTCTTTAACGGATTTTATGGGTAACTATTTCTTCCACTATTCTAGGGTATCTCCTTCATCACCCCTTTCTCCTTCATGAAAATCATATAAGTCAACAACACTAAATATTAGGGAAATGTCAAAATTCTTCGATAACTCCAAGTTATAGTAATTATAAAAATTATTCTTGAGGAATCTACATGGTTTGAATTTCTTGTACTTGAGTTTACAATATGTACCTTTGGTAAATATTTCTTTCATTAAATGTGTCATCACTAATTATCCTTCTTCAAATCCTTTTGTCTTCTTCAAAAATCTACCCTTGCTTATAATTAGCATTTATTTGTTTTACTCTTAGTTTGACCTCCTCATGTGTTCCTACTTATCCTCTACAAACTCACTTGCATTAGCACTCCTTCTATTCTCCATATTTGGCAACTTAACCAAATCCACAACTCCTCTTGGTGCCCTGTCATAAACAATATGAATGAGATTTTTTGAATAGACCTATTGATTGAATGGGTGAAAGTGAATTCAACTTGGGCCAAAACAAAATACCATTTTTATGGTTTTTCTCCACTCAAGCTCCTTAATGGATTATGTTGTCACTACGAACAAACACCCTCCAAAATTTTGCATACACTCAAATTTTGGAGCCTACTGTGGATCTTGCGATCGGTCATTCCACAGTTAGTTCTTGGTCAATTGATGCTTTTAAGTTGTCTTCTTGGATCAGAAGTGTCGAAGTCACTTGCTCACACATGCTCAATCCGCAACAAGTTCATGAGTGTGTTGTTTTATGAAAGCTTGGATAAGCATAGCACGTTCCATCAAGATTGTGCCTATGTGATGTCCAATCCATGTCGATAGTAAGTGCGCACTGACAATGACAATTTCTCACATTATATCTGCATTTGTACTTCTAGTTCGGTGAGTTTTGCAAACTGTCGCTTCCGCACACCTTTTTTTTCGTGAGTGTCACTTTCATGTTTTCGGTTGTTTCTTTTTCTTGTTTTCACTCTAATTAGTGTCGTTTTCATGTCATATTTCCTCTGGCATGTGTTACTTTCACTGTCATTCACATATCGTAAGAATCATTCGCACTTTAGCACTTGTCATATTTTCGCATGTTAGCTATCACATGATGTATGAATGCCTATTTTGGTGGTTTCAAGGGATTTTCTATGTAAATGAGTTGGTATAACCATGTAAACATCAATCGAACTCATTCCTGAAGTTTTAAGCATTGTCGCACAAGTGTCATCACGGTCGTCGTAAAGTGTATTTTAAGTGTCACACTTGTCGTAAAGTTGTCACACAGAGGGAAATGCATTTTTCATGTGTCATAGATGATCTATGTTGTTGTATCATCAAGTATTCTAAGTGTGTTATCCATTCAAAATCTTATCATTGTTCACATCAGTCTCGCCAATCCCACACTTAGCCATTTCTAGAAAGGCTTTCCAACCAAGCAAACTAGCTTCACTTAAACTCCTTGAACTGCAAATTGCATAATTTCAGTCCTCTAGTTGTGATATTACCTCTTGGCATTGTGCAATGTGCAACTTGTGCCTCCCAAGACTACTGCATTGCATAGTTTCTATGCTTAAGCCCCAACCATGACCTCCAGAATTGCGCAATTTCCTCTCCCAGGTAGGCCTCAATTACGCACTTCACAATCTCTAGGTTCAAGCTCCTCCCTTGAGCTCCATATATGAATAATGGAATGGTGGTCTAGCCTCCCCTTCCTCCCAAAAATATGTAGTGTGTTCATTTGGTGCTCATCCCCTCAGCCCGTTTCATTGGCTTCCATAACTACATAGTTTTCTCCCTTAGCCCAACCTGAACTGTGTACCGTGCAGTCTTAGGGCTCAAGCCTCAACCCTGAGCTCTTGAACTATGTAATTTCATAATCACTTAGGATCTTCTCTCCTCTCTAAATGCACAATAGGTTGATCGAGTGCCCATCCCCTCAGCCTGTCACACTGAGCTTCCATATTGTGCACATTTCTTCCTCAGTCTTGCCTAAACTACACAATGCACAATCTCAAAGCTCAAGATTTACCTTGATTTCCTGAAATTGCAATTGCGCAGTCACTAAGCCTCTTTCCCAGTTTGTCATCCAATTATGGCTCAATCAATGGATCAATGTGCACCATCTTAGACTAGGGATTTATCGGATTGATGTCGTCTTGGCATGAGTGAATTGCATATACAGGAACTCTATCATGCTAAGGAAAGATGAAGAAGAAGAATATGGAGAAGGAAGATGTGATAAAAGACACATATGGAGGTGAAGAGATAAGATAATCAACAGGAAAGAAGATGACGGAACATCTAACTCTAACAAAAGATGAAGATGAAGATCACATGGAAGAATCCTCATCTTCAAGTCATAAGGAGGAGGAAGAAGAAGAACATGTACCATATTTTCAAGAAGACGCAAAGAAAGAAGCCTCAAGAAGGACAACTTGGAATTGCCACATCATCATCCAGTTCATGTCATTAGTGTCATTTCATGTCCTATCACAAGTCATGATATGCTACATCATTATTGTGGATTATGTAAGTACCTATTCAAAATGTGTTGTAAAGTAGAAGTCCAAAGGACACATTCAAAATATGAAGAGTCATCTAAGGTAAAAAGTTCATGGGAAGTCAAACAATCATGAGGGTAGTCAAAGAGTCACAAGGAAGGTGAATCATCACCTCTTGATTATATATACACCCTCATTGTATGAGAAAAGGAATTTTCACCTTGGCTCCTCCCACAAGGCATCTGAGAGGTAATCTAGTCCTTTTGAGGAGAAAGGAGTGGCTCCAGCGCTCCACTAATGGAGCTAGTGGTGTTCATTGTATACATGTATCTTGGAACTTTTACTTAATATGAGAAGCCTTATGGGCCAACACGTTCTTCATGCATGGATTATGGATATTTGTAAGCTTATTTTGTGAATGTTTGTATTCATGTTTGCTTTCAACTATGCTAAAGTAGTTGAACTATCTCAGTTATTTTGGTACTTATCATATTGAGAATGTGATGTAATTTCTATTATCACTATCACATCCTCGTGGACTAATCTACTAGATATTAGACAGATATTCCTCATTATATTGGTTTTAATGGCTGTTGCATCTCTATGGACTATTCCTCTTGATGTTGTGCTGAACCTTCTTCTTCATTTGTGTCTCTACTAGGGTGGTACTACTACCTCTTTCTTAGAGGCTCACTTTTCCTCCCTTCCATAGTGAAAGAAATTTGACACACATATGATCAAACACTCACCAGGTACAACCCCCTTGCTTTTGGAAGGAACCACATGTTTTTCTCTCTTTTTGACAGTTAGAACCAAGGAAAATCTATAAGAACACCTAGAGACTGGGTTGACATTGAACATGGGGTTCCTACTCCAAATGGTGTGAGGTCCAATTGGGACGTCGCATCAGGGAGACCCCTTGGTTGATGGATTTCCAGCACCGTCAACAATGACACTAGAGGAAGGGCTAGATGATAAGTTGAGCCTGTTGAGTTTGTTTTGAATCTCCTATCATAAATGGCTCTTTCCCAAATGATAATGCTAGAGTGTTTTTCAGACCTACCTCTAGTAAAAGTTTCAATCTCCGTGAAACTTGTTCAGGCCTTGTTTCAGTTCAAGTTTAATGGCAAGGGTGGTATATTTTTATCCATACACATAAATGATTTTATTGGGTTTTTTAAAAATTTCCAAATCAATGATGAAGATGTTATGTGTATTCTATTCACCCTCACTCTCGAAGGTCATGTTAAGCATTGGTGTCATACCTTACCATCTGCTTCCATTCATTCTCTTCATCATTTTACTAAGGAGCTTCATCAAGCTTTCGATTGGTATGATTATCGAGATGTTCACAAAATAATCAATCAACTCAGAATGGAGCTTGATGAATCAGTTGAGGGTTTTTCTAATAGATTCCTTCATTTATGTTATGAGTTTCCTAAAGAAGATATGGATCAAGATTTTTGTAAGAAAAAGTTTGAACATTTGGTTTGGATTTCTTTGAATCAGTTTGAATCTAAACCTCTTGATGTTTTCACTTCCCCAACTCTTGTAAATCACGAGACACCTCTAATTTCATAGGAGGAACCTATTATTCCTTTTGTTCCTTGTCCTCCTCCTTTTCTAGTCCCGATGTGGGTGCCTCCTTGTGGTGATTGTGAAGTTGGGAAATATACAAATCAAATTCCTAATCCATCTTCTCATTCTTCTTCCACTTTTCATGATTTGGATTTAATGGAGGAAATTCCAAATTTTCTCATGAAGCTTATAATGAAGACGAACTCCTTCATTCAGCAAGATGGTATTACTATTCATAATTTTAGTCTTGAATCTGATTTGGATTTTTGTCATCCTCTATCATCTACAGGCCATGACTCTTTGTACCATGATCTGTGTGAGCGATCTGTTCCACTAACTAGTTTTTCACACTCTCTTGATTTTTGTGTTGCTAGTTCAAATTTGGATAAGATACAAGGAAATCACATTACAGATGTGGGGGAGAAGGAAGAAGAAGATGCTTTCAATATTTCTTCGATTTTCCAAAATCTTCCACGTGAAGATGATGCACTTCCATTCTTGGATGATTTTTAATCTTCTAATCTCAGTAGTAAATCAAATGTAATCAATTCTTTCGATCAATCCATAGCCTTGGGAACCAATCATTCCAATGATGATGACTTTATTGATGTATGCAACCACGAATTCCCAGGTGCATCAACTGATATTTTGTTTTCTCATGAAGATTTTACTTTAGATCCAAAATCTGATTTGGTAAAATAAGATGTGTTCATAAAAACTTCCTCTTCATCTTAGTATCCCTTGTGCTCTCTTGTCTGCGATGCATCTACTTGTGATGAAGATACTCCATGATCTTTAAGTTCTTCATCCAATGAGTTAGATTCTCATTTGACACATGGCAATGAGATTATCCATGATTCAAATGAAAACAATCGAATCATTGAGTACTCTTTCCATCCCTCATCATCTATTCTCTTGCATGAAGACAACTCTTTAAATCAAATTGGTCATGAAATTTCCCTGATTCATTCATCTTGAATTTGTGATCAGACGAATCTTTTGACTTGAATAATCTAGTTATTGAAGTTGAAAAATACAGTCAAATTAGTGACAGAGATGGCATCCATCTAGTGAGAAATGGCTTTGTTGAAGCCAATGGTAGCAACTATCCTCAAATGATGCATGATCTAGTTTAATCTTCAAAATGCGATTTTACAATCGTGGAAAGTTTCAGGACATGCCAGGGAGTCGAGGCACTTAAAATTCTGTTGATGGTTATGTCAATATTTCGTGACTCTGGTATGCCCCCTGAACTAAGTCAAATATGTTTTTTCCCGCACAATCCTTCTCTTTGCATGGTTTCACTCGACGAAAATTTCTTTTTGAAAAATGTTTTGGTATTTCAGGTGTGATCTTTTAAATTTTCAAGATTTTACTTCTGACCAAATTCAAGAATCTATTTCATTTCATTCATCTTCATGTAAATCTCTCGCATTCAACTCAGGTTTGGAATGAGTATCTCTCATAGAGTCATGGAATTATGAAGTTGATCATTCCAAGGACTATCTTTTTTCGAAGGAATCATGCTTATTGAATTCGTTCCTTAATAGCCAACTCCTGAATCTTCTTGCGAATGTTATATTGTAAATCTTTCCCTTCATCACACTTGAAATCCTCTTGAGTGTAAATGAATGCATGAATTATCGTGCAAGTCAAATTCTTCTTTTTTCACTGCATCTTGACTGGTTTCATGTGTTTTCTATACTAGCATTCTTTTTCACTTCTTTCGATGATTACGATGCTAGTATAGTGTGTTACCAGTCACAAAGAAATAGTTTCTCACATTTTTTAGATGAGGAAGATGATTCTATTATTTAGAGCATTTGTGAAATTGCTCAAATTGATTTATCCTCATTTATTACAAACTAGGAGTATGATGCTTTAATTTACCCATCTGATCATTATTTTTTCTTTGATGAATGCCATTCATTTGATCATTTTCCCAACATTATATCTAATGATAGTTTTTTTACATCCTTTGGTCTTCATCTTTCAACATCTCGCTGTTCCGAATTTTTTCAAGTGGTTGAGGCACTTTAGCCTTCGCTGATGGTTATGTCAGGTCCTCACTATCTTGACATGACTACTGAATATGATCAGATCTATTTACCCTTACAATATTCCCATCATAATCTCGTTCCTATAATTGAAAATTCATCTTTTCAAAAATTTTGGGGTTATCAAGAGGATTATCATGAATTTTGCGATCCAATCGTTGAATGGTTGGAACAATCTTACCTGGAAAGCTTTGTCACAAATGACAAGTCTTCATCTTCCCTTTCACTTGCTAAGGAGTTTGGTGTAGATGGAGACACATCCGCGAGAATCTTCTGAGGCTTGTTAAAAGATGTTATTCATCGAAAAGTTAAGAACGTGAAGACCTTCCTTTTATTGTGAAAATTATTCAAGCTCTCATATTTTCTCTTTCACATTGCTTTATATCTGTTTTAATTGATCACATATTTGTGATTGCAGGTTGGGAATGATTACAATGGTTACATTGGAAATTCCATTATACATGACCCTGACCTTCTAGTTGTTAGGTTAGGAGTAGGATTAGATGCATCCTAGTTTTCCTTCTCTTGCACTCATCCCATGTTGTTTTCTTTAATCTCTCTTGTCTTTTCTTACTTTTTTTAGCATTATGATTTGGTTGAGATTTTTTTTTTATCTTCTATTTTTGTTTCCTTTTTGTGTGTTGTATTTCTTTTCATTTTGTGAGACCTTGCATGAAGATGCTTTGTTGGCCCAAAAGGGAATGTGGCAAAATAGCAAAGAACTTTGTAGAATTGAAACATTTGGCTAGCTCTCTATCCTTCTTCCTTGTTTTGGTTACATATTTTGGTCGATTATGTTCCAATGAAAAATATGATCCTTGCATTAAGAAAGCCTTGAGTCGAACCATGACCTCCATGTGTATTATGGAAACCTCATCCCCGCACTCAGATTTTTATGTTTCAGTGTGTCAAGCTGATCCAATTGAGCAGGGAAGGATAGGGGAAATCTAAACGAGAAAACCAATATCAGAGGTATTATATGTTATTCTCTGAAGGGACAACCCCTCCTGATCTCAATAAGTTAGGATTCCTCTTCCTCCCATGAAATAAATAAGTGTCGATGCAAAATTGTATATATATAAATAAATAAAGGCAAAAGATGAGAAAGGCTTCCTATGCAGAGAGGTGAAGAAAGAAACTCCACCAGGGTACTGTCTAGGTTTGTTGGAAGTAGATAAATGATTTTGTTCCTATAGTGGCTCCATCAGGGCACCCTATAGGCCTACTAGAAGTGGAACAACATTAGAGATGAAAAACCATACTCTAAAAATCTAAAGCTCACGAACTTCATTACCCTATCCTGATTCGAAAAATTGTGTGATCACTTATCTTATGTTTGTGTTTAACCAAGTAAAGGAGTGGAAGGGACTATGTTTATGCATGGGGAAAGTGGGGAAGACAAGGTAATATAAATGATGAATAAATACTTCCTAAAGAACTAGATCCTACACAAAAGAATTGACCAAGGCAAAGAAGTTAGAGTTCTACCAGTGTGTTGCTAAGTGTTGTCACTGTGACAAACACCCTCAAAAATTTTGCATACACTCAAATTTTGGAGCCTACTGTGGATCTTGGGATTGTTCCTTCCATAGTTACTTCTCGGTCACTTGATGCTTTTAAGCTCCCTTCTTGGATCGGAAGTGTTGAAGTTACTTTCTCACACATGCTCAGTCCACAACAAGTTCATGAGTGCATTATTTTACACAAGATTGGACAAGCATAGCACGTTCCATCAAGATTGTGCTTATGCGATGTCTAATCCATGTAAATAGTTAGTGCGCATTGACAGTGACATTTTCTCACATTATAGCTACGTTTGTACTTATATTTCGGTGAGCGTTGCAAACTATCGCTTCCGCACACCTTTCTTTTTGCGTGTGTCGCTTTCATGTTTTCAGATGTCGCTTTCACTTGATTTCACTATAATTAGTGTTTTTTCATGTCATATTTCCCTGGCATGTGTTACTTTCATTGTCATTCACATATCACAAGAGTTGTTCGCACTTTAGCAATTGTCATCTTTTCACATGCTAGTTATCACATGATTTATGAATGCCTGTTATGGTAGTATCAAGGGGTTTCTCTATGTGAATGAGTTGGTATAACCATGTAAACATCAGTCACACTCATTCCCAAAGTTTTAAACGCCGTCGCATAAGTGTCATCACGGTCATCGTAAAGTGTATCTTAAGTGTCGCACTTGTCATAACTTGTCGTAAAGTTGTCACATATAGGGAAATGCATTGTTAACGTGTCATGGATGATATATGTTGTTGTTTATTCAAGTATCCTAATTTTGTGATCACATTCAAAGTGTTATCACTGTTCACATTAGTCTCACCGATCCCACACTTAGCCATTTACGGAAAGGCTTTCCAACCAAGCCACCTAGCTTGACCCGGCCTTCTTAAACTGTGCAGTGTGTAGTTTTAGTCCTCTAGTTGTGACCTTGCCTCTTGGCACTGTGAAATATGAAGTTCCTGCCTCCCAGGACTATTTCACTGCCAGTTTCTGTGCTTAAGCCCCAAACTTGACCTCTAGAATTGTGCAATTCCCTCTCCCAACCTAGCCTCAACTACACACTTCGTAATCTATAGCCTCAATCTCATCCCTTGAGCTCCTGATCTGCACAATTCCATAGTGGCCCAACCTGCTCTACCTCCGAAAACGATTCAGTGTGTTGATCTGATGCCCATCCCCTCAACCTCTCTAAATGACTTCCATAAATATGTAGTTTTCTCCCTTAATGCAACCTCAAATGTGCAATGCGCAGCCTCAGGGCTCAAGTCTCAGTCTTGAGCTCTTGAACTATGCAATTGCACAATCACTTGGGCTCCTCTCTCCTCTAGTACTACACAATAAGCTGATCTATTACCCATCCCCTCATCCTGTCATACTGAGCTTCCATATTGCACAAATTTCTTCCTCAGTTCTTCCTGAACTGTGCATTTTGTAGTATTAAGGCTCAAGATTCACCCATGATTACTTGAGTTGTGAAATTATGAAGTCACTATGCCTCTTTCCCAGCCTGTCATCCAGCTCTGGCTCAATCAGTGGATCAATGTGCACCATCTTAGACTATGGGTTTATCGAACTGATGTCATATTTGCATGAGTGAATTGTAGAGATAGGAACTCTATCATGTTATGGAAAGATCATGAAGAATGAGATGGAGAAGGACGACATGTTAGAAGACACATATGGATCTGAATAGATAATATGATCAGAAGACGAGAAGATGAAGGAACATCGAACTCTAACAGAAGATGAAGATGAAGATCACATGGAAGACTCCTCATCTTCAAGTCATAAGGAGGAGGAAGAAGAAGAACATGTACCATATGTTCAAGAAGACACAAAGAAAGAAGAAGCAAGAAGGACAAGTTGGAACTGTCACATCATCATGCAGTTCATGTCATTAGTTTCATGTCATGTCCTGTCACAAGTCATCATATGCCACATCATTATTTTTTATTATGTAATTATCTATTCAAAATGTGTTGTTAAGTGGAAGTCTAAAGAAGACATTCAGAATATGAAGAGTCATGTAAGGTCGAAAATTCATAGGAAGTCAAACAGTCATGAGGGTAGTCAAATAGTCACAAGGAAGGTGAAGCATCACCTCTTGATTATATATACACCCTCATTGTATGAGAAAAGGAATTTTCACCTTGGATCCTCCTGCAAGGCATCCGAGAGATAAGTTAGTTCTTTTGAGGAGCAAGGAGTGGCTCCAGTGCTCCACTATTGGAGCTAGTGGTGTTCATTGTATACATGTCTCTTGGAACTTTTAATTAATATGAGAAGCCCTATGGGTGAACACGTTCTTCATGCATGGATTATGGATATTTGTAAGACTATTATGTGAATGTTTGTAATTCATGTTTTCTTTCGTCTGTGCTCAAGTAGCTGAACTATTTTATCTAATTTGGTACTTATCATATTGAGAATTTTTTGTAATTTCTATTATCGATGTTGTATCGTTGTGGACTATTCCACTGGATATTAGATATATCTTCCTTGTTATATTGGTTTGAATAACCGTCACATCTCTATGGACTATTCCGCTTGATGTTGTATGAACCCTTATTGTTCACGTGTGCCTCTACTATGGTGGTTCTATTACCTCTCTCTTATAGGTTCACTTTTCCTCCCATCCGTAGTGAAACAACATAGACACACATAAACACTTTCCAGGCACACTCGCCGTTCTTTTCAAAGGCACCATGTGTTCTGCTTTCTTGCTGATAGTTAGATCCAAGGAAAATATATAAGAATACATGGCAATTGGGATGATATTCCAGATGAGGCTCCTTCTCCAAATAGTGTGAGGTCTTATTGGGACTTCACATCAAGGAGACCCATTGGTTGATAGATTTCCAGCACCATCAATAGTTTCCTAAAGCTTTGGTTAACCACCACAAATTTTCAGTCCATTTGTGGATAGTATGTGATATTATACAAAAACTTGGAGCCCATTTTCGTCCAAATCACCCTCTAAAAGTTTCCAAGGAATCTTGTATCTCTATGCGAAATGATAGTCCTTAGTAGTCCATGTAATCTCACAATTTCTTGAAAGAACAAAATATCCCCTTGAATGGCATCATTTGTTTTCTCGCATGGTATGAAATGTGTCATTTGAAAACCTATCTATTACAACCACTATAGAATCATGACCTTGCTATGTTCTAGGTAGCCCCAAACATAATTCCATACTTATATCTTCCCATGGTCCCTTGAGCATTCAAAGTGGTGTATATAACCATGTGTTTTTACTCCTCCCTATTTCCCATCAATAATTCCTATAATTCTCAACAAATTTCTTAACATCATTATTGATGTTGATCCAAAAGTATCTTTCCTTCACTAATGTTGTGGTCTCATCAAACACCAAAATGTCAACCCAAAACTCCACTTTGTAGTTCTTTAGAAAGATCTAGTGGCAACAAGCCCCATGGAATGCACCAATTCCAACTCTTAAACAATAATCCCTCTTAGATATGGAAATCAAAATATGAACTTCTATTAATACTCCAAAGTTCCTTACATGCCTTCTAGGTTTCTACAAAATATACACCCTCTTCCTACAACTACTTCATGCATTCCAAGCTTCAATTTTAATTGACAAGATATTAAACAACATTATCCTTTGAATATATGCATATGCAACCTTATTTGATTTTCCATACTTTTTCTTAAAAAATAAATATATAGACTTTGTAAAAATTCTACACCTTTGGAATGCTTTAGTTAAGCTTACCTTGATTTTTGATGTATTACAACACCTTATGATTAATAAATAATAAAAATGCTTTCAATAACAAGTAATCTCACCATTTATTGTAAGCATGCACAATATAAAAGAACTATCAATCATAAACATAATGTTGCTTCTTATCATCATTCCACTTCTTGGTAAAGAATGTGATTAGTTTTTCTTCTTGACTCAAAACCGCTCTGATCACTAAACCACTAGCATCATAGTCCACTTGAAACACCTTATTAAAATTTGGAAGCATCAAAATTGGTTGTTCAATTACCCTCTTCTTCATGTTTTCAAATGATTTCATGGTTGTTGTTGTCTATTGGAAAATCCCTTTCTTCATAGATTTTGTAAGTAGTGCACACATCTCATTGAAACTTCAGATACATTTCCTATAGAAGCTCACTAAACCATGAATGCTTCTCATATCAAAAGTACGCATAAGTGTTGGATAATCCAAAACATACTTTACCTTTTTAGGATCCATATTCAAGCCTCCCTTGGAAATTACAAATCCCAAGTAAGTATCTCATCCTTTAGAAATATGCACTTCTTTAAATTTATCAGTAGTTTCTCTTCCCTCAACTACTTAACACCTTTCCCATGTGCTTCAGGTGTTCTTCCTTAGAGTCATACTGAAGATCAAAATGTCATCCAGGTACACAACAACAAAAATGCCCAATTTTTTTTTGATACTTCATTCATAATACTCATGAATGTTTTAGGAACATTGGTTAACCTAAACATCATGACTAGCCATTCAAAAAATCCTTCCTTTGTCTTACTCGTTGTCCTCTATACATCATATTCGATTATCTGATTATGATGATATCAACTCTTTAAATTGACCTTTGGAAAGTACTTGGATCGACTCAAAAATTCCATGAGGTCATCCATCCACAGTGAGAGAAATATATACTTGACAGTGATTTCATTGATAACATGTGAATTTGTACACATTGTCCATTCACCTCCTTTGTTGGGTTGCAACATTTTTGGTACAACATAGGGATATAAACTCTCTTTGATCAATCCTCTGTTAACCAAATCTTTTACTTTCCTATTCATTTGAGTCACTTTTTGCTAGAGTCATCTAGTAAGGAACTTTGTTAAGCAAAGTTGACCATGGTATCAAGTTAATATAATGTGATAAAATCCTCATGGGACGTAAACCTACTGGAAAATAATTCACACCAATCTCATCAAATTATTTCAACAAAGGTTGATTCTTCAGTGGTATATAGGTCATTTTGCCACTTTCCTAGACTTATTTTGGCATTATGGCGAAATAGAAATTTACCTTCTTCTATTCCTTAAAAAATTGCTTACCTAAATACAACATAATTCAACTACAACTATTGCTTACATCTTGCTTGCTATTACTTCCTGTTGTTGTCATTGAATTTTCCAGCATGGTTCCAAATGATACCATTGTTCATCTTTTTTTAGTTCAGAAGTATCCTTTTTGCCATCGAAGGGTGTCTACCTAGTTCCCTTCTCATGTGGTATTCCCTACATTGGAGAAATTGGTAGGTCTATTAAGCAAATAATCAATGAACATGCTACCGATACTAGGCATAATCACTCTCGCTCATCAGCCCTAGCAGAACATGCTGAGAAATCGAAACACCATCTTTGCATTGAGGATTCCAGATTCATTGCTAGGGTTGATCACTTCCACCAGAGGAAGCTTAGAGAAGTGATTGAGATCGAGAGACATTCTAGAAATCTCAATAGGGATGATGGTTGGAAATTGAGTAAAAGCTAGATTCTGGCTCTCTCGGCATGATTCCTTCTCCCCTTATTCTCCTTTCTCCTCTTTATTTTTATGTAGTTCCTTTATTTATTTATTTATTTTTACTGTTTTATTTATTTATTTAATTTTTTTTCAATCTATTTTTAAATTGTTTACTTTTATTAATTTAGTTAGCATATATTTTCCGGTGTTTCAGAACAATAAGATGCTTTATTTATTTGTTTTATATTATTATTTTTTAAGTCAGCCTAACTATTTAATAGAATAGGCCTTCCCGTAACAAATAATATTATATAAATAATTATTAAATTCATTGAAATAGAATTATCTAGATTTAGTTATTCCTAACAACTAGTTCTTAACTAAAGTCTTAATATTTTAATATTCTAATATTATATAAATAATTATTAAATTCATTGAAATAGAATTTTCTAGATTTAATTATTCCTAATAGATAGTTCTTAACTAAACTCTTAATATTTTAATACAATATAAATAATTATTAAATTCATTGAAATAGAATATTCTAGATTTATTTATTCATAACAGCTAATTTTTAACTAAATTCATAAAATTTTAATATTCCCATACACAATCTCTTTACCAAAAAAAAATTTAAAGAATATTTTTCTTACCTTAGTAACTAATTTTGTAATGGCTAACTCTGGGAAATGATGCATCCATGCTATTTATTCCTATAGATTGATTGGTTTCTCACCTTGTCCTGAGGATGAACCACATTAGTTGGTTTGAAACGTCGACCAAGTCCTAATAATGTGATTAATCCGGAAGACATATTTCTACATTATGGATCACAAAAGTCTTAGATCTATTTTTTCGAGGAATACATGGCTTGCATCCATCTCTACTACATCGCATAAAATTTATTCATTGAAGCTTCTAATTTAAAAATTTAATAGCCCTAATATGTCATGATCACTTTCTATCCCTTTTTTAACCACAAAACTTGATATGGATTGGGATGGGGAATACATTTTAACTTTAGTTATCTATTACTTCTATGGATACCAAATTTTCTTTGCTTCCACCATCCATGACCAGATTACAACATTATCCTCAAACTGTATATTTACTATTAGAAATTGTCCCTCTCTTTTCAGGTTCTCTTGTTATCTTCATTTTAGGTTTAAGCAACACCCTTATGGAATATTATGTTCTCACCCTATGGAACTAAAGGACCATTACATTTGACCAACAATGTTTTTCTCATTTGCTTGAGAAACATGTATTTTACCTTCACATCTTCTTCCTACATTATGCTTTTACGTGCATTTAGATGCCTTACGTCGCTCTACTCCACACCTACATGTTCCTCTTTCAAATCATTTTTCTCTTCTAGTTTCATTTCCTTTATTTCCTTGGATACTAGTGCACTAATACATATGGCATACTTCTTGACGTCGTTCTGGCAATAGTTCAATGAATAAAAATTGGTTTTCCAATGATTATTATTAGGCATGTTTTTTTAGCAAACTCTTTCACCACACCAATGATGTTAGTATCCCTTCATCATTCTTGTAACATACAAAAATTAGCATTTAGAAATTGTGGAGTTCTTTAATCACACCAAATTTTTGATGAGTGTTGTTGTTTGAACTTCAATGAAAACAAATACATTTTTTTAATTCAATACAGAACTACCACAAGGAAATTTTAGGCCACCTTTCTATTGCAATATTGACATCCACAACATCACAACTTCTACAACCATAGTAGCTAACCGTACTTGTGATGAACAATTTTTGCAAGTGGCAACTATGGATAAATTTTATTCATAAAGTTTTCGGCAAGCCTAGGCATCATATCTTAGATGAACACGTCTCATGGGTGTACATGTAATGAAACTAGATTTTCACATGGCATTCTGAGGGAAAATTTAATCTGTGGTGGTCTGACTCAATATCGATGTTGGCGATGCCGCAACTCCAATTTTAAACTTGGAAAAGGAAGGCAATTTATAATGCATTGAACTATGTTTCTTATTTGGAAAGTTATTGGATAGTGAAAAAGGGCTGGGAATGTGCAATGATGACCGAGAAGGCATGCTTCTATTGGATATTCATCATGGAAGTTGAATTATGATGATTAAAATGAATTAAGAAAAAAAACTGATCTTGTACACTAAAAGCCATGGTTATGATAAATTGGACATAGGCCCCTAATTGGTTTTGAGACACAAGCATTTGTGGTATATGTCATGATGTATTTCATTGTAAATGCTTAATTCTTTTGAGGAGGTAACCAGACCTGCATATTAGTGAATATTGCCACACCAAACGAGTAGGGAAAATTTTAGGGGCTAATATTTGCAGGTGGGTTAATTTTCCATGCTTTAAATAAAAGGATTTGTCAATTTCCAGTTTTTCTAAAATTTATTCATCGAAATTCTATAATATAAAATTATTTTACCTTAATTTGCCAATTTCCATTTTTTTTTAAAATTATTCGTCGAAATTCTATAATATAAAATTATTTTACCTTAAATTTCACGAAAATTTTATAGATACTATATAAAATCATTTTTAAATTTGAATATTTTTACAAAATTCTTGTCAAACATTTTACAATTTACATATTACAAACTATTAGTATTTGCTAAAATTTATAAACTTTAAGATAAGTTTCCATCCTTAAGATTTTCCTTGCAAATGTGTATAGGTGTAATTGAGACCTTAATTAGGTTATATTCCACTATAAAAAAATCCTTCTTTCCTTCCTTCTAACAATTCATAATATCACCCTTTCAAAGTCTCAATTAGACCTATGCTCATTTGGTTTGGCAATATCATTGGTATGTGGGCTAGTTGCGTCCGCAAAGGTTTTGGATACAATAATTATATAGATCCAAAGGGAAAATATATGGCCTAATGTTAAAATAAACTTACTATCATAAATATATATCCTAACTACTATGTTTTGTTTTGTTTTTGTTTTTGTTTTTGTTTGTTTGTTTGTTTTTTTTTTTGTCTTTTATTTTTTTGTTTTTTGTTTTTTTGTTTTTTTTTGTTTTTTGCTTTTTGTTGTTTTTTTCGTTTGTTTTGTTTTTTTGTTTTTTTGTTTTTTTTGTTTTTGTTTTTTTTTGTTTTTTTGTTTTTTTATTTTTTCTGTAAAAGCTAATCCTATTAAAAGGAAGGCAAAAAATATTTACAATGAGGCTGTAGCCTCAACATAGAACAACTAAGTCCCTTCTGGAAAACATAACTGCCCCAGATTTGGGGAAACCAGTTTGGAATTTCAAAAAACCATGCTAAAGACCGAGAGAACAACAACAAAACCAGAATGAAGACTTGAGAATTCACCATTCTGAAACAGTTGAAAGACCAGATAGAACTGCCTAACCAGAGAACTAGATACAAAACCACAGAAAATAGGACCTGACCATTCAGCATGAAAACTCTGAGGTGGATTTTGGGAGGCCACGTGTCGTCACATTGGGAAATCCTAGTCTGGAGCCTCCTCGACAACTGGACATTCGTTTCCATACCAAACCACGCCTTTTGTCGCCGCATCACCATCTGCCCTGCCAGCTGGAGGACCAGTCGCCAGAGGTATGCCGCTTGAGCAGCCAGCAATGGCATCAGGAGCGTTGCCACCTGGGATCTCCGTAATTGGAGGAGTGCGGCTCGAGCTGCCCACAAAAGCTGACGTAGTGGTGGCTCCCCAAGCGCTGCCACTAGGGCGGCCTCTAGAATCACCATCAACATTCAGGTCGACACGACAGGCAACTCCGCCTTCATCCATCGGAGGCTGCTTAGGGCCCAAACAAAATTCCATTCTGTGAATGTTCTGAGTTTGGTCCGCAGAGAAACGTGCAGGAGCACTAAGCTGGTTTTCTTCTTCAGAAAAGATAATGGTGACATTAGCCGAAATAATGGGCCAATTTAGGTTGCTCTGGAACCTGAAATGGTTCGAGTGGAAAGCTGAGTGAGGGTAGTGACGTCTAGCGGACTGGGAGGGAGAGAGCTGGTCTGAGAAGGAGGTGGAGAAGCAAGAGGCGGAGGCGGAGCCTCATTGCGCGTAGCCTAAGAGCGAGAGCTGCCCCCATGGTCCCCTCCTTTGCGACTCTGCATGCGATGTCGAACCATCTCGCTGCACCGGATGAGAAGCTTTGGAGAATTGAGGGCTTGGGAAGAAATCTGAGAATGAGCAGAGGGTGCCTGGGAATGGTTCAAAGGGTAGAACTGGGAGTGGGAATAATGGAATCCATTGCCAAAGGCAAGACAACAGAGCAAGCAACAATGTTTTCCTACAACAGTTCTATTGCAAGGGATTTCTGCTTGGAGTGGGCAAACACTTAAGGACGGAGGGCAAGCAAAGGGGTTAATAGGCGCCATAATGAATTGATCTATCTGCATTTCTTGGCCAAAGCGAGCATTTATGAATTTCTGCATGCTGGCCTGCTCTCTCTTGAGGTGAATATGCAGGTGCCAAGGCCAAGCCTGGTATGGTGCACTGGCCACCAGCTAGCTGGGCCGAGCGCCGTCATTCCATCTCCCTTGCAATAATGCACAGTAAATTCACCCGCATCCGAGTTCCTAACTACTATGTTAATATATATGATAGTTATCCTAGATAACTCAAAGGAAATTATATGTTTTAGATACAAGTAGAAGATCAATTAGTAAATCAAAGAAATAGCTTATAGAATTCAACAACTAGTAAAGCAAAATACAATAAATTAAAGTCTTTATAACAAATAGTTACTAAGAATGAATACATGCATTCCTATTTCCAATTAGTTTTAGTTGTAAAATTTATTGAAACAACAAAGGAATCTCAAGCATTTAAAGTGAAAACTTAAATTGAACACTTATGGGAATGTAATTTGGACATTAATAAATTCACATAGTCCACCTCTATAACATAAATGTTTCCTTCAAATCCTATTATTTACTAATGAAAGTAATCCTATCTAAGGTTGACAAAATTTTATATTGTCAAATGGGACCAACAAATGCAAACAATATGAGTATTCAACTTCTAGGGATTCAACTAAACAATTAATCAAATTGTATTTAATAGTGCAGTGGAAGTCAATGTATTTCCTTCAATATTCATGGATTCCCCTAAAATAGTTAATGTTGAGAATGTCTTCAAGGCATACCTATAACTCACAATAAAAATAAATAACTTTCATCACCAAATGGATTTTATGAATCTTTAACAAAAGGGCTAGGTTCTAATTCAAACATAGTGGAAAACTATGGATAAAATCATTGCAAGTAGGATGTCTAAATAAAACTTGTTAGATATTAATTCCTTGAAGCATCATAAGCAGGGTGTTCATTTCTTGAAGCAAGGCATGAATTTTCTAAGGTGGGGTATGCATTTCCTAAGGTAGGGTGTGCATTTCCTAAGATATGGAGTGAAATTTCTAATATAGGGCATGCATTTCATGAGGAAAGGCATGCATTTGATGAGCTAGAGTGTGAATTTCATGAGGAAAAATTTAATAAGATAAGGCGTGTGTTTGCTGATCCAAAAATAACCAAATGGTGTGCACAAACCAAATCATGTTTGTGAGTATCTCATCTACATGTAGACATGTTGATAAAATGTAATTGATCAATGTCATAAGGGTTATAATCTCCCACCCCCCTAGTTATTTTTAGTAAATCCCAGACTCCTTGAAATGAAAATTTACCTTAGAAGTATGCCTTCCCAAAGTTTCATGGCACTGAATTTACTCCCAAAGTCTTGTAGCACTCATTTTGCACCATTAATTTCATACTCCTTGAAATGGGAATTTACCTCCAAAGTTCTCTTGCTCGAAGTTTCATGTTACTCACTTTATGCCTAAAGTTCTACAACACTTATTTTGCATGACTTTAGCACTTAGTCATATATAATATATGATAATCATGGGCTTCCTTCATGTCTTCTCATAAGTCCAATTTTTTTATGTTTCAATGGTACACAATACATATAGCATTAATAGAGACAATTTCAAACACTTATTATGATTTCTTGAAATGTGTTGTACATTTTATCACTGTTGGTTCACCAAGATGTCTTTTTACAGGCAATCTTAATCCCTACATTAGTTGTCAACCCGAGGTAAGTATTTCTATTTCAAGAGTGCCAACACAGTATGTGCAGTGAAGCTAGAGGTTATCTAATGATGAATCATTGCAATCATTAAAGGCTAATTCTTCAATTCAATTCACACAACTCTGCAAAGAACTATGTATGAAAGAAATGCTCACAACACACTATGTAATTCTATGCAACTTGTTTCAAAACCAATTGGAACTGAATACAAATGAGAATTACACTAAGAATCATTCAAATAATATTAAGATTGGTCACACTTAATCAAGTAAAGCAACTACGATTATAGAACAACAATACCAATCTATAACAACCCAAATCAATCTGCATTACTCAATTGAACAACAATAATAAATGAACAACAATCAACAATCGGTAAGTGAACAACAACAATGATAAAGGATTCCTAAATGATAAACATTCTATGTTGCAATCCGTAGAAGTTAATCAGTCTTGTCTCTCAAGATCTACAATAACATCTATTCAAATGAACGGCAATCAAACACACATTCACTTATTCTAATCAAGGCGCTACTTAAGTATATCTCATAGCTTCAATATAAATCTAATTGAACAACAATATAAATAAATATAACAAATCTTCAAGATAAATGAAATAACTGAGCATTAAATAAATTGCAAAGACTGAATATAAAACTATAACACAAAGGAGTAGTGGAACTTCTTGTGACTGGGCCCAGAGTCGCCAGAAGCCTCTGCTTAATAAAAGCTCAGAATATGAAGATGTATCAAACACAACCTTCTTTCATTAACTTCAAAGTAACAGCTGACAGAGTCACTGAATTAACAACGTTTTTGCTTCAAAAAGAATAATTACAAATTAAAAGTCTGAACTTGTATCTAGTTGCCTTTCGGCCCTATATAACATAAAAGAGAAACTTGGATAGAAGCGAATCCTCAGGATCAGGAGATCCTGAGGATTTCACAATATAAAATATAATCATATGATAAAACAAGAGTATTCAAACTGATCTTCTACTTCCTTGTCTGCCCCAGATGCCATGGCTTTTCCCCTTTCTGGCCTTGTGTTGTCTTGCCAACTGAACAACTTTTTCCCAATTGCATATTTGTATAAAAAGATAGAAAAGAATCATTTTTTCATACTAAATTTGCCTATTCTGTCACCAAATAGTTTCTTCCAACTTTAATTGATAGTTTCCTCATTTTAATCTATAAACAGAGATAATCTTATAAGTATGAATGATAAATGAAGCATCTAATGAAGATAAATCATACCTTTTTCCTGTCCTAACATACTCCCCAACTTATCTTGTTGCACGTCCTCATGTAAGAGTATAGTTCAGATGCAACTGTGTGAGGGAATAAGTAGGGTATACCTCCTCCTTGTAATTCCTAAAACCATTATTTTGCTTGAGGACAACGAAAGCCTGGGTTACCTCATGATCTTTTAAGTTATAATCACTACGGTATTGATCAGGATGGTACCATATGATTGGGGTTCTGTAGTGGCATCCTATTCAATTTGGCCCCATTGTTAAAATCATATTGCTATATTTATAAAAACGGGAAGAGGCATCCTGGAAGTTACAGTATCTGAATAGCTCTCGGCCCCTCACAGTGTTACTGGAAACTTCCCATCTTTGCCTTGATGCAGCCAAGGCTTCTTCTTTAATATCCTGGAAGTATTCTTTTCTGACCAGAATGATATCAATATGGATTGGTCCAAATTTCCCTACAACACTGTTTATTTTCATAAACTGCGTAAGCTAGACAGATAGGAGTAGTGGCTTTGTAGGTTCTCCTCTGACCCATAGGTTAATGCCATACTCGTGGCTTTTGAATGTGTTGTAAGCCTTGTCCCATTTTAGCTGATTAGCAGCAAAGGAGAGGAATGCCTTAAATTGAATGTCCCCTATTAAAGGGGCAGGGTGGCTATCCCTATCATCCTCTAAAACAAAATTATGCATATAGAGCTCACAAAGGAGGCGCTGAACCTTCTCATCGTGTTCTCTGAAACATTTAATAAAATTAGGAGTGGTTTTAATTTCTGTTGGTTTACCAGCCTTAATGGCCCTAACTTTTAATAGGAGATATCTCTCCATAAGAAATAAAGCATAATTGGTGGCAGGAGCTCGACAAGATAGAGTGTGTGAATAGAGAGAATAAATAGTCTCCATTTGTTCTCTGGCTTTTTGCAATTGACCCTCTAAATTTTCAACGTTCTTTTGCTCAGCCTTGTATTGAGAAAAAGTCTCATATTCCATCCTGGTAAGTGCCTCAAACTTCTTCTTTAGCCCTTGGTGTTTGTGAAAAGGGACCACCTTTTCCTTGTGCTGAGCTAGTTCTTGGTGAACTGTCAAAAGCTCATTCTTTAATATTTTAATAACGACTTCTCTAACCAAGGGGGTGTAAAGGGGCATTTCATTTGTTTGGACCTCTGCATCTTGGGTCTCCACAGGGTCAGTCTGCATAGTAGATTCAGCTACTTCCAGAATTACAACTTGAACATTTTCTTCAATATCAGTTTGGACAGCAATGTTTGTAGTGGGGTGGGCCATTTGAATTCCCTCTGAAAAGATAGAGGGCTCCTCAGTTTGTATGGTAGTATCTTGTTTGATAGCTGGCTCAGTCTAGGTTCCTTTTGGGCAAACCTTAAGAAACTCTGTCTGAGCCTCAACATTCTTCGCAAAACATTGTTCTGTTTGTGTCCCTGCATTTTCCATTTTTGCTTTCAATTTCCTTGTTCTGGTTGCTTCTTTTAGCCAATATTTCAACTACCTAATTACCTGCTTCTATTTTTTGTATTTTCTGAGCACCTTTTTAAGCTTAGCTTTGTAGGGCTCTTCTACTCTAAGGCTTCCATCTAGGGTTGTGTTACCTTCTGCTACTTGTACAAGCTGCACTATGTCATCATCAGGAATGTTCCCAATTTGCACTGTGTTTTCTGGTGGAATTCCTCCTTCCAACACATAATTATTATTCATTTCGTGTTCAGGAGATCCCAATGCAACAGTATCTCCTGAATAGTCATCATTATTGTGGTATTCTTCTTGGTAGGCCTCATCCGCAGGGGACTTTGAAAAAGGAATATCACTTGGTTGATTGACATCCCTCAATTTTTCACCTTCATGGTTTCTTTCTGTAGGGGGGTCCACTGGACCTATACCTACGGCTTGAGTTTCCTTTCTGCTAGCCGTTTCTTTGTGTCCCTCAGCTTCGAGGGGTGTTTCCATATTAGGAATTGACTCTCTTTGTTCCTCCATGGCATCAGTGCATGGCTAGGTTTGTTCATGACCATAATTGTTAGCAAGGACCAATCGATTAGGGGTATAGTTCTGTTCTTCAGTGTTCCCTGGCTATTCCCTACCTTCGGTAAACACTCCCATGCTTCCAAAAACCCTTGCCACTTCCGCCTCATAGTCTTGCAAAGGAGGGTCTTGAGGACTAAGATTAGGAGTGCAGGATGGTCTGGTTTCTTCTGCTTGGATTGGAATGCGCCACTGGGCTTTTACTCTCACCGAGCGTCTATGCTTAGTTAATTCTAGGGGTGTAGTGGGGCTTTTTCATTTTAATATTCTCTTTGGGCTTGGGGTTCTTGGCCCTTGCTACTCTATTTCCTCATTTTCCGGGGGTGGAGCCAAGGTAGGATTTATGATACTATCCCATGTTAGTTATTTCTATCCCAATCTATTTGTAATGATTAAATTAATTAACCCATGACGGCTGACTACACTATGTGGGTCCTTGGCTATCCTTACCTGTCAGGAAACATCATGTAATAGGAAATTTAGATAAAATGGTAAGTTAATTGAAATTATTTGCTTTAAAATGGCTAGGAGTTTCAGTTGTTGAGGCTTTACCATGTCATGTCGGCTGTCGCAGGTGATATATCTTTGGACGATGACCGCCAGCTCTTGCCACGGTTGTTGCAATGCCGAAGGATGAATTCCTTCCCCTGTTCGTACCAGGTCCTCGTCTGGGTCCTGGAATGTTTCAATTGCACTGTATAAAAGGATGCGTTTGTCTGCCCATTTCGCCCCTTCTACCAGAAGTCGGGTGACTTCAGCCAAGACTTCTTCTGAAACCACCATGCTTATGCCTTTGACCACTGTACTACTATTCTGTAGATTTTGCAGAAATTCTAGCGTTAACTCTTCATGGAATTCCTGCAGTCTATTTAAACACTGCAACCAGCCAGCGTGTTCAAGGATTTCGCGGGCTTGATCTGACACCTTCAATACTGGAGGCTCACTTCGAATTTCTCTTCCGCCCATAGCTGCTGCAATTGAGTCTGGTTCTTCTGTATACAACTGTGTTTTACCCTTGTAATGCAACATAACAACAATGTATATCACATCAACTATAAAGGAAATGACACTACTTGGATAATTATTATCATTTTTAGTTAAGTCGTTCATCCTATTAGCCATACTTAATGCAAAATCGTATGTTCGCATGCCCGCCATAATGGTTTCCATTCTTCGACCAATCAGAATTTTCTGCTAATTATTACACATTCCTGCACATCATGCAATTCGTACTTCGAAGGTAGTCTGAATGATTGTCACACAGTTATCCATAACTGGAATACGTGCCATCCATATGCAGGCCATCCCCCCCTCTGATGAGAAAAGGGCGTCCACGTCCTTTCAGCACGTGGAAAACAGGAAAATAGACAAATGCGAAATAAATGCCAGAAACCAATCAAAAAATCACAGCACACAAATCAGTAAAGAATCTAAGTGATATCCGCCGTCAGACATGAATTGGAAAAATCAAAATAAAGACAACAATATTAAGTCATTATGTCAAATATTTTATCGTGAGTGGAATTAAACACCTCAGCATAATCGTAGGTTTATGTTTAATGACTGTCATTTAATGCTCAGACGTATGGAATATGATAAATATAGATTAAAATTACCATGCTATGCGACTTGTAAAAGTGCTATCAAATGGAAATTTCCATTATAAATAAAATCATAGGTGATAAGAGGTAGATTTCATATGGAAATATAAGATAATACTTCAATACCACAGCAGAGCCACTGCTGCCAGCAAGCATTCATAGCCTCGGTAGGGTTTCTTTTTAACCCTCCCAAATGAGCCAGAGTCCTTTCTACAGTGTAATTTTTCTTTCTTTTTTCACAAAGAGACCATTATGTTGGCATGGTGACCAAATAACCATAGTGCCACTCACCAGGGTGTAACAAAGATGATTAGGCTGGCTCGTGATGAGACCCCTTGTTCTTTTGACAAATTAATTATCAAGAAGGTCATTACCTTGGTTTGGTAGCCAAATTGGAATGTCACCTGTTACATTCTTATGATCATGGTAGGTTGGCTCGTGATGAGACCCCCTATCCTCTTTGGATAATGTTTTAAGCATTTTTTTATTTTATTTTGCTTTTGAAATCTTTCTTGTAGAAAAAGGGAGGCTAATTTGATCCTTAAGAGTCAGGGATGGTGTAAGAAGTAAGAAGATGCCAATGGAAGTATTATACTCTTATCCCCTTAACATTATATCGATGATTTTTATCCATTTGGAAGTATAAACATAAGCCAACATGGATTAAAGGTAATGAATCATTTCATGATGTGTCCAAAAGAAAAGATGTTAAGACAACAATTATAAAGATACACCATATTAGCTTGATGAATAAAGATAACCAACAAAAGGGTTTTAGAAGTCATAATGACATTGTTATTACCATTTTTCTTTAGAGGAGGCATAGATGCAAATGGTGCTTATTTTCAATACAAAAGAAGAAGGAAATGGCATAATGATCAAGAGAGAAATGAGAAAAATATACAATTTAGCTCTTAAAAGGTTCGGTTCAATCGGTAAAAAAATTTAAAAAAATACAAGGTGTTGTTCAATCGATTGAACGACAATTGTTCAATCATTTGCACAATGAAATCAATCAAAAACAAAATTGTTGTTCAATCAATTGAACGACAGTCATCCAGTTGTTCAAACAATGAAATCGAAATAAAAACAAAATGTGTTGTTCAATCAATTGAACGGAAATCGTTCAATGTTTTGAACAGTGAAAAACATTAAGGAAAGTATGTTGTTCAATCAATTGAATGGAAATTGTTCAATTGTTTGGGCAGTGAAAATAATCAAGAAAAAAAAGTGTTGTTCAATCAAGTGAACAACAATCGTTCAATAGTTTGAACAGTAAAAACAAATAAAGAAAAAAATGTGTTGTTCAATCAATTGAATGGTAAGCGTTCAATAGTTTGAATAGCGAAAACAATTAACAAAGAATGTGTTGTTCAATCAATTGAATGAAAGTTGTCTAGTTAATCGAACAACAAAAACAACTAAGAAAAAAACAGTGTTGTTCAATCAAGTGAATGGAAATTGTTCAAATAATTTGAACTGCGAAAACCAATGAACAGAAAATGTGTTGTTCAATCAACTGAACCACAAACATTCATTTCTTTGAACAACGTAAAAAAAGGAGCATGCGTTCTTCAATCAATTGAATGGCAAATGTTTGATTGCTTGAACAACGAAAATGCAAAGGATAATGTGATGTTCAATCAATTGAATGGTAATCATTCAATTGTTTGAACAATGAAAAATGAAAAGAAAAATGTGTTGCTCAGTCAATTTAACGACAACCGTTCAATTGTTTGAACAACGAAAACAACAAAGAAAAATGTGTTGTTCAATCAATTGAACAACAAACGTTCAATTGTTTGAATAACGAAAAACGAAAAGAAAAATGTGTTGTTCAATCAATTGAACAAAAATCGTTCAATTGTTTGAACAACAAAAAACGAAAAGAAAAATGTGTTGTTTAATCAATTGAACGACAATCGTTCAATTGTTTGAACAACGAAAAACGAAAAGAAAAAAATGTGATGTTCAATCAATTGAACGACAAACGTTCAATTGTTTGTACAACAAAAACAACAAAGAAAAATGTGATGTTCAATCAATTGAACGGAAAATGTCCAGTTGTTTGAAGACCAAAATACGACAAAATAAAACTGCGTTGTTCAATCAATTGAACGGCAAACGTCCAATTGTTTGAACAACGAATTACGGAAGAGAAATAGATATGTTGTTCAATTAGTTGAACAGTAGCCATTCAATTTTTTGAACAACGAAAACAAGGAAGAGAAAAATGAAAGAAAAAAAATCCATATTTACATGGTGATGCCTACAAAGGTATGTACATTATTTACAATTTTTCAAGAAATTTCAATTTTTTAAAGAAAAGGTTGTTGGGTTATCATTCCCTGCAGCTAGAATTTGCATGGAGGGGTCCTCGCGTACCTGCTCACAGAAAGACTCCTTGGTAAGTGGTTGATGATAGAGGCACACTCGATGTCCATTTACCTTAAAGGAATGACCGGATCCATCTATAGTAGAAAAGGTAAAAGTACAATTTTTATGTACTTCTAGAATCTCATAAGGGCCGAGCCATCTTGTTTGCAACTTGCTTGGGAAGTCCTGGAACCTAGAATCATACAAAAGTACCCAATCCCCTTTTTGAAATGTTTTCTTCTTGATAAGGCTGTCATGCCATTTTTCCCTTTGCTGCTGTATTATTGCAGTTCGTTGCAAAGAAAGCAATCGAGCTTCATCTAGTTCGTTAATCTACTGAAGACGCTTGGTTTGAGCTTCTGTTAAATCCAGACCCACTTCTTGGGTCATCCTTAGAGTCTTTATTTCGAATTCGATTGGAAAAATTAGTTCTTTATCAAACACTAGTAGGTAGGGAGAGTATCTAGTAGTATTCCACCAAGTTGTACGATAGGCCCACAAAGCCTCTGGAAGTCTAGCAGCCCAACCTTGCTAGTGTGTTGAGACTGTCTTGGTCATAATTTCTTCTATAACCTTGTTGGTGCTTTCGACTTCCCCGTTCACCTATGGGTGTTACATAGAAGTGATCCTGTGCGTCATATGATGGTTTATGAGAGTGGCAGTAATCTTGTTACCTATGAATTTTTTTCCCCCATCTGTGATCACTTCTCGTGGTAATCCATACTACACAAATAGCCCAAAAAGGAAGTTAATCATTGCTTCCTTTGTGGCTCTTGTTAAATCTATTTTTTCCACCCATTTTATCACATAATCCATGGCTACTAGTATGTAGGCCTTCTAATTGGAAGGTAGATGGAATGGACCTACGAAGTCTAATGCCCAACGCTCGAAGGGTTATATGACAAATTGTAGCTATAGAGGCATTTCATTAGATTGAACAAGTTGGCCCATCCTTTGGCAACTATCGCAGGCTTGGGCATATTTTTTAGCATCCTTAAAAATAGTGGGCTAACAATAGCCCAGTTGTAATACCTTATGTCCTGTCCTTCGGTCTGCAAAATGTCCTGCACAAGGTTCGTCATGGCAAGCCTTCAGAATGTCGTGGATCTCATCCTCGTGGATACATATGCATATACACATGTTAGCCCCTATATGAAAAAGATATCTGCTTATACAAGAGAGCGAGACACTGTGCTGAACAATCAATTTTATTTCTCTTGTTGTTAAATGTTTAGGTAGCTTCCCTACTACCAGATAATTTTCCACATCTGTGTACCATCTCGTCTTAACTACCATAGCAAACAAGTGCTCATCTAAGAATTGGTCATCTAGTGCCAGTGGACCATTAATTTTCGGGATTCGAGATAGAAAATCAGCGACAGGATTTTCCTTTTGTGGATGATCTTCAATAGTAACGTCAAACTCCTGCAAAAGAAATAACCATCGTGTTACTTGACCATTTGTGACTAGTTTATTAGCTAGATATCTATTGGGAGAGTGATCAATGTACAAAAATACTTGGTAGCCAGTTATATAATGTCTAAATTTGTTTATTGCATAAATAACTGCTAAGAATTCTTTTTTTGTCACTGTGTAATTGAGTTCTGCAGGGGTGAGATTTTTGCTATTGTAAATATAGCATAAGGTTTGTTGTCCTCCTTCTGGCTGAGGACAATGCCTATGGCTACATCTGATGCGTCCGTGGAGATGTGGAAAGGCAACTCCTAGTTTGGTTCATGTAATACTAGTGCCGTTGAGACTAGTTTCTTTAATCTTGCAAAAGCTATGTCACACTTGTCAGACCAACTGAAATCAACATTTCCAGTTAGAGCGTATAAGGGTGCCACAATCTGTGAAAAATTCTTGATAAATCTGTGATAATAACCTGCATATCCTAGGAAACTACGTACCTCTGTTTGGGTGTAGGGGGTAGGCAGTAAAATAATTACCGGTATTTTGTTGGATCCACTTGTATTCCTGCTGCGGAGATGTAATGTCCCAGGATCATGCCCTCGGTCATCATCATGTGACACTTGACATTGCTTAAACATAACCTGGTAGCGATGCATCATTCTAAGACCTTTTCTAGTGTTTGCAATGCTTGATCAAAATCATCCCCATATGGAGTAAAGTCATCCATATATACCTCTAGTACTTCATTTATTAGATCAACAAAGATGCTTAGTATAGCTCTCTGAAACGTGGCTGGGGTGTTGCACAAGCCAAATGGTAATACCCTGTATGTGAATGTGCCCCAGGGACAGGTGAAGGTCATTTTGTCCTGGTCTTCAGGGGCAATCTGAATTTGATTGTACCCACTGAAGCCATCTAAAAAGGAGAAGAACTGCTTCCCTACCAACGTGTCGAGGACCTGATCAATGAATGGGAGGGGAAAGTGATATTTCTATGTTGCCTTGTTTAGCTCTTGATAATCTACACAAATACGCCACTTCCCATTTTCCTTGGGGACGACCACCAATGGAGAGATCCATTTACTATCCGAGATAGGATAAATAAAGTTTACATCCAGTAGCTTCTGGAATTCCTCTTTCACGATATCCTTGAGGTGAGGGTTCAACCTCTGTTGAGGCTGCTAGATAAGTTGCACATCTTCTTTGTATAAATGTGATGTGTACATAGCTGTGGATCTACCCCTTTCATATCAGGATAATCCCAGGCAAAAGTCCCTTTGTTTTTCTGCAATACCTGGATAAGCTTTTTCTATTCATTATCTAGATCAACATTGATATTTAGAACTTTGCCTGGTTCGATCTCAATTGGTTTGCTATTATGAACAACAGTTTTTTGACTATGATGGTCATCTGTATCCTTCACAGGATCTTCCATGGCTTCGTTATCAAGGATTGCTTTCAACATCTGACACACTACATTAGTCACATTAGCTGGATGATTTATAAAATTGTTGATAACATCATCTTCAATTTTATCTTTAAATTCTAGTGCTTCTACTACTATGAGTGGTGAACGGATGCTCTCTTCTAGGTATGCTAGTGGCTACTTACATATTTTTACAATGGGAAAACTTGGCATGGCAGGAGGGTATAACACCAGATTTTTTACAATATCTCCCTTTGTAATAGTTATGCTGCCTTCTCAGCAGCCAATATATGCATCAACTGTTTCCAGCCAAGGTCGACCCAGAATCAAAGGTTGCCCATCCAACTTACTCATTTGGTTTATAACCAGGAAATCTATTGGATATTCCCACAAGTCAATAGAAACTGTAATATCTTGTAAGGTCCCTTCTGGTATTACCATCGATCAGTCAACAAGTTCTAATAAAGTGGTGGTAGGTTCAAAGGCTGTAATACCAAGTGCTTGACAAGTTTCTATTGTTAATATGTTAATGGTAGCTCCTAGATCAACTAGTGTATTTGGAAAAGAGTAGCCATATATCTGAATTGTTACTATGGGTTTTCCAGGATCTTCGTACTTTATTGGAGTTTCCTCTCCTAGGAGTAGATCGGATAAGGTTCCTACAACATGGATAGTGGGTGAGGTTTTTACCTTCCTCGCAGACTTCTTTACACATAATTCTTTGATAGTTTTGGCATAAATGGGGATGTCTTGAATAACCTATAGGAGAGGAATCTTAATACACAAATTTTTTAGTTCCCCTACAAGACCAAAATCAGGGTAGGTGATCAGTTTAGGTATCGATAGCCTTTCGGGGAACAAAGGAGAAGTGACTATAAGTTTTTTAGGGTCATCATGTTGATCTATTTCTTCCCCTTGCTTTGATTCAATATTATTTACAAGTGGTGGAACATGTACAGGTGATGGAATATGTATAGGTGGAGTCACACTTTCGATTGAAGGCTGGACCCTATTTTCCTCAAGGGTAATGACATGACTTGACCTCAATCTAAGCTCATTACATTCTTTCTGCTTAATCTCATATTCTGGATTTTCAATAATCTGTACCAACTGGACTGGTCTGTTATTAGGATTCAGGTTCGGCTAAGCTGGTAACTGTGGCTACAGAAGAGGTTGAGGATTCTGTTGTAATGCATAAGGAGATGATAGTGTGGTTTGAGGCTGGGGGCCTGTGCCCATAGGTACATTATATATCCCTAAAGGTTGCTGCCAATTTGTAGACCAATCCAGATTTTGAGAGGTGGAGGCAGGCCATTGGGATTGATAGGGATTTCCTTGCCAAATAGGAGTAAAAGGAGAATTTGGCGAGCCATTTCTTGGAAACGATTGTGTTGGCCAAGATGTCATAGGGAATGGTGGGCTTTGCCAGTTTCGGTAGGGTTATTGGCCTTGCTAGGCTGCCCCAAGGTTCTGCTATTGATTAAACTGCGAGGAAGGAAAGAATTGGGATGTGTCTTGTGGCATACCTGTAGGTTTAGCTTGCCATTGTCGACGTTGGCTCATCAAATATACCGGTTCTATTTCCTCCTTGCTTCTTTAAATACTGCTTTCGGCCTAGGTAATGATGGACATTGTTCAATGTCATGATCTTTAGTACAAATGGCGCACGTCTGAACCATTTCTAACGAGAATTCCCATTGTTTTTGCTTCTTTCGACAACATGGGCAAAAGATGGCCAAATTTTGTTCTGCTAAAGGCTATTTTTGCTTGGCTTGTAGGATGTCCAGCTATGTTGTAAGAGTGCCAAGGATGTCTATCTTAAAATATTCTAGGAGGTTTCTGACCTCCATTAGTGTTACACCTCCACTATGTGGTTTGCTTCCTTTGCTCATTGGATCTTGGCTAGCTACTCCTGTACGTGTGCTTCCCCGCGTACACCTGATACACAAACGAATAATTTCATCATAATATTCCTGAGAAATATCCCCTTTTCCCATTAAGTTTAGATTTTCTACCATTCCTATTTCATTCCTTTAATCAATATAGCTCTTAGGAATTCTTTTGGTAGGGCAGTGTGTGGAGATCTCTGCAAATTATAATTAAATAATTATACATATTCTTCTATTGTTTTGGTACCTTTTGCACCCATCTTGAAAATCTCATCTTTCAGTTCCCTAGTTTTACAAAAGTCCTGATATCTTTTCAGGAAGGAGGTTTTCATTTGGTCCTAATAATTGATGGTTTGCCCACCTAGACCCATAAACCGTCTTAAAGTTTCCCCTTTCAGAGTGGAAGGAAGCAATTTCAGTTTTTGGGAGTCGATGGTATAGTCATACCCTCTACAGAGGACATCAAACATAAACATGAAAGCATCAGGATCCTCTGTGATCATCCCATGGAAGGTTGGGATGTTCTGTAGAGGAATAACCTTCATAGGGGCATTGGCCACTTGGTTGACTATGGGGTACTCTAATGTCGAGGTTTGACCTTGGGGTGGCTGATCTGCCATTTGATCAAAGATATGCCAATAATCTTCAGGGATTTCAAGGGGTGCTTCTGTAATAAACAGAGAGTTAGCAACCCAAGCTGGCTTTACAACACTCCCTCAGTCTGGAATCTCAGGAGATCCTTGTTTAGACAACTATGGTTCTGCTTTAGCAGCCCCACTAGTTTCTCCTTTTCGTTCTCGTAAGTTACAGGATTTTCCCTCTTATAGGGGATTAGAGTGTAGGCTTATTGTAGCTTGAAAACTCTGTTTCGATCCTCCTACTTGGCTTTGAATCTTAGCATGAGATGCAGATGGTGAGTCTGTTGCTTGAGGGATAGTAGTAAAACTTTTTCTAGGTATAGCCTAGAATCCTACTGATGCTTGAGACTCTTCTCTTCTTATGATTTCATATATAAAGGTTGTTGTCCAAAGGTTCACCAATCCTTTGGGTTTTGTGGGTTTTGGTGGAGGATTTTACTCTTTTTCTATCTTTTTATTTCTAGTCATTCATAAAACAAATTCCTATTTAACCTCTATGATTTTGTTGTAAAGCGGGCAGGTAAGCAAGCACTTTACTTGCTAGGTATGCAGGTTCTTACCTTCCATTTTTAAAACCCAGTTCTCCTACAATAAAGAAATAAAATCAACCACTTTAAACACTCTCCCCGGCAATGGTGCCAAAATGTTGGTTCACTAAGATGTCTTTTTACAGGCAATCTTAATCCCTACATTAGTTGTCAACCCGAGGTAAGTCTTTCTTATTCAAGAGTGCCAACACAGTATGTGCAGTGAATCTAGAGGTTATCTAATGATTAATTGTTGCAATCATTAAAGGCTAATTCTTCAATTCAATTCACATAACTCCGCAAAGAACTATCTATGAAAGAACTACTCACAACACACTATGTAATTCTATGCAACTTGTTCTGAAACCAATTGGAACTGAATGCAAATGAGAATTACATTGAGAATCATTCAAATAAGCTTAAGACTAATCACACTTAATCAAGTAAAGAAACTACTATTATCGAACAACACTACCAATCTATAACAACCCAAATCAATCTGCATTACTCAATTGAACAACAATCAACAATCAGTATTTGAACAACAATCAATAAGTGAACAAAAAAAAAGATAAAGGATCCCTAAATGATAAAAATTCTATGTTGCAATCTGTAGAAGTTAATCAGTCTTGTCTCTCAAGATCTACAATAGCATATATTCAAATGAACAAAAATCAAACACACATTCACTTATTCTAATCAAGGTTCTACTTAAGTATATCTCACAACTTCAATATAAATCTAATTGAACAACAGTATAAAGAAATATCACAAATCTTCAAGATAAATTAAATAACTGAATATAAAACTATAACACAAAGGAACAACGGAACTTCTTGTTACTGGACACAGAGTCGCCATAAGCCTCTGCTTAATAAAAACTCATAATACGGAGATGTATCAAACACAACCTTCTTTCATTAACTTCAAAGTAATAGCTGATAGAGTCACTGAATTAACAACGTTTTTGCTTCAAAAAGAATAATTACAAATTAAAATTCTAAACTTGCATCTAGTTTCCTTTCAGCCCTATATAACATAAAAGAGAAACTTGGATAGAAGCGAATCCTTAGGATCAGGAGATCTTGAGGATTTTGTAATATAAAATCTGATCATATGATAAAACAAGAGTATTTGAACTGATCTTCCGCTTCCTTGTCTGCCCCATATGCCGTGGCTTTTCCCCTTTATGGCCTTTTGCTATCTTGCCAACAGAATAACTTTTGCCCAATCACATATCTGCATACAAATATAGCAAAGAATCAATTTTTTGTACTAAATTTGCATATTCTATCACCAAATAGTTTCTTCCAACTTTAACTGATATTTTCCTCATTTTAATCAATAAATGGAGATAATCTTATAAGGATGAATGATAAATGTCAAAGCATTTAATGAAGAGAAATCATACCTTTTTCCTGTCCCAACAATCACCCATGTCATTCATATAGGTGTCATCCCTATCATTCATCCATGTTTCATCCACGTAATCATCCACATGTCATCTACATCATCATTCATGTGTCATTATCCACATCTCAAACCCACAAACAAGCATCCTTTGGGAGGATTGTTGAAGTCTCCATTCCATCACATCACCCACTATTTTTTTTAATGTAATCACCTCACTTTTATAATGTTATCCAAGTGGTAGTCTAAGTTAATAAAATTAATGTTACTATATGCAATATCAAGGCACATTTAGTAATTAGGTTGTACTCATTAGTCATTAATGAATGAAATATCATTTCATAAATGATACCATGTATTCATTAGGCTCGTAAGAACATATATGTCGACTATATGGAGATATATACACTACAATGACAAAAGAAACACTTTGGGACAGGAAGAAACAACATTTTAGTGGTTGCAAGCCTACAATTGGTATTCCAAACTATCCCCAGAAGAGAAAACTAGTAACTAAGTTTGGACAATGGGAATTTTATTGTGGGGTGTATGCTTGAAGTTGGTGCTTTCAAAGAATCAATATCTTGGTGTACAATGAATTTTAATAGCGAATAAAGGAAAATTTAGTCAGAAGGAGCTAAGAGGACACTAATTTCACTTACACATTATATTTTCAAAAGAATGTTGTGTTTTCCTATAACGATGTCAAATTTTAAATTTTTTGAAGCAAACTCTTTTTTGGAAGCTTAAGATTGATAAATTAATCTTTTGAAGAAGTTCTCACATGCACTCACAACTGACATAAAGATAAGGATTAAGGTACGATCATTAAATTCTACTCATCCAAAGAATTTTCTTGGTTATTTGCTTAACTTGCTAGACTACTCAAGTTCCCAAATGTGTTATATATGTACTATACTATGTTCATGAAAAGGAAAGTTTTGACTGGGTTGATATTATATTAAATGAGATATCATTTTAGTGAAGGAAATATCATAGAACCAAGATTTTTTACGTCTTCTTATTTATTTTATGCAATTGTATATGGTCATGTATCTAAGGAACTACCAAGGTAAAATAATCTCAACTTAAAGAAAGACCTAGTGTCTTTATGGTAACCTACCATGTGGAAGCATAATAATCCTTTCAATTCCTATGAGATTCAAAATGGATTGCTCTGTTCTCTCTGAAGAATGGTATTTAGATCCATAGATGAAAGAATATTGAAAAAAGCATCCAAATTATTAAAGGAAAAGGTGTTTTGGAAGTAAGAGGTGATTTTCCTTTTGGGTTTTAGGGTAGAGATTTCCTCATACACTATTTCATTTGTGAGAAAATTTTCATTGAATAAATATGTAGATAATGTAAGCACTAGTTCCACTTCTTCCATCAAAGAAGGAAGAAATAATTTATCATATTTTCCATTATGGTAGGGGAGATCATCGTCATAAGAAGTGGGCCAACTTGATGAATTATCTGCACATTTTAACAACTCTCTATACATTTGATTTCTATTGGATACCCCATAATTTTAATAGAATGTCAATACTTGATGAAAGAGAAGGGGATAATAAAAATATCCATATAATATGCTTGGATAAGGTTGCATATCATATCCTTAACATTGTATATGCTTATCAGTTTAGGCTCATGTATCAACTCAAATTCCAAGCTAACTTTCATGTCCATTAAAGGCTTAGCATGCTACATTTTATCCTTCAATCCATAAAAGGGATGAGCACAAAAGTAAAGGAGGAGAAACCCAATTACTTGTCCTATCATGGCTTCATCAGGTTAATAGTAATGGATTCCTTGGAATACCTTCAAAACCATATTCCCTAAACATATTTTGTTGACATGGATAAACAAGCCTTCTTAGAGGTCCAACCTAAGATAATAGAGCTAGAGGCATATTTGGGAGATACAGAATTATTAGATCCATATATATAGTTGGTTGATTTAAAATTGGTAGAAATAGGGGAAACAACAGAGGAAAAAATATATTCAAAAAAGCACTAGCATGAATTAGCAGCCCCAACGACATGATCTTAGTGTTGTGGCCAGCAGCAACCCCCCTTCTTATTTAGTGTTATCCCTAATACTAAATAAATGGGGACCCTTTGTTAAAAATCTAAAAAATCAAAGTAGTGTTTAAATTTCCCTTTTGAATAAAATTACCATCATAAACTTAGGAAACCCCCTTGGAAAATCCAAAAAAGATAAGTTTTATGATAAGGTAAGATAAAATCTTTCCTTAGGAAATATCGCATCGCATAAGATAGCGGGACGCCACCTTACAAGCACACTTCCAACATTTGCGAGATCGCGATATGCGATAAAAAACAAATATCGCATCGCACTCAACACAACTCTCATTGAAACACTTCAATTTGCCGATATGCGATAACGCTGATCACAGGATCGCATATCGCAGAAAACAGGTTAACGAAGTTTGTCATACATAACATTTCTGTGATTTGCGATATTGCGATATTGCGATTTCGCGATGCATTGATAATACTATAATGCGATGTCACGAGCGATCAATATTGTGATATTGCGATTTTGCAATGTTGCAATTTGCGATGTTGCGATTTGTGATGTTGCGATGTTGCGAAGCAAATCGCAAAATCGCTTCATCGCAGATCTTTCAGGCGTGTTATTCAAGAAAAGTATTTTCCCTAAGCTGACACATAGTCATGCACTTTAATGCTAATAAATGAGGTAGTTGCCAGTTTTAATGGATTATGGGTGCGTGCTTATCAAAAGAATCATTTCACGTAAGGTGGTATGCTTGATATGTCTGCGGCATTTAAAACTTTTCCCATCACCCTTCCTTGTCATTCATTTTCGCTTCACTCGTGAATTGCAGGAACGGAGGACAGAGGCCGATACAAAGCATTACGCAGGTTGAAATGGGAAAGAAAGGCAAAGCCCCGAGCTCAGAAGAAAAGGAAATGGCGCCCTTATATACAGACACGGCCTGTAACAGAGACGCGGGAATAGCTACGTGGGAAGGCATGTATAATCTGCTCGAAGAGGAAAATCCCAGGGTAATGGAAGTAGTTGCTAGCACGGGCTCAAATGGTTCTTCAGAAGCGTCCCTTTCAGAGCTAGCCTGCTCATTCTTACACCAGATAGCAGCAAGGCCAAAAATCCTCCCATACACAGACATGGTCAAGTGGATACTGGACAGTGCAGAAATCAGAAACAAACAGTTTAAGACTCAATGTCAAGAGTTCACAGAAGTATTATGTTTACAAATATTGAACTTTATATCTGTTGGAAGGAAAAAGTGCAAAAGGCGAAAAACGCATCAAGGAAACCCGGATCGAGAAACAGAGGCAGTTTCCAATGCGCGATTAGCGCCTAGCGCTAATCGTGCATCGCTGAGAAAAATTTCTAAAAAAGGAAAGTTGCTAGTTGCTCAGCCACCTGCAAGTCCTGAAAATCGCAAGAAAGTAAAACTACAGGTAGATTGGAAACAAAGAGCTCAAGAAAAGGCACAAGCAATTCAAGGGTTAACCAAGTTAAACTGGGATTATTACTGGGCTTACTTGGTTAAGCCACATAGCCAATGGATGACTGTTAAGTGTATCATCAATTCGGCCGAAAAGATGGCGCCAGCGCTTGTCGATTCTGTTTACTCAGCTCAGCTAAAAGCGGAAGTCAGCTAGCCGACTCTGCTCAAATAGATGCTGCATGCGTGTGATTTCAAGGACCAAATACAGAAGTAGTTTAGTGTTAGATTTAATTTTAGCTTTAATTTTGTTTTATTTTCCTGAAAAGAGGACGGTCATTTAAACCGCATCCTACATTTTTGTAATAATTTATTTTTAGAATTAGTTAAGTAGTATTTAAACCCTTCTCATGCATTTAGAGAAGGGTCCTGAAATTTATCAAAAACTTATCCCCAGAACATGCACTTTTGTACCCTCTGAGGAGGTTTTGATGAATGAATGGAACAGGATTTATTAATGTTTGCATTTGATATCTGCTACTGATGTTGCACTTTTGTACTCTTAGTGGATATTTGATCAAGGAGAGATAAATCGTGATCACTTGAAGCTCATGAGTAGGACTAGTTATAAATGGTATTTCTATCTCTTAACTATTTCTGCCTTGTGTTAAAGTGATGTTCATTTCAGTTATTTATATATTAATGTATGAATGCCTGAGTTATCATTTGGCACTTTTGTACGGTGATAGCTATTTATTTATGCTTAGTGTATGAGTAGCTCATTATGCGATATGTTTTTCACAACTGTTTCGTCTAACTTCTTATACGAAGTGGTTCATCTTCATTGAATTTTTTTCTCATAATAGCTGAATGATCTTTATTACCAGTTGTTGTTTGAAATCATTTTAGATCGCATAGAAGAAAATCACACCCCGGGTTAGTGTAGATTTACATATTCCTGTTATTAGAATACAGTTTCCTTATTATTAGATTAGAATTAAAGTAGAAGTATTCCATTTAGAAACTGTTAGAAACAGAAATATCAAATCTTCCTCACACACACACACAAATTGGGAAACTGGTTCCATATCCCCAGTTGGACCCGCTATACCAAACGGAAAAGGAGCTGCCAACCAAGGTCCGGACCGGGCGGGTATCCCCCTTGTTGTAGACCATATTTTCGGGGCTTCAACACTTAGGAAGAAATAACAAAGCCTACGAGAGATTGAAAAAACCTCAGGAAGAAATTAGGAAACACAAAGGAGGTCAACTAAGAAAAGGAAGAAAGAGGTAATAGGAAGCCCTGTAGCATAAGAAGGTGGGGAGGAAATTTTAATGGAGGAATAAAAGGAAATTATTGTTACATTGGCAACCCTAGGCACTCCAAAAAAATCCAAGGCTAGAAAACCGACTCAAACACCTACCTAATTTAGAATAGGAAAACGTACAAAAATGAAGTTTAGTGGAAAACCTAGGCCTCCATATCCCACTCCTATAACCATTGAAGAAACCCCTAGCCCTAATAAAAAATAACCTCATAATATAGAAGGGTAGAAATCAATGTAAGTAGTGGTACAAACATTAGTTAGACCCACACCTCCTAAGGAAAAGAAGTTGCAATTACAAGCAAAGGGAAGTGCTCAGCCTGCAAGGCTATGGGAAAAAACAATAGAACTATATGAGCAACTTGTAGAGATACAGGAAATCGACATAACAACAAATCATCCAGCTCCAAGAGAATCCACATCCTTCTATTCTTGGATTTAGGTAGGTAAAATGCTTCCTATACATTTAACAACACAATTATTCCTTGTGGTTGAACAAGAGAAGGCTAGGACTCGCTAATTGTAGAAAATTGCACAATAAAAGGGAGTTGTTGATGCTGGAAAGATGGAGGAAGAATAAAAAAATTAAGAGAAGAGATGAATTTACTAAGATTTGATGAAGCCAACTGAAATTATTACTTGGAAAGAGAAAATAATAAACTAAAGGCCCTATTGCAACAAACTCAAAGATTGTTGTAGGAGAAAGAAACTCAAGTTACAACCCTAGAGACAAACATGGGCACCATGGAACATCTTTCTTTGGAATAATGAATTGCGGGAAACTATCCAAAACATATTCCTTGTTTCTCAAGGACCGATGGTGCCAATTTCAAATTAAAATGTTGGCACAAAGAGGATCTCTCCCTCTACACAATGTTAAAGAACTTAGTTGACTTTTTTCTTCAGTGCAACATCGAAGCAAAGGCCAAGGTTGTTGAGTTTTACATTCACAACCTTGTGTTACCTAATAATATGATCACATGGGACCCAAATCCATATTTAGGAGATATACAAATGATGGTCCTAACATCATATTTAAGGCATGATGAGGTCAATGCATAAGAAGTAAAAATATCATTGGACATAGAGCTAAAAGAAACACTTTGGATAAAAAAAAGGCATCCTTATCCATCTATCCCCACTTCTACCCATGCAATCCTAGCATAGGATCCTAAAGTGATGAAAATTTACAAACAAGGTAGGTAGAGGCCATCCTTCACTTTTAGGATACCTTTAGACTATTAGGAGAAGAAAGTTCACAGGCCCACTAGAGGAGATGGCAAACACAACCCTACAATGTGAAGATCAAGGAATATCATTCCCTTGATAGGTTGCAGACCACACTTGAAAAAACCATTTTATATAAAATAATAATTTAAAAACATGAGAACCAATGGATTGGACTCATATATAATCCTCCTTTGCTACTAGGACTTCAAGAATAGAAAATTCAAGACGAAGAGTCAAGAGAGTGGAGGGACATTGAGACAAATGTAGGGTTTTATCTAGCAGGGACAACCACCTCCAACACAACATGGGATGTTAAATAGGTCATCAAGGGAATAAATGAGGAAAAGTAGAGAAATGAGGAAGAATAGATTTCTCAGGAGGATGAATAATAGTTTCAGTAGGGGGTATGATGGGCCTCCCAATTAGGCAAAACATAAGGCCCATATAAGCTTCCCTATGCACATAAAAGCTAGTATATTAAACATTTTGTTTTGCACTCAATAATGTTTTACTAGCTTAAATAATTTCTTAGGAAGGTTAAAAATATTTATCATGCTTTATGTGCATAGTTTTCTTATGATGTAGGATATTGAGGAAATTTGGCACATATCATGAGGATATCCAGTAATAGAAATATATGGGACCTATCCCTTGCTGTAGGAAGATCAAACTCGGCTGGCTTGGAGCACCAATTACTCCTCCCTATAGTTGCAAGGTCACTAAGGGAGCATGCTATTTCCTTTTAGGAGTTTTGGAAAGAAAACAATCCTCCTTTAAAAGAGCCTTCCCCTCACTCATATTGCAAAAATAGAGGGCTCATGTAACCCATTAAGAGTTATAAGGAACTAATAGTAGTAAAGTTAGAGGAAGAAACAATTTAGGAGTTTTTCAGTTCTGCAACTTTTCATGTACAATAAATTCTTCTGACTAATGAAAGACATATTTGGTTCTTAGACATCTATTCCCTCAAGGATATAAGATTCCTTGGGTTAGGACCCACCCCAGGTGCTCAAGACCTCTTTTGTATTATTATCTTCGATTCACTTATTCATTTATGCAATTTTCAGTCCTAAGTATTGTTTTATGCAAAGTTAATTAGTTAGTTTCCTATAGTCTTTTCGTGCACAATAATTTTAGCACTAGATGGTAGCTTTTGTAGTGTTTATCTTACTTATCTAGAATCTCTTCTCATGCATCAAGTTTACTTGGGTTGTTGATTTTTAATTGTTGTTTATAATTTTGGTGTGTTGTAATTATACATTCCCTATTTTTATAGCTACAAGAGACTCTACTATCAGCTATAGGCTATTTTATGAATAAATCCTTCTTCCATTGACATAAATACATGGAAATGCATTCTTGATCATTTCTTAGCCTCTCCTTGTCTCATTTTTCCATCAAACCACATCCTTAGCGTGTTTTCTTTCTCACTGGAATATCTCCTATAGCAAAATATGGGCTTCTATAACATTTTTCATTTTTTCATCCGAAACTCATATAAACTTGCATCCAACTCATGGTTAATCTTCTTTAACGTGTTACAATGTCCCTAGAACCCTGAAGATGAATTTTAGAAGCCAAGAGACCAAGTAGATCCTTTGACCTAGTTATTGTAGAAATTGTCTTTCCCTACAAATTAAGGTTTGATGTTTACATGTGTTATTTCATTTGTGAGTTTTATTTATCTATACAATATAATATACATATTTTTATTTTCTCATAGTTAATATGGTTTGTTTCCTTTTCATGTAGATAACATAGATTTTATTATAGCCTTTCATTTCCTACAACTCTAAAATTTTGATATAACATAGGACTGTTAGTATGGCCTCTCAATAACTAGATCTCATCTCAATGTTTTCATTTAAGTGAAGAGAGGAAAAATATAAGTACATGCTATAAACTTGGTTTCAACCACTCTTAAGTTTGTATGAACCCTAGGTTGACAATTAAATTTGAGACCCTTTGGAGTTGCAGTTTCGTTGTTGTAATATTGAGGGCCATCATATATATCTTTTGATTACAAGTATTTTCATTGGCTCATGAAATTCTATCAAAATTTTCACACACCAACATTTCAACCACTTTTGATTGTTAATCATATCAACTGAAATGAAATTATCATTTAATCCATGTGCATTACCAACACACTTTGTAATACAAAATGAATTAAAACATTCATGCTAGTAACCAATGTGCTAATACTCATGGCCATATCCACACAATGAATTCTTACAATGATTTTAGAATGCCTTGTTTCTATATCATGTATTTTACCGTGGTGAGTTGGAAAGTCTAGCCAACACATCAAAAAACCATCTAACTACCTCCTTAATGCTTGATTAATTATTTGGACACCTTACTTTTCTACCAACACAACAATAGATATATAATACCACTTCTCTATTAAATATAACCTTGAGTGTATTAGAAGGAGCTTCCATTCTATGCTTTGTAGTCCCTCAAAAATTATTACTCATTGCAAATTATCTTCATTTTTGGCAAGAAGATTATGGTAGAATTCAAGTGGGGATACCATTGCACACTTGTGTAGCACCATAACCTTTTGATATCCAACATCTGCATTATCTCATGCATGGCTAGTTCTGCTAGCATTCATTTTCACGAGGCATGCACATTCATAACATGAGTAGAATTACTTACTAATTCATTGTCAATTATCTCAAACATGACATGTTGATTCATGAATGCTTCACACAGATTCTAATTGTATTTTCATATCATAGGTCTCTTCATCTACCATACCTCATTAGGATATTAATGACGTACAATCATTCAATCACGAATATATCACTAAAGATATAAAATATTCCTAAATGAATTCTTAACCAATTTCATTCAAATCACATACCATTATTAACATGACCAATTTTCATACCTATGTAGTTTCCATCAACATCCTTGATGTTACCAAATTAGTTAAAGCATGTTGGAAAGTTCAACTCACATGATCCCTTCATCCACCTCTCAACAAGAATCCTCCTTTCTTTATCGTCTAGATGAGATTATCTACCACATGCAACTATATCATCATCATCATCTTGAACTATTCCTAGTTGTTGGGTTGTGTTATATTCTTTCCACGAATAGCTCCCCTAGTTAACCAGGGGGTTAGAGGGGGGGCTCCGCCCCCCATTTGTTGCGCTGATTGCGCAGTGGGGGGGTCACAAGGGGTTTAAGGGGGGAGAGTAGTCCCTTGTACGGGGTCTGGGGAAACGCCCTGAGAATTTTTTTTTTGGATCCTATATTAGGTTGGGCGAACCTACCTATGGTTTTGTGCATGGCTTTCACACATGGTTTTGGATGCGATGATTTTCAGTCCATGGTTTTGGATGCGATGGTTTTCAGTCCATGCTATTGGATGCTTCGACATGTATAAATATATATTGTAACATTGAAAGGAACATAATGAAAAATCAATCTGGTAGTCCCGATTTTGGGATCCAGGGGAAAATATCTATGTATATGTGTTTTATGTGTTATGCTCTCTCATTGTTTTTTACTTGTGTTTTAGAATTCGTATGCAGGTAATTTCTGTACAGGGTTAAAACCTACATTTGGTATTAGAGCTATTTTGGATTCAAGGGGATGCCTTTGTTGCTGAAGGGTTTCGCTCGGGCCTATGGTAGACCCTGTTCAGTGGGAGACGATTCTGGTGGTGAAAGAATATGGCGAGTGGTGGAAAGATAAAGATCGAGAAATTTCATGGTCAGAGTTTTGAGTTGTGGAAACTCAAGATGGAGAATCTATTGGTGGATAAAGATCAGTGGATCGCGGTAGATCCGGGTACTAAACCAATGAGAGTGTCCGATGAAGAATGGAAGAAGTTGGATCAGAAGGCAAAGAGCACAATATGATTGTGTGTCTCAGATTCAATATTGATGAATGTATTAGGGGAAGCTACGACAAAGGCTTTGTGGGACAAGTTAGGGACTTTGTACCAATCTATGTCTCCGGTGAATAAATTGTACCTACGAAAAAAGTTGTATAACCTGAGGATGAAAGATGGAGACTCGGTGACAAAGAATCTGAATGCATTTAATACTATGGTAAGTCAGTTATTATTTGTTGATATTAAAATTTTAGATGAAGATAAGTGCATTAGTTTGTTGTGTTCTTTAACAGATTCATGGCATAGTCTGGTTATTGCAATAGGTAGCAATGCAACTGCCTTGCAGTTTGATGAAATAATCTCATCCTTGCTGACGGAGGAGACGAGACATAAAAATACGGAGAACCAGAATGGTGATGCCTTGTCTGTACGAGGACTGTCCCAGAACATAAAAAAAAATAAGTCATCGAGTGGGAGATCTAAATCTCAAGGAAAACCTGTAAAGGTGGTGTGCTGGAAATGCGGAAAGGAAGGGCACTACAAAAGGGACTGTAAATCTTAATCTCCTGACAATGGAAAGGGATTTGATGATGCTCCTTTTGCAGAGGTGAAAACCACCTCAGATGAAGGTGGGGATGTGTACTTGGCTTCTTCAAGTACACATGTAGATCATGAAGCATGGTTGATTGACTTAGGTGCATCCTTTCACTTCACACCCCATAGAGAGTGGTTCTGCGAGCATGAGAAATATGATGGTGGTGATGTCTTCTTAGGGGGTGATAAGAAGGCTAGAATCATTGGTCGTGGAAAAGTAAAGTTGAAGCTGCAAGGTGGAAGTGTTATAACACTTTCAGGTGTTCTGCATATTCCTGCATTGGCTAGAAATTTGATTTCTATAAGTAAGCTGGATGATGTAGGTGTAAAAACAATGTTCGAGAAGGATACCTGCAAGATGGTTTGGGGAGCACTAGTATTGATGTGGGGAGTTTGGATTGGAACTCTATACAAGCTGCAAGGTAGCACTATTGTTGATGGGTGCAACAGTTCTGTGGTTCCTGAAAGTAGAGCAGAAAATCTAGTGGTCTCTGGAGAGAAGACTATGTTGTGGCATCAAAGGCTTGGACATATTGGACAGAAGGGCCTTGGAATACTTCATGGTAAAGGTATGGTAGAAGGTATGAGTAATAGCTCTCTTGATTTTGATTTCTGTGAAAATTGTTTATATGGGAAGCAGAATTAGGTGAGTTCCCCTTTGGTGGTAAGAGGGCGAAACAAATTAGAGCTTGTGCATAGTGGTGTGTTTGGACCTGTGAAGGTTCCATCACTGGGTAAGTCTGTGTACTATGTATCATTTATAGATGACTTCTCAAGGAAGACATGTATATATTTCCTTAAGAATAAATCTGAAGTCTTTGACAGGTTTAAAGAATTTAAGGCTCTAGTAGAAAACCAGATAGAGAAGAAGATAAAGGTGCTGAGGACAAATAATGGTGGAGAGTTTTGTAGTAAGGAATTTGAAGAATTCGGTAAGGTGGTATAGCACGACAGAAGACTACTCCATACACACCTGAGAAAAATGGAGTTGCAGAAAGAATGAACAAGACATTGATGGAAAGGGCAAGAAGCATGCTCAGTGGTGCCGGGTTAGGACAGGAATTCTGGGCAGAGGTGGTGGAGATAGCATGTTACTGGGTCAATAGAGCACCTTCATAATTGTTGGAGGATAAGACCCCATAAGAGGTATCCACTGGAAAGAAACCCTCTCTTTCACATCTGCGGGTATTTGGATGTGATGCATATGTACATGTTCCAAAGGAGAAAAGAACAAAGTTGGATAGTAAATATCAAAAGTGCATCTTTATTGGGTATAAGGATGGTTTAAAGGGTTAAAAGCTTTGGAACCTAGTAACAAGGAAGGTTGTGTATAGCCAAGATGTGGTGTTCAGAGAGGTGAAAGATGTTATTAAACATGAAGTCCTATCAAAAGAACTTGGGAAGATAGAGTTTGAGCTTAAGGAGGAAGAATCAAACTCTACAGTAGAGGAGGAATCAGAATATGAAGAGCCACAAACTCTGGTTGTGAGAAGATCAATTCGAGAAAGAAGGGAGTCAGAAAGGTATAGTCCCTCTGCTTTTTGTTCAAATTTTTCTTTATATGTTACTGATGATGATCCTAGAACTATGAAGGAAGCAGTAGATTTAGAGGATGGCAAACTCTGGAAAGAGGCCATGGTTGATGAAATGACATCTTTGCACAAAAATGAGGCTTGGGATTTGGTGGAGTTTCTGGCTGGAAGGAAACCCATTGGCAGCAAATGGGTGTTCAAGAAGAAGACAAATGTAGAAGGAAAGGTGGAGAAATATTACAAAGCTTAGTTGGTAGAAAAAGGTTATTCCCAGGTGTCGGGAATTGATTTTGGTGATATTTTTTCTCCTCTTGCTAAGGTAACTTCTATTATATTACTTTTATCTATTGCTGCTGCTTTTGATTTTGAGGTAGAACAGATGGATGTGAAGACAACATTTCTTGATGGGAATCTAGAAGAGGAGATCTGCATGAAGCAACCTGAAGGTTTTGCGGTGAAGGGTAAGAAACAACTAGTATGCAAGTTAAAGAAGTCTCTGTATGGGTTAAAACAGTCACCAAGGATGTGGTATCAAAAATTTGATACATTTATATGGGGACTTGGCTTCACCAAAAGAATAGCAAATCAATGTGTGTATTTTAAATTAATTGGTGACCGTGTTATTTATTTGGTTTTGTATGTGGATGCTATGTTGTTGGTTGGAAATGAAAAATAAATTATCCAAGATTTAAAGACCCAATTGTCCTCCAGATTTGACATGGAATATATTGGTGCTGCAAACTATATTTTGGGCATGGAAATTAAAAGAGATCCGGCAAAGAGGAAGATCTAGTTAAACTAGAGGAAGTATGTCGAGACAATACTACAGAGGTTTAATATATAGGATAGTAAACCGGTGAAGGTTCCTATTCATGTAGGTGTAAAGTTATCTACCGAACAATGTCCCAAGACACAAGAAGAGGAAGAGGACATGTCCCGTGTTCCATATGTAAGTGCAGTCAGTAGCTTGATGTATGCAATGGTTTGTACTAGACCAGACATTGCACATGCAGTGGGAGTATTGAGCAGGTTTATGTCAAAACCAGTGAAGGAGCACTGGACAACAGTGAAGTGGGTTTTCAGGTATTTGCATGGCACTATTTGTGCTACCAAGGAAGACCAGAATTGGACAGAGTGTTGGATATTCGTGGCTTTGTTGATGCAGACTGGGATGGAGATTTGGATCAGAGAAGATCTAAAAGTGGGTATGTGTTTAACCTATTTGGAGGTGCAGTCAGTTGGATGAGTAAGAAACAATCTGTAGTGGCACTATCAACTATAGAGGTAGAATACATGGCAGCCACTCATGCAAGCAAGGAAGTAGTTTGGTTGCAGAGTTTGTGCTCAAGTATGGGGTTAGTACAGGGAGCTATAAGGATATACTATGACAACCAAAGTGCAATTTTCTTGGCAAAAAACCCTGTTTATCATTCAAAGACAAAGCACATTGATGTTCAGTATCACTTTGTGAGGGATATGATAGAAGACAAAAAAGTGTTGTTGATAAAGGTGGACACTTTTAAGAATATTGTAGATGCATTGACAAAATTTGTGATCTCTGAGAAGTTTGCTTGGTGTAGAGAAACAACAGGCATTTCAGGGCTGGATAAATGACTAAGCTCTCCTGTGGTCCCCTGTGGAAAGAAAACAACAGGTGGGAGAATGTTGGGTTATGTTATGTTCTTTCCACGACTAGCTCCCCTAGTTAACCGGGGGGTTAGAGGGGGGGCGAAGCCCCCCTTTGTTGCACTAATTGTGCAGTGGGGGGGTCACAGGGGGTTTGAGGGGGGTAGGTAGCCCCCCTCTACGGGGTCCAGGGTAGTGCCCTGGGAAATTTTTTTGACCCTATATTAGGTTGGGCAGACCTACCTATAGTTTTGTGCATGGTTTTCGTACATGGTTTTGGACACAATGGTTTTCGGTCCATGGTATTGGATGCTTTGACATGTATAAATATGTATTGTAGCATTGAAAGAAACATAATGAAAACTCAATATGATAGTCTCGATTTTGGGATCGAGGGGAAATCCCTTTGTATATGTGTTTTATGTGTTATGCTCTCGCATTGTTTATTTTCTATGTTTTATAATTTGTATGTAAGTAATTTCTATATGGGGTTAAAACCTACACTAGTCACAAAAAAATGACAACCACACAATTTATATTTTCATACCCACTGCATGTATTAAAACACTTTTAAATAAATAAGCAATGTCATATATGTTACCACACATTTACATGCCCTCCATAACAATATCATTTCAATGCATTTACTAGTTCAATTGTGTTTTAGTTATTTTACTTTCTTGTTTTTATTAGCATTCTCTAACTTTGAATGTCCACACACAATAGCTTTCTTGTTCTAGATAAATATAACAAACAACAAGAGAGGAGTTAGGGGATTCTCCCTCCTGATTCCTCTGCAAATCTTGGAATTCATATCATAGCAATTCTGCTCCAATTCCCTCAAGAGATTATTATCAAACTAGATTTGTCATTTACTCCTTTAGATCTACCTCGTGGCTGTCACACATGCTCCAGACTTATGCTGGAATGCAACAAAATACATATATAAACATAAAGATAGAGACACAACATAAATAAATCTTCATTTCATTAATATCAAAGAACTGAAAGTGCTTACAAGCCGAACAGAAATAAAACTCGGGCGATGGTATCTTATCTATGAGAGGAGATGTGGCAGTTAATGCTTATGAACTTTGTGTTACGATGAGGCTCAAGGGAATTTTTATCATTGAACAAAAAATGGAAACCTTAAACAACCAAAATGCTAACCCAAGGAGATGAAACTCCAAGAGTTTATGCCCCATTGAGGTTAGTTGGGTAGCCAAACTCTTGGGGTCATAACTTGGTCATATGATCTCTGTTTGGCATGTACGATACCTTCTTTGAAAGATCTGTCCAAGTACTATAGGATTTGCAATAGGCCCTTGCTTATGGCTATAGGCCTACTACAGACCTAGAAAAACACCATTTAGGGGGTCAAAATAACTTCAGAAGTTCAGGACACAAAACACTGCTAAAAATAGTAAATGCTATTATAATCAAGGAAAATGATGAAACTGACTGGAGGTCTAGGTGGAACAGGTGGGTGGCCACAAATATCCACCTGGCTCAGTCCTCCCCCCCTTAGGAAGAAATTGTCCCCATTGTGTGCATAGTATCCATGAGGTGAGGAAATTTCTGTTGAACCTAGTCCCTGGTGAACCACTTGCCCTGGTGAAAGAGTTGGTCTACTTTGATAACTCGATATAGTTGGATCCTCTACTGACAAGTGTTCTTGATTTGTGTGTCTATGATCCTATTAGTTGTGGCTTGTTCGATGCAGATTAGGTTTAGCTCTGTTGTTGTTGGCTTCTCAGCAACGTCAGATGTGTCCAACAATGGGGGAAAGTATAATCAGTTCTGATCCACATGAAATACTAGGTGTAGGCAAAGTAGAGGCGGAATGTTGAGCTCGAAAAAACTATCCCCTATAGCTTTGGTGATGTTGTATGATTAATATCGGAGCAGGCGAAGCTTCCTGTGGCCCAGTAAGGCTCTCCTTCTACAAATGTAACCAAACTTTTTCTCCCACCTGGAACTTGTGTGGCACCCAATGTTGGTCATGACGATGCTTGCACTTAGCATTTGCTTTGACCAATATGTCATGGACTTGTTGGAAGATGTGTTGAATGCGCTCAATGAATTTTTTATCCTTGTCAGCTTCAGACTGGACGTGACTCGAATATGCCTTAGTAGCTGCAAATGGTATGACCACATCGATGGAACATAATGGCTAGAATCCTAATCCCACCTAAAATGGGTTGTGGCCAATTGAGGTATGGAGAGATCCATTGTAGTTGTGATGGACATAGGGGAGGCTCTCATCCCATGTGCATTGATGCTTCAAGTTATACATGCGCAGGATGTGCACAATAATCTTGTTGACAAGCTATGTTTGGCCATTAGTCTAGGGGGAAGGACATTGACTTAGTGAGATTGGTATCTAGCATCGACCATAGGCTTGACCAAAATGTACTGAGGAACCGATTGTCCTAATATGAGATAATGGACTATGGGATCCCAAAGTGTACCCACACTCGTTCAAAGAAAATCTTAACAATCGCTTTTGTTGTCATACTCTTCTTGCATGCTGCTAGAATGGCCATCTTAGAGAATATGTCAATGACCACAAAAATGCAGTCGTTTGCATGGTTAGTAGAAGGAAGTTTGTTGGGAGCGGGATCCCCAAGGGAAGTTTTGGGGCTAAAAGCCCATGTTTAAGTCAATTTTTGTAATATTATTATAAAGACTCTACATTTTGTGGTTGCGAAGCGCGAAGGTGTTATGTGTCATAAAGGGTAGTTTGCCCTTAGTTTTGTAAAGTAAAGTCGGCTGTAAGAGATCTACCCATGGTCCACAGACCATGGGATTATATAAAAAGAGCTAAGCTCTAAGTAGTTTGGGAGACACAACATGTAAGAGAATCATAACCTTAGAGCAAGAAGTCTAAGTCTTGGGTTTTAGCGTAGATAGAGGCTCTGCAGCTAAGTGCGCAGAGGCCTAGGGTAGAAGTCCACAAATAAGTGTGTGGAACCCCTGTAGTTGTGTGCACAGGGTGAACAAAGTCTATAACACTTGAAAGATATTAATAAAATGAGTTATTCTGCAATTTCTGTGTATTTTTTCTATTGATGGGTTTGGATATTTTGTGTATGAATTTCCTTTATTATGCTTCTATGATGCGTGAATGAATGCAGTTACATTGAATAAATAAATGCAATTATGAATATCTGATTATGCGGTGATAACTTTAAGTATTCGGAAAAATAAGCAAATCAATTAGGGCAATTGAGGAATCTGCACGGCGCGCTGCCATTACAGTGTGGAAGTACCTGAGCCCCCGGTTATGGCTACGTGAAGGTCAATCATTTATTTTTGTGAAGGTATTGAAAGCCGGAATAGAGGCTTTGTCTTACAATCCCTAGAGCGAGATCACCTGCGTGAAGGCAGGGATAGAAGAAATCAAACGACATCATAACCCTCTCAGGGTGCGGAAACTTTGTTACAGCATCCCCCCATACTGCTTCGGGTGAGACTTTGGTTTGCTCTCCGCGGGCTAATGTTGAAAGGGCCAGTGGTGTAGGGATTTGTTTGGTTAATTAACACTGAACCTGGGTCAGGCCCCCTCAAGCCAACAAATGGTTTTGTTGCCGGGACCAGAATCTGCATAAGAGATGTGTGATGTCGTATCACTGGAATCCAACTAAGAAGGATATTGGAGATTGGTTTGCTAGAAAAATCCACGAATTCACGGCACAAGAGAAAAAAAACCCGTGACTGAGAAAAGAAATGTGGTTGAATAGATACCTATATACAGAGATCCACGAGATTTTTTTCTACTCCTTCCCTATCGAGCTATACGAGTGAATAAAAAAACTAGCAGATAACCAAGGAAGGTGGAAACATGACGGTCTTATTGTGTGGACCCCAAAGCTAGTGCGAAGGTTGAATCATCAGAGGATAAGATCGCCCGCCCTGTTGATCATTGGCTCGATTGTATCTTAGGAGGATTTGTGATTGAATTCATGATCGACACCTCAATAAGCTATAGCAAGGTAGAGCGACACTTTTTCAACGGACCACAAGGTAAATACATAAAATCTTTGAATACTTGGATTAAAATTTTGTTGTGTGAAAAATAGGTTATGCAGTTACCCTGATGTTCGGGACTATGAAAAGTGGAAAAACTTATAGGAATGAAGGAAAAAAGGGTTTGAAGTATAGCCCTTTGATTTCACCTCCGCAAAGCGACGAAGAAGGGATAGCGAAGGTTTATTCGCGAAGTGATATTCAGTTAATAAGACAAGGATTCCCATGAATACCACCTCTGCCCACACCACCTCCAACTTCACCACCCTCACCTCCAACTTCACTCGTACCCCCTCCACCTCCACCGTGGTTCAGTATGGCAAATACAATGAAGTTTCCTTTGTTCAAAGGCTTGGGAAATGAGAACCCAAACCAATTCTCGTTTGTTGTGAGGGCTGTATGGGAAGCTCAAGGTGTTATAGATGATCATATAAAGAAGACGACACTAGTTAGTGCTCTGCAAGATCGCGTGCTAACCTGGTATATTAAGTACTCTAATGACAACCCGAATGCTGGAGTTGCAGACATCCAGGCAACATTGAATAGGGAATTTAGTAGGCCTAAATCTGAGGCATAGTTGATTATGGGATTTAAAGAGATTGCGATGCAAACAAACGAGATACCTTGGGAACTAGATTAGAGGCTGAAATGTACAATCCACGAAGCCAACATGAATTTGACATATGGACAACATTGCGAGTGGTTTGTGGCTTCGCTACTACCACACTTAAGGAGTGTGTTATTGCAACAGAAGATAAAAAATTAGGCAGAGGCCTTGGAGATTTCCATGAGACTACATGCAACTCCGATGCAAGATCCTAATCTAGGAGTTCAGCAGATCCATGTGCAGCTGAAGAATATGTGCCTTGAAATGAAAAGTCTGAAGCAAGACAAAATGGTTCGACCAGAGGTACGCGAGGAGGTATGGTACTTGAAATGCAAGACTCAAGGTCATGACAAAGACCATTGCCCGGTCTTTGCAAATTACATTGCAAGAGGAGGACCGATGCCTTTAAGGCTAGAAGCTCAAGCAGGACCTAGCGTAGGGCCTACATTATGGTGTGCTATCTATCAGGTAGCTGGAAAACATGCCACAGATAACTGTCACTTGCTACAGAAGTATGTACAAGCATCGCAACAACTGTTCTGCAACTTTGCAGGTCGGTAGGACGTGATGAGCGTACTTGCAGGAGCTATGAATTGATGATGGATAGAACTCTTACCTATAGGGTTCAAGCTAAAACACGACCCCTTGATAAGAATGCAGGGATGGTGCAGATGAGGCCAAGGCAGAGGAGGACCTGGCAAAGGTCAAGGACAGTTGATTTTCTACAATTGTGGAGGACGAAGACACTATGCCCGCGATTGCACTAATCCAATGCATCTGTCATGCAAGTATTGCACGTTGTTTGATCATGAAACAGAAGACTGTCCTACACTAATAGCTAGGATACATGACAAAGGGGTGCTACCACCTTCGCCAACTCAGAACCTGTAGATGATGAGGTTTGAGCCACACGAGGAAGATCCAAACATAATATAGTGCTCAGAAGTGGAATTGCAACAGGAGATGACAAGGGGAAATAACTAGAAGATAGTACATGGGTTCGCAAAGCATCGACAAAGGAGGTTGAGTTCAATTTGGAGCGTGCATGTGAAACCTTCATGGAAGCTAAGAAGAGCTTCGTTGAGGCCTCCACTTCAGGAAGCAAGGATAATCTTGAGTAGGAGATGGATCCCTCTATGCTCACAACTTTCCTGGAAACCTGTATCAAGTTACTGCGTGATAGTAAGGATGTGAAAGGGTTACAAGAAATCATCAATAGATGTGCTGGAACTATGCCAGGTGAGAAGCACGTAGTACGAAATATTGGCAAGCATAAAACAATGACGAGACGGGAGATGAGACTGACCGCACAGATAGGATAATATGAAATGGATCAGGTCATTTTGCATTTAGGTTCAGATGCAAATGTCCTACAAAAACAGACTTGGGAGCGAATGGGGAGACCTGCTCTGCAATGGTCTCCGATTCAGCTAAGGATGGCGAATCAACAGAAAATCATCCGCATGGGGCGGCCACAGCGGGTGACCGTGGATATTGAGGGAGAGAGTGCACTAGCTAACTTTGAAGTAATAGAGATAGTGGATGACAACAAACCCTATCCTGTGCTCCTGGGAATTGACTGGGTTACTGATATGAATGGATTAATCAATTTGAAGAAGCGAGATATAATATTTGAGAAGAAATCACTGCGTGTAATAGTATCCCTCGATCCTGCTGAAGGATCGCGCTATACTAAACCTGTCCATGATTGTGAGAGTGATGACGACCTAGACTATATCTATAAAATAATAGCGTGAGACCAAGATTGGGTGAATCCCACCACATATGGATGGATTACATGGGATCGCGAGAGTTCCTGTACTTCAGACTATGGACTCTGACGAAGAAGGGTGATACTTATACGATTTGGAAAGCCTTAGTTGCGGATGGAAGCTGGGTATGATGGATGAAACAGCCTGCATGCCCACCTCTCCATATGGATACATGCATATGGTACGCAACTTGCACGAACGCACACCATCCTCATGATAGGAAACATGCACAACAAGCAGGAGCGGTCAAGACGAGGGCGCGGATGATGAAGTATGATAAGACCAAGCGCGCTAGAGATTATCTGCGGGGAAGCCTTTGACAAGGTGTGTGAAGTGCTGAACATGGTCCACCATGTGAGATGCACTGACTGGGACCTGCGCGTACCAGCGGTTCTTTGGGCTTATAGGACCATGTGCAAAACCCTGATCGCACAAGAACTTTTGAAGCTGAAGTATGAAGTAAGGGTTGTAATCCCTATGGAGCATGCGAACCCTAGTCCGTGCATAACAACACCCATAGATACGATGGTTCGCGAAGCCTGGAATGAAGGAATCACACATCCACAAGAAACAAAACACCTTGGACTTGAGGAAGAAATCCGATGGGGAAACTTTAGACTCTGCAAACTTGAAAAGGAAAGGGTACAATTAAGGAAGAAAAGTGCTATGATGAACGCGGAGGTCAAGAAGCTGGAGGACGAGATACAGGAAGTGTTTCTCGTTGAAAAACCTAGGATGGTAAGGCAAGGTGCGCACGATCATACTGAAAAGTTTGAGAACTATCGCTGTGAATTGGTTAGTCTTCTGCTTTGGCTTGGACCGCATATCACCAAAGTAGTGACCAGGGTAGCACATTGCAAGTAGTAAAGTGCGCGATGACGATCATAACAATGGAAGGTGGGGATTCTCCGCGAACCATGGTGGAGGATGGGATGGAGCCCCGCACGATTGGTGCGACCACCTGCCTAGCTATGGGAAGGACAGTCTTAGCGCTCTAGGTAGTTGAAAGGAAGCGTGGGACTATAAACTATTCCACCTGGGAGCTGCGCGATATTGGGGATGCATGCAGAAGTCGAGCATCACAGGGTTCGCGTCCATGCACGGAGGGCTGCGCTGTCGCGCGGATTGGCCAGAAAGTGACCATTGAGGTCACTATTCATGATGGGATGTGTGACTTGAGGCAAAATGGAGTAGGCGGTGGGCATTTAAGACATGATTTATGGGCAAGATTTGGGAAAATCGGCCACCAAGAAAGAATTAATGGACCAGAATTGGGGGGGAACAGTGAAATTTAGATTCAAAAGGTGCTATAAAACACAAACGGCTGCCCAACAAACAACACTTGGTCATTTGAGAATTGGGCGATTGAGCATAGCATCGAGCATTGAGAGCCAAGCCATAATTAAGCCCTTGAGTTCACGAGTGATAGAATACAGCCTTGATACGATGACTGCAACTAAGGATGATTTGGGAATTGAAGAGGTAACCGCTAGTAAGGCTGCACAGAACCCAATGGTGGAGGATGTTCCAGAAGGTTCCGGGGTTGTGGCAGAGATCCCCAAATCACCGCATACACCAAGAGTCAAGAAGGATAAATAGGCAATGGCTCCACTACGCGTGTCCCCAAGGAACTCGTTGCACAATAAACTATCAATGGTAGAAAAGGGGAAAGTTGTCATGATAGAAACAGATGAGGAAGAAGAAGATTTGCAGGCCTTGATCATTGCAGAGGAAGAAGATGAAGGCATGGAGGAGGATATTCAACTTACACGCTCTGCAACAAAACTGCCCGCATATGTCCCTTTTTGAAAAGGGAAGACCAAAGTGTCGAAGGACCAGAACGACACCAAAAGTTCACTCCAGACTGCGCTCCTCCCAGGTGGCATTGTGTTTGAAGGAACGCACCTGGGCCACATGCCAACCATGAAGTTTAAATACTGGGATCTCACTAACCACGAGAAGTTCCCTCACCTCAAGACCGGGAACCTCATGAAACAGAACACTGCAGGGGTGGTGACAACGTTAGAACTGCGGAAATGGCTACGCAGTGTGGAAAAGGTCGGACTATTGAACTTATTATGGGAGCCGCATTTCCACCGCACACCCATAGCCATTTTCATCATCAGGCAGCTGCTTTGCCTGGTGCATGATGGGTATCTATGGCCGAAGGAGCTTATCCCCATCACGGCATACCTATTCCATCACATTTCCCAGCTACCATACAAAGGAAAGGACCCCACGACCATATCGGAAGGGAAGGGTAGTGATTTGGCCCTTGTAGAGGCCATGAAGACAAAGTACAAGTTGGAGAAGAAGAAGAGGGGCTACGCTATCTCCAACATCAAGGATAAAGAGGTATGTGTAGCAACCCAAATCTTGGCCAGCATAGTTATGAGAAAGTTTCACGCCGTCAAGGTACTTGCACCGGTGATCCCACTAGCCAAACAATGCATGGAAGGGGTCAAGTTTAACTGGGCTGAATTCCTCTGCACAAAAATTGTGATGAATTGTCGCAAATCCCAGGAGCAGGGTAAAACCTTCCACTATGTGTGGCTGTTGGTATCCATAGTGCTCGTAGTGGGGGAACTATCGAAGGACAGTCAATTCCCCAGCATTGATAGAGAATTACCGGAGGCTGCGAAGTATGCTTCACTCTGAGCCACAAAGGATGTGAAACGGATACACAATAGGTGATATTCATGACATCAGTGAGATGGTTCACGATGTCACAAATAAGACCCTTCAGGATTTTATGTAGGAGCACCAGATTGTGTTGGGGGCCATCAAGGCATAGCTACAGGAGTTACAGGTGCGTCCCCCTTAGGTGGGTACCCTTTCCACCCACCTCGCAACAAGATCCTTGGCAGCAGAATAGATGCTGCATGCACGAATGGAAAACACAATAGTGTTGCCAGAAGGGGATCTAGTAGCAGCGAACGAGACCGATAGATTTTTAGTCAACATGATGAATGGCCTTGGCCTTAATCTGGCTACGCTTCCACGTGAGACACTGTATCCACTACAGGATGGGATAACGACAGAGCTGCGTGCTCAGGAGAGCCGCACGATCCAAGTTCTCAACGAGATAAAGATAAACATGGAACAACTCAGCTTGCAGTGCAACGAATTGGTGTCACAGAATCAACAGTTGGTCCAGGTGGTAGATGACGCTTATCGACGCATCCTTGAGCTAGCCATCCCAGCAAATCTACCAGCAGAGATGTGGATCCATAGGTTGGCAATCGGAGTCCGTGAGGCTAGAGAAGAAACGACTAAGGTTTAGCTGGAGCCAAATTTTCAAATCACCGAGCTGTGGTTAAAAGTGAAGCTTTCCATTCCCCCGGAGGTCAGAGAATAGCATGCTAGCACTATCGCAATGGAACTAGAAGAAATTGGAGGTGCAGTGCAAGACTGTACCACTTTGTTGGAGAAAGCACTTGAGGTCCTCACAACTCTGCAGGAGGACCCCAACATCCACTACCTGGAGACAGAGGCGCGAGAACTCCAACAAAAATACGACAATGTCCAAGGAACTGCGCAGACAATAGTCCTCACTCAGTGGCTTGTGAGGGTGCAGCAAGCTAAGGCACTGAAGGAGTAGGTGGATGCGGCACGACATAAGGAGGTAGTTCTCAAAGCACACGTCTAGCCGTGGATCAACGAAGCTTTCACTCTCACGGAAAGCATCTAAGGAAAGCTCGCGCATATACAGGGGATGCACACGTTAATACAGGGAAGCACCCAAGACATGGAGATCTCAGAATAAAGGATGCAATAGATTCAGCAAGTAACAGATTAGTGCATTGCCGACATTAGCACAGTTTGAGGACAGTTAGAGGAACTCTGTGCCAAGATCATCAAGTCGACCGAGTGACTTGAGGGTGAGTCACAACATTTGTGTTGGGGGCCTGTTGGGCATGGAATCCCCCCAAGGCATGTTTTGGGGCTCAAAGCGCATGTTTTGATCTAATATTGTTGTAAAGACTCCAAAAATTGTGGGTGCGGAGCGCGAAATGTATGATAGAGTCACAGGGTTGTCCGCCCTAGTCTTGTAATGTAATGTTGGCCTACCCATGGTCCACGAACCATGGGATTGTATAAATAGAGTGAGGCTCTAAGTGTAAAAGATAGTGAAGTAAGAGAAGGAAGTAGTAGTGAAGAGCAAGAGTCTACATGTGTAAGTGTGTCTTGGGTCGTAGGGTAGGAGAAAGCTCTGCAACTAAGTGCACAGAGGCTTAGTTTTCCGCAGCTGAGTGCGCGGACCCCTGTAGCTGAGTACGGAGGGTGGAGTTGAGTCTGTAACTGAGGAAGATAATAATAAAGAGAAGTTTTAACTTAATTCCATGTATCTGTTCTTGGGTGATTACTTGTTTGATATAAATTGCAATTATACTATTTATTTAATGCGTGCACCTGTATGAATGATTTACATTGCTAAGTATAAGTTAACACATACAAGTAGGTTGAGGTAATCAAATAACAGTGGAATACTAGTAAAATCTTGGGTAATAATAGCGTTCAGCCCCCGAGTAGGGCTACGCGAAGGCAACATCTCAGGCTGTGAGGTACAGGTAAGTGCGGGTAGCAATGTGTACGTAGGGTCAAACTATAGACCACTTGAACTCATCAGACATCTCCATGGGAAAAAAATTGGTTATAGCACCCTCCCATATTACTTCAGGTGAGACCTGAGTCTGCGCTCTGTAGACTATTGCTGAAAGGGCCAATAGTTTTGGGATTTGTTTGGCTAAATCACCTCTGAACCTGGGTCAGGCCCCAACAAGCCAAAAACAGGTGAATGGGATATCCCACATGAAAGATTCATGATGACATTCAGTTTTGAGGATGGGTTTGGCAGTATTGATGAAGCGCTACAAGAAGTAAAAGCAACAATCTTTAGGATACCGCATGATCCTTTAGACTTGATTCAGCCTGAATGGGCTGCTCAGCTGAGTCATGCGCCAAAATGTTATAAGGTAACTGCTGAAGAAGAGGATGAGGATCCGCAAAAGATTAACATTCCAGAAACAGAAGGCCACTGTGAGGTTCAAGGACCGTAGATTGAGAACCTTGATATAACTGCGTGATTGAAAACGAAACAAGTGAACATTGGTACAGAGGCAGAACCCAAATTCGCGAAGATTGGAGACTACTTATATGATGCAACGGTGGATAACGTCACTGAATTGCTCCATGAATACCAGGACTTATTCCCTACCAAGTTTATGGATCTGAAAGGAATAATCGGGGACCTAGGAATGATGAAGATCACATTAAAGTCCGATGCGTAGCTAGTTAAGCAAAGGCCTTACCATCTCAATCCGAAATATAAGGAGAAGGTCCACTTAGAGATAGACAAGATGCTCGCGGCAAGAATCATTAAGCCTATGGAAGAATCTAATTGGGTAAGCCCAATGGTGGTGCAAGAGAAGAATCAGAAGGATGAGATAAGGATATATGTGGATCTTATAAAATTGAATGATGCTTGTGTGCATGACCTTTCCCGACTTCGTTGACGGATGAAGTGTTGGACAATGTAGGCGGCCAGGAAGCATATTCCTTCACTAATGGGTTCTCTAGGTACCACCAAATCAAAATTGTGTCAGAGGATAGGAGCAAGACAACCTTTGCAACTGAGTGGGGTTGTTTTCAATACACTGTAATGCTATTTGGATTGAAGCATGAGCCTCCAATATTTTCGTGCATGGTTGTTGCGACATTCAAGGAATTTATTCATAAGTTCCTGGAGGTACATTTTGATGACTGGACTGTGTTTGGGTTGGTTAAGTGCCATGTAGCAAGCTTGTGCCTGATTTTGGATACCTGTCCAAGATACCAAATCACGCTCAACCTGAAGAAGTGTCTATTTTGCATTCCTTTTGGGAACCTATTGGGGCATGTGGTTTGCAGACAAGGACTAATGGTAGACCCTGCGAAGATCGCAGTGATACTGAACTTGGAAGCGCCGAGGAGTGTGGAATAGCTGCGTGCTACTCTAAGACATATGGGATATTACAGAAAGTTTATCAAAATCTATGCCTAGATCACCATGCCTATTGAAAAATTGTTGAAGAAGGATGTCACATTCTGCTGGAACGATGACTGTAAGAAGAGCTTGGATATATTGAAAGAAAAGATGGTTACCGCGCCAATTCTAGTCTTCTCGGACTGGAAGAAAGAGTTTCATGTACATGTCGACACATCATGTATAGCACTGGGAGCAGTACTAACACAGGCTGGCGGAGAAGGCTTGGACCATCCTATCACATTCGCAAGCCGTAGATTATCCAAAGCAGAGAAGAACTATTCTACCACTGAGCGTGAGGGGCTAGCTATGGTGTATGCAATCCAGAAGTATAGGTACTACTTGCTAGGAGGCCATTTCAAGATGTATACAGATCACTCCACGCTGAGGTACCTAGTCAATAAGCATGTGTTGGGGGGGCGAATATGTAGATGGATCTTATTCTTCCAAGAGTATGATTTTGAAGTTGTTTTGAAGCCTGGACAATTGAATGTGGGACCAAACCATTTGTCGCGCATTGAAATAGGGGAGGAACTTACTAACTTGGAAGAACAATGTAAACTTTGAAACGGGAACTATAAACTCAAAATGGGAACTCTGGCCAAAAAACCCCAAAAAAACATCAAAAACAGTGCTAAAAACGAAAAGTGTGCATACTGGAACGATGTTTTTTTTTTTAGGTGTCAATTTTGATCGTGTTTTAAAAATGGCAGTGACTACGAAATTTAGTACGAAATTTTCGTGCAAAATATAGCTTCAAAACGAAAGTGATGATACTGGAATAATGATTTTTTTTTTAGGGTCAATTTTCAAACTTTTTAAAAAATGCTAATAAAACCAATTTTTTATGTCTCAAACAAAGTTAATTTTTAAGGAAAAAACACATTAATGTTTCTGATAGAATATCATTTTTCTTTCCTAAGTATAAATTTAACATGTTTTCAACCACAACATGCTAGATACAAAAGAAATTGAAATTTTTTCAACTATAAAATTAAAAAACCATCACATTATGAACAAATTATATCACTGAATGAATTCAAAAGTCTTTATTTGTATACTGAATAAAACAGACATTATATCCTAATTTGATATTGCATTGTAGATATTTAAACAATAAAATTTATCATACTTAAGACATAATCCAACAACATAAAAATGCTTCATAACTTCTCATTTAACAACATATGGAAAACATTAATTTTATTTGAAGATACAATGCATACATCAGTTATATAAATTGTCTTAAACAATTATTCAAAATCACTCATATTTTCTTGCACACCATCAGAATTCACATTTTCAGATGAGTGATTGGATGCTGACGAAGATGTTCCATATTATTCTCTTTCATCAACTAGTGCCCCATCTGAGTCCACATGCATGCCCAACATTCCAGGTTTCAAAAGTCTTCTAGATCTACGACTGGTTTCAGCAGACTCCCATGTCAACACTGTTTCTTTTGGTAACAACCTTTTTAGAATCTCTGTCGTCTTGAAGCAAAGAGTTCCTCTCTTTGTTAAATTGAAGTCATAAACAAGTATTTCAACATCCTCCAATTGTAATATGTCTGTGCGGCGGCGATTTATATTTGTACCCTTTCTTTTTCTTTTTCCAGCATTTTTTTTGTCAACTACCATCTCTGGCTTATACACACCATTGAATGGGTGTGTATTTGTGGCATACCAACGTACTTCAACACCTATAACATCCTCATTTTCTGTAAAGACCTTTATAACTTTAGCAACCCAAAATGGATAGCCATTGGGATCTCCATCTGCTAGCACTGCAATCATGCAACCCTCCTTAATATCATGTACTGAACCCCTATAAAGGTTTTCCATGGCTTCACGTTGTGCACGAGATCTTCTGGAACCAATATACATCTCTCTTTCCATTGCTTGTGAAGAATTAATAATACCTTGAGTTTGTTGCTGCTCAACAATGTTTACTTCCTCTTGTTCATTCGACACATTTTGTGGCCAAATAAATGGATTTTTCAAAGGTATATCTTCATTGGTTGTTGTTGAAATGATATCACTTTGATTATTGAAAAATGACTCCCACCAAACTGAATCAGCAATGTCAAAGTACTCATATGTATATCTAATACATTTTTTAATTTCTTCTAGGCAATCAGAATAATTTATATGTCTATTCTGTCTGCGTGCATTCTGAACTTCACCAACTGATTGTAATAACAATATTTTTGATGCAAATATTGGACGATCTGGAATGAACTTCAAAAACTGCAAACCTGATGACGGTGCCCATTCTGTAGTAGTTGAAAACTTCTTGCCCCATATTAGTGTTTTCCCATCAATTTTTTTTATACGAAATTGATGCTGGAAGCTAATATCATTAAGTTGTTCAATGCATTTCCCCTCACCATATGATCCTAGAATAAACCTTCGCATGTCAACAGTTTCTTCCAACACTTCAAAAGCAGGCTCTGGCATGTATGATTTCTTAATACATTCAATTAGTGATGGCAAGCTCCCAACTTCCTTCCTCCTCAATGTGACTGAAAAACGACTGAACATCTGATCAATATGGTCATGAGTGTGCCCAACAAGAAGGAAACCAACCTTTACCTTTTGAAAAATTCTCAATTCAACAAGCATGTTCAGATACCCAAAAAAACCCTGATTTTTGTTTTCACGGCAAGTGTTGTCCAATTGTAGATATAAAACTTCAGGAAGATTACCAGACCAATGAGAAATCACATCATGAATTATGGTTATGGTCAGATTTGCATCATTATGAATATTTGGAGCTATGAAGTACACCCTTGGCAACATTTTCCCATTGAAGACCATACAACCGAACAAGTGAAACTGAATAAAATTTTCCTCTTGTAAATTTTTGGGTGTGCAAACAAAATGTGGTAAAAGTGTTTTCTTCTGGTCCATACCATCAATTATCAAACCCAAATATTTATTTGGATTATCATAACACTTCTTTCGATGCTTGTACAACTTCTTCCTTTCATTTGTTTGTTGTTCGCGATGCTCCTGAAGTTCTTTGACAATTAAATCTACACAACATAAAAGAAATTCATTAAGAAATATGTTTTCATAGTTGATGACTATACAATTTTAAAAGTAAAAGTTATGAACGCTTACCTCTTTCTGAGCCTTCACATTTGTCCCTTTTTGATTTAAGAGAAGCAAATGTACTGCAAATCCCCATCCTTGTCTTCTTAGGAATACGAACATTATTGAATTCTTTCTTCCATATCTTCACAAAATATTGATATGTAATAAATTGGCCCTGTCCCTCAGCACTTTCTGCATATTCTTTGTATAAGTTGTAGATTTCTCGTCTTGAAAAATTATCTGGAATATGTATTGTCTCTCTATTTGGCATACACTCTCCATGCTTTGAAAAGAAATCTTTCATCCATGACATTGCAGTATTTGATAATGGCCCAAACTGTCTTTTATAACGTACTTCTGAATAAAATGTGGGATCCTTTTCCAAATTTTCTTGAATTCTCGAGAGACGAAAATTCCCAATTGAATGAAACATTTTGAAAGCTTTTCTACACAATAATAAATTCCTAATATGATAATCATAACCTGACAATGTAGATTGCATGCAGCCAACTAAATATGAGTTTTGCATGCTTTTATTCATTGACAAATATCTCTTCCTGCTTTCTAATGCAAATGTGAAATCCATATGTTTCAAGCAATTTTTTTGGCAACATTCACTTGAAATGAGAGAACTGATAGAACTTCTTCCCGTCAGATATTCTGCTCTACCCCTTGTATAACTAGAATAGCTTGCATTGATACAAAAAGGTTGCTCCTACTCCTCGATACAATATTTCTTGGCAACATCTCCATCATTGGATCATCATTTTTATAAGGATTTTCATCATCATTAAGAGGAATGTTATCCACACTATGATCAGCTCTGATTTTCAAATTTTGACTGAGAGGATACCCTTCATCTTCCCCTTCTTCAGTGCTACTGTCATAGTCCTTAGAATTCAGACTAAATGGAAAATTTGACTCGATGTTTAATGGATATTCTTCCTCATGTACATTGTCAATGCTACTCTCATAGTCCATAGAATTAGGACTACGTTGAAAATGTGGCTGTTTACTTATTGAAGATGCTACATCCTTTCCTTTGTCACTACTACCTTTATACTGATTAGAATTAGGACTAACTGCATCATCCTGTTCTTCATCACTGCTGCTCTCATAGTCCTTAGAATCAAGACTAAGAGGACATTGTGATACTCCAATCTTTTGAAAATCATCATCCCGCGCTTCATCACTGCTGCTCTCATAGTCCTTAGAATCAGGACTAAGAGGACATTGTGATACTCCAATCTTTTGAAAATCATCATCCCGCGCTTCATCACCGCTGCTCTCATAGTCCTTAGAATTAGGACTAAGTGGACACTTTGACACTCCATTCTTTTGAAATTCATTATCACACTCATCATCACTGTTGCTCTCATAGTCCTTAGAATTAGGACTAAGTGGACACTTTGACACTCCATTCTTTTGAAATTCATTATCACACTCATCATCACCGCTGCTCTCACAGTCCTTAGAATTAGGACTAAGTGGACACTTTGACACTCCATTCTTTTGAAATTCATTATCACACTCTTCATCACTGCTGCTCTCATAGTCCTTAGAATTAGGACTAAGTGGACACTTTGACACTCCATTTTTTTGAAATTCATTATCACACTTTTCATCACTACTGCTCTCATAGTCCTTAGAATTAGGATTAAGTGGACACCGTGACACTCCATTATTTTGAAATTTGCCATCATGCACGTCAAAACTACTGCTCTCATAGTCCTCAAAATTAGGAGTAAGTGGACACCATGACACTCCATTCTTTTGAACTTCACCATCACACTCTTCAAAACTGCTACTCTCATAGTCCTCAGAATTAGGACTAAGTGGACATCATGACACTCCATTCTTTTGAACTTCACCATCATGCTCTTCATCACCGCTGCTTTCATAGTCCTTAGAATTAGGACTAAGTGGAATCTGTGACTCTTTATTAATTTGAAATTCTCCATCCCCTCTTTCATCAGTGCTGCTCTCATAGTCTTTAGAATCGGGACTAAGTGGAAGAATTGACTTTCTATTCATAGTGGAAGAATTCCCGCTATATTCATCAATATGAATAGAGTTGTTACGCGATGAAGATGTTGATGGTGTATAAATCGAAACCTCACCATCAGAACAATCCATCCCTTAAATAGAAGATGTTGAATGATACAAATGGAGTCTCCTAAGAATATTATATAGCTTAAAGAATGAAATATTCCCTCCAAAATTATTCCCTCCAAAAATTTTCGCGAAAATATTTCCCTCCAAAAATTTTCGCGAAAATATTTCCCTCCAAAAGTTTGTTAGATTTATTTACCTTTATTATTTTATTCTACAATTGATTGAAAAACATAAACTAAATTTTTTTATGAAATGAATCGCTGAAATTCAAATTGTAAACTACAACTTGTATATTAATTACTCTAATAGTTAAAGTATATAATATTTACTAAACAACTATTTTTTTTTTTTAATTTTTATAATATATTCTAAAACAAATTAATCCCACATTCAATCCATTGTAAAATAACTCTACAATATTCGCTCTATAATAATTTAAAACAAATTATCCCACATTAATCGTACAGAAAAACATCTTCGTAATTTCACTTATATATTAAATTTCATTATCACTATTAATCACCTCACATCCAGGTTTTCTGAAGTTCGTTGAAAGACTTGTGAATTTGTGGAGCAGCTATATTGCTATCAACAACATATTCAATGAAGAATTATCGCAATTGAAAGGTAAGTTCAATTTTTTTTCAAAATTTTCATATTAAATTAATTTAACGAAGAAGTTTTTTTTTTTTAAATTAATAATTTTTCCAAGCCAAAATAACAATTATGTCAATCGTGAGCATGGTGGGCCCATGCGCCAGCCCTTGCCACCCACAACTCACCCACCCATGCACCCCCTTCCCTACCCCACAACTCTCCTCCCCATAAGCCCACCCCCTAACTCCCATTCCCCTCCAATCTCAACTCCTCCCCCCCTTCCTTAACGCCGGCCCCATGGGCCCCACCCCCTAACTCCTTCCCCCTCTGTTTCCTTCCCCATGCCCCCTCTCCCTCCACGCCCTTCCCTCGCCACCCGCACCCCCACACCCTAACTCCGACCCCCCCCTGGCCGCCCCCCCGACCCCACCCCCCTATCCCCCCCAACCTCGCCCCCTCACCCCCGCCCCTATCCCCCCACCTACCCCCCCCCCCCCCCCCCCCCCTACCCCCCGCACCCCATACCCCCTACCACCCCACCCCTGCCCCCACCTACTCCCCCCTACCCCCCCCCCATCCCCCCACCTACTGCCCCCTACCCCCCCCCCCTACCACCCGCGCCCCATACCCCCTACCCTCCCACCCCCGCACCCACCTACTCCCCCCTACCCCCCCCCCTACCCCCTACCCCCCTACCCCCGCGCCCCATACCCCCTACCCCCCTACCCCCACACCCCCCTACCCCCCACGCCCCATTCCCCCTACACCCCCAACCCCTCCCTGCGGCTACCCCTCCCCACCCCGCACCCCCTCCGCCCACCCCACCCTTCCCCTGCCCCCTCCCCCGTCCCCCTCCGCCCACTCATCCTTCCCCCGCCCCCTCCCCCGGCCCCCTCCGCCCACCCCTCCCTCCCCCGGCTCCCTCCGCCCACCCCTCCCTCCCTCGACCCCCTCCCCCTCCGCCAACCCGTCCCTCCCCCAGCCCCCTCCCCCTCCGCCCACCCCTCCCTTCCCCCGCCCCCTCCGCCCACCCCTCCCTCCCCCCGGCCCCCTCCCCCGGCCTCCTTCGCCCGCACCGGGCCACCCCCGCGCCGCCCCGCCCCGCCCGACCGGCGGCGGGTCGATTCCGGAATCGACCTGCCGCCGGTCGGGCGGGGCGGGGGCACCGCGGGGGTGGCCCGGTGCGGGCGGAGGAGGCCGGGGGAGGGAGGGGTGGGCGGAGGGGGCCGGGGAGGGGGCGGGGGAAGGGAGGGGTGGGCGGAGGGGGCCGGGGCAGGGGGCCGGGGGAGGGAGGGGTGGGCGGAGGGGGCCGGGGAGGGGGCGGGGGAAGGGAGGGGTGGGCGGAGGGGGCTGGGGAGGGGGTGGGGGAAGGGAGGGGTGGGCGGAGGGGGAGGGGGCCGGGGGAGGGAGGGGTGGGCGGTGGGGGCCGGGGGAGGGGGTGGGGGAAGGGAGGGGTGGGCGGAGGTGGAGGGGGCCGGGGGAGGGAGGGGTGGTTGGAGGGGGCCGGGGGAGGAGGCGGGGGAAGGGAGGGGTGGGCGGAGGGGGAGGAGGCGGCGGGAGGGAGGGGTGGGCGGAGGGGGCCAGGGGAGGGGGAGGGGCTGGGCAGGGGAAGTTTGGGGTGGGTAGGGGTGGGCGCGGTGGGCGCGGTGGGGAGGGACGACCGCGGGGAGGGTGTGGTGGGTGTAGGGGGTTAGTGGGTGGGGGTTTGGGGGGTATGGGGGTAGGGGGTTAAGGGGGCGGGGGTTTGGGGGGATGGGGGTTAGGGGGGCGAGGGGTTAGGGGGTATGGGGGGCGGGGGGTTAGGGGGTATGGGGGGCGAGGGGATGGAGATGGGGTCAGGGCGGCCGAGGGGGCCGCGGGGGTGGAGGGGGAAGGGAGGAGGAGGCCGACGAAGGGGGCAGGGGAGGAGGGGAGAGGGGCGGCTGGGGAGGGGGGGGAGGTATAGAGGGTGGGGTGAGGGGAGCGGTTGAGGGGGTGCTATTTGATAGCCATATGTCTATGATCTTTAATCGGGTGGACAGAAAGAGTCATAGCCAAATACTGACTTATGATGCTGTTGTGAGAAAACTAACATATGAAGACAAAGAAACGAAAGGAGAGATAGTTAACATTTATCAGAAACCACAATTATTGATTAACTATCTTATAGACATATGTTCAAATGAAGGAGATTGGGTTCTGGATTTATTTTCTGGCTCAGGTAGGTTTTGCCACATGGAATTGAATTTCAATATGTTCTTTTTTTTAATTAATATGTCATTGTACTAATTTACTTCATTATTTTTTTGTGCTTGATAATTAGGTACAACACTATCATGCTGCCTTCAAAAAGGAAGAAATTGCATTGCAATTGAGAAAGATCCATTACAATGCAATTTCATTCAGCAAAGAATTAATGCTCTTCAATTTCTTCCAGATGCAATGCAAGAAATTGGGTTGAAGAAAGGGGACTTTAGTGAATCACGTGTGGCAAAAAAGGCAAAGGAACTCCAACCACCATTACATGGAATGTTTGGAAAGACATATATTGGGAGATTTGCAGACATCAAAGACCCATTAGAAGAGGAAATTGCGCAAAAGGAAGCAAAAAATATTGTGGAAGATGACAATGATGAAACTCTAGAGGACGAAAAGTTTGGATTACGTGACATTGTTGATTAAATTTAAGTTATACCTGGAAATCAAGCTTTGCAATGTTTTGACTCTGACATTTCATGAAAAGAATAATCAATGAATTAAAGTTGTTATGTGTTCAATATTTGTAATTTGTGATTTTCGCATTGATTTTTAAGTTAATTATTATTTTTTGAAAAAAAGGTTGTTATTATTATTTTTTTGACATGAAATTCATAAAAAAAACTATTATTTGACCATTTTTAGTTAATATTTTTGTATAAAAATTGTGATTTTGACATGTTAATTCTAGCAAACAATTATCAAAACGTTTAGTTTTTTTGTTATATTTATGTTAAAAATGGTTATTTTTATGTCCATTGTTAAAAAATGTTATTTTTTTATAAACAATTATTTCATGTGGATTGAAAAATTAATTAAAGATGTATAAATATGTAGATTATCTAAAATTCAAACTATCGACTTTCTAATTTAAAAACGCAAAACAATAAAAACCCCACTAAAAAAAAAAAAATTAAGATAGAGAACAAGAAAATATGAATAAAATGACCACTTCAAAAACTATCAAATTTAGAAAATAATTATTTACATTTCATACACTAGAAAATTTAAAGTCAAAAAATAGGTCTTTTAAAAAAAGAGTGTGATGCAGAATACTCAATTTTTAAAATCAGCATGAAAATCACTACCATTCTAAAACTTAATGCACATGAAAAAAATTAAAGTTCCAAAAACTATGTTCTAAAAAAAACATGTGTGTTCTGCATCACCACTTTTGAAAATCGGGTCATTTTTTTGCTATCTCTACGAAACGGGTAATAGTATCAGTTCCCATTTCAAAGTTTACATTGTTGAAGAAGGATTTCCTAACGCATAGCTATTTGCAGTGTGTGTTGCAGATGGTCATTTTGAGGATATAATACACTTCCTAATGATAGGAACTGCACCAGAAGGTTACTCTATCCACCAAAATAAGGAATTACTGGTGCACGTGGCAGATTTCTTTGTCATTGTTGGGCATATATACAAGATGGGGACTAATGAGATATTACAGTGGTACCTGGGTTCGAGAGAAGAAGCATCCTCGATGACACTCATGGGGGTGTTGTGGGAGGGCATTATGTAGGGAGAGCAACCACGCAGAAGATTCTACACGTAGGGTTGTGGTGGCCAACCCTTCATCAAGATTCAAAAGCATATTGCAAGGTGTGTGATGTATGTCAAAGAATGGGTAGGCCAACACGAAGGGATGAAATGCATTTGAATCCTCAAATGACGTTTCAACCCTTTGATAAGTGGGCAATATATTTTTTAGGACCCATTCATCCACAAGGGAAGATAGGAGTAGGGTACATTATCATTGCGATGGAGTATTTGACTCGTTGGGCAGAAGCGGAGCCGGTGAAAGATTGCATGGGCGGGATGACCCTGAAATTCCTATTTGAGCATGTACTGATGTGATTTGGATGTGCAACGATCTTGATGAGTGATCGTGGTATGCACTTCTTGAATGAGACGATCAATGCACTAACGGAGGAATTTCAGTTATATCACCAGAAGAACACACCTTATCACCCGTAGGCTAACGGGACAGTGGAGGCATTCAAAAAAGTGCTCAAATACGCGCTGACCAAGGTTTGCAATGCTCAGCGAAGTGATTGGGACCTACACATACTTGCAGTATTATGGGGTTATCAAATGACATGCAAGAAGTTGAAAGTACAAGCCCCTTTTAGGCTTGTTTATGGTGTGGAAGCCGTAATGCCTATGGAATACATCGTGCCTAGTCTATGCATAGTAGTGATCAAAGGTATGACGGATCGTGGAGCCCTAGAGGAGAGGCTTGCGTAGCTAGATGAGCTCAAAGAAGAAATATTTTTGGCTAGATTTCACCAGCAAGTCCAAAGGTAGCGCAAAAAGGCATGGCATGATCGACACATCAAGCTACACACATTTAAGGTAAATGACTTGGTTTTGTTATATGATAGTAAGTTTCATAAATTTCCAGGGAAATTCAGGATGCATTGGTCAGGGCCTTATGTTATTAAGGAGATTAATGATGGAGGAGTGGTACAATTGGTCAAGTTAAATGGAGAACTCTTCCCAGGAAAGGTGAATGGTAGTCGCTTGTGGTGGTTTGGCCATGTGAATAAATGAAAGTAGCACAATATTAGTGCTCTAGGCAGCTGAAAGGAGGTGCGGGACTATAAAATACACTGCTTGGGTGGGAGAGCTATGTGATTTGAAGACGGTGCGAAGCACGAACGTGTTAGTGGGTCTGCGACAGTGTAGAGGGAGTTGTGATACCTTGGGAAGAAATCATGTAGGTCGACTGGAAAGTGACCGTTAAAGTCACTGTTCATGAAAAGACGGTAGAAGTGAGGCCAAATGGAGCGGGCAGCTGGCATTTAAGATGAAATTTATGGCTTAGATCCTTGAAAATCTACCGCCAATCCAGCATTAATGAACCGATTTTTGGGGGAATGGTTAGATTTGAATTCAAAATTCCCTATAAATTACAAGTGGTTGTCTAGCGAAAAACACTTGCCATTTTGAGAACTGAGTTGTTGCGCTTTCAGGTGCACATGAACTGTAAATTCTTTCAAGATCTGATAGCGAGTTCGACATTTGAACAATTTTCAAAAGAGAGACAAGCACTAGTGAATAACTTCATGTCAACCTGCTCAGAAGCTATGAACACCAAAGGAGTGGCAGCCGAGGAAAATGTGTAGGAAATTGATATGGGGGCCGAAGTAGCTGCCCCAGAAGTAGCTGAAGTATTGGTGCACGAGGTTGAAGCCAAGGGTGTGGGCCTTATTACACGATTACTGGAGTATGTCCCTCTGCGCAAGGCTAAGTCCAGGGTCCTGAAGGACATTGATGAAAGTAAGACTCCCCTACAAACCCCTCTGCTACCAGATGAAATAACTTTTGACGGTCTGTGTTTGGCATGGGTGCTGATATTGAAGCTCAAAGACTGGGACTTGGTAGATCATGAGAAGTTCCTGCACCTGGTGATTGAATAGTTGATACGCTACATCACAGACATGAATATGGGGATGACTGCATTGGAGCTATGGAAGTGGCTCAGAGAAGTAGAGAAGGCAGGATTACTCAACTTGCTCTCGGTTCCACACTATAACCACACCCCCGTGACAGTTTTGGTTATCAAGCAGCTACTATGCTTGGTGCATGATGGGTGTCTATGGCTAGAGGAGCCGATACCCATCATCGATATGTTGATTCATCGCATAACGCGTCTGCCGCATAACACATCTGCCGTATATACGCTACTTTAGTTAAGGCAAACCGCATGTATACGCAACTGTGTATAAAGCAACAAGCGTATATCCAGGATACTTATGATTCAGTTAGTTGATCCTTAATGAGTGCATCTTAACCATATGAATAGTAAATAGGAGTATTAAAATAGAACAGATCATCACACACAAGAAGCACACATGAACACCATGATGGAAGGTGGAAACCCAATGTGGGTGAAAACCACCTGCTGCAAGTCGTCTCAATCTTCCTTTAATAAGAAACTTCTTTTTACAATAGTTTTGTACTGGTGCAGTCTTATACCAGTACGCAAGCTGCTACCTACAGAAGGATACAACCTTCTCTCGTTCTCCATACTCTCCTGGCTGGGAGCTACAACACCCTTAGCTCTTGTACTAGCTGATCCATTTACTAGTACGTAGGTGCCGGCCTACTGAATGCTCCAATCTTCACTCGTTTTCAAGCTGCTACTGGAAGGGAGTTACCACTCCCTTAGCTCTTGTACTAGCTAATGTACTAGTACGTAGGTGCTATCCTATAGAAGGCTACAACCTTCTCTTTCTTTCTAGGGACCACGTTTCATAAATGTTGAGACTAGATCCATGAATATCAATCAAACATCAAATAGATCTGCAATCAACCAACTTCCTTGTACAAATACTGAATCAATAACTTCTCATAACATAGTACCAGTAACCAGACACCAATTCGGAACCCTGAACACTGCAGTAACAGACAAAAGCAGCTAAAACATATTTCAATAAAAGTCCGCAAATTCACCAATAGAAACCTGCGTACGTATGCAGTATTCACTTCTTTATTTGCGGGTGTCCGTGCCTTCGCTGTGCTGAACCTGCGAGTATCTGCACCTACGCTCTGTCAAGCCTGCGGGTATCCGTGCTTGCGCTCTTTCAAGCATGCGGGTATCCACGCCTGTGCTATGTAAAAAATGCATATATCCATGCCTGCGCTATGTCAAGCCTGCGGGTATCCGCGCTTGCACTGTGTAAAAACTATGTATATCCACGCCTGCGCTGTGTCGAGCCTGCGGGTATCTGCGCCTGTGCTATGTCAAAACTGCAGGTATCCGCGGCTACGCTATGTCGAGCCTGCGGGTACAGATAATTTATCAGACTTCAATTATACCCCAGATTATCAGATTTATAGATCTGATTATGCGCCAAAGAGATCTCGATCCATCAATAGATCTGTCTTGTGATGCTCCAGTTTCTCCTTGATTCAGGTCCAGCTATAACTCACCAATCAATCACCAGTATTTCAGATCTTGCTCTTCTCAAGATATTCAACACATTAGTCTCCCCACGCCAAATGATCTCCTTTCCTTTTTATAGCCTAGGCGTTACCCAAACCATGGTCCAAAACCATAGAGATCCAATACTAGGGACCCAATACCTGGGTTCAATACTTTAGATGCAAAACCACGGACCAAAACCATAGGTTCAAAAATGTCGGACTAAATACCATGGAACAACCATAAGATTTCCCATGTGTGCGCTTTTCTCTGCATGAAAGTGCGTGTACTTTATGTCTACACTTTTTGTTTGGAGCACCTACGTATATGTCCGCAACTTTTGTTTGGCGCACCTGCGTATGTCCGTGGCTTTGTGAATGGGAACCTGTGGGTATCTCATTTTCTACTATTTTGAGAGCTTGAACTTGTGATCTGCTATTTGAGAGAGTTTCCATCAAGGACAACACTTATGTCATCGAGCCAAACCTGTGTCATAATGCCAACAATCTCTCCCTTTAGACTTGATGTCAAATCTAACTTGTCGTACTGAGAACTGTCATCTGATTCCTTGAGCTGTCTTGCATCTCATGTATTCTATCACATCTGATATCTCTTCTGTAGATTCATCTAGTTATATATAAGTGAGTTGTTCTTCTATGAGTGGGTTGCCATCAAGTACAACACATGCATCATAATGCCAACAACAACATGAATCAATCCCCATGGTTCCCTATGATTCCAAAGGAAATATCAACCTGAGCCTTCTTCAAGATTTCATGGTAGTCTCTTTGCCATGCAATCCCCTGCATCATACCACCATAAACACATAACTGTCAGTGCATAAATAAACATAACAGTACACTAGATACCTTATCTTGTTGTGCCAAGTGTGTTGCCTTGTAGCTAAAAATGTCCATGCCATCTATCAAGGGACTCCAATCCCCTTGATAAATCTACCTGTAACTAAAGACTAGCTAATATACCTGTCAAATACATGTCCATGAATATAGCACATATCCACATAATTACAGACAAATCAAGGTTAAGAATACTTCCTGTGTGTAAATCACTCATTTGTTTGCAATTAGGGTTTCCAAACATATCCCAAGAAATTCTTTTGCAATTCCTTTCTTTTACCTTGTTACCTTGTTGCAATCGAGGCTTAGTTATATAAACACATCAACTATTACCTTGTCATGCTAATACCAAGCATGTTTCCTGCAACTTCTCACACATGTCAACCACATGTTCCAAATATCGAGACAATAATATCTATCAATTTGAAATAAACCTTTACCAAGACTAACAATCATGTCATAATCCATAGTCAACTCATAGTCATTAGACATAATGCTACAACTGTCACCTACTACACTCAAGTACATATCAACTGTCTCAACACACATGTATAAGTACAACAAACTTAAAACAGTATCACTTGAACACATATTCATATTATGGAATTCATCAAATATTCAACCAACTTGCAAACATACCATGTTAAATAAATCAACTAGACAACAAAAAGCTCAAATACCAAGTAGATGACATAATCAAACAATGAAGCACCAAGTATACTACATAAGCAAACTCATACCTTAATGTATCTCATGGGAGGCTATCTTGTTTGCACAATTAAGCTAGTTAACACGATGTAACCTCTCAACACATCAGCTTAAACATAAATAAGATCATGCTATCCATAACAACCACTACCTAACATGTCCACGTCTTAACTCATAAAAATGATCATTTATGCATAGCAATCATATATGCATGATCAATCTAGATTAGTACGACACCAAATCACAAATATGTCAGATCATACCTGAATATCGCAACCATAGGCCAAGCCAGGTTAACACAATACATATAACATCAATATCTTCAATGCAATGAACATAACCATCACGGATATGTCCAATCCAAATTACAACATCTAGATCTCAATGAGATAACCCTAATCACCAAGTTAATAGCATATAAAAACAATAAGATATATATCACGCTCATCAACAACATATAGCCTAATCATCAAGTTATCTAATGTAAAACAACAATAGAAATGCATACAACCACTGGTTACTATTATTCATGACTATCCCACACATGTGCATATGACTACACTAATCAACTAGCATCTATCATGTATGTAACCATAACATCAAAGACATGTACATAAACCTAATTTATATAACCCTAATTGCTATAACAATCCTTGACTTACATACCTGCATGCCCAACATATAATACATGTATGGCGATGTTCTCTTAGCCCAAATTCAAATGTTGCAACCTCATTATGATGATCTCAATCGCTTTCTCTATCTCAGCCAACACATTAGCATCATAACAACCAATTGCAACATGATGATCTAATTTGCATACAATAACCTCACCAGAAATTTTTGACCTAATATTCATGCAAAACTATAACCAAGACCATACATGCATAACAATTGCATATAGATATATAACACATGAGTACCAGACCATATACACCAAGTCTTGCCAACTAATCCTTACAAGCCTTTTTATTAATGAGGCCTCTAATTTCTTCATTTTCCATTATTTTCCTTCATTTTCCTCCTCGCATGCAACTTGTGACCTTTCACCTTCCTTTTTTACTAATTTCCATTATTTTCATAAATAAATATGCCAAAAATGCCATTTTTCCTTTCCAAAGCCTTATCCATTGCCTTTGCTAATTTCCTTAGCCATAACAACGAAATGAACACCCCGTAGGATGTCTTGCCCACCATTCAACTTGGAATACGTGTCCATCACTGTGGTATTTATATATTTTACATGGAATTTTCACCAGGGCTATTATGTATTCTTTATTGTCGGTTTGGAAATAGCACGGGCAATGCATGATATAATGTACTTCCCAAAGTCCTGCTGAAGGTTCGGCGAAAAGAATACTTTTGTAGCACTACCACTATTTTCTCTACTCCAAAATGTCCAACTAACTAATTGTAGTGTGCCTCCAAAATCATCTTGGCACACTCACTTCAAGGAACAGAGAGGTGTCCCAAGTGGCATAACAGTGTGCCCTGGAGGTGAAAATATAGAACTTTATTGCCTTCCAGGAGAATCTAATATGTGTTGTCAAATTCTGGATCTCTTTTATAAAGATGTGACTACCTCTAATTCTCATGTCCCCAAGAGTTGAACACAGTGTTCAACACCATAACCGATGGTCAACTGAGACAGTATGCAACATTATTGGTGATGCCCTTATTGTACTTGATGTTCAAATGGAATTGTTGCAGATATGTGGACCACTTCTGATGGTGATCATTCTACAACTTTCCTTGTGTCTATATGAAATGGAGGGGTTGGTGGTCTGTGTGGATGACCATTTCCTTCCCTAGAGTGTAATGCTTCCATTTTCAGCATGCTTTCATAATGGAATACATCTCTTTTTCATAGGTGGCATACTTTTAGACTGTCTGAAAGTGTCTCATTGCGATATGCCATCTGATGCCCCTAATGAGTAAGAAATACCTCGATAGCATAGTTGGAGGCATCTCTCTCAATCTAAAATGGTTATTGCAGATCTGGAAATGTGAGCACTGGTGCAGCACAAAGGCGACCCTTCAATTCGGAAAATTCCTTTTGTTGGGATTCAGACCAAAATAACTTTGCTTTCGCTCCACCCTTACTGACTTGAATCAAAGGCCAAGTGATATGAGAGAAACCTAACACGAACCCATGGTAGAAATTGGAAAGATCCAGAAAGATGCATAATTATGTTAGAGTGGTTAGGGTTGGCCAATATTGAATAACTTTTAACTTGGATGGGTCCATATGCACACCCTAATCATCAATTATGTATCCTAGATATTGAACCTGGGTCATACCAAAAGTTTATTTCGCTAAATTGGCACACAAGTTGTGTTTTTATAGGGTTTGGAAGACCTCCCAAATATGATGTAGGTGCTCTTACCAACTCTTCTTTAAGATCTAGATGTCATGAAAATACACTACCATGAATGAGTTGGTGAAGGGCTACAAGATGTCGTCCATCAGCCTCATGAAGGTTGCAAGGGAATTCGTCAACCCAAAAGGCATGACCAGCCATTCGAAAATGCCCTCCTTGGATTTGAAGGCAGTGTTCCACACATGGGAGGGTTCAATTGGAACTTGCTGAAATATTTGGCCCCCTAGATATGGTCCAGAAGGTCATCAATCCGTGGGATTGGATACCTATTCTAGACAATGATTTTATTCAGCACTCAATAATCAATAAAAAGACTCTAGGTGTTGTCTTTTTTTTGTACCAACACGGTCGGGCTCCCATTGTTGTGAAACCAACTCACAAAAATATAGAAAAGATAGATCAATGCATTAAAAATCAACCTCTTCGAGGTGGTAACCTCATTTACATTACACAAATGAACAATTCTTGGATGATACAAATGACAAGACCTCCTTTCTATATAAAGGAGTCTAAGGGGTCATAATATAATCAGAGCCGACATAAAAATAATAATACAAGGGCACAACAATAACAATAGTGGGCTTCTATGGGGCACAATGATAGCAATATGGAGACTACATGAGCACAACACTATAATAAGGGGGTTACACTAATAATAATAGGGGTTACACTAGTAGTATAGGGACCTAACATGCCCCTCTCCTTCAAAAAGTGTTGTCCTCAACGCTTGAGTAGTTCTGGATTCTTCTATATAAAGTTATCATCCATCCATGTGGAATCTTCAGCAGGTAAGTTCTTCCACTTGATGAGATACTCTGAAATTGATCGATTTCGTAGCTGTTGATTTCTCGGTTCTGTGACTGCTTCAAGTTCCAATATGATTTTTTCTTCCTTGTCAAATTCTAGAAATATTGTTTGAACTGGGATCTTCTGCAACTTTTGAATGAGTTCCCACCCTGCATCGTCATTCTTCCATTCATCCCTTTCTTCGTTTATCGAATTTGGTTGGATAATTATACCAACCTCTAGTATTTCTGCAACCATATGTTCAATTTCACTCCTTTGGGCATATGGATATTTATAAGGCCCAATTTTTGGAGGAACACTTCCTGGAATCAAATGAATAGCATGATCATGATCACGAATAGGTGGGAGGCCTTTGGGAGTCTCAAATACCTTGGAATGATTGTCCGAGACTTTTTGGAGATCTGGATAAATAGATGATTTCGATGTGGGAACCTCTAGCGAACATAATTGTGCAATTACGCCTTTTTGTTCTTTCTTTAGAAGCTTTGTCATTCCATTAGAGCTGATTATATTTCTCGGTTTCCCTGTGATACCCCTTAATTAAAATTCATTTCCTTTCGAAGAAAATTTATGAAAATTTCTTGAAAATTAAAAGCTATTATACCCAAGGATTGTAGCCATTGGACTCCTAGTACAACATGAGCACCACCCATTGCAATGGAAAGCATTGGGCTATTCAATACATATTATCCCATGGATAGCTTGATATTATGGTACTTTCTACAGAAATTTATGGTTCCTCCACTTGCAACCATCACTTGACACTCTAGTGCTGGATATAGGAAGAAATTCAATTCTTTGGCTATCTTACAATGAATAAAATTATGGGTACTGCCCGAATCAATCAACACTATTACCTTTTTCTTCCTGATATATCCTTCTATCTTGATAGTTTGAGGAGTAGTAATTTTGTCAATGCATTACAATATATGGTCAGATTCATTTCTTCTTTCTCTGGGATGTTGTATAACTTATTGACCAAAGAAATAATAACAGTGTGAGGCCTAGACTCTTACAAAACATGACACTTCCACAAGTATGGTTGGACTATTAATACATCAGAAACTTCAAGAGGAGAAAAATCACATAGTACCTAATCTGTAAAGGGCTTGACGTTGTAGAGAAGGTGGCACTACTGGCTAACATGGAGATCTTGTCCTTGGTCAAGCCACCCGATGGTGTATGGCTGTAGGTGTGAAGTGGTCGATAAGCCCAACCACTTCACAACCTCTGCTTAAATGAGGTTATTTTGGCTTTCTCTCTCGAAAATGAATTATAGCGGAGAACTCTTCACCCACATCTGTGAGTGGAAGAGTCACTCCCCCTACTCTGGATCTTTGGGCTCAATCTTGTAGATCTTGTTGTTGGAAACATTGGCATTGAGCTCCCCATAAATAATTTTCTTCCCTTTTTCATTCCCCTTGTCGGGTTCTGACTCAAAGTTAGAACATGCATCTGATTTGGAAGCCTTCAGCTAGGCCACTAGTGAATGCTTGGCTCGATAAACACTTGTGTTGCAAGTGGGCCTTTTATGGAGCTCACATCATTTCCCTATGTCCTTCATTGTCTTCGTGGTGTTTTTCGTTGATTGTGGCTTTGGTGGGTTTTCTTGATCACCCCTACTTGGCTTTGTCCTTTTTTTCGTGGTTTGGGGGCGCCTTTCCATTACTTCATATTCATGGATTCAAAATCTCACTTCTTTTGATTAAATTTATTCTCAATCTTGACAGTGTATCGATAAGTGGCACCAATCGAGGAGATGTACAGGAACTCCATATTCTCCTGGATGTACTTGTGTAGACAAATGCAGTACTTTAGTACTAAATGCCTCTCAAAATCCTTAATGCACAACTTCATGTGAAGGGTATGAAAAATATTTGTGAACTTCAGCACATCCTAGTCCCTTCCCTATTGCAGTGTGGTCCACTTTCTGTATTTCTCTTCATAGCTCCCAATAGGGTAATATTGTTCCTTGATGGTGTCTCATAAATAATTTCACATGGGTGCAACTAAAAATAGTGAGGGTTCCCTCTCATCCTTCTATTCATAGTAGGTTTCCTATTGGGCGCAGGATCCACCAAGGGAAGTTTTGGGGCTTAGAGCCTAGATTTTGGTTAGTTTTGTAATTCCAATGTAAAGACTCCACATTTTGTGGGTCCGGAGCGCGTAGTTTGTTAAAGAGTCAAAAGGTTGTCCTCCCTTAATTTTGATAATGTAATGTCGGCTGTAGAAGATCTACCCATGGTCTGTAGACCATGGGATTGTATAAATAGAGTGAAGCTCTAAGTAGTTAAGGCAGCTAAGCAAATCACAATATGGAAAAAGATATGATGTATGCGAGATAGTTCTGAAGTGTAAAGTCTAGTTTTGGGTCGTAGTGTAGGAAGAGGCTTTGCAAATGAGTGCGTAGAGGCCTAGTAGTCCATAGTTGAGTACACGGACCCCTGCAACTGAGTGTGTAGGGCGATTCGAGTCTATAAATAGTGGAAGTATTAATAAAGAGAAGTTTCTATCGATTCTGCATCTTTATTTCCCATTTTATGCATCTCTTATATTGGGTATGAATTTCACTTTTAATGCTTATATGATGCATGAATGTGTATAATTGTATTGGCTAAGTGAACGCAAGATAGAATATTTGTTCACGAAGATAATCAAGACCTGTTAATAAGATAAGTAAGATACTTGGTGTAGTTAGGAGATATAGTAGTTCGCTGCCTTAGCAGTGTAAAAGGACTTCAGCTCCTGGTGATGTCTGCACGAAAGTCGATTATAACAAATCACGAAGGTAGAAAAGTGTGCGAAGTGACTTGTGCAAAGGCAGGTTTAGCTGGACTAAACCGACATCACATCCATCTCAAGGGTGCAGAAACTTAGTTCCAACATTCCCCCATACTACTTCGGATGAGACTTCAGTCCGCGCTCCACGGGTTGATGCTGAAAGGGCTAGTAGTAGAGGGATTTGTTTGGCTAAATAACTCTGAACCTGGGTCAGTCTCCCATAAACCAACAAATGGTTCCATTTCTGGGACCGGAATCTGCATGAGAGATGTGTGATGTCATATTATTGAAATCCAACTAAGAAAGAAATTAAAGGCTGGTTGGACAGAGGAATTTATGAGTTTGCGGTGCAGGAGAACAAAAACCTGCAACTATCAAAAGAAGAGTGGCTAGACAACTTCCCATATATAGAGATCCACAAAATAATTTTCACGTCCTTCAATACTGAGCTATACGAGTGGATCGTGAAGCTAGCAGATAGCCAAGGAAGGTGGAAACTTGATGGTCCTATTGTGTGGACCCCAGAGCTAGTGCAGAGATTGGAAGCATCGGAGGATAAGATTGCACGCACCGTTGATCATTGGCTTAATCATATTATAGGAGGATTCATTACTGAGTTCACTGCTATAGACATTTTTTGGCCCTACAATCCCATGCATGAAATGTCCATAAACCAAGGGCTCCTAAGTCCCTAAAAGTGTTGTTCTAACCCATAAAGGAACAAGGTCAACCGATTACAGCTTCTCCCAGAAGTTCTCCATGAGAAATTGTTCAGAATTGGTCAAAACAGGATCATTGCAGCTACTCCACTGGCTAAGTGCGTTGCATCCCACCTAAATACACTGTGTGGGTGTGTTGCATTTTAAAAATCCCTTCTGTGGGGTGCAATGGGCGAGAAATGACAAATGGCAGTGTCATTCCGTGAGGTGGAGAGGCAATGGAAGCTTCCAGAATCTTCTCCTGTGACACTTGCCTCACTGAATTCGACCAAGGATGAGTAAGAGGCCATCAGTCTCCAAGTGGAAGCAAGAACTATCAGAGAGAAGACACTAATCAAATCACAAGCTGACTCATCCCCCTTACAGATATCTATATATGGATCCCTCATCCCAGAGATCCAGAGGCTGGAATTTTGCATATTGTAAGGAATTGCTGTTGGTTTCTTGAGACAAACATCAGATTGTTGGGTGATCTAATCTTTGTTTGAGGTGAAGAGGGGCTTCTTTGCTGGGAGGTTGATGCTGGGTCAGAACAACTGGTTGTAACTCCTCTTGGCTCTTTTCTTGTTTATCAATAAAAGCTATTTGAGTTTTCCTCCATGCTTTTGTGTCATTGATGCTTGCTACATTTGTATGGTCAATTTACATCTGATCCTAGATTGTTTATGATTATAGATCCATGTCTTTGTATAGTGCTATGTTTCTGTGATCTTATAGGTACTTTGTGAAGCTGGGCGTGCAAGGGAGCAGGTAGCTGAGGACTATCAAAGAAGAGAGGGATCAAATCAGGAGATTAGCGCAAGACAGAGGTTGGTCTTTCTGTTCCTCTCTATCTATAATTCATAAAGGAAAAACGAAAGTAGCTTTTCTCTGTTTGTTTCTAAGGCAGCTGTCACACCTTAGTGGGATAGAGCAGTTCTATATAGACACTTTTCCCTGTAACAAAATGGCGACTCCACTGGGGACGTAATTAGTTTGTTTGTTTATCATTCTTTGTTGTCTATTTCATAAACTTACAAGTAGCATTCGAACTGCATTTGCCATAACAAATGCAAAGTATATAACTGCTACTTCAATCCATCCACTGGATCTGTTTATGATTTAAACAACTGATTCACAAACTATCTGATTGCCCTTGTGATAGCTCTTAGATCCTCCTTAGATCTGCCCCTGATTGTTGCATTAATGATTGCTTTTTTGTTCGGCCAAAACCCAAGAACTGAACTGCAAACTGTGACCTGGAACCCGAACAGAGTCTCGTTTCTGGCCCAGCGCAGGTACTGTTCAGAGATTCTGAATTTCAGCGCACTTCTCGAGTGGACAACCTACGCTGCATTTCAGATTCTCTGTGTTATAGGTGCGCTGATCAAACTAGCTCTGTGCGGTTGTGGTTTCTGTGGTTCATTCTTTCTAGTTCTATTCCTAAATTTTGCTGCCTGAGATCAGTATATGTCTGTTTGAAACCCCTTTTCCTTGCTATTATTCCGCCTCCTTTGTACAAAAGAACTGTAGATGTTTTTGTGTGTTTGTTGAGTCATTTACAGTTCTCCTTTGCAAAAGTAACATAATCGTACTGTCGTCCTTTGATTTGAAACTGTCACAAGTGTCGATTTCAATCGTAGGAAAGAGTTTGATTGCTGTTGATGGTCAATTATCCTGTTACTATTGCTTTTGGTCTGAATTTGTAACTTTCTAGTGTCGAAAACAAGTATTCAGTTCAAAATCGTAAAGTGTTGTGATCATCTCCATTTTTTGATTTCGAAAAGAAACTTGTTCATATTTGTCGCTTGAAAAGAAATTCAGATTTGTGCATCAACTTTCTTTTTAGCATTCATATACTAATAAAGTCGAAAACAAATACATGCATGTGCATTTGCATATAGATAGTCTGATTGGCTTGATTTAGGAAAGTGCATTTAGAGTGTGCTTTTTGCTCTTTGTGAAAAGATTTTGTCTTTCTTTTCCCTAGTAGCTAGGATTTTCATTGCATAAAGGAGATAAAAAGTTTGTTTATCATCTTAGATTGCATTTTAGGAATTACATCTACATCTCGTGGTGAACCCGAAAGGAAAACTTCATAAACAAGATCAACTTAAAATAAATTCAATGAATCTAACAACGCTTTGGAACTTAACGCACAAAATTTAGAAGTCTAGGCTAGAGACATATTCCGGCTTCGTAAAGCCTGGTAACTGTTGTTCTCACTGATGGTTGGGTGATTCCTCCACTTTGAGATGATAAGTGCTAGTACGGACTTGTGCTCCCATGTACCGTCGAGTATATTTTGGGAGACCCTAATAGGCTTAATCCTTTATCCGTAGGAAGCCGTGTCTGCCGCCCTATCGATCGCAATGCACTGAACACAGCATTCGGGAAGATTGACTGCCATACCGTAAAAAGTATTCTACAGTTTTGCGATTGGTTTGGTAATCCCTCTACCTAGATTTCTAGAGTAGTCCCTTTCGTTCCTTTTCAGAGTCCTTAACGGAAAAGGTCCATCTGAGCACTTGTCACTTCAGGCTCATTAAAAATCGAAGGAGACTAGAGTCATCTTTTGTTTTTTCTCGACTCTTAAAAATTGAAAAAACAAGTTGTGTCAAAGCGTCTAAAAATTTATTTTAAACGGAATATTCATTACCCTTTCCTACGTTGATCTTGGGTTGAGAAAATGGAATCCACCAACCAAGGAATTCCCCTTGGAGGAAATCCTAGTCCCTTCTCGTCTTGGGGAGATGTTGGTGCACCCCATATGGCCACATTGTCGCTTCCAGGACTGACAATTGGTTTGCCTATATGGTTCTTCTCAACCTCTGTCGTTCAGGACACCACAATTCCTGAACAATCAAACCAGCAACTAGACGAGTCCAGAGTTACCCACCAACCTTCTACTTCCTCTAATTCTTCCTCTCCTCCTTCTTCTTTGTTTGATGGGGCTGGTAAAGCCAAAAGTCAAGTACCTAAGGAGAAGAAGGAAAAGAGGAAGAAAGAGAAGAAGAAGAAGGAGCCAAAAGCGAATGGGGGCAAACGAGTGTCATCTAGCGAAAATCCACACACTGCACTGACTAGGCCTAAATCGCTATGTGTCATTTGCAAAGGAGACCACTATCACAGAGATTGTCCTTGCATCCCTCGGATCTTAAGGGACTGGTCTCCTCGTTTGCACAACTCGGTGTCGTCAACCTCTGATGATCATGTTGAAAACACACCGTCGACTAGTGAAAGTGAAGCCCTAGGACAAAAAGGAAAATATAGATTTCCTTGTAAATTGTGTGAAGCTGATCATGCTGTCCACCGTTGTCCCTTCTTAGATGAGGCTAAAAGAGTTTTGGACGATCGTCCAGTTTCACCGTTACGACTTCCTCCTGGATATAAAAAAACTCTTGCCGAGTCCGTCACTAGTTGAAAATCCAGCTGGCCCGCTCAGGTGGTCGGTCGAAGCATCTGTCATTGAAGATAAACCATCTGAACCCATACCAGATGAAAATAAAAAGGTCGAGGCGGAAGTTGACCCGGTCTTTCCTTCAGAGGTTCCATCTTTAGATGATACAGTCACTGAAGAGAACAAGGATGACACCGTCCAAATTCTTTTCATAAGCATAGACTCCAATGAACATGGGGGCAATTTACCCATTCCTTTACCACAGGAAGGAAGTTCGTCAGAGTCGTACCCAGCCATCTATTCGGTCCCACCTCCAAGCAACCTAGTTGTCTCCTTCGACTGGAATCAACTAGGCAGACCCCGTTTACCAGCTAGTGTACCATTCCGAATCATTGTTCAAATATATAGAATGGTTATGGCTGGTACCATCATAGATGAGGGGGCTTCTCTGAGTATCCTTTCCTCAACTGCTTGGAAAGCGCTTGGTTCGCCATCACTTTTGCCTGAGATGAGAAATCTAACAAGTTTTGATAAAGGAACCAGTCGACTGTTAGGGATCCTTCCCGATGTGCCCATAACATTGAGGGGGAAAACTGTTCACATGAACGTAATGGTAGTCCAAGGACCCCTGGATTACAATCTACTCCTTGGACGAGACTATATTTATTGCATGGGAGCAATTGTCTCCTCACTCCTTAGAGTAATGTGTTTTCCGCACGAAGGAAGAGTGGTCAAGCTCGTAGACCAGCTTTCATTTCCCGGATCATACATAGCAAATAGTCATATACCATCCCTGAATGGTCTTTTCACGCAAGAAATGTCTCAATCTCCAGTCCGTCCTCCCGATGAGCGCAAGTGATTCGGGGGGACATGACTGAAACCCAGGGGGCATGCACCCTGGTTTGCTTCGGCAGGAGAACTTCGGGTATAGGGTAGGTTTATGCAAGAGAATATGACTAGTATGTACCCCTGTCTGTGATTGGAAGAGGGGGTTATTATAGAACAAGATTCTCTTGTCAAAGTTATGTGAGTGGAGTAGCCTCCTTCAGTCACCTTTGTCTATTTCGGTAGACATCGCCGAAGAAGTGTTTTGTTTTTGCTGTAAATGGAACAATCTTTGGTAACCTGTAAGAGGTAGGCCTCTCTCGGTAAAACAAAGGTTTTAACGGACTAAAGAAGGGGTAACCTTGAAACTCTGTTTTATACCTGGGGGCATGCAAACCTTTTGGAGTGCAAGCAAAGAGCGATCATTTATCTGTTTTTTGGATTGGTCGTTTCCTAACTTACATAAAGAAAGGATGTGGGGAAAAACTCTAAAAATTGCCATTTATATGAGACATTCTTATCATACGACTGGATTGATCGAGCAGTTTTAGCACATAGTTCAAGCTCGTTAAAAAATAAACATAAGCCATCAGCAAATGTTTCCCCCCGCGTTTAAGCTTGTTAAAAAATGAACTATTCCTCGGTAAATAACCATCGTGAATGTAGTACTTCAGCCATTAAAGCCTTGGTCGTGTTTGCACCGTCACCTCCACTTTTTCATTGGCTGATCATTCACCCCCATTTGATTGTTTACCCATTTTGAGGAACAGCTGCGAAGAGTGATCTCACTAGCCATCCTTGTGACACTGCCATGATTGGAAAATTCCAAACCTTACCTGGAATCAGCTGCTACCCATTTTATCACTCGTTCCTCAAAAGACGAGTCTTCTTTAAGCTCTTTTCAACTGACTCGTAAAATATGAAAATATTGCCGAGCCATTGGCCTCTCCAGCTCGTTAAAGGGACAGGAAGTGCTATCCCTCCTCTAGATTTTAATCTTTTTGGACCTGAGGGATTATTACACAAAAAGATCGAGCGCTTGTTTTGTTCGGCTCGTTAAAAGTATCGAAAATTCATCCCTTTTGTATTGTTTTATACTTTTTCGGACTTAAGGGATTAGATGACGAAAAAGGAATTTTGGAGTTACCTTTACGTTCCTTTTCAGACTCTCTAAAATTGAAAAGGACCGAGTTATCTTTGTCGTTAAACTCGTTAAAAGTGTAATAGCAACAAACTTGTCTATAAACGAGAACGAGTTTCACTATCGCTAGGCTCGTTAAAACATAATGATGGGTTTTCCCGAAGGGCAAATTATAGAACAAGCATATGTTATCCTCCTCAAGCTTGAAAAAAATAAAGAGGTACTGGTCAGCAATGAATGGGGAAAATGGGAAAAAAACTTGAAGAAACTTTGTTGGTAGCAAGTCGCTCTTGAACATGACACTTCCACTCCGTGTCCGAGTCAGGTTGGGTTGTTTCATTCACCGGTCACATCACCATGGTCACGCCATACCATCCACATCTGGGGTTAATGCTGCCAGTCCATCACAACAATGTCACCGATATGTTCAAGAGAAGTCATTCAGAGAATACACCTGTGTCTCACCCACTACCATACATTTATGCTCCATTCTTTCATGACCGCCACCCTGAACCTTATATCACCAGATCATTTTCACCTCCATTAAAATCATTTGCTCCGTTTCGTGTCATCGATGTGGGATTCAATAAGGCCCTCCTGTGATGGATCACTTCTTGTCGACATCAGCTCATTATCCAAGAAGTTGATCTAGGAACACCCCATTCAGTAATTTGAAGCTTGCATGCCTCAATGGCAAGTTTCTCACTTCCGGCGACAGGTTTACATCAATGGCCTTCGACCAAAAGATTTTGCGTGGTGTTTGACACCAAGTCCTTTATTCACACCACGTGAATTGTACTGCAGTACCTTGAGGGTCATTATCATTATCGGTGATTCCTCTCGCGCTTGTTAACAGTTTACATCATTGGCTGGTAATCAAGCGATATCTTTCCATGTTCGACTTCAGAACATTTCTCACATGGATCGACTTGTACTTCAAGTGAAGATCGGATGAGATTGAAGACCCAGGATCTAGTTTCATCCATCCGGGATGCAATATATATTCAGGGGAATAAAGACATTAAATGTACATCATCGCTGCACAGATAATCATCCACTCAAAAGGATGATGGCTCTATCAGAATCATCAGTCTACGCTCAGACGATTGTTTGTCCTATGTACATGAAAATGAATTTATAAAGCTGAGCATGGGAATGCCCGCCTCAGCTAGATCATGAAAATATTATGAAGATAATGTATTGTATTGTATCTTATTATAGGTCTCCTCCCAGCATTGAAAGAACTTCGGATCCTCATAATAAAGCATTTCACCCGACATCAAAAGATTAACGGCCTCATGCTTTAGGGGGCAACTATTATAAACATTTTTTGGCCCTACAATCCCATGCATGAAATGTCCATAAACCAAGGGCTCCTAAGTCCCTAAAAGTGTTGTTCTAACCCCTAAAGGAACAAGGTCAACCGATTATAGCTTCTCCCAGAAGTTCTCCATGAGAAACTGCTCAGAATTGGTCAAAACAGGATCATTGCAGTTGCTCCACTGGCTAAGTGCGTTGCATCCCACCTAAATACACTGTGTGGGTGCATTGCATTTCAAAAATCCCTTCTGTGGGGTGCGATGGGCAAGAAATGACAAATGGCAGTGTCATTCCGTGAGGTGGAGAGGCAATGGAAGCTTCCAGAATCTTCTCTTGTGACACTTGCCTCACTGAATTTGACCAAGGATGAGTAAGAAGCCATTAGTCTCCAAGTGGAAGCAAGAACTATCAGAGAAAAGACACTAATCAAATCACAAGCTGACTCATCCCCCTTACAGATATCTATAAATGGATCCCTCATCCTAGAGATCCAGAGGCTGGAATTTTGCATATTGTAAGGAATTGCTGTTGGTTTCTTGAGACAAACATCAGATTGTTGGGTGATCTAAGCTTTGTTTGAGGTGAAGAGGGGATTCTTTGCTGGGAGGTTGATGCTGGGTCAGAACAACTGGTTGTAACTCCTCTTGGCTCTTTTCTTGTTTATCAATAAAAGCTATTTGAGTTTTCCTCCATGCTTTTGTGTCATTGATGCTTGCTACATTTGTATGGTCAATTTACATCTAATCCTAGATTGTTTATGATTATAGATCCATGTCTTTGTATAGTGCTATGCTTCTGTGATCTTACAGGTACTTTGTGAAGCTGGGCGTGCAAGGGAGCAGGTAGCTGAGGACTATCAAAGAAGAGAGGGATCAAATCAGGAGATTAGCACAAGATAGAGGTTGGTCTTTCTGTTCCTCTCTATCTATAATTCATAAAGGAAAAATGAAAGTAGCTTTTCTCTGTTTGTTGCTAAGGCAACTGTCACACCTTAGTGGGATAGAGCAGTTCTATGTAGACACTTTTCCCTGTAACATTCACGGTTGACACCTCAGTCAGCTATAGCGAGGCAGAGTGACGCTTTCTCAAAGGACTGCGAGGTAAGTACGTAAAGTCTTTGAATACTTGGATTAAAATGTTGTTGTGTGAGAAGCGGGTTATGCAGTTACCTTGATGTTCAGGACTATGTGAAGAAGAAAGGTTTATAGGAACGAAGGAAATAACGGTCCATAAAATAGCCCCTTGATTTCAGCTCTGCGACGAGATGAGGAAGTGCTTGCGAAAGTCTCTCCGCGAAGTGCTATTCATATTATAAGACAGAATCCTGGGAATACCACCTCCACCCACACCACCACCGCTTCACCGCCATCACCTGCATCTTCACCTGTACCAACTCCACCACCACCGCGATTCAATATGGAAAGAACAGTGAAGTTGCCTCTGTTCAAAGGTTTGGGAAATGAGGATTTGGACTAATTCTGGTTCATTGTAAGGGCTGTATGGGAAGCGCAAGGTGTTACAGATGACCATATAAAGAAGACGATGTTGGTTAGCACCTTGCAGGATCATGCACTGACCTAGTATATTAAGTACTCCAATGATAACCCGAATGCAAGAGTCGCGGATATCCAAGTAGCGCTAAATAGAGAATTTAGCAGGCCTAAATCTGAAGTGTAGTCGATCATTGGATTTAAAGAGATTACGATGATACCAAACAAGACTCCTTCGGAGCTGGATGAGAGGATAAAATGTATGATTCACAAATCAAATATGAATTTGACAGATGGACATTACGAGTGGTTTGTAGCTTCACTACTACCCCATTTAATAAGTGAGCTATCACAAGAGAGGATAAAAACTCAGGTAGAGGCCTTAGAGATCGCTATGAGGCTACATGAGACCCTGATGCAGGATCCTAATTTGGGACTTCAGCAGATCCGCGCGCAGTTGAAGAATCTGTGCCTTGAGATGTAGAGTTTGAAAAAAGATAGGACGATTCGACCAGAAGTGCACGAGGAAGTGTGGTGCATAAAATGCAAAAGCTAGGGTCATGACAAAGACCACTGCTTGATTTTTACAAATTACCTTGCAAGAGGAGGATCGATGCCTTTAAGGCTAGAAGCTTAAGCAGGACCTAGTGCGGTGTTTGCTTTGTAGTGCGTGATCTATCAAATAGCTGGAAAACATGCCACAGACAATTATCACTTGTTACAGAAGTATACGGAAAATTCACAATAGTTGTTCTGCAACTTTTGTAGCTGGGTGTGACATGACGAGCGTACTTGTAGAAGTTATGAGTTGATGATGGATAGAATCCCCACCTACAGGGTTCAGGCCGAAACGCAGCCCCTTGAACAAAATGCAGGAATGGCGCGAACAGGATTTTAGGGGTAAGGATGAGGCTGAGGCAGAGGAGGACCTGGTAGAGGTCGCGAATAGTTATTTGCTACAATTACGGAGGGCCAGGACACTATGCCTACGATTGCACTAATCCAATATGACCGTCATGTAAGTATTGCACGCTTTTCAATCATGAGACAGAAGATTGTCCTATGCTGATAGCTAGGATACACAACAAAGGAGCACTACTGCCTCTGTCGACTTAGAACCTGGAGATGATGAGGTCTGAGCCACGTGAGGAAGACCCGAATGTAAACATTGGGCTCTGAAGTGGAATTGTGATGGGAGATGACAAAGGTAAACAGCCTAAATATAGTACTTGGGTTCACAAAGCTCTAGTGAAGGAAGCAGAGTTTTATTTGGAGTGTGCTCGGGAAACCTTCATGGAAGCCAAGAAGAGATTCGTTGATGCCTCCACTTCAGGAAGCAAAGATAAACCAGAGCCGAAAATGGACCCATCCATGTGAACAAATTTCCTTGAAACATGTATGAAGTTACTATGCGATAGTAAGGCTATGAAAGGGTTACAAGAACTCATCAATAGATGCACTGGGGCCGCACCAGGAGAACCACGCATAGTTGGGAAGATCGGAAAGCATAAGACAAAGACAGGCCATGAAATGAGACACACTGCGCAGATTAGAGAATATGAGATGGATCAAGTCATTTTGGATTTGGGATCAGATGTGAATGTTCTATCAAAGCAGACATGGGAGTGAATGGGAAGACCTACGCTGCAATGGTATTCGATTTAGTTGAGGATGGAGAACCAGCAAAAAATAATACCTATGGGGCGATTGCAGGGAATAATTGTGGATATTGAGGGAGCAAGCATGCTGGCAGATTTTGAAGTAATAGAGATTGTTGATGACAAAAATCCCTACCCCGCGCTCTTAGGAATTGACTTGGCCACTTACATGAATGGGGTAATTAATTTGAAGAAGAGAAAAATGATCTTTGAAAAGAAGTCACTGTGCGTAAATATATCCCTAGACCCTGCTAAAGGATCGTGCTATACAGAGCCGGTCCGTGACTATGAAAGTGATGATGATTTGGAATGCATCTTCAAGATAACATCACGAGACCAAAAATTGGTGAATCCCATCCCAGATGGGTGGATTACATGGGGGCACGAGATTTCCTGCACTTAAGATTCTCACAAAGAAGTAGAGTGATGGTAGAATCAGTTACACGAAGTAACTATGCTGAATTGCAATATGATGACAAGGTCGTTGCGCTGCGTGTCAACAGAAGTAAGAGATCTGCCTACTTATGATGGTCTAAATGAGGTAGATACCTTCTTGGATGCATTTGAAAGGGATTTTTTGGAAAGCCAATGCTTCCAGGCCTTGGACTGGGTACCATGCGCTGCGCTCACAAGATGGTGGGGTATGCACAAAGGGAGCTTTGATGATTTGACTGAATGTAGGAGAAGTATGAGAGCATGCTTTGGGAAGCGTAAGATGCGATTGGAAGATAGGTATGATGAACAAGATGATCCGCATGCACATTTGGCTAAGTGAACACAAGATAACATATTTGTTTACGTGAAGATAATTAAGACCCGTTAATAAGATAAGTAAGATACTTGGCGTAGTTAGGAGATATAGAAGTTCGTTACCTTAGCAGCACAAAAGGACATAAGCCCTTGGTGAGGGATGCGTGAAATTCGATTATAAGAAATCATGAAGGTACTGAAGGGTGGAACAGTGCGCGAAGCGACCTACGCGAATGCAGGTTTAGTTGGACTAAACCGACATCACATCCATCTCAAGGGTGCAGAAACTTGGTTCTAGCATCTTGCCATACTACTTCGGGTGAGACTTGAGTCCACGCTCTGTGGGCTGATGCCGAAAGGGCCAATAGTGTAGGGATTTGTTTGGCTAAATAACTCTGAACCTAGGTCAGGCCCTCATAAGCCAACAAATGGTTACGTTGCTGGCATATGGAGAAGAGCCACAATCTGTGCAAATGCACACGAATTCCATGCTAAAATACATGGTCAATAAGCATGTGTTGTGGGGGTGACCTTGTAGATGGCTCTTAATGTTAGGAAGACATTATGCAGGAAGAGAAATCACGCAAAATATTCTATGTGTAGAAGCATTCAACAAGGTATGCAATGTGATGACCAAGGTATGCAACGCACAACGAAGTGATCGGGACCTACGCATACTTGTAGTGTTATGGGCTTATCGGACGACATGCAAGAAACTAATGGGATAGACACCTTTTAGGCTTATCTATGGAGTGGAATATGTAATGCATATGGAATACATCATGCCTAGTTTGTGCATAGCAGTGCTCATAGGTATGATGGATCGTGGAGCCTTAGAGGAGAGGCTCGTGCAGTTGGAAGAGCTGGAAGAAGAATGAGTTTTGGCTTGATTCCACCAGCGGGTCCAAAACCAACGCGAAAAGGCTTGGCATGATCGACATATTAAGTTGCGCACATTCAAGGTAAATGATTTGGTGTTGTTGTATGATAGTAAGTTTGATAAATTCCCAGGGAAATTCATAATGCATTGGTTAGGGCTGTATATTATTAAGAAGATTACAGATGGAGGCGCGGTACAGTTGGTCAAGTTAAATGGAGAGCCCCTCCCAAGAAAAGTGAATGGCAGTCATTTGAAGCCATACACAGGTGGCACAACCACCTAACTAGCCGACCGAGGCATAGTCTTAGTGCTCTAGGTAGCTGAAAGGAGGTGCGGGACTATAAACTACTTTGTGCGGGGACTGTGCGATGTTAGGACTGCGCGCAATAATGAAGTGTCATAGGGTTCGTGATAGCATGGGGGTAGCTGTGCTAGCATGCAGGTCGGTCGGAAAGTGACTGTTAAAGTCACTATTCATGATGTGATGCTTGGTTTGAGACCAAATGGAGCAGGCGATAGGCATTTAAGGTGAAATTTGTGGGATAGATTCTTGAAAATCTATTGCCAATATAGCATTAATGGACCGAATGTGGGGGGAACGGTCGAATTCAAATTCAAAAGGTGCTATAAATTATAAAGGGTTGTCAAGAAAACAACCATTGGCAATTTGAGAATTGAGTTGTTGCATGCTCAGATATTCATGAACCAAGACTTGTTCGATATTCTGAAGGCGAATTCGTTAATTGAGCAATTACTAGAGACGTTGAGAGAACTATGGAATCGCACTATGGTAGCACCTGAAGAAGTCATGGATACCAGAGAAATGACCGCCGAGGAAGATGCGTAGGCAATTATGGAAGTGGAAGCCCCAGAGAGAACTCGGATAGTCACTAAGATCCCTAGATCACCACGCATGCCGAGACCTAAGAAGGATAAGCAAGCCATGATACCAGTGCGCGTCTCGCCTAGAAATCCACTGAGGGCCAAGCTCACAATCAAGGAAAAGGGGAAGGCCATTAATTTGGAGGCCGATGAGGAGGAAGAGTTTGGAGAAATCATGGTTAAGGAGGAGGATGTAGAGATGGAAGTCAAACCCTAAGGTGTGGACCCTCCCACCAGGATACATGCATATGTTCCTCCACGGAAGGGTAAAGCCAAGGTGCCCAAGGATATAGATGAGAGAAAGAGCTCTCTACAAACTCTGATGCTCCCTAACGACATTATTTTTGAAGGAGCACACTTGGGATGGGTGCTCGTACTAAAATTTGAAGATTGGGACCTCACGGACCATGAAAAGTTTCTGCATTTAGTGACCGCGCAGCTAATGTGCTAGAATATAGATGCATTGGTTGGAATGATAGAGTTGGAGCCGCACAAATGGCTCAGAGGTGTTGAGAAAGTAGGGTTGCTAAACTTGCTCTGGGTGCCACATTACCATCGGGCCCTAGTGAGCATTTTTGTCATCAGGAAGCTGCTTTGCTTAGAGCATGATGGGTGCTTGTGGATGGAGGAGCCCATCCCCATCACACACCATCTGATTCATAGGATTACATGGCTCCATTGTGAAGGGGAGGACCCGTTGAACATTTGAGAAGGAAAGAGTGACGATTTGGCCATTGCGGAGGCCATGAAAAAGAAATTTAAGTTGGAGAAGAAGAAGCAAAGGTATGCCATCTCTAGCATTCACAACCCTGCAGTTAAGGTCGTGACACAGATATTGGCAGGGAAGGTGATGTGGAAGTGCCGCACAGATGAAGTGCCACCCCTGTGGTTGCACTAGTAGTGCAATGCGCTGAAGGGGTCTAGTTCAACTAGGCAAACTATCTATGCGGTGAGTTCCTTGAGAACTGTCACAAGGCATAGGAGCAGGGTAAAACATTTCATTATGCATGGCTCCTGTTGTTGATAGTATTGGTGGCATGGGAGTTTCCTGAAGATAACTAGTTCCCGTCGATCCCATAGGACCTTCTAGAGGCAATGAAGTATGCTTCGCTGTGGGCAACTAAGGACGCACAAAGGATAAGGGAGAGGAAGATATTTTGGGTGCTCATGGAGATGAACATCAAAATGGGGATTAATTGCAAGCTATAGTTATCACCCACAATCTACAACAGTTTGTAGAGCTTCGTGGAGTTCAAACCAGACTTTCAACATGTTTTCATCATGGCACGGAAGGACCCTATGAAGACGTGCATGAACTACCTTACTTAGTGAGCGATGATGTAATTTTCGCGGTCCTTTAGTCTTGGTCGCTGGAGTAGCGCGCTCTAACTAGCTCCACGATGGAAGCAGAGAAGTTCGCCGCGTAGTGGAAGAGGAAGAAACGAAATTGTAGATGACGCAATTGGCGAAAAAACACAGGAAGGAAGAAGCAGCGACTAAGCCCTAGTTGGCGTGTGACACTGCGAAGTTGGCTGAGGAACAACAGAAGACACTAGAAGAAGAGTGCAAAGGACAGAAGTCGCCTTCGCCCGAGCCAAAAACAAACACAAAACAAGGTGGCATAGACCTACAGACAACATCCACCCAGTTAAAACATCCGTGCCCAAGAGAGTAGGAAGGACCATGAAATAAGACAAAGGCCGTTATGAAACTAGCTCCCAAAAAGATAGAAAAGATAGATCAACGCCTTAGAATTCAGCCTCTTCGAGGGGACAACCTCCTTTAAATTACATAAATGAACAATTCTTGGATGATTCAAATAAAAAAACCTCCTTTCTATATATAGGAGTCTAAAGAGTCACAATATAACCCAGCCGACCTAACAATAATAATATAAAAGCACAAAAATAACAATAGAGGGATTTTGTGGGGCACAGTAATAACAATATGGGGACAATAGGGGCACAACAATATTAATAAGGGATAAAAATACAATAGTAATGGGGTAATCACTAGTATTATAGGGACCTAACATGCCCCTCTCCATCAAAAAAGTGTTGTCCTTAATGCTTGAGTAGTTCTGGATGCTTCTATATAAAAGTCTCATCCTCCCATGTGGAATCTTCAGTGGATAAGTTCTTCCACTTCATGAGATACTCTGAAATTGATCGATTTCGTAGCTGTCGAGTTCTTGTTTCTGTGACTGCTTTCTGTTCCAATATAATTTTTCCTTCCTCGTCAAGTTCTGGAAATATTTTCTAGGAGCTTTTCACCTATAACCTTCTTTAAACATGAAACATGGAAAGCTGGGTGCACTCGAGAAGTTGCAGGAAGCTCCAATTTGTATGCCATAGTACCAATCTTTTGCAACACCTTTTACGAACCATAATACTTTGGTGATAATTTATTATCCTTCTTAGCCTGCTTGAGGGACATTTGTTTATATGGTTGTAGCCGTAGGAATACCCAATCACATACATCAAAACTTCTTTCGCTGTGATGTTGATCTGCCTGTTGTTTCATTCTATTCTGCGCCAACACGAGGTTATCCTTTAAGAGTTGGAGGACTTGTTGTTGATGCTCAATGTGATGTTCCACTGCTTGAACCTTAGAATTTCCTTTTAAATATGATGTGATGGATGGTGGCTGATATCCGTAAAGTGCCATAAATGGGGTCATATTTTTTGTTCTATGGAAGGACGTGTTATACCACCATTTAGCCAGAGGCAACCATTTGACCCATTGTGTCTGTTTATCAGATACAAAGCAACGAATACATCCTTCCAAACATTTTTTTACTATCTCAGTTTTCCCATCAGATTGAGGATGATAAGATGAGCTATGAGCTAACTGAGTACCAAGACAAGAAAATAATTCTGTCCAAAAATTTCCAGTGAAAATGGGATCTCTGTCACTTACAATAATCTTTGGGTTTCCATGTAGCTTTTGAATTGTTTCCATAAATGCAGTAGAAACTGTACTGGCTTTAAATGGATGTGATAATGCACAAAAGTGTGCATACTTGGTAAGTCTATCAACTACCACCATGATGACACTATTTCCCTCAGACTTGGGTAAACCTGTGATAAAATCCATTGAAACCTCCTCCCAACATTGGCTTGGAATGGATAAAGGTTGTAATAGACTCGGGGTCTTAATTGTTTCAACTTTATTTTGTTGGCAAACCAAACATTCTGCCACAAACTTTTGAATATCTAATTTAAGGCCATCCCAAAAAAATTCCTTCTTAACCCTATGGTAAGTTTTTAAAAATCATAAGTGCCCTCCTAAGGGAGAAGTGTGCAATTCCATAAGAATCTTTTGCTTGAGTTGGGAATTCTTAGAGAGGTATAAGCAATCTTTGTACCATACCGAATCATTTTGTCAGCTAAATGTATCAGATGTACTGGAATCTTGTTGTAACTTTCGAATAAGTGCCCACACTTCTTCATCATTCTTCCATTCCTCCATTGCTTCGTTTATCCAATCTAGTTGGATAATAGAAATGGCGCACAACAATGCTTCCACATCCTCATCCTTTCTTGAGAGTGCATCTGCCACCGCATTTTGCGTCCCTTTTTTGTAGATGATTTCAAAGTCTTAACCCAATATCTTTGTGACCCACTTTTGTTGCTCTTCAGAGGATAATCTTTGTTCTAAAAAGTATTCAAGGCTATCATGATCTCTTTTTACCTTGAAGTGTCTTCCCATTAGGTAGGGTCGCCATTTCTTAAGTGCATGTAGTATTGCCAACATTTCCTTCTCATAAATAGCTTTGTGTAAAAACTTTCCCTTGATTGGACGACTTTCAAAAGCAATGGGTCTTTCATCTTGCATTAAAACAACACCAATTCCATTTCCTGAAGCATCACATTCCATAATAAATGTTTTTGTGAAGTCCAGTGTAGCTAAGACCGATGCTTGGCACATTGCCTCTTTCACATGTTTGAAGGCCTTTGTTGCTTCTAGAGTCCATGAAAATGCATCTTTCTTCAATAATGTTGTTATAGGTGCTGCTATTCTCCCATAATTCTTAACAAACTTGTGATAATACCCTGTCAACCCAAGAAATCCTCGCAGATGCTTTATGGATGTGGGGATTTTCCATTCCTTAATGGCTTTAATTTTGCTAGGGTCTACCTTAACTCCTTCATGAGATACAATATGGCCCATATATTCCACCTCTTGTACTCCAAAGAAACATTTGGATCTTTTTGCATATAATTGTTTCTCCTCCAATAGTTGTAGCACCCTGTCAACATGTTCAACATGATCTTTCCAAGACTTGCTGTAGATTAGTATATCATCAAAAAATACTAACACAAATTTTCTAAGGAAGGGTTTGAAAATGGAATTCATCAAACCTTGAAATGTAGAAGGTGCATTGGTAAGGCCAAAAGGCATGACCAAAAATTCATAATGACCCTCATGAGTTCTAAATGTTGTTTTCGGAATGTCTCCAGTTTTCATTCTGATTTGATGATATCCTGAACGAGGATCCAACCTGGTGAAGTAAATTGATCCATGCAATTCATCCAGTAATTCATCAATGACAGGAATGGGAAACTTATCTTTAATAGTGAGCTTGTTGAGCTCCCTATAATCTGGATACATGTGCCAAGATCCATCCTTATTGTGCACCAATACTACTGGAGCAGAGAAAGAACTTTGACTAGGTTGAATTATACCAGACTCTAGCATTTCTGCAACCCTATGTTCAATTTCACTCTTTTGGGCATAGGGATATCTGTATGGCCTGATGTTTGGAGGAACACTTCCTAGAATCAGATGAATAACATGATCATGATCACGAATAGGTGGGAGACCTATACCTTGGAATGATTGTCCAAGACTTTTTGGAGATCTAGAGAAATAGATGAATTTGATGTGGAAACATCTAGCGAACATAATTGCGCAATTACACCTTTTTGTTCCTTTTTTAGAGGCTTTGTCATACCGTTAGAGTTGATTATCTTTCCCGGTTTCTCTAGAATACCCCTTAATTCAACTTCCTTTTCTTCCATAGAAAATTTCCTGAAAAGTTCTTGAAAATTAAAAGCTATTGTACCCAAGGATTGTAGCCATTGGACTCCTAGTACAACATCAACACCTCCCATTGGAATGGAAAGCATTGGGCTAGTCAATACATATTCTCCCATGGATAGCTTGATATTATGGTACTTTCTAGAGCAATTTATTGTTCCTCCATTTGCAACCATCACTTGACACTCTGGTGCTAGATATAGGAAGCAATTCAATTCTTTTGCTACCTTACAATGAATAAAATTATGTGTACTTCCTGAATCAATCAGCACTATTACCTTTTTCTTCTTGATTTGTCCTTCTATCTTGATGGTTTGAGGAGTGGTAATTCTAGCCAATGCATTACAAGATATGGTCGGATTCATTTCTTCTTTATCTAGGCTTTGTTCATGGAGTATATCCTCTTCTTTTGACCTTTCTTGCTCCTTTTCTTCTTCCTCTTCACAATCTATGTAGAATAATTTCTTCTCAGCACACTTATGACCTTTAGTGTATTTGCTATAAAAACTGTAACAAAGCCATTTTGCTCTTTTTTCTTCCAATTGTTGTGGTGTCAACCTTATAGGTTGTGGAAGACTAGGAGCAACAACACTTCCATCTTTATAGTTGTGAGTGGTATGCTTCCTGGTTGCCATAATTTTGCTTTCCATTTTTCTTGCTAACTTGAATGCCTTCTCTAATGACTCAGGTTCCCAAAGGTGAACATCATGTTGGATATTATCCTTTAAATTCCCTTTGAACACATCAATCCTATGCTCTTATGGAATATTTTTTACCCTTATGTGCAATTTTTGGAACTCCTCAATGTGCTCCATTATTGAACCCTTTTGTTTGAGACTTATCAATTGGCTAAAAAAAATGTTGCTTTTTATATCCTCATAATGTGCTGTCAATTCTTTCGTAAAAATTTCCCAAGTGATAATTTGTTTACGAGAGAAAAGCCATTGATACTATACAAACTGATTTGGTTCCAAATATAAAGTTGCAATATGTACCACATTATTGAGATCAAAAAATTGCTCCATCTGTAAATCCATGTTGTGGGATCCTTGCCATCAAACTTCCTCATATCGATTTTTGGAATATGGTGGGTATTATATCCAACATTAGAGTCTATGAAATCATGATTAACATTTCTTTTGTTCGCATCATGAGTTTCCTTTACTACCATTTCACCATTAGTAAGTATTTCGTGTAGAAAATTTGTCAAATATATCTTCAAATCTACCATGCCTATCTTCAAATTTGTGTTCAAATCTATCTTCAAATTGTCCATCTTAGCTTCCATGACATTCATCTTAGCTTCCACGCCATTTATCTTAGCTTCTGTTAGCTTTTGTGAGAGTGACATTTGTTGCACTTGGTCTTGTAATTTTGATATATCATGTAGCATTTCTTCCTCTTTTTCATGAGTCATGCTAGAGCTTTCAGATTGCTTACTAGGTGTTTGCATTTTCTTTCCTCGGGGCATCAGTTACCGATAATAATGCTCTACTATGCCCTTTGAATTCTTTCAAAATAATTTTTCAAACCAAGCTTAAGCAAGAATTTAAAAAATCTACACACCTTTTTTCACTGTGTAGGAGCTCGATATTGCCTCTGATGTATCTCTGTAATTTCGGATCATCCAATTTTGAAATTATGATCCGTAGCAGCCCTCTGTGTACTCTTTCTAATTCCACCAGTCTGATCCAAATTGGATTCTCCAAGGAAGCGTTATGCCAAATCTCCCACAGTGACCTGATTATAGACTAGTTCAGTAGAGTGAACTTGTACGATGTGCCACGTGTCCTTGTTTCGACCTTTGGCTTTGAAAAATATATACAAGAAACTACAGTCCGTCCTCTTCTTGTACCTTCTTACGAAATTTCAATCTGATGCTCAGAGAGAAAGTTATGACGATTTTCCCCAGGTCACCTATTTGGAATGTAATTCAGGAGTCTACAAAAAGACCAACTTCCTCAGATCATATCTCCGCAAATGTAGTGCGAAAAGCTTTGAAATTTGGACCCGAGGTCCAGTGCGATTTCGTCTCAAATGGTTTTTTTTTTCACTTCTGAAACGTTGCAGAAAAAAATTTATAGTGAAAATACCACGATGACCTATTTGGAGTAGCGAAACCCTAGAATCCAAAGCTCTGATACCAAATGTTATGAAACCAGCTCACAAAAAGATAGAAAAGATAGATCAACACCTTAGAATTCAGCCTCTTCAAGGGGAACCTCCTTTACATTACATAAATGAACAATTCTTGGATGATTCAAATGAAAAAACCTCCTTTCTAATATAGGAGTCTAAGGAGTCACAATATAACGCAGCCGACCTAACAATAATAATATAAAGGCACAATAATAACAATAGAGGGATTCTATGGGGCACAGTAATAACAATATGGGGACAATAGGGGCACAACAATATTAATAAGGGTGTTACAGGGAAAAGTGTCTATACAGAACTGCTTATCCCACTAAGGTGTGGTAGCTACCTTAGAAACAAACAAAGTAAAGCTACTTTCGTTTTTCCTTTATGAAATATAGATGAGAGAAGAACAAAGGAGACCAACCTCTATCTTGCGCTTAGCTCGTAGTTCGATTCCTCTCTCTTCTGATAGTCCTTTGCTACTTGCTTCCTTATACGCCCAGCTTCACAGGGTACCTGTAGAATGAGAGTAGCATAACACTATATAAGAACATGGATCTATAATCATAAACAATCTAGGATCAGATGTAAATTGACCATACAAATGCATAAAACATAAATGACACAAGAGTATGGAGGAAAACTTGAATAGATTTTATTGATAATCAAGAAAGAGCCAAGGGAGTTACAACCATTTGTTCTGACCCAGCATCATCCTCTCAGCAAGTAAGCCCTTCTTCACCTCTTACAAAGCTTAGATCACCCAACACTATGATGTTGTCTCAAGAAACCAACAGTAATTCCTTACAAGATGCAAAATTCCAGCCTCTGGATCTCTGGGATGAGGGATCCATATATAGATATCTATAAGGGAGATGAGTCAGCTTGTGATTTGATTAGTGTCTTCCCTCTGATAGTTCTTGCTTCCACTTGGAGATTGATGATCTCTTACTCATCCTTGGTCGAATTCAGAGAGGCAAGTGTCACAGGAGAAGTTTCTGGAAGATTCCATGCCTCTCCACCTCGCGGATTGACACTGCCATTTGTCACTTCTCGCCCATCGTGCCCCATAGAAGGGCTTTTTGAAATGCAACGCACCCATAGAGTGTTTAGGTGAGATGCAACGCACTTTGCCTATGGAGCAGCTGAAATGATCCTGCTTTGACTAGTTCTGAGCAGTTTTTCATGGAGAACTTCTGGGAGAAGCTGTAATCAGTTGACCTTGTTCCTTTAGGGGTTAGAACAACACTTTTAGGGACTTAGGAGCCCTTGGTTTATGGATATTTTATGCTTGTGGTTGCAGTGCCCAAAAATGTCTATAACAGTTGGCCCCTAAAGCATGAGGTCGTTAATCTTTTTTGATGTCGGGTGAAATGCTTTATTATGAGGATCCAAAGTTCTTTCAAGCTGGGAGGAGACCTGTAATAAGATACAATACAATACATTATCTTCATAATTTTTTCATGATCTAACTGAGGCGGGCATTCCCATGCTCAGCTTTATAAATTCATTTTCATGTACATAGGACAGACAATCATCTGAGTGTAGACTAATGATTCTGGTAGAGCCATCATCCCTTTGATTGGATGATTATCTGTGCAGCAACGATGTACATTTGATGTCTTTATTTCCCTGAATATATATCACAGCCTGGATGGATGAAACTAGATCCAGGGTCTTCAATCTCATTCGATCTTCACTCGAAGTACAAGTCTATCCATGTGAGAGATGTTCTGGAGTCGAACATGGAAAGACATCACCTGATTACCAGCCAATGATGTAAGCTGTTAACAGGCGCGAGAGGAATCACCGATAATGATAATGACCCTCAAGGTACTGCAGTACAATTCACGTGGTGTGAATAAAGGACTTGGCGTCGAACACCACGCAAAATCTTTTGGTCGAAGGTCATTGATGTAAACCTGTCGTCGGAAGTGAGAAACTTGCCATTGAGGCATGCAAGCTTCAAAGTACTGAACGGGGTGTTCCTAGATCGACTTCTTGGATAATGAGATGATGTCGACAAGAAGCGATCTGTCATAGGAGGGCCTTAATGAATCCCACATCAATGACATGGAACGAAGAAAATGATTTTAATGGAGGTGAAAACGATCTGGTGATATAAGGTTCAGGGTGGCGGTCATGAAAGAATGGAGCGTAAATGTATTGTAGCGGGTGAGACACAGGTGAATTCTCTGAATGACTTCTCTTGAACATATCGGCGACACTGACATGATGGATTGGTAGCATTAACCCCAAATGTGGATGGTATGATGGGACCATGGTGATGTGACCGGTGAATGAAACAACCCAACCCGTCTTGGATGCGGAGTGAAAGTGTCATGTTCAAGAGCGACTTGCTACCAACAAAGTTTCTTCAAGTTTTCTTCCCAATTTTTCCCCAAACATTGCTGACCAGTACCTCTTTATTTTTGTCAAGCTTGAGGAGGATAACATATGCTTGTTCTATAATTTGCCCTTCGAGCAAACCCATCGCTATGTTTTAACGAGCCTAGCGATAGTGAAACTCGTTCTTGTCTGCTATGGACAAGTTTGTCGCTATTAGGTTTTAACTAGTTTAACGACAAAGATAACTCGGTCCTTTTCAATTTTAGAGAGTTTGAAAAGGGACGTAAAGGAAACTCCAAAATTCCTTTTTCGTCATCTCATCCCTTAAGTCCAAAAAAGTATAAAACCATACAGAAGGGATAAATTTTCGATACTTTTAACGAGCCGAACAAAACAAGCGCTCGATCGTTTTGTGTAATAATCCCTCAGGTCCAAAAAGATTAAAATCTAAAGGAGGGATAGCACTTCCAGTCCCTTTAATGAGCTGGAGAGGCCAATGGCTCGGCAACCTTTTCATATTTTACGAGTTAGTTGAAAAGAGCTTAAAGAAGACTCGTTTTTTGAGGAACGAGTGATCAAATTGGGTAGCAGCTGATTCCAAGTAAGGTTTGGAATTTTCCAATCACGACAGTGTTACAAGGATGGCTAGCGGGATCACTCTTCGCAGCTGTTCCTCAAAAGGGGTAAACAATCAAATGGAGGTGAATGATCGGCCAATACAGAGTGGAGGTGATGATGAGAACACGACCAAGGCTTTAAAGGCTGAAGTACTACATTCACGATGGTTATTTACCGGGAAATAGTTCATTTTTTAATGAGCTTAAACGCGGGGAGAAACATTTGCTCATGACTTATGTTTATTTTTTAACGAGCTTGAACTATGTGCTAAAACTGCTCGATTAATCCAGTCGTATAATAAGAATGTCTCATATATGAAAACAGCAATTTTTAGAGTTTTGCCCCACATCCTTTCTTTATGCAAGTTAGGAAACGACCAATCCAAAAAACAGATAAATGATCGCTCTTCACTTGCATGCCAAAAGGTTTGCATGCCCCCAGGTATAAAACAGAGTTTCAAGGTCACCCTTCAAATCTCCGACAAAACATTTGTTTTATCAGGAAAGGTCTACCTCTTTCAGGTTACCAAAGATTGTTCTATTCACACCGCAAACAAAACACTTCTTCGGCGATGTCTATCGAAATAGACAAAGGTGAGACAATCCACTCACATAACTTTGACAAGGGAGTCTTATTCCAGTCTAACCCCCTTTTCCAATCACGGACGGGAGTATAGACTAGTCATATATCTCTCGCGGAAACCTACCTTATACCCGAAGTTTTCCTACCGAAGCAGACCAGGGTGCATGCCCCCTAGGTTTCAGTCATGTCCCCCGAATCACTCGCGCTCATCAGGTGGACAGACTGGAGATTGATGAGACATTCCTTGTGTGAAAAGACCATTTAGGGATGGTATATGACTATTTGCTATGCGTGATCCGGGAAATGAAAGCTGGTCTACGAGCTTGACCACTCTTCCTTCGTGCGGAAAACACATTACTCTAAAGAGTGATGAGACAATGGCTCCCATGCAATAAATATAGTCTCATCTAAGGAGTAGGTTATAATCCAAGGGTCCTTGGACTACCATTACATTCACATGAATGGTTTTCCCTCTCAATGTTATGGGCACATTGGGAAGGATCCCTAACAGTCGACTGGTTCCTTTGTCAAAGCATGTTAGATTTCTCATCTCAGGCAAAAGTGATGGCAAACCAAGCACTTTCCAAGCAGCCGAGGAAAGGATACTCACAGAAGCCCATTCATCTATGATGGTACCAGCCATAACCATTCTATATATTTGAACAATAATTCGGAATGGTACACTAGCTGGTAAACGGGGTCTGCCTAGTTGATTCCAGTCAGATGAGACAACTAGGTTGCTTGGAGGTGGGACCGAATAGACGGCCGAGTACGACTCTGACGAACTTCCTTTCTGCGGTAAAGGAATGGGTAAATTTCCCCCATGTTCATTGGAGTCTGTGCTTACGAAAAGAATTTGGACGATGTCATCCTTGTTCTCTTCGGTGACTGTATCATCTGAAGATGGAACCTCTGAAGGCAAGACTGAGTCAACTGCCGCCTTGACTTTTTGACTTTCGTTTGGTATGGGTTCAGATGGTTCGTCTTCAATGATAGATGCTTCGGTCGACCACCTGGGCGGGTCAGCCGGATTTTCAACTAGTGACGGACTCGGCAAGAGTTTTTTATATCCAGGAGGAAGTCGTAACGGTGAAACTGGATGATCATCCAAAACTCTTTTAGCCTCATCTAAGAAGGGACAATGGTGGACGGCATGATCGCCTTCACACAATTTACAAGGAAATCCATATTTTCCTTTTTGTCCTGGGGCTTCACTTTCACTAGTCGACGGTGTGTTTTCAACATGATCATCAGAGGTTGTTGACACCGGGTTGTGAAAATGAGGAGACCAGTCCCTTAAGATCCGAGGGATGCAGGGACAATCTCTATGATAGTGGTCTCCTTTGCAAATGACACATGGTGATTTAGGCCTGGTCGGTGTAGTGTGTGGATTTTTTCTAGACGATGCTTGGTTGCCCCCTTTCGCTTTTGGCTCCTTCTTCTTCTTTCCTTTCTTCTTCTTTTCCTTCTTCTTCTCAGATACTTGATTTTTGGCTTTATCAGCCCCATCAAGCGAAGAGGAAGGAGGAGAGGAAGAATTGGAGGAAGTAGAGGGTTGGGGGGTAACTCTAGATTCGTCTAGTTGCTGACTTGATTGTTCAGGAATTGCGGTATTCTGAACGACAGAGGTTGAGAAGAGCCATACGGGCAAGCTGATTGTCAATCCTAGAAGTGACAATGTGGCCATATGGGGTGCACCAACATCTCCCCAAGAGGAGAAGGGACTAGGATTTCCTCCTAGGGGAATTCCTTGGTTGGTGGATTCCATTTTCTCAACCTAAGATCAACGTAGGAAAGGGTGATGATTATTCCGTTTAAAATAAATTTTAGGCGCTTTGACACAACTTTTTTTTTCAATTTTAAAGAGTAGAGAAAAAACAAAAGATGACTCTAGTCGCCTTCGATTTTTAATGAGCCTGAAGTGATAAGTGCTCAGATGGACCTTTTCCATTAAGGATTCTGAAAGGGAACGAAAGGGACTGCTCTGGAAATCTAGGCAGAGGGATTACCAAACCAATCGCAAAACTGCAGAATAATTTTTACGGTACGGCAGTCAATCTTCCCGAATGTTGTGTTCAGTGCATTGCGATCGATAGGGTGATAGACATGGCTTCCTATGGATAAAGGATTAAGCCTATTGTGATCTCCCAAAATATACTCGACGGCACGTGGGAGCACAAGTCTGTACTGGCACTTATCGTCTCAAAGTGGAGGAATCACCCAACCATCAGCGAGAACAACAGTTACCAGGCTTTACGACGCTGGAATACGTCTCTAGCCTAGACTTCTAGATGTTGTGCGTTAGGTTCCAAAGTGTTGTTAGATTCATTAAATTTATTTTATAGTAGATCTTGCTTAAGAAATTTTCCTTTCAGGTTCACCACGTGATGTAGATGTACAATTCCTAAAATGCAATCTAAGATGATAAACAGTCTTTTATCTTCTTTGTGCAATGAAAATCCTAGCTACTAAGGAAAGAGAGACAGTATTCTTTCACAAAGAGCAAAGAGCACACACTATATGCACTATCCTAAATCAAACCAATCAAACAGTCTTAATGCAAATGCACATGCATGTATTTGTTTTTAGCCTTCTTAATATGTGAATGATAAAAAGAAAGCTAATGCGCAAATCTGAATTACTTTTCAAGCGACAATTACTAACAAGTTTCTTTTCAAAATAAAAAATGAAGACAATCACAATACTTTACGATTTGGAAATAAATACTTGCTTTCGACACTAGAAAAACTACAAATCCAGATCAAATACAACAGTAACAGGGTAATCGACTATCAAGAGCAATCAGACTCTCTTCTACGACTAAAAACGACACTTGCGACACTTTCAAATCGAGAAATGACAATACAACTACGTTACTTTTTGCAAAGGAGAACTGAAAATGACTCAACAAATACACAAAAACATTTACAGTTCTTTGCACAATGGAGGTGGAATAACAGCAAAGAAAAGGGGTTTCAAACAGAGGTATACTGATTACAGGCAGCAAAACTCATGAATAGAACTGAAAAGAATGAATCACAGAAACCAAAACTGAGGAACAATGCCTAGTCTGATCAGCGCACCTGTAAGACTGTGAACTTGAAATGCAGCGCACCTACTACACTCGGGAAGTGCGTTGATTTTCAGATTCACAGAGCAGAGCCTACGCTGGGCCAGAGACGAGACTTTGCTTGGGTTCCGGGTCACAGTTTGCAGTTCAGTTCCGGGGTTTCGGCCGATCAAATGGTAATCAGTAAATCAACAATCAGGGGTAGATCTAAGGAGGTTATTAGAGCTACCACAAGGGCAATCAGAGAGTTTGTAAATCAGTTGTTAATTCATAAACAAAACCCGGAGATTGATTGAAGTGGCATTTATCTACTTTGCATTTGCATAGAAAATGCAGTTCAAAAGCTACCTAGCTTGACTTCAGGCTTCGTCTGTAAGTTTATAAAATAAACAACAAGGAAGATAAACAAACAACCTAATCGCTCCCCAGCGGAGTCGCCATTTTGTTACAGGGAAAAGTGTCTATACAGAACTGCTTATCCCACTAAAGTGTGGTAGCTACCTTAGAAACAAACAAAGTAAAGCTACTTTCATTTTTCCTTTATGAAATATAGATGAGAGAAGAACAAAGGAGGCCAACCTCTGTCTTGCGCTTAGCTCCTAGTTCGATTCCTCTCTCTTCTGATAGTCCTTTGCTACTTGCTTCCTTGTACGCCCAACTTCACAGGGTACCTGTAGAATCAGAGTAGCATAACACTATACAAGAACATGGATCTATAATCATAAACAATCTAGGATCAGATGTAAATTGACCATACAAATGCATAAAACATAAATGACACAAGAGTATGGAGGAAAACTTGAATAGCTTTTATTGATAATCAAGAAAGAGCCAAGGGAGTTACAACCAATTGTTTTGACCTAGCATCATCCTCTCAGCAAGTAAGCCCTTCTTCACCTCATACAAAGCTTAGATCACTCAACACTATGATGTTGTCTCAAGAAACCAACAGCAATTCCTTACAGGATGCAAAATTCCAGCCTCTGGATCTCTGGGATGAGGGATCCATATATAGATATCTGTAAGGGAGATGAGTCAGCTTGTGATTTGATTAGTGTCTTCCCTCTGATAGTTCTTGCTTCCACTTGGAGATTGATGATCTCTTACTCATCCTTAGTCGAATTCAGAGAGGCAAGTGTCACAGGAGAAGTTTCTGGAAGATTGCATGCCTCTCCACCTCGCGGATTGACACTGCCATTTGTCACTTCTCACCCATCGCACCCCATAGAAGGGATTTTTGAAATGAAACGCACCCACAGAGTGTACTTAGGTGAGATGCAACACACTTTGCCTATGGAGCAGCTGAAATGATCCTGCTTTGACCAGTTCTGAGCATTTTTTCATGGAGAACTTCTGGGAGAAGCTGTAATCAGTTGACCTTGTTCCTTTAGGGGTTAGAACAACACTTTTAGGGACTTAGGAGCCCTTGGTTTATGGAGATTTTATGCTTGGGGTTGCAGTGCCCAAAAATTTCTATAACAAAGGGATACAACTACAATAGTAATGGGGTAATCACTAGTATTATAGGGACCTAACAAAGGCCTCAAAACCATCTTTTGACCCAATCATTCTTATTGAAGGAGACTTGCACGATGTTGGCAAAACGTTGAGGGATGTCATCGTAGGGGCCCTCCAGCAGTTTGAGGAGCAACACTAGATGGTATTGGGGGCTCTTCAGACATAAATACAGGAGTTTTAGGTACGCACTCCACAGGCTAGCATAGTGTCAACCAGCCTCGCAGTTGGCACATCCACGACTGAGGAAATGCTACGCACTAGGATGACCAACACAATAGTACTACCAGATGGAGCACTCATTACAGAAAATGAGCCCGACAGGCCTATGGTCAACAACTTGAAAGGCATTGGGTTGAACATGGTTGCGCTCCCTCGGGAGATGCTCTATATTTTGCAGGATCGAGTCACTGCAGAACTACGTACCAGGGAGAGTCGCGCACTACATGTAATGAGCGAGCAATGCATTAACATTGAATAGTTGATCCTGCAGTGCAACAAGGCAGTGGCAGAGAACAAAAAGATAGTGCAGGTGGTGGAGGAAGCCTGCCATATGGTCCCAGAGTTGGCCATCCAAGCAGAGGAACCGGTGGAGGCACGCGTTTGAAAGTTAGCAACAGGGGTATGCGACGTCTTTAGCATAAATGGCCAAGGTTCAGATGGAGCTAAACCTTCAGATAGCAGAACTGCAGTTGAAGGCATAGCCTTCAACTTTGTTAGAGGTTAAGGAATAGTGCACCACTGCGATCACAACAACAATGGCGGCGGTTAATAGTGCAGTGACAGAGTGCACGAAGCTGTTAGAGTAGTCGTTCGAGTTCCTCACCACCTTGCAGGAGGACCTGAACATAGAGTGCCTAGAGATAGAGGCACGTGAGTTGCACCAAAGAAACGATGAGATAAAAGGGACTCCATAGATGGTTTCCCTTACACAAAGGCTCGCAAGGATGCAGTAGGAAAAGGTGCTCAAGGAGCAGGTGGATGCTGCTCAGCATAAGGAAGCAGTTTTGAAAGTGCGCCTACAGCCATGGATTGATGAGGCATATACCATTACAACCTCTATTAAAGAAAATCTTGCACAGCTACAAGCAACTCAGGAAAGAATTCAGGGTAGCAGTTTGATGACAGCGGTCACTGAACAACGCATAGAGGAAGTTCAGCAGGCAGTTGCTCAGTGCGCTATTGAACTTGCAATGATCTAATCAGTGTTGGGAGGTATTTTGCAAAGATCTCTACTCCTACAGAGTGACTTGAGGGCGAGTCATGATGTTTGTGTTGGGGCCTTGTTGGGCATGGGATCCCCCAAGGAAATTTTTGGGGCTTAGAGCCTAGATTTTGGTCAGTTTTGTAATTCCAATGTAAAGAATCCACATTTTGTGGGCGCAGACCGCGTAGTTTGTTAAAGAGTCATGGGTTTGTCCGCCATTAATTTTGATAGTGTAATTTCGGTTATATAAGATCTACGGACCATGGGATTGTATAAATAGAGTGAAGCTCTAAGTAGTTAAGGTAGCTAAGAAAATCACAATATGGAAAAAGATATGATGTATGCAAGATAGTTCTGAAATGTAAAGTCTAGTTTTGGGTCGTAGCGTAGGAAGAGGCTCTACAGCTGAGTGCGTAGAGGCCTAGTAGTCTATAGCTGAGTGCACGGACCCCTGTAGCTGAGTGCACAGGGCGAGTCGAGTCTATAAACAATGGAAGTATTAATAAAGAGAAATTTTTATTAATTCTGTATCTTTGTTTCCTGTTTTATGCATCTGTTATATTGGGTATGAATTTCACTTTTAATGTTATATGATGTGTGAATGTGTATAATTATATTGGCTAAGCGAATGTAAGATAGAATATCTGTTTACGCGAAGATAATCAAGACCTGTTAATAATATAAGTAAGATACTTGGCGTAGTTAGGAGATATAACAGTTCGCTGCCTTAGCAGCGTGAAAGGACTTCAGCCCCTGGTGAGGGCTGCATGAAAGTCGATTATAACAAAACGCAAAGGTACTGAAGGGTAGAATAGTGCACGAAGTGACCTGCATGAAGGTAGGTTTAGTTGGACTAAACCGACATCACATCCATCTCAAGGGTGCGGAAACTTGGTTCTGCATCCCGCCATACTGCTTCAGGTGAAACTTCAGTCCGCGCTCTGCAGGATGATGCCGAAAGGGCCAGTAGTGTAGGGATTTGTTTGGCTAAATAACTCTAAACCTGGGTCAATCCCCTACAAGCCAACATTTCCCACTAGTCCTTGACATGGGGGGTGGCTTTAAGGAGTGAAAAATTAATCTTTTCTCTATTTGAAAAGTCATGAACTGAAAAGTGTCCTTCCAATAGATTTAACCATCTATCTATGGCATTTGCATCTATCTGGACTTCAAATATGGGAATGTCAAAGTTGACTCGTAACTTAAAGGGAGTGTCACCTCTAGAGTGGTTGTTGGATGGAGATGTGTCACCTATGGGTAGCCACTGAAAGATTTGGACAAAGTTATCCATCATCGCATTCCTCTGTCGCTTGAGGGATTCCTCGAGGAATATTTTGAAAGGATATCCTTCTCCCTTGTCTTTATTTTCTTCCACCATGGGAGGCCGTCGGGATTTGTGAGGTTGTTCTTGTAATGGTTCAACTAGTTCGAGCCCTAACTCCCTATACCTTGACCTCGATGTGGACATGCAAAGAAAAAGAAAGAAAGAGAAGACTGCTCTGATACCACTAATCCAGACTTATGTAGTAATGCAACAGATTATAGATACAAATAAAAACATAAATGCATATATGTAGTAGAAATAAATCTTCATTTCATTAGTATCAAATAATTGAAAGATTCTTACAAGAAAAATGGAAATAAACTAGCTCAGATGATGATAGCTTATCTCTGAGAAGAGATGTGGCAGCTACATGCCTCTGAAATATGTGTTACAATGAGGCTCAAGGGCCTTTTTATTATTGAACACCAAAGGGAAACCCTAAAAATAAAAAACCCTAAACCTAGGAAATGGAATGCCAAGAGTGTGTGGTCCTTGTTGGGGTTAGTTGGGCAAGGAACTTCCCTGTGTCGTAGCTTGGTCATATGATCTCCATTTGGCGTGTATGATACCTCATTGGAAATATCTCTCCGAGTACTCCAGGATCTGTAGTAGGCCATTTCATATTGATACGAGCCTACTATAGACCTCAAAAAAATATCGTTTAGGAGGTTAAAACAACTCCAGAAGTTCGGGACTCGAAAAACTGCTAAAAATGGTAAATGTTGCTATATTAAGGAAACTAATGAAATCGACTGGAGATATAGGTGGAATAGGTGCGTGGCCACCAATATCCACCTGGATAAACCCACCACTCTAAAAAAACAAATATATTTTTAACAGTTCAAATAGTATTTAGTATATCAATCATATGTATACTAGATATATTGACCAATCTTCTCTATAAATAGGCTATAATGAATCAAAATAATTCAATTTACACTGACATAACTTGTACATCCAAATATTATTATAATATCTAGCATTTAATTGACCATAAGTTAACATAGTTACAATTTAACGAGAATTGTGACCTCACAACTAAACGAGAATATTTAGCATTTACAACTCTAACTCTAATGATCACATAGTTAGTTTATATTTCTAGATACTTCCATTGACTCCATGTTTTATCTTGAATAGCCATTTTGAAGTTACGATAGATTTCCCCTTTGGTCTTAGTACAACATCCCATATGTCATTCTTCATAATTGATTCATACTCTTTGGCCATAGTATCATTCTAGATTTGTTCTTTCACAACTTCTTTAAAGGTGTGAGGCTAATATTGAATAATATTAATCATTGCTACAACATATCTTTGGTACTTGCATGGCTTCTTGCTTTCTCTAAAAGTCCTACCGAGAATGAGTCTCTCGACATCATGTAATGTGTCATGAAGCCAAAGTGGCCTCTTCCTGGAAGGGTTATCACATGGAGGATGATCCAAGGGGTCCATAGGCTCCATGAAATCATCAACGATGTATCTTTCAGGTTCAGGCACAAAAGGACCTTCTATAATATCCATATCATCATTCTTCTTCTCAGGAGGAGGAGGTGAAAGAAGTTCCCTTGTTTTCCCAACGGAAACATCTTCAACGAACATTACATCCCTGCTAATCTCAACCTTTCTTTCACCACAAATATAGATTCTAAATACTTTAGAAACTTCACAATATCTAACAAACATACATTTTCTTCTTGTGGATTCTAGCTTGTTCCTCTTGTCCTTCGGCACATGGAAATATACGAGGAAACCAAACATACGAAGATGACCAATGTCAGGTTTGACCCTTGTCGATACTTCTTTAAGAGTTTTTTTGTCCAATGCTTGATGATGAACCCTATTTTGAACATATATCGCTACCTTCATAGCTTCTCCCAAAAAAAAATCGACAACTTTTGATCATGGAGCATGGCACAGGAAACTTCTACAATAGGCTTGTTCTTTATTTTAGCCTTTCCGTTTTGTTCTGGATTATAGGGCACAATCGTCTCTTTCTTGATGCCTTCCTTCTTGCAAAAATCTATGAGTTCATTTGAAATGTACTCTCCATTGTTGTCAGACCTAAAGATCTTAATTTTCTTCCCTGCTTGATTTTCAACCAAAGCCTTGAAATTCTTGAACAAATTGAAGGCTTCATCCTTATGCTTCAAGTAATATATCCATGTCTTCCTTTAGAAATAATTAATGAAGGTAATGTAGTAGAGATGGCCACCAAGAGAGTGTATGGGCATCAGACCACATATATTGAAATGAATGAGTTGTAGGATTTCATTTGTCTTATTCTCACTAGAGGGGAATGGTCTCATTGTCTTGTTTCCACTGGCATATCTAGGACATACTCCATTGTGTTAGGCATGAACATAAAAAATTCTAGAGACCAATTTCTTCAATTTCAAAGAGAATCATAATGTAGATTGGAAAATCTTTAGTGACATAGATTTCTTTGATGATTAGTATCACGGATCAATGCTAGAAGAGTTCTTACAATGAATCTATAGAGTCCTTCAAATCTAGATCCCAATGTGAATGTATCTCTCATAGAGGATCCAATAGGCCAAGTAAGTACTTTTCCCTTGATGAATGCAACCCTCATCCCTTTGTATTCCAAATAAGATACATATAGCAAATTCTTATTCAACCTTGACACATACATCATATCATGAAGGAAAATAGATTCCACAGAGTCCAAATGAAATTTAATAGACCCAGAACCTTTAACGGGATGGGTGAACTTGTCTCCAAGAATAATTTTCAAGCTTGACTCCCTATCCACCAAATTAGTGAGAACTTATTTATACTCAGAGAAATGATGAGATGCCCCACTATCAACCAACCAACTATCCCAAGTATCCAGAGGAGAGGAACTAGAAAGTGCATAAATAATAATGTATTTAGATTGATTAGTAGCATTACTTTCATACTTGGTGTTTCTTGACTTATTTTGAGAACGATGGTCTTCTTCATGATCACTCAAATAATCTCTTCTTCTTCTTTCATCTCTTTCATTACGATCATTCCTTCGATAATCTCTTCTTCATTGATTATTAAACATGTTATTGTTACTTCTAGCGTTGTAACATGGACCATGTTTCTTCTTAGGGAAATCTCTAACATAGTGACGTTTCTTTTGACAATCACAACATTCAATGTGAAATGATTCTCTTTCATTCCTTCTCTTCAAAGTTTGAGGAGGAGGCTTCCTTGAATTTGATTCACCTCATTTTACTTTATTTTTCTTGTTATGAGTGGCAAATGCAATGGGATCCCCTTCTTCATGCTTTTGTATCCTACCTCTAGAAACCATCCTTCATTATTTTGAGTGAGATTTCCAACAATTTCATTAAATGACAAGAAACCATTGTTGTTCTTATAGTAGTAATGAAGGTTTCATAAATAGGAGGGAGACCTCTAAGGGTTACAATCACCAATTCCCTATCAGACACAGTTTCCCCAACACTCTGCAATTGATCTCTAATATGAGATATCCTCATAATGTACGATTTAACAAACTCTCCTTTATTCATCTTCATATCTTTGAGATGGTCTTTCAAGGGGATGATTCAAATTTTTGACTTCATACATGCCATCTAGCTTATCATACATGTCCTTAGATTTTTTCAAACTCCCAACATATGAAAGTAAATGATCTTGGAAACTATCATCTATAAATTTATTTTCTTTTAACTCACCTTCCTTGTACTTGTTCTTGGAAGCAACAGGAGAATTCTCTGGAGGCTCGGGTACTTTTCCATGTATGTATTCCTATGCATCATTATCATCAACTATGATTTCCAACTTGATATGCTAAGAAACAAAGTTGGATGAGTCACCCAACTTCTCATTTTCCTTGAATTAAGAAGCTAACATCTTGACCTAATTAGATAGGCTTATTCAACTTTCCAAAGATGATTGCTTCAAATCTTGTCTCCTTTGGGCTTGTCGTTCACCTTATCTCTATCAACCATGTTAATTTTACACTACTTTAGTTGTTTGAATTACTTTATCCCATTTTAATTATTTAGTTAGCAATATTTCAATAGAAATTAATTATTTTCATCAATCAACATTAACTGAAGATAGAAAAATAATGAAATGATAATAGGAGACAATCAACACATTAACAAGAGACACTAGATTTGGTCAATGAATAGGGAAAATCCCCATAAGGGGGAAAACCATTTATAATTCTTCCTCTATTAGATTGTCATAAAATGCTCAACAAAGACTCATAATGAGCCAGTACAAAATCATCGAGAAAAATCAACCAAACAATATCCATAAATATGATCCCAACAATAGTACTGATCATATATAACTTTCTAGCCTATGGTCAACTACGGTTAACTGTCAAAATGAAATCCTAAGTCCCAGTTGTACGAAGAGAGAGACGTGCATGTGGTTGGAACATTGAAATTGCATGGATAGCCGAAAATGTCTTGTGGCAACCCTACGACTAGAACCCAAAAACCCTAATCACACGTGCAAGCTTCAAACCTGTACAAACCAAATTACACGAACTGACTTTAGACCTGTGCTAACCAAACCAAAGAGGAGAGAAGAAAAAGATGATTGATTATTATGTCCAAATGAGGGTCACTTGACTTGTATTTATAGGCTTCCAAGAGTGTGTAATTTCACTTTAGGGCTGACCTGATCAAAATGTGACATTGTGGTCTTCACTTCAAAAATAAACTTTCCCTTGTCCAAATCCAGTGCTCCAAAGGTCAAAATTGGTCCTCTTAGAAAGATGAATCTAATCCCATGGCTGTAATTTGTCACTGAGCTACCAAATTAACAGCCATTGGGAGAATAGTCTCATGGAACAAGCCAAAATGGATGCTTGTGAAATTCAGTCTCTCAAAAGCTATGATGATACACTACCCAAAAACCATAGTTCCTGATTCTATATGTAATGAAAGGCACTACCATCTAAGCATGTCCAATTAGGAAGGAAAATATAATTTTGCTTGAATATGCTCCACATTATGTGAATACTCACTTTAACCTTGGAGGAAGCTTTGTTAGATAAGTCTTGCCATATTTTCTTTGTCTGTGCACTCTGGAAATATATGAATATTTTATCTATTTTTTTCCTATAAAACCATAGATAATAAACATAGTTGTACCATAGTCATCATATGTTGGAATTCATACATCATCTCTATCATGTATGTTATTAATGTTTCTCATTCATTATAACATTAGTACTTATGAAGTGTCGATATTCCAATGTTGATATATGTGTAAGAAATGATAGTTGAAATATGTTTCAATATGGCAAAATTAACAATATTAACTATGGTTTAGGGAAATTATTGGTTTAGTGACAACATTTTTTTCCTTTGCTTGACTTTGCATGCATGGATTAGAGATAAAATGACAATATTACATAGACAAATTATGCCAAAGAATTGAATTGGATTTTTTGCTTGTAACGAGTATGATCAATGCCCTAGTGCCAATAATATTCTCTTAAATGTTACTTCCTTACTTATAATAAATATACTTGAGAAACTATTATGCAAATAGATAAACTTAGATCTACCCTATGTTTTTCCTACTTTTTATACCCAGTCATGAAAGTGAGTCTATGATCTAAATCGATTTATTCCTCCATAGATATGGCTATTACTTGATCATCATGCTAAAAAACTCTACCAAATAGTAAAGTGGGTGCTTCCCCTTGGAGATATGTGTCAATTACAACAACAACATCTACCCGTCTTAAATTGTCCAAGTCCTTTCTTATAGGATAATGTTGTCAAAGTGTAGCCTTCATTTGTAGCTAAGTTTCTTTAAAAATATGCTTTGCAAATTATAACTTCCTTTCCCTACATAATCCACTCACAAGACTACCATAGAAAACAATATATACTAAAAGAACCTATTTTTGTTTAGCAATGAACGTTTTGGAAACCTCTAGAGAGTTTAGCAATCTCCCACTTGAATCCCCTAACCATGTAAAATCATGATTCTTTTGTTTCCACATCTAAATATAGAGCATAACAAAGACAATATTCAATATTTTTTCTACAATGGTATTTAATGTAATTCTTAATCCTTGTAAAGGAGTCTCTCTTGAAATTAAACTGGACTGCATGCTAGTATCAAGCACACATTGCAAAACTTGAAGGCCCGAAGTTTTTATTTCATTGTGAAAACACTAAACAACTTAACTTGTATATCTCTCTTTTTAAACTATACCCAAAAGGAATTCTTCACTATCCCATGCTACAATAATTTCAACTTATAGAAAAATTGCATATGTCATACAAAGGTGATCAACTCTACCCAAAAGGAAATTCTTCACCATCCCATGCTACAATAATTGCAACTTGCATAGGTAACTATAATAAAACAAAATAGCAATTTTTTTTTTTTGAAGAGAGACCCATATTTTCATATATTTATTTCAATCAAAATACATCTTTGCTTGTATAATAAAATACCTACAAACTATGACCCATTGCAAACATTTTATGTTTGAGCTAAGCTCTATTTTCTAACAACGTTAGTTGTGTGATAAAAGGTGTTATGTCACTATAACTTTATTGTAGCCCCCTTATTATTATTTTTAGTGTAGCCACCTTATTTGTATTGTTTTGCCCCATAGAATCCCACTATTGTTACTGTTGTGCCCTTACATTATTTTTGTTATGTAGGTTATGATTATATTGTGACCCCTTAGACTCCTAGATATACCAAGGAGGTATTGTCATTTGTATCATCGAAGAATTGTTAGTTTATGTGATATAAAGGAAGTTTCCTCCTTGAAGAGGATAATTTTCAAGTTTTTGATATATCTTTTCTTCTGTTTTGTGATATGGTTGCATAAAATTTGGTATCAGAGAGTTGGATTCTAGGGTTTCGCTACTTCAAGCAAGCCATCTGGGAATTTTCGCTATAATGTTTTTTATATAAAGCTTCTAAAACTGAAATTTTGATCAAGTGGAGCCTAAATATTTATGATCTTTGTGTAAAAATTTCAGATATTGGCTCACTATAGTTTTTGAGATATGGTCCAAAGAAGTTAGGGTTTCTGAATGCTCCATATTTCAGTCTCAAATAGGTGAGATAGGGAAAATCGTAATAAATTTATATACAGTCATCAAATTTTAATTTTATAAAACGTGACTAAAATAAAATAGAATGTAGTTTTTTGTTTATCATTTTCAAGACTGAAGGTTGAAATAGTGACATGTGGCATTCTGTACAAGTTTGCTCTACTGAACTAGTCCATAATCAGGTTATCATGGGAGATTGGGCATAAATTTATCTTGAAGAATCCAATCTTGGTTTGAATTGTGGATTTGGAAAGAAAATTAGAAGGGATACCATAGGATGAAATTTCAGACCTTGGAGAGCCTAAATACTAGGATACAATAGTTTAAAAATCAAGCTCTTAAAATCAAGAAAAATTTATGTATTTGTTTTTTAATTTTGCATAACTTTTGTTTGAAAAATCAGTTTGAAGTGATTCAAAGGGCATAGCGAAGCATAGATATCACTTTTTGATTCCATAAAGCCTCTAAAAAAAAAATATACTCTTAGTAAGAAACCAAAAATATCTAATACGACACATGAAGAAGAGGAAGAAATGCAGCATGATATATCAAAATTACGAGACCAAGTGCAATAAATTTCACTCTAGAAAAAAGTAACAAAAAATGAATTGGAATCCATGATGAATTTTAAGATAGATGGTATAAAAATGGATATGGGAGTTTTATATTATGGTTTAAAAGTATACATGGAAGAAATGATGAATGTCAAGATAGAAGGGTTGAAGGAAGGTTTGGCAAAGTTTCTAGAAGAAAGGCTTCCTAGTGGTGACAAGGTAATCCATGAAAATCATGATGAGGAAAAAAAGAATATGAATTATTATTTTAGATAATAAAATGTTGGGTTTAAAACCCACCACATTCCAAAGATCGATATGAGGAAGTTTGATGGCAAGGATCCTGTAACATGAATACTATAGATGGAGCAATATTTTGATCTACTTGATCTGCAACAAACACAAAATGTATGCATTACATTTTTATATTTAGAAACCAATTAGTTTGTATGGTATAAATCAATATGTTCTTGTAAACCACTGGTCACTTGGTAAATTTTTATGGAGGAAATGATAACACGTTGTAAGGATACAAAGAGAAACTCCTTATTTCGGCAATTGATAAATCTCAAACGAAAGGGTTCAATGGCGGAGCACATTGAAGAATTTCAAAAAATGAATATGAGGGTGACTGATATTCTAGAGGACCATATGATTGATGTCTTCATATGGAATTTAAAAGATAACATCCATCATGAGGTGCACCTTTGGGAACCTCATTCATTGGAGAAGGTGTTTAGGGTGGAAAGAAAAGTTGAAAGAAAAATTATGGCAGCAAGGAAATATACCACTCACAACTATAAAAATGGAAGTGTTGTTGCTCCTAAACTTCCACAACCTACAACGTTGACCCCACAACAATTAGGGGAAAAAATAGTAAAAGGGTTTTGTTACAATTGTGATAGAAAATACACTATAGATCTTAAGTTTGCAAGAAGAAATTATTTTACATATATTGTGAAGAGGATGAAGAAAAGGAACAAGAGACATCAAAAGATGAGGATATACACCAGGAAACAACCCCAAAGAAAGAAGAAACGAATCCAACCATATCTTGTAATGCTTTGGTAGGAATTACCACTCCTCAAAATCTCAAGATAGAAAGATATATCAAGAAGAAAAAGGTTATAGTGCTAATTGATTTAGGTAGTAACCATAATTTTATTCATTGTAAGATAGCCAAGGAATTGAATTGATTTCTATATCCATCACCAAAGTGTCAAGTGATGGTTGCAAATGGAGGAAATACAAATTTCTCTAGAACGTGCTGTAATATCAAGCTAACCATGGGGGAATATGTATTGAATAGTCCAATTCTTTCCATTCCAATGGGTGCTGTTGATGTTGTACTAGGAGTCCAATGGTTACAATCTTTGGGGACAATAGCTTTTAACTTTCAAGAACTTTTCTTGAATTTTTTTTGGGAAGGAAAGGAAAATGAATTAAGTGGTATCATAGGGAAACCAAGAAAGATAATCAACTCTAATGGCATGAAAAAGCTTTTGAAGAAAGAACAACAAGGTGTAATTGCGAAATTATGCTCACTAGAGGTACAAACATTGAAATCATCCATTTATCCAAATCTCCAAAATGTCTTGGACAATCATTCCAAGATATTTGAGACTCCCAAAGGCCTCCCACCTATTCGAAATTATGATCATGCTATTCACTTGATTCTAGGAAGTGTTCCTCCAAACATCAGGCCTTATATATATCCCTATGCCCAAAGGAGTGAAATTGAATGTATGGATGCAGAAATGCTAGAGGTTAGTATAATTAAACCTAGCCAAAGTTTGCTCTGCTCCAATAGTATTGGTTTAAAAGAAGGATGAATCATGGTGTATGTGTTCAGATTATAAAGAGATAAACAAGCTCACTATTAAAGATAAATTTCACATTCCTACCATTGACGAATTGTTGGATGAATTACATGGAAAAATTTACATCACCAAGCTAGATCTTCTATCTGGATATCATCAAATTATGAAGAATGAAGAAATTCTGAAAATAACATTCAGAATTCATGAAGCTCATTATGATTTTTTGGTCATTCCTTTTGGCCTTACTAATGCACCTTCCACATTTCAAGGTTTGATGAATTCCATTTTCAACCCCTTCCTTAGAAAATTTGTGTTATTATTTTTTGATGATATAATGTATAGCAAGTCTTTGAAGGATCATCTTCAACATGTTGACATGGTTCTTAAACCATTGGAGAGAAATAATTATCTGCAAAAACCTCCAAATATTTCTTTGGAATACAGGACGTGGAGTATTTGGGTCATATTGTATCTCATGAGGTGTTAAGGTAGATCCTAACAAAATTAGAGCAATCAAGGAATGGAAAATCCTCACAACCCTAAAGAATATTGAAGGACTTCTCAGGTTGATAGGGTATTATTGCAAGTTTGTTAGGGATTATGGGAGATTAACAATGCCTCTAGCAACATTACTGAATAAATATGCATTTGCTTGGACTCCAAAAGAAACTAAGGCCTTTGAACATCTTAAATGGGCAATGTGCCAAGAACTAATCTTAGCTACAATAGACTTCTTGTTAGAAATTAATTAACAAAGAAATGAAATACATAAAATATTGTGGACACATAAATATAGAAACACATAAAATAAGAGAGATACAGATATACATGGTTCTCCCAATTTAGGCTACATCCACGGGGAAATAGCCAATCCTTCCTTTTATATTATCTAGCAAAATGAAGAGATACAACCTACAACATATTTTCTATAATTTCCTCTTCACTCTCACACAACCTTCTCTCTTTTTCTCTCTCTCGCTTAGAATAATTATACATAGCCCCAATAAAATTCCCTCATATAAATTGAGGGTTTCCTTCTAGGGACAAAAACCCTAAATTAACATAACTTCTACCATCACATCATCTGCCTAATGAACAATCCTGATTGACTACAAAATTACAATATTTTACAAGGAAAATTTTCATCTATTTTTAGCTTCGGGGTGTTGCCCCCGAACCCCTGCTGGGGGTCTCATAAACGCTACCATCGCCAACCCCCCCCCCTCTCTTGATGGTGATTAAATAGGTGGAGTTTCCACCCCATTAGGAACATGGATCTAATATGACTGAAACAAAAATCTCTAATCAATCAAGAAGATAATCAAGCTCCACACCCAACATTCTCCCACTTTGAGATTGATTATAGAAACTCCACCGTTGATTCACTTGTTGGACATTGCTTCCACTTTGGACCTGGTTTTTTCTCATATTCATTATCATACTTGAAGACCAATTGAAACTGAGGAGAATCTCGGTTTCTCCCTAGTTACAACTTTTGTTAACATATTTGTAGGATTCCAGCTAGTGTGTATCTTTTCCAGCTTCAACTGTCCATCTTCCAACACTAACCATATGAAATGGTACTTGAGATGTATATGTTCAAACTTGGAATGAAATGTTGCGTTCTTTGCAATTTGAATGACACTCTGGTTGTAAGTGTAACCTACCCATCTCCTGCTTCTTTTCCAAATCATCCACAAACCTTTGTAACCAAATAATTTCTTTACTAGCCTCTGTAGTAACAACATATTATGCTTCCATTGTCGAAAGTGCGACAAAGTTTTGAAACTTTGAAACCCAACTCACAATTGTTCCACCTACAGTAAACACATACCCTGTGGTTCTCCTCCTATTATGTCTATCACTTTCCATATCTGCATCAACATATCCCTATAGAGAAATGTTTGAACCACCAAAACATGATGCTTGATTTGTGGTACCTCTCAAATACCTGACAATCCACTTCACTTCCATCTAATTCTCTTTTCATAGATTTTTCATATAACTTCTTACAAATCCCACTACATCTGCAATATCATACCTTATGCATACCATTACATACATTAAGCTTCCAACTACTAATGCATATGGAAATTTACACATATAATCCATATCTTCCTGGGTCTTTGGATACATCTCATTACTTAGTTTGAAATGGCTTGCTAAAGGTGTACTAATTGGTTTTTCATTCTGCATATTAAGTCTTTCCAAAACCTTTTTTATGTACTCACTTTGAGAAAATGTTAATTTACGATTTTTCCTGTCTCTAGTTATTCTCATACTAGGGATTTGTTTTACAACACCCAAATCCTTCATTGCAAATGAATTAGCCAAAAAAAAGCTTGAGCACATTTATTTCCTGCATGTTAGACACTGCAATAAACATGTCATCTACATATAATAACAATGGGGGTGACCGGATTTCCCGAGGGACTGTGTAGAAGAGAAGGGAAGGTTGGGGATGGATTTTTTTTGGTAATTAGCATTACCAGATGGAATCAGATGCATATTAGGAGTGTGCCCTAGAACAATGAGCCGGTAACTATTCATTGAGAGGGCAAGTGGCATAGGATTGTAGCACTGGACATTCGATGTAACTTTGACTTTGGTAGTGGATTCTAGACTTCATGGGAAGGAAGTGAATCCTAGCTACTACTTTTGAGGGTGGAGGTGTAAGCCTTTAGATTCCCTTGTTGCTGATGTAGGTATTGCATCCTTTAATTTGTTGGTTGAGAAAATGTGCATATGTGTATGTGTATATCATTGTAAATATTGAATTGAGTTGGATTTATAAAGCCCCATAGATAGTATGGCTATTTGTTGATAGAAGAAAATGTGTATAAGTATATGTTGTTGTTATTGTAAATAGTGTAATGAGTTGTGTTATAAAGCTCTAATAAACGATATGTTTGTCATGTTTCAGTTGGATGTCATTTTAAATACTACAACGAGCTATGTTATAATCTCCATAAGAAGTATGTTTTGTTTTCAACAGTTTACTGGTTATAGGTGTCGTTGAACACTGAGTATAGTGTTCCCCCAAGGGGAAGGGTTCTGTAACAACCTTGGTTAAAAATCTGTGTAAAAATATATAAGACGACGGTCATGGGACAAGTATTCCAAGTTGAATGTTGGGAAAAACATCCTAGTGGGTGTTCATTTTGGTTTATTATGGCTAAGGAAATTGGAAAAGGAAATGACAAAGGAATTTGAAAAGGCAAGAGGCATTATTTGACATTTATTTATAAAATTAATGGAAATTAGGAGAAAAGGAAGGTGAAATGTCACCGGTTGCATGTGAGGAGGAAAAAGAAGGAAAATAATGGAAAATGAAGAAAATAGATGCCTCATTGATAAAAATTTCTTCTAAGGATTAGTCGGAAAGCTCTTTTTTCTCAGGCTTGCATTGTATCATGAAAGGAAAAGAAGGAAAGAGGAAGGAAGGAGCAAGAAAGGAAGATCAGGATCAAGCAACTACAATAGGATTCTTTATAGGTATCGATTTGCATGTGTGGTTTCCTTGCTATATTTGGAATGCATGGTTTGCCTGTGGTTCTTTTCTATCATGACATGGGTTTTTCCAAGTGTGACAATGTTTTCAACATAGCCTTTCCATTTCTAGATAGACATGGTGTGATGGGGTTCTCATGTTTTGGTTGAGCTGGATTGCTAGATGGATTCGAAGCTGAGTGAGGTGGATCTATGAAAGGAAAAACACATGGCCTAGTGATCCTTGAACTAGACTATGGATTGTGGTAAAGCCACTGGCTTAGTGACCCCTAAACTAGACTGTGGGTTGTGGTAAAGATAGGTATTGTGTGTCTCGGTGGGCCTAGAAATCCTCGATCGGTTAATGGAAGGATATACAGTAAATCCTAGAGGGGGGTGTTGTCCATTAGGCATAGTAATTGTGAGATGGGATGAACGCTAAATCCTAAAGAGTGGAGCCTTGGTTAGGATTAGACTATGGATTGCGGTAAAGCCTAGAGACTAAGAGTCAGGAAAATTCCTCATGGTGTAGATGGAGAAATCCGGTGGAATCCATGCTTGTTTTGGCCTAGTGATCTGGTGGAGATCTTGGTAAAGCCTATTATTACATGTTTATTGTTTTTTCCTAGTGATCTGGTGTGGATTGTGATAAAGCCTAGTTTCTATTGATGAGGGTGAGGTGGCTTAGCCTCAGGATGCCCTCGTTGGTTCTTTTGGTTTGATTCCCACATTCATGCTTGGAATATGGAATAGTGGTGATTGGTTGAAGAGAGATTTGGCTCAACCAATCTATCGTTAGGTGGAACGTGGTAGTACCATACTAGATTGGCTTTGCATTCATTAATAAGAGGTTCTTTCCTTAGTATCTTATGTGTAAATTAATTGGGAAAGAATTCCTTTGACTATGTTTGGAAACCCTAATTCCAAACGAATGAGTGCTTTGCATATAGGAAGTCTCCTTAACCTTGATTTTGTCTGACATTACGCAAATATGAGCTATAGTTACGAACATGTATTTGACAGGTACATCAACTAGTTTCTAGTTATATCTGGATACGTAAAAGGATTGGAGTCCCTTGAGAGATGCTGTTGATGTTTTCAGTTGCAAGCAACACTCTTGGCACAACAAGGTAAGGTAACTAGTGTATTGTTATGTTTATTTATGCACTGAAAATTATGTGTTTATGGAAACATGATGTATAGGATTGCATGGAAAGAGAATTCCATGAAATTCTGAAGAAGGCTCAGGTTAAGCAAGTGTTGGGAACAATGGGGATTGAGTGATGATGTCTGTTGAGAGTCTTGTGATTTCAATTCTTTGTGATTTGTTTACACTTGATTTGCAGCTTTGTTTATGTCTAGTGTATGGTCATACCACTTTGTTTGCGGAGTCGTATTGTTATTGGTCTTCGGGCTTTTATTCTTATTTATTTTTTGTCTTGCCTATTAAGTTTTGAGTCTTGGGAATTGGTTGGGAAAAGAGGAAAGTTAGTGGAACTCGGGGATACTTGAGTGAAATCAAACAAGGAATGTAAGAATTCGATGAAGTTGGCACATATGTCAGGATAGCTCAAGGCAAGAGTATGATAGTCGGTTAATTTGGTTGGGTCCATTGGGATAAATGAACGATGGTAGAGCAGTCATGAGAAAAATAATCAGGAAAGGTAAAGTAAATAGATTTCAGGTGTCATATGCCATGACTATGTTGGGAATCGTTGTTCTCAATGTTGTTCATGATGTGAACAGATAAAGGGAGTTCTCTTAACCTTGACCTTATGGTATCTGTTAATTATGCTGTGACCATGATTATGTTTATGTCTATATATGTATACATGTATGTATTTATATATGTCATGTCTTAGAGGGTAATCATAGATCATGATTGTTTTTATGCTAATGTTTATATGTATATATGTATGTATGTATGTCGTTGTCTGACAGGATCATGACTGTTTAATACTAACATTTATATGTATATATATGTATGTATGTATGTATGTTTTTGTCTAACATGGTCATCACGAATCATTCTTGTGGAGGAATGATTACTTAGGCATGTGAATGACATGAAGAGGTTCCTAGTCTATAAGAAATCAAGAGGGAAGAGTAGCCTAACAATATATTTGAGGTCAATACCATATGAATATGAATTGATATTATGTGATTATACTATGTCTATGTTATGGATATGCTAATGCTGAGAGATACATCAGCGGAATGAAAACAACATGATCCGCAGTATGCTAGGATAAGCATGGATGGCGGAAAGACATTGGAAGCAAGATTGCTTGGTAGAGATAGTGTGGTTTTGGATGCGTGGTACTACTGTTGTGCATATGTTGTATATGTTGTACATGTTTCATTTATGATTTTGTGTGCATGCGGTGTTGTGTATATATAGTGTGTGCACATGTTGTTTATGAAATGTTATGTACAAGGTGCTATAGATAGTGTTGTGCGAATATTGCATATGTAGTGTTGGGTATAGATGGTGCTATGTACATGTTAGATATGTGGTGTTGTGTACATATTGTATTGTGCGCATGATGGATATGCTGTGTTGTGTGCATATGGTGTTGTGCGCATGTTGGATATGTGGTGCTATGTACATATGATGCTATGTACATGTTGTTTATGCAGTGCTATGTACATATGGTGTCATGTTCATGATTGTACATGTGGTGTTGCATACATGTTGTACATGTGGTGTCATGTTCATGACTGTAAATGTTGTGTTGCGTACATGTTGTACATGTGGTGTCATATAAAGGTGGTTCTATGTTCATGTCGTGCATGTGTCACTATGTACATGAGGTGTCGTGTACATGTCATGCATGTGGTGTTGTGTACATGTGATATTGTGTACACATTGTACAAGTGGTGCGGTGTACATATGGTGCTATATACACGTTGTGCAAGTGGTGTCATGTACATGTGATGCTGAGTACATGTTGTACATGTGGTTTTGTGTACAGGTGGTACTGTGTACATGTTATACATATGATTCAGGTGTACATGTGGTATTGTGCACATGTCATACATGTTGTGTTGTGGTCATGTGGTACTATGTATGTGCATTGTGTAATTATGGTATCGAGACATGTGTATTCGGTGTTTTGTACTATGTGTATATATGTGTATTGTTTTGTACACTGAATGTAGGAGTATGTATTTTATTGTGTTATATACTGGGTGTAGGTATATGTGTCGTGATGTATATCAGGTGTAGGTGTATGCATTGTATTGTGTCATATGTTTTTTGTGGATGTATGTGTGTGATTTACACTATGTGTATGTGCACATAGATGAAAAGAAGGCACTGGGTGTTTGTCGGGTGTGGCAACCAATCCAGAGTGTGTACAGAATAAGGACAAAGGTAGAGGCTAAGGATTGATTAAAGGATAAGTATCAATATTTTATTTCAATTTTATTATGCATGTGATTTATGATTCTAGTAAATGATGATTACATATTATATATGATTCTAATTTATGATGTTTACATGTGATTTATGATGATTTCATGTGATTCATGATTCTAATTTATGATGTTTACATGTGATTTATGATGATTTCATGTGATTCATGATTTTAATTTATGATGGTTGTGTTTTGAGCTAACCAGATGTGATATGTTTATTCATGATGATTTGATCAAACAAATAGTTTGACTTGTTGTGATAGGAACTAAACATGATTGCAAGTGTACCTTATTAATGGGCCACCAATGAGGTATGATTTGAAGTTATTTCAATTTATTTTAAATCTAATGGAAGTTATGTTCTTGGTAAAGGAAGCACGAAAATTCCCGGTTGGGTGGTTGAAATTGACTACAATAATTAGCGGCAATGATGAAAGAAATTGGAACAGGCAGAAGTATGTTGGTAAAACATTTAAGAGAAGGGTCTTTGGGGGACACTGGTACCCAATAGTGTCTATTGATTTCCATGAGAATGTTATGACCGGTATGATGGTTCTGAGGTAGGTATATGCCTTGGTTGTTGACCTTCCGATGCGAGGAAGCCTTGCCAAGGGATGGATCACCCAGGATAGGGGATGCTAGGGAACTTGGAAGGTGAGTGACAGAATGGAAGGGGTTGTATGAATGTCCCAAGGGACTATGTTGCAGAGAAGAGAAGGTCAGGGATGGATTTGGTTTGGTCATTAGCATTGCCAGATGGAATCAAATTCACATTGGGAGTGTGTCCTGGAAGAATGATACGAAAAATTTTCACTGAGAGGGAAAGTGGCAGAGGATTGTAGGTTGGAAATTGGATGCAACTTTGACTTTAGTAGTGGATTCTAGACTTCCTGGGAAGGAAGTGAATCCTGCTACTACTTTTGAGGGTGGACATGTAAGCCTCTAGATTCCCTTATTGCTGATGCATGCATCATATCCTTTTATTTTCTAGTTGAGAAAATGTGCATATGTATATATGTGTATATCATTGTAAATATTATATAGAGCTAGATTTATAAAGCTCCATAGATAGTATGGTTATTTGCTGGTAGAAGAAAATGTGTATAAGTATATGTGGTTGTTATTGTAAATATCGTAATGAGCTGTGGTGTAAAGCTCCAGTAAACGATATGTTTGTCATGTTTCAATAGGATGTCATTGTAAATACTGCAATGATCTATGTTATAAATATCCATAAGCAATATGTTTTTCTTTTAGTGGTTTGGTGGTTTATAGGTGTCAATGAACACCAAGGACGATGTTCCTCCAGAGGGGAGTGTTTTGTAATAATAAAAATCCATGTAAAAATATATAAGTCCATGGTCATGGGACAAATATTCGAAGATGAATGTCGGGAAAAACATCCTAGTTGGTGCTCATTTCAGTTTATTATGGCTAAGGAAATTGGCAAAGGAAATGACAAATGCATTTGAAAAGGAAAGAGGCATTATTTGGTATTTATTTATGAAAATAATGGAAATTAGGAGAAAACGAAGGTGAAAGGTCACAAGTTGCATGTGAGAAGGAAATTGAACGAAAATAATGGAAAATAAAGAAAATAGAGGCCTCATTGATAAAAAGGCTTATGAGGATCAGTTGGCAAGCTCTTCTTGCTTAGGCTTGCATTAGATCAAGAAAGGAAAAGAAGGCAAGATGAAGGAAGGAGCAAGAAAGGAAGAGCATGATCAAGCAACTACAACATGATTCTTTGCAGGTATCTATTTGCATGTGTGATTTCCTTACTATATTTTGCATGCATGGTATTGCATGTGGTTCTTTGTTGTCATGGCATGTGTTTTTCTAGGTGTGACAATGTTTTCAGCCTAGCCTTACCATTTCTAGATAGTCATGGTGTGATGGGATTCTCATGTTTTGGTTTAGCTAGACTACAAGATGGATTTGAAGTTGAGTGAGGTGGATCTTCAAAAGGAAGAACACACGGCCTAGTGATCCTTGAACTAGACTGTGGATTATGGTAAATCCACTAGCCTAGTGACCCCTGAACTAGACTAGGGATTGCAGTAAAGCCAAGTATTGGGTGCCTCAATGGGCCTAGGAATCCTTGGCCGATTAATGATAAGATATATGGTAAATATTAGAGGTGGGTGCTCTTCATCAGGCCTAGTCATCACAAGATGAGATGTATGGCAAAGCCTAGAGAGTGGAATGTCAGTTAGGGCCTAGTGATTCAGGATGGATTGCGGTAAATCCCAGAGACTGGTGTCTCAGTTATGGCTTAGTGATCCCTCGGTCAGACTGTGGATTGCGGTAAAGCCTAAAGACTAGGAGACAAGAAAATTCCTCACAATGTAGGTGGAGAAATCCGGTGGCATCCATGCTTGTTTTGGCCTAGTGATCTAGTGGAGATCATGGTAAAGCCTATTATTACATGTTTATTATTTTGATATAGCGATCCGTTATGGATTGTACTAAATCTGGTTTTTATTGATGAGGGTGAGGTGGTTTAGCCTCAGGATTCTGTTGTGGTCACCAACAACCCCCCTCTTTGTTTGATATTAGTAATAACATCAAGCAAAGGGGGACCCTTAGCCAAAAATCCAAAAAATATTTTTGTTTAAAAAATTCTTTTGTATCAGCTCCCTAAAAGCTATATTGCGTCGCAACGGAAAAAGGAGCGCTTGCCCAAAGCGCATAAATACACTAAAAAGGAGCGACGCAAGAACCCATCGCATCGCGCGCATTAAGAGCGTTTGAAAAAGGAGAACCTAAAGAAACGCCGACGGCCGATATGCGACGTCGCACGTCGCAATGCCTCACGAGCAGCACAAAATGACAAAGTGAAAACCTTGCGATGTTGCGATCTGTGATCTGTGATCTGCAACCATGCAAATCTGCGATCTACGATATTAGCGATCTGCGAGCGATCTGCGACCATGCGATCTGCGATCTGCGATATCAGCAATCTGTGATAACACTTAATGACGTCGCAGCCATCGATACTGTGATACCAATCGCAGAAAAAAATCATCGCAAGAATTCTCCGACATACACGGTAGATCCAAATTTGAAAGCGCGCCTTAAGGGAATTAATGACCGCATGCTCGAATATCAAGAAATGATTGCATCGCATTTATTGAAGATTCAAGTTATGATGAATGTCATTAATTTTGCATTCATTAGAATTTAATGCTTTCATGTCAATCTTTTCGTCATTTCCCTTCTTCTTTGCGTAAACTGCAAGACATGCAACTGATATAAATCTATATGCAGGAAACATCTAAGGAGAAGGGAGGAGCGCCAATAAGACAACAGAGAGAAGATGCCTCCGCAATTGGATGCCGCATGCAGCAGAGCAGCGGATTCCAAAATATCGCCCAACAGGCACTGATGAAAATAGATTGTCCAAGACTCAGAGTCAAAGGCGCACAAAAGCAGCGTGTTTACAAAAGATCCTGAAGCTCAGACTTGGTAAAGCAGAGAAAGAAGCACAAGAGAAGAAAGACGCTCCAGAAAAGCCTGGAACAAAGAACGGAAACAGTTCTCGAAACAGGGGATTGTCCATACAGCGTGACTTCTAACTCATTGAGTCATTCGCACGACCGAAAACCGAAATAGCAACAGCAAAATCAGTTCGAAAAGAAACTGGGTTGTACTAAGTGTGCGCACAACGAATACACCCAGCTAGAGAAAGGTTTTCGAAAATATCTTCTAATCTAACAGAAAGAGGTGCCAGCGCTTGTTGTTTCTAATTTTCAAGCTCGAACAAAAGGAAAGGACAACCAGCCGACTCTTTCAGGGCGAACAGTGCATTGCTTACAGCACTAAGGAACAGATACAGAAACGGTTAGAAATTAGATTCAATTTTTAGAAATAAATTTGTTTTTAGTAAAAGGGCGGTCATTTCACGCCGTTCCCTGAATTTGTGTAAAGTAAAATTAGTCGGTTACTAGTATTTAACCCTTCTCGTTGCATTGGAGAAGGGTCCGAAATTTTGTCAAAAAACTTGTCCTTAGAACATGCACTTTTGCACCCTCGGAGGGGGTTTTTGATGAATGGACGGATCAAGATTTATTTATGTTTGCATTTTAATACCTGCTACTGATGTTGCACTTCTGTACTCTTAGTAGGCATTAGAAGCAAGTAGAAATAGATCATTATTGCTTAAGGTCTGTAAGTCTAAAATCAGTCATAAATGGTACTTTTATCTCTTGACTAGTTTCTGCTTGCATTCTTAGAGTAATATACAACTGATGTTATTTATATGTTAACGTATGAATGAGTGGACTACCATTTGGCACTTTTGTACGGTGGAGTCATTGATTTGTGCTTAATACATGAATAGCTGATTATGCAATATGCTGTTCACAACCGTTTTGCTTAACTTCTTACGCAAGATGGTTCATCTTTATTGATTTATAATCTCATGATAGCTGAATAATCTTCATTACCAGTTATTCTGTGAAATCTTTCTAGATTGCATAATGGAAAAATTCTGTCCCGGGTTAGTGTAGATTAGATGTATTGTTTTTGTTAGATTAAAGTAGTATAAAGTCATTTCAGAATTTAGAATTAGATTAGTTCAAGAATAATTACAGATTTTCTACTATCATTTTCTACACACACACATCACCATTTTCTACACACACACACACCCCTTAGAACAGGAAGCTGGTCCCGTCATCCCCAGTCGGACCCGCTACACCAAACGGGCACGGAGCCGCCAACCAGGTTCCCGACCGGGTGGGTATCCCCCTTGTTGTTGACCCGATTTCGGGGCCCTCAACATATTTGGTGCTAGAAGGAGGGCACAAACTATGAATGGCACCTAAAGCAATATTTAGATACCATTCTGAGAGTAATACACCCTCACCAACTCCCTCAACTTCTCCAACACGGTTAAACCCGGAATTTGAAGTCGCTCGAGTATCCACCAATGCTACAGATTCGAATATATCAGACCAATCTATTATTGAACCCCCTGAAATTCAAACTTTAATTCGTAAACTCCAGGGATTCTCCATTTTTAACCAGAAGTCTGATAAATCTAAAAGCAGCGTGACTTCGCAGTACAACCCTGCTCATCCCCTTACCAGATTAAAGAGTGAAAAATTTGGCATACAACCAAGTGAACTCCCTCTTCCTACCAGAAAAAGAGCAAGGAAAACACCTCAAGAGTCTGACGGAGAGACTCTCTCATCCACTTCGTCCATATCAACTCCCTCACCGCGAAGTCAACCACCCTCTTTTCCATTCCAACTCACTCACCCGTCTTCCACAAACCTTCCCCTTCGAACATCAAAGATCCTGATTTCTTCACCTTCTCAGCATCAGGGGTCAGTTTCTGCACTTCCATTAGCTAGCAGCTCCATGATGGCCCAGTCTCCATGGAACAATCCTGGGGCGGTTTTAATGCCTCCACCCCTGAGCCCTATACCGGCCCATCCAGAGAAGTGGCTACCTAAATTCAACCCAGAAGCAGGTATGCTAGCCGAAGAACATATCAATAATTTCATGCTTTCTGTTAATCTCAACGGAGTTACTAACGAAGACGCTGTTGTCCGGCTCTTCCCTTATATAATGCAAGGAACGGCCGGGTCATGGTACTTTTCGTTACCTTCCGGATCCATCACAAGCTGGGACATTTTTCAAAGTCAGTTCCTCACTAAGTTTGGTGATGACCGATCTACGGTGACATTGATTAATGACCTATCTAATCTTAAGGCTGAGGCTAGAGAACCCATTAAAGACTTTAACTTACGGTTCAATAAGATCCTCAACAAAATCCCCGCTGCTTCACAACCCAGTGAGGAAGTAAGATGTGAATGGTACATCACGGCTTTACCTCCAAACTTGGCTATCTTCGTAGATAGGGCAAACAAGACCACATTAGTTGAAAATTTGACAGAAGCGTTAGCAGTGGAAGGACGCGTGGTAGCCCTAGAAAAGAGATCTGCTATAGAAGAACGCAAATCAAAGAAGATCTCTTTCAAAGAAGACACCAAGAAGAAGCAAACGAAAGATCCTTTCGATTTGGAAGGGTTACAAAAAGTGTTGAAAGCCATGTCCAATGAGATGGTCGATATCAAGAAACAAGTGGCAGAGACTTCTTCGAAAAAGCCCTTTAGGACTTTTAAAAGAAATCCTCCCATGGACGTAAAACCACCCAGTGTTGTCTCAAACGTTGAGTCTGAAGAAGACGAAGAAGAAGAGAATACCACTGAAGGGCAGACCGACGAGGAAGAAGTTGTAGAACTTCAAGGAATGTGGGATTTCATCCTCCCACAGGAAGAGGATCATGAAGCATTTCCTGTTAGCACGAGAAGCAAAAATCAGCTTGATCCTCCCCAAACTACCCCAAAACAAAAGGGCGCAAGCCCTGCAACAAAAGAAAGGGTCGTAACCAAAAAGACAACTGCTAAAGCGACCCCGCTTAGCCCAGTCCAATCTGAACAAGCACCTCCATCAAGAACACTAATAGTGTCGGATGAAATGGATTATAACATCATTGACGACATGAAGAAGACTAGGGCTAATATCACTCTGTACGAATTGAGTAAACTGAAACACCAGCAGAAAATCATGATGAAAGAATTACATGTTGTGCCTACTACATCTTTACCTACAGCTGTGGCTTCCCACAATCTGGGAATACCTCCAATCAATACGATAAATAAAATTGATCCAAATGACATCGCCTTGATTGGAGGAAGATCAAGGTCTCATACTCCCCCTTTTCTTCTCACATATGAAATCTTCAACAAAAACGTGCACAATTGCTTGGTCGATTCTGGTGCTTCAACGAATATTTTACCCAGGTCAATATGTGCCAAATTGAATGTGCAACCTCAAAAATCTGCAGTACGTATAGTTCAACTTGATCGATCCCAGGTCGAAGTGATTGGTGAACTTAATCAGGTGACCATAAGATTGTCGTCTAACCCAAAAGTGTGTCAGGTTATCGACATTCTGGTAGCCGATATCCCTGAGTTCTATGGCTTGATTCTTAGCAGGGATTGGTCAGAGAAAATCCATGGATATTTCTCAACCGACTGGTCGCACATGTGGTTACCATACAACGGTAAACCAAATCAGATAAAGGTTGAACGAGAGTTGCACCAAAAATACATAGTGACAGAACTAGAAGGAGAAAATGAAGCCATCACATACAATAGCAGCATTGTAGGCAATTACGCAATAGATTCTTTCCTAGGCAATTTCAGTGCTCATATTTCGCCATACTTAGAGAATTCAGTTTTATCCCAAGTTGAAAATTTCTCCCAAACTGATGACTCAAAATGTTTTAGTTTTTTAGATAATTCTGTAAATATGTCTTTATTTTGGAAATTATATTTTGACGGATCTAAATCCAACGAGGGGGCAGGAGCAGGATGCGTTCTGATCAACCCAGACAGGAACAAGATTATGCTCACATGCAGACTTGAGTTCGATTGCACGAACAACACAGCGGAGTACGAAGCCTTGGTTCAAGGCCTATACAAAGCAATCGGATTGAATGTTAAGTATCTTCAAGTCTTTGGGGATTCTGAGATCGTCGTAAAACAGGTACGTAACACCATACATTGCCTGTCTAGTCATTTAAAGCATTATCAATCGTTAGTGCAAGATCTCACTGCACATTTCATAGCATTTAACATCTCGTCAATTCCAAGAATTCAAAATGCAAGCGCAGACCTGTTAGCTAACGTAGCCTCTCGACTTATCCCTTCCGAAGATTTTAGTCCTGATAGGTTTTCAATAGAATTAATTTTTAAACCTTCCATTCCTGACAATATCACCAACTGGAGAGTGTTCAACGACGACCCAGACATCGTAAGTTTCCTCACCTCTGAAGGATCCTACACAAACCAGATAATTGACGAAGACTGTCATGATCACCAAACACAACAAAGTAGCACTGATAATGCTATACCCAAATCGGTGGTCAAATTAGAAGACTTATATGACTTGAAAAGTCGGTTCAAAAGGTTGGCTAATGCCAAGCTTTATAGTTCAACTCTGAACTACGAATCAGTCAACCTAGGAACCGACGAAAAGCCGTAAAACGTTAATCTAGGCCAGGGCTTAGCCCCTGAAGAAAAATCAGCATATATCCGCCTTCTGAGACAGTACAAAAACGTTTTTGCCTGGAACTACGATGAGCTGAAGACTTACAACACTTCCATCATTCAGCATGTTATCCCTATGACTGACAACGAGAAACCTGTCCAGCAGAAGCTCAGAAAAATACACCCTAACCTAGAAAACCAGATAAAAACTGAGCTTAATAAGTTGTTGAGAGCCAGAATAATCTTCCCCGTTAGGCATTCTAAATGGGTATCCAATATGGTGCCCGTTAGGAAGAAAAACGGAGACATTAGAATCTGTATCGACTTCCGAAATCTCAACAAAGCCTGTCAGAAAGACAACTTTCCCCTCCCACCTATGGAGCAAATTCTACAGGCAGTAGCAGGCTCAGAATTGATGTCATTTCTGGATGGATTTTCAGGATACAATCAAGTACTGGTGCATCCCGATGATCAGTTAAAGACTACGTTCCGAACCAAGTGGGGCACTTATGCATATCGGAAGATGCCATTTGGTCTGATCAACGCCGGAGCTACCTTTCAGAGAGCCATGGACATCGCGTTTAAAGGATTGGTCAATAAATCAGTAGTGATTTATCTGGATGATATAACAGTGTACTCCAAAAAACGGAAAAACCATCTCCAAGATTTGAAGCAAATCTTTCAAAGATGCTTGAGGTATGGGATCTCGCTCAATCCAAAGAAATCTTTCTTTGCATTAAGCGAGGGGAAATTGCTCGGATTCATAGTATCGAAATCCGGTATTCACATAGAACCCGACAGAATAAAGGAAATTTCCGAAATATCCATACCTCATAACAAGAAAGCCATGCAATCCTTCCTTGGACAGATCAATTTTGTCAAAAGATTTGTCCCGGATTTTTCACGTATTATTTCACCCTTACAAAAAATGGTAAAAAAGAATTCAAATTTCAAATGGGGTCTAGACGAGCACGAAGCATTCAACTTAATCAAACAAGCCATCATCAACACTCCATCTTTGGCTACCCCAAATTTTTCAGAACCTTTCATCTTATACACGTTTGCCTCAGAAAAATCTTATGCTGCGATTTTAACTCAAGCAAATCACGAAAAGGTAGAAGCCCCAATCACATTCTTTAGCTCGAACTTACAAGGTGCTGAACTCAATTATTCTGACGTCGAGAAACAGGCATATGCCGTTTTCAAAGCAATCAAATATTTCAGACCTTTCTTGCTAAAAGCCCATACCAAAGTCATAGTACCGTTTCCAGCGGTAAGAAACCTCCTGATACAGAAGGATGTGGGCGAGAAGAGAGCGAATTGGATCACCGCCTTACAAGAATACGACCTTGAGATCAAACCGGCACACATCGTAAGAGGCCAAGGCTTCTGCAAGATGTTAGCTGGAGCATCGCAAATCCCTGAGAACTCGTCTGAAGAGGTACACGCGTATGAGGTAAGCCTAAACGACTCAGAATCATTATATGCTGACACCATTTATTTTCTTAAGAACGGGTATGCTCCATCACGTCTGGATCATACCAAGAAAAGAGCTCTGAGGTTAAAAGCTAAGCAATACCAGCTCATAAATGATGTCCTGTTTAAAAGGAATTATGATTCTGTACTTCTTAGGTGTCTTGAGAAAACTGAAGCAGAAAAGGTTTTGCAGGAACTTCATGATGGACCAGCAGGTGGACACTATGCCGGAGATGCGACTGCACACAAAATCTTGCGTGCAGGATATTATTGGCCCACGTTGTTCAAAGACTCATACAATCACGTAAGGAAATGCCAAGTCTGCCAGACTGCTGCAGGAAAACAAAGGAAAGCGTCCATGCCGCTACAACCGGTCAACATCGACCAACCATTTAGTCAATGGGGCTTGGACATAATAGGTGAGATCGTTCCTCACTCTTCTAAGCAGCATAAGTATATCCTTACGGCAACTGATTATTTTACCAAATGGGTAGAAGCAGTTCCTCTCAAGACAGTTCATTCTGAAAACATTATTGAATTCATAGACCAATTTATCATAACTAGGTTTGGATTGCCAACGGCCTTAATGTTTGATAACGCTTCATATTTTTCTGGAAATGCTATGACCGAGTTTGCGCTCAAAAGAGGGTTCAAACTGAAATATTCTGCCAACTACTATCCACAAGGTAATGGATTGGCTGAATCAACAAACAAGAACCTAATCAGAATTATCAAAAGAACAGTCGATCAAAACCAAAAGAATTGGCACAAAGCGCTGGTAAATGCTTTATGGGCTGATAGAATCACAAAGAAAGCTTCGATCGGCACTTCTCCCTTTAATTTAGTTTACGGGCAGGAAGTGGTTCTTCCGACTCACTTAGTTATTCCCTCTTTGTCTTTAGTGCAGTACATCGATGAAGTACCTACTTCCTCATTACAATTAAGACAAATGGAAATAATCAAACTAGAAGAACAAAGAGAACAAGCTAGGAAAACCCATGCACATCACCAAGCACTAGTAAAATCTTCTTTTGACTCAAGCATTATAACCAAAAAAAACTTTCAGATGGGTGATTTAGTTTTGAAATGGGATAAGGCACATGAAGAAAAGGGCAAACATACGAAATTCCAGAAGCTGTGGCTTGGCCCTTTTCAGATTGTAGAAGTCGTAGGCCCATCCACATTCGTGTTGCAGGATCTGGCAGGTAGGAGAGATTCTTTACCTGTCAATGGATTGATTCTTAAATTATATTTTCCATAGAAGAGAAATTCTTCTAATTTTTGTAGGATAGATTTAGTTTTTATATTTCATTTTGTTTTGTTTTTTTCTTTTTGATGAATAAAACCCGTTGTAGATGATCATGTGAAAAGGATTCATGAAAAGAGCACGCCAATTCTCTATCAGATTTTGATTTCGCTTGTACAAATAACAAAATTTTTGAAAAATCTGAATTTTATTATTAACAAATAGAGTTAACTTCACCTTGATCACGATATTAGTTTCAACCTCAAAGAACTTTGACGAAGGCAACCTTTGGTGAAAAAATTGTTTTGTATCAGCACCATGAAAGGTATCATCAATAATAAAATAAGTACTCTCTGCAAAGCTGTTGTTTTCAAAAAACTCTATTATTGTCGTCCAGAGCTTTCTTAAGGAAAAACAATGACTTCCTCCCTGCTAAAAGGGAATTGCAGCATTCAGAGAAATAATCCAAGCAAAACACTATATCTCAAAGAATAAGAGGTCTCATCACGAGCCAGCTTATCATGATCACAGATATTATAACTTGCTGACTTTGCCAATACTGTCTATCAAAACAGGGCAACGACTTAAGATTGTTGCAATCAAAAGACAAGAGGTCTCATCACGAGCCGGCTTGTTCAGCAAAAGTGTAAATCAAGTGAATGACTGTGTCATAATTTGGCCACCAAACCAAGACATTGTTCTTTAGAGAATTAAAAAAGGAAAAATGTGTCAAAAAGGATTTTTCTCTGGAATGTTGCGAGTAACCTCAAACAGGAAAAAGGATCATTGCTGGATAACATGGTAACCCTGTCGAGGCTATGGACGCTTGCGGGCAGCAGAGGCTCTACCTACAACAAATGAGTATATTTTTAAGCCAGTACGCAGAGAAGACCTTATTTTATCTTTAATCAAGACCAAGTAATGTCTGGTGCGAATGCAAGAAAAAGCCTGAGGAAGCAAGCAATTGAGATTAAAAAAGGTTGAGACAAAGTATCGTTGACAAGGTGAGGGGTAGTCTACTCTATCTGTTCATAACAAAATTTAGACATATGAGAATTTTGCTGTTTCGGAAGTGAACGGTCAATAGAAATGCAGAGATAACTGGTTCTTCACAGTGAATCGCCATTGTTGTGGTCACCAACAACCTCCCTCTTCGTTTGATATTAGTAATAACATCAAGCAAAGGGGTACCCTTAGCCAAAAATCCAAAAAAAAATTTTGTTTAAAAAATTCTTTTGTATCAGCTCCCTAAAAGCTATATCGCGTCGCAACGGAAAAAGGAGCGCTTGCCCAAAGCGCATAAATACACTAAAAAGGAGCGACGCGAGAACCCATCGCATCGCGCGCATTAAGAGCGTTTGAAAAAGGAGAACCTAAAGAAACGCCGACGGCCGATATGCGACGTCGCACGTCGCAATGCCTCACGAGCAGCACAAAATGACAAAGTGAAAACCTTGCGATGTTGCGATTTGCGATCTGCGACCATGCAAATCTGTGATCTGCGATATTAGCGATCTGCGACCATGCAAATCTGCGATCTGCGATCTGCGATATCAGCAATCTGTGATAACACTTAATGACGTCGCAGCCATCGATACTGTGATACCAATCGCAGAAAAAACTCATCGCAAGAATTCTCCGACATACACGGTAGATCCAAATTTGAAAGCGCGCCTTAAGGGAAATTAATGACCGCATGCTCGAATATCCAGAAATGATTGCATCGCATTTATTGAAGAGTCAAGTTATGATGAATGTCATTAATTTCGCATTCATTAGAATTTAATGCTTTCATGTCAATCTTTTCGTCATTTCCCTTCTTCTTTGCGTAAACTGCAAGACATGCAACTGATATAAATCTATATGCAGGAAACATCTAAGGAGAAGGGAGGAGCGCCAATAAGACAACAGAGAGAAGATGCCTCCGCAATTGGATGCCGCATGCAGCAGAGCCGCGGATTCCAGAATATCGCCCAACAGGCACTGATGAAAATAGATTGTCCAAGACTCAGAGTCAAAGGCGCACAAAAGCAGCGTGTTTACAAAAGATCCCGAAGCTCAAACTTGGTAAAGCAGAGAAAGAAGCGCAAGAGAAGAAAGACGCTCCAGAAAAGCCTGGAACAAAGAACGGAAACAGTTCTCGAAACAGGGGATTGTCCATACAGCGCGACTTCTAACTCATTGAGTCATTCGCACGACCGGAAACCGAAATAGCAACAGCAAAATCAGTTCGAAAAGAAACTGGGTTGTACTAAGTGTGCGCACAGCGAATACACCCAGCGAGAGAAAGGTTTTCGAAAATATCTTCTAATCTAACAGAAAGAGGTGCCAGCGCTTGTTGTTTCTAATTTTCAAGCTCGAACAAAAGGAAAGGACAACCAGCCGACTCTTTCAGGGCGAACAGCGCATTTCTTACAGCACTAAGGAACAGATACAAAAACGGTTAGAAATTAGATTCAGTTTTTAGAAATAAATTTGTTTTTAGTAAAAGGGCGGTCATTTGACGCCGTTCCCTGAATTTGTGTAAAGTAAAATTAGTCGGTTACTAGTATTTAACCCTTCTCGTTGCATTGGAGAAGGGTCCGAAATTTTGTCAAAAAACTTGTCCTCAGAACATGCACTTTTGCACCCTCGGAGGGGGTTTTTGATGAATGGACGGATCAAGATTTATTTATGTTTGCATTTTAATACCTGCTACTGATGTTGCACTTCTGTACTCTTAGTAGGCATTAGAAGCAAGTAGAAATAGATCATTATTGCTTAAGGTCTGTAAGTCTAAAATCAGTCATAAATGGTACTTTTATCTCTTGACTAGTTTCTGCTTGCATTCTTAGAGTAATATACAGCTGATGTTATTTATATGTTAATGTATGAATGAGTGGACTACCATTTGGCACTTTTGTACGGTGGAGTCATTGATTTGTGCTTAATACATGAATAGCTGATTATGCAATATGCTGTTCACAACCGTTTTGCTTAACTTCTTACGCAAGATGGTTCATCTTTATTGATTTATATTCTCATGATAGCTGAATAATCTTCATTACCAGTTATTCTGTGAAATCTTTCTAGATTGCATAATGGAAAAATTCTGTCCCGGGTTAGTGTAGATTAGATGTATTGTTTTTGTTAGATTAAAGTAGTATAAAGTCATTTCAGAATTTAGAATTAGATTAGTTCAGGAATAATTACAGATTTTCTACTATCATTTTCTACACACACACATCACCATTTTCTACACACACACACCCCTTAGAACGGGAAGCTGGTCCCGTCATCCCCAGTCGGACCCGCTACACCAAACGGGCACGGAGCCGCCAACCAGGTTCCCGACCGGGTGGGTATCCCCCTTGTTGTTGACCCGATTTCGAGGCCCTCAACAGATTCTCTGGTTAGTTCTTTCGTTTGAGTCCCACATTCATGCTTGGAATATGACATGGGGATGATTGGCTGAAGAGAGATTTGGATAAGCCAATCTATGGTTGGGTGGAACGTGGTACTCCCATACTAGGTTGGATTTTGCATTCATTAATAAGAGGTTCTTTCCTTGGTATCTTATGTGTAAATGTACTAGTTTATATGTGGATTCTATGGTTGACGTATCCTTGATATTTTTTTTGTTATTATGCTAGTTATAAGCATGTATTATGATAGTGATGATGTATGGCTCTCCTTATGGTTTGATTTGTAAATGAATGAACAATGTATCTATGACCTAATAGATGATAATGCACCTAATAATATAAGGGAATAGTGCTTCTTACCAATTCTCATATAAGTATGAGACCCTTATGCTTAGATTCATTGTTTAAACCTGTAGATTTCATATTTGTGACATGTTTGATGAAATGCTCTTTATGGCTAATAGGGGTCTAGTCTAGCCCTTATCAATGTTTTTACAAATGTATCATTTTTATGTTGTGTAAATTCATTTATGAAGGTGTCATTGAGTTTTGGGCAGTGACCTAGGCTCTAGCCCTAAAAAAGTGGCACAAATCTTGGATTCGCATGCACAGGTATGAGGAGAAAAGTCCCCAGATGCATGCATACCCATGCTATGGGAGCATCTTGAGCCTCCCAAATGCACCCTTGTCCATATCAAGGGAGCGCCCAAGGGTTTAATAGTCTAAAAACAAAGTGGGACCCAAGGGATGGTTACCTGAGTGATTGGGATGGCTCCTGGGAGTTCTGTTGCTGATTTGGAAGGTCTATGTGGTGTGTTTCCATTGATTCCACTTCCTTAACTGATACATAAGGAGTCAAATCATATCATAGTAACTTCTCATTACATGTTTACCCTAGTTGGTTGGTTATGGAGGGTGTTACACTCTTCTTCCATGGCTTTCTCACACTTCTTCTTAGTTTCTATCTACATTGCTTCTTCATATCTTTTCGTTTCACTAGAATCAATCAACAATACATAATATAATGAAGGAGAGTATCGTTTAGGGGTCTACTTATCCGGGTAGATCTTCTAACACCACTTTCAGGTATTTGAGGTGTCTATTGCTGTTGTGGTTGTGGTTGCTAATCATTATGATTTTCAGGCACCTTACCTTTTTCTGCAATCTCATCAAGCACTGCATATTCTTTGTTTTCCTTTTCCTGTTTCTTTTCCTGCATCTGATCCTTATACCAGACCTTTTAATTGAATACGACATCTCCACTCCTAATGATTTTGTAATTTTTATAATCATATAAGTGATAACTAAAATCATTAACACCATATCCAATAAAGGTACATTTATTTTATTTTTCCTCAAATTTTGTTTTATTTTCTTTATTAATGTGGACAAAGGCTTCATAACCGAAAGCCTTTAAAAATCAATAGTTTACCTTTTTACCTGTCCATGTCTCCTCTGGAATACCACCATCTAAGGAACTTGGAGGCTCTTTATTTAGATAAACAACATTACCTATATCATATGCCCAAAATTGTAAGGGAAATCCTGCATACAATCTCATGCACCTTGCACGCTCCATGATTGTCCTATTCATCCTTTCTGACACACCATTTTCCTGTGGCATTCTTGGAACAATCTTCTCTCCACAAATTCCATGTTCTTAGCAATAGTTATCAAACTCTATGTTGTAGTATTCACCTCCATTGTCTGATCTGAGACACTTCAACTTCTTTCCTGTCTCATTCTCAACCAGAGATTTCCATTTCTTGAAAGTATCAAATAAATCCGATTTATTCTGAATACAATAAATCCAAGTTTTTCTAGTTGCATTATTAATAAAAGTAACATAATAGTAAGATACACCAAGAGATGATACTTGAGGTGGTCCCCATACATATGTATGGACATGCTTTAATTTTTCTCTCCTCTTTTCCTTCCCAACTCCAATAAATCCGTCTCTCTTCTATTTTCCATAATCACATTTTTCACAGAAATCCAGACCAACATGCTCCAAACCTGGAAACAAATTTCTTGAGTGAAGAATCTACATCCCCTTCTCACTCATGTGCCTAAGCCTATGATTTCAGAGTGTTGTATCTGCTCTTATGGAGGTTAAAGCATTAACATAATTAGAAACACTATTTCATAAATACCATGTACCAACATGTTCTCCTTTTGCTATTACTAGGGCTCCTTTAGTGACTTCCAGGTTTTGTCTGTAAAAGTAGTTACACAACCTTCACCACCTAACTACCCTATTGAAATTATATTTTTCTTCATATCTGGAACATGCCTTACTTCCTTTAATATCGTTTGTTTTCCATTCTGTTATTTTGTAAAAACCTTACCCATTCCAATGATTTTATAGGGTTTATCATCACCCAAACGAACCTGGCCAAAATCTCTTTGAACATAGTCATGAAAATGTTTCCTATCAAGTGTGGCATGGAATGAGGCCCCTAGATCTACCACCCAAGCATCAACAATATTTTCTAATTATGGAATCAAAGCATCTTTCAGCACATCACTTGTCACATTCACTTCATGTTTGTTCTCTTGTTGTCCATCTCCTTCTTTTCCTTTCTGAGATTTATAGTCTTTCTTCAGGTGTCCTTTCTTCCCTAATTTCCATCACACTATCCATGATTTGGATTTGGATCCGCCTTTTCTTGACATACTGTGATTTCCTAGGCTCCTTCCTCTTTCCATTTTTATTCCCCTAGTCTTTGTAGTCAAATCATTACCTGATGTCTCACCTAAGATTTTCTATCACATTTCCTCGCTAAGGATAGCACCAACAACATCAAAATTTAAAGTACTAGATCTAGAGACAAAATTACTAATATCCATAACTAAGTCATTCCAACTTTCTGGAAATGAAGATAGAAACAACACAGCCCTAACTTCATCATCAAAATCTACCCCTCTATACCTTAACTGGCTGGTAACTATGTTAATTTCATTTAAATGATCAGAAACAAATCCACATTCTGACATCTTCATACTAAATAGATGCTTCACAAGAAATACCTTATATGAGCTCGGGGGTTTTTCATATGGTTTTTCTAATCTCGCCATTAAACCTTATGTTGTCATTTCCTTTGAAATGTTGAATTCCACTGATGCTGCCAGGCATAGTTGTATTTATTAGGGGAGTTTTGAGGTCTAAAATGGGCCTCCTAAGAAAAATGTACAATCAAAATAAACTTTATAAGAACCAATAGGATTCAGGATGATGACATCAACCATAGGGGATGATTCACCATTTTTGGAGTAGAAAAGTAAAAAGATTAAAAAATAATAAAATAATAAAACTATTTTTTCAACTTGTATTTTCAACTTATCTCCCTAATGTTTTACTCAAATTTTTAGTGGGAGTACTTGTTGTATGAAAAATTTATTTCCTCATCCAAGGAGTATCCATGTTTCATACTTTCGATGAACCCTGCTACACGAAAAATGAGAAATACATGAAAAAACGTGATTGCAATCACATTTTTCATGTATTTCTCTTTTTTTTGTGTAGCAGGGTCCATTAAAAGTATGCAACATGGGAACTACTTGGATTAGAAATCAAATTATGCATCCAACGAGTGTTTCCGCTCGAAATTTGAGTAAACCCATAAGGAGATATGTTGAAAATACGAGTTGAAAAAATAATATTTTCCTTTTTCCCTCTAAAATTTGATGATGTAATCTAATATTATTTTATTATTTCCACTATTATTTTATAATTTCCTTATGAGGCCTTTTGTTTGAGAATCTCCCATTTTGCATCTATCATACTCGTCGACTTCTTTATTTTTTCACTCAATGGTAGGCACAAATATTTTTGATATAGATAATCTACCATCTACATCCTCCACATCTAGTATTTATGATTGTTAAATTTCTCGACCATAAACCTATCATCCTCCACGATCACTCCCACTCGAACCAGGAACCCTTCTCTCTTGCATGTCCATTAGCCAAATAGACCTTCGGCTACTAGTTGTTAGAAATTAATTAACGGAGTAATGAAGTACACAAAATATTGCGAAAACACATATAAAAACACATAAAATAAGAGAAAAACATATATACATGGTTCACACAATTTAGGCTACATGCACGAAGAAACAACCACTCCTTCCTTTTTATATTTTCTAGCAAAATGACGAGATACAACCTACAACAAATCTGCTATAATTTCCTCTTTTCTCTCACATATCCCCCTCTCTCTCGTTCAGAATAATCATACACAACCACAATGAAATTCGCATATATAAACCGAGGTTTTCCTTCTAGGGTGAAAACCCCTAAATTAATATAAATTCTAGCATGAGATCATCCACATAATGAATGACTAGGATTGACTACCAAATTACAATATTATATAAGGAAAAATTTCATCTATTTTTAGATTTGGGGGAAGTTCCCCCAACCCTCGCTGGGGGGGGCTCATTAAAGTCGTTGTCGCCCCCCCTTGGACCCCCCATGATGGCGATTAAATAGGTGATGTTTCCACCCTATTAGTAATAGGGATCCAATGCGATTGAAACAAAAACCTCTGATCAATTAGGAAGATAATCAGGATCTAAACCCAACACCGCACAAAAACCTTTATTGTGGAATGTGATGCCTTAGGAAATGGAATTTGTGTTGTGTTAATGCAAGAAGGAAGACCCATTACTTTTGAAAGTCGTCCAATAAAGGGAATGTATTTACACAAAGTTATTTATGAGAAGGAAATGTTGGAAATACTACATGCACTAAAGCAATGATGACTATACCTAATGGGAAGACACTTCAAGGTAAAAACATATAACGATAGTCTTAAATACTTTTTGGAACAAATATTATCTTAAAAAGAGCAACAAAAATTGGTCACAAATATGTTGGATTATGGCTTTGCAATCATCTACGAAAAAGGGAAGTAAAATGTTGTTACATATGCACTCTCAAAAAATGATGATGATGTGGAAGCATTGCTCAGTGCCATTTCTATTATCCAACCTAATTGGATAACTAAAGCAAGGGAGGAATGGAAGAATGACGAATAGGTGTGGACACTCATTCAAAATGTGAAGCAAGATCCCAATACATTTGATACATTTATTTGTAAAAATGATTCATTATGGTACAAAGATCGCCTATATCTATGTAAGGATTCCCAACTCAAACAAAAGATTCTTTTTGAATTGCACACCTCCCCCTTAGGAGGGAACTAATGATTTTTAAAAACTTACTGAGTGTCAAGAAGGAATTTTTTTTGGATGGCCTTAAATTTGATATTCAGAAGTTTGTGGCAGAATATTTGGTTTTACAAAAAAATAAAGTTGAGATAGTTAAGACCCTGGGTCTGTTACAACCTTTAGCCATTCCAAGTCAGCATTGGGAGGACGTATCAATGGATTTTATCACGGGTTTACTGAAGTCTGAAGGAAATAGTGTCATCATGGTGGTAATTGATAGACTTACCAAGTATGCACACTTTTGCGAATTATATCATCATTTTAAAGCTAGTAAAATTGCTACTACATTAATGGAAACAATTCAAAAGCTACATGGAAACCCAAATATTACTGTAAATGACAAATATCCCATTTTCATTGGAAATTTTTGGAGGGAATTATCTTCTTGTCTCGGTACTCAATTAGATCATAACTCATCTTATCATCCTCAGTTTGATGGGAAAACTGAGATAGAGAACAAATGTTAGGAAGGATATCTTCGTTGCTTTGTATCTAATAAACAAACACAATTGATCAAGTACTTACATCTGGCTAAGTGGTGGTATAACACTTCCTTCCATACTGCAGTAAAAATTATGATGCTTTATGGATATCATCCATTGGCCATCACATCATCTTTAAAATAAAATTCTAATGTTCAAGCAATGGAAGATCACATCAAGCATCAACAACAAGTTCTCCAACTCTTAAAAAATTATCTCACTCTGACACATAATCAAATGAAACAACAAGAAAAATGGAATCACAGTGAATTAAGTTTTGACGTAGGTGATTGGGTATTTTTATGGCTACAACCATACAAATAAATGTCCCTCATGCATGCTAAGAAGGGTAATAAATTATCACCCAAGTACTATGGTCCTTACAAAGTGTTACAAAATATTGGTACTATGGCATACAAATTGGAAATACCTGCATCTTCCAGAGTACACCTAGTTTTCCATGTTTCATGCTTAAAGAAGTTTATTGGTGACAAGCTCTTAGTGCACGCAATATTTCCAGAACTTTATGAGGAAGGAAAAATCGTGTTGGAGCCCTAAGAAGTCATGAAAACAAGAACCTGATAGCTACATATTTGATCAATTCCAAAATATCTCATTAAGTGGAAGAATTTACTCATTGAATGTTCCACATGAGAGGATGATAATTTTATACATAAGCATCCATAACTACTGAAGCATTAAGGAAAAACTTTTTTTTTAAGGATAGGGGCATGTTAGGTCCCTATAACGTTAGTGTAGCCCCCTTATTATTATTGTTGTGCCCCATAGAAGTCCACTATTGTTATTGTTGTTCCCTTACATTATTCTTGTTATGTCAGCTCTAATTATATTGTGACCCCTTAGACTCCTACATATACCAATGAGGTCTTGACATTTGTATCATCAAATAATTGTTCATTTATGTGATGTAAAGGAGGCTTCCCCCTCGAAGAGCCTAATTGTCAAGTCATTGATCTATCTTTTCTTATGTTTTGTGATGTGGTTGCATAACAAAATGGGACTATGGCGTCCACTTGGAAGTGATTTGTCATATTTCAATTACCTTCTAATTTTATAAGACTCATTTGGATCGTTGCAATTTCACATGAATCTCATATTTCAGCCTTTTGAATTCACATCTGCATCAGAAATTGAGAGATGGTTAGATAATCAGGGTGTTGTAAAAATATGAAACTAACAAATTACAAAGAGTATTTTTGATGTTTTATTTTCTAACATCATTTCGACCCTATCTTAGAGGAAACACTGAGTCAAATCCTAACAATTTATGGCCCCGTCTTTTCCAAAAGATGTAGAATCAGACTTTGCATGGATGGATATTATTTCTAGTTGAGACTCTTAGAAAAGCGTATCAAATTCTAGAGAATGTTGAAAGGTCTTCAACTATATGGCAAGTTTTTGAAGAATGTCAAATATTAAAATAAAGTAAGGGTGATCTAAAAATCATCAAAATATGAAGGGCATGGTTAGGAATAAATTAGGGGGATTTTGTCCATTATAATAATTACTGAAACATATCTTTGCATCACATGAACAGTAGCCCATGAACTGGGTATGCCAAACATATACTAGTGTTGATGAATATTTGTTAATGCACTTTCATTAGGGTTTTTAGGACTACTTATTTTCATTGGCTAAACATAATTTTTACACATGAATATGGTGTTCAAATCATTATGCTGTAAGACAAAGCAAATGTTCAGAGCTGGATAGCGTTCAACCATATTCAACTTTTGCATAGGAAGCCACATGGACCCTTGTCTTCGGAAGGATCTTTTAACTGTATCATTCTAGAATGGTGTATGTGTTTGATTATATGATAATTGCATGTGTTGACACAAAATTTAAATAAAATAGTTTCGGAGTAGTGCACTTGTTGATTGTAACACTATGGAAATGGCCTTGAGTTGTTGTCGTGGCTCGAGATGCATATTTTTGTCACTCTCTATAGTTTAAATATTTTATTGATATGCTTGGTGTGTTTTATCATTTCCGACACTTGCAAATAAGATTGGTAATGAATTTTTGGAGACAAGTGCAAAGATTGCAACTAATGTCGAACAAGATTTCATGATGGTGGTTGTTGAGACCAAGAATAGGTGCAAAACGCCATGGAAAGAGTTATAGTAACTTGCTCTTAGAAATCACCCATAGTTAATTAGTTAGCATAATGTTAGGTTAGATTTGTAGCCTATTTTCAAATTGATGATTTCTATGAGGTTGTATCTATATGGCTTTTTAACCTAGCCTTTCACTAAGAAAATTGGATCACAATATGCGCTACCAGAGGAAAACATTGGTTTCATTAGGTATTATTAGAAATATAAGGTTTCACAAGTCAGATAATGTGCATTACCTTATATCGGAGTGGTTGATTTAACAATATTGGGAGTCGTGACCAACAGTTCGGGGGGCATGTTATATGTTTGGATATTAATAAAGCAAAACCACATTATCATTTATTCTTTCCAAAACAACACTAGTTGAATTAGCAACACCCACTTTTTGAGCCTATAGTTCAAAACAATTATATTAACTTAATTTCCACATTGCACATCTTTAAATTCAATACGAAAGCCATCCTATTTTCTAATTCCTTCTCCTTTACAGATCTACTAAAATTGATATTTGATTTATTCTAGAATCAACATGAAAATGGTACTTTGTACATGTACATATGGCTCAAATTTCACTCTATTTATCAGCAATCAATATATTTTACATTTTTTTGAAATTTTAATTATAGACCAAATTTATTTGTGGCTTTGGAACTAACAATTTTATTTGAGGCCATTGTTGGTAAGAGTTGTATATGGATGATATTCTCTTGAACTAAAAAATGAGATAATATACATTGCAGAAACAGAATGATTATCTTCAACATCTCCTGTCGACTTTATTCTTTAAGTTCTATGGAATGAAAAGGGAGGAGTGGCAGTGGTTGTTTCTATCATACTTTTTAGAAACTTTGTCACGATGAACCACACTGGTTGGTTCGAAACACGTCGACAAATGACATTTCATGTGATTTTCGCCGAAATCTTTCTCTAACTTTGTCAATGTTACATGGATACTAAGAAAAAAGAAAATCTAATAATCTTTAACAAGGATAACAGGCTGACATGTTGAGGTTGTTACTACTGGTGTTTCATCTTATGAAGTCACAATATCTCTATGTAATGGATTTAAGAGATTGTTTTGTGTGTTATCTAGTTTTTCCAGAAGAAATATTCTCTTTGATAACAATTATTTCCAAGTCCAGCCAGTTTCATTTGGATTTTCAATTATCTTTTGTATAAATATGCTAGGAATGACCTTTTGCAATCATTATATTTTATGGATATGATTTGGTGCTTACATGAAATAACTTAATAACATAGTCTTTGTTCAGACATTTTGTAATATATTTCTATTGTAAAGTTCCTTAGATATTTGTATGATTTATTTAATAAAAATAACATACACTAGTACTTGCATTTAACTACTCATCTACGATGGAAATAAATCGGGGAGAAACCCATTTTTGATGTATAGCTTGAATTTAACACGATAACATTTATAGGAAACTTACAAAGTAACATCATTATGACTATAATTCATACTTGAATGAGCACTGTTGTGATGCATTGTTCAAGTACTATATTCTATCTATTTTGCATTCTTGGAGATGTTTTGAAGGTCAACAAGAGATACTTGTGTTGACTTTGTTCCATCTAATGCATAATTGAGATGTAATGTTAAAGTTCTCTGAGCATTTATATTTGGTTTAGACAATTAATCATAGCATATTATCAAAAACAGGGGCAACTATTGTGTGATAAAGCTTAATTATCACCCCAAGTAACCTGGGTATACTATGTTTTTCCCTTACCATTGTTGTTGGATGTTTCTTTGTCGACAAACACATCAAACAAACAACAAAGGATCACTAGCATTTACTAAAATTGCAAACTAACATTACATGTTGATAGGGAATACCGCTACATAGTTTCTCTTGCTATAAGATGGAATGTAATTTTTAAACATACTATATCCCAAAAATTAAGTAAAATACAAGTTTAAAAATATCCTTCTAAAAATACAAGAGAAAGCCACTACAATTAAAAATATCATGGAGTATAATATCATGGATCAATAAATGCATCAATTTAAACTTTGAGAAAATGTTTTGTATTCCTTGAAATTTTATTTATAGCTTAATTATTAAATTTTTGTATTTTTTAATATATATAAAATTATGTTCACGGGGTCTTGGATAGATGGTGATTGGGTGTTATGTTAAGGCACTCCTTTATGTGAAGTCAGTGGTTCAATTCTCCACCACAATTAGGGTGATATATTGGACATGATGAAGATGTAGTCGTGCTAAGCTTACTATATATATGGAGATGAATATTTTTGTTGTAAAAACTATATATATTTGAAAGACATCATTTTCTTTCTCTTTTTTTTACAAAGTTGGGAAAACCTATCATAACTCAATTGTCAAATTAGTAGTGAGGATAACCATCTCTAGCTGCTAACTGCGGATGCAGACTGACTCATCACCATTATTCAAGGAAAACCATGCCACCTAGAATAACCCGTTGGTGGTCTGTAAGGGGGCATACTTTCACGCCTGCTAGATGCCTTGGTCTTGGGCCATTAACTTGTTTCCTTACATCCGAGGAAGAAGAGCTCTTAGCCAAGAATAAGCAGTTTTAGGGCATACTCTAGGCCTTATTTTCTCTCTTTTATGTTACAAAGAAAACATTATTTATAAAAAATATTTTTTTCAATTATAATTTTGATTTACATTCCTAAACCTAGTTTAATAGATAAATTTTCAAGCATATAATTTTTATATATTTTTAAATGTTATGAAATTTTATGAATTTATCAAAACTAAAAAAATTGAAGAGATAAAATTATAGTTGTTTTCAAAAAATTGTGATCATATCAAAATATTGTAAAACCATTTGAAATATGTTAGGTATTCATGTGAATAGTAATGGTGAGAAATATCCATAGTGCTAATGCCATGTGGTATATAGGCCTTTAAATGTGAAAGTGGTTAACATCTAACCACTTATTGTGCTGAGGAGCGCATTCTACAACCAACTATGAGGGTGATGTGTAATTTTACCCATGTTCAATGTGGAGTTGACACACGTCCAATAAATTAAAAATTAAAAAAATATTTAAGAAAAATAAAAATAACCATATAACTAAAAACAAAAACTTGGTTCTTATGCTAATATATTACTTAAGTTAGATTTAGATTTAGATTTTGTTTTAGGATTTCACCTATTAATGGTTACTATGATGAGGATAATTTAAGCATTGTCTGCATGCAAACCCTTAGACATAGTTAGTTAATGTTGATTATGAGTGCAGATGAAAGGTGAGCTGAAGTAATGTTAATGGCATAGACATGGTTTCAATATAAATGAGAGCGGAGACCTAGGATGACCATGTCTCAGCAAGGTAGGGGCTTTCATCCTGTAACCTACTCGCTTCCGGCAAAGACGATGAACAATATTCTACTATGTAGATAAGGCAATCCGTTGGATTATCCCGAGAAATAAAAAAAGAAAAAGAAAAAAAAGGATTCACAATAAATATATGAAACGTGAAATGTCACCAATATCATACCATTAAGATACAATTCACTTTTTTTGTGTGTGTGAAATGGAATGCATACGTTTAATAGTCATTGGAACTGCAAAATTTACTTACAAAATGTGAAGGTTAATGTGTGTGTGTGAGACAACATAGAAGGTTAATGTGTGTGTGTCGATGCTTTTCTGTTATATTTGTAGCGAGACAGTGGTCTATCAACATTCAAATAGTGCCCGTATTGACTGAATACCAAACATTTGCGCGGAATTAGCAGTACCTAAATACATTATCTAATATATATTACAGGCAGGTTAGGGGAGCGGTAAGCAACAAAATATTAATATGTCTATGTCATTAATAGTAACATCGACCTGTGATTCTTTTTAGGCAAAATATTTCATAGACGCAAATTATGTTGTCTATCTTCTACAGTGTGAGAGCTCTAGGATATACTTGTATGAAGTTGAAATCCCTATGTCAATGTTGATTTTGTTTGACTTCATGTTAAATTTTAAAAAATATTGACAAAAGTAAAAAATCTTGAAAGGAAAGAAGCTGGAAATACACGAGAAAAATACCAATCAAATTTTTAGTTTTTTTTTTTTTAAATATAATAACTTTAATTTAATATTAAATTTCATATATTATAATATATTAATATCATAAAATTATTATCCATATATATTATTTATTAATATGAGTTTATATAATAAAGAGGGAGAGAATGAGAGAGGGAGGGAGAGAGATGGAATTGGAGGGGGGAGATGGAGGGAAGAGGAAATACATGGATATGGAAAGGTGGAGAGAGAGAGAGAGGGAGTTACAAGGGAGAGATGGAGAGAGAGTCGGCGAGAGCGTGAGGGAAGAGAGAGAAGGGGAAGAGACAAATTGAGAGAGGAAGAGGGAGGGAGAGAGAGAGATAGATATGGAGAGATAGTGTGTATGCTTGGGGGATGAGATAGAGAGGCAAAGAAGGAGAGACAAAGGAAGATATAGATATAGATGGAGGGAGAGAGAGGAAAGAAGAGAGAGACATAGTAGATAGATATGGAGAGAAAGAGTTTGTGTGTGTGTGTGTTTGGGGGGTGAGATAGAGAGACAAAGAAGGAGAAATGAAGAGAGATATAGATAAATATGATAGGGGGAGAGGGAAGAATAGAGAGATAGGGAGACAAAATATTTCATCTTATGAATATTTTGGTTTTTCGATAAAATAAATGAATTGATTTCAGTGTAGATATTGAATCCTAATCCTATTTGATTAGAGAGGGAGGGAGGGAAGATGAAATACATAGAGAGAGAAACGTAGATAAAGAGAGAAGAAGTTACAAGGGAGAGATTGAGAGAGAGTGAGGGAGAGAGGAGAGAAGGAGGGAAGAAAGAAAGAAGGAGAGAGAGATGGAGAGAAGGGGAAGAGAGAGAGAGAGAGAGAAGAGGGAGGGAGAGAGGGACAGGAAGAGGAGGGAGAGAGGGACAGGAAGAGGAGGGAGAGAGAGAGATAGATATGGAGATAGTTTGTGTATGTTTTGGGGGTGAGATATAGAGACAAAGAAGGAGAGACAGAGGGAGATAAAGATATAGATGGAGGGGGGAGAGAGGGAAGAAGAGAGAGACAAAGAAAGGGAGGGAGGGAGAGATATATAGATATGGAGAGAGAGAGAGAGAGAACATGTGCGTTTGCGGGGTGAGATAAAGAGACAAAGAAGGAGAGATGGATGAAGATATAGATATAGATAGTGGGAAGAGAGTGGGAAGAAGAGAAAGACATAGTGAAGGAGGGAGACAAACTCTTTAATCTTATGGATATTTTGGTTTTTCAGTGTAGATGCATTGACTTCAGTGTAGATGTTGATTCCTAATCCTATTTGATTGATTGTACATGACGCATTGATTTCAATATAGTTGTTGATTTCTAATCCTATTTGGCTACTTGCACTAGATGGATTGATTTCAGTGCAATTGTTAATTTCTAATCCTATTTGATTGTTTGCACTAGATGCATTGATTTTAGTGTAGATGTTGATTTCTAATCCTATAATTGCTTGTACTAGATGCATTATTTTAGTGTAGATGTCAATTTCTAATCCTATTTGATTGCTTGCACTAGATGCATTGATCTTAATGTAGATGTTTATTTTTTATTTGATGTAAGTAAATGTATGCTATTAATTAATTTCAAAGTAATTAGATTAATAGTTTTCATTGATTTTAGTATTTAAGAAAAAAAAAATATTGATGATATGAATTAATTTATGTGTTAGATTTATTCTACCATAAATAAGATACTTGAATTTTCATCTCACCTAAAATGTTTTTTTTTTTTAAACTGTCAAATATTTGTAATTGGCTACATTCTTATTATTTTGATTTTCCATCATTCAACATTATTAGACACTTTGCATTCAAATGCAGTAATATAAAACAACTACCATTAGGGAAAATTTTAAGAACCCCCCCTAAATTTATAAATATAATAAATGGGCGAATCTCCATGGTATATAGGAAAAATGGTAGGCGATTTTATCAATAATATAATATGTATATATAATTTTTTGGCGAATCTCTCACCAGGCATGGCGAATATTTCACTCAATTATAAAATCTTGTAAGATCTTGGCGAGTCTTTCACTAAATAATAAAACTTTGTAAAGTCCTAGTGAATCTTAGCATTGTGAACTCTTAGAGAAGAGTAAAAATGGATCTATGCTGGTTTAATCCCCCCATTTAAATAGGCCACATTCCAGGTGAATACCATGGGTCAATACCATGTGCCATTTTGGTGAATACCATGGGTCAATACCATGTGCCATTTTTATTTTTAATAATTCTAATATTAGGGTTAATAATGGTTTTTTGCATGGTATTAATAGCAATCTAGTCCATTGTATTTGTCCCATAGTATTTTTCCCATAGGTTTCACCTAAATATAACCCATTTCTTGAGTGTTCGTAAATATAAGGTGAATTATGGAGTAAATATAAAAAAATGTTTTATTTGTTTACCATACCTCTAGTTTATTTATATTTTTATTAATTTACCATACCTCTGTTACAAATATGGTATTTGGGCCATAGGATTCACTTACATAAAACCTCTTTCTTGAGCCTTCATAAATAGAAAGAGGGTTATGGACTAAATATAAAAAGAGGTTTTATTTATTTACCATACGTTTAGTTTATTTATATTTTTATTTATTTACCATACCTTTTGAGTAAGTATAAAAAGACGTTTTATTTATTTACCGTACCTCCACTTTACTTATATTTTTATTTGTTTACACCACGTGACTTATGGAGTAAATATAAAAAATGTTTTATTCATTTACCATACCTCTCATTTATTTATATTTTTATTAATTTACCATACCTCTTTTATAAATATGGTATTTGGCCCATAGGATTCAATTAAATAAAACCTATTCTTGAAAATGGGCGAATGGATTCACTTAAATAAAACCTATTCTTGAAAATGGGCGAATGGAAGGTTGTAACTCCTAATTTCAAGGGCTAAATTTACCTTTTTTACCCTCTCCCTTAAAATAAGGTGGGCTATTTGAGGTGATTTGTAAAAATGTACTATGATACAAAATATTCGCCCACTAAAAATTTAAAACCCCTTAATTTCGCCAAAGGGCGAACATTCGCCCCTAAAATTATCCTTGACTACCATTGAAAATTACTTGTGGTTTAATGCTCCATAAGTCACAATGATTGACTTTGGGAAAAGCTACTATTAATATTGGAAAGCAAGAGACACAAGGTATGGAGTTTACTACAATAGCTTGAGTTAAATATTTGAATGGTCTATATATTATTTATTAATATTATTTTATATAATAAAGAGGGAGAGAATGAGAGAGGGGAGAGAGATGGGATTGGAGGGAGGAGAGAGGGAGGGAAGAAGAAAGACATGGATATGGAAAGGTGGAGAGAGAGAGAGGGAGTTACAAGGGAGAGATGGAGAGAGAGTCGAGGAGAGCGTGAGGGAAGAGAGAGAAAAGGGAAGAGAGGGAGAGAAGGGGAAGAGACAAATTGAGACAGGAAGAGGGAGGGAGAGAGATAGATATATATGGAGAGATAGTGTGTATGTTTGGGGGATGAGATAGTGAGGCAAAGAAGGAGAGACAAAGGAAGATATAGATATAGATGGAGGGGGAGAGAGGAAAGAAGAGAGAGACAGAGCAGATAGATATGGAGAGAAAGAGTTTGTGTGTGTGTGTGTGTTTGGGGGGTGATTAGAAAGACAGAGAAGGAGAAATGAAGAGAGATATAGATAAATATGAAAGGGGGAGAGGGGAAAATAGAGATACAAAGAGAGATAGGGAGAAAAATCTTTCATCGTATGAATATTTTGGTTTTTCGATAAAATAAATGAATTGATTTTAGTGTAGATATTGAATCCTAATCCTATTTGATTGGAGAGTGAAGGAGGGAAAACAAAATACATAGAGAGAGAAACGTAGATAAAGAGAGAAGAAGTTACAAGGGAGAGATTGAGAGAGAGTGAGGGAGAGAGGAGTGCAGGAGGGAAAAGAGAGAGAGAGAGAGAGAGAGAGGAGGAAGGGAGAGAGGGACAGAAAGAGGAGGGAGAGAGAGAGATAGACATGGAGATAGTTTGTCTATGTTTTGGGGTGAGATATAGAGACAAATAAGGAGAGATAGAGAGAGATAGAGACATAGATGGAGGGGGGAGAGAGGGAAGAAGAGAGAGACAAAGAGAGGGAGGGAGGGAAAGATATATAGATATGGAGAGAGAGAGAGAGAGGGCATTTGTGGGGTGAGATAAAGAGACAAAGTAGAGATGGATGGATATATAGATATAGACAGTTGGAAGAGAGTGGGAAGAAGAGAGAGACATAGTGAAGGAGGGGGACAAACTCTTTAATCTTATGGATATTTTAGTTTTGTAGTGTAGATTCATTGACTTCAGTGTAGATGTTGATTCCTAATCCTATTTGATTGATTGTACATGATGCATTGATTTTGATATAGTTGTTGATTTCTAATCCTATTTGGTTACTTGCACTAGATGGATTGATTTCAGTGCAATTGTTAATTTTTAATCCTACTTGATTGTTTGCACTCGATGCATTGATTTTAGTGCAAATGTTTATTTCTAATCCTATTTGATTGCTTGTACTAGATGCATTATTTCAGTGTAGATGTCGGTTTCTAATCCTATTTGATTGCTTGCACTAGATGTATTGATTTCAATGTAGATGTTTATTTTTGATTTGATGTAAGTATATGTATGATATCATTAATTCCAAAGTAATTAGATTAATAGTTTGCACTGATTTTTGTATAAGAAAAAAAAAATTGATGATGTGCATTAATTTATGTGTTAGATTTATTCAACCATAAATAAGATACTTCAATTTTCATCTCACCTAAAATGTTTTTTTCTTGAAACTGTCAAATATTTGTAATTGGCTACATTCTTATTATTATGCTTTTCCATCATTCAACATTATTAGACACTTTGCATTAAAATGTAGTAATATAAAACAACTACCATTGAAAATTACTTGGGGTGTAATGCTCCATATGTCACAATGATTGACTTTGGAGAAAGCTACTATTAATATTGGAAAGCAAGAGACACAAGTAATGGAGTTTACTACAATAGCTCAAGTTAAAGATTTGAATGGTCTATGATTTCAACCACCCTTTTCATATGATCGATATGAAAATATGGAAAAACTAATAGGTGTGACAATAAGAACAATAGAAGAAAGTAGTTTGAGATTGATCACAATGAAAACTATTTGTAATTGACTACAATCTTATTATTCACATTTTCTATGATTCAACATTGTTACATTGTCACTTTGCATTCAAAATAACATCTAAGAAAGAGAAAATCAAAATTTTCTGTGATCATGCATGATTGAAACCAACCTAGATCCATTTTAACCCCAAATCTATCAAGCATCGAGAGGAATTAAATCTCTTGAGGTGCAAACATTTCCTCAAATTTTGTGCTCAAAAATGAGGTTTGCACCTCGAGAGATTTGATCACTCTCGGTCCCTGATAGATCGGGGGTTAAGATGGATCTATGCTGATATATTATATTATACAACATTAAATGTTACATAGCAATGCAGATATTGAATACATTATTGCAACTTACTCTATCTTAGGGTTGGTTTAGGTCTTCCTGAATTAGAATAACTCTACATTAAGATTGGTCTCGATCTTGATTAAAGTATAAAGGTTCAAGAAGTAATATTTTATAAGATAATTTTTTTTAAATATTGTGCATTGGTAAAACATTAAATTCATGGGATTTGGAAAAAGTATAAAATCAAATATTTTGATTATCATTATAACACCAAAAATATATCCAACTCTAAACAAAACTTTGATATATAAATAAGCTATAACTTTACACGAATATAAACTACTTAAATTACACCTACTTTTCAAACTTTATCCGAACTAACCATAAAAATAACCAAATTACACCTACTCTTCAAACCTTATCACAACATACTCTTCGAACCTTATCCAAACTAACCATAAAAATTACCAACAATATCTTGAACTGACATGATCTTCCCTGCAACAAAATCCATAATATCTTACCTCTGCACGAGGATGGACAATCACCACTTTATTCTCGTGCCACCGTATTTTCGAGCTGAGAATAACCCTGACAACAACATACCAAAATCGTTACGGTGAATTGTTTTATTCCCATCGTCTCAGGGCTGTAAGGTTGATGGAGGTCAGATTCAGGTTGGAATTTTTAAACACAGGCGTCTTGTTTTTTCTTAATTTCTTTTTATGACAGATGTCACTGTTTTGACTGTACAAGACAGGGAAAATATGTGGCCACACTCTATAGCACCATATTTTTTAAACTATAAATAGTAACAAACAAAACTAGATCAACATATATATCGCGAAAACGCACTGCTGCTCCAGCAGAAAAGAATACAGTCTGGAGATATGGTCACTGGTGCCATCATTCGTCTGTGGCCATATTCAGGTATAGGTGTTTGAAGCTGCAGGCAATATCTTCGCCTGTGAGTGCCCGATCATGATTCGGTGATAACTTCCAAGTTATTCATATGTCCAACTTTATGGATGGACTGAATGATGTGGAAGCCCGTGAAAGTCTAATCAACATTAAAGTCAAACAGGTCTGTGACTGGAAAACTGGAAAACTTAAAGATTCAGAGATTCTCTTTATTTTGAGATTTGTTCCAATTGAGTTTCGAGATTGCCTTTGTATATCGAGGTGTTAATTGTTTTTAATTTTGCAGTAAGAATGTTTAAATCTTGTTTTTTTGTTAGGTAAAAATGGATTCAGAGTTATCAAAAAAATTTGGACATTTAGAATTTTAAAGTTTGCCCGTTGTAATTAGGATTTTCAAACATTTTCATCAGTTTGTATGAAAAACCTGCCCAAATTTCCATTATTTTCTTGTCATTAGACTACCTTTAAAAATTGACAAATATAAAACTGTAAAAAAATAAAAATTAGTAAATTTTTCCAAAATTTCTATGGTTTTTCCAGTAAAATTTACATCTCCTTACACTAGGCTTTAAAGACTGACCAAAAAATTATAAAACTGTCAGAAAAAGTTCAGCCTGCACGGTTTAGCTTTGTTGTAATTGAATTTAAAGATAGAAGAAAGAATAAAATTGTCAAAGGAAAGTCAGTGCACTGATAAGATTGAGAGTGCAAACAGAATCAAACCAACCAAAGACATCAGAACTTTTATATATGTGTATCTGTGTGGTGGGGGCAAATTCTAAGGTAAAGTTTGCATTTTAATTTTAATTTTTATCGTTAACTTGATTTTAATTTTTTTAATTTTGTAGATAAATTGAAATAAATTGAATTTTTATATGAAAATAAAAAATACTTTAAAATTTTATATCTATTTTGTGTATTGCATTATTCTATCATGTTATATTAAATTGTGTAGAGAAGAATTTTATTGTGTATTACATTATTCATCATTTTTTAATAAAAATTATGAGTATATACATGTTTCATCAATTTATTATGATTAGAATTTTATACGAAAGAATTCAATAAGATGATTTATTTTTCATTTTTTAAACACCATTTTTAACAATAAATATTTTTTTGATAAAAAGTCTAATTATTTAATTAATCACAATAATTTTTTTAAAACTAATCAAAATATAGTGTTGTTTTTCATAGATTATTACAATGTCTTCTCTCATGTTATATATATATATGGCTTCTAATAATGCAATTTTTCATAAAATGATATATAGTTTATTAAAATATTATGCCATAAAATTATAGACTTAATCATTAGTGTAAATATATATTATGACATAATAGGCAAAAAAAAAAAAAAAAGTATTTAAGAAAAAGGATACATAAGTGAAGGCATAACATCGTTTTTTTTTAATTATTATAATGTGGAGAAAAATATTATTATTATTATTTAAATTATCATAATATAAAAAAAAAAATTATAAAAAAATAAATTAATTACAAGTAAAACTTATAATAACAAAAAATTATTGGGCTGAAAAATACTCTATGTAAACATTCTAATGTCCATTTAATTTAATATAGGAGATGTTGTAGTATCTATAAAATGAAATATTAAATCAAATAATAATAATAAAAAGCAATCTTGGGTCAATTAAAAAATAACAAAAATAATAAATCAACTCAATTCAATTTATTCTTTTCCAATTTGTGGTTATTAACAAAATTATAAGCAATTTTTTCCAATAAAAAATAATAATATACTTATCACATTAAAATAAATTTAAATTTAATAATTCATATTCATAAGTATGATATTTCAAAAATATATATAATTAATAAGTATATAAAAACTTAATACCATTATTTAATAAATATATAATTAAAAAACTATATATATGTGGGTGAATACATCAAGATTGGTTACACTTTTGGGACTATGGAATTTTAAATTTTTTCTAGTTTATCAAATTGAAGCCCTTAAAATTCATATAAGCATTGTGAATTTTGATTCAGAGTAAAAAGACAATTTGTGGAGAATTATGTTGTTGTCCTACTGATACTTTTTGCAAAAAAAAAAAATAGTGTCTTATAATTTGTCAATTTTCCATTAAATGAAATGCTCGTACTTGCAAATTTTCGCACATCTTAAAAGTTATATGTGTGTTCGTGGAACATAACTTAGTTATATATATATATATATATATATATATATATATATATATATATATATATATATATATATATATATATATGGAGGCAACTAACTTTTCATATTAAAAAAATATTCTTTTATGCCAAATTATATTTTTTTATTATTTTTTGACGTTGACAAAGTAATATTTCAATTGCATTTTGCAAACACCTGTTCATGTAATATTTTTTTTTTAACTATTTAAATAAATTGAAAAACCAATAGGACCCTTTTGAACATGACTCGTAAAAGAATATAGTGGTGTTTTTTGAATTTTTTTCATTGTGTATATTTTATGTTATTGATTTTTTATTTAGACCCTTTGAAACTATCCAAAAAAATTTCAAGCATTTTTTTAAAAGAAATTAGAGAAAAATATCATACGAATTCAAAAGTGTCAAACTCATATGCCATTAGATAGATGATTCTTTCATGAATCCAACATGATCAACTCCACTTCTTAAGGGAAAATTCTGCCCTAAATCCACTATCGTACAAAATGGTAATGTAGAGAAATTTGCAGAAGGAGCGTTGAAACTGTTATTTTTAGGACCTTAGTAGTTCGATTGAGCGCTTAAATTCAAGCGCTCGATCGGGCACTTGAATTCAAAATTCAAATAGATCTTTCGAGGGTTAAAGAAACCCTTGATCGAGCCATGAATGTGGTTAACAAACTGCTCAATCAAGCTTATATCTCGATCGATCCATTAAAAAAGTAATTGCACCCCAACTTTTATTAATGACATTGATGTTAAATGCTATAGACTAAGAGCTTGATCAAGCTCCTGTTGTAAACTCCAAAAAAAGAAAACAATCCAAATTTAAATGCATGAAAAACTAAGAGAAAACATTCATTCATAGAAAAATACCAGAACATAGAAATTACAGAAGAATTCATAACAAACATGAGAAATTGGAGATTTCAATCTCGAAAATGAATGAAATTGCTAAGAATGGAGGAAATATGAGAAAAATATAAAGAAAAGATGAGAAAAAGGCGACATACATTGAGAGAACAAGAAGATCATGCAATTTAAGAAATTCATGTAAATACAGGTAATTGATTGTCTCACTTCTAAAATTACCTGCTCCATATTGTATGCATTAGGAAATATGATTGAAAGCAAGAAATAAATGGAGAATGAAAAAATAGAACTAAGGTAAAAAATGCATTGAAAGAAATACCATGCAATTAAAAATTGAGATGTAACAACAACTAAACAAAACCACTTGAAACCATGGTTTATTGGAATTTTCTGAAACCACTTGAATTCATGCAAATTATGAACCACCTTTGAATTGTAATGGTTTAGGATAATCCACAAAAACTAAGATTGCGGTTTAACCAAATAAAACTATTACATTTTCATATATTATTTACATGAATTACGATTCATGGCAATTTATTTACAAGAGGGAAATTAGCAAAAAATAGTTGTCACATAGGTGCTCCAAAACCTATAATCATTAGTCTGATTGATGCTTGATATCCTTATAGGAGTTAAAAGAGAGAAAATGTGTCAAGATCTAGAAGGAGCAAGAGTATCCCTCCTTCCAATGTGCATGTTGAGAAGACATTCTTTGTTAAATATATAACAACATTAAATTTTCATAATGTCCATCATCATATATAACATTTAATGGTTCCTTGAATACTAAATGATGATCCCTACATTTGAAAACCTCACAAGTTTCTTCTTTCAATCCTCATATGAAGGTTATGAGAATTTTTTAAAGAGAGCATGTTTTTTAAAGACATACAAAGTGTAGTGTAGATTCATGCTTGCACAAAAAGGAGTGTATTATTGCATATCACTATAATGCTCCACAAAAGGCTCATGTGATTAATCAATATTAAATTCATAAATATTAAATGCAAAAGAAATAAATTACCACGCACATATTAATGATATGCTAGAAATGCTTACAATGTTAATCTTCTTAAACTGTGGCAACCTAATGTCGATTAAATTCATCTAGTTGTTTGTCAACATGTCATCCTGAAAAGTATTGCAAAGTATGGTTCAAAAGTAAAAAAGAGGAACCTTATTTTAAACTTTGTTAAGAATTGATGAAAATAATTGAAAACATAAAAGACATTGAATATCCATCTTTGCACGTGCATAAAAAAGGTTCTTTGTAAAACATATAGTTTTTAAAATCCTTTTACCCCTCTTTGTGCCCTACTTGATTGTTGCAAAAAAAATTTCCCTATACATTCTCCCCAAAAAAACACTTAAATCACTTGTGCCCCTCTTCACCACAAATGATAACAATGTACATCCATTGTTGATAAGACCTTGAAGCATCTTCCTTTTTATCTTAAATCCACTAAAACCTCTATCTCTTGATATCTTTTTGTTTCCTTAACAACAATTTGATTGATCTTCTCATACTTCTCAACCCACATTTCTTCCACTTTTTGTTTGGAATTGTGAAATTCTCTGTAGTTATGATAAGTTCTTCCTTTAAGAAATTTCTTCTTACTATTGTTTTATAGCAATTTTAGTTGTTTTAAAACACTAAATGATATGGTGCTTCTAAAGAATTTTTTTTTTTTTTTCCAAGTAATTTAATCTTGTATAGGAGGCTTTCAAATATTAACATACTTAAAAACTAGTTGAATAAGTTCCTTCTTGTATCATGGAGTGTGTATTTATGTATTGTATGGTTTTTTAGTCACAAATTATCTTATATAATTAAATTTGTATAAATTTATAGATATATATATTTTTTTCTCTCATGAAATAAACTTGGCCCTTCAATTTGGTAATCACTACCTTGATTTTTCAAGAATCTCTCATTCTCTCAAATTCAAAAGATTCACCATATCATTAAGTTAGTAATAATTCCCTCTGAAATATGTATTTAGACTTCCTATATAAGAATTTAAACTTTAATTTCTATTAGTCTTTAGTTCAACAACCTTGCAAATTATTATACAATATCTTCTTCATCAGTTTTGCCAGATCTTCATCCTCTTCTCATTTTTGAGCCACTCTCATTTGCTTCTTTAGGAAACGCTTCAAATCTTCAAAATTTTATTCCTAACAACTATTGTTTCACTTAAATCATTTAATTCTCTTCTCACAATCCATTTTCCTTAGCATTGGATTTTAATTGAAATGTTTGGTAAATGAGATATATGAACAAAAATATAATACTATCTTTTTTATAGTAGCGATCACTTTTACTTTGTGATTTATATAGTCTTTTGGAGAAATGAAAAATTGTTGCTAAGAAGAACTAATTTTCAAAAAGTTCAAATGCTTCACTTGGTAAATGTGAATTGTTGTGAAACCAAACAAAGCTTCAAACCTAGATTCACTTGGTAAATGTGACTTGTTTTGAAACCAAACAAAGCTTCAAACCTAGATTCACTTATAAAATTTTGTTGTTATATCTAACAATAGATCACCTTTATCACACACTCTTCAATCCTATGCTCAAATGGTTAATTTTTTTCATTTCTTAAACATGTGTTGGGGGTAGAGTAAAGAGATTATTGCTTGTGGGACTAGATTACTTGGGAAATAGGTATATTGACAATTTCCTCTCTAATTTTTCTAATTTTATTCTTAACACCTATTATTTTTAAATCATTTTTCTTTTTCCTTCTCTTCTCACAATCCCTTTTAGTTGGCATTGGATTTTAATTCAAATGTTTGGTGAATGCGATATATGAAGAAAACCATCCTTGTTGTAGAGATCACTTTTAGTTTAAGATTTATACAGTCTGAAGAAATGAAAAATTGCTGCTAAGGAGAAATAATTTTGAAAAGGGTCAAATGCTTCGCTTGGTATATGGAGAGATGGAGTTAGATATATTAAAAAATATATATTTATAAATTTATTTATTTTTGTTTTTTCTTACATTATTAAATGAATAAAGAAATTCCAATTTATTTTTTAGTATGGTACATTTTCTTGAAATAATTGATTAAATACAATAATTTTATATAAAGAAGATTAAAATATATTAACAATTTTGAATTATGATATTGGAAAAATTATTAAAAAAAATTAAAAAAAAATCAATATTGTATTTTATTAACCTTTTATAGAAATTTTTAACCATATATTATAATTGTATAATACATATTTCAAATGTCAATTTTTAAATACTTAAATTAAAATATATCATTAATTTTTTTATATAATTAATTTAATTGTTTTTGTGAACATGGTCATGATTTAACATAGATGATAAATTTATTTTTTATCATTAAAATTTATATACAAATGAATTAACTTTTCATTGTTAACTTAAGACCATATTTAAAACATAAAATATAAATTTAAGGGCAAATATTTTACAAATTGCATTCCTTCATGTCACACAGAATAAGTCGATCTTGCAGACAAGATAGACCTTCCTAGAATCTAAAGAAGACCTAATGACAAGCAAACCAACCAGACACTATCTTTCTCTAAATATGCTTTTATAAACAATGGCAAACAAGTGTTTTTAGGGCCTACCTTAGGTCCAACGCAAGTTTGTGGATGCCCTCGCTCCTTTGATCCAAATGAGCTCCTTTGTCGCGAATCTGCAAACACAAACAAGGCAAACAAATTAAATAGCACCTGAAAAGCCAATATCATAAAACATGTTTAACATGAAAGTCAAGGAGTCCCTGAAACAAATAACATGAGATACTTGTTGAGAAAAATGAGTTTGATTGTATTAATTCAAAAGAAGAACTTTACACCCTGTGCCTTGACGCTGTACAAGCTCCTCCCAGGGTCCAGCAAGAAGTCTCCTCTACTTTGACAAGTTTCACTCACTCCCCAATGAAGCCAAAAAGGTATGTGATCTCTCCTCTTAAGCTCAACTAGGAAGTCTTGATTTCACTAGCATTTACCCTCAAAAATGTTCAGCTTCTAACCTCCTCAGCAACCAGCCCAATGCCTCAATTTATAGTGCAATGGAGGGAGGTCACTAGGTCCTCCTTCAAAGGGATAAAACCCTCCTTCAAAGGGATAGCTCCTCTCATCAAGGGATTAGCTCCTTCTCTTTTGGGATGCATGAACCACCTCAGAGTGAACAATCCACGTCAAAATTCCTTCTAGAATCCTCTAGAATTAACCCAAAGTGAGTTTTTTAAGATAAAACTTGCGCCTTTTGACTTTCACAGGGGTCCGCACCCACACCTTTAGGGACAGAGCGGGCAGGTCCGCAGATTTTGTAAGCAGAAGGTGCGGGACCGCAGGTAACAGTTAGAGAAAGTGTGGAACTAGAGTTTCATTGATTTTTAATGTCTTTCTCTCATTTTCAAAGCTTGACTTGAAGAGCTGAGGTCTGAGACTTGCTTAGGAGGACAGTACAAGTGATAATAGACCCATATTGACTGCAAATAATCATGGTGACGATATTTTTGTGTAACAGATTGCCCCCTAAAGTGTGAATTCTATAGTAGATGAGGATTTCATTTATCATTTAGGAAGAGTGAAGTACTTTATCATTTCAAGGATCATCTTGTGGAGAGCCTGGTTGGAACCTGTAAAAACATTCAATGCAAGATATATATATGAGATCATATCATCGCTGAGGTAGGCATTCCCATACTCAGATCAAAAAATGACTAGAAAACTAACTACTGCTCTGATACAGGAATGATCTTGTAAAACATCACAAGTATAGACTCATGTGGACACAGTATGGACGCAGCCATATGTTTATGAATAGTCCATTATATAATGAATACAAAATTCCTCGCAACCTGGATTGTGGAAACTAGATCTAGGGTCTTCATTTCTACTTCCCGAAACAGTATGATTCTATCCATTCGAATAAATGTGTTGATGTCGAACATGGTAGAAACCACTTGATTACCAGTCAATGATGTAAACTGTTAACAAGTGTGAGAGAAACCACCAGTGATGTCAATGGCTTTCAAAGTACTCAGTGCAATCCATGAAATGTGAATAAATGTGTTGATGTCGAACATGTCACGGAATCCTTTGATTGAAAGTCAATGATGCAACCTGTCGTCAAAGGCGAGAAACCTGCCATTGAGGCATGCAGATCTCAAGGTACTGACGATTTCTAGATCATCTTTCTAGATAATGAGTTGAAGTCGATAGAAAGCGATCTGTCGTAGGCAAGCCCACAACACGAAATCATAGATCAAGTCGAAGAAATTTAGTTGCAAGGACTGACTCAGGGATGGTCAAGATGGATGACAGATATTTTGCAGATGAATGGCTTATTGGCAGTGACCTCTTGAACATATAACGACACGACAGATGGCTTGGTGACAATTGACCCAAAGTTAATACCTAGAAACTGGCTGAAGACTTTCAATGTGGTTTGATCAATTGTTAGGCAAAGGATTTCCCAACCCAGGTGAATAAAAGTGTCGTGTTCAAGAGTGGTTACAAAGTATGACAAATAGGCTCATTTTCCTCTCTTTTCCCCCACCATTTCTGGCAAGTACCTCTTTATTTTTGACAAGCTTGAGGAGGATAACATTTGCTTGATTATAAGCTCATCCTTCGGATGAGTCCAACTTAGTTTAAATTTGAACCCTAAGAAGGAGTGGTTCGTTCCTGTTTGTAATTGAACAGGTCCTTTACTGTGAAATTTTAATGAGTCCAGTATAGGAGAAACTCGGCATTTTTCAATTTTAGAGAATCTGAAAAAACTTAAGAAAACTCCAGGGTTGACCTTTTTCGTAAATTTGTGTCTCCCAAGCCCGAAAAAGTATAAAATAATACTTGAGAGAACCGCTTGATCTCTTACGACCAAGGAGTACTTTTCGTCATTAGTGCCCTTGACCCGAAAAAGTAAAAAAGCGATCAATGACACGTCGTTTTATAACCAATATCGAATTTGAAACGACAAAAATCCGACAATCTTTTCATGTTTTTACGGTCGGAAAAGAGCTGTAAGTGGACCGTCTTTTAATTCTGTTTTAAAGAGTTTAAAAGAAAAACTCGGTGATATTTTCATGTTTTAGGAGTCAGAAAAGAGCTTAAAAGTGACTCTAAATGTTTTTTTTTGTCGAAAACGATAGATTTCACCTGAATAATCCGTTATCCTGCACAAAAACACAAACATTACTCATACCTGTTTGAAATGGATAAAAATGTCGCAAAAATACCTTTCCAAAGTGAAACATAAATAAATTCTCAATTTATTTACTCAAAAAACTTATAAAAAGGGCCTTCGTCAGTTCACTTTTATCGTTTGAGTTTTGGGTGAGAAAATAGTGCTTTTGTTCAGAAAACTTCCCGTGAAGATTGCAGAAAATCCAACCGTCGGAATCGAACGCCGTCTTCTCCAGGTAATCCACATCATCCTACTCTTCATTTTTAACCGTTTCATTTTTTGTTTTAGTCATTCATTTCATTTTTGGGAGGGTTTTTAGGCTTAAAACCTGCGCGCGGGGGCCCGCAGGTTTACCACTGCTGGCCTGCGGACCCCGACTTTTTCTCCATTGGGAAAAAGTCAGGGGTCCGCACCTTCCATGTAGACAAAGTGCGGTCCCACGCACTGTGTCTAACCTGGAGGGTGCGGTCCCCGTCGCAAGGGTTTTTAACCCAAAAATTCTCAAAATTGGACCAAACAAAATAATTTCTAGCATTTTAACTTATCTTTATACTTGATGCAGAGAGTACATCATGCTAGATTGGCGTGAACGAGAGCATGAGGACATGGATGCTGCCGCATGGAATCATCAGCCTTCACTTGATGCTTTGAGGGCGTGCGGCTTGTACAAATTCTGGGCCATTCTTGGCATGAGGGCTCAGGTGGATTTCTTACAGTGGTTGGTTGACAGATGGAGCATACAGGACCAATGCTTCTTCATTGGTGGCCACCAGCTCGAAATCGAGCCGGCGGACATATATTTCTTCACTGGTTTTCATAAGAGAGGCGAAGACTTGACTCTGTTTGGGGCTAGGCCAGGTGGCCAGTCTGTCGATAGCCTCCGGCTAGAGTTCTGCAATAGCTAGGCTAGAGACAAAGGGATAGACATAAAGACCATATCCCGTCCTGAAATCATGGTGATTGCGTTTACTGTCACCAGACTTTGCGGGGCTGCCGCATTACATATTGCCACCAGATCCCAGATGCGTATGGCAGTTGATTGCTTTCGAGGCACCATCTTCAACTGGTGCGATGCTGTGTTGGCCAATCTGAAAGGCCAACTGACCAGGGCCAAAAACGGACAACTAAAGACCTTTGGTTATGGAGCTTTGGTTGTGAGTTTTGGCCTGAAGAGGGTTCCCATGTTGATCCCGCAGCACCTTACTGTTGGAGCTGGGCTTCCTCGAGAGCCCAAACTGATGCGATGGGTCGCAGTTATGGCCCGTCATCCGGACGAGAGGATAGATGTTGCTCGATTCAAACCTGAGTATTTCCAATGGTTGGAAAACCAGGTCTTTTCTATTCAGGACTTCCCTTACGCTAGGGTAGATTTTCGTGGTGACCCAGACATGATTCTTCCACCAGGAGAGCAGTGGGATGACTCAGGTAAAATCATTTTCAACATTTTTCCTATTTTAATTTTTTTATTATTTTTTATCATCTCAAAACTGATAGCAAAAGTTTCAAACGCAGATGTGGGTCCACAGCGACCAGCCGCTCTCTGGCCTTATGAGAGGAAACAACCAGTTGTAGCCGCGCCAACCCCACAGGACGAATCAACAGAGGTTTTGGCCGAGTTGGAGGGTCATCTCGAGCGCTTGACAGGATATATTCCGGAGACCACTATAGATGACATTCCTCGTCGACTTCAGCGCTATGTGATTAGGGTCCCAGGACCTTTTAGGAGGTTCCTTTGCAAGGTGTCCCGTGCAGTGGTTTCTTATTGAGATCATCACCAGTGATAGGATGATCGCCTATTGTGGGCACATATGACATTTTTGTTTTTTGTACTTATCATTTTTGCCGATCATAAGTTGTTTTTCAACCTATGATCGAGGACGATGTATTTTTTGACACACTCCTATATATATATCACTATTACGAGCTTATCTTGTAAATCATGTTATGGAATGGTTTTAAATTTACATGTATGATTATTGCAAATGTCTATTTAACATTTGAGAAGCAATTGCAGCTGATAATGCATTTAAAGATCTTAGAATATGCTGATATTCAATATAATCAAATTCACGTTCCAAGAGACGCACTCTCAAAAATAATCTTAATAACACTAGATTTCTAATGGCATACACTCTATTAAGCTGTAATACAACGAGTTCAGAATCTAACCTCACTATCAAACTCCGAATCCCAAATGAAATAGATTCAGATAATAACTCAATCACCGCACTATACTTGGCAATGTTGTTCGTTGTTTGACCGAGGCTTACCCCATGCATAGATACTAACTTGTCAGAGGGCGAATAGATAACCGAAGCTGCGGAAGAAAATGTTCCATGTATTACGACAAGCACCATCAGCGAAACCAATGTATGTTTGGAGAGGCATCGACATCTGCAATATCAAGAGTAAAACCAAGATAAGCAGGAATAATGACGGAAAAACACTCTCTAAGCTAAGCACACTGTTTAAACTAAAACACACCAGCTAGAAAGAAAAACTATCCTAACTAAAAATCTCCATACCCATTCTTTAAACATAATACCTCTTTAAGTAAGGACCATTTCTGGGTTTACCCAAAGAGTCCCCGTCAAAGTCTACCAATTCATAGGCCCCTTTTGCTAGCTTTCGCTTGACAACGTAGGGACCATGCCACATAGGAACGAATTTTCCAGCGCCTAATTTATCATTAGCTTGATTGTAAACTAAGATTAGATCTCGTTCCAAAAAATTTCGAGGGGTCACATTTCGATCATACTGAGCTTTCATGCATTTTGCGTGAGTCTCGATCGCCAATGCAGCATCACGTCGATTCTCATCTAATTGAGCCAAGTATAACAAACGATTTTCCTCTTCGGAAGTGGCTGGAAGTAACTCGATGGCCATTTGCAGTGACGGGATTTCACATTCAATGGGTAACACAGCTTCCAAACCATAGACTAGTTGGAAAGGAGTGAACCGTGTTGATGTTTTTACTAAAGTTCGGTACGCCCAAAGCGTTGAAAATAGCATGTTATGCCAATTCGACCGATGAATCCCAATGATTCGTTGGATCATGATAACCAAAACTTTGTTAATGGATTCAACCAGACCATTAGCTTATGGATAATAAGGGGTTGAACTATCGTGACGTAAACCAAGATGGCCTATAAGTTCGGTCATCATAACGTTTTGAAAATGACACCCATGATCAGTGATTATCGCTTGCGGGACACCAAACCTAGCAATTATATGATTGAACACGAAAATTGCAGCTGTCTTGCCGTCTACTTCAAATGTAGGCATCGCCTCGGCCCACTTGGTAAAATAATCTACCGCAGGGATGATATACGCATGCCCCCCGGCCGAGTGAGGGTTACATGTAATAAAATCGATAACCCATTTGGCAAAAGGACCAACGGCAATTATAGGGTGGAGAGGGGCAGGTGGAGCGTACATCTTTGGATCAAAAATTTGGCAGTTGTGGCATTTTCGGACCGCCGTAATACAATCTTTAAATAAAGACGGCCAGAAGTAGCCAGCGCGCAATATCTTTTGGGCTGTGGCATACCCAGACATATGACCGCCACACGCTCCAGAGTGACAGTCATTTAGAACCCTTTCAGCTTCCTCGTGAGTTAAGCAACGTTGAAAAACAGAGTCCGCCCCACGGCGATAAAGAGTATCTCCAATAATCCTGAATTTTTGGGACTGGAATCGTATTTTCCGACGTTCTGACCTTGAAATTTCTGGCCGAAAGGATTGGGTCTGGAGATAAACGATGATATCCCCATACCACGGATCTAAAGTGCTGATTAGAAACAAGGATTTGTCCGCAATGGGCTCCTCCGCCACAGTTTCCGTGTCAGCACACGGGAAGTCACACATTAACTCCGCAAAAACTAAAGATTTCTTAGACTTGGATTTCTCAAATTCCAAGTCGAACTCCTGCAGGATAACAATCCATTTAGAGTACTTGCCCCCTAGCAATTTCTTGGTCAAAATGTAGATCATAGGGTTGCAATCTAAAATTACTGTAGTTTTACGTAGTAAAATGTAATGACGAAAACGTTGGACAGCTTGAACGACTGCCAATGCCAATTTCTCCACATGTGAGTATTTTAGCTCAGTTGGATTTAAAGTTCGACTAAGGTAATATATCACATGCTCAGTTCTAAATTCATCTTCCTGAACTAAGGCCATTCCAATGGTGGAATGAGAGGTGGCGAGATACAGGAAGTAATCCTGGTTGTAGTTGGGAGGATGCAATAACGGTGCATGGGTCAACGCGTGTTTAAGTGCATCAAAATATTTCTGAGCTATCTCATCCCAATAGAATGGAGTATTCTGTTTCAACAACCGGGTAAAACCCTTTGTAACCTCGGCGTAGTTAGGAATGAATCGTCGTAAAAAGTTTGCTTTCCCTTTCCAACTTTGGAGTTGGCGAAGACTCGAAGGAGGAGGCAATTTTACAATAGCTTCGACCTTCAAGGGATCGACGCGAATGCCGGCTTTCAAAACTATAAACCCAAGAAATCGACCCGTTTCTATACAGAAGACACATTTGTGTGGGTTCAACCGAATCCGATAATGCCTACACCTCATAAAGATTGCTCGTAAATGGACGAGGTGATCAGCTCAATGTAATGAATGAGCAGGCAAGTCATCGAGATAGGGTTGCACAATGTGCTTGATGTCATGAAATGCATAAGACATGGCCCTTTGAAAAGTTGCTCCGGCATTCTTGAGCCCAAAAGGTAATTTGCAATAAGCAAATGTCCCCCATGGACAAATGAAAGACGTATTTGGTTGATCGGCAGGTAGAATATTGATTTGATTGTATCCGGAAAAACCATCCATGAAGAAGAATATTTCACTGCCGGCACAATCATCAATGATTTCATCGATATAGGGAGTTGGGTAATTGTCGTTTGGACAGGCTCGATTAATGTCCCTATAATCGATGCATATTCTTATTGTTCCTTGCTTTTTATTAACCGGAACAATATTCGATACCTAATCCGTTAATGGGATCGGATAAATGAAACTTGCTTTCAGTAATTTTTCAACTTCTGCTTTAATTGCAGCAACTTTTCTTAGGTGAATCTGACGCAAACGTTGCCGGACGGGTTTAGCGTCCGGGTAAGTCTTGATCTCATGAACAACAATCGCGGGATCAATTCCTGGCATTTCCTCATAGGACCAGGCAAACATGTCACGAAATTCTTGAAATAGGGCTTTATATATCTGAATTTCATCATCTGTACACGAGGCACCTATATGAATGTTCTCAACAATTCCGGGCTTAACCGAAATGTCAATAGGAATAGTTTGAGAGATGTTTCCCAAATTTAACTCTGAATTAGGATATTTCATTGGATTTTGAGGTTCCTTGACATATTCAGTTGTAAAAATTGATAAGAAATCATTTTCAAAACGATCATTCTCAGTTAAAAACGAAGATCTGTGATGGAGATCTGCGCATGGTAAATCATCTACACATAGGATTTCACGAATTTGCTCATCAGAGTGAACAAGTTCAGAAAACATGATTAAATCCAAGCTTGATGTGAAAAGTGATTCCTCACGGACCACATTCATGAAGTCAAATTCGGTTGAAGATGGGTCGGTAAACGATTGCACAGCCTCATACATGATTTCATATGGACTCAAAGGCATGACATCACCAAATGAGTCTATCTCAGATTCAGAAGGAATGATCCAAGGATCATCATAAACAATGGTGTCTGATGTAATCATATGAGTGGTTGCAAATGAAGACAATGCGTTGATCGAAGGAAAAGGAAAAGTTGCCAGTAAACCGACATCTTTAACTAGTCCTACTCCAACATCCTTATACGGGATAATCGTTTTACCGACATGCTGAATAATTTCCGAAGAGGCCGGGTCGAATGAAAAGTAAGCCAGCTGGTCTATTGTTACGATATTTCCATTATGAGGGAACTTTATAACCCAAAATACCGCTGAAACGACCGCTGTCATAGCGTAAGACCAACTTCGACCCAAGAGAAGGTTGTAATCTAGAGGGGCATCAACCACCTCCACATCTAGATTAACGGTTTTTCCTTCAACCCCTATAGGCAAATCCTGTAGAATGCCAAAAGGATGAAACCCACGGCCATCAAAGGCCTTTGGAATCGTCAGGGATTGATTTAGCGAAGGAGAACCAAGCGATCTCCAACACTGTATCGACATAATACACGTTGAGGCTCCCTCATCAATTACAGTCCGATGAATAGGCCTGTTTTTTACTATCACTAGGATCTGGAAAGCCATTTGATGAGGCAAATGCAGTGTACTATTTTCTAGATCGAAAATTATTAGGTTCGAGTCCTGAACATCAACAGCTCCTATAGCCGACAAAAGTAATTTACGTTGTGCTGGACATGATTGTAGCACTTCCAAAGCTGACATTGCTGAGGGTGAAATAGCTAAATCCTCAACAATGTTATAGTTCTGAGCCGCTCTCGCATGTGGATTGAAAGCTGACTTTCAAAGTATACCCTTGGCAGGCGGTTTGATTACCAAGTCTGGATTAGGTTTCTCGATCTGTAGTGGATCGGAACCGGGAGCTGAGGTTGATGGATTAGAATGAGAAGATTCTGCTTCTTTACCATCAACAGGACTTTTACTACCATAATATTGCGATCGAGTCGCAATCCTAACATGGGACATCATCAGTATGGGTTCTTCATTGGCACTCGAGGACGAACCTATCATCTTACTGTCTTGAGCTGGAAAAGGATCCTTCAAAACAGCAGGAGTTTGGGAACCTTTGACAATCTTCGCAACCTCTGCACGATGAGGGCAGTGTCTTGTAAAATGTTCATCGTCACAAATGAGACAAGGATAACGAGGTTTGCGCTTTTCATCATTGGATTCTGATTTTTCAAGTTTCTCCTTTGAATTTTTGTCCATTTTATTCTTCTTCTTTCCTTTCTTCTTTCCACCGGATTTTGAAGTGGCTGTAGATGACTCTACAACATGAATATCGGCAGAAATCTCTGCAGAAGAATCTCCTATTGGGGAATCAGGCAAGGTTATGATAGGAGAAGAATTCTTGGAAGATTTCTTCTTACTTTTGGTGTTAACTGTGCCAATCATACCATCGGCGGCATGAGATCCCGAAGGAGCTGCAGCGATTTGATTTTGCTTGGGAAGATCGGGGATTTTCTCGTGTAACGTACCTGACTGAGTATAGACCAAGTCAAGGTACTGTGCTTGAGCAATTACCTGCTCCTCAGTAACAACTCTGGCTTTAGCTACATCTTCAGTGATCTTTGGCAATAAAGATTTTACAAACCACTCAGCCAAAATCTGATCCGGAATAAAAACCTTCACTAAACGCCGTCGACATCTCCACTCATGAATATGATCTAAAATGTAAGTGGATGTCGATTGCTTTAACGAAGTTAACAATTCCGTGCCATTGTCATATCGGACTGGCAATTGAAAATAAGTTAAAAACGAGGTAGCTAACTGACTAAAATTATAAAAAGTGCCTCGTGGTAACTCAATGTACCACTTGGCCGTGAGACCAATTAGAGTGTGCTGGAAAAGTCTAAGACGGATTGAATCATCTGAAATGGAGTTAGACGCACACCAGAGGTGGTAAGTTATCACATGGTTCGACGGGTCCTCTCCTGATTTACCTTCGAACTTAGGAATGTCACTGGGCAACTTATTCGGCATTGGAGGCCAAAACAGAAGATAATTAATGGGATCATTCGTTAGGCACGACAAGTCAGGTAAGTCCAAAGTTGTGATAAACGGTAACTGACGATTAGGGTCCCTAAAACTCTGGGTCATGAGACCAGCCCCAGGAGGAGGATATCCAAGATAACTAGGAATAGGAATTGCGTTTGGGATATTGTATCCTCCCGAAAAACCAGGATTAACCGGACCGTACTAGTGTTGTTGAGGTTGTTGATAAGTGTACCCAGGGTACGGTTGATACTGATAGACTGGCTACTACACAGCAGGACCGAATTGGTACTGTCCCTGCTACGGTTGATAAGTAAATTGTGGTTGACTTGTGACAACCGTACTTGAACCAGGTTGTCCTACAGGCATCTGAACCGAAGTTTGAATCGTGGATCCAGACGATGGTAAAGATGTCTGAGGAGTAGATACAAGAACAGTAGAAACTGGAGTTGTCGATACTCCAGAAGTAGGTGGGGTAGATTGAACAGATGTTGCGGTAATTGTAGCAGTCGTTTGAGATGGAGTACGAGGCGTACTAGGCCCAGGCTGAGAAACTACCGAAGGTACAAAAGTTTGAATGTTAGACTGGACAGGTTACTGGGGTGTATTAGAAACTAAGGGTTGTCCAGTTTGAGATGACAACTGTACATTTGGCTGCAACACCTATTGAGTTTGCGATGGATCCCATACTATGTTCATTCCGGGGTACTGACCCATAACAGGTTGAGAATATTGAGGACCATAACCGGGTTGAGGGTAGGATTGATAATTTAAAGGTACATTTCCCATTCCTTGAACATACGTTTGACCGAAGGGTGGTTGGAAACCTTGGTTCGAGTACTGACCTTGGGGTTGATACCCTTGAGGCACATACTAATACTGGGGTTGACCTTGAGGTATAAATTGATACTGGGGTTGACCTTGGGGTACATATTGAGTTTGGGGTTGACCTTGAGGAACGTACTGTCCTGTAGGTATGTACTGTCCTTGAGGTTGCCCCCCAGATGCAAATTGGGTACCTTGAGGTTGCTCCTTAGGCGATAATTGAGGCTGCCCCCCAGGCGGTAACTGGCCACCTTGAGGTTGAGGATTGGGAATAGAACCTAACATCATGAGAATGTCTTCTACGCTCAATGGCTTAGTACCATTGCTTCCAGTTAATAACCCTTGCTCAATGGGTTGAGGAGATGCTCCCGAAAAAGTACCAGAAAGTGACTAATACCTAGAGGGAACAGAAGGACCGCCGTACAATAAGGATTCAGGCGATTGAGTAAACATGGACGACTGCCTTGACATATTTAACAGAGGATAATAACCTCTAGGTGTTGGGTGATAAGGAGCGTGAGGTGGTGAAAAAATTAACCCTGGGTTTTCTAAGAAATTAGTTAAAGAAAGATACCAAGTACTGCTCCTAGGTGGACTGTAAAAAAATGATTCACACTCCCTTAGCTCAATAACAGGTTGATTTTCAGGGATAGGGATGCCTACTTCTTCTTCCGGAGTAGCAAGTTCTTCAATAGCAATAAGTCCAGAAGGAAGATCTTGGGTGATTACTCTTTCTACCCTAGGTGAACTAGGACCACTAGAAACTGGAGAAACAAACCCCGATGTCGGAGTAGCAGCAAATTCACTTTCAGGCTCGGATATTTCAAGTTCCTCACCTATATCACTAGTAGATGAAAAGCTACCAGTAACTTTGGAAACAGACACTGACTGTGGATTATAATCTGCTACTAATGCTTGAAAATCAGGATGTACTATCAAAGAAGACTCTCCTTCTTCAGGTGACCCAACTCTACTGTCTCTAGGAGTTACAAGGACTTTCAAGCCTTCAAGCTGGCTCGGTGAAAACTCAGGAGGTTGGCCCTGAAGTCTACGGGACTTCCTCGGTAATTCAGCCATGGTTAAAAACTTTTAACTACTTCACACACAAACAAAGTAAAATCTCAATGAAAACCACCTAAAGTCTCTAAAGAACCAAACAAATTTGAATCACACGCCTAAAGAATCTAGGAGATCAAACACACACACAAATAGTAACTCTCCGTACTGAAAACACTGGTTGGTGATGAAATCCAACGTCGCTGAGTTCAATACAGAAATGGCGGTTGGAACAGTTACCCCAGCAACCTGCTTAATGAATAGACTGGCACAAGTTCCTCCACTTAACCGTCTCAAGTGAAGAGAACCCCCCAGAAAATCCAAGTGAGTCTAGCCGACGTCTACTCTAGGTACAGTGGGATCTTCCCACCACTGTCACCTTAGGAAGAATCCTAAAGAATATGGCCACTAAGGTTACCAACTGAAACAAATATACCTCGGGGAACAGTCTACGATCCGATATGCACGCAAGGGCAAAGTAGCAAGCTCAATCCCCTTGAAGGCTCCTTGACATAATCCAAGGTTTACCAACAAGTGACCCTAGGCTCCTTGACAATGGTTAATCCGAGGTTTACTATTTTTAATATGTGAATATCTGGCGTCGTTCCCAATGAGGAAGGATTGATTCCCACACTGGTTCGGAAACGATCTCGTGCTTCTCCTTTAAGAGGAGCTTTCCCAAAGCATAAATGCAACAATTGGATTTCTTCCCTACCACAAGATACAGCTACTTGTTTGTTTTTACTGTCTTGGATAGTTAATTACTCTCCTACTCCAAGACACTAGCCTAAGCTAAGTTGGTGTATCAGAGCCCTAGAAATAAAAATGTTACTAGATGAATTTTACTTTAAGTGTTATTTTTTTTGGTTTTTGTTTAAGTCAAAAGGTACGGAGATGAAACTCGTGGTATGAAGACTGATTTAAACGATCTTTTTCTCTTCGATGAACTTCTAAACTAAGAAAGAGTTTGAGAATGAAAGTACTTTGTAAACACAAATCCTTCTTAAGAAACAAATTTAAAGAAGAGCTTTTGTCCTTTCCAATGCACTCAAAACGAGACAACTAGTTATTTCACAAAAATTTCCCTTTTTCGTTTCAAAGCACTCAACCACTACAAAAAACAAACTTTTTTCCAAAAGAGATTTTTTACTTTTTATAAAACACTCAAAACTATGGAAATGACTAACTTTGAGATCTATAAATTATAAAAACCTATTTGAAGTCAAAGCCTACTAGATGTCCTTTTTAAGGATGTTTTACTTAGCTAGATGTAAGCTAAGGACCAATTTATGCAGAATCACAAATTAGTCAAGAACAACCAATTTTGTTTTCTTTTTGAAAATGAAAATCCAAACTTTTAAGCACAAGCTTTTTTAAGTTTTGTAAAGAGAAAACTCAAAGTGGATTCCTCAACAAGGGGAGATTTCATAAATGGTCAGACTCATAAGAAGGCTGGTAGACACCAAGGTGATCTGAGGTCCGTACAGCTTCTAAACTCAGAGCCACTACACAACCAAAATGAAAAACAAGCCCAACAAGCAAAACTCCTAGGAATTTCACCTAAAACCCTAACACTAATGAAATCAAAATAAGGAAAGCTTCTGACACGTTATATGCAGGTCTAGGCAGTGGATAACAATTTCTAAACAAAAACTAAGCTGACTAACAGAGGAAATCTTAGGTTTTTCAAAATTTTGACAGGGTCCGCAGGCCCACAGTTAACACAGGTGCGGTCCCGCTCTGTGCTAAAAGCAAAGGTGCAGATAGGTACGCACTGTGTCAAAAGGCTAGGGTGCGGTCCTCTCCCAAAGCTATGAAAAATGAAAAATAACCCTGGATCTACAAACTCTACCCAATTTTACACACAACAAGCCAAAAACAGAAACAAAAACACAGTTTCTCAGGTCAAAGTAAAAACAAGGAAAACAATCAAGTCCCCAGTGGAGTCGCCATTTTGTCACACGGAATAAGTCGATCTTGCGGACAAGATAGACCTTCCTAGAATCTAAAGAAGACCTAATGACAAGCAAACCAACCAGACACTATCTTTCTCTAAATATGCTTTTATAAACAATGGCAAACAAGTGTTTTTAGGGCCTACCTTAGGTCCAACGCAAGTTTGTGGATGCCCTCGCTCCTTTGATCCAAATGAGCTCCTTTGTCGCGAATCTGCAAACACAAACAAGGCAAACAAATTAAATAGCACCTGAAAAGCCAATATCATAAAACATATTTAACATGAAAGTCAAGGAGTCCATGAAACAAATAACATGAGATACTTGTTGAGAAAAATGAGTTTGATTGTATTAATTCAAAAGAAGAAGAACTTTACAACCTATGCCTTGACGCTGTACAAGCTCCTCCCAGGGTCCAGCAAGAAGTCTCCTCTACTTTGACAAGTTTCACTCACTCCCCAATGAAGCCAAAAAGGTATGTGATCTCTCCTATTAAGCTCAACTAGGAAGTCTTGATTTCACCAGCATTTACCCTCAAAAATGTTCAGCTTCTAACCTCCTCAGCAACCAACCCAATGCCTCAATTTATAGTGCAATGGAGGGAGGTTACTAGGTCCTCCTTCAAAGGGATAAAGCCCTCCTTCAAAGGGATAGCTCCTCTCATCAAGGGATTAGCTCCTTCTCTTTTAGGATGCATGAACCACCTCAGAGCGAACAATCCACGTCAAAATTCCTTCTAGAATCCTCTAGAATTAAACCAAAGTGATTTTTTTAAGATAAAACTTGTGCCTTTTGACTTTCATAGGGGTCCGCACCCACACCTTTAGGGACAAAGCAGGCAGGTCCGTAGATTTTGTAAGCAGAAGCTGCGGGACCGCAGGTAACAGTGAGAGAAAGTGCGGAACTAGAGTTTCATTGATTTTTAATGTCTTTCTCTCATTTTCAAAGCTTGACTTGAAGAGTTGAGGTCTGAGACTTGCTTAGGAGGACAGTACAAGTGATAATAGACCCATACTGACTGCAAATAATCATGGTGACGATATTTTTGTGTAACACTTCAACTAGTTTGCAAATTTCTTATCCTTTACATGGGGGTTCCTCTATTGGGTGTTCTCAATTGTGGTGTCCCTTGAAGTTAAATCATGATTTATGCATAAGAAACAAATTTTAGCTATTTCAATGACTTGGGTTGATGAAATTTATATGTTCATGTGCTTAATCTATAATGGCTTCATGTGACTCACATTTATTCCAAGTATCAACATACATGTATAAGTTGAGTAAATATTAAGAAAATGCATATCAATTTAGGTAAGTATACATATATTTGAATGGTTATTTTGGAATATTTAATTAAATCAAGTTATGTAATTCAATTTAGTTGGTAATGGAAATATAATGTTTCCCAAAGCACTAATTTTTCATGTCCCTTTATGCTCACATATATAGCATAATTTGTAAAAGTAAGTAGCCCATTACACACACATCTTTTTTTTTGCAAGGAACAAACATCACATAGTGTAATTAGGGAAATTGTATTAAAGGATCGTGAACCGCAAATCCACATACTTGCAATTCAAACACTTTGTATGTACACTATTTACCTTGCACACACCATCGCTACTAACCAATTTTCTTTACTAACCATTACAAGTAGAGTAATTGCTTATATTTTACTTTGAAATTTTGCACACAAACATAACTTAAAACTAGGAGGATTTAAGTAAGTGGCCCTAATCCACATATCTTTTTTACTTGTTTTTCTCATTCTAATTCACACCACACCTAGCTTAACTAGGAGGAAAGTAAGTGGTCCTAAATCCACAAATCTTTTTTAATTGTTTTTCTAACCAAATATTTTATATCATTCATTTATTTTTGGGACCAAGACTTCGTGTTATTAAAAAAAGAAAGAAGGCACTATCTCCCTTGTGTCCTTGTGGCAAACCTGTCATGGCATATGAACCCCTTCCCAAAGCACTAAATCTTCCATTTCCTTGTATTCTCATATAGTATAATTAGGAAAGAAGTAAGTGGCCCATCATCGAAACATCATTTCTTTTCTTGCTAGGGAGAATCATAACATATTTTAATTAACAAAATTGTAAAGGATCATTGCATATCTGCATCGATTCGCACTTTGTATGCTCACAATTTCACTTGCACACACATTCACCCCACACACTAAGCTCACTTAAACTTTGTATAAAGGGTATCCTCTTTCCAAAATCTTTGTATTTCATTTCTTTGAGATTATATTTTTTTACACACCCTAAGTGAAGCAAAGTATTTCTAAAACCAACCTTAACCTTAGCACACTAAATTCCCCAAAGAGGCCACAAGATAATTTATAGTTTAGGCTAGGAACGCGGGTGTAGGAAGCACATAAACCATCGTGGTTTTTTATCATATTGAAACATAGAAAGTTATCTTTTAGGGAGCTTAAAATCCCACATCATCCAATGGTAAATCCAGTACATGGAAAGAAAATTATGAAGGGACTAAGGCTTATGTGGCGGATTATCATGAACTTCATGTTGTCTCCTGACACATGGTAGGCGTTCTGGGTCCAAAGCTGACAACTAGAAGTTGAGATTCATCCATTCCCATTGTACGTAGGTAACTTAGTGGCCAAATATTAGGGCATATTTCCATATAGCTTGAGATGCGAGACCACTTATACCTGAGGTGATCTTGGTCAGGCTACTAGAAGCATGGCCAACTCTTTCAGGATGTAGCCCTAGTACATAAGGCACTATACCCCTCTCCATACCTTGGTTGTTTTTGGGCTACTGGAAATGACACCATGACATTCATGACATGGCCCCATTTCCCTATTCTAAAATATTCGCAAGGCCCAGTTACTATTTGAGCGGAAGGACGTTAGGTCTTTTTAGGAATTTTTATCATACACAAAACCTCACAAAACCTTTTTTGTTTATTGTTTCAGACATTAGAATTAAAGGGAAAATTAACCATATATTTTTTGCTTTGTCTTATGTATGTGATTCATTTGGTTTTCCTAAAGAAAATTCCCCTCACCATTTTTTCCCACAAACTTACTAGGGAACCATAGGGGACCCAACGTCTACCCACCATACTAGGCACCAACAAGATCTCCCACCATTACCGGGAGGAGTGCTTGGTCTCTCACTATTCTAGCATAAAAGACAGGACTAAGTCACCTTGTTTGGCACATCCATTCTTGGAGACACCTTTTTGCGATCTAACTCCTCTTAAGGCACCCCCACCACCAACCCTCAGGGTAATACAAAAACTACCTCGTAGGGTACTCCAACCAACCGCACCTGGCAGAGTACCCCAAGCAATACTATATTGTAGAGTACATAAGTACCAATACGAACACCAACCCACAAGGTCACTACATCATGGTTAACACTAAAAATATACCATTTGTCTCTTCTTTAAATCTCCCACAATGACATGCATGCTGCTAAATTCCCTTGCATGCAATCAATAGCACTGCTCACCTTGTTTGCTACATGCCAACTGTTGGGATGCATCTATAACTTGTGTGGATGCAGTTTCATCTGTTTGTGCATGTTGTGCCCCCTGTTGTACCTGTTCCTACTGCAACTCATTCTCTCATCTGTGCAGCTCTTGTTCTTCCTTGAGTTTCTGCTTCAACACATGCAACTCCTTCTCTATTCATTTCTCTGCCTTCACACAATCTTCGTGTCATGCTGTCACCTCACAGCCTCAATCGCCAAAGCTTCTTTCATCATGAGTGGATCTGCTTTGAACTTGCAGCTTGACTTTGCCTCTATGCTGTCAACAACCTTCCTCTTACATTCATTGCGTGTAGGAGTGTTGCCTTATGTTGTTGCTGATGGTGCTGCTCGATGTGATTCCATTTCCATTCATATTGATATCATTTTCCATGAACAACTTGACGTCTTCATGGATAGGAAATTTCATGGACACTTGATCGACTGCATCCCCAATTGCACTCTTCATGGTGTTATTGAATCTGCTCCCTTGGAAGTCATTGTACCTGTGCTGCTAGGAGGCTGATGAACACCTGTGATGCCTGCAGACATAGCAACACTCATGGACAACAATCTGTTAGTCAAAAACCAAAACAAACCTGAGGACTGACTTGCAACATACCTATGTGATTGATCGTGAAGGTTGCGCAATTTCTGCCAGGAGGTCAGGAGACTGATTGCCAAAATTGCACAAGGCATAGTTCAGGCTATGGGGAGACTGACTGACTGTTGGAACTGCGTAATGCACAGTCTAACCTGGCATACTGAGGACTGAAACTAGAATGCACAATTTCAGTCAGCAGTGATATGCACCCAGCAAGCTACATTCTGCAGTTTCTGGGGCCAGTAGGACACTGCCTCCAAGAATTGCACAATGCAATCCTGGAGTTCAGTGTTGGGCCAAACTTACACAATTTATGGAGGGAAGGCAGATCCTTTGCTTCCAGAAATGTATAGTGCTAGCCAGGCAAGGCACGATCCGGGCCAAGGCAGCCCAGACTGGCCAATATTTTACTGAAAACATGAGAATTCTGAATGCATGACGAGATGAGTGAAAACAAAAGTGAATGATCATACATGAAAACAACAAGTGCAGGATTCAGAAAATAGGAAATCTGTTATGAAACCAGCTCAAGAAAAGATAGAAAAGATAGATCAACGCCTTAGAATTCAGCGTCTTCGAGGGGGCAACCTCCTTTACATTACATAAATGAACAATTCTTGGATGATACAAATGAAAAGACCTACTTTCTATATATAGGAGTCTAAGGGGTTATAACATAATCAGAGCCGACATAACAATAATAATGTAAGGGCACAATAATAACAATAGTGGGCTTCTATGGGGCACAATAGTAACAATATGGGCACTACATGGGTACATCAATATAATAAGTGGGTTATACTAATAACAATAAGGGGTTACACTAGTAGTATAGGGGCCTAACATGCCCCTCTCCTTCAAAAAGCGTTGTCCTCAATGCTTGAGTAGTTCTTGATGCTTCTGTATAAAATTCTTGTCCTCCCATGTGGAATATTCAGCGGGTAAGTTCTTCCACTTGATGAGATACTCTGAGATTGATCGATTTTGTAGTTGTCGGGTTCTTGTTTCTGTGACTGCTCCAGGTTCCAATATGATTTTTCCTTCCTCTTCAATTTCTGACAAGATTGCTTGAATTGGGATCTTTTGCAACTTTTGAATAAGTGGCCATACTTCTTCGTCCTTCTTCCATTCATCCCTTGCTTTGTTTATCCAATTTGGTTGGATGATATAAATAGCACAAAACAATGCTTCCACATCCTCATCCTTGAAGAGTCTTCCCATTCGATAAGGTCGCCATTTTTTAAGTGCATGTAGTATTGTCAACATTTCCTTCTCATAAATAGCTTGCTTGAGATGTAGCAGTAAAAATACCCAATCACCTACATCAAAACATTTTTCACTACGATGTTGATATAGCTGTTGTTTCGTTTGATTTTGCACCGAAGTGGAATTATGCTTTAAAAGTTGGAGAACTTGCTGTTGATGCTCGATGTGATCTTTCTCTGCTTGAACCTTTTTCTTCTTGATATGTCCTTCTATCTTTTGAGGAGTGGTAATTTCTTCCAGTCCTTTACAAGATATGGTCGGATTCATTTCTTGATGCTCGATGTGATCTTTCACTTCTTGAACATTTTTCTTCTTGATGTGTCCTTCTATCTTGATAGTTTGAGGGGTGGTAATTTCGTCCATTGAATTACAAGATATGGTTGGATTCATTTCTTCTTTCTCAATGTGATCTTTCACTTCTTGCACCTTTTTCTTCTTGATATGTCCTTCTATCTTGAGAGTTTGAGGAGTGGTAATTCTTGCCAATACTTTACAAGATATGGTCTGATCCATTTCTTCTTTCTCTAGGGTGGTGTCCTGGCGTATATCCTCTTCTTTTGATGTTTCTTTATCCTTTTCTTCCTCCTCTTTATATTCTATGTAAAATAATTTCTTCTCAGCACACCTATGACCTTTAGTGCATTTTCTATCACAATTGTAACAAAGCCCTTTTTCTCTTTTTTCTTCCAATTGTTGTGGTGTAACCCTTGTAGGTTGTGGAAGGTTGGGAGAAACAACACTTCCATCTTTATAGTTGTGAGGGGTATGCTTCCTGGTTTCCATAATTTTGCTTTCCATTATGTCACAAAGCCCTTTTACTCTTTCCAATTGTTGTGGTGTTTCTCTAAAGAAGGTGTTGCTCTTTGTATCCTCATAATGTGCTATCATTTCCTCCGTGAAAATTGACCACGTAACAAGTTTTTTACGAGAACAAAGCCCTTCATACCATAAAAATTGATCTGGTTCTAAATATGAAGATGCAATACATACCTTTTGTAATAGTTGTACACCAAGTAGATCAAAATATTGCTCCATCTGAAGTATCCAATTTACCGGATCCTTGCCATCAAACTTCCTCATCTTGCTTTTTCTTGATTTTAGGAGCTCGACCTTGAAACGACTGTAACTATGTACTTTCAGATCTTTAAGTTCTAAAATTGTGAACTATAGTAGCCCTCTGTGTCCTCTTTCCAATGCCACCAGTCTGATTCAAATTGGATTATCTAAGAAAGAGTTATGCATAATCTCCCAAGATGACCTGATTATAGACCCTTCCAGAAGATTGAAATTGTATGAAGTGCCACGTGTCACTGTTTCAACCTTTGGATCTGAAAAATGCATACAAGAAACTAAAGTCCGTCCTCTTTCTGTAACTTCTTACGAAATTTCAATCCGATCCCCAGAGAGAAAGTTATGACGATCTTCCCTAGGTCACCTATTTTAAATGTAATTCAGGAGTCTGCAAAAAGACCAACTTCCTCAGATCATATCTCCGCAAATATCGCGCAAAAAGCTCTGAAATTTGGACCCAAGGTTCAGCGCGATTTCTTCTAAAATGGGTTTTTTTTGTGACTTCTGAAACGTCACAAAAAAAACGTTATAGCGAAAATTCCACGATGACCTGTTTGGAGCAGCGAAACCCTAGAATCCAAAGCTCTGATACCAAATGTTATGAAACCAGCTCAAGAAAAGATAGAAAAGATAGATCAACGCCTTAGAATTCAGCCTCTTTGAGGGGGCAACCTCCTTTACATTACATAAATGAAAAATTCTTGGATGATACAAATGAAAAGGCCTACTTTCTATATATAGGAGTCTAAGGGGTTATAACATAATCAGAGCCGACATAACAATAATAATGTAAGTGCACAATAATAAAAATAGTGGGCTTATATGGGGCACAATAGTAACAATATGGGCACTACATGGGTACATCAATATAATAAGTGGTTTATACTAATAACAATAAGGGGTTACACTAGTAGTATAGGGGCCTAACAAAATCATGCATGTGTGTGAAGTGAGTCGCTGCAATGGCGACCGTCCGTGCAAAAACAGTGTCATGCATGCAACAACAGTGGGAGGCAGATGAAAACTAAAATGGGGCTTCTACAAGCTAACATACATCAAAATGATAGCAATCGCTCACTGAAATCAAGCAGACAACACATACACAAAGCGAAACACAAAAAGCGGCAGAAAGGCAGTGCAAGACATGAAAAGTGGGCTTACCCCAAAACAACTAAGTAGAATGTGCTGATGACTCCTAGATGCAATGTGGGATGTCAGAGATGAAATTTCGATGTGAGGAATGAGCTCTGCAATGTCCGGTTGATGAGTTTTGATAAAGTCAAGGTCGTGATGCGCATGCCACAAATATAGGAAAAGCAACACTTGGCGAGAGGTTTCTGAAATGATCCTTGCATGTAACCTCCAGTTTCTAAAAATAGATTTGTGAATCAGGGAATGCCTCTGCATGATGCCTTGGGAAAAGCAGTCCATGCATGAAAATTAGTTTTGCTTGTTCCAAGAGGGAACCGGTCAATGTGAAGACACATTCATCAGTCTGGGAGCCTGGGATGGAAATCTACGTAGTTTTTGGGCTGAGCAAAGATGGTAGTCCTAGAGGGACTGAAAAATATCTGGGAGGAACAGGTGGCCGTCTCCCTAGATTGCATAATTTCTGGGCTAAGCAGCTGTCCTGGGTCAGACCTCATAATTTTCTCAAAGAAGTTTGTTTGAATGCATTGCGTAATTTCTGAGCCCAGCAAGCTATCCAAAGTCAGACCTCGCAATTGTCGCAAGGAAGCATGTCTGATTACATCTTGCAATTCTTGAGCTTGGAAGCTGTCCTAGTTCAGACCTCACACTTTTCTCAAGGAAGCCTGTCTGACTGTATTGCACAATTTCTGAGAGGAAAATGTTACCTGGCTGGATTTGCATAATTTTTGCTAGCTGTTGGGCTTGTTTTCCTAGAGGGATTTTGTAATTTTTGGGGCTACTGCCTAGAATTGCACAACTTCTTAGCTGAGTAGTTGTCCTGGGATGAATTGCGCAATTTTTGAGAGGAAGAATGTCAGGAGGAATTGCGGAATTCTGGAGCCCAACTGAGTGTCTAGCTTGGCTTGCACAATTTTTGGGGGGAGGGCTGGTTCCCCTCCAGAATTGCACTGGAGCTACTCAACCAACATCTGACACTAAGTCTAGAAAGCAACCTGTGAAGGGGGGGAACAAAATTTCATGCACAGGCTGACAAGACTCTATGAAACAACTGAAGTTGATGTGCTTGACAATGCAAGACATGTTGTTGAGGATGGTTGGTAGGGATGCTTGAAAACAAAGCTAAGGAAAAATTTTGGAGGGTGGTTGCAGCCGCTACAACACTTGGCAACACACTAGTCGAACTCTAGCTCTGTAAATGGACCTTGTTCATGAAAAACAAGTCTAACACCTCTAGAAGTATTGTTCAGTTCTCTATTCATCTTGGTTTCCACACTTGCTTGATTTTAAGATGTAGCATCTTCCAAGCTCTTAGTCGGTCGACACAAATTCCAAGACAAGCCAACATAGTTGTTTCGATTGGGGATGAGGAGTATATTGGTGCACAAGTCATATGATCATTAGAGTTTTAGTTTCATCTCTGGTGTTGCTCTACTGCCAGTAGGCCTAGACAGTACCTCAGCAGAGTCACGCAGGAACACAAGCATCACTCTATTGCTAGTGAGCTTGGTCAGTACACCGGCGGTGATACTTGCATCACCTCTCTATGCAGGAATCCTTTATCTTCTTTCGCCTTGTTCATTTTTCATTTTTTCGAAGCTTTTCACATTTTCACCTTTTCACTTTTCATTTTCGTAACAGTGCATAGCACTTATTCGCTTCAGAGGCAGAAGAGAGATCCCGACTTATTGAGAGTAGAAGAGGTTGTTCCTCCAGAGAAGTAGTTTATATAGACCTCTGATGTGCTTGTTAAAGTTTTCCACATCACCTTACTTTACTTGACTGAACTAACAAGGATTAACCCAAAAACAACTGACTAGAGTAGGTGATACTAGTTTGTGTGCAAGTGTTGTGTTTTCACCAAGGTTCACTTCGAACAATACGTATTTTCCATTGATGTATCATGGACTGAAAGTAAAAAGTTCTTCATGAGAGAGTGGACAATAGATAACCAAATGTTCATAGCTATACAAGTCCTCTTGTACTTCACCCATCTTGTTTCAAGAGTCACAGACATCCATGCGAAACTAACCTATGGACATAAACAAGCAAACAAACCAAAAAGAAAAGCCAGAAGCAAAAGAAAATGTGTATGCAAAGCGAGTAAGAAAACAAACAAGAAAACAAGTGTTGAGCCTCAAACCTGCACCTTCCTATACACCCTATCAGCCTTCTTTTTCCCACTTACTTCATCCATCAAGCTGTTAAATCATTGCATTATAGTCTAAAAAGAGCTTCTGACATGGTTTTCTAACTATGCTTATGACTGTTGTTTGGTTTAGATTTTTGTTCAGGCAGCTGCGGAAACTTGTCAGTTTCCGCAGCCAGCACAGGTTTCTACAGCCAGCATAGGATTCCACAGCCATTTTGTTAAATGCTATGCTACAGGTGTCCTATGAACAAACAAGCCACATGGGCAAGCTACAGGTGACGGGTACATGGAACGTGTCCCTTCAAATAAGCCAAATCATCCATAGAAGGTCATGGTCAAAAAGGGTCAAAGGCAAAGCCAACCAAGGAATTTAGCGGTGGCACGTATCTGTTTTGAGCACGTGAAAGTTTACGTGGCACAGTCCTCAGCCCACGGAGACATCGGCACACCTGGAGATCATCCCCGTAACCTGAATCCAACAGCTACCACTCCGAAGTTTTAACAGACATGATGATCGTTACGCTAGATCTCGGCTGAGGAGATCTACGTGTCTCTGGCAACGCAGTTAACAGTATAGGATTCAGTTAGTTAGTTTCAGCACTTTTTCATTATAAGTAACGCATTGATAAATGTTGTGTAGAAGCTTTTTGCGATATAATTTTTCAACTGTTGTTATTATCACCCCACTGTACTCTGTTTTATATATTTTGTTGCTGCTTTAATACATGAGAGACTACTTTTCTGAGCTCGTTCTTGTGACTGTTCGTTGACTCGCTGAGGTGGCAGAGGGCCCCTGCGCACTACAGCCCTGTATAGTTTTCATTTGATTTCATTATGTTTCTGTTTTCATAATTACTAGCTTGTATATAACATGTTGTTTTGATGTTTTTAATTTACTGCTGTTTACATTTTCATTTATGTTTTCTTATAGCTGTCAGCTGATCAATGCTTTTCTACAGGTTTTCTTAGGCAGCCCGGGAAAATTTTCATCTTTTTGATAACTATTGACATATGAGATCATCTTGTCCTTCCTGCTAATTTCCATTTTCTGAAGTTTAATTCCAGCACTATCCTTTTTCAAGTTGTGATTTGCTTATTTATTTTTCTGCTACTTAGACATCATACTACTCATTTGTTTATGGTTTCTTTCTATAGTCAAGTGACTCTATTAGTAAGGAATCAGAATATTACTTATTGTAGTGTGATTTAGTTATCATATTGCTTAAACTTATTCATGATTGCTTCCCATAAGGTAGATTGAGCTAAAGGGTAAAGGATCAGAAGAGTTGAAGTAGTGTGATTAGTTTCCTTTATGCAATTTAATTTCTTGCAATTTAGTTATCATATTGCTTAAACTTATTCATGATTGCTTCCCACAAGGTAGATTGAGCTGAAGGGTAAAGGATCAGAAGAGTTGAAGTAGTGTGATTAGTTTCCTTTATGCAATTTAATTTCTTTCCATTTAGATATCATATTGCTTGACTTGTTCATGATTGCTTCCCACAAGGTAGATTGAGCTGAAGGGTAAAGGATCTGAAGAGTTGAAGTAGTGTGAATTAGTTGCATTGCTTGAGTTCAGTTTTTACTTTCTTTTTCATTCAGCAGCAAGGATATTGGGCCATTGTCATTAGTTCACTGTTTGATACATTTACTTCCTCTTAAGAATTGATTTCATTACAGTTGTTTTAAAGCTTTCTTTTTGAGCACTTTTAAGTTTGGAAAACCATTGTAGAAATCACCATCACCATCCATACTTAACTTTCATTTTCGCCATCACACATTAGGGAAAGATAAATCCAAAAACAAACTAAAAACTCAAAAAAGACAAAAGACTAAGGAAATGGTTATCTTGTACATATAGTACACTTCACTTCGTCAGTTTACGAATCCCAGATTGACATTTTAAATAGCAATTTAGAACACACTAAATTGACCAAACATTTTGGCATCGTTGCCGGGGAAGTGAAATTAGGTAGCCAATTTCTTAAAAAAAAAACAAGAAAATTTCAAGGAAGGAAAATTGATAACCTCTCAAAGTATGCTCTCCTCTTGCACTTAGTGTGATCTAGAGGACCGGAAAAGAGAAAGTTATTGGTTTAATAGTTTCTTGGGTATGCTCTCTTCTTGCACCTAGAGTGACCTGGAAGATAAGAAAGAGAATTATTAGCCCAACTTGAAGAAAAATAAAAAAATGACATGTATAGAGCAAGATATTCTAGGGGAAGGTTTTTAGCTAGAGCCAAGAGTTCGATTTTTACAACTCCTTCTACCTCAAGGAATAGACAAGAGACACCTCCATCATCTCCAACCTACACTCCTAGCCCTAGGATTCTTGGAATTCAAGAGACAGTAGTTGAGTTAGGAGACTCTTCCTCACCATCCATCGAATCTGAATTAGGAAAAGACCCTTTCTTTTCTTCTACTGGGAGACACATTGTAATTGAAGAAGTAGAATCACCTGAGGAAGAAGAGGGAGAAATTCCTCCTCATTCGCCATTAGTAGAGGAACCAGAGGACTCTGAAATCTCTGAGAAAACTACCATGACAGAAGAGGGAGTTAACGGATTTGGTAGAGGTAGAGGTAGAGGAGGGGGAGGAGGAAATAATGGAGGAGGTAGAGGTAACAATGGGGGAAATAGGGATGGAGACAACTCATTTGGATTTCCTATAGTCGATGAGGATTCTCGAGCAACAATGAAAAATATTTCACCATCTGTCCTCCCAAACTTTCATGGGTTAAGAAATAAAGATCCTGAAACATTTCTATTTCAGTTTGAGGTCGTGTGTCGAACCTATGATTATATGGAAGACTCTCAAAAACTCAAACTGTTTCCTTCAACATTGAAAGGAGCTGCTTTGAAATGGTTCATGGGATTACTCACTCAATCCATTAGGACTTGGAATGATATGAAACAAACATTTTTGGATAGATACATGGATTATTGTATGCCTACCAACCACAAGAATGAAGTATTTAAAATGGTACAAAAAGAAGATGAAAACTTACAGGATTTACTTGAAAGATTCCAATACAATCTGAAAAGAGCAAAAATGAGTAACTTAGATGAGGAGACCTTGAAAGCTCTTCTATTAAAATCCATTAGAGATGAATGGATAGATATTTTGAACATGATGGGAAAAGGAGACATATCTCAACTTCCACTTCATGACATAGCAGAACTGTGTGTCCATCTCTCAAGAGGAAAATCTAAAACTGGAAAAGGGCCTAGAGATCCTTCTCTCATCAGAGCAAACAAATCTGCAACTGGATCAGTAAGTAGGGCTGAGATTGGAAATATGCTTGATGAATTCAAAACTGATATCTTAGGGAGTCTTAGTGAGCAACTAGACACTCTTAAGATCCACAATAAGCAGAAAGCAGAAGCTTTAGCCATCTTTTGCCCAAAATGTAGAAAAAAACATGCTCTCAGGGAATGTCCCTTGGATGCAAAAGTTGTAGAAACATGTGCGATTTGTTCAGAGAATCATGACACCAAGCTTGTCCTCCAATTCCTGGGCTCAAAGCTGTCTTTCAAGAAGATCCAAATACAATTGAGTCTCTCTGTTTTGTTGCAAGGAGACCTTGGCAGGGGCAACAAAATCAAGGGTTTAACAACCCTATGAACTTTCAACCCCCACCAAATTGGAATCCTTGGCAACAACCTTGGTCCCAACCTCAAAATTCTTTTCAATCATGGGTATAAGGTATGCAAAATCCTTATGGGAGATTTGCTCAATTTTATCAATATCCTCCTTCTTTTCAAAACCAACAGGCTCCACAATTTCCAAATCAAAACCCACAACTATCATTGCCATTTCAACAACAACAACCCTCTCAACAAAACCCAAATTCTAGACTCTTGCTTCCATTCCAACAGAAGTCAAATCAACTTCCTTCTCAGCCATTGCCAAACCCCAATAATAAAAACCCTCAAAATGCTTACATGATAGAAGGACAACAATTTCCTGCCTATATGATTGTTCCTCTCAATGATGCACAACTCAGATCTGGTAGAGTTCTAGATAAACCTTCTATAGATGCCCAAAATCAAAGCATTTTTGAGGAAGAATCTCTTGAAGCCAATAAGGGTTCTGAAGCATCTCTTCAAAACCCAAACACTCAGAAAGAAAAAGAAAAGCTAACCCCCACAACTCCTATAGTTGAGCAACTTGCATCTTCATCCACACCTCCTTTTCCTGAAAGATTACAAATTGACAAAGGGGTGGAAAAACAAATCTTGTTGCATGACTATGATTTTCTAGATGAATTGAAGAATGTTTGTATCAAGATTCCATTGTTACAAGCCATTAAAGAGATTCCTATTCTAGCCAAAACAATAAAGGAGTTGAGTCTTAAAAGACTAGGAAGGAAACCTAAAGACACAAGAAGAATCCACCTGGTAGGGAAAATTGCAGACATCATGATGGGAAAATTACTATGTAAAAGTATGTAGATCCCAGTAGTCCAATTGTCAAAACACATATCAATGGGGTAGAAATTCCAAATACTTTGATTGATTTAGGGGTTGCTATCAACATTATGAGTAGACAGACTATGGAACAGCTGAAACTTCCTAACCTTCTCTTTACACCTACTTTACTGCAACTTGCAGATCGATCAATTATTAAACCAGATGGTGTATTAGAAGACATTTCAGTCTCCTTAGACTCTTGTGAATATCCAGTGGATTTCATGATTTTAACTCCCAAGAGTAATTTAGGAGGACGCCCTCTCATCTTAGGAAGACCTTGGCTAGCCACAGCCGATGCTTTCATCAGTTGTAGGTCTGGGGATATGTATATTTCTAATGGTAATTCGACAAAGAAATTCAATCTGTATCCTCCAGCAAAAGCAATTACAGAAATAGGAGATAACAAATGGATTGATGATGAAGATACTATACAACCTGTCTTTACCATTTCTGAAGTTAGTGAAGATAGTCAAATTCTGAACACATTAGAAAATTTTGAAACATCTTCAGAATATGACCACACACAATTTTAGTTAGATTCTGACATTGAGTATCTATCATCTAGACAAATGTCTCTTTTCTCTATGGAAGAATTTGGCAGTTCCGCCATTGAGATCTTTCTAGGAAAAACATTGAATATCAACAAAAATTTGGAAAGATCACAACAGGAAGAACTAACCAAAATCTTGCAAAAACATTCTACTGCATTTGCATGGGAGTATACCGATATGAAAGGTATTGACCCTAAGACTTGCATTCATCACATCTACATTGAGGAAAACAGTAGACCAATCAGACAACCTCAGAGAAGGATGAATTCAAACCTTAGGGAGATGGTGAAAGAAGAGCTCCAAAAGTTACTTAATGTGAACTTCATTTATCCAATTTCAGATAGCCGATGGGTTTCTCCTTTGGTTATAGTACCTAAAAAGAATGGTAAATGGAGGGTATGCATTGATTACAGGGAATTGAACAAAGCAACTTTGAAGGATCACTTTCCTTTACCCTTTATCGATAAGGTATTAGATACTTTAGCAGGCAAAAAGTATTTTTCATTTTTGGATGGTTTTAGTGGTTACAATCAGATTCAGATAGCACCTGAAGATCAGGACAAGACCACATTTACCTGTCTATGGGGAACTTTTGCTTACCAAGTACTTCCTTTTGGATTATGTAATGCACCCACAACATTTCAAAGGGTAGTACTAGGAATCTTTTCCGATCTAATCCATGATTGTGTAGAGGTTTATATGGATGATTTTACAGTTTATGGTAATTCGTTTGAAGAGGCATTAAAGAATTTGGAAAAAGTCCTTATAAGATGTAAAGAAACAAACCTATCATTAAGTCATGAAAAATGCTTTATGATGTTTACTGAAGGGATTGTTTTAGGACATCATATTTCAGGAGATGGGATTAAGGTTGATAGATCAAAAGTTGAAGTCATCTCCAAGTTGCCTATTCCAAATTGTCAAAAAGATGTTAGAAGTTTTCTTGGATTTACTGGATACTATAGAAGATTTATTGAAAACTTCACCAAAATAGCATCTCCACTCTTCAAATTACTTACAAAAGACTGTGAATTCAAATGGGATCCTGATTGTCAATCTGCATTTGAAACTTTGAAAACAAGAATATCTGAAGCGCCCATTTTGAGAGGTCCAAATTGGAAACTTCCTTTCCATATTTCCACAGATGCTTCAGATACAGCTCTAGGAGCTATGCTGGGACAAAAGGATTTAGTTCCTTATGCCATTTACTACACCAGTAAAAATTTGACTCCCACTAAGTTAAACTATACTGTGACTGAGAAAGAGTTCTTAGCTGTTGTTCATGCAATCAATAAGTTTAGACACTATATAATCGGCTATGAAACTTTTGTCCATACTGATCATTCTGCAATTAGATATCTCATGAATAAACCTGTTACTAATGGCAGAGTTACAAGATGGCTCTTACTTTTACAAGAATTCAATATTACTGTGTTGGATAGACCAGGGAAACAAAATACAATAGCTGATTTCTTGTCTAGAATCCAAAATACTAACGAAGATTCTCCCGTAGAGGATAAGTTTCCAGATGAATATTTGTATGCAGTAACTACTAAGACTCCTTGGTATGCAGATATTGCTAACTATTTGGTTACAGGGAAGCTACCTCCACATCTATTTCCTGGTGAAAAAAGAAAAATTATTCAGGAGAGTTCAAGTTATGCATGGATTTCTAATGAATTGTTTAAAACAGGGCTAGATTGTGTGATCAGAAGATGTGTTCGGGAAGATGAAATGCCTGACATCCTCAAGGCATGTCATGATGAACCATGTGGTGGACACTTTACTGACAAAAGGACGGCTTATAAAATCCTTTCTTTAGGATATTATTGGCCTTCCCTTTTCAAAGATGCAAAACAATATGTCAGAAGGTGTGACAGCTTCCAAAGAGTTGGGAGACCGACTCTTTCAAATGAAATGCCATTACAACCACAGGTACTCATTGAACCCTTTGAAAAATGGGCTTTACATTTCATTGGACCCATTAATCCACCATCTAAACAAAAGAAGTATATATTGGTATGCACTGATTATGTCACTAAATGGGTAGAAGCCAAAGCATTGCCTTCTGCCACTGAAAATTCAGTTGTTCAATTTCTTTTTGAGGATATTTTTACTCGTTTTGGTGTCCCAAGAGAAATTTTGACAGATCAGGGAAGTCAATTTACATCTAACTTGATGGAGAAGCTGATGGAAGAATACAAAATCAAGCACAGAAAATCTACTCCTTACTATCCGCAAGCAAATGGCCAAGTAGAGTCTACAAACAAAGTTCTTGAAAGCATCATCACCAAAATTGTTCATCTACACAGAAAAGATTGGGCAGAAAGGCTTCCTGAAGCCTTATGGGCCTACAGAACTACATGGAGGAACACAACAAGACATTCTCCCTATGAACTTGTTTATGGGAAAGAGGTCCTGCTCCCCATTGAGTTTCAAGTCAAGACTTTCAAGATGGCAGTCTAGTTGGGGATGAATCTATCAGAAGCCCAAAAGCACAGAATGGAGCAGCTGAATGAGCTAGATGAGATCAGACAAGATGCAATTTTAAGGACTGATCTAGTTCAACATCAAAGAGCTAAGTGGCATGACAGATACATCAAAGAGAGAAAGTTTCAAGAGGGAGATTGGGCGTTACTATTTGATTCCAAGTTTAAAGACTTCAAAGGAAAATTTTAGACTCATTGGCTTGGGCCATATGAGATTGATAAAGTCTTTAACAATGGAGCGGTAAGAATCAAGACTATTGATGAATTTCAAACTCCTCTTATTGTGAATGGCCACTGATTGAAAATTTATCATAAGCCACTCTCAAAAGAGGAATTTGTCAAAATGTTCCAGGAGAATTCTACAATAAGGCTGGTGGAGAAGAATCCTTCTCCCCCATCAGCCTAGCCTTTGTTTCTTTCAGTGAAAAAAAAAAATAAAAATCGTATAAGCCTGAAAACCAATCATAGATTGGCGGTCTTATACAGAAAATGTAGAGTGAAAATCAGGGACACCTGACACTCTATATTTTCCAAAAAAAAATCTCCTCTCCTTCTCTTTCCATCTTCACTCCATCTCATTTGCCATTTCACTTCACCTCCATCTCATTCTCATTTCCATTTCAGTTCACTCCACTTCATTTTCATTTCATTCCACTCATTCCATTTCATTTCATCAATAAAAGTCCCTTTCAGGACTATTTTCATTCAATTAGTTCTTCTCTAACTATCTTTGTGTAGTTAAGGGGGTGCTGTCTCAGTTTCCGCAGCTGGAAACCGTTTCCGTGGCCAGAAGCAGTTTCCGCAGCCAGAAACGATTTCCACAGCTAGCATTACTCTGTTTTCAAATTTACAGTCAACTGTTAGTGCAATAATCATGAAATGTGGGTGTAATTGAGCTAAAGACATGGGACATCTCCAAGACATCAAGGAAGAGTAATTGGTTAGAAGCCTTGAGCAAGAAATGACAAAGTTTCCAAAGGTATGATCAAAAATCCTTATCAAATAACAATTCAAGTCATAATTACGCATAGTTATCAAACCATAACAAGTTCTACTATGTGCAATGATTTGATACGATAGCTCCACTACCACTCCTATTCCATGATATGACTCCACACACCTTGCATTCATTTCTCCAACGGTCTCATTATTATTCCGAGTTTAAACTCAAGACTGACTGCACTTCCATTTATTACCCATACTCTTGAGACGTGACCTATTGTGTTACAGTTCTTCTTAGCCATAATTTCCGCAGCCGTATGTTGAGACGTGTAAAAATTTCATACACAGTCATCCGATTCAAAAGAACCTCGACGTTACTCCATTCGTTTACCACTCCACTAATACCATACTCCTTGCATGCATCCGCATTTTATTTTGAACTTGTTTACTGCTGCTCACCCTCTGTTCCTCCGGTAATTCAGGTACTTCCATTCCCTGTTCTCCATTTTCGACTGCAGCCACTACAGTTTGTTCTAAACCCCGACTGCAGTCACTACAGTTATCCTAAACCCCGACTGCAGCCACTACAGTTGTTCTAAACCCCGATTGTAGCCACTACAGTCTATCCTAAATCCTGTAACCGAGCCATTTTTTCTGAACCCTCACACACAGAAGAACTCTCAGTTGGAATTTAAAACAGAGGATGGGAAAATTACTGAGAGCAGAGCCGGAAGGACCGAAATACTTGGAAGGTTATCCTCAAACTAAGGAATTGCTGAAGAAAGCCAGATGGCTACAATTTATCCAAAAGTTTAAAGGCCATAACAAGGAGGTGACTAAAGCTTTTGCACAGTCTTTTGATGGACAAACTATGGAGATTGGAGACTTAAAGTTCACAGTGACTGAGGCCACAGTAGCGGCTGCCACAAGCCTACCTCAAGAAGGTGAAAGGTGGTTTAAAAATAGAAGTGTGGACGATCAGATATGGAGAATCATGCTACAAAACCAAGGTATGGATACCACCGTATTTACAAGAGGCATCCCTGTTCATGCACTAAAAGAGGAATGGTCTAGTCTACTGTTAGTCATCTAGAAATTTATCACGTGTGAAGGTCGTTTTGGTTCTATGTATATGTATCATGCTAGACTGATGATGAATTTCCTAGAGGGTCACACTCTTAATTTGCCTCATTTTCTGCTATTGAGTTTGAAAAAGATGAGTTTTACAGTTCAAAAACACATAGGCAACATTGAATCTCATCTCTACCATCATGGATTCATAAAAATTCTTATTGAGGACCAGTTGAAGAAAACTAAAGATACTTGGGAGCAATTCTTGACAAGAAACTACTTCCAAGAGCCATCTGAGGCCTCTGGAATTAGTCCACCAAAGATTCCAAGGAAAAGTAGGAGGAAAGAAAAGAACATTACATTCCAAGACTCCCCTACAATAGAAACTCAAGAAACAGTCCAAAAAGAAGAAGAAGATAGAGCTAAAAATAAGAAACAGAAAAAAGAAAAAGGCAAAAGAACCATTCAAGAAGTCTATCCATCCCCTGAGCAATCCATAGAGGAGGATTATCAACCACTATCAGAAAGACTAGTACATCTTCAGGCTGCTGCTATAGCAAAGAAAAAGAAAAAAGGAAAACAGAGTGCACAAGAAAAGAGTACTAGTCCATACTTAAGGAGGAGCACTAGGCTAAAAGGAAAGGTGAATAAAACCCAAGAAAAACAGCCTCACTTTATTGATTTAGGTGAAGAGACACTTGAGAAATCTCCAGCTCAGCCAAGCATTGAACCAAGTCCTCCACATGATGAAAGCCCTTTTAGGTCGAAAAGAGAGAGCAGTCCTCCTCCTCCACCAGATTTTGAGCTTAGTCCGAGAAAGACACCTGAGGTAGATCCTAATCAGCAAGAGGTATATAACTACCTGGAATCCTTAGAACAATCAGCTGCAGGACCGAGTACCACTTTGCCACTAGATGCACAAGTTCAGGCTTTGAAATAGGAAGTATTTGAATTAGAAGTCCTAAATAGGCATATCAAACAGGAAAATGAAGCACTACAAGAATAGAGCAAGGTAGACAAGATTGTCCATGATAACACTATGCTCCATTTAGGACTGTGGCAAAAGAAAAATAGGAAACTGAAGAAGAAGTGCAAAACGTTAAGCAGAGCATTGATTAATCTCAAGTTCAAATGTCTAGTCAGGAAACCAAGGATGATGTTAGCATCAAAGAAGAAGAAAAGAGGGCTAGATGTCCTAGCAGAAGCCTCAGAACATATGGATTAGAGGGAAATAACTAAATTTTGGTTGCATGAGGACATGCAACACCTTCACAGTGGGGGTATGTTGAGCCTCAAACCTGCACCTTCCTATACACCCTCTCAGCCTTCTTTTTCCCACTTACTTCATCCATCAAGCTGTTAAATCATTGCATTATAGTCTAAAAAGAGCTTCTGACATGTTTTTCTAACTATGCTTATGATTGTTGTTTGGTTTAGATTTTTGTTTAGCCAGCTGCGGAAACTTGTCAGTTTCCGCAGCCAGCACAGGATTCCGCAGCCATTTTGTTAAAGGCTATGCTACAGGTGTCCTATGAAGAAACGAGCCACATGGGCAAGCTACAGGTGACGGGTACATGGAACGTGTCCCTTCAAATTAGCCAAATCATCCATAGAAGGTCACGGTCAACAAGGGTCAAAGGCAAAGCCAACCAAGGAATTTAGTGGTGGCACGTCTCTGTTTTGAGCACGTGAAAGTTTACGTGGCACAGTCCTCAGCCCACGGAGACATCGGCACACCTGGAGATCATCCCCGTAACCTGAATCCAACAGCTACCACTCCGAAGATTTAATAGACATGATGACCGTTACGCTAGATCTCGGCTGAGGAGATCTATGTGTCTCTGGCAACGCAGTTAATAGTATAGGATTCAGTTAGTTAGTTTCAACACTTTTTCATTATAAATAATGCATTGATAAACGCTGTATAGAAGCTTTTTGCGATGTAATTTTTGAACTGTTGCTATTATCACCCCACTGTACTCTGTTTTATATATTTTGCTGCTGCTTTAATACATGAGAAGACTACTTTTCTGAGCTCGTTCTTGTGACTGTTCATTGACTAGCTGAGGTGGCAGAGGGCCCCTGTGCACTACAACCCTGTATAGTTTTCATTTGATTTCATTATGTTTCTGTTTTCATAATTACTAGCTTGTATATAACATGCTATTTTGATGTTTTTAATTTACTGTTGTTTACATTTTCATTTATGTTTTCTTATAGCTGTCAGCTGATCAATGCTTTTCTACAGGTTTTCTTAGGCAGCCCGGGTAAATTTTCATCTTTTTGATAACTATTGACATATGAGGTCATCTTGTCCTTCCTGCTAATTTCCATTTTCTGAAGTTTAATTCCAGCACTGTCCTTTTTCAAGTTGTGATTTGCTTATTTATTTTTCTGCTACTTAGACATCATACTACTCATTTGTTTATGGTTTCCTTCTATAGTCAAGTGACTCTATTAGTAAGGAATCAGAGTATTTCTTATTATAGTGTGATTTAGTTATCATATTGCTTAAACTTATTCATGATTGCTTCCCATAAGGTAGATTGAGCTGAAGGGTAAAGGATCAGAAGAGTTGAAGTAGTGTGATTAGTTTCCTTTATGCAATTTAATTTCTTGCAATTTAGTTATCATATTGCTTAAACTTATTCATGATTGCTTCCCACAAGGTAGATTGAGCTGAATGGTAAAGGATCAGAAGAGTTGAAGTAGTTTGATTAGTTTCCTTTATGCAATTTAATTTCTTTCCATTTAGATATCATATTGCTTGACTTGTTCATGATTTCTTCCCACAAGGTAGATTGAGCTGAAGGGTAAAGGATCTGAAGAGTTGAAGTAGTGTGAATTAGTTGCTTTGCTTGAGTTCAGTTTTTACTTTCTTTTTCATTCAGCAGCAAGGATACTGGGCCATTGTCATTAGTTCACTATTTGATACATTTACTTCCTCTTAAGAATTGATTTCATTACAGTCGTTTTAAAGCTTTTTTTTTTAGCACTTTTAAGTTTGGAAAACCACTGTAGAAATCACCATCACCATCCATACTTAACTTTCATTTTCGCCATCACACATTAGGGAAAGATAAATCCAAAAACAAACTAAAAAACTCAAAAACGACAAAAGACTAAGGAAATGGTTATCTTGTACATATAGTACACTTCACTTCGTTAGTTTACGAATCCCGGATTGACATTTTAAATAGCAATTTAGAACACACTAAATTGACCAAACAGCAAGCAAACACACAAAGAAATAAGCAAACGTGCATGCAAGAAAACAACTCAAAAGAAAACACTACTCCTACTCCTAAGCTAACAATGCATGGGCCTGATCACGTGAAGTGATATTTCCAATGCAGTCACTGACGCATTGGTCAACCCATGTTGGTGAAGGCATGGTTCGAAAATCCTATAGTTGCGCAAAATAGAATGCATGAAAGATATAACGATGAAGACAAACACACTCCGAGCTTACAAGCATCCACATAACAAAAATGAGTGAAAGCGCATGACATGCATTATGTGGAATTGCCATGGTGTTGTGCTACACTATGTGCAGATGTTGAGTGTATGCATTCTCCTGACTATGACATGAAAGAAAACGTGAGAAAGGTAGACCACTTATGTTGTGCAAGTATGCTTGTTGTGTAAGATTCATCCAACGCATGAGTGAAGCAATCATGTAGTTCAAGTGGAGGAAGTGAAATTTGGGTGTTATATTGATGTTGAATACAAAGCAGAGAGTGGTCAAGAGCCTTGCATGTTTCAACAATTTCGTGATCAGAAGTGAAACCAACCCTAGGATAGGGAGCGCCTGACATAACCATCAGCTAGGGCTGAAGTGCCTCAATATTCTAGTGGGATTAGAATTCATTAATAGATAGATCATCATAGACCAGTGTCAAACAGATTAACAATGATTGAACCAACATCGTGATCAGATGAAGAAGTGGAGAGATAACAACAACCAAGATCAGAAAATTCAGGATGTTTGTCAGCATCCTCATGTTTTGACGAATTGTGCAGAGGGGTAGATGAGAAGCAAGGATGTTCACCCTTTGTGTTTTTAGAAATGATAGGTGACAGACTGGAAAAAAATTTAGAGGAATATGTGCCCTCTCCACAATGTAATGACAGACTGACATCCGACGTGTCCTGTGAATGATCAGAAGCAGAAACATCCGGAAACGAGTTCTGATAGGGGAAATCAATAGTGGCAGAATCAGAAGGGATGTGAGGATAAAGTGGATGAGGTGCGGCTAGAAAGAAGTCATCATTTACCGTGGGTTCTTCATTAGATTCCCACACACACTCATCATCAATGATGGCGCGGGTTGGTTGCACAACACCAACTCTGTCAACAAGTTGATCCTCGTTCAAAACAAGTGTGGAGTTCGGAAGGAAAGAGCATAAGAAAGTACAATCCAGAGGATCAATAGAAAATGGGGACAAAGGTTGAGGGAAAAAATCCATGTGACAATTAGCAGGCTTGCAAGCCAAATCTGCGTAGATATCAAGAGAAGGTGGGAGGATGTGACAGTTTAACAGATGTGTGTGCATAATCTCCCACATCGCTCTATGGTGGGGGAGCTGTTTGATCAAGTGAAGGCGGACAGTCACTTGTGACAACAACTATGCTTGCCTATGATTGCGCATCTCCATCACCGAATTGTGTTGAGAAGGGTTCAGATGATTTCAATAATTGCATATTCTCATATATGTGAAGAAGATACTCAAATATTCCATCAAGAAATTCCCAATCAATTTCATCTTTGGGAAATCAATATGCAATATTACAAAAGCATGTGTAAAAATGTTCAATAGATTTATCCAGTGATTTTCGTAATTTTAGATTTTCATGATCGAGTTCTTTATTGTTAAAGTGATTGAAAGCACGGTTTATCTCTGCAACCAGATGAGCAAGAGAATAAGTAGATTTTTCGGGCAGCGTGGCACACCAGTGCATTGGGTTCCCTTGAAGCGTGTAGATGAACAACTCGCAGCTTATGTGCTATTCAAAGATTCCATGTCTTTCACATGAACCTACAACACCGACTGCGTGCCTAACCAAGGCTATGTGGCCTCCACCATCGTATGTTTTATGTGACAAGTTATCTGAGATAATGAAGTCGTTCCCATAAGACATACACTTCGGAAGAGAAACTCTATAGTTATTCATGATAGATATGCAAAGATTCAAAACAAATGTGAGGACTCATCTTGTCATCTGGCCCTCCATCTAGCACCAAAATGTTGACGGTGCTGGACTCGCCAACATGTCAGGGAATCTCCCTGGTAAGAAGTCCCAACTAGACCTCAGACCATTTGGTGTAGGAGTCCCAGCAGTGGGTCGTTCATTATCACCTTGACCGCGGTTTCGCACAGAGGCAAGTAAGATGTCTGTGTTGGTAGCAAGGGTGTGACATATGTAGTAAGTCAAGGAAGGTGCATGGAGGTTCTAACACATGGAGGGTGAGGTGAGTGCACCCCTTGGAAACCTATAATAGCACGGAGTTAAGAAGGGAATAGACGAGAAAATATGCATCACAACATGGAAGGAAAGTTAGCTAGAAATCCAAAGTGATGGTTAAACCAACAACACATTTCAGAAGGATTCATACATACATATATAGAAATAGCTACACATGCATGCGTAAGAAAACATATACATATATCATTTAGAGTACTCAAGATTGTCAGAATACAATACAACATATGCATGAAACATGTTGGCTCTATTATATTAATAAGTGTAAGTTCCAGTCATACAATACATCCATGTCCAACCACTAGTTCTAACAGTGAAACGTTACAGCCACAACTGCTTGCTCCTCCAAAGAGATATACTAGCTCTGCGTAGTGGAGAAGCTAAGGCTTGTTACAATACTATCCAAGCTTTCTCTAAGATACTCCTATTAGAAGCTTGGCTGACCAAAAGCCCTTTACAATGAGTTATGAGGGACTATTTATAGCAAAGGGTGGGGTGACCCTTGACATTCCCCTTTGAGACCGTTCATCTATCCTCATGACTCTTCAACTACTCTATGACTGTTACATTCAACTATCAACACTTGAACTTCCACTTGACAAGACGTTACATTACAATGCACATGTTCCCATGTGAGACAAAATAGCTTGAGAAATCCATGCAAGACATCACTGGCACTTGGACGATTGTGGTGAGTCCAACTCTTTGACATCCTTGTGATGGTCGAAGGTGGTGAGCTGATGTCAAGCTTGGTCATCCGTGATGGTGTTCGTGCACTCAATGGTGACATCTTGCTGAAGTGAACTCTTGCCTTCGTTGTATCTGGGTACACTAATATGGCTTCTCTTTCCAGCTCATCTAATAGCATGTGCATGGTCATCCTAGGTGAGACTAGACCGGCAACATGTTGATGCATAGTGTCTACACTGCTCTCCAAGCATGTGCTCGTGGTCGTGCACATCAACTTGTCAAAATACATTTACAGCTCTAGTTGGACTTGTTTCCTATCTTCGCCTCAGTGAGTGTGCCAAATGTGTGGTATTGCATGCGTGCACACAATGACATGCATGCTACTGAATTCCCTTGCATGTGATCAACAACACTACTCACCTTTTCTACTCTATTCCAGTTGCTGGGATGGATCTATAACTCTATAACTTGTGTGGACACAGTTTCATCCATCTATGCATGTTGTGACCCCTACTGTACCTGAACCTGCTGCAACTCATTCTCTCATCTATGCAGCTTTTTTTCTTCCTTGAGTTGTTGCTTCAGCACATGCAACTCCTTCTCTGTTCCTTTCTCTACCTTCGTGCGATCTTCGTGTCTCACTGTCACCTCATAGCCTCAATCTCCAAAGATGCTTTCATCATGAGTGGATCTGCTTTGAACTTGCAGCTTGGCTCTGCCTCTATGCTGTCAATGACCTTCCTCTTCCATTCGTTGCATGCAGGCGTGTTGCCTTCTACTACTGCTGATGGTGATGCTCGCTCTGATTTCATTTCCATTCATCTTGATATCATTGTCCATGAACAACTTGACTTCTTCATGGATAGGCAAGTTCATAAACACTTTATAGACTACATCCCCAGTTTCACCCTTAATGGTGTCATTGACTCTACTCTCCTTGAAGCCGTTGTACCTGTGATGTTGGGAGGCTGACGAACACCTACAATGCCTAGATACATAGCAACACTCATGGCAAGAAATATGTCAGATGAAAACCAAAACAAACTCGGGGACTGAATTGAAACATACCTATGCGATTGATCGTGAAGGTTGTGCAATTTTCGCCAGGAGGTCGAGAGACTAACTGCTAAAACTATGCAAGGCATAGTCTGGGCTATGGGGAGGCTGATTGAATACTAAAATTGTGCAATGCACAATCCATCCTGGCCTACTGAGGACTGAAACTATGCAATGCATAATTTCAGTCAGCAGTGACATGCAACCAGCAAGTTGCATTGCACAATTTCTAGGGCCAGCAGGACACTACCTCCAATAATTTCACAACACAATCTTGGAGTTTAGTGTTGGGCCAGACTTGCGCAATTTCTAAAGGGAAGGAAGATCCTTTGCTTCCAAAAATGTGCAATGCTTGCTGGGAAAGGCACGGTCTGGGCCAAGGCAGCCCGAACCGGCTGACAGATGATTGAAAACATGAGAAGTTTGAATGCATGATGAGATGAGTGCAAATAAGGGTGAATGATCATACATGCAAACAACAAGTGCAGGATTCAGAAAATAGGAAAGCATGCATGGGTGTGAAGCGAGTCGCCGCAACAATGATCGTCCATGCAAAAACAATGCCATGCATGCAACAACAGTGAGATGCAGACAAAAATAAAATGGTGCTTGTACAAGCTAACATACGTCGAAACGACAACAAACACTCACTGAAATCAAGCAGACCTCACTCACACAAAGAGAAACACAAAAAGCAACAAAAACATAGTGCAAGACATGAAAAGCGAGCTTACCCCAAAACAACTGAGCAGAATGTATTGATGACTCCTAGATGCAATGTGGGATGTCAGAGCTACAAGGTTGATGTGAGGAATGAGCTTTGCAGTGTCTGGTTGATGAGTTTTGATAAAGTCGAGGTCGTGATGGGCATGCCACAAATCTAGGAAAAGTGACACTTGGCGGGAGGTTTATGAAATGATCCTTGCATGTAACCTCCAGCTGCTAAAAATAGATCCCTAAATCAAGGGATGCCTCTTCATGCTACCTTGGAAAATCAGTCCATGCATGAAAATCAGTTTTGCTTGGTGTCGGAGGAATCAGTCAACGTGAAGGCACATGCATCGGTCTACGAGCCTAGGATAGAAATTCATGTAGTTTTTTGGCTGAGCAGAGATGGTTGTCCCAGAGGGATTATGCAATTTCTAGGAGGAATAGGTGACTGACTCCTAGGATTGCACAATTTCTGGGAGGAACAAGTGATTGACTCCTAGGATTGTGCAATTTTTGGGCTGAGCAGCTATCCTGGGTTAGACCTCGCAATTTTCTCAAGGAAGCCTATTTGATTGCATTGTGAAATTTCTGAGCCTAGTAAGTTGTCCTGAGTCATACCTCACAATTTTCTTAAGGAAGCATGTCTGATTGCATCTCGCAATTTCTGAACTGAGCAGCTGTCCTAGGTTAGACCTCGCACTTTTCTCATGGAATCATGCCTGACTATATTACGCAATTTCTAAGAGGAAAAGGTTGCCTGGCTAGATTTGCGCAATTTCTACTAGGTATTGGGTTGGTTGTCCCAGAGGGATTATGCAATTTCTGGGCTGAGCAGCTATCCTGGGATGAATTGCGCAATTTCTGAGAGGAAGACTGTCAGAAGGAATTGCGCAATTCTGGAGCCTAGCTAGGTGTCCATCTAGGTTTGCGCAATTTCCAAAGGGAAGGATGGTTCCCCTCCAGAATTGTGCAATTCCTAGAGGGAGTTGCTCAACCAGCGACTGACACTAAGTTCAGAAAGCAACCTGCGAAGGGGGGAACAAACTAGCATTCACAAGTTGACAAGACTTTATGAAACAGCTGAAGCTGATGTGCTTGATAGTGCAAGACATGTTGCTGAGGATGGTCGGTAGGGAGGCTCCAAAATGCAGCTAAGGAAAAATTTTGGAGGGTGGTTGTAGCCACTACAACAATTACATATGGTGTTATGCACATGTTGGATATGTAGTGCTGTGTATAGATGATGCTATGTACATGTTGGATATGCAGTGCTTTGTACATACGATGCTCTATGCATGTTGTAAATATGGTGCTATGTACATATGGTGTTGTGTGCATGATTGTACAAGTGATGTTGTTAGCATGTGGTGTCGTGTAAATGTTGTACATGTGGTGTTGTGTGCATGTGGTGTGGTGTACATGTCGTTCATGTGATGCTATGTACATGTGGTGTTGTGCACATGTTGTGCATGTGATTTTGTGTACATTTGGTATTGTGTACATGTTGTGCAAGTGGCACCATGTACATGTGATGTTATGCACACATTGTGCAGGTGGTTGTAGTGTACAAGTGGTATTGTGTACATGTGGTACATATGGTACTGGTGTAGATGCATGTATTGCATGGTGTTGTATGACATGTGTAGTTGTATGTGTGTGATGCACACTATGTGTATGTGTGCATGGTTGAGGAGAAGGCACTGGGTGTTTCTGATGTGGAAACTGATCCGGAGTGTATACATAATAAAGACAAAGGTAGAAGGTAATGGTTGATTAAAGGATAAGTATCAATATTTTCTTTTCAGTTTTATTATGCATGTGATTTATGACTATGGTATATGATGATTATATGTGATCTATGATTATGGTTTATGATGGTTACATGTGATTTATGATGTTGATATATGATGGTGGTGTTTTGAGCTAACCAGATTTGATATGTTTATAGATGATGATAAATGCAGGACAATATATTAGCTCTCTTCGAGGGCCAAAACCTCTATTCTCTTGAGAGGAAACCCTTGAGTGAATTTCTCTTATTGAAGCTCCTATTGATCAATGTTAAACCCTAGACCCCTGACTAAGAGATCCTCCAAGCACAAGTCAAGTCTTTACTTCTTTTTGCAACATATACCTTGGCACTTCTTCTGACACTTCTTTCGGCACTTTGTCTTCCAGTACTTTGTCTTCCAATTATAGTCCTTTTACCTTAGAGAGATAGGATCCTTTGCTAGGCTTGGGAGTCCTTGTAGGCTTGATCTCTCATCCAAACAATGAATTGTTCACTAGTTGTTGTTATGGCTCAGACATACCCTTACTGCACCTCGCATGTGTGACTGTTTCTAGCCCTAGAAACAGTCCTTTATACTTCGGTCTCCTTCTTTCTTACTTTGCTTGATGTCCTTCTTCCACGCTGGAGTAGGAGGCCTTTATGGGCCTAGTTTTAGCCCCAAACAAACAGAAATATCCAACTGTGATCTTACTGTTGTTATATCCATAGAATGTCCTTCATTCCCTCACACGTGTGACTGTGTATACCCTAAAAACAACCCCTTAGTCTTCGTTGTTCCTCCTCTCCTCTTCGCTGCCCTAGTAGCCCCTTTACCTTAACTTCCTTTGGCCTTCTTGTTCTCTTTCTCTTGCGTATTTCATAGCACACTTGATGTGTTTCATTTGGAGTGGACAACCTCTGTAAATAGAGGATTTTCCCTCCATTCAAGCTGACTTATAGGCCGACTTCATTGACTATTAACAAGCCGACTTGGAGGGTTGTTTGTAGGCTGATTTGGAGGGAATTTTGGTGGCTGATATGTTGAGAAAAATTCATACATTTTCTATGATGGTGTAGCATGCTTGAAGGAGCTTCTTGAAGGTGTCATTACATAGGATCATACTTGACTTTTCTTGGAGGTTTCCCTTTAAATTTAATATATATTTATACATAGTGTAACATTCCCTTAAGGCCTTCAATAATTTCTCTTGACTATTTGACTCACCTATAGAACTTTGACATGTGCTAGACCTACTTCAATGAGAAAGAAACTCATTGACATATATTATAAAATAATATTTCTTTTCTTGATTAAGTACAAATATCAAAAGTACCTTTATGAAGATCGAACCTAGTTACACTTTCTTCAACACCTCAAATAGTGCAACTTTTGTCATTTCTACAACGTGCTTAGCATGATTTACATACTCACCTTTAGCTATGTGATGTCGTATGACATGATTTCTATCTGGAATAGCACTGAAATGTCTCTCCCAAAACTCTACCACAAGTGCGATGATTCCTACTGTAAGCCTATCTTGGTAGGTTTTCTCGTGATAAGTGCCCAACAAGAAGATTCATTATTTTCATTTACCCGACTGTTGAATTTGGTATGCTTGTGCAATGTTTTTCTCGAGATATGGAGCAAATTTTACATTGTTTCCAACTCATGTTGTCTTGATGTACTTGGTGCAACAATATAAGTTGTAATTACCCTATGAGCAACTCAAACAACAGGTTTTCTTGATTTTCCAAACATAGTGATTGCCTTTGATATATTTTTAGTGAAATTCATACATGTCTTCCTACTTTTAGCATCTTGGACACCCAAAATATTTGCAGCATGTTTTAGCTTCGTATTCTTGATCAACCCATGTAGTATCTAAGGTTTTCCAACAACTAAATGTTACTCAAAATATTGTTGAATGATGTGATTGACAAGCTCTCTTATAGTGAAAGTAGGGATAGGCTCCCCATGGTCCTCTATTGTGCTTTCCTCCAATTTTATTACAAACATTCCACCCCTTTCTAAACCACTGCAACTCCCTGTTATCCTATCAACTTAAGTGGAAACAACCTGTTCTTTTGGTGGTTTATCAACTTGATAGGGCACATCTTCTTCCTCTATTGGTTGTTTAGCTTGATATATCACATGTTGTTCCCCTAGTGACAATTGATCAACTTGATAGGGCACATCTTCTTCCTCTAGTGGTTGTTTAGCTTGATATAGCACACGTTGTTCCGCTAGTGACAATTGATCAACTTGATAGGGAACATTTTGTTCCTATAGTGTTTGACAACTTGATAGGGCACATCTTGATCATCATGTGGTTGATCATATTGATATGACACATCTTATTCCTTATGTGGTTTATCAATTTCGACCCCTTGATAGTGGGAATGTAAATTATACTTGTAATTCAAGTGAATCACCATCATAAGAAAAATGAATAGTAGATCTACACATGATTATTTAAGAAATCACAAGTGGAAGATCATGATATAAATTTTTGGGTATCCCCCCTATTTTCCTTTGAATTTAGGTATATCTAATGGTAACTTGGTTGGCATGGCAGGAATTGTTGATTACAAGAACTCACTGAGGCGAAGACAAGAAGCAAGTTCAACAGGAGCTGAACATGTATTTTGACAAGTTGATGCACACGACCACCAGTACATGCTTGGAGAGCAGCGTAGACACTATGCATCAACACGTTGTTGGTCTGGTCACACCCAGAATGACCATGTGCATTTTATCAGACGATTTGGACAGAGGAGCCATATCAGTGCACCCAGATGCAATGAAGGCAAGAGTTTGCTTCAGTAATATGTCACCATTGAGTGCACAGACACCATCACAGATGACCAAGCTTGGCATCAACTCACCACCTTCGACCATCACAAGGATGTCAAAGAGTTGGTCTCACCACAACGGTCTGAGTGTCAGTGATGTCTTTCATGACTTTCTCAAGCCATTTTGTCTCACATGGGCACATGTGCATTGTAATGTAACGTCTTGTCAAGTGGAAGTTCAAGTGTCGGTAGTTGAATGTTACAATAATAAAGTAGTTGAAGAGTCATGAGGATAGATGAATGGTCTCAAACGGGAATGTCAAGGGTCACCCTACCCTATTCTATAAATAGTCCCACATAACTCATTCTAAAGAGATTTTGGTCAGCGAAGCTTCTGATACAAGTATCTTAGAGAAATTTTGAACAATATTGTAATGAGCCTTGGCTTCTCCACTGCACAAACCTAGTATATCTCTTTGGAAGAGCAGGCAGTTGGGGCTGTAATGTTCCGCTGTCAGAACCAATGGTTGGACATGGATGTATTGTATGACTAGAACTTACACTTCTTAATATACTAGAGTGAAAACATTTCATGCATATGTTGTATTGTATTCTAGCTATCTTGATTACTCTAAATATATATGTATCTCTTTGCTTATGCATGCATGTGCAGCTATTTCTGTATATGTATGTATGAATCCTTCTTAAATGTGTTATTGGTTGAACCATCACTTTGGATTTCTAGCTAAATTGCCTTCCATGTCATGATGCATCTTTTCTCGTGTGTTCCCTTCTTAACTTCATGCTATCACAAGTTTCCAAGGGGCACACTCACCTCACCCTCCTTGTGTTAGAACCTCTCATGCACCTTCCTTGACTTACTGCATATGTCACATCCTTGCTACCAACGGGGACATCTTACTTGCCTTTGTGCGAAACCGCGGTCAAGGCAACGCTGCATGACCCACTACTGGGACTCCTACACCAAACGGCCTGAGGTCTAGTTGGGACTTCTTACCAAGGAGATCCCCTGACATGTTGGCCAGTTTAGCACCGTCAACAACAATATTTAAACAACACTATCTTTACCATCCTGTACATAACATTGCATAAACAACAAGTAAACATGCTATGTATACACAACACCACATGCACACAATATCACAGATGCAACATGTACAACATATACAACATATGCACAACAATAGTACCTCACATCTGAAGGCACAGTGTCTCTACAAAGAAACCTTGCTCTGATTGTCTTATCTATGCTTGTCCCAACATGTCGCAGACCACACAGCTTTCATTTCGCTGATGTATCCTTCCACATTACCTATCATAACATAAACATAGGCATAATAAAAATATACTATATCAATTCATAACCACCTAATACTGACCTTGTATATTTGTCAGGCTACTCTTCCCACTTGATTCCTCATAAACCAAGAATCTCTTCATGCCATTCACCTGCATAGGAAATCATTCCTCCACAAGAACGATCCTTGACAACCCTATCAAACACCGACATAGATACATACATGAATACATATATATTTATTAGCATAAAACAATCATCATCCTAGAATACAATGACATACACACATACACGTATACATATATAAACATCAGCATAATCATGATCATAAAATAATTATCAGATAACATAAGGTCAAGGTTAAGAGAACTTATTTATTTGTGCATAGCATGCACAACATTGAGAACTACAGTTACCAACTTAGCCAAGACATCTGACACCTCAGATCCATTTACTTTACCTTTTCTAGTTATCTTTCTCATGTATGTACTGCCACCATCCATTTACCCTTATGGACCCAACCAGTCCAACTGACTGTCATAGTCTTACCTTTCACTGTGCTTACTCATGCATAGAGATTCATCTGAGTCTGACATTACTTGTTGGGTACCACACAACTCTTCCCAAGCTCCAACAACTCTTCCTCTTTCCCAAACAATTCCCAATACTCAAAACATAAAGGAAATACCAAGAAACAAACAAGAAGCAAAACCATGAAAACCCATAGCAACAATACGACACTACAACAAAGTGGCATAGCGATGTACCAGAGACATGGAAAATCACAAATCAAGTGCAACAATCGGAAAATACCAAAAGCACAAGACTAATAACATACACCATCACTCAATCCCCATGGTTCCCAATGCTTCCAAAGGAAAGCTCAACCTAAGTCTTCTTCAAGATTCATGGAAATCTCTCTTTCCATGCAACTCCCTGCCATAAACACATAATGTCAGTGCATAAATAAGCATAACAATACATCAGTTACTTTATCTTTTCATGCCAAGCTTGATACCTTGCAACTAAACACATCCATGCCATCTCTCAAGGGACTCAAATTATCTTGACAGATCCACCTGTAACTAGAGACTAGCTAATATACCTGTGAAGTACATGTTCATGGATCTAGCACATATCCACATAATGTCAAAAAAATCAAGGTTAAGAAGACTCCCTATATGTAAGGCACTCATTTGTTTGGAATTAAGGTTTTCCAAACATAGCCAAATTAATTCTTGTCCAATTCCTTCCTTTTACCTTTTTACCTTGTTGCAATCGAGACTTACTATGTATGGTCACATCACCCAACTGTTAGTTATATAAACACATCAAGTGTTATGTTTTCATGGTAATACATCACATGTTTCTTGCAACTGCTCACACATGTCAACCACATGTTCCACATATCAAGACAATCATATCTATCAATTTGAAATCAACCTTTACCAAGACTAACAATCATGTCATAATCCATAATCAACTCATAGTCACCAGTAATAATACATAATGGTACAACTATCACCTATCATACTCAAGTACATGTCAGTTATCTCAAATCATATGTATTAGCAAAATCATCTTAAAACAAGATCATTTGAAAACATACTCATATTATGCAATTCATCAAACATTCAACTAACTTGCAACATACCATGTTAAATAAATCAACTAGATGACATATCAAATAGTGAAGCACCAAATATACAACATAATAAAACTCGTACCTTATTGTGTCTCAGGGGAGACTCTTGTCTGCACAATCAATCTAGTTAGCACAATATAAATTCACAACATATCAACTGAAACATAAATAAGATCATGATATCCAAAATAGTCAATAGCTAACATGTTTACATCATAACTCATACACAATTATCATTCACACATATGCAAAGTAAATATAGATTAGTAAAACACCATATCACAAATATGTCAGCTCATACGTGAATATCGTAACCATAATCATCTGCATAGGCAAGTCCAATTTAGCATGATACATATAACATCAAGGTATAAATTCTATAACTGTAATCATCAAGCTAACTATCATTCTCAGCAACAACATATAACCTAATCGTCAATCTAACTGTCATATAACAACAACAAGTTAACCTATGACATACTCATTAACAACATATAACATAATCATGAGGTTATCTAATATAAAACAACAATAGAAATGCATACAACTATAGGTTACTATCATTCTTGACAATCTTACACATGTACATATAACTACACTAATCAACTAACATCTGTCATGAATGTAACCATAACATCAAAAGACAGGTACATACCCCTAAAGTATATAACCTAATGCATATAACAATCATTGACTTACATACCTTCATGCCAAACGTACAATACATGTATGACAATATGCTCTTACCCCAAAGTCCAATGTTGCAACCTCATTATGATGCTCTGCATCTCCTACTCTATCTCAGCCAACACATTAACATCATAACATACCAATATCACCATGATGACCTAAATTGCATATCATGACTTCACAAGGCATGTTTGACCTACTATTTATGAATAACTATAACCAATACCATACATGCATGACCAAAACCATTTCTCCATTGTACACATTACCTCATGCAACTATCAATCTACATAAGCAATGCTTAATTAGCTACACATACTAATCAAGATCTCAAAATTTGTCAAAATTTCAAAGTGTCTGAATTTTGATAAACTTAGTTTCAGACTGAAGAGATCGTCATTTTGAATCCAATGGTGTGAACGACACTCAAATCTGAGCGCGTATGCAGAAGTTCGAGTCGGTCAAAGTTCACAGTTGACTTGATGATAGGGCAGGATTGGGATTATGTGGCAAAGGTCCTAGCCAATTTGGAGGCACCAAGTGGTAGCCCTCCATTGGCCCTCGAAAATCACAAATTGTAATGGTAGATAGGTCAGGTTAAAGAATCAGCCCCCGACACAGTGCAGGTTGCGATGCAATGCAATCGCAATCGCACAATACAGATTAATGGTAATCAGCCCCCGATTCAAGCATGGAGCTATGATGTGATGCGATCACATATTGCAATCCCATTGGCGACAAGAATCAGCCCTGACCCCGGAAAAGACTGGGTTGCGATGCGGTCTAATCACAATCGCATATCGACAAAATGGAACAGAACAGGTATTGGCAAGGCAAGGTTTGCATGCAATGTGATTGCATATCACAATCACATTGGCCACAGGTTATCAGCCCTAGTCCAGGCACAGATTAAGTCCTAATGCAATAACACCAATTGTGATGAGTGGGATGCTCTAGACGCGATATCTATCTAGAACTATAGTTAATAATCCCAATAGGTCCGTTATATCACTAGTTCGCATATTTTCATGTGTTAAGTCCTGTGTTAAGGATTAATCCGGGCAAAGGCCGATTAAGATGACCGACAGACAGCAGAACCATATCCTTAACCACCAGACCCTCCACTCTACATGTGATCACTCAACCTTAACTACGAGATAGGCGGATTTGATGGCGAAACCACCAATTTCGGTGGAACTACTAGTTTAGACTGTGGATAATGAAATTAACTAGCAGTAAGCCAGATTTGGAGGAGGAAATTGTGGGGAGAGTGGAAGGAGTCATAACTAAGAATTTTTTTGACCAAATGGGATGCAAAAAGAGGCTAAATAGCCATTTTTGGGCATTTTGGACTCAATGGAATAGGTTTCAGAGTCAAAGGAGAACATCTGGATAGGATATTTTCAAAGTGAAGCCTATGGGTGCCCTGGTAACCTAGAGTGTTGATTTAGTTTATGGAGGAAATCCAAGATGGAGATAAACTTGTAAGGGTATTCCAATCTCCATATGTTTTGTGAATTATCTATTATAGTATTGTTGTAGATGTATTTCCTCTTTTTTCTATATGTGTATGGAGAAAGAGACTTGTTTAAGTGCTTCAAGTGGATTATTGTACTTGTTTATGCTCCTGGAAGTTAGAGTATGGGGTCTTGATTTGAGAGCCCTTAGCTTGTTTATTGTTTCATGACTAGCTGTAGGTTGTCAAATGTTTAGAGTGAGAATTCTTTGTAGAATAATGTTTCCTTGAAGGGGAAATAAGCCACTCTTTTTGTCAACACATTTATGTACTCTTTATATGAATAATTGTGAGCATAATGAGAAGGGGTCAAGCATTTATAGCTAATCCAAGGAGATGTAGCCCAAGAGGGGTGAACTCCTTTATCAATATATGGTGTATTATTGTTTGATGCATGCTTCCATTAAGTGTTTTAGTTTCATGTTTTAAGATTTCTTCATGAAACTATCTTAAACAAAAACACATAAAATTCATGTTTTTACTTGCCATTTTAGAGTATAACCTCAAGCATATTTTTATATTCTTATGAGGGGAATTAGCATAGCATTACTAATCTGCCCCAATTCATATCAGGTTGGTATTATAGCTATGGTTTTTTCTTTGTGTAAGGAGAAATTGACTATTGTTTGCAAGTAAATGTGTTTTGAAGCTCATTGAGGAGAAGGTTTTGGAAAGGAGAGCAAGATTGTTTCAATCTCTACCACCAAGTTCTACCTCAAATTATAGTAGAACCTTCAAACAAAGCATGTCCCAAGGAGGAGAGCCTGCAAGAATGTCAGAGGATGTGAAGGATTTTAGAAAGACTTTCTTAGACATGGCAGAAATGGTGAAAGTCCTCTATGAAGAGAGGAATACCAATTTGCAAGGTGAAAGATTTAGACCTCTAAGAGGAGAATGTTCTCTAAGGGAAGAAGGTAACAAGAATGGTGATAAACCACCATCTTCTCCACAATCTTCATGGTTTTATACAACTATTATGCAAGATGCTAGTGTAGAAATTCCTTCAGAGAAGGCAGATGGACAAGTTTGTACCTTCTGGCTACATGACGTGGAAAATGATGTTCAATAAGCACCCAAGTTCGAGGAGCTGAAAGAAGAGAGTCGAAGAGTCCAAGAGGACACATCTTGAATTAAAAGGGAATTTAAAAGCATATTTGTATGTCAATCAAAGGATGTAGTAATTGGTAAGAATTTACATGCTTCTTCCTTATGCGAAACTATTGATGTAAATTCATTTGCAGTCTTTGAAAAACACAATAAAGACATTGGATCCAAACCCTTAACCAATATGGGTTGCAAGGAAGGAGGCCTTGGCATAAACCAGTAGCTTATTAAAAATCCAATTATAGCCAAAGAGAGGCCTAAATATGAAGGCTTAGGCTATGTCGCCAAGGAAGAATGGTCTTCTAGCGATGGTTCATGGGTCACGTGTTCCTATTTCCATAATGGAGGACACGAGGAGGCAATGGAGCATGCACCTAAAACTAGTTCCTTTGTGGTTCCTCAAATGTAAGGAGGATTCGAAGGGGAAAATGTCTCCAAAGAGAGATGACAATATCGAAGAAGAGGGGAAGCACAATTCTTCCAGCCATATGAGTTCCTCATGCAGGCAGCATAAACCAAATAATAAATAGAGGTATAACAGGTCTGTTAATTCAAATGCTAATAATTCGAATACTGTTAATTCGAATGCTTTCAAATCAAATGCTTTTCATGGTGGAAAACAAAACACAGATTTGAATAATGTGTTAAGAAAAATGTTTCCATGCATATTTTTCCTTTCATCTAACCATTGTGTAGATAAGTGCGATAAGAGGAAAGAAATCATCGAGAAGATGTCTATGTATATTGGAATTGAGACCGAAAGGAGAAATTATCATCCAAAGAAAAAGGTAAGTGAGCCAAGAGGTGCTCAAGAGAATTTATGTACTCATTGCAATATCAGTGGGCATTGGGTCAAGAAGTGTTGGAAATAGTTTCCACATCTTCATCCTGGTAAGGGCAAGCAGATCATGCAAACACTAGAAGAGGAAGCGACAACAGAAAAAGTGGTGCAAGATGCGACCATCCCTGAAGCAGCTTTAGAAGAAGAGAAAGTTCAAATAGAGGGTTCATTCACCTGGTTGGGTAAGAAATGGGCAGACTATTTGTCCAGCTGAAGTCTATAAGTTTTTGTTTTGCACTAGTTGCATATCCCCATAGTTGGGTAATTTGTAAAAGTGATGTTCATAAATAAATCACTTATATGCAATAGTGTTTTTCTTTAAGCATTAAAATGCTAGTTTGGTTGTTGATGGTCAATTTGAATGGAGGAATTTGGGAGTCAATTTCATTCCATTTTGTAAAAATCATTTTAAGATTGTTGTATGAGTAGTTGCAACACATTTAGTATGTTCCTAATGTGTGTAGCACTCGAGTTATATGAGTATTCACTATTTCAAGCTTGTTTTGGGTTCATTTGACAAATCCTTTTAGGATCTTATCCTTGATAAGGATTTTGCAGATAATCTTCTTGGAATTATTCTTGGGAAGGATGTTGTTGTGGATGGCCATAGTGACATGGACAGGTCGAGAAGAACATAAGACTTGAATCTTTTGTTGCATAGTGAAACATGTAATTTGCAAGATATTATACTACAGGTTTGTACGAGATGGATGTGTTAGCTCATCGCTTATGGCTCCAAAGCACAGAGGTGAAGGAGAAGGAAGGATGACATGAAGGATACTTGCGATGCAAACAAGTATAGAACAATTGCAGATTATTTAATACTATTGGAGACCCAAATATTTTTAGTGGGGAAGAGTGATCATGGTGTGAATGAAACTCAAATCCGAGCTCGTATGCAGAAGCTAGATCCAGTCAAAGTTTAGTATTGACTTGATGACATGGTAGGATTGGGACGATCTAGCAAAGGTCCTAGCCAATCGAGAGGTGCCAAGTGGCAACCTGCCATTGCCCCTTACAAATCACTAATCGCAGCGGTAGATAGGTTGAGTTAAAGTATTGTCCCCCAGCACAGTGCAGGTTGCGATGCGATGCAATCGCAATCACACAATCCAGATTAATGATAATGAGCCCCCAGTTCAAGCATGGAGTTGCGATGTGATGCGATCGCATATCGCAATCACATCGATGACAAGATTCGGCCCTGACCCTAGCATGGATTGGGTTGTATTGTTCGAAGTTGCGATGCGGTCTATTTGTAATCACATATCAACAAAATAGAACAAAATAGGTATCGGTAAGGCAAGGTTTGTGATGCAATGCGATCACATATCACAATCGCATCAACCACAGGTTATCGACCTCAGTCTAGGCATGAATTAAGTCCTGATGCGATCACGCCAATTGTGACGAGCGAGATGCTCCGGATGCGATATATGTCTAGAACTGCAATTAATAATCCCAATGGGTCTGTTATATCGCTAGTTCGTATGCTTTCATGCATTAAGTCATGTGTTAAGGATTACTTCTGGCAAAAACCGATTACGATGGCCAACATATAGCGGAATCGTAGCCTTAATCATTGGACCCTACACTCTGGATGTGATCACTTAGCCTTAACTGCGAGATAGGCAGATTTGATGGCGGAACCACCGATTTTGGTGAAACTACTAGTTTAGATTTTTCAGATAATGAAATTAACTAGCAGTAAGTGAGATTTGGAGGAAATTTTGAGGAGACTAGAAGAAGTCATAACTAAGGCAATTTTCGACCAAATGGAATGAAAAAAGAGGCTAGATAGCCATTCTTGGGTATTCTGGACTCATTGGAATAGGTTTCAGAGTCAAAGGAGCACTTCTGCATAGAATTTTTGCAAAGTGAAGCATATGGGTGCCCTGGTCAACCAGAGTTTTGATTCAGTTTATGGAGGAGTTCCAAGATGGAGATAAACTTGTAGGGATATTCCAGCCTCCATATATTTTCTGCAGTAGCCATTAGAAAAATGTTGTAGCTGTATTTCTTCTTTTCTCTATGTGTATGGAGAAAGAGACTTGTTTAAGTGCTTCAAGTGGATTGTTGTACTGGTTTATGCTCTTGGAAGTTAGAGTATGGGGTCCTGATTTGAGAGCCTTTATCTTGTTGATTGTTTGATGGCTAATTGTATGTTTTCATATGTTTAGACTGAGAATTCTTTGTAGAAGAATGTTTCCTTGAAGGGGAAACAAGCCACTCTTTTTGTTGGCACATTTATGTACTCTTTATCTAAAGAATTGTGAGCATAATGAGAAGGGGTCAATCCTTTAAAGCTGATCCAAGGAGATGTATCCCAGGAGGGGTGAACTTCTTTATCAATAGTTGGTGTATTATTTTTTGATGCATTCTTCCATTGAGTGTTTTGGTTTCATGTTTTAAGTTTTCTTCATGAAACTATCTTAAACAAAAACACATAAAATTCATGCTTTTACTTTCTATTTTAGAGTATAACCTCAAACACATTTTTATATTTTGATGAGGGGAATTAGCATAGCATTACTAATCTACCCCAATTCAAATCAGGAATAACCACATGTAGTCGAGCATAAGCGATCAATTCTTGTAATCAACCTACAAGACTGATGCATGTAATCAAATAACCAAGAATGCAACCCAACATAAAAGGATGTAATCAAGCCGCATATACTCATGTAAATAGTCATATACTCCTGATGAATCGTTCCATAAAATCAACATCAAGTTCCTCATGAAAACCTTACTACAACCATGATCAATCATTATGCAATGGCACAAGCACATGGAGTGCAAGTGTAAGAGACACACATGCAACCAACATGCATTCATGACCAACATATTCACCCAAGGAGAGTGCATCCATGCTTTCATACCACTCTGTAACACCCCCTCCCATGTCTACCAAAATTAACCATTCCAATCGTGGTAAACGTGAGAAAAGAGGCTACTATGATTAGATTTGACCTCCTACGTGACCTTAAGGAAGTGGAATCGATGAAACAAGACCTTACAAAGCTCCCTCAGGTGCTTCAGGACATCCAGGAGCTAATCCACCACTCTAGGTTCCCATCTCCTGAGTTAACGTAGCATTTCAATGTATTATACCCAGAGTCGCTCCCATGACAAGGCATGCATACGACTGTAAAGATATAGTCACTCCCACATTCCCTGCAAGGGAGAGACTGCAATCTCTATTAGCTAGTTCTATGCCAGAGACTGTGATATTTAAGCCAATTTTTTAGGGTTAGTCTCCAAACCAATGCCTAGAACTTGATGCGACTTTCCAAGACAATAAATTACAGCAAGGTAAAGCCTTTAACACAAAAATTGATCAAGGGCTTGACCTAACCAAGCCTAACCATGACAAACATTTTGTCAAACACTTCGTAAATATGCAACGTACAGGTCTAGGATACAAGACAGAGCATAAATGATTGAAACCACTTATGAAACATAACCAGAAGGATCACCTCCATTCCAATGAGCTACAATATCATCAATTATGTCTTGCATCCATCCATTTAACAATTACAAGTAAATAAATGAAATAACCATGACATAAACCAATCATCTAACCATGCTTATAACCAGAATTAAACCATGTAAATATCAGAGATATGACAACTTTTAAATCCACATATAAATCAGTGAAAAAGTAAGAGAACTTAGCTTTTATTAATCATAGGGAATCTAACTAGGTTTGAGACTTCCACGTACCAATCGACCATAGAGATGGTTGAACCAAATATCTCTTTCAGCTAGTCAGCCATGTGCCATATTCCAAGCATGAATATGGGATCTCATAGAACAACCAATCCAAGAACAACCAAGGGAATCCTTATGTTAAACTACCTTTACCGTCATCAAACTCTGATCACACCAAATCCGGTGCTCCTATCACAACTAAACCGAACTTGGAATTCCATATGGAATCCATGGCTATCCTTGAGGAATTTTCTATCTCCTTGTCTCTCAGGATTTACCATAATCCAAAATTGGATCACTTTCCCTCAGGCTTTATCTGTATCCCACCAAAATCGGCCAAGAGATTCCTAGGAATTTGGGAATGAACCTTGAGACCACCTCTGCCCCAAACTCTGAAATCCATCCGACAATTCCAAAGCTCAAAACTGAGATCAACATCCCAATAAACTATGGCATCTGGAAAAATGCAAGGCTAGGCTAAAAACCACTGTCATAACCCGAAAAACCCATGCCACCGACAACAAGAGACCAATACACCAACATGCAAATCCATACATGTCCAAACCAGTTAGGGAATCACACATGTAAAAGGTTACCTGCAAGTATTCTTGTTGAAGCTGCTTGATCATGTTTTCCTTTCCTTGATCCTTACTTGCCTTCCTTTCCCTTTGCTTGCGTTTCCTTCCTTGATCCAAAGTTAGAGTTCTCCAAGAAAACTCTACGTGACCAAGAGTGAGAGAGAAAGAATAATTAGAGAGATCCAAACTTGAACTGATCAAGCTTGAGCCAAGAGCCAGAAACTAATCCTCGAAAGCCTTTTTATTGATGAGGCCTCTATTTTCTTCATTTTCTATTATTTTACTTCATTTCCTCCTCACATGCAACATGTGACCTTTCACCTTACTTTTCTCCTAATTTCCTTTATTTTCATAAATAAATGTGCCAAAAATGTATCTTTGCCTTTTAATACCTTTGCCTTAGCCTTTGCCAATTTTCCTTAGTGAAAACACACATCTAGTGTTGCCCATTAGGATATCTTTGCCCAACATTCAACTTGGAATAAGTGTCTCTTACCCGTGATCTTATTTTTCCTTTGTTTACTTTATTACATGAAAATTTCACCAGGGTTGTTACATGATGCCTTAGGAAATGGAATTGGTGTTGTTTTAATGAAAGAAGGAAGACTCATTGCTTTTGAAAGTCGTCCAATCAAGGGAAATTATTTACAAAAACTTATTTATGAGAAGGAAATGTTGGAAATACTACATGCACTAAAGAAATGGCGGTTATACCTAATGGGAAGACACTTCAAGGTAAAAACATATAATGATAGTCTTAAATATTTTTTAGAACAAATATTATCTTAAAAATAGAAACAAAAATGGGTCACAAATATGTTGGGTTATGACTTTGAAATCATCTACAAAAAAGAGAAGCAAAACGTTGTTGCAGATGCACTCTTAAGAAAGGATGACGATGCAGAAGCATTTCTTGGTGACATTTCTATTATCCAGCCTGATTGGATAACTGAAGCAAGGGAGGAATGGAAGAATGATGAAGAGGTTTAGACACTCATTCAAAACTTGTATCAATATCCTAGTAATTTTGATACATTTATTTGGAAAAATAGTTCATTATGGTACAAATATCTCTTATATCTATGTAAGAATTCCCGACTCAAACAAAATATTCCTTTTGAATTGCACACCTCCCCATAAGTAGGGAACTCATGATTTTTAAAAACTTACCACAGGGTCAAGAAGGAATTTTTATGGGATGGCCTTAAATCTGATATTCAGAAGTTTGTGGCAGGATGTTTGGTTTTCCAAAAAACTAAATTTGAGACAATTAAGACCCTGGATTTTTTACAAACTTTAGCCATTCCACGTTAGCATTGGGAGGCAGTCTCAATGGATTTTATCACACGTTTACCCAAGTCTAAAGGAAAGAGTGTCATCATTGTGGTAATTGATAGACTTACCAAATATGCACACTTTTGTGCATTATCTCGTCCTTTTAAAGCTAGTACAATTTCTAATGCATTAATGGAAACAATTCAAAAACTACATGGAAACCCAAATATTATTGTAAATGACAGATATCCCATTTTCATTGGATATTATTGGACAAAATTATTTTCTTGTCTTGTTACTCAATTAAATCATAGCTCAACTTATCATCCTCAATCTAATGGGCAAACTGATATAGTGAACAAATGTTTGGAAAGATATATTCATTTCTTTGTATCTAGTAAACAAACATAGTGGGCCAAGTGGTTACATCTAGCTAAATGATGGTATAACACTTCCTTCCATACTGTAGTAAAAATGACCCCATTTATGAATCTTTATGGATATCATCCATCATCCATCACATCATCTTTAAAATAAAATTCTAAGGTTCAAGCAGTGGAAGATCACATCGAGCATCAACAACAAATTCTCCAACTCTTAAAACATTACCTCACTCTGACACATAATTGAATGAAACAACATGCTAATTAGTATTGCAGTCAAAGAAGTTTTGACGTAGTCGACTGTGTACTTTTACGGATACAATTATACAAACAAATGTCCCTCAATCAAGCTAAGAAGGATAATAAATTATCACACAAGTACTATGGTCCTTACAAAGTATTGCAAAACATTGGTACTATGGCATACAAATTGGAACTACCTGCATCTTCCTGAGTACACCTAGTTTTCCATGTTTCATGCTTAAATAAAGTTATCCATGACAAGCTATCAGTTCAAACAATATTGCTAGAACTTGACAAAGAAGGAAAAATCATGTTGGAGACTGAAGCAGTCATGAAACAAGAACTCGATACCTACAAAATCAATCAATTTCAAAGTGTCTCATTAAGTGGAAGAACTTACCCATTGAATGTTCCACATGGGAGGATGAAAATTTTATGCATAAGCATCCAAAAATACTCAAGCATTGAGTACAACACATTTTTTGAAGGATATGGGCATTTTAGGTCCCTATAACACTAGTGTAGCCCCCTTACCGTTATTGTTGTGCCTCATAGAAGCCCATTATTTTTATTGTTGTGCCTTTACATTATTATTGTTTTGTAGGCTCTGATTATATTGTGACCCCTTAGACTCCTATATATACCAAGGAGGTATTGTCAGTTGTATGATTGAAGAATTGTTTATTTATGTGATGTAAAGGAGGTTGCCCCCTCGAAGAGGCTAATTTTCAAGTCATTGATCTATCTTTTCTTCTGTTTTTTGATTTGGTTGCATAAAAAACCGAGACTATGACATACACTTGGCAGTGATTTGTCATATTCGATTTCCTGTTAAGTTTATAAGACTCATTTGGAATTTTGCACTTTCACATGAATCTTGTATTTCAAGATTTCGAACTCTCATCTGCATCAAAAATTGAGAGATGGTTAGACAATTAGGGTGGTGTAAAAATATGAAACCGACAAATTACAAAGAGTTATTTTGATGTTGGATTTTATGACATCATTTCAACCCTATATTAGAGGCAACACTAAGCCAAATCCTAACAATTTATGGCCCCGTCTTTTCCAAAATATGTAGAATCGGGCTTTGCATGAATGGAACTTCTTTCTAGTTGAGACTCTTAGAAAATCATATCAAATTATGGAGGATGTCAAAAGGTCTTCACTTGTATGATAATTTTTGGAATAATGTCAAATATCAAAATAAAGTAAGGAGATCCGACAATCCTCAAAATATGAAGGGCATGGTCAAGGATAAATTAGGGGGTTTTTTTCCATTATAATAATTACTTACAAATATCTTTGCATCACATGAACGGTAATCCATGAACTTGGTATGCCAAACAATACTAGTGTTGATGAATATTTGTTAATGAAATTTCATTACTGTTGTCAGGACTGCTTCTTTTCATTGAATAAACATAATTGTTACACATGAAGATGGTGTTCAAATCATTATGCTTTAAGACAAAGGAAATGTATTGTTCATCCATATTTAACTTTTGCATTGGAAGCCCCATGGACCCCTATCTTTGGAAGGATTTTTTAATTGTATCATTCTAGAATGACGTATGTGTTTGATTATATCATAATTTCATGTGTTGACACAACATTTAAATTATATAGTTTGGGAGTAGTGTGCTTGTTGATTGTAACACTATGGAAATGGCCTTGAGTTATTGGCTTGGCTCGAGATGCATCTTTTTTTCACTCTCTATAGTTTAAATATTTTCTTTATATGCTTGGTGTGTTTTATTATTTTAGGCACTTGAAAATAAGATTGGAATTTAATTTTTGGAGACATGTGCAAAGAGTGAAACAAATGTGGAGCAGGATTTCATGATAGTGGTTGTTGAGACCATGAATAGGTGTGGAACTCCATGGAAAGAGTTATAGTAACTTCCTCTTAGAAATCACCCATAGTTAATTAGTTAGCATAATTATTGTAGCTAGTTTTCATATAGATGATTTCTATGAGGTTGTATCTAGTTGGCTTATTAAGCTAGCCTCTTCCTAAGAAAATTGGATCACAATATGGGCTACCAGAGGGAAACATTGGTTTCATTAGGTATGATTAGAAATATAATGTCTCACAAGTTATATAATGTGTATTACATTATATGAGAGTGGTTGATTAAAAAATATTGGGAGCCGTAACCAACAGTCCGGGAGGCATGTTATCTATTTGGCTACAAATAAAACAAAATGACATTCTCATTGATTCTTTCCCAAACAACACCAATTGAATTATAAATGCCCATCTTTTGAGCCTATAGTTCAAAACAATTATATTAACTTAATTTCCACATTGCACATCTTTAAATTGAATATGAAAGGCATCATATTTTCTAGTTCCTTATCCTTTAGAGATGTACTAAAATTGATATTTGATTTTTCTATAATCAACTTCAAAATGGTACTTTGTACATGTACATATGGCTCAAATTTCACTCTATTTATCATGAGCCAATATGTTTTACAATTTTTTGAAATTTTAATTATATGCCAAATTTATTTGTGGCTTTGGAACTAACAACTTTATTTGAGGTCGTTGTTGGTAAGAACTGCATATGAATGATATTTTCTTGAACTAAAAAGTGAGACAATATACATTTCATAAATTGATTGATTATTTTCAACTTCTGATGTCAACTTTATTTTTTAAGTTCCAAGGAATTCAAAGGGAGCAGTGGCAGTGATTGTTTCTATCATACTTTTTAGAAACCTTATGTTTGTTACAAGGATACTAAGAAAAAAGACAATCTAATAATGTTTAACAAGGATAATAGGTTGACAGGTTGAGGTCGTTGTTGCTGGTGTTTCAACTTGTGAAGTTACAATATCTCTGTGTAATGGATTTAAGAGATTGTTTTGTGTGTTGTCTAATTTTTTGAGAAGAAGTATTTTGTTTGATCACAATTATTTCTAGATCTAGTCAGTTTCATTTGGATTTTCAATTATCTTTTTTATAAGTATGTTAGGAATGATCATGTGCAATCATTAGATGTCATGCATATGATTTGGTGCTTAAATGAAATAACTTAATAACATAGTCTCTGTTCAGACGTTTTGTAATATATTTCTATTGTAAAGCTCCTTAGATCTTTGTATGATTTATTTAATAAAAAGAACATACACTAGTACTTGCATTTAACTTCTCATCTATGATGGAATGAAATTGGGGGAGAAACCCATGTTTCATGTATATATTGAATTTTACACAAGAAAATTTATAGGAAACTTACAAAGTAACATCATTATGACTATAATTCATACTTCAATGAGCATGGTTATGATGCATTGTTCAAGTACTCTATTCTATCCATTCTGCATTCTTGGATATGTTTTGAAGATCAACAAGAAATGCTTGTGTTTACTTTATTCCATCTAATGCAAGATTGATACGTGACATTAAAGTGCGCTAAGAGTTTTTTTTTTGTTTAAACCATTAATCATAGCATATTATCAAAACCAGGGGCAACTACTGTGTGACAAAGCCATATTATCACCCCAAGTGACCTGGGTGTACTATGTTTCCCCCTTAGCGTTGTTGTTGGAGGTTTATTTGTCGACAAACACATCAAACAAATAAAAAATGTTGACTAACATTTACTAAAATTACAGACTAACATTGCATGTGGGAAGGGACTACCACTACACAGTTTCTCTTGTTATAAGATGGAATGTAATTTTTAAACATGCTTTATCATGAAAATTATGTAAATACAAGTTTAAAAACACCCTTTTAGAAATACAAGAGAAAGCCACTACAATTAAAATTATCATGGAGTACAATATTATGGTTCAATAAATGCATCTATTTAAACTTTAAGGAAATGTTTTTTGTTCCTTGAAATTTTATTTATAGCTTAATTATTAAGTTTTCGTATTTTTCAATATATATAATATTACGTCCACGGGCTCTTGGATAGATGGTGATCAGGTGTTGTGTTAAGGAACTCCTTGATGTGAAGTTGTAACAGCCCTTGTGAAAATTCCATGTAAAAAATATATAAATAGCATGGATGATGGGACACGTATTCCAAGCTGAATGGTAGGCAAGACATCCTAGGGAGTGTTAATTTGGTTGTTTATGTCTAAGGAAATTGGCAAAGGCAATGGCTAAGGCATTAAAGAGGCAAAAAGGCATTTTTGGCACATTTATTTATGAAAATAATGGAAAATAGGAGAAAAAGGAGGTGAAAGGTCACAAGTTGCATGTGAGGAGGAAAATGAAGGAAAATAATGGAAATTAAGAGAAATGGAAGGTGAAAGGTCACATGTTGCATGTGAGGAGGAAATTGAAGGAAAATAATGGAAAATGAAGAAAATAGAGGCCTCATTAATAAAAAGGCTTGTGAGGATCAGTTGGCAAGACTTGGTCAGTTCAGTTTGGGAGCTCTCTCATTATTCTCTCTCTCTCTCTCATACTCTTGGACACTTAGATTTTTCTTGGATCGCTTTGGCATTGGAGCAAGAAAAGCAAAGAAGGCAGAAGGAAGAAAGGATCAAGCAGCAAAAGGTAGGACCAAGCAGCTACAACAGGGTTCATTGCAGGTATCAACTTGCATGTGTATTTTCCTTACTAGATTTGGCATGCGTGGGATTGAATGTGCTTATTTTCTACCATGGCATGGGTTTTGTCAGGTATGACAGTATTTTTAGCCTAGCCTTTCCATTTCCTGATAGCTTTGATGAGATGTGTTCTCTCATGCGTTTTGTGGGGGATGAGTGAATTGGATTCGAAGTTGAGTGGGGTGGATCTTTGAATTGAAAAACACATGGTGGTAGTGGTCCCTAAACCAAACTAAGGATGCACTAAGCCACTGGCCTAGTAACCCTTGAACCAAACTGTGGGTTGCTGTAAAGTCAAATTATCTGCCTCGCTGGGCCTAGGAATCCTTGTCGGTGAATTGCGGGATATACGATAAATCCAAGAGGTGGATTTTCTCTCTGTTTAGCCTAGTGATTCCGAGATGGAATGTAGATTAAAGCCTAGAGAGTACGTATCAGTGTAGGGCCTATTGATCCCTAGATTAGACTGTGGATGCAAGGTAAAGCCTGAGAGACTAGGAGGCACTCAAATTCCTCACGGTGTAGGCGAAGAACTTCGGTGGCATCCACATTGATTAGTGTTTTTGATGTGTTATATGAGTCCCATATTCATGCTTGGAATATGGTACGGGGGTGATTGGATGAAGAGACACTTGGATCAACCAATCTATGGTCGGGTGGAACTTGGTAGTCCCATCACCGATTGGTTCATTGCATTTATTAATGAAAAATTCATTAGCTTGATTTTCATGTGCAAATGTATTGATATATATATTTTATGGCTGATATTTTTATTGTATTTATGTTATTATTATGTTGTTTATATTCACATTTACCCCAGAGAGTGTTACAGAGTGGTATCAGAGCATGGTTCAAACACTTGGACTGGATGGGCTCTATCATAGGTGAAATCAAGAACAAACGTTAAATTTTAGACCTTTCTGTCATATCTGTTATAACTTTTCTTCTATGGCATATTAGAAGTTTAAAATTTTTCCATATTTAAGGTAAATCCCACTGATAATGTTATAAAAATTTCAGATATTGGTTCACAATACTTTAAGAATTATGATCTAAGGAAGATGACCTTCATGAATGCACCTTTAAACAAGTCATGTTAGAATTTCTGCAATAACTCATCTTCTGTAGGCTTTCAGAAGATGAAACATTTTCCACATTGAGGGGACATACCGCTAATTATATGGTAGAAGTTTTAGATATTGGATCACAATATTTTAGGAGATATGAGTAGAGGAAGTCGAGCCTTCTGAATGCTCCTAAAATCAGGCCTGAAATAGGTCACACTGATATTTTGTTATAACTTTTCTTCCGGGCACTCTCAGGAGCTGAAATTGTTTCCACAATGAGGGGAAATCCCACTAATATTGTGATAAAAATTTCAAACATTTATTCACTATATTGTAGGAGATATGACCAGTGGAAGTCGAGCTTTCTGAATACTCCTAGAATTGTGCACCAAATAGGATTGTGTTGGTATTTTTGTTATAACTTTTCATCTATGAAATATTAGAAGTTGAAACTTTAACCATAGTGAGGTAAAATACCACTGACCATATGGTTCATTTTCCATAACTTTTACTACTATATTTTAGGATATATGCATTGAATTATTCACTATATTAGTTTGCATGCAAAGTGTTTGATGAAATGCTTAAATGGTTCAATGATTAATTACATACAAACTGTTTGATAAAATGCCCCAATGAGTATGTTATTTGTGGTTGGGGATAGTATTGATGTGTAATAGTATTCTTGTAGTTGATATATTCTTACTTGTATGCAAAAGATTTTCTATATTAATTTGCATGTAAAGTGTTTGAAGAAATGTTTACATGCAAATGTAATAGTATAGTAGTTGTTTGAAGAAAATGTAAAAGTATGGTAATTGTTTGAAGAAAATGTTATTTTTTAGATGTGATATTATTGTAGTATGATAATATGGATGTAGCTGATCTATGCCTATTTGCATGCAAATAATTTGAATTTGCATGTAGGGAATTTGAAAGGTTGCATGCAAGGAATTTGAAAAGTTGCATTTAAGGAAATGGAAAAGTGGCATGTTTTTAGTTATTATGTTAAGCTTTGGAGATCCCATTTCCATAATTGGACATTGGAAATTGGGCCATTATAGTAGTTTCCTCCTCCTACCTTAGTGTGGATCATGGATAGTAAGGGAGTATGCTTGTAGGTTGTTAGTATTGGTGAATGCTGATTTCAAATTAATAGACACAATTTCTTGGTTTTTGGAACATGTGACTGAATAAATATGAATTAAATATCGCTTACATGTTGATTTCATGATACCTACTTACATGCTTGTATGTTAGGTTACATTTTTGAATATTTTGATTACATGTATCAGTCTTGTAGGTTGATTACAAGAATTGATCGCTTATGTTCGACTACATGTGTTTATGGGTAGGTGTAGTTGATTTCGCATTGCTTATGCATATTTTTGGTTGCATGTGGAAATGTGTACATTGGAGTAATGGTTATTGTTATGCATGTATGGTCATGGCTATGATTATGCATGTATAGTAGGTCAAACATGCCTTGTGAAGTCATTGTATGCAATTTAGGTCATCATGGTGCTATTGGTTGTTATGATGCTAATGAGTTGGCTGAGATAAAGGAAGAGATGTAGATAATCAAAGTGAAGTTGTAGCATTGGACCTCAAGGCATGGGAAGATCATCATATAGGTATTGCATGTGGACATGCAGGTATGTAAGTTAAGGATTTTTATATGCATTAAGTTTATATACATTAGGTTTATGTACATGTCTTTTGATGTTATGGTTACATTCATGATAGATGTTGGTTGATTAGTGTAGTTATATGCACATGTCAGATAGTCAAGAATGATAGTAACATGTAGTTGTATGCATTGCTATTGTTGTTTTATATTAGATACCCTGATGATTATGTTGTATGTTTTTTATGAGTATGATATAGAACTTATTGTTGTTATATGCTATTAACTTGAGGATTAGGGTTATTTCATTGAGATATTGATGTTATAATTTGGATTGGTCATAGATGTGATGGTTATGTTCATTGCATTGAAGATCTTGATGTTATATGTATTGGTTTGACCTATGCAAATGGTTATGGTTGCGAATCTCAGGTATGAGTTGACATATTTGTTATATGGTGTCGTACTAATCTAGACTAATCATACATATGTGATTGTTATGCATGAATGACAAATGCTTATTAGCTTATGATGTGAACATGTTAGTTAGTTTCTATTAGGGATATCATGATTTATGCTTGAGTTGATATGTTGTGAAGTTGTATCATGCTAACTTAGCTTTATTGTGTAGAAAAGATAGCCCCCCCTAAGATACATTAAGGTATCGGTTGCTTATGTCATATATTTGGTGCTTGACTATTGATTATGTCATCTAGTTGATTTATTTAACATGGTATGAATGTTTGATGAATTGCATAATATGAGTATGTGTTCAAATGATCTTGTTTTAAGATGATTGTGTTGAGACAGTTGATATGTACTTGAGTATAGTAGGTGATAGTTGTAGTATTATGACTGATGACTATGACTTGACTATGGATTATGACATGATTCTTAGTCTTGGTAATGGTTGATTTCAAATTAATAGATATTATTTTCTTGATATTTGGAACATGTGGTTGACATGTGTGAGGAGTTGCAGCATAACATGCTTGGTATTAGAATGACAAGGTAATAGTTGATGTGTCTATATAACTAACAGTTTGGTGGCGTGACATCATATAGTAAGCCTCGATTCCAACAAGGTAAAAGGGTAAAAGAAATGAATTGGGAAAGAATTCCTTTGGCTATGTTTGGAAACCCTAATTTTGAACAAATGAGTGCTTTGCACATAGGAAGTCTTCTTAATGTTGATTTTGTCTTACATTATGTGGATATGTGCTATATTCATGAACATGCACTTGACATGTATATTAGCTAGTCTTTAGCTACAAGTAGATCTATTAAAGGATTGGATTCCCTTGAGAGATGGCATTGATGTGTTCAGTTGCAAGCAGTGTGCTTAGCACAATTGGATGAGGTAACTGGTGTATTATTATGCTTAATTATACATTGACAATTATGTGTTTATGGCAGCATGATGCAGGGAGTTGCATGGCAAGACAGGTTTCCATGAAATCTTGAAGATGGCTCAGGTTGAGCTTTCCTTGGGAACCATGGGGATTGAGTCATGGTTTTTGTTGTTAGTCTTGTGCTTTTGGTATTTTATGAATAGTTGAGCTTGACTTGTAGCTTTGTTTATGTCTAGTGTATGGCCATACCACTTTATTTACGAAGTCATGTTGTTATTGGTTTTTATGGTATTCTTCTTATTTGTTTCTTGTCTTGCCTTTTATGTTTTGAGTCTTGGGAATTGGTTGGGAAAGAGGAAAGTTGATGGAAATCAAGAGAGATGTGTGGTACCCAACCGATGATATAAGACCCAGATGAAGCTCTGTGCATGAGTGAGCACAGCGAAAGGTAAGACTACGATAGTTGATTGGGTTGGTTGGGTCCATTGTGGTAAATGGACAGTAACAGTGCAAACATAAGAAAGGTAACCAATAAAGGTAAAGTAAATGGATCTGAGGCATCATATGCCTTGACTATGTTTGGAATTATTATTCTCAATATCGTGCGTGTTGTGCATGAATAAAAGAAGTTCTCTTAACCTTGACCTTGATATCTAGTAATTATTTTATGATCATGAGTATGTTGATGTTTATATATGTATACATGTATGTATGTGTGTCATATTTGACAAGGTGATCATGAATCATGATTATTTTATGTTAATGTTTATATGTACATATGCATCTATGTATGACGTTAGCTAACGAGATCATTATTATTTTATGGTGTATGTATGTGTACATGTATCTATGTTACTGTCTGACAGGGTTGTCAGGGATCATTCTTGTGGAGGAATGATTGTTTATTCAGGAGAACGACATGAAGAGGTTCCTGGTCTTATGAGGAATCAATTGGGAAGAGTAGTCATGATAAATATACAAGGTAAATATCATGTGGACATGATTTGGTATTGTATACTTATATTATGCCTATGTTTATGTTATGACAGGTAATGTTAAAGGATACGTCAACAAAGTGAAAGTAGTGTAGTCTGTGACATGCTAGGATAAGCATGGATGAGATACCAGAAGTAAGGTTTCTTGGTAAGGATAATGTGGTTTTGGATGTGTGGTACTATTGTTGTGCATACGTTATATATGTTGTACATGTTGCATTTATGATGTGTGCACTTGTGGTAATGTGTATACATAACATGTGTACATGTTATTTATGCGATGTTATGTACATGAAGGCACAAATAGGGTTGTCCGAATATTTCATATGGGGTGTTGTATACATATTGTATTGTCTTCATTAGGTATATGTAGTATGTGTGCATATGGTGTTATGTACATGTTGGATATGCAATGCTATGTACAAGTGGTGTTGCGTGCATGTGGTACATTGGTACTATGTACATATGGTATTGTGTGCATGATTGTACAAGTGGTGTCGTGTGCATGATTGTACAAGTGGTGTTGTGTGTGTGTGATGCTATGTACACATTGTACAAGTGGCGTTGTGTGCATGTGGTGCTATGTACATGTCGTGCATATCGCAATGTGTACATGTGCTGTCGTGTACATGTCGTGCGTGTGGTACTGTGTCTATGTGGTATTGTGTACGCATTGTACAATGGTGTAGTGTACATGTGGTGTTGTGTACACATGCTCCAGGTGGTGTCATGTACATGTGATGTTGTGCACATGTTGTACAAGTGGTGCAATGTACAAGTGGTATTTTGTACATGTTGTACATATGGTACTGGTGCACGTGTGGTATTTTGTGCATGTCATACATGTTGCATTGATGGAATGTGGTATTATGTATGTGTATCATGTAGTCATGGTATTGCGGCATGTGTACTCGTTGTGTGGTACTCTGTGTAGGTACATGCATTGGGTGGTATTTCACATCGGGTATAAATGGATGCATTGTATTGTATACACTGGGTGTAGGTGTATGTGTTGTATGTCAGGTGTAGATGCATGTATTTCATGGTGTGGTATTCCATGTGGTTGTATGTGTGTGATGCACACTATGTGTCTATGCACATGGTTGAGGAGAAGGCATTGGGAGATTGTCGGGTGTGGCAACCGATTTAGAGTGCGTACAAGATAAAGACAAAGGCAGAAGTAAGGATCAATGAGGGACAAGTATCGGTATTGTATTTCAGTTTTATTATGCATGTGACTTATGATTCTGGTATATGATTATTACATGTGAATTATGATTCTGGTTTATGATCTATGATTCTGATATACGATCTATGATTCTGGTTTATGATGGTTACATGTGATTTATGATTTTGATCTATGATGGTTGTGTTTGAGCTAACTTGATGTGATATCTTTATATATGTTGATTTGGTCAAGTATGCTAGTTTGACTTGTTGTGACAGGAAGCGAGCAAGATTGCAAATGTACCTTATTGATGAGCTACCAATGAGATATGATGTGAATTTATTTCAATTTATTCTAAATTCAATGGAATTTATGTGCTTGGTACAGGAATGCATGAACATGCCCAGTTGAGTGGCCGAAATCGACTGCAAGAATTAGAAACAACAACAAAGGAATTGAAACATGCAGTAGTATGTTGGTAAAACACTTGAGAAGCAGGGCCATTGTGGGGAATTGGTACCCAATAGTGTCCATCGATTGCCATGAGCATGCTATGACTGTTATGGTAGTTTTGAGGCAAGTATATGCCTTGGTCTTTGAATCTTTTGATGTGAGGAAGCATTGCCAATGGATGGACTACCCAGGATGGGGGTACCAGCAGAACTTGGAAGATGAGTGACTGCATAGAAGGGGTGATCGGATTCCCGAGGGACTATGTAGCAGAGAAGGGAAGGCCACGGATGGATTTTTTTTGGTCATTATCATTTCCAGATAGAATCAGATGCACATTGGGAGTGCGCCCTGGAACAATGAGTTGGTAATTGTTTTCTGAGAGGACAAGTGGCGTAGGATTATAGCCATGGACATTGGATAAAGATTTGACTTTGCAGTGGATTCTGGACTTCCTAGGAAGGAGTTGGATCCTGGTATTACTTTGAGGGTGAAAGTTTGAGCCTCTGGATTCCCTTATTCTTGAGGTAGGCATCATATTATTTTATTTGTTGGTTGAGAAAATGTGCATATATGTATACGTATATGTGGTTATTGTAAATACCGTAATGAGCTATGTTATAAAGCTCCAATATGCGGTATGGTTTTTATCTGGTCATGTTGTCCTGATGTTTTGATTTTGAGCATGGTTTTCATTGTAAATACTACAACGAGTTGTGTTATAAAGCTCCATGGGCAGTATGTTTTGTTTTCAATAGTCATGTTGGTTATAGGTGTCATTGAACACTAAGGACGGTGTTCCCCCAAGGGGGAGGGTTCTGTAACAGCCCTTGTGAAAATTCCATGTAAAAAATATATAAATACCATGGATGATAGGACACGTATTCCATGTTGAATGGTGGAAAAGACATCTTGGGGGGTGTTCATTTGGTTTTTTATGGCTAAGGAAATTGGAAAAGGCAATGGCTAAAGAATTAAAGAGGCAAAAAGGCATTTTTGGCACATTTATTTATGAAAATAATGGAAAATAGGAGAAAAATGAGGTGAAAGGTCACATGTTGCATGTGGGGAGGAAAATGAAGGAAAATAATGGAAATTAGGAGAAAATGAAGGTGAAAGGTCACATGTTTCATGTGAGGAGGAAATTGGAGGAAAATAATGGAAAATGAAAAAAATAGAGGCCTCATTAATAAAAAGGCTTGTGAGGATCAGTTGGCAGGACTTGGTCAGTTCAGTTTTAGAGCTCTCTCATTATTCTCTCTCTCTTTCATACTCTTGGACACTTAGAGTTTTCTTGGAGCACTTTGGCATTGGAGCAAGAAAAACAAAGAAGGCAAGAGGAAGCAATGATCAAGCAGGGAAAGGCAGGATCAAGTAGCTACAACAGACTTCATTGCAGGTATCAACTTGCATGTGTATTTTCCTTGCTAGATTTGGCATGCATGGGATTGCATGTGTTTCTTTTCTACCATGGCATGGGTTTTGCCATGTGTGATAGTATTTTCAGCCTAGCCTTGCCATTTCCTGATAGCTTTGATGAAATGGGTTCTCTCATGTGTTTTGTGGGGGATCGCTGGATTGGATTCGAAGTTGAGCGGGGTGGATCTCCGAATTGACAAACACATGGTGGTAGTGGTCGCTAAACCGAACTGAGGATGCACAAAGCCACTGGCCTAGTAACCCCTGAACCAAACTATGGGTTGCGGTAAAGCCAGATTTTGTGCCTCGGTGGGCCTAAGAATCCTTGCCGGTGAATGGTGGGATATACGGTAAATCCAATAGGTGGATTTTCTCTCCGTTGGGCCTAGTGATTTCGGGATGGAATGCACGTTAAAGCCTGGAGAGTAAGTCTCGGTGTAGGGCCTAGTGATCCCTGGATCAAACTGCGGATGCATGGTAAGTCCTGAGAGAGTATGAGGCACTCAAATTCCTCATGGTATAGGTGGAAAACTCTGGTGGCATCCACATTGATTGGTGTTTTTTGATGTGTTCTATGAGTTCCACATTCATACTTGGAATATTGCATGAGGGTGATTGGCTGAAGAGAGACTTGGCTCAGCCAATCTATAGTTGGGTAGAATGTGGTAGTCCCATCACCAGTTGGTTCATTGCATTTATTAATAAAAAATTCATTCCCTTGATTTTCATGTGCAAATGTAATGATATATATATATGAATTTTGATGGCTGATATGTTTATTGTATTTATGTTTCTATTATGTTGTTTATATTCACATTTACCCTGAAAGGTGTTACAAAAATCAATGGTTCAATTCCCCACCCCAATTAGGGTGATATATTGAACATGATAAAGATATATTCATACCAAACATACTATATATATATATGAAAGACGTCATTTTCTTTCTCTTACATTACAAATAAAATATTATTTATATTTATTTATTATTTATAAAAAATAATTTTAAATACATTTTTTAATTATCAATTTGATTTTGATTCCTAAACCTAGTTTAATAGATAAATTTTCAAGCATATAATTTATATATATTTTTAAATGTTTTGAAATTTTATGAATTTATCAAAACTAAAAAAAATTGGGGATAAAAGTATAGTATTTTTCCACCAAATTGGGATAAGATCAAAATATTGTAAAACCATTTGAAATATGTTAGGTATTCCTATGAATAGTAATGGTGAGCAATATCAATAGTGCTAATGACATGTGATATATAGATTTTTAAATGCTGAAGTGATTAACATCTAATTACTTATTGTGTTGAGAAGCTCATTTTACAGTGGAGTATAAGGGTGATGTGTAATTTTATCAATGTGGAGTTTACGTATCACCCAATAAATTAAAAGTTAAAAAATATTTACTCAATACAAATTAATTTTGACCCAAAAAGATAAAAATAAAAATCATATAAATAAAAAAACTAAAAATTGGTTCTAAATTTTAAAATAATATATTAATTACATCAGATTTAGTTTTAAGATTTGACCTGGTAATGGTCACAAGTTGTCCTTCTATGATAAAGATAATTTGAGCATTATATGCATGCAATCCCTTACATATAGTTGGTTAATATTGATTATGTTGATTATGAGCGCAGAAGAAAGGTGAGCTGAAGTAATGTTAAAGGCATAGACATGGTTTCAATATAAATGAGAGCGTTTAATCGTCACTGGAACTGCAAAATTTACTTACAAAATGTGAAGGTTAACGTGCGTGTTACACTGTAGAGGGTTTATGTCAATCGATGGTTTTCTGTTATATTTGTAGAGAGAGAGAGTGGTCTATCAACATTCAGATAGTGCCCGTATTAACTAAATACAAAACATTGCGGGAAATTAGCAGTACTTAAATACATTATCTAATATATATTATAGGCAGGTTAGGCGAGCGGTAAGCAACAAAATATTAATATGTCTATGTCATCAATAGTAGCATCAACCTGTGATTCTGTTTACGCAAAAATATTTCATGGACGCAAATTACGATGGTCTATCTTATGCAGTGTGGGAGCTCTAGGATATGAAGTTGGAACCCCTATATCAATGTTGATGATGTTTGATTTCATGTTAAATTGAAATAAAACATTTTGAAAGGAAAGAGGGTGGAAATATATGCCAAAATACTCACAATTTTATTTATTTTCTTAAATGCCCATCTATATTTTAATAAAAATAGTTATTATTTTTATTTTTATATATATTATATAATATTCAACTTTATATATTATAATATATATATTAATATATTAAGATATATATTAATATCATAAAATTAATATATATATATATATATATATATATATTATATATTAATATATTAGTATAAAAAGTTATAATATAATATAATACATGAATATTAAGTTTCAAAATTATAGATATTAATATTATTTTATATAATAAAGAGGGAGAGAATGAGAGAGGGAGGGAGAGATGGAATTGGAGGGGGAGAGAGGGAGGAAAGAAGAAAGACATGGTGATAGGAAGGTGGAGAGAGAGAGAGAGGGAGTTCCAACAGAGAGATGGAGAGAAGGGGAAGAGACAAATAGGGAGAGAAAGAGGGAGGGAGAGAGAAAGAGAGATATTGCGTATGTTTGGGGGATGAGATAGAGAGACAAAGAAGGAGAGAAAAAGGAAGATAAAGATATAGATGGAGGGGGAGAAAGGAAAGAAGAGAGAGATAGGCAAAGGGAGGGAGAGAGAGATAGATAGATATGGAGAGAGAGTGTGTGTGTGTGTGGTGGGGTGAGATAGAGAGACAAATAAAGAGAAATGAAGAGAGATATAGAGAAAGATGATGGGGGATGGGAGAGGGAAGAATAGAGAGACATAGAGAGAGAGTGGGAGACAAACTCTTTCATCTTATGGATATTTCAGTTTTTCACTAAAATGGATTAATTGATTTCAGTGTAGATATTGATTCCTAATCCTATTTGATTTAAGAGGGAGGGAGAGAAGAAGAACTCCCTAGAGAGAGAAAGGTTGATAGAGAGAGAAGTTACAAGGGAGATATTGAGAGAGAGTGAGGGAGAGAGGAGAGCGGGAGGGAAGACAAAGAGAAGGAGAGAGAGATGGAGAGAAGAGGAAGAGAGAGAGAGAGAGAGAAGAGGAAGGGAGAGTGAGGGAGAGGAAGAGGAGGGAGAGAGAGTGATAAATATGGATATAGTTTGCGTATGTTTGGGGGATGAGATAGAGAGACAAAAAAGGAGAGACAGAGGGAGATAGAGATATAGATGGAGGGGGGGAGAGGGAAGAAGAGAGAGACAGAGAGAAGGATGGAGGGATAGATATATAGATATGGAGAGAAAGAGAGAGAGAGCGTGTGTGTTTGGGGGGTGAGATAGAGAGACAAAGAAGGAGAGATAGAGGGAGATATAGATATAGACAGTGGGAAAAGAGTGGGAAGAAGAGAGATACATAGTGAAGGAGGGAGACAAACTCTTTAATCTTATGAAAATTTTGGTTTTTCACTGTAGATGGATTGACTTCAGTGTAGATGTTGATTCCTAATCCTATTTGATTGATTGTACATGATGCATTGATTTCAATATAATTGTTGATTTCTAATCCTATTCGGTTACTTGCATTAGATGGATTGATTTTAGTGCAGTTGTTGATTTCTAATCCTAATTGATTGTTTGCACTAGATCCATTGATTTTAGTGCAGATGTTGATTTCTAATCCTATTTGATTTCTTGTACTAGATGCATTAATTTCAGTGTAGATGTCGATTTCTAACCCCATTTTATTCCGTGCACTAGATGCATTGATTTTAATGTAGATGTTTATTTTTTATTTGATGTATGTAAATGTATGATATTCGTTAATTTCAAATTAATTAGATTAATAGTATGCATGATTTCATTATAAGCAAAAAAAATATTGACAACATGCATTGATTTATGTGTTAGATTTATTCAACCATAAATAAAATACTTGAACTTTCATCTTATCTAAAATGTTTTCTTCTTGAAACTGTAAACTATTTATAATTGACTATATTCTTATTATTCTCATTTTCCATCGTTCAACAATATTAGACACTTTGCATTCAAACATGGTAATAGAAAACATCTACCATTGAAAATTACTTGGGGTTTAACGCTCCATAAGTCACAATGATTGTCTTTGGAGAAAGCTACTATTAATATTGAAAAACAAGAGATACAAGGTATGGAGTTTACTCAAATAGCTCGAGTGAAAGATTTGAATGGTCTACCATTTCAAGCACCCTTTTGATATGATTGATATGAAAAGACAACAAAACTAATAGGTTTGACAATAAGAACAATAGAAGAAAATAGTTTGAGATTGATCACAGTGAAGACTATTTGTTATTGACTACAATCTTATTATTCACATTTTCTGTCATTCAACATTGTTACATTGTCACTTTGCATTCAAAATAACATTAAAGAAAGAGATAAAATCAAAATTTTGTGCGATCATGCATGATTGAAATGAGCCTAGATCCATGTTAACCCTGAATATATCAAGCATCGAAAGGAATTAAATCTCTCGAAGTGCAAATCGTTCCTCAAATTTTGGACTCAAAAAAAGGTTGGTACCTCGAAAGATTTGATCCCTCTTGGTGCCTAATAGATCCAGGGTTAAGATGGATCTACGCTGATATATTATATTATACAACATTAAATGTTGCATAGCAATGTGGATATTGAATACCTATATTGTAGAGGAACATGGCAGCTTACTCTATTTTAAAATTGGTTTCGGTATTGCTTAATTAGAATAACTCTATATTAAAATTGGCCTCTTGATTAAAATATAAAAATTCAAGAACTAATATTCTATAACATAAAAAAATTAAAATATTATACATTAGTAAAACATTAAAATTGGAGTGATTTGAAAAAAATTTAAAATCAAATTTCTAATTGCTATTATAACACCAAAAATATATACAACCCTCAACAAAACTTTCATACATAAATAAACTATAACTTTACATGAATAAAAACTACTTAAATAACATCTAGTCTTCTAACCTTCTCATGACACCTACTCTTTAAACTTTATCACGACTTACCATAAAAATAACCAACAATATCTTGAAATGGCATGATCTTCGCTGCAACAAAATCCATAATATCTTACCTCTGCACGAGGATCGAATTGCCTGCTAGTGGTCTAATGCGACAATCACCACTTGATTCTCGTGCCAACGTATTGTTAATCTGAAATTTAACCCTGACAACAATATACCAAAATCGTTAGGGTGAATTGCTTTATTCCCATCGTCTCATGCCTGTAATGTTGATGAGGTCAGATTCAGGTTGGAATTTGGAGACACGGGCGTCTTGTTAATTTGTCAGTTTGTATAACATTATAAAACATATTCTGTGCTTTTTCTTTAGAAAAAATTACGATAGATGTCACTGTTTTGACTGTACAAGACAGTGAAAATATGTGGCCACATTCTATAGCACCATATTTATTAAACCATAAATAGTAACAAACAAAACTAGATCAACATATATATTGGGAAAACTCACTGCTGCTCCAGCAGTGCCTGTTCAAGCGTATTTGCCAATTTTCTCTTTGTTTTAATTTGTAAGCAGATGATTGCGATTGCTGCAACTCTGGGTAACAAATGTATGTGCCCAAATTTCACAGCTTGGCGATTCCAGAAAATGTCAAAATTCAGGCTGCTGTACGTAACAAGTTGTAGCCAGAAAAGAAGACAGTCTGGAGATGTGGTCGCTGGTGCCATTATTCGTCTGTGGCCATATTCAGGTATAGGCGTCTGAAGCTACAGGCAATATCTTCGCTTGTGAGTGCCCAATCATGATTGGGTGATAATTTCCAAGACATTAAAGTGAGACAGGTCTGTGTGACTGGAAAACTTAACGATTCAGAGATTCAGAGATTCTCTTTATTTCGAGACTTGTTCGATTTTTGGCTTTGTCTATCGAGGTGTCAATTTAAACCTGGAATCTGTTTTTTTATTTTAATGACAAGGGTGTTTAAATTTTGTTTTTATTATGGAAATGGATTTAGTATTATTAAATATTTTTGGACATATATTTTAAAATTGATAAATATAATCAAAATTTTCAATTAATTTTATGAAAATCATGTCACGATTTCCATTTTCTGCAATTATTAAACTACCTTAAAGATTGACAAAAAGACGTAAAACTGTTGAAAAATAAAAATAACAAAATTTAATAAATTTTTTCAAAATTTCTATTGTTTTGGGAATGAAATTTATACCTAATGACACTATGCTTTAAAGACTGACCAAAAATATATAAAACTGTCAGAGAAAGTTCAGCCTGCACGGTTTAGCTTTGTTGTAATTGAATTTAAAGATAGGATAAAGAATAAAACTGTCGAAGGAAAGTCAGTGCACTGATAAGATTGACAGTGCAAGCAGAATCAAACCAACCAAGAGGTCAGAACTTATATATATGTGTGTGTAGTGGGGCAAATTATGAAAAGGCATTTCAATTTTTATGGCTAATTTGATTTTAGTTATTTTAGTATATATGTGTGTAGTGGGGCAAATTCTAATGAGAAGGCATTTCAATTTTTATGGCTAATTTGATTTTAGTTATTTAATATTGAAATTTTTTTTATGGCTAATTTGATTTTAATTATTTAATATTAAAAACAGATAAATTGAATTTTTTATATGAAAATGAAAAATAAAATAAAAAATCACATTTATTTTGTGGATTATATTATCCATCTTGTTATATTAAGTTGAGTAAAGAAAAATTTTATTTTTATAATAAAACTTAATAAGTATGATTAGAATTTTTATTTATAAATAAATAAATAAATATATATATAGATACTAAGACTATTTATTTTTCTATTTTTTAAACTTCATCTTCCAACGCAATAAATCTTTTTTGATAAGTAGTTTAACTATTTAGTTGATCACAATAAATTTTTTAAAACTAATCAAAATATCGTTTTTCATAGATTACTACAATGTCTCTGTTCAAGTTAGATATATATAAAACGGTTAATAACACAATTTTTTATAAAATAATATATAACTTATTAGAATATTATGCCATAAAATTATAGACCTAATAATTAGTGTATATATTATGGCATAATAGACAAAAAAAAAAAAAAAAAAAAAAAAAAAAATAACATTATTTTTAATTAAAAAATATTTAGGAAAGAAGATACATAGATGAATGCATAATATTGGTTTTTTTTTTTTTAATTTAATTATTATAATATGAGAAAAATATTATTATTTAAATTATTATAATATAAAAAAATAATTATAAAAAATAAATTAATAATAAGTAAAATTTATAATAAAATAATTTATTAGGTTGAGAGATACTTTATATAAACATTGGAATGTCCATTTAATATAAGAGATGTTGTAGTATCTATAAAATGAAATATTAAATTAAATAATAATAATAAAACTTAATGTCCTCTCAATTGAAAAATAACAAAAATAATAAATCAACTCAATTCAATTTATTCTATTGTAATTTTTTATTATTAACAAAATTATAAAAATTTTATTCCAGTAAAAAATAACAAAATACCCATCACATTAAAATAAATTTAAATCTAATAGTTCATATTCATAATTATGATATTTCAAAAAATAAAATATAATTAATAAGCATATAAAAACTTAATACATTTAATTTAAGTAATAAGTGTATAATTAAAATATATATATATATATATATATATATATATATATATATATATATATATGTATATGGGTGAATACATGAAGATGGGTTACACTTTTGGGTTAAATGTGGCAATGAAATTTCAATTTTTTTTCTCTTTTATCCAATTGAAGCCCTCAAAATTCATATAAGCATTGTGAATTTTGATTTAGAGTAAAAGGACTGAAAATTATGTTGTTTTCCTAATGATATTTTTTCCAAAAATATAGTGTCGTATAATCTGTCAATTTTCCATTAAATGAAATGCTTGTCCTTGCATTTTTTTGCACATCTTAAGATGTATGCATGTGTTAGCCTAGCATAACATACCTACATACATACATAAATACATACATACATATATATATATCGTGAGAGAACTTAGTTTTCATATTAATTTTTTTTATGCAAAAATATATTTTTTGTTATTTTTTTTGCGCTGGCAAAGTAATATTTCAATTGCAAGTTGGCGTAATAAGTTTTTCAACTATTTAAAAAAAATTGACAAACCAAGAGTACCCTTTTGAAGATGAATTTTAAAATAAGTTAATGGTGTTTTTTGAAACTTTTTAGTTGTGTATATTTTATGTTATTGATTTTTTATTCAACCCCTTTGAAATTATCCAAAAAAAATTCAAGCATTATGTTTAAAAGAAATTAGAGAAAAATATCATAAGAATTCGAAAGTGTCAAAGTCATATACCATTACAGAGAGGATTCTTTCATGAATCCAACATGATCAACTCCACCACTTAACGACAAATGTTGCCCTAAATACACTAGGGTACAAAATGGTGTTGAAGAGAAATCTACAGAACGGGTGTTAAAACAGTAATTTTTAGGACCTTAGTAGCTTGAAGAGCTCGATCGGGCACTTGATTTCAAAGTTCAAATAGCTCGAGTGTTAAAGAAACCCTTGATTGAGCCATGAACGAGGTTAACCAACAACTTGATCGAGTTTATTGCTCGATCAAGCCATTTAAAAAGTAATCGTGCACCAAATTTTATTAATGACATTGATGTTAAATGCTATAGACTAGGAGCTTGATCGAGCTCCTGCCGTCAACTCCAAAAAAAGGAAAACAATCCAAATTCAAATGCATGAAAAAATAAGAGCAAACATTCATTCATAGAGAAATAGTAGAACATAGAAATTACACAAGAATTTACAACAAACATGAGAAATTGGAGATTTCGATCTCGAAAAGGAATGAAATTTCCAAGCTCCTACCGTCAACTCCAAAAAAAAAAACAATCCAAATTCAAATGCATGAAAAAATAAGAGCAAACATTCATTCATAGAGAAATAGTAGAACATAGAAATTACACAAGAATTTACAACAAACATGAGAAATTCCAGAGTTCGATCTTGAAAAGGAATGAAATTGCCAAGCACAGAGGAAATGCAAGAAAAACTAAAGAAATAATAAGAAAAAATGATAGACATTGAGAGAACAAGAAGATCATGCAATTCAAGAAATTCATGTAAATACAGGTAATTCAAGTTGCCTCACTTCTCATATTACCTGCTCCAAATTGTATGCATTAGGAAATATGATTGAAAGAAAGGAAAATATTGAGAATAAAATAATAGAACTAAGATAAAATATACATTGAAAGAAATATCATGTATTTAAAAATTGAGTTGTTACAAAAACTAATGAAAACCACTTGAAACCATGTAAATTATTGAAAACCACTTGAACCATGGTTTATTGGAATTTTTTGAAACCACTTGAATTCATGAAAATTATGATCCACCTTTGAATTGTAACCGTTTATGATAACCCACAAAAACTAGGGTTGTGATTTAACCAAATAAAACTGTTACATTTTCATATATCATTTACATGAATTACAATTCACAGTGATTTATTTAAAAGAGTGAAATTATCATTGTAGGAGTTAAAATGTCTCAAGATCTAGAAGGAGAAAGAGTGTCTTTCCTTCCAATGCGCATTTTGAGAATACATTCTTTGTTAAACATATAACTACATTAAATTTTCGGAAATCCATCTTCATATATAACATTTAATGGTTCCTTGAATACTAAATCATGATCCCTAGCTTTGAAACCCTCACAAGTTTCTTCTTTCAATCCTCATATGAAGGTTATGATAAAATTTTAAAGAGAGCATGTTTTTTAAAGACATACAAAGTGTAGTGTAGGTTCATGCTTGCACAAAAAGGAGTGTATTATTGCATATCACTATAATGCTCTATGGAAGGCTCATGTGATTAATCAATATTAAATTCATAAATAATAAATGTGAAAGAAATAAATTAGCATGCACATATTGATGATATGCTAGAAATGTTTACGATGTTAATCTTCTTCAACTATGGCAATATATGTCGATTAAATTCATCTAGTTGTTTGTCAACATGTAATTATGAAATATATTGCAAAGTATGGTTTAAAAGTAAAAAAGAGGAACCTTATTTTAAACTTTGTCAAGATTTGATGAAAGTAATTGAAAACATAAAAGGCATTGAATATCCATCTTTGCACATGAATAAAAATGGTTCCTTGTAAAAACATATAGTTTTTAAAATCCTTTTACCCCTCCTTGTGCCCTACTTGATTGTTGTGATAAAATTTCCATGTACATTCTCCTAGAAAAAACACTCAAATCACTTGTGTCTCTCTTGACCACAATTGATAACAATGTAGATACATTGTTGATAAGACCTTGAAGCATCTTCCTTGTTCTCTTAAATCCATTAAAACCTCTATATCTTGATTTCTTTTTGTTTCCTTAACAACAATTTCATTTGTCTTCTCATACTTCTCATCCCACATTTCTTCTACATTTTGTTTGGAATTGTGAAATTTTGTGCAATTATGCTAAGTTCTTCCTTTAAGAAAGTTCTTCTTACTATTGTTTTATGGTAATTTTAGTTACACATTTTAAAACACTAAATGATATGGTGCTTCTAATGAAGAATTTTTTTCCAACTAATTTAATCTTGTATAGTAGGCTTTCACATATTAACATAATTAAAAATTAGTTGAATAGGTCCCTTCTTGTATCATGGAGTGTGTATTTATGTATTGTATGGTTTTTTGGTCACAAATTATCTTATACAATTAAATTTGTATAAATTTGTAGATATAGATTTGTTTTTTCTCATGAAATAAACTTGTCCCTTCAATTTGGTAATCACTAGCTTGATTTTTCAAGAATCTCTCATTCTCACAAATTCAAAAGATTCACCATATCATTAAGTTAGTAATATTTCCGTGTGAAATATGTATTTAGAATTCCTATATAAGAATTTAAACTTTAATTTCTATTAGTATTTAGTTCAACAACCTTGCAAATTATTATACACTATCTTCTTCATCAATTTTGCTAGATCTTCATCCTCTTCTCATTTTTGAGCCACTCTCTTTGGCTTCTTTGGTAAACTCTTCAAATGTTCTAATATTATTCCTAACACCTATTCTTTCACTAAAATCATTTAATTCTCTTCTCACAAACCATTTTACTTGGAATTATATTTTAATTGAAATATTTGGTAGATGAGATATATGAACAAAAGTATAATACAATCCTTCTTATAGTAGGGATTACTTTTACTTTGGGATTTATATAGTCTTTTGGAGAAATGAAAAATCGTTTCTAGGACAAACTAATTTGAAAAGGGTCAAATGCTTCACTTGGTAAATGTGACTTGTGAAACTAAACAAACCTTCAAACCTTGACTTAATAGTCAAGTTTTGGGCTTATATCTAACAATAGATCATCCTTATCACACAGTCTTCAATCCTATGCTCAAATGGTTAATGTTTTTCATTTCTTAAACATGTTTTGGGGGAGAGGTGAAGTGATTATTGCTTGTGGGACTAGATTACTTGGGAAATGTGTATATTGACAATTTACTCTCCAATTTTTCCAATTTTATTCTTAACACCTATTCTTTTTAAATCATTTTTCTCTTTCCTTCTCTTCTCACAAACCCTTTTAGTTGGCATTGGGTTTTAATTCAAACGTTTGGTGAATGAGATATATGAAGAAAACCAACCTTGTTGTAGAGATCACTTTTAGTTTAAGATTTATATAGTCTCTTGAAGAAATGAAAAATTGCTGCTAAGAAAAACTAATTTTGAAAAAGGTCAAATGCTTCACTTGATATATGAAGAGATGGATTTTGATATATTAAAAAATATATATTTATAAATTTATTTATTTATTTATTTATTTATTTTTACATTATTAAATGAATAAAGCAATTCCAATTTATTTTATAGTATGGTATATTTTATTGAAATAAATGATTAAATACAATAATTTTATATAAAGAAGATTAAAATATATTAACAATTTTGAATTATGATATTGGAAAAATTATAAAAATAAAAAATAAATATTTAAAAAAATTCAATATTGTATTTTATTAACCTTTTATAGAAATATGTAACCATATATTCTAACTATATAATACATATTTCAAATGACAATTTTTAAACACTTAAATTATAATATATCATTAGAATTTATATATAATTTATTTATTTTTTTTGCCAACATAGTGTCATGATTTAACATAAAAGATAAATTTTATTTTTATCATTAAAATTTATATACAAATGAATTATTTTTTCATTGTTAACTTAAGACCATATTTAAAACATAAAATATAAATTTAAGTGCAATTGTTTTACAAGTTGCATTCCTTCAACTAGATTGAAAATTTCTTATCCTTTACATTGGGTTTCCTCTATTGGGTGTTCTCAATTGTGGCATCCCTTGAAGTTAGATCATTATATATGCATAAGAAACAATTTTTAGCTATTTCAATGACTTGGTTTGATGAAATTTATTTTTTCATATGCTTAATCTATAATGGTTTCATGTGACTCCCATTTGTTCCAAGCATCAAGATAAATGTATAAGTTGAGTAAATATTAAGAAAATGCATATTAATTTAGGTAAATATACATATATTTGAATGATTATTTTGGAATATTTAATTAAATCAAGTTACATGGTTCAATTTAGTTGGTAATGGCAATATAACGTTTCCCAAAGCACTAAATTTTCATCTCCCTATAAGCTCACATATATAGCATAATTTGGAAAAGTAAGTGATCCATTATCCACACATATTTTCTTTTTCAAGGAACAAACAACGCAGTGTAATTAGGGGAATTCTATTAAAGGATCATGAACCACATATCGACATACTTGCAATTCAAACACTCTGCATGTGCACTACTTACCTTGCACAAACCATCACTACTAACCAATTTGCTTTACTAACCAATACAAGTAGATAATTACTTGTATTTTACTTTGAAATTTTACACACAAACATAACCTAAAACTAGGAGGTTTTAAGTAAGTGGCCGTAATCCACATATTTTTTTACTTGTTTTGCTTATTATAATTCACACCAAACCTAGCTTAAATAAAAGGAAAGTAAGTGGCCCTAAATCCACAAATAGTTTTACTTGTTTTGCTAACCAAACCTTTTATATCATTCATTTATTTTCGGGACCAAGACTTGGTGTTAGTAAAGAAATAAAGTAGGCACTATCTCCCTTATGTCCTTGTGGTGAACCTATGGTGGCATCTGAACCCCTTCCCAAAGCACTAAAGCTTTTGTATCACTATATGCTCACATAGTATAATCAGGAAATAAGTAAGTGGCCCATCATCCACACATCATTTATTATCTTGCAAGGAAGAATCATAACAAATTGTAATTAAGAGAATTGTAAAGGATCGTCGCATATCCACATCAATTCACACTTTGTATGCTCACAATTTCACTTGCACGCACATTCACCCCACACACTATGCTCACTTAAAATTTTTATAAAGGGTATCCTCTTTCCAAAATCTTTGTACTTAGCTTCTCTGAGCTTATATTTGGTTGCACACCCTAAGTGAAGAAAAATATTTCTAAAACCAACCTTAACCTAAACACACTAAATTCCCCAAAAGAGCGACAAGATAATTTATAGTTTAGGCTAGGACTGCGAGGGTAGGAAGCACATAAGTCATCATGGTTGTTTTTCATATTGAAACATGGAAAGTTGTTTTTTAGGGAGCTTAAAATCCTGCATCATCCAGTGACAAATCAGGTACATGGAAATAAAATTGCGAAGGGAATAGGGCTTATGTGGAAGATTATCATGAACTTCATGTTTTCTCCCGACACGTGGTAGGGGTTCTGGGTCCAAGACTCCAAAACTAACAACTAGAATCTGAGATTCATCCATTCCCAGTGTACATAGGTAACTTAGTGGCCAAATGATAGGGTATATTTCCATATAGGTTGAGATGCAGGATCACTTAGACCTGAGGTGATCTTGGTCAAACTACTGGAAGCGTCACCAACTATTTGAAGATGTAGCCCTAGTTCATAAGGCACTATAACCCTCTCCATACCTTGGTTGGTTTTTTGGTTGTTGGAAGCAACGCAAATGACATTCATGATGTGGCCCCAATACCCTATTCTAAAATATTCACAAGGCCCAGTTACTACTTGAGAGGAAGGATGTTAGGTCTTTCTAGGAATTTTTTCATACGCAAAACCTCACAAAACTTTTTATTTTATTGTTTCACACATTATAATTAAATGGAAAATTAACCATATACTTTTCGCTTTGTCTTATGTATGTGATTCATTTGGTTTTCCTAAAGAAGATGCCCCTCACCAAATTTTCCCACAAACTTACTAGGGAACCATAAGGGACCTAAGGGCTACCCGTCACTCTAGGAAACTACAAGATCTCCCACCATTACTGGAAGGAGTGGTTGGTCTCTCACCATTATGGTATAAAAGACAAGACTAAACCACCTTGTTTGGCACATCCATTCTTGGAGCCACCTTTTTGGGATCTAACTCCTCTCAAGGCACCCCCATCACCAACCCTCGGGGTAATACAAACACTACTGTGTAGGGTACGTCAACCAGCCCCACCTCATAGGTTGCCCCAACCAATACTATTATGTAGGGTACACTAGTACCAATACCAATATCAACACACAAGGTCATTACATCATGGCTAACACCAACAAGACAACATTTGTTGCTTCTTTAAATCTCCCAAATTTGACGAAACTCACAAATGATCCCATTGCTCGTAATCAATAATGCACCCCCATGCCAACCAAGTTACCATTGGATACCCCTATATTCAAAGAAAAATAGGGGGAATACCCAACAAATCATATCATGACCTTTTGTTTGTGGTGATTTCTTAAATAATCATGTGTAGATCTACTATTCACTTGTCTTATGATGTTGATTCACTTGACTTACTAGTATATTTTGTATTCCCACTATGTAGGGATGGAATTAGATCAACCACATGATGATCAAGATGTTCCCTATCAAGTTGATCAACAACTAGAGGAACACCATGTGCCCTATCAAGTTGATCAATTGTCACTAGGGGAACAATATGTTCCATATCAAGCTAAACAACCACTAGAGGAAGAATATGTGCCCTATCAAGTTGATCAACCACAAAAAGAACGGGTTGTTTCCACTTAAGTTGATATGATAATAGGGAGTTGTAGTGGTTTAGAAAGGGGTCGAAGGTTTTCAAAAAAATTGGATGCAAGCACAACAGAGGACCTTGCGGAGCCTATCCTTGCTTGCACTATTAGAGAGCATGTCAATAATAGCATTCGACAACATTTTGAGTAACATTTAGTTGTTGCACAAGCTCAGATACTACATGGGTTGATCAAACATAAGAAACTAAAACATGCCACAAAGATTTTGAGTGTCCAAGGTGCTAAAAGCATGAATACATGTATGAATGTCACTGAAAATATATCAAAGGCATTCATTATGTCTGGAAAATCAAGAAAACTTGATGTTCGAGCTGCTCGTAGTGTAATTAGAACTTATATTGTTGCACCAAGTACATCAAGACAACATAAGTTGGCAACAATGTCAAAATTTCTCCATGTCTCAAGAAAAAAATTGCATTAGCATACCAAATTCAACATTCGCGTAAATGAAAATAATGAATCTGCTTGTTATGCACTTATCACCAAGAAACCCTACAAAGACAGGCTTACAGTAAGAATCAGAGCACTGTTGGTAGAGTTTTGGGAGATCCATTCCAGTGCTATTCCATATAGAAAGCATCTCATACTACATCACATAGCTAAAGGTGAGTATATAAATCATGCTAAGCACGTTGTAGAAATGACAGAAGTTGCATTGTTCGGGGAATGTCAGGAAAGCAATCACCATGTGAAGATATCCATAAGCATGTTTTAGAAATTGAAAACATGGTTTATTAGGCCTAATACAATCTATGACACATGTTGTTGTCGATATCATGTTGAATTTCAACTTCATTATGACACTTTATATGAATTTTACAAGAAAAAATGTCATGACGAACCTCCTCCTCCTACAATGCGTGATTTTGTTTCATCTATTATGTAGAAGGGAGCTAGAATAGTTTTTTTACAAGAAAAGATGTACATGTCGGAGAAAATGCACAGAATGTGGTGATTTGGCATTGTTCCCTAGGAACTTTCCTATTTATCCCAACCAGTTTAGGATGTTAGATGTCACTATCACATGGAAGCAATATGAGTATGTTGTGGGAAATCAACCATCTTCTTCAACTCTGGCACTTAGGAGGATCAACTATGTTGAGGATGAGATTCCTATTTCATAACTCATGAGGCTGTTTCAGAACCAGATCAATAAATATATCAAACATCCGCATGGGACCAAGTGGAAAGCTTTTGAATTTAAGCATTATCGTGAAGTATTCTAGCTAGGCACAATCTTATCAGTGGTAGACTTTGTTGAGAATTACACATTTTCTCCTCAGACATATATCAAGAGTGAGTACTATCACTCAAAACAAGTGTCCATATTCATACATGTTCTGTACAAACATGCATAATTGAATGTTGATGATAGGGATAGAATTGATGAGGCACATGATATGATTAAGGAGTATCACTTTTACATTAGCGATGATTGTGAGCATGACACATTGTTTGTGCAACATTGATTTGACTTGGTTTATGAATCATTAAAAAAAAATGACATATCATTCATAAAGCATTGGATATGGTCAAATGGTTGTGTAGGTTAGTTCAAGTAAGCTCACGGTTTTTATTGGGTGTGCTGGAAACAAAGGAAGAAAAATTTTTAGCATACTTGGAGCTATTTTGAAATAAGACATGGAAAGGGTGAGCATGATGGTGCAGGTGCTTGTGTGAAGAAAGCACTTAGGAGGTACCAAATTATTCATGATGAAGATTGACTCAAATCATCACTAGAGGTGGTCAACTGGTGCAAATCCCATTTAGGACATGAAGGTCACGAATCTATTAGACCTATGCATAGGTTCTTCTGGAATGTTGAACTTGGCAATGTGAATAGATCCATTCCTTGGTATTGTAATACTATAAAAGGAATAAGGGAATTACACTCATTACGGAGCAAGGAAATGGGGGAAACGTTTTCCATCGAGACAAGAAAACTCGCATATTTTTGTGACTTTTGCATTGGTGTTGATGGATGTAGACTTGATCACGTGAAAAACATGGGTATGTGAAAGGATGGAAATATGTCTCTCTTATTCCAAAGGGACCTCATCCAATTATGATGTGACAAGAGATGCATGATGAGAAGGCCATCGTTTCACTTGATCATGATTGAGTCTCTGATCTTGTAAGGGAAGGTATGTGGCATGTCTACCATTAATGGTTTCATCTACAAATTGAAATCTTGAACGTATTTAACTAATACATATTTTTTATTTTGGTTGTAGGAGATGTTTTTGTTATCACCACCCCTTCAGGAAATGAAGAGAATGTTACCTATTATTTGATGTGATGCACACAGGTGAAAAATAGGTTGGTCTGAACATATGAAGACAGACAATTAACATACCAAATTGGCGTCATGGTTGTGATGGGACATTTTTTTGAAAAGGTTAAAAAACAGGCTAATCACATCATTTGTAGAGATTTTATGCCTAAATATATATCTTTCCAATAGAGTCATCTAGTCCTAGTGGCTTGGATCAATCCCATAGAAATCAAAACAAAGAAAGGTGAACCAAGGAGATGTAAGGTGACATAATACTCTTGTAATTTTGTAATTTCGAATAGAGAAATTTTTCTCTTTGGTCTAGGATGGATTCATAGTGGTGTACAGATATGTTATATAGGATTTAGTTTCCTTGCGGTTCTTAAGTTCCTAAAGTTTTATAAATTCAAAGAGGTTCTATTTTTAGGGATGGGATCCTTATGTCAACCCCATAGATCTAAAATTTAATTAAAATTTAGAATCAATAGCCTAGATTTAGATGTATATTTAATTAAAATTTTTGATATATTTTCTTTTAAATGTCATATATAGTATTCATGTTGAGCATGGAAGAAATATTATAGATATGCTTCATAATGGGTTCTAGAAATTTCATTTCAGTATCTTACAACCAAGTTGATATAATATTATTTTACTTAAAATGGAAATTTAACTATCTAGGTTATGAACAACATTGAAATATTTTTATGTTATTAATAAATTCCATGTGTCAGTTTGATATAAATCATGGAAAGAGTTATACACATGCTTCATAATGGATTGTAAAAAGTGCAACAAATGGAATATATATATATATATATATATATCCCAAGGAAAAAATCAGTAACTTTCTATTAATAAAAATGAAAAGTTACATTGAGTAGATGCATAAAGAATTCAAGAGTTGTCTTGTGGGACTAGTGTGCATGAAAAACACATAGTAGCGAAGCTACCAAAAAATAGAAATAAAATTAAAATCACAAGTTTTGGATAAACTAGACTTTTCTCTTTTGCCTTTTTCTTTTGGACTTTTTTCCAGACCTCAAGTGATGGAGAAGAAATGAAAATTGCCAGCTCATTATTTCTTGTAAGGTTTGGGACAACTTTGTCTGAGTTGTAGCTTTCAGAGACATGAGATCACCTGGTTCCACCTATTCCTTGATTGTTGTTATTCCCCTTTACTTGGATTTCAAGGATCAAAATAACTATTGAGTTGTTTGGATTCTCTGATTATTTGTTCTATTCTTCCTCCTTTTATTCTCCCACCTCTTGTGAGTCTTGTTACTTTTGTGTGTCCTGATGTTGCTAGGTTTCATCAATTTCTTCATCCTCATCATCTGATGAAGGAGATTCTGGGAATTTCCATCTTTTTTTCTTTTGTGTTATCTTCTTTGTTCTTTTCTTTGCTTGTTTGTCTTTGTTTCACAAATGCCCTATTTGATGGCAAAACCTGCATTGAAAAGTAGCATTTTCAAAATCTAACCACTATAGCCACTTGAAATATTTGTGTGTCAGATTAATAGAATCTAGGAGACCTTTACTTAAATCCATCTCCAAACAAATATGAGAAAAAGTGAAGATCCCTTTGTCCATTCTTTCTCGATCTATCTTTATGAACCTTCCCAAAGAGTTTCCTATGCCTTCTAAGGCCTGATGATGCCAAAAAAAAAAGTGAAAGGTTATGTAACCCTACCCATATCGAAATTTTTGTAACCACCATTTAGTTTGCCTCAAAACCAGCAAACCACGGGGTTGCGAAGAGACCTACCCTTCTCCAAAACCATGATCCATCATTTACGACATAATTGTAATCTTGTTGGTTATCAAACTGAACCACAATAAATATCACAATCTCTCTTCTAGTTTAGGTAGATACACTGACTTAGCTCTTCAAATTTTGGCTAGTAACCATTAAATTGACAAATGATGGCTTTTTCTTGTAAAGTGTTGAAGAGATCACTTATGGTAATTTGATTGAGATATCTTGAGAGCTTTCCATATTTTCTACAATGTGTGGACTTGGGATTAGCATATTTGGGATTTGTTTGTCCTGTGTGGCATCTTTCCCTCTAAACGCATATTTGAAAGGAGCCTGACCCTTATATGTCGATAATGATCTAACTGGTGTGCTTTCTACTGGGGCACCACCTTGTAATCTTAAATTCTGGATAATGGTAGAATTTCTTTGAATCCCATAGCCTTTCAAATGGATCTCTTCCTGTAGCACTTTCCTAGAAAAATCAAACTTTGCGATGAAGCAGAAATACCTATGGAATTTTGGGATTTTTGCTTCAGATCTATCACAAGATCCATACCCATACCTATATCATTATCAATTTCATAGAAATGATTTTGATAAAAACCTGATATAAGTCCTCCAGATCTGAGATCAACTCTCTGCCCTCTTCGCTTATTGGTTGGGGACATAACCCTAAGTTGCATAAAACTATTCTCTTCTCGGCCTTTTCTCTTTCCATCGGACTTTGGCCATCATTGCTAAATGTGGCTTTTTTCTTTGCATGCAACACAAGTCAATTTATTATATGTGGGATCGCCATTGCAGAGTCGTAGAAAATCCCAGAAGGGGAAAACACGTTGTCTATGTCCCATCTCTCCTCCCATAAGCGAATTTGGGTGATTGTTCATGAGCAGGTGATGAACGCAATCTCTGTATCCTCTCTCACTAGCACAAAAATAGGAGAGCCCACATCACAAAACTAGTTCAAACACCACCCTTGGTAGAGGATCCATACCTCAAGTAGTGGTTGTATCCTAAGCGTAACCAGTCTTGAAGAGGTCTTATCAAAACTGGCCACCAATATCTTTGGAACAGAGAAGATTTGTGACAGTAATTATTTAAAAGTAAATCCATGAAAACACCATATGAGTAGAGGAGCACCAGACCCCTTTGCCCTGAAAATTCAATTTCATGGGAGGAGATCTAAAGCTTGACGTCAATGCAGAATCCCTTATCGTAATTTCCTAAACCTTTGCGCTCTCCATCCTCCTCCTCAATTGTCCCCTTGGATGACCTCAAGAGTTCATCCGTGTAGATGGGATATGTATGCATGTTATCATTAACTTATTAATATAAATAATGTATAATTTGATGATAATAGTCAAAAGTTCCATACATGTAGACATACATACATACATACATACATACATACATCTATATATATATATAGATATATATAGGTACCTGGTCTGTGTCACATGGGTAGTGCACCCTCCAAATGTCATGAATGGTATCATGGCATGTACATGCATATGACAAAAGTCGGTCATGCCCTAGACTCTTGAGATATGAATAATCATGTAATGAACTTGTCGGTCACAAAGCAATAAATGTGGTCTACTCATATATCCATGCAATGAGACATGCACAATGGCCAATGTCCTCTGCATGTTATCTACAATGGTATTCCTAGTCTCAGCTCCAAGTTGCGATAACTTCTCTAGCTCTATCGGTAATACCACAATCCGAGATGGTTGTGGAAACAATACCAAAGGTGGTACTACATGTGCAGGGTCTCTACGAGCCCCGACATGATCATAGCGATGTCCCAATATAGGTTCATAAAACTCAGATCCAGTGATGGTGTAATCCAACCTCATATGTAGCATGAAATCTACATATATATGATTTTCAAAGAAAACGGGGGCCTAGTCATGGTGGGGGAACTGGACCCAAGCTCCAATGAGTCGATCATATAAAAAATGGGTTGCATCAACATTCTTAAAACATTTGAGAAAAATCAAACCAACATGTCTAGCACAATGGTCCAGAGGGATGTCAAACAACTCCCCACGAACATCAATGTTCTTGGTGGCGTCTTTCACTACCTCCCAAGTATGTGGGCCTCTAACCTCCAACCTCTTAATTCTATGTATGAAATATAGGAGATGGCTCTATGGTCCCATCCTCTCGTATGTCTCAATTAACCAATTAATGTTATCCAACATCAAAGACAAACTACACCTAGTAAGTGAACTAAAAGAAATTTGATCCAACTCTCATGATCCATGTTTGTTGGGCCCTAACATCCTCAACTATGACACTGGCTATAGTATCGTTCCACACGGGGATCAACTTTTCACTATGATCCTCAGCTTCACCATGCTGAGGGTCTGCATATCATAAACATAATTGAAGATATATAACAAACTAGAAGCATAAAAACATATACATAAAATTCAAACATATCAATTGAAGAAGATTTAAAAATTAAAGAAAATTTCAACACATAAACACATAAAGTTTAAAGAGGATTTAAAAATACAGGAGGTGTACCTATAGCAGGTGAAGAAGGTCCACTATCAGTAGCAAGACCATCAACAAAGACATCAACACTGCCTCTAACACTCTGATTGGTGTGAGAGGGAGGATCTATGAGTGGAAAAAATCTATCACGAGCTCAACTATGTATAACAGATACCCCGACACTACAATGGGATGTGATTGCGGCATATGGGATATGGCTATTGAGATTACATATAATACATATAAACTAATCCAAAAAAACAATGTTGACATAGAAAGAATGTTGACAAGAAAACCATTTATAAAATCAAGTAAAATAATCTAGCCTGAAGTCCTAAACTTTAAAGTCTCTTTTTTGATAAATTATCAACCAAAGTATTAAGTTCCATGTAAAAAAAATTGAAATAAGTGATCAAATATAACTTACACTTTTTCCAATTACTAAATAAGGCTTGAGTGGCTTGAGGATGAATATCAGTCCTTTCTTCCCATTTCTAAAAAATTATTCTTTGGTTCTCTTCCTCCCCTCTCTAGAATATTATGTTTGAGTGGATGCCTCCACTCAGCCTCCTATCTTCTCCTCCACATGTGGTTTCTCCAAAACATCCTGAAGCTCTACATGAGGCTCCTCCTTTGGATCTACAAGCTTCTCCTCTGGTGGGATACTCATCCCTTTCTCTAGAGAGAATCTCATAACCTTATCCTCATCAAATTTTACATCTCTCCTCATTATTGTCACCTTGAGTGAGGGAAAATACACCCTATATTTATGTGGAGTCTTTGTGTATCCTAGAAATACCCCCATCTCATCTATAGGCTCCAATTCCTATTATCCTTGGAGACATGACAATACATAGTGGCTACAAAAAATTTGAAAATGAGATACATCTAGCTTCATCCCAGAGAAAGCTTCTTCGGGTGTGACCATGCCAAGTATTTTGTGAGGGCTCTTGTTCTGCAATAAATTGTGGTGTTTCATGCTTCTGCCCATAGATTCAATTAGAACCCTTGATCATGCAACATGGCTCTTACTCCTCCCCCTATGATTTTGTTCTTCCTTTCATCCACCACATTTTGTTGTGGGTTATTGGGTGTTATCAATTCTCTTCTAATACCCTTCTTGGCACAAAAGTCCTCGAAGGTGTTAGGAACAAATTTTCCTCCATTTTTACTTCTCAAAGCTTTCAATTTCTAACTAGTCTCCTTTTCAACCAATGCTTTTAATTACATAAATTTGGAAAGCTCTTCATCCTTTTTCTTCATGAAGAAAATTCAACATTTTCTAGAAAAGTAATCAACAAAATTACATAATACTTATGTTTTGTTGTAGAGGATGTAGAAAATGGTCCACATGCATTAGAGTGGACTTGCTCCAATATTTCTCAGCTCTTCTATCTTGGCCCTGGAAGGTGGATTTGACATACTTCCCCAATGTGCATCCATTGCAGACATCAAGTAGGTCAAGGTTACATTTCAGGAGACTAGTGGTAATATGCAACACGATTTTTAAGGCCCCATGGTGTAAGCGTCCCATGTGCCTGTGCCAGATTTCTCCAACATCCCGACTCTGCACCTTCTGTTCCTTTCTACTCAGTGTTGCGAAAGACTCCACCCCAAGTTTGTAGATATTTTTCACTCTAAATCCAACCTGTTTCACTTTCCTGGTAGCTACATGTCTCAGAAATGATTTCCCCTTACTGAAAACAAAATCATAGCCTCTATCCTCCAATACACTACAAAGATCAAACTTTGCTTCAGCCCATGTGCACATGTAACATCTTTTAGATGAAGATGTTAGGCCAACTCCCTCTTAAAGGTTACAGTTCCAATTCCTTTGGTATTTTACGTCCCATCATCCCCAAGTTCTATGTGCATGTGGAGATGATTCTCATCGAGGCTATTGAAGAATTATTTGTGTCCTTTCATATGGAACGTGACACCTAAATCTAGATACCACACTATCCCCATTATAGTGTTGGCCATGCATGTAATCAAGGTGAATTATAATTGGAATTGTGAGGAAAGTGCTTCACCTCCTGCTCCTCCTGAAGGCTTCTTGTTAGACTTCTTGTGCAAAAACTTTCTTGCATGGTACCCATATTCATGGTGGAAACATTTTATCTTGCTTAGGTCCTTCTTATTGCCATTGTTCTAGATGAACTCTAGATTTCTTTGTTCCTTCTCTCCCTTAGCCCTTTTCCCTTCCCAACCAATGAAAAATTATCTTCCTCCTCAGCTTTGGATGTTACTTCATCTCTAGTGTTCCTTCAATTTTCTTCCTACAACAAATCAGACCAAAATATCGCCCAATTTGGCAATTTGTCCCTTCCATTTACAAAGTATTGGTAGTTGTGCCAGGATTTTGGAAGGCCTAGGAGGGCTAGGCTCGCAAGTTCTAAAGAGGAAACATTTTCTCCTACTCATCCAAGTTCATCTTGAACCTGAGTGAATCTGGACAGGTAATGTGGAATGGTTTCATTTTTCTACAATTAGATGTTTCTGGGCTTGACCCTTAATGCCAATTTCTTGGAATCATTAATATTTTCAAATAGATCAGTGAGGGTCTTCCACATAGAAAATGCAGTTTACTCGCCAGGTAAACTAGAGACTATGTGGTCTCTCACACCCTCTAGGATGATCCTCTTGGCTTTTATGGTATCCTTCTTCCACTAGGCTAACTGTTGTGCATCTGATACTATTTCTTTTGGAATGTCATATTTGGTGCTCTAGCACTCCATTGGCATCGAGTATAGCTTCCATCCTATCCTTCCAAGATATGGAATTCTAGGTTCCCTCTAGGGCATACTCTAATCTTAGTTTGTTGAAAGACATTTTTCCTCATGGATGAAACCTACTTCACTGAATTTGCAAATTGAAATCTCTGAAGGAGATTATCTATTGACTAGTTTCTATTGTGTTTTCCTGCTTTGATACCATGTATAAAGTAATATAAATTTTCTACTACTAATGAATTCAAACTTAAAACAAGAGATTAGAAATTTCCTCTACAATTCTACAGAATGAAAATGACAATTTAGAAACACATGCAATGACATGCAACCATCAAAACCAAAACAACACAATGATTTATAGGGGAACCCAATTGGGAAAAACCCCTCCACTACTTTTCATTAATGAGATGAGAGTCATAAACTATTACACTGTCTTGATTCAACTTTTTAGCATGCCCTAATTGTAAATTTGTTCTCCTGTTGACTTTCCTACTCTGGCCAACACTTAGCCAATTCAAGGCTCCATCTTACACCTATTTCCTTATGAAATTATTGAGAAAATGAGCTCCTAAATAATAGGGGAATTCCATGTTTCTTTGTGGAATTCCAAAGGAATGATTCACTTGCTTAACTTCCAATCCTGAACACTCAACTAATATACAATTAATGATTACCATGTGCCTTTTCTTCCGCTCCAACTAGGCAATTCAGATTCCATGCATGTCTGTGTTATTTTTAGTTGATTGACTAGTTTAACTAAGAGATCATTGAGTTAGCAATAGTTCTACTACTCAACTGACCTTCAGCTAATCCAATTAATTACTTGAGCTTAGTTAAACGAGTTCAACTGAAAATAACTAAACTAGATTGCTAAATTTTAGCAATCTCTACATGCACAACTCTACTCGCAGCCTATAACTCAAATTTACTAACTTAACTAGTACACATGACCATGTAACTCTAGCTAACTATAATCCAAGTCATCTTGTTGATGTGGAAAATTGAATTACTCAATTTGACTAAGGCACAAGTCAAATTGACCCTTTCTTGCTACAATTTCTAACATTAACCCCATATCTCTGTCATAGGGCTCAACATATCTCCATCATAATATTTTCTCATATCAAATATAAGAAGACCTAAAGATGTTCTTGTCATACCCAAGAATTGAGGTCAAAATTTTGGACAATTAGTTATTTTTCCTATGTGGTGGTAGTCTTAATTCTGGCAATACTTGGAGTCTTAGATTTTAGAAATTCCTAGATACAATCATGCCATGGCTAGCTATCCTCCTCCTAGAGGGTGTTAATGTGACAAGATGCATGAGATAAGGAAGGAGGTGATAAACCTAGCTAGTCAATTGCAAGGCTTGCATAAGGCCATGGTCTAAATTAGTATGCAAATGGAATCCCAAATGAAGAAGAATGAAGAGATGCAATTAGGGTAAATAATTCAAGGACCCAAGTTATTTAATGCAAGATATGGTGGGCAACATTCCATCGATATGGTGGGAAACATTCCACCCATATATTACCCTAGGAGGATTCCATTTATCCTATCATGTTTCAACCATCTTCCAACCAATTCTACAAATAGAATGTACACCATTTTCATTGGCTAAATATGGTAAACAAGGGTATGTCACCTCTACTCTATGTTGCAAAATAAAAAAATATGTATAAAAAATATGACAACTTCACCAATGTGTTACGATTTACTAATTACAAGTCTCTTCCTATTTATACATGACCTAAGATAAATTTAAAATGTGTGGGTAACATGCCTTCTCACATAGCATAATTTACATCCTCATTAAATTTGGGTGGACAATAACTCATCCTCATTAAAAAACAATTGTGCATGAATACTCCAAATTTGATTGACTTTATAGGGTTAAAGCAGGGATTCTGTGCCTAAATAAATATACACTAGTACTAGTAATCACTAATCGAATAGTATACAATTTGAATCAATCATATTGGCTAAGAAATGAAGCATGGGTGTGCATTTCAGTGAAGTAAGGCGATTTTGGCTTGCTTCACAAAAATGCATGCCCAACATTCATTTCAAGGCCAAATTGAATGATTCAACTTGGAGAGTATTTTTTAACTCATAAGTAACATCAATACAATTAAATATTTTTAATTTTTCACATATATATTTATGTTGTTCAAGAATAATCCAAATTGGATGGATTTCATAGGGTAAAAAATAGGGTTTGTGTGCCTCAAATAAATGCACATCATGACCTGTAATTAATTGGCAGTGACATAATGATCATTCCATCCTATGGGTATGCAAAAATTTACCTCGGTCTTGTGGTGTAACAATTCCCTAATGAGCCTCAATATTATGGTGTAACAATTCCCTAATGGGTCTTAGTATTGTGGTGTAACAATTCTGTAATGGGCCTCAGTATTTTGGTGCAAGAATGCCCTAATGGACCTCAGTTCTTGGGTATGAAAACAACCTATTTATGCCTTCTTATATGTGATATGAGAAAATATTATGACAAATATATGAAGTAGGTATGTTGAGCCCTATGATATAGATATGGGGTGAATGCTAGAAATTGTACCAAGAATGGCTCAATTTGACTTGTGCCTTAGTCAAATTGAGTAATTTGATTTGATTTTCCACATTAGATGGATGACTTGGATTGTAGTTAGCTAGAGTGGCATTTCCCTGTCTACTAGTTAAGTCAATAAATTAGAGTTATAATCTTCGATTAGAGTTGTGTATGTAGTGATTGCTAAAATTTACCAATCTAGTTCTTTTATTTTCACTTGAACTTAGTTAACTAAGCCAAGTAATTGATTGAGTGAGTTGAAGGTGAGTTGAATAGTAGAAATATTGTTAACCCAGTGTTCTCTTAGTTAAAATAAAAAATTAACTATAACTAACCCAGACATGCATGGAATTTGAATTTCCTAGCTGGAGTGGAGGAAAAGGAACATTGTAATCATCAATTGTATACTAGTTGAGTGTGTAGGCTTGATATTTTAGCCAATGAATCATTCTTTAGGAATTGTGCAAGGAAATAGGGAATTCCCCTATTATTTAGGAGCTCAATTTCTCCAGAATTGCGCAAGGAAATATGTGGAAGTTGGAGCCTTGAATTAGCTAAGTGTTGGCCAGAGTAGGACGGTTAGTAGGACAACATGTTTACAGTGTAGGGTGTGTTTCAGAGTTGAAGAAAGACATCATAATAATTTCTCATTCTCATATGATTAATGAAAGGTAGTGGAGGGGTTTTTTCCAATTGGGTTCCTGTGTAAGTCATTGTGTTCTTGTGGTTTTGATGGTTGTTTGTCATTGCATGTGTTTCCAAATTGTGATTTTCATTCTATAGAATTGTAGATGAAATTTGTAATCTCATGTTTTCAGTTCGAATTCATCAGTAGTAGCAAATTTATGTTAATTTCTACATGGAAAACATAATAGAAACTAGTCAATAGATCTTCTCCTTTAAAGATTTCGATTTGCAGATTCAATGAAGTAGGTTTCTTCCATGTAGGAAAAGGTGTTTCAACAGATTGAGATTGGAGTATACCTTGGAGGAAACCTAAAATTTCATATCTTGGAAAGATAGGATGGAATTTATACTCGATGATAGTGGACTTTTGGAGTACACCAAATTTGGCATTCCAAAACTAGCAATATTGGATGTATAGTAGTTAGCTAAGTGGAAGAAGGATATCGAAAAATCTAGGAGGATCATCCTAAAGGGTGTGAGAGACCACATACTCTCGAATTTAAATGGAAAGGAAACTCCATTTTCTATGTGGAAGAACCTTACTTAGCTTTTCGAAAATAACAGCGATGCTAGGAAATTGACATTGAGGGATAAGCTCATAAACATTTGATTGTAGAAAAATGAAACCAATCCACATTAGCTCTCAAGATTTACTCAGGTTCGAGATGAACTTGGAGTAGGAGAAAATATTTTCTCTTCATAACTTGTGAACCTAGCTCTCCTAGGCCTTTCAAAATCCTAGCGCAGCTACCAAGACTCTGTAAATGGAAGGGAAAAAATACCAAATTGGGTGAGACTTTGGTCTGATTTGGTGCAAGAAGAAATTTGAAGGAACACCATATATGGAGTAACATCCAAAGCTAAGGAGGAAGATAATTTTTCCTTAGTTCAGAAGGGAAAGAAGGCCTAAAGCAAGCCATAGTGCAGCCAAAACAATGGAAAGAAGGACATAAGCAAGATAAAATGTTTCCACTACCATGAATATGAGAACCATGAAAAAAAGTGTTTGTAAAAGAAGTCTAACAAGAATCCTTTAGGAGGAGAAGGAGGTGAAGCATTTGCCTCACAATTCAAATATACTTCACCATGATTGCATGCATGACTATCACTGTAATGGGTAGTATGTGGTATCTAGATTCATATGCCTCGGTCTTTATGATACGATGCAAATAATTATTGAGTAGCCTAGAGGAGAAGGATCTACATATGCACATAGAAGTTGGAGATGATTAGAGGTACAATGCCAAAGGAATTGGAATTGTAACCTTTAAGAGGGAGTTGGGCTCACAACTTCATCTGAAAGATGTTATGTATGCACCCATGTTGAAGAAAAATTTGATCTTTGTAGCTGTATTGGAGGATAGATGCTATGATGTTGTTTTCAGTAAGGGGAAAGGAATTTTGAGACATGAAGCTACCTAAAAAGTTAAACAGATTGGATTTAGAGTGAAAAAACTCTACAAACTTGAGGTGGAAGTTTTTGTTGCACTGAGTATCAAGGCAAAGAATTTGCAGAGTCAAGATGTTGGAGAAATGTGGCATAGGTGCATGTGAAGCATACACCATGGGGCCTTAAAAATCACGCAACAGATTACCACCAATCTGCTGAAATGTACCATTGACTAGCATGTTGTCTGCAAGGGATGCACATTAGGGAAGTATGTCAAATCCGACTTCTAGGGCCAAGATAGCAGAGATGTATAAATCTTGGAGTGAGTCCACTCTGATGCATGTGGACCATTTTTTGGAACCTCTACAAAAAAACATAGGTATTATGTAATTTTTGTTGATGACCTTTCTAGAAAATGTTGGATTTTCTTCATGAAGAAAAACGATGAAGTGTTTTCCAAATTTGTTGAACTAAAAGCATTGGTTGAAAAGGAGACTAGTCAAAAATTGAAAGCCTTGAGAAGTGACAATGGAGGAGAATTTGTTTCTAACACTTTCAAGGACTTTTATGCTAAGGAGGATATTAGAAGAGAGCTGATAGCACCCCATAACTCACAGTAAAATGGGGTGGCTGAAAGGAAGAACATAAGCATAGTGGGAGCAACAAGAGCCATGTCGCATGATCAAGGATTTCCATTACATCTGTCGAAAGAAGCATTCAACATCGTAGTTTATTTGTAGAATAGGAGCCCTCACAGAATACTTGTCATGATCGTACCCAAAGAATCTTTCTTTCGGAGGAAGCCAAATGTATCTCATTGTTTAATTTTTGGAGTTACCGTGTATTTTCATGTCAAGTTTGTAATCAATTCCATGACGATATGCAGAGATTTTTGGTGCCTCACCAATGACCCTAGGATTTCAATGAAATATATCCAACCTGCTAAGAATGCAAGGTTGAAGGCCATTTAGGTAAAGTTGATGGGCTTATATAGCCCAAAGGGAAACATCCCTCAACATTAACACGATTCCTGTCATGCAGCAAAGAAACTCGTAACACAACCAAATAAATGGATTTAAGTGAAACTAGATCCTGTTGAGAAGATGATCTTCAATGTAATCGTTTCATATAAATAAAAGGGTCTTTGAGCCTATTGTTTCAAGTTTTAATTCAAGCTCTTACGGATTTTGGTACGGCCTATATCATGGCCTACTATTCTTTGTTGTTTATTGATGTGCCACTTTCAATAAAGTTAAGCATTTCATTCATAATAATGTTTAGCTCAAGATTATAGCTTAATCCTTATTACCATGTGATCATTTACATAGTTCATATATTAAAAGTTTTGTCTTCAACATCATTAAGATTAATCACACATTATTTTTTTTTCCATATTCAGAAGCTCAACCTTCCTTATTTCATTATTAGTGCCATTCATTTCAATAAGTGACACACAAACATATATTTTAGGCATGCCCTTCATTGACATCTCTCCACGGAGGGGTAACCACATGTTCAAGCATTAATAACACAAATGTAGTCCCAAAGTCCTAAAACCATTACAATTGGAAATGCATCTTACATTCGTCAATAGATAACAAGTATAAGAAGATACTTATATTTGATCTTGCAGGGCAAATGAGTCTGGGACAAGGAATCTCCACCCAAATTTAGACAGTTTCAACGACTCTTATTTGTGGTTGTCATCCGTGAGCTTGATTCTAGAGTCTGAGGGGGATGCTTTCTCAAGGGATTAAAGCACCAGCTGCAAAATGAAATAGGGATTCTAGAGGACCTCTTTCCTTAATCCCACTAGCTAACTAACACTTATTTTGTAAACATGGGGAGAAGAGGTACTCTACCTCATCCCCAAATGCGCTCACATTTTTTCACCCCTTCCTAAGGTGTCCAAAATCCATTTTTCAATAATGTAGTAACCACAAGTATTCAGTCAGATATTCAATTGATGTAGCTTTAGGATGCCCTATTCCCAAGGTGTTACAGGGCTCCAGAGTTTACTATCTCAACCCATAGCCTCCAGGGGAGCTGTTACAGGGCTCCAGAGATTTCATCCCAACCCACAACCTCTAGGGACTGAAGTTGTTACAGGGATCCAGAGACCTCCTTATCAACTCACAACCTTCAGGGAACCAAGCTATTATAGGTCTCGAGGAATCCTATCTCAACCCACATCCTCCAAGGACGCCAAGTTGTTACAGGGATCCAAAAATTAGCAAATCAACCCACAACCTCGAGAGAACCAAAGAACCAATCTCCTTCTCTTCTCTTCTCTTGTTTTAAGAGTTTCCTGTTGATTTGTCTTTCTTGGTGCTCGAATTTCTAGATCTTCTATGTCATCCTCCTGAACTCTTTCAATGCTTTTAGCTTTACCTTTGAATGAATCCTTCTATTGTCTTTTCCTTGTTTTGCATTTGTTGTTGCGTCCTCACTAACCTCTAATATGCATACTCTTTGTTAGAATGTTTTTCCTCTTTTCATGTTGTTGTTTCTCAAGCAACATGGGAATGCATACTTGATGAGCGCTAGTATTGCAGCAAGGATGTTGCAACTCCTAGGCTACCAATTTTACTTATCAACCTAGGTTTCGTACAAACTTGGAGGTGACAGTGATATATGCACAAGTAGAAGTGAAGGTCTTGCTCGTTGTCACTTGTTCATCTGGCGAGAGACCCTAGGGGTTCCAAGCCAGACTTCTATAGAGTCAAAAGAAACTTTATTCTTTGATGGAAGAAGAGAAAATCTATTCTAAGAGAGCTACTCTACTACAGTAATGAAGAAAACAATATGTAATGCTAAATCACACAATATCCTAATTAACCATTAAACAGCTATGCTAAGTATAATTTCTAAATCAACACTAACGTAATGTGGCTATCTAAGTTACAGAAGTAAAGAGCATCAAACCAAACTAATGAGTAAGCAAGGAAACTAAACTAAATCGATTTTCACTTTCTTTGTTTTTTGATGATCAGATAGTGTTAGAGTCTGATTGAATAACCAAATCAAAGCCCAGAAGTGGCAGCATTTAAATGATATGTAGAACAAATTTCGGGAAGGAGTCAAGATAAAAAGCAATCGAAGATTGAAATCAGTGAAGGGAGGATGTAATGAGGTAGCAGTGCATAGGAATTGTTGGATCGATCAGCAAACAGTAAAAACGAAAGATGGGCAGTGGAGATCTTATCGCGGGGATTAAGTGAACATATGGATGGATCAATCAACGAAAATGATTAACGAAAGATTGAGTGGCGGAGATCTTATCATGGGAGGTTAAGTCAATAAATGGAAAAACATGATTAACAGGAGATGAATGGTGGAGATCTTATCTTGGCGATGAAGTTAATAGATGGATGTATCACATCAAGTCACGTGGCGACAGAAGGGTAAAAAACATGAGAAATTATGGAGCGGGTTTCGTAGGTGGTGAGCAATTTCTCACGCACCCTCAAAGTTGTACACTGTATTTCTAATTTTCACATGATTAGCCTAAGTGAGTGACATGTAGCATAGGAAAACCACTTTTCTCGTGTGCTCTCGGGTGGATATCAGTTGTGAGATAATTCGCGCGAGATTGTGCGATAGCCATTGGATCATGTGGGATTGATCAATGGTGGAGATTAGCCAAGCTAGTTGGTGATCGGGTGACATGATAGCCGTTGGATAGAGGGCGCGACAGATCGATGGTGGAGATTTGGAGTGCGTAAACTAGGTGGAAGAATTCACAATAGCCATTGGATCAAGCTAGACAGATCGACAATGGAGATTTGGAGCACATAAAGTCAAGCATTGAAATGAATCGGACGGTGATTGGTTAGGTTTGTTGTGGATCAGACGGTTAGGAAATCTACGGGTATAATCTGATCAAGATGTGTTTTATTAGCTTCCGCTTAAGCATTTCGTGCTGAAGGAAATGAGCATATGAGAAAAAAGTGATGGAAAAATATAAGAATGAAATGAACCTCGTATTGAATCAAGACAACAAATTTCATGCAAGAACTCCTGGCTAACCTGCTAATTGAAAGAAGACACAAATGGAAGCAAACTAAAACACAACTAATCTACACTACACTACTATAATGGAAATGCAGCTACCTAAGCAAATGAATGATTAAACCATGAATCTATGCTAGCATACATGTAGAATATGTTAGAGCCTATATTGACCTCCAACTGAAGGGAGGCAATCCGAGGATAACCACAAACCAAGCTTAACCTGGTAGCTAGCTCTACCGGTTCGGGAGAGGGATCTCTCGTTGTCAATCCTAGTTGAGATGACTGATTCAAATATGGATTTTAGGCTAGGTATAGTAGCTCTAGGGTTTTTGGTTGATTTTGATGGTTTTGTTGCTGGATCAAATGGAGTAGGCAGCTTTGGGTCGGGGAAATCAACTCAAAAATGCAGGGTGTTCTATGGGGCAAGGTAGGTAGGTGTTTAAGCACTTGAAATTGAGTAATATGGTAGCTCTAATACTGGTGAGGAGCTGAGGAGGGCATGCAGATCATGAGTCTTCTTCAAACAGTAGAAAACATCAAAAACTAAATGAATTCCCAAGGTAGAGCACTGTAACCAATGTATTCCACCTATCTATCTTGATTTCATTTAATTAGAAGAATGAATAATATTTTGGCACACATAACACATGGGAAAAACTAATTACAGAAGAAGAAAAAATGCAAAAACACATTACCACAAGAATCCCACAAAACTATTTGAAAATCTTGGTTTATTTCCTTGCCAAACTACTGATACAAGTGTACAATGAAGCTCAAAGCATCCACAAGAGTCCAACCCTTACAAATGACAAAGAAAGTACATAATATAGGCATCAAACAACTCATGCTAGCCATCAGGGGTCGAATCCATGAGAAGAGGGGTGGTTTCAACCATATCTAAACCAAGAACACGAATATAGGCAGTGTGTTAGAAAATTATATATTACGGAGCAATGGAACACATAAACTATTGCAGAAATATAAACACAGAAAACACACAAAACAAGAGAGACACAGATATACGTGGTTCACCCAGTTTGGGCTACGTCCACCCCGAATAGCCAGTCCTTCCTTTCTATTATCCAGGAAAATGAAGAGACACAACCTACAACAAATCCACTGTAATATCCTCTATTTTCTCTCACAATCTCACCTCTCCATTTCTCACTCACAAAATACACATCTATATCTCAGCCTCTACAATGCCCTCATACAAAGAGAGGGGGTTGCCTTCTAGGGCAAAAAAACCCTAAACAAAACATAAGTTCTACCGTCAGATCATCTGCCTAATGAACGACCCAGATTGACTAGAAATTACTATACTTTTACAAGGCAATTTTACATTTGTTTTTAGCTTTGGGGGTGCTGCCCCAGAGCCCCCGCTGGGGGACTGCTGGCCCCCGGACCCCCCAGCCAGGCGGGATTGGCCCCCCAAGACCCCCACGGGGGGGACAAGTCCCCCCCGCACCCCCCCACGTGGAGGGGTGTACAAACTCCCTGGGGTATACATCCGGCTGAAACAAATACCTCTGAACAATCATGCTCCACACACAACACAGTGGAATAGCTTGCCTCTAAAACCAAGGAAACTAATTCATTTACCCCTAAACCACCTCAAAATGACGTATCTACCCTCAAGAGTCATTTTAAAATTACATTTACATAGCATAGCATCATTTGCATTCATAAATTCATCCATAATGAGAGTAAAAATCAATTCGTAGAAAAACTAGGTGAAATTTTGATTTTTGAGCAAAACTGGCAGAATTCATCCTATGCGCAGCGCCACTAATCCTATGTGCAGTGATTTTTCAAACCCAGTTTTGGGGGCCTTCCCCTTAACCAAATCGAGCACAAGATGGCTTGTTGGAAAGGTATGTCTGTCTAGTTTCTATAACATCTTGAATTTATGAATTTGGAGGTCATTTCCCCCCTCAAAAGTGGAATCTCCCAAGACTTCTTCCTGTGTGTCCAAAACGTGGTAGAGAGGTCATTTTTTTATGGCTTTTTGACCTTTAGGTGACCAGTATTTGCTCAAAATTTGATGAAAGTTTCTGGGTTTGCTTATATTTTCATGCTAAATCAAAATATGCAAACCATTCTTCCAACAAGTGCCCCAATAAAAATCGCAAAGCTATTGCAATTCCCTATGTTGCAAAAATTTAAAATTTGAGAATTACAAAATTTTACCAAAATTTTCCCAAAATTAGCATAAGGCACCCTCATCCACTGCTTTGATGAGTCAATGAGGTATCGACTAGGATTTCCAATTTGTCTTGCTCCTCATTGGACATTAAGGCCTTCCTCAACCTAGCCTTGAGCTTCCTCATTCTTATGTTGCAAATTTTGTTCCGGGTCATGCAGTGATAGGCCATGTGGCGAAGCATATTTTTGTCTCTGTTAACCCTCTCAATAAACTTCTCCAAGTGTATGTTAACCGATCAAGACAAATCTCCTTAGGATTCTCAATTTCCTTTGCCTTTTGTCTTCTAACCTAGCCTCTTCGCTTCCTAGTCACCTGGCCTTTTTCATTGTTTATGAACACTTGTGGTGAATGATGAGATAGGGTGGATAGACGAAAGATGAGTATGAAGAGATTTTAGGATGAATAGGTGAGGGTGAATGGGAGTCTGAATGGGATTTAGGGAGTGAGTAGGGTTTAGGGGAGTGAGTAGGGTTCTGTATGTAGGGTGTAGGGTTTCATATGGAGGGTAGGGTTTAGGAGTTTATGTGTGGGAATGGGATGTATACAGGATAGGGTTTTAATATGTAGTGTATGAGGTTTTAGGAACTAGTAACAAAGATAAATGAGTGAACCTTGAACCATTATGGTGAACAATGGATACTATGGTTTTGTTTTTATGGGTAAAAGACCAACAAGATTTCATGCAAGAACACTCTTCAACAAGCAGGATCAATGTACTTACTTGTAAAGAGGAGGAAATTGAAGTTTTGAGGTAGTTTGAAGTGATTTGGAGCAATTTGAGTGTGTCTAATAGGTGCACAACACCCTCACACAGGTGCACAATGCCTTTTCTATGTGCAGCGCCAGTGTAATTTTCCACTACCCAAACTTCCCAGGTGCGGAGTGCCTTTTCTGTGTGCAATGCCTTTTTGCATACCACTTTTGGAGGCCTTCCCTATGTCCAAATTGGGCATGAGATAGCTAGTTAGAAATCTTGTCGAGCTTGCTTTCCAAAACATCTTGAATTTTTCAATTTGTAGTTCATTTTCCCTATCAAAAGTCAAATCTCCCAAAACTGGTCAAAATGTGCAAAATGAGGCTGCCTAAATGAAGAGTGCTATTGCAGTAAACTTTTGAAGGTATTACTCAACTCCAAATTGATCTCATGGTAGCTCATTGGAAATATCTTTGTCTCTGGTTATCATTTCAATCATCAAAAAAGTCATTTGGCCAACCAGGCGAGGAGAAATATTGATTTTACCAAGGTCCCTCTAGAGGTGCAGCAACCCTCTTGAGGCAATTGTATTTTTGACATTTCTCTAAAACCATGACACCTATGTAAAAAGTGAAGAAGATTTTTCTTCCTTGGCCTATTATGGAAAAAAACCTCTCTCACATTTGTCAAATTCATCTTCTATTTCTCAAAAACATCATTTGAGTAAAACCTATCCTGATGTGTGGAACAAGGGATTTGTAGAAATGAAGGGAAATGAAGGGGATAAGGGACTGATAAATTCTGGAGAATATTTTGGAAAATAGGGAGGGATGTTAGGAAGCAAGGGAAAGTGTAATTTCAAATATTGAGTGAGGGGAAGGGGTCCAAAAGGGCAAAACACAGGCCTAACCTAGAAAATTGTCAAATTGTAGCAAGAAGCTAGGGTTTGTGGGAAAATGATGAATTTGAAGGATATTAGTGATAGGAAGTGTTTAATAAGGTACATTAAGGATAGGGGAAGGTGTATGAGCATCAAGATAAAAGTTTGTTGATGATTTGACCATCCAAGAGAAATTACCTTCAAAACCCTAGGAGAGGGAAATGAGCCTTACCCAAGTACAACTAAAGCATGAACAAGGTGTAAAATGACCCACTGGAACCTAAAATGATGATGAAAACTCTCTGAATGATGGTACACTCAGCTGAATGGTGACATGGACTAACACTTGGAAAATTTTGGAAGGAGTGAAAACAAATCCTAGACCTAATACCTAGTGACCAAATTTTACTTAAAAACTCACTGAAATGACAAAATTTGACTTTGGCACCCTAAGAACACTTTGTAAGGGAATGTTTGATCATTGGTTGAAGTCTTCAAAGACTGACACTAACAAAATAAAGAGGAGCCTTAGCTGCTAGGGTTGGGCCCTAACCCAAGAGCTTCATCCCTCTGAGTTAACTCAGTGCTGGCTCAAAACAAAACTCATTGTTATATCAAAACAATGGATTACATCAAAATTGTCACAAGTCTTGCAGCTCAAAAATAAAGTAGATTTTTACAATCAAAAAACCGAATCCTACTGAGGTCCTAGGCCTCTCTACTTATACGTCTGAAGTCTCCAACGAGTTCCTTAAAATTAGGGAGGCTTGGCTCCCAAACTCGAGATAAACTTGTGCTTTGACTTCCACTTGCTCGGCTACCTTCTAGTCCTCATGATTTGGTTGTTTGTACTCCGAGATGATGGAGGAATATTCGAGTAGAGGGGTAGTAAATATGGAGGATTTTCCTCCTATAATTCCTCTCCCTTGTCCCATTAGAGTTTTGACCAAGGTATTTTCTAAAATTCCTTGCTTTTATCCTTTAATCCTACATTAAATGCACATTAGAACAAAAAGCAGAATATCCAACTCTAACTTATCTCATAGACAAAATATGATCAAAAGTGTGCAATAAGTTGTGAGAATAGTTGGTTTGACTAAGCTAGGAGGTGAATTAAGGCCCATATAATTACCAATGATGAGGCTCATCATCACCCTTGTACTGAAAGTGTTGCTCATCCTCTGAGCAACTTAGTCAGTGTCCATGTCCTTCATGGATCTAGTAGCCTCTCTAACATCCCATGCTTCTGTTGTGATCTCTTCTTCTTGTTCATAGAAGCCTGCTTTCCTTTCTACTTCTTCCCACTGCCTCTTTTCCTCTTCTTCTTTTCTCCCTTCTAGCATCCCTAGGAGTAGTGGTTGATTGAATTTTAGGCCTATCAACCTAAACATATCCTCAAGATGTGAAATCACCTACTCTTGGGCAGCAAGATATCTAGGTGCCAGTTGAGGATCATTTGCAATTAGATTATGGGTGCTGATTAGTGCCATGGGATTTGATTGTTCAGCTCTAATGAAAAGAGGTTATTTTTGCTCTATGACCAATATTCTTTTCATCTCTACAGCCCTTGACTCCTCATGGTTCATCCATGATGCCAAAGCCATTAATTGTAGATCTCCTAGATCAGCATTAGGATCCCAAACATTCATGTCTATGAGGGCCATGTTGTGCAAGTAAAACTTAGCCATTTTGGCCCTATTCTCTAGTGTACTTTGGTCACCAAGATCAATAAACTGCCTGTAGTCCTAAAATGGCATGGTGCCCCTTTGTGCTAGTGTTTTAATATGAAATTGAAGCCACTGTTCTCTGAGGTAAAGAGCATAGGATTTAGCTGGCATCCTACACTAGATGGCCTCCAAGGAGAGGCTGGCCATACATGCTAGTTGGTTTTCCCTTTCCTGCAACTATCCTCTTAGCCATGCATTTTCCCTCTTGGGTCTATCTATCATTATTGCTTCTCTGTCCCTTGATGCAGGGGAATTTTTAATCTCAATAGGGATTTTTGTTAATATTTGTGGCTTCCCTTGTTTGATTCTTGTGCTCTTTCCTTTTCTAAAAAATAGAGGGGTTTGCCTCCTTTTTTTCCATTTTTTCTTGACTGGGGTGTTGAGAGCATTGAAGGCAATTGTTGCCTCCCTCTTAAGGGCCTCTGGAGACACCCTAGGTGACTCCTCCTCATGTTCTTCCCCTTCTGTTTCAATGCCTTATTTCTCTCTATTTTTCTTATCTTCTTCCTCTTCCTGTTATTTATTATCTCCATCAGCTTCTTCCTTCGCTTCCTCCTCTGTTTCAGCATCATCCTCCTTCTCTTCTCCTTCGTCATGTTCCTCTGTATTAGTTTCTTCTTCATCCATCTCATCCCCATCTAGCTCTATATCTTCTTCTTCTTGTTTTTCCTCCTCCTCACTAACAGAAAGACGAACATCATAGGTGAGGGTTTTGATGTCATCCTCTCCTGGTAAGTCTCTGAAGACTGACCATGTCATAGGGATCCTGACATTTTGGAGGGCATCCTCAATGAGGATCCTGATTAACCCATTGTGAGCCAATTGTTGGGAATTCCCTTCCTTTACTTTGTTGCTGGAGTGTATGAGTGATTACATCAAGAAATAGGGTATGCTAAGTCTTTGGTGAACTAGTGTTTCTACCCCAAATCTTAATTCTTCAAGCATCCTAAAATGGTAGCCATAAACAACACTGTATCTACCCTCACATGAGATATATTTGATGAGTTGGTAGCCTACCTCACTCCATGGGTATGGCAGACTGTCTCTCCTTACTCCATTTTTATCCTTTGTGGGTTCTTCACCTTCTAAAAAGAATTTCCTTTTTGCCACCTGACTATCTGCTTTGTCTTCTTTTCTCCATGGAATTCCTAGGGGAAGTGTGGTGACCCTACTGATGAGCTCTGGGGTGAGATCTATAGTGAGCCCTCTAACTATAACAGTGGCATGGATTCTGTTGTGTGGAGTGAGGGAATGAGCAAATTCTTGAGCCACCTCATCATCATACCCTGTGAATTTTTCGAAAAACCCCATCCATTGGTGTCTTATAAATATTTCAAGCACTTGGGGGTGTTGTTGTATCCTCACAGTGTTTGTGGGTTCTCTCCTATTAAACCCTCATGTCATCTTGCTTGTGAGGCTTGAGGAGGAAATGAGAGGTTTGACACAAGAATTTTAAATTCAGGAGAAAACAGAGTTTCCTGTGTATGTAATTCACCTCCCATAGTTGTTATATCCACTAGCTTTTAGAGAATTTCTAGTTCATTTTCTTGTAAATGGGGATGGATTTTTAGATCCTACCTCTTTAGAATGGTGGCAGTGGACAGTTCTCATGATATTCCCTCTTGAAACCCTCTTTGCCTATCTTGGAGACTACCTCTGTGCATCCTATAGACTGCTCTTGTAAACTATTCCTGTAGGAATTCCTATGCATGCTGTCGTAGAAATTCTTTTGCGGAACGATGGATCCTTGCTTCTGGTGGGTGGCTAGAGTTATGAGTGTGACTTGAGTGAGGGGATTTTGAGGAGATGGAATGCATGAATGCATGAAAATAATTTTTTGTTTCCCACTCCTCGTAATCAACTCCCACCTCGTAGATCCGTAGTTAACCACTTCTTGTCCTACTCGTCCTCTGTCTTTGAGTTGACTGCGGCGACATGTGAGAGGACTCCTGGCTTTATATGTGATGACTGAACAAAGGTGGCCAAGTTAACTAGCCACCTTTTCACTTATAAACCAACTACCTTCTAACCTTTACAACGTTTGATAAAATTATGCATATTAGTGAGTGAGTGGGATACTTAACTGTGGTCTCAATGCCATGCTGCAATTGTCGAAGATCATATCTGCTGTGTTGTTTATTTGTTGCATGGTCATTCTTCTTCCTCCTCTATTTGTGACTGAAGAACTGATGTTGTTGCTGCTATTGAGCTCCTGGATAATCCTAGTGAAGACCTGTAGCTGATGATTGATATGCTGTGGGATAGCCTGCTACAGGACCTAACCAACCTACCATTCACCCTCGGATTACTTCTTGTAGGTTTTCGGGGGATCTTATAGGAATACAGGGGATCCTGTAGAAAACATAGCCTTCGCCTAAATAAAAGAAATGAAGTGAAAAAACAATTGAATTGATGGAGGGATGCATGGTAAGGAGTGGAGGAGATGAATATATGTGAGGCAGGGTTCCCTTTGCATCTTCTCTTTACTCCTTGATTGTCTTTCCCACCCACTTGCAAATAACAATTATGTCTTTTGCTCTTCTTCTTTTTTTCTTTTTCTTTTTTAACACCTAGGCTACCTCAGAGAGGTTTTCACCCTAGATGTTTTCCCTAGGCACCTCAAGGAAGGTTTTCACCCAGGGATCTTCTTATTATTTTTTCTTTTTTTTTTTCAAGCATTGGTGTTATCAGGAAAAATAGTGTCCATTCAGAGCTGCTAGTCCCACTAAGACAGGTAGCTATCTTAGAAACAAAAAAACTAAATCCATTTGTGTTTTCCTTTATGAGAGATAGATGAGAGAGAAGTAGAGAGTACCAACCTCAGTATTTCGCTAGTCTCCTTGCTTGTTTCCTCTCTCCTTTGATAGAGCTTTTGCCACTCCTTTCTCACTTGTCCCGCTTCAAAAAACACCTGTAGAGCCAAGGCAGCAAAATACCATCAAAGCATAGATATATATAACCATAAATAATGTAGGATCAGATGTACATTAACCAACTAAATTCATACACAAACAAGATTCAGAGATATACAAGCATATGGAGGAAAGCTCAAATATCTTTATTGATAGAAGTAGTAGAAGAGAGGATTACAACCAGGCTATCTGATCCAGCATCATCCTCCCAACATGAAAGCCCTCTTCACCTCATACAAAGCAAGATCACCCAACAATGTCTTCAAAGAGAAACCAACATCACTTGCTTGCAAATTACAAAATTCTAGCCTTTAGATCCCTAGGATGAGGGATCCATATATAGATGTTTACAGGAGAGTGAGTCAGCTTCTGGGATTTTGATTAGTGTCACTTCACTAATAGTTCTTTGTTCCACTTGGAGATTTTAGATCTCTTACTCATCCTTGGGCGAATTCAAAGAGGCAAGTGTCATATGAGCAGTTTCTAGAAGATTCTCTGGGTTTCCACCTAGCAAACTGCTTGTGCCATTTGTCTGCTCTCGCTCATCGCACCCTACAGAAGGGCTTTCTAGTATGCATCGAAGCCCCCGTGTGTAATAGGTGAGATGCATTGCACCCTATTCATGGAGCAGTCTGTATGGTCTTGTTTTGACCAGTTCTGAGTATTTTTTCATGGAGAACTTCTGGGAGATGATGTAATCCGCTAACCTTATTCCTTTAGGATATGAAACAACACTTTTAGGGGTTTATAAGCCCTTGGTTTATGGACGTATGTGATTGGGGTTGCAGTGCCCAAATATTTCTATAACAGTTTCCCCCTAAAGCATGAGGTCATAAATCTTTTGATGTCGGGTGAAATGATTTATAATGAGGATCCGAGGTTTTTCGAACTGAAAGGTTACCTGTAATAAGATACAATACAATACATTATCTTCATAATATTTTCATGATTTAGTTGATGCAGGCATTCCCATGCTCATCTTTATAAATTCATATTCATGTACATAAGACATGCAATTGTCTGTGTGGCAGACTGATGATTTTGGTAGAGCCCACATCCTTTAGTTTGGATGATTATCTATGCAGCGGTGATGTACATTTGATGTCTTTATTTTCCTGAATATATCGCAGCCCAGATGGATGAAACTAGATTCGGGGTCTTCAAACTCATTCAATCTTTGCCCAAAGTACAAGTCGATCCATGTGAAAATATGTTCTGATATCGAACATGGAAAGACATTGTCTGATTACCAGCCAACGATGTAAGCTATTAACAGGCGCGAGAGGAATCAACGATAATGATGATGACCCTCAAGGTACTGCAGTACAATTCACGTGGTGTGAATACATGAGTTGATGTTGAACACCATGTAAAATCTTTCCGTCGAAGGCCATTGATGTAAACCTATCGCCAGAAGTGAGAAACTTGCCATTGAGGCATGCAAGCTTCAAAGTACTGAAGGGTTGTTCCTAAGTCAACTTCTTGGATAATGAGCTGATGTCGAAACGAAGTGACCCGTCGTAGGAGGGCCTTAATGAATCCCACATCTACGATGTGGAATGGAGCAAATGATTTTGTGGAGGTGAAAACAATCGGATGATATAAGGTTCAGGGTGGCGGTCATGAAAAATGGAGAGTGAAGGTATTGCAGCGAATGAGACATTAGCTAGGTTAGTGAATCCTCTGAGAGACTTCTCTTGAACATACTGGCGACACTAAAATGGATTGGTAGCATTAACCCCAAGGTGGATGGTGCGGTGGACCAATGGTGATATGACCGGTGAACAGAATAACCCAACCCGGCTCAATCATGGTGATAGAGTGAAAGTGTCATGTTCAAGAGTGACTTGCTACCAATGAAGCTATTCAAGTTTTCTTCTCTTTTTCCCCAGTCATTGCTGACCAGTACCTCTTTATTTTTGTCAAGCTTGAGTAGGATAACATATGCTTGTTCTATAATTTTCCCCTCGGGAAAACCCGTCGCTATGTTTTAACGAGCCTAGCGACAGTGAAACTCGCTCTTGTCTACATGGACAAGTTTGTCACTATTGTTTTAATGAGTTTAACAACAAAGATAACTCGGTCCTTTTCAATTTTAAAGAGTCAAAAAAGGAACGTAAAGGCAACTCCAGTGGCCCCTTTTTGTAACGTAATCCCTTAGGTTCGAAAAAGTGTAAAATAATACGAAAGGGATGAATTTTTTGATAGTTCTAATGAGCCGAACAAGACAAGCGCTCAATATTTTTGTGTAATAATCCCTCAGGTACAAAAATATTAAAATATAGAGGAGGGATGGCACTTTCGGTCGTTTTAACGAGCTGGAGAGGCCAATTTCTCGGTAATATTTTCATACTTTATGAGTCAGATGAAAAGAGCTTAAAGGAGACTCATTTTTTGAGGAACGAGTGGTGTTTTTTTATAGAAACTGGTTCCAAGTAAGGTTTGGAACTTTTCAATCACAACAATGTAAATAAGGTGGCTAACAGAATCACTCGTCGCAGCTATTCCTCAAAAGGTTAAACAATCAAATGGAGGCGTATGATTAGGTAAAAAAGAATGGGGGTGATGGTAAGAACACTACCAAGGTTCAAAAGGTGATAATTATGCGATCACAAAGATTATTTACTGAAGGTGGGGTTCATTTTTTAATGAGCTTGAACTCTATGGAAACACTTGCTCATTGCTAGGTTTATTTTTTAACGAGCTTGAACTTCACATAAAACTACTCATGATAATAGTCAGAGACGTTGATTTCACCATTAACACTATGTTCTTTTAACGGTCGTGTTGTCTGTTCAATTACTCCATCAAATTGATTAGAAATGTGAATACATGCTTGAAAAATGAGTTAAACAACCATATTTTACTCGAACTACGTGAATAGTAACATAAAAATAGTTTTTACCTCTCATTTTTACCATTTCATTCAAATTTGGGATTTTTGGAGCTCTGGAGGTGTTTTCCCCTTCGATTTTCACCAGCTGATTCTAGGAGATTCTGTGGACTATTTTCGGCACCATCTGGACCAGGTAGGAGCTAACCTTGAGCTCTTCAATTGCATTCTTTCCTTTTCTGATTTTGAGCATGCTTTCTTGTTCTTCTGGGCCTCTAGGGTTTGAACAATTCGTTCTCTCCCCATTGCACCCAATGTACATCGAAAGGTGCAATGCATACTGGGCTAGCCATTGGCCAGTCAGGATGCATCTCACCCAGTACACAGCTGGGTGCGATGGGCGCAAAAGGGAAAGTTTATGCACTGTTTTTTCATGGAAATTTTGCCTATTTTTGCTTGAATCAGGATCATAATTCTTCTCTTGTTTGTTTTTCATAGATTCATTGGATCAAGATGGTCATTACATGGCATGAATGCAAGCATGAAGAATAGGACATGGTTACTTTGTATGATCTGGGTACGGTGACTACTTTGCGGAGCTGTGGTTTGCTCAAATTCTTCTGTGTATCCAGCATGAGGCAACAAATCAATTTGTTGCAATATTTTCTTGATGCATGGGATCCTACCAACCAAGTATTCCAGATTCGAGGTAAATCCATCCCTTTGAAAGTTGAGGATATCTACTTCTTGACCGGATTATTGAGGCGTGGTGCCCCTCTCTCACTATTAGGATCTACCTGTAGAGGTGAATCCGTGAGGGATTATATTCGTCGATTCTGTAGAGATGGATCTCAGCCAAGAAGGGACGGTAAGATCAGTATTCAAGATGTCACTAACTGGTCCTTGAGGACTATCTTATTCACCTTTGCTAGATTGGCTGGTCGTGCGGCTCTTCATTTGGCCAACAGGTCCTATATGCAGTATGCTCTGGAATGCCTTGAACTAAAGGTATTCAACTGGTGTGATGCAATACTTCCGGTTATAAAAGAACAGCTCACCAAGGTGAAGAAAGGAAGATCTAAGAACTTTTGTTATGGTTCTATTCTCACCCCTTTTGCCTTGGAGAAGATCCCACTGATGCAGCCACTGTACATTTCACTCAGACCGCTAGTACCGATGAAACCACGGATGTAGAGATGGGTTGATCTTATGGCCAGACATGCTGGTCAGTCACAGATTTCATTCTCTGATGCCTTCTTTGAGTGGTTCGACTGTCAGGAGATGGTCTTTGCTGAGTATCCATATGCTGGGATGGATTTCCAGGGTGATTCAGATTTGGTGCTGCTGACTAGCAAGCAGTGGGGTGTTATAGGTAAAAGATCGGACCATATCTTTGTTTATTGTTTTTATAATGTTCTTATGTCTTTTAAATGCTATCAAGACTAATCAAACTCATATATTCATGCAGATATTGGACCAGTGTGACCAGCAGTGTGCCCGAGGGTAGCAGCTGTCATTCCAGTAGGAGAGGGTGTAGGGAGGGCTATCCTTCACGATCTAGACATAGCTGCGACCCTTGCAGTATTGCAGGATCATGTCGAGGGTCTCACCCTTGGTATCCAGGATGTGAGGACCAATGAGTTACCTCTGAGCTTACAGCGCCATACTATTGGCGTACCGATTCGATGGACTAGGCTCTTACGTATGATCATACATGCGGTGACTTTTTATCACCAGCACCATTAGTCTAGGGTTCTTTCCTGCATTTTTTGAGTTTTTGGGTCATATGACCAATTTTTTTCTTGGACACAGAACATATTTGATAAACTATAAATAGTTATATATATTTTTTATTTTTGGAGCTTTATTTTGGTTAAGTTATATGATCCTGATACAAATGTTGATTGAAATTCTTTCTTTTATAAGTGCTGCAAATGTCTATCTAACACATAATTTTCTAATGAATCAATTAATGTGTTTAAGTTTCTGGAAATGTGTTGATATTGAATAGAATCAAACTGCCTTTCCAAAATCCTGACCCTTAGGAACATACGATAGATAGTTGGATTCCGAACAAAATATATGCCAGTAAGCTGTAGGATGACAAGTTGTGAGTCTAGCCTGACAAAAAGTCGGTGTATGCCACGTGTGATGGCATCAGAGAGAAGTTCTATCAACGCGCTATACTCAGCGATGTTGTTCGTTGATCGACCAATACATACTCCTCTGAAACTCACTAACTCGCTGCTTGGATCAAAAATGGCCCAGGCTGCAGAAGATAGGTTCCGCGTACTATGACTAGCTCCATCAGCATATCCAACAAATGATTCCAATAGGTTCGACATCTGCAACAAATGCAAAAATGGATTACCTAACCAAAATGATCACTCTTGACGAAAACAAAAATGTAACAAAAGCATATAAAGAGGTTACTATACTTAGTCAAGCATAGTAACGCTTAAGGTACAACCCGTTTCGAGGTTGCACCAGTGGAATTCCATCGTAATCTACTAGCTCGTAGGCTCCTTTTGCTAACACTCATTTAACAATGTAGGGACCCATCCATAAAGATTGGAACTTACCTGCTCCCAATTTATCGGATTCTTGATCATAAAGCAAGACCAGGTCACCTTCTGAGAAGACACGGGGTTTGACAATTTTGTCAAACTTTCGCTTAACTCGTTTCTTATGGGCTTCGTTAGCCAAGGCGGCATCATGACAGGTTTCATCCAATTGGATTATTTCCAAGAAACAAGCATCTTCCTCTAAAGTTGCGGGGAGAAGGTCGATTGCAAGCTTGAGAGATGAAATCTCACATTGAATGGGTAAGATGGCTTCCAGGCCATCCACCAGCTGAAAGGGTGTAAACCCGATCGCATTTCTTATCGAGGTTTTGTATGCCCACAAGGCTAAGTATAGGATCAGGTGCCAACTTTGGTTGTGGACTCCAATCATCCTTTGCAGCATGCGCTTTAGGACTTTGTTGATGGCCTCAACTTGTCCGTTAGCTTTCGAATAATATGGTGTAGAACTATTTTGGGACAATCCTAGCTTGGTAGCCAATTCAGCCATCATGTGATTGTGAAAATGTGATCCAAGATCTGTGACTGTAGCCTGTGGAAAACCGAACCTAGAGACTACGTGATTGAAAAAGAAAACGTCGTTGTTGTTTAATGTAGGCATCGCCTTGGCCCATTTCATAAAATAGTCGACTCCAACTATGATATACCCATGCGCCCTAGCTGAGGTGGGGTTATATGTCATGAAATCTATGCCCCATTTAGCGAATGGCCCAACAACAAGTACTGGTTGCAAAGGTGCGGGTGGTATTCTAGTTTTGCGGTCGAAGATTTGACAAGCATGGAAACTTTTGACTGTGGTTATGCAATCTTTGAACATTGCTGGCCAAAATTAGTCTGCTCGTAAAATCCGTTGCGCTATAGCGTAACCAAATTGATGTCCCCCACACGCCCCTGAATGACAATCATTCAGGACTTTTTCGGCCTCCTCATGGGTAAGGCACCTTCACAGAACTGTATCGATACCACGACGATAAAGCGTATCACCGACAATCATGTAGCCTTTTGCTTGTTATCGAGTACGTCATTGTTCATAGTGAGAGGTATTAGGCCTGTATATTTGGGTCTGGAGATAGATGATTATATCTCCACACCACGGATCGCTTGACGATATCAGAAACAAAGATTCATCCACGCTTGTTTCTTTAGATGTTGAATCGTTGGACAACGATGGGAAGTCGCATAGTAACTTTGTGAAAACTAGCGATTTCTTTGATTTTGATTTTGCAAATTCCATATAAAACTCTTGCAAAATAGCTATCCATTTTGAATATTTGTCCCCAAGTAACTGACACGATAGAATGCAAGTCATAGGGTTGCAATCTAATAAAATGGTAGTTTTTCGAAAGAGGATAGTGTCGAAATCTCTGCACTGCTTGAACAGCTGCAAGAGCCAGCTTTTCAATATAGGAGTACTTGCTTTCTGTATCATTTAAGTTTCGGATTAAATAATAGACAGGATGTTTGATTCCATTTTCTTCTTGAACTAAAACCATTGCGATGGTTATATCTGCTGCAGCTAGATACAGGTTAAAGTCTTTTTGATAATCAAGAGTGTACATTAATGATGCTTTTATTAGGGATTCCTTTATAGCATCAAAGGAAGCTTGCGCAACCTGATCCCAGTTGAAGGGTACTTATTTTTTCAAAAGATGTGTATAACCTTTAGCAAGTTCGGCGTAATTTGGAATGAACCTCCTCAGAAAGTTTGCTTTCCCTTGGAGTTTCTGAATTTGAAGCAAATTTGAAGGTGGAGGCATATCGATGATTGCCTGAACCTTACATGGGTCAAGCCGAATTCCGTCCTTAGAAACCATGAAGCCAAGTAAACAACCAGAACCGACACAAAACACATACTTGTGTGGATTGAGTCATATCTTGTAGTGTCGGCAACGTAGAAATATAGCTCTCAAATGCCATGGATGATCAGTCTGCTTTCGCGAATGGGCCGGAAGATCATCGAGATATGGTTGAATGATGTTCTTGATGTCATGGAAGGCATAATTCATAGCCCTCTGAAAGGTTTCCCATGCGTTCTTTAAACTGAAAGGTAATTTGCGGTATGTGAATGTGCCCCATGGACATATAATTGCAGTCTTTTACTAGTCCTATTGGTGGATATTTATTTGATTATACCTGGAAAATCCAATGTCCATAAATGAAAAGATTTTGCATTTGGCGCATTCATCAATTATCTGGTCGATGAAGAGTGTAGGGTAGTTTTCCTTTGGACAAGCTTGATTTACATCCCTGTAATCAACACACACTCTAATCGTTCCATGCCTTTTCATCACAAGAACAATATTCGATACCCAATCAGTTAGAGGAACCGGGTAAATGAAACCAGCATGTAAAAGTTTTTCAACTTCGATGGCAACGGCTTTCTTTGGGTGCACCTACTGAAGCCATTGTCGTACCGGTTTGACATCTGGATACATATTCATTTCGTGTTCAACTATGCTCGAGTCAATGCCTGGCATTTCTTCATATGACCATGCAAAAATATCTCTGAATTCGTGAAAGAGAGTGTAATATATTTCTAGTTTTGAAGAAGAACAATATTTGCCGACATGAATATTCTCTACAACATTATGTTTGATCAAGATATTTATGGGAATAGTTTCTTCAATATTGGACAGATTTCACTCGGAATCCACCGTATTTACAGTATTTGATAGAAAATAAAAATTGAGGGATGATCAAGGTCATTGGAATAATCTTCGTTGTAATCCGGAAGATGGGAACGATGGTGGTAATCTTCCCATGGTGCCTCTCCTATCATCATCGACTGAATAATTCCTTCATCTGTAGAATGTACATGTGACCAAGGATCTGAAGAGGTGCCATATTCCTTTGACCTATCTACCCAAACACTCGATGAGTGTTGATTTGGGTTTGTCGCCTAGGCTGAGAAAATTGATTGCTACAAAATCTCTATTGGGCTTGGAGGCAAAACCTGTTGATGATCCATGCTAACAAAATGTTCAGAAATCTTTTGAATGGAAGATATCATATTGCAGGTTTCTACTATTGCCACTTCTACCAGATTACTCGAAGGTGGTAGGGAAAAAGTACCCATCAAGGTAAGGTCTTTCAGTAGGCATACTCCAACATTTTGAAGCAAATAAGAGCTTCCATGGATTATTGGAATGCTTCCTATAACTTGTGAACTGTTGGGGAGAAAGGTTTGTTGATCAATGATCATAATTCCTCCTTTGAAAGGAAATGCAATCTTTCTAACGTAATTTGATACAACAGCAGCCATGGCATATATCCAGGCCCTTCCTAGTAAGATATTGTAATTGAGGTTTCCATTAATAACTTTGACGTCAATTTCTACCGTTTTGTCCCCCAGTTTGACTTGTAAGTTACTTAAAGTCCTATACAAGGTGTATGTTCATCCATCGAATGCTTTTAATGTCGTTGATGACCTTGATAAGGGTGGTGATCCTAAAGTTTTCCAACAACTCATTGACATAATGCATGTATATGCCCCCTCATCAATAATTGTTCAATGAATAGTTTTGTTGAGGGCTTTCACTTGGATGAGGAAAGCGAGTTGAGCTAGTAATTGAGGTTCAAATCTTTTATGATTAAAGACCACAAGATTGGAATCCGTTGGGTCAATCCCACCTATTGCTGATAATAGAGCATGTTTTTGGGAGGGGAAATTTTGCAATACTTCAAGTGTCGACATAGCGGATGGTGATTGAGCCAGATCCTCTACTATATTATAATTCTGTGTTGCTCGAGCATGAGGATTAAATGTCAATTTGTGTACTACTCCCTTTGGCGGCTTTATTGTTAGCTCAAGAATGATGGGTGGCACAACTTCGGTTGAACTTGTTGTTGAACTGCTAGGTTGATCTGCAGCCTTGTTGTTCGACAACTATGGATTCCCGTAACTTTGTTCCTTGTCAATATCAAAGCATCATTTTGTTGTTTCGAAATGGACAACATAAGCACTTGGGATGGGGAAGCATTGTCGCTAGCAACTAGATTGGTTTCTGGGTTTGGAAACGGGTCAGTTAATACCGCTGAAGTTCTTGAACTCTTAAAGATTTTCTTAACTTCATATTTATATGGACAATCTCTCATACAATGGTCCTCATCGCAGATGAGACATGGCTGATTAGGTTTCTTTTGTCTAGAAGGGTTTGCAAAAGATTTTTCAGGAGGAGAATCATCTTGTTTCTTCTTTTTGCTTTTCCCCTTCTTCTTGCCCCATGGCTGCTTCGGTTATTTACCTTTGTCGGTGGGCACAACATTAACCTCCGAGACAAGCAGTTCTTCATTTGCATTTTTTACCAGAAACCGTACGGGTTTTCTTAGATGTAGCCTTTGTGGTTTTTGTGCTGGTATTACCTATCATGCCATCGCCGACATGAGAGTCTTTGTTTAATTTAGGAGGAGGAGGAATGAAAAAATCTTGTCTAGGAGCATCAAGAATTTTGTTATAGAGCGTGCCCCCCCCCCTAGCCACATCTTCTGTAATAGAAGGTAACAATGACTTAATAAACCATTCAGCTAGTAGCTGATCAGGAACATATGTTTTTACCATTCGGCGATGACGTCGCCACTCATGAATATGATCAGATATGTGAGTGGTTGTCGTCTGCTTAAAATTGGTAAGAAGCTCCATTCCTGTTTCGTACCTTATGGGTAACTGAAAATGGGTTAAAAAGGTCATGGCAAGGGCGCTGAAGTTATCGAATGAAGCTCTAGGCAATTCGATGTACCATTTTGCTGCCGGACCAGTTAACGTTCACTGAAAAAGGTGAAGCCTAATCGAATCATCATTGAGAGTGTTGGATGAACACCACAGATGAAAGGTCATCACATGATTTGACAGATCTTCACCCAGATTTCCATTGAATTTAGGAATATCTAGCGGAAGTTTATGAGGAATCACCGGCCACCAAAGGGCGTAAGCAATTGGATCATTTGTTAGCCGATTCAGATTTGGTAATTCCAATGTTGCGACAAAAGGCAACTGTTGATTCAAGTTTGGCGAAGCATACCTAGGATAAGATGGGATTGCCTGAGTAGTGGGTCTTTGCATACCAGCATAATGCATTTGATGTTGGTAACTTTGATAAGGTTGATGGGCATAACCATTATGATATGATTGATGGTGACCGTTTTGAATATACGGTTGCCCATTACCCGCAAAGTTTTGTTTCTCAGGTCCTTAGTAAGCTTGCTGGAATTGCGGTTATTGATACTGCACCAGCCATGGCTGTGAAGCCATTTGCTGTTGTCCAATACTGGATGCTTGACCAAGATGAGTGGTGATAATACCTGTTTGAGCCTGAGTCGCTTCAGTTAAGGAGCCACTAATCGGCGATTGTGGTTGAGTTTTTGAGACAAGAGGCTATTGTATTATGACTTGAGAGACTTGAGGTTGACATACAACAAATAGTGCTTGTACTTGCGACACCATTACAATAGCTAGTGTAGTGGGAATATTCAACACAGGTAGATTTGGTTGCATTGAATATACAACTCTTGGCTGTTGAGGTAGTATTGGCACCCAACTACTGGATGCAATTCCAGCTTGACCTAAATTTTGTTGTGAACTCTCATATGGTTGTCCTCCTAGAGGGAACAATGAAAAGGCATACTTCCCCCATATGGTGGCAATCCAGTGTTCAAAGGAAAAATTGGTCCTTGTAGACTGGACTACCCAAATTGATACTATTGTGGAGGATCAATTTGCTGAGACTCAACATAAGAAATTCCAGATATTATTCCGGACGAACAAATGGGAACAAACCATACTGTTGAAACAGTCCCTGGGTGGACTCCATCTAGTAGTTGAGAGCTAGTTGGGACATATGGTATACCAATGAACATTGTAGAAGTAGTGGCAGGAGGTTCTACTACTACTGCATCAGGTGACATAGTCCTAGATGTCAATGGTTGTTCAGACATATTGAGTCTATCCAAAATACTTCTTAGCGATTCTATAGGGACTTGCGATGAAGGTTGACTATCTTCTTAATTAGAAGGATATATGTGGATCCCATTTCAAAAATGCAGTGGGGTACTCGATGGAATATCCTCCACAATCTCTTCTATTGCAATCAGTCCAGGTGGGAGAGGCAGACCATTAGGTCTGTAAAATATTTCTGGTGCCAAAGAAGGTACACACTCTGCAGCAATAGATGTTGGACGGTTAACACCTTCTGGATCAGTTCTAGATGGAGTTGGTTCCGTTACAGTAGGATCAGTTCTAGTGTCCTCTTGTAACTATGGAACTTCTTCTGTAGAGGCAGGGATACCAGAAATAGTTGGAGTAACTAGAGTTTCTGAGGATGTTGAAACACAAGTTTCAAACAAACCAGGAGACTTCAACCCAGTTAAATGAGATCGCTTGGCCCAGAATGGTTTCATTTCTAGAGTCAAAGACGGTTGACTCGTTAGTCTCCATGAACGATAGGGTTTTGATTGACTTTCTTCCACGATTGCGGATTGCTTGATCAACTCAAAATAAAAAGGGGAAAATGTTATTCTAAATTAAATGAATTTTATGATGCTTTGACACAAATTGCTTTTTCAATTTTTAAGAGTCGAGAAAAAGCTAAAGATGACTCTAGTCGCCTTCGATTTTTAATGAGCCTGAAGTGACAAGTGCTTAGATGGACCTTTTATTTTAAGGAGTCTGAAAAGGAATGAAAGTGACTACTTTGGAAATCTAGATAGATGGATTACCAAACCAATTGGAAAACTGCAGAATACTTTTTACAGTATGGCAGTCAATCTTCCCGAATGCTGTATTCAGTGCATTGTGATCGATAGGGCAGTAGACACGGCTTCCTAAGGATAAAGGATGTAGCCTATTGTGGTCTCTCAATATATACTCGACGATACATGGGAGCATAAGTCCGTACTAGCATTTTGCATCTCAAAGAAGAGGAATCACCCAACCTACGATGAAAGCGATAGTTACAAGGCTTTACGACGCTAGAATATGTCTCTAGCCTAGACTTCTAAATGTTGTGTGTTATGTTCCAAAGTGTTTTCATGTTCATTGAAGTTTATTTTATAGTTGATGTTTCTTAAGAAGTTTTCCTTTAAGTTTCACCACGTGATGTAGATATACAATTCCTAAATATGCAATCTAAGATGATAAACAGTCGTTTACTTTCCTTTTGCAATGAAAATCCTAGCTACTAAGGAAAGAGAAATGAAATTCTTTCAACATAGAGCAGAGAGCACACACTAGATACACTTTTCCTAAATCAACTTCAGCATGCAGTCTTAATGCAAATGCACATGCATGTATTGTTTTTTAGTTTCCTTAATGTGAGACAAAAAGAAAACAAAGTATAGATCTAAACTATCTTCTTTCAAAGCGACAGTACTAACAATTTTCTTTTCAAAACAAAAAAGTAAGGTCAAGATGACACTTTGCGATTTTGAATTTAAACTGCTTTTGACACTTGAAATACTATTAATTCAAATCAAATACAATGGAAAAAGTGTAATCGACTATCTAAAAGAGGAATTCTTTGTGACACTCTTTTTCTTGACTGAAAAAGACACTTGCGAAACTTTCAAATCAAAGGACAACAGTTCGATTAAGCTACTATTTGCAAAGGAGAACTGTAAATGATGAAAAATACATTAAAAACGTTCACAATTCCTTCTGATGGAGGCTGAATAATGTAAAGAAAGATGGTTTCAACAGAGATATACTGATCACAGACAGCAAAACTAGTGAATAAAGCTGAAGACAATGAAGAAAAAACCAAAATCTGGAGGCAGAAACAGTCTTAGTCAATCATCGCACCTGTAACATAGGGAAACATGGATGCATCTCACCTGCAACTCACAGGAGGTGTGATGCATCCAGGTTGCCAAGAAGAGATAGTGAGATGGTTTAGGGATGAGACTGTGCTTAGTTTCACTCACAGTTTGCAACTAAGGTCAGGTGTTTAAGCTTAGCTAATAATAGTTAGTAAACACAAGGTATAGGGGCTGATCTAATGAGGTTATTTGAGCTACCACCAGGGCACCTAGGATGTTTGCAAGCTAGATGTTCAGTTCATAAACCAACCTGGAGATTGATTGAAGCAACGTTGATCTAATTTGCAGTTGCATAGTAAAAGCAGTTCGAAGGCTAGCTAGCTTAACTTCAGGCTCCGTCTGTGGTTTATAAAGCAAAACAAACAAACTATTCATTCCCCAGTGGAGTCGCCATTTTTTATCAGGAAAACTAGTGTCCATTCAGAGCTGCTAGTCCCACTAAGACAGGTAGCTATCTTAGAAAAAAACAAACTAAAGTCACTTTTGTTTTCCTTTATGAGAGATAGATGAGAGAGAAGCAGAGAGTACCAACCTCAGTCTTTCACTAGTCTCCTTGCTTGTTTCCTCTCTCCATTGATAGAGCTTTCGCCACTCCTTTCTCACTTGTCCCGCTTCAAAGAACACCTGTAGAGCCAAGGTAGCAAAATACCATCAAATCATAGAGATCTATAACCATAAATAATATAGGGTTAGATATACATTAACCATATAAATGCATACACAAACAAGATTCAGAGATATACAAGCATATGGAGGAAAACTCAAATAGCTTTATTGACAGAAGTAGTAGAAGAGAGGATTACAACCAGGCTGTCTGATCCAGCATCATCCTCCCAGAATGAAAGCCCTCTTCACCTCATACAAAGCAAGATCACCCAACAATATCTTCAAAGAGAAACCAACAACACTTCCTTGCAAATTACAAAATTCCAGCCTTTGGATCTCTAGGATGAGGGATCCATATATAGATGTTTACAGGAGAGTGAGTCAGCTTCTGGGATTTTGATTAGTGTCATGTCACTGATAGTTCTTGGTTCCACTTGGAGATTTTAGATCTCTTACTCATCCTTGGGCAAATTCAGATAGGCAAGTGTCATATGAGCAATTTCTAGAAGATTCTCTGGGTTTCCACCTAGCAAACTGCTTCTGCCATTTGTCTGCTCTCGCTCATCGCACCCTACAGAAGGGCTTTCCAGTATGCATCGCACCCCTCGTGTGTAATAGGTGATATGCATCACACCCCATGCATGGAGCAGCCTATTTTTACCAGTTCTGAGTAGTTTTTCACGGAGAACTTCTGGGAGATGATGTAATCAACTGAGCTTGTTCCTACAACACTTTTAGGGGTTTAGAAGCCCTTGGTTTATGTAGATATGTGATTGGGGTTGCAGTGCCCAAATATGTCTATAACAATTGGGTTGCTTCATGAGGTTTTCGACCCAAAGATGGGACTCTGGCGCCTCATGGAGGTTTTCACCTGAATCCTTATTCTTTTTTCCATTTTTCTTTTAAGCCCTTGGTTTAGGGGTTATGAAACAACACTTTTAGGGGTTTAGAAGCCCTTGGTTTATGGACATATGTGATTGGGGTTGCAGTGCCCAAATATGTCTATAACAATTGGGTTGCTTCATGAGGTTTTCGACCCAAAGATGGGACTCTGGTGCCTCATGGAGGTTTTCACCTGAATCCTTATTGTTTTTTCCATTTTTCTTTTTTCAGTGACCTGATGAGGGAGGATTTGGAACTTGCTCCACCATCATCACTGTCTTATTGATACTACCAATGAACTCTTGTTTTGATACATTCCTCTTGTACATTTTCAATACATGTCCATTAACAAGCAATGGAATGACTTCTTCATCTATAGTCCTGATTTGAACTGAACCATTATCATGGCATCTTTCCACCACATAAGGTTCGAGCCATCTTATCCTTAGCTTTCCCTTGAAGTATTTATACCTAGAATCATATAACAATGCCCAATCACCTTCTTGAAATTGCTTCTCCTTAATATGTCTATCATGCCAGGTCTTCCTCTGAATCTGAACTATCTTTGTATGTAGGAGGGCCTGCATTTTGAATTCATCCAAGCCATTTAAATGGAACAATATTTATTTCTATGCATGACTGAGATCCAAATATAGTTGGGATGCCATCCTCAATGTGTCATATTCAAACTCAATGGACAACAAAGCCTTTTTCCCATAGACCAGCTCATAGGGTGTAAATCCAGTGGTGGTCTTCCACGTTGTATTATAGGCCCAGGTGGGTTCAACTAGTCTCTCTGCCCAATCCTTCCTACTGCTGCTCACTACCTTGGTTAAGATGCTCTTCAGTGCCCTGTTGGTCACCTCCACTTTCCCATTCTCTTGTGGATGATAAGGAGTGGAGGTCCTATGCTTGATTTTGTGATGTCTAAGCAGTTCTTCAATCATGTTGGAGGTAAATTGGCTACCTTGGTCTGTGACTAGCTCTCTAGGGTACCTAAATTTGTAGAATACATTCTCCCTTAGGAACTCTAGCACCTTCTCTTCTGTTGTTTCCTTAATTGCCTTGGTTTTAGCCCACTTAGTCAAATAATCAGTGCCCACAATAATGTACTATTTTTTCTTTGAAGGAGGATTGATAGGCCCAATGAAGTCCATGCCCCACTTGTCAAATGGCTCGAAAGTCATTTGAGTTTGTAAGGGAATTTCACCTCTTGGAGTAGGCTTTCCCATCCTCTAGCATCGATCACACTGACTAATGTACTTCTTCACATCCTGATGAAGAGTGGGCCAATAATAGCTCACTTGTAACATTTTGAATGTTGTCCTCTTTGCTGCAAAGTGACCTCCACAAGGCACATCATGACAGGTTAGAAGGATGTCAAAAACTTCCTCTTCCCTTACATACCTTCTCAAGATTTGATCTGGTCCTAGTTTGAAGAGATTGCCCCCAATCCAGGTGAAGGGGGCGCTTTGCCTGACTATCTTTCTCTTTCCTTTGGAGGGCAAGTTTGGTGGGAACTGTGCTGATACCAAATAGTCTGCTATATCAGACAACCATGGGGATAGAATTGAAATAGCAAAAATATGTTGGTCTGGTAACTAGTCATCCACCATTCCTTCTTCACCTGCAGGCAGATTCATCCTAGATATAAAGTCTGCAACAACATTTTCCTTACCAGGATTATCAACAATAGTTAGATCAAACTGTTGTAATAAAAGCAACCATATTATAATTCTAGAATTCACATCTGGTTTGTTCATTAAATATTTGATTGCAGCATGGTTAGTATGCACAAATGTTTTATAGCTTGTAATGTAATGCCTAAATTTTTTTAATGAATGCACAACAGCTAGGAGTTCCTTTTTGGTCACAGTATAATTTAGCTCAGCCTTTGATAGGTTCATACTGATTAAAGAGATGGCATAGGGAAATTTTTTGTCTACCTGATCTAAGGCTGCTCCTATCGCTTTGTGTGAGGCATTGTCATGAATATGAAAAGGGAGGGCCCAATTTGGGCCTCAAAGAATTGGTGCAGTGGTTAACTTACCCTTTAAAATGTCTAAGGCCTCTTGACAGCTCTTCGACCATATAAACTCAAAATATTTGGCCAAAAACCCAAATAAAGGAAAGGCCAACTTACTGAAGTCCTTTATGAACCTTCAGCAGTATCCAACTAACCCCAAGAAACTCCTAACATCCCTCTTCTTTTGAGGAGGTGGGACCCTTTGGATGATTGCTATTTTGTTTGGGTCCACCTGCAGTCCTTGCGGAGATATTGAATGACCTAGCATGGTCGCTTCATTCATTAAGAATTCACATTTTTCTGGACTGAGAGACAAGTTCATTTCAATGCATTTGTGTAATACTTTGCCTAGGTTAGTCAGGGCTTCTTGAAAATCAAAGCCATAAGGTGTAAAATCATCCATATAGATTTCCACCACATCATGTACTAATTCAGCAAAAATACTCAAGACTACTCTCTAGAAAGTGGCAAGAGCATTGCATAGGCCAAAAGGAAGGACCCTATAGGAAAATGTACCCCAAGGATAGGTGAATGTGGTCTTATCTTGGTCTTCTAGGCAGATTTGGATTTGGTTGTACCCACTAAATCCATCTAGGAAAGAAAAGAACTTCTTCCATGCCAGGCCATCTATCACTTGGTCAATGAAGGGTAGGGGAAAATGATCCTTCTTTGTGGCTTTGTTCAACACCCTATAATCGACACAAATCCTCCACTTACCATTTTTCTTGGGAACTAACACTAAAGGAGAGACCCATTCACTATTAGAGATAGGGTAAATGAATCCTTCATCTAGCAGTTTTTGCAGTTCTTCTTTGACTATATCTTTAAGAGTTCGATTCATCCTCCTTTGTGGTTGTCAAACTAGCTTGCAACCTTCTTTGATGTATATGTGGTGCGTACACACTGAGGGGTGTACTCCTTTCATTTCCTTGTAACTCCAAATGAAGGCTTCTAGGTTTTATCTCAACATGTTGCATAGCTTTTCCTCTTCGAGAGCAGAAAGAGATGGATTAATTTTCAAAGTTTTCTCTAGGCCAAATTCTATGGTTTTGACATAGAGTGGGTTGGAATTGGCCAACCATAAGTCAATTGGATGATTGTTCTAGATTTCCCTTACTTCTTCTTCTAATGGTAACGAACTAGGAGTTGGACTTTGGAGTAGGTGTTCAATTAATTCATCCTCATCTTGCTATCCTCCTCCTATGGTTGCTTCTAAAGCATAAAGTTGGGCTGAATAAACCTCATCTTCTTCCTCCTCCTCCAACCATAAAGGTAAATCATGCTCTATAGAAGGTTGAGCAGGAGGGTATAGGACTAACTGCTTGGACATATGTCCATTCTTGATGGTCATATTCCCAGCTCTGCAGCTAATGTAAGCATCCGCTGTGGCCAACCATGGCCTCCCAAGGATGATAGGGTAACCAGTAAGCTTAGCCTTAGGCTGGAGAACTAGAAAATCTGTAGGGTACTCCTAGGAGTCAATGGAGACCATCACATCCTCCACAATTCCCTCAGGGGTGACTGTGGAATGGTCTACAAGTTGCAGAACTATTGTGGTCTTCATCAATGACCCTTGGAGGTTGAGCTTGAGCATGGTGTCCTTGGTCATCACATTAATGGCAGCCCCAAGATCGATCAGAGTGTGTGGGACGATGGTGCCATTGATGTGCACATCTACTACATGGTTTCCAGGGTCCAAATATTTTGGACATATTACCTACCCCAACATTAAGTCAGACAACTATCCAATGACATTAATGGTAGGGGCATCCATTTTTCTTCTTCCTAGATGCTTGAAGCATTTCTCCTTAATCAACTTATTGTAAATGGGAACATCTTTTATTGCTTGGAGAAGGGGCATATTTACACATAGATTTTTCAATTCTCCCATAATTTCAAGTTCTTCTAGGGTAGGCTAGAGTGGTTGGGCTAATCTCTTAGGAAAGGGTGGATATACTTTAAGGTTGCTTTCCTCTCTTTCTTCCTCAACCTCCCTATGTGGAGAGGGAGGGTGGTTATCTGGGAGAATTCTCCCATATCTTAGGTTGATCTCCTGGATTTCTACAACATAAGCTGGGTATGATGTCTCTCCACTAATGCTTATTGAGCCTGCCTATTGTTCATGTTCAGAATTGGCTGGGCAGGCATCTGGGGTTGCTTGGGTGGAGCAAGTGTAGGAGTTGTGGTTGGGTAGGTGGTGGAGGAAATAGAGATAGAGCATTATTGTACTGGGGCCTCCACCCCTAGAGTGGGGTATTCCACTAAGGTTGTGGAAGAACATAAGGTTGAAATGAATAGTTGGCTGGCTGGGAATGATATTGAGATGCATAGGACCAAGGAGGGGGTGTAGACTAGCAAGGGTGAGTAGGGGGTCCCTAAGAAGGTATAGTTGTGGTTTGGTTGGGGTTGTAATATGCATGGGATGACCCTTGCATACCCTGTTGGTATGGTCTAGGCCCAGGAGGTCTCCTTTAGTTGTTCTAACAAAGCTGCTCAGTGACCCCTTCAGCTCCTTGATGTACAACTTTGAGTCTCGGTAGAGAAGGGCACTTATCTGTGGAGTGGTTTTCTTCATAGACCGAGAAAATCTCAATGTAGTTCAATGGAGATTCATTCATAGGATGCCTCTTAGTGCATCTAGGACAAAAGATGGCCAAGGCTCTCTCTGCTTCCTCTTGCTTCATTTTGATGTTCATGGTATCCAATTGTAAGGCAAGGGTTTGTAGCATCTCACTTTTGAAATCTTCCAGCATATTTTCAATTTCACCCTTGATGGATGAATTGGAAGATGATGTACTGGCCATAGGTTGACTACTCCTACCCTTTTTCCTGGCTGCCCTAGAATGGTTTCTATAGACAGTCTTGATATCCTCATAGGGTAATTGGTATATATCCCCTCCTGCTAACAAATGTTTGGTATCTAGAAGATCTTTCGTTACTCCTCTGAGTAGGACCAACTTTAGTTACTTGGGGTCAAGTGGGCACCTGGCCCTTTTGTAACTGAGCTGGAATCTTTCTTCGTAGTCTTCTAAGGATTCATCCTGGCCCATGTTCATCCTGAAAATATCTTTTTTAGTTTCCTTTGACCTAAAATAATCCATATATTTGTTGTTAAAATCCTGTTGCATCTGAGCCCAAGTTGTGATGCTATCTCCAGGTAAACCCATGAACCAACGCAATGCTACATCCTTGAGGGTAGATGGAAACAATTTTAACTTTTTCTCATCATCTGCATAATCATAGGTTTGGCATATAACAACAAACTAAAATATGAAAGTGTCAGGGTCCTCTATGGTCAGGCCATTGAAATGGGGTAGGGCAGAGGGGATTATATTCTTCATCTTAGTGTCCCCATTGGTTTCCCTGATGGGGAAGGCACCCTCAACTCTCTCTCTATTCCCTCTATCATTTCGGTTTTCAGCCATTGGTTCAGTAGGAATGGGTTATTATTCTTCTTCTTCCCCTATAGGTTCTTCAAATATGTCAGGTTTCTCACCTAAAGGTTCCTCCAGTTCACAGCCACTGAAGAAGATAGAAGGTTGGCTATTGGATGCAGTGGAGGTAATTGGCAAGAATTTCCCTAAATTGTCCCTACTCCTACTAGGCATGAAAGGAAATTTTTTTGGGGGCTTTTATAAGATTTTTTTAGCAAGAAAGTACTTTGTAGAAATGAAATTGTTGATTGAATGAAAAATACTAATAGAAAGAAACTACTTGCTGAATTGAAATTCTACTTGCATAATGGAAAGGAAAGTAGATAATGACAAATGAAAGAAAGGAAGCTACTAGATTACTTTTGTAGAAATAGACTAATGGCAGAAAATTGGAGACTAGAAATAGAAGAAAAAAAAGTAGACTAAAAATAGAAGAAAAGAAAGTAGTACTCACATTCTATTCGGACACCTTCGCCGCAATGCTGCCAAAAAGTGATGAGCACAAGTATTGCAACAAGGATGTTGCAACTCTTGGGCTACCAAATTTACTTATCAACTCGGGGTTCGTACAAACTTAGAGGTGACAGTGCTATATGCACACGTAGAAGTGAAGGTCTTGCCTGTTGTCACTTGTTCATCTGGTAAGAGACCCCAAGGGTTCTAAGCCAGACTTCTATATAGTCAAAAGAAGCTTGATTATTTGATGGAAGAAGAGTAAATCTATTCTAAGAAAGCTACTCTACTGTAGTAATGAATAAAACAACATGTAATTCTAAATCACACCATATCCTAATTAACCATTTAAACTGCTATGCTAAGCAGAATTGTTAAATCAACACTAACCTAATGCGATTATCTAAGTTACAAAAGTAAAGAGCATCAAACCAAACTAATGAGTAAGCAAGGAAACTAAACTAAACCGGTTTTCACTTTCTTGGTTTTTTGATGATCGAGTAGTGTTAGAGTCTGATTGAATAACCAAATCAAAGCTCAGAAGTGGCGACGTTTAAATGATATGCAGAACAAAGTTCAGGAAGGAGTCAAGCGAAAAAAGCAATCAAAGATCGAAATCAGCGAGGGGAGGATGTAATGCGGTAGTAGTGCATAGGAACCGTTGGATTGATCGACAAACAGTAAAAACAGAAGATGAGTGGCGGAGATCTTATCACATGGGATTAAGTGAATAGAGGGACGAACACCATTAATATAAGATGAGAGGTGGAGATATTATCGCGGAATTAAGTGAATAGATGGATGGATCAATCAATGAACATTATTAAAGAAAGATTGAGTGGTGGAGATCTTATGGCGGGAGGTTAAGTCAATAGATGGACGAACAAGATTAACGGGAGATGAATGGCAAAGATATTATTGTGGCGATGAAGTGAATAGATGGATGGATCACATCAATTCACGTGGCGACAGAAGGGTAAAAAACGTGTGGAATGATGGAGCGAGTTTCATAGGTGGTAAGCAGTTTCTCGCACGCCCTCAAAGTTGTAAGTTGTATTTATAATTTTGATGCGATTAGCCTAAGTGAGTGACACATAGCACGGAAAACCACTTTTCTCGTGTGCTCTAGGGTGGATATCAGCTATGCAAGAATTTGTGCGAGATTGCGCGATAGCCGTTGGATCATGCGGGATTGATCAACAGTGGAGATCAGCCAAGCTAGTTGGCGATCAGGTAACGCAATAGCTGTTGGATCGAGGGCGCGACAGATTGACGGTGGAGATTTAGGACACATAAAGTAGGTGGAAGAATTCACGATAGCCATTGGATCAAGCTAGATAGATTGACGGTGGAGATCTGGAATGCATAAAGTCAAGTGTTGAAATGAATTGGACGGTGATTGGTCAGGTTTGTTGTGGATCAGACTGTAAGGAAATCTATGGGTATAATCTGATCAAGAAGTGTTTTATTAGCTTCCACTTAATCATTTCGTGCTGAAGGAAATGAGCATATGAGCAAAACATGATGGAAAAATATGACAATGAAATGAACCTCATACTGAATCAAGACAACAAACTTCATGCAAGAACTCCTGGCTAACCTGCTAATTGAAAGAAGGCACAAATAGAAGAAAACTAAAACAAAACTAAACTACGCTCCATTATTGTAATGGAAATGCAGCTAGTTAAGAAAATGAATGATTAAATCATGAATCTACGTTAGCATACATGTAGAATGAAGAGGAGCCTTAGTTGCTAGGGTTGGGCCCTAACCCAAGAGCTTTAGCCCTCTAAGTTAACTCAGTGTTGGCTCAAAACAAAACTCATTCTTATTATCAAAACAATGGATTTCATCAAAACTATCACAAGTCTTGCAGCTCAAAAATAAAGTAGAGTTTTACAATCAAAAATCCGAATCCTATTGAGGTCCTAGGCCTCTCTACTTATACATTTGAAGTCTCCAATGACTTCCTTAAAATTAGGGAGGCTCTTCTCCCAAACTCAAGATAAAATGGTGCTTTGACTTCCACTTGCTCGAATTCCTTCTAGTCCTCATGATTTGGTTGTTTGTACTCCGAGCTGATGGAGGAACATTTGAATGGAGGGGTAGTAAATGAGGAGGATTTCCCTCCTATAATTACTCTCCCTTGTCCCATTTGATTTTTGACCAACGTCTTTGCTCAAATTCCTTGCTTTTACCCTTTAACCCTGCATTAAATGCACATTAGACCACAAAGCAAAATTTCCAACTCTAACTCATCTCATAAACCAAATATGATCAAAGTATGCAATAAATTGTGAGAATAGTTGGTTTGACTAAGCTAGGAGGAGAATTAAGTCCCATATAATTACCCAATGATGAGGCTCATCAATACTTTCTCTTGCAGCCCATTTAATTTCAAGAATCAGACACTTAAATTCTTGCATTGGCCAATCATTAACAGTTGTCCTACAATTCAAGTTTCTTGCACAAGAAACCACAACATAAAAAGCAAGAAATCCTTGTCCCCAACTTTGGAATCCATGTCCCTTTGACTCAATCCCCTTTTTCTTCCAATTTCATGCATAGTGAAATATCTACAATGTGTTTTATGAGAGGTCCTTGGGCGGGGTTGTCACAAAACGTGATTGCAATCACGGTTTTCATGTATTTATCATTTTTCATGTAGCAAGGTCCATCAAAAGTATGAAACATGGGTACACCTTGCATGAGGAATTAAATTTCGCATCGAATGATTTCTCCTGCTCAAAATTTGGGTAAAACCATAAGGTGATAAGTTAAAAATATGAGTTGAAAAAGTAGTTTTTTTTAATATTTTTATTTTTTTACTCAAAAAATGGTGAATCATCACCCATGGTTGACATCATCATCTTAAATCCTATTGGTTCTTATCAAGCTTATTTTGGTTCTACATTTTTGTTTTGAGGCCCATTTTAGACATCAAAATTTCTCTAATGCTAAAGAAATAAACATGAAATGCAGAATAAAACCACTATGTGACATTGTCACTCTTATTCAGAAAAGAACAACACTCCTGGATACCATTCTCTCAATAAATGTTGAAAGAAAAATTCAAATGAAATTAACACACCATTAAATTGTAACAGGGATTAGATAACTTTCACACTAACAAAGGGAGTGGTCCAGGACCTATGTTGTTACATAATACAAAGGTTAGAATTTTGCAATCATTAAAGCATGAACAAGACTAATAATAACAATAACAACAATCACACATGAAATATAATAGAGGGGAAATAAATCAAACAACTACAGTACCTTCCTAACCTGTGATCCCTGCTAAGAAGGAGGGTGCTTCCTTCCTAGCAGGGGTTGGTACACTTCACAACACACAAGATAGTCAACAAAAAGGAATGGCATCACGAAGGATTAAGGTTTAATTAATGAAACATACATTATTACAATGTTGGCGCTCTGCCCCTCTATCATTGTCTATTTGTTTCTATATGTCTATCTCACATGAGAAGAGAGTATGCCACTTTATAAGTTCTGATTGTAATAATAAGATAATCATGAGAATCTATGGATCCTGATGTGATCTAATGGGAAAATACATGTTAACAATTTTATAACAATTTCCAAGGTTAGGAAAGATATGTAATAGCTTTTCCAAATTATAATAATTATCAATAGAAAATCCTAATTGTTTCAGTTGCATTGTCCATAAACTTCTCCTTTTGACAATCAAACCAGATTTTGACCAGATGCATTTCAAATTGATCTTCATAACTAATTGAAGGAGGTCAACACATCCAAAATAGATCTTCATGTGTAACAACACTACTCAACGATTCCTTGTCTTGTCCTTGGCAAGGAAAAACTAGAAAGTGTAATCCTACAACAACATCTCAATAGACCACAAACCCCGTAACAACCCAGTTGTCAATTTTACAAGAAAAATAGCATAAAACTATAATTATCATGCCAAATTACAAGTATAATTGGATCATAAGGATGACATATAAAAAGAGACCTTCCTAGGTTGATAATGGTTATTACAATAGCATAGTATGGTCTCAAGAATCAGAAAGGGTAAAGAAAAGGTAGGAAAATGAGTGAAAAAATATGCCAATTTCATGTCCTAACATATCCCCCCAAGTTGAGTATTTGCATGTCCATATATGCATGATTTCACATCCCAACATCTCCATCCCACTTTGCATCAACTGTTGGATCTTGTGTAACAACAACATCTTCAGCAAGTTCTTGTGGAACAACAGTTTGGAATTCTTCATCTTCCTATCCAACTTGAATTCTAACCAAAATAGTGGTTGGCCTTTCACAATCTGCTTCCTCTAACACTTCCTTACATCCATCACATAATCTAACTGACATTACTTCTGCCACTTCTACCAGGGTTTCTAATCCATTTTGTTTTCTAGATTGAAGCTTCCCTTCAACCATGGTAAGTTGTTTCCTTAAATTCTCATTTTCCTCCAATTTATTAATTTGTTTAATAAGGAGGTCAGTTTCAAACTTACCTAGTAAAGAGACATATTCTTGTTCCTTTTTTAGCTCCTCTTATTCTTTCTACTGTCCCTCAAGCTCCTTTGATTTAGGTGGGACAACATGAACTTTAGGTGTTGGGGTATGTTCTTTCACAAATTCTTCTTCTTTCACTTCATTCTACTGTCCCTCAGAATCCTTTTGTTCTATTTTTTCTTTTTTGGCTGTGATTCATGGACACCCTAGTCAACGGGTGGCACTATGTCCACAAAAAAATCTGTGCTAATCGACCCCAAAGGGAATCTAGCCCCGCGGCCCACTAGCTAAGCATAACCCCAAGGGCTTCGAGGAGAATGGACCCTGTGACCTCCCAATGGCGAGGCACTGATTTTGACCAACTGAGCTGACCCTTGGGGCTCACTCCTTTTGTTCTATTGTATCAATACATTCATTAGATATTGGGTAGCTCATGGTGTAATAGTTCCCAACACTCTTCTCTTGGGATACTTTCCACTGAATGGCTTCTTCAATTTCATATTTTTCACAGCAGGTTGTACATGAGTAAATTTTTTAGATACTTCCTTAGAATCCCTGGGAATTTCTGTTTTAGGAACCCCTACTTCAGTTGATGTTGTTCCAGGTGCCCCTCTTTTGGCAATATCTACCTCATGCCCTTCTTCCTCAAGAGGGCATCCATAATAATTATCCTCGGATTTTCCATTGGATATATCCATAGGTTCTTTAGTGCATGCTCTTTTTCCTTTAGTTGATGTACCAATAGATGTTCTTATGGAACACTATCTCTTAGGGTTTCTACAACGAGGTCTAGCAGGTGTAACCGCTCTTCTTTGTCTAGGAAGTGTAGCTTCTATACTTTGTCCATAAGGTGTAACTTTTTTGTCCTCTAGTGTTGTTTCAACACTTACCTCATATTCTTCACTTTCACTTTCCTCTGCTTCAGTGGATGGTGCATGTGACGTTTCTAATAAACTAGTCCATGTCGTTCCCTATTGTTGCAATCACTGATGTATGATTAACTTAATGAGCACATGGTTGTTTATGCGAGCATTTGGATGTTTTTCCATACACATCACCTCTTTCATATGTTATAAATATTTTATCAAATAATTAGGAAAATTTATCAACCATCCATTACGAAGATGTGCCAATAAATTAAAATGATAATTGAATATTGTCCAAAAATACCTCACAAGTAATTAACTTTTGAATAAATAAATCCACATCATTGCAAGTGTGAGGAAGGAATTTTGTATTAATACCTATCCCCTTGATCCTTATTTCCTCTCCTGGTTGTAAAAATGTTGCCCTAGCTATTGGAATTGTTATATTCCTAGAACACGAGTGAGCCCCTGTCTGAGGTAAAATTGTCACCCTAGTAATTATGTCCTCTGTAACAACAATTATAATTCCTCTAACCTTTGAATGTTTCTCCTAGAAATCCTATGTGAATTCCATAACAATTTGTTCACTTACATCACACAGCTTCTCAAAGTAGACTAACTACCCTACATTCCTAAATATTTATAGGGCTTCTAGATGGTATAGCAGCACATCAATGGAGTCTGGTTCATAACGGACTATCGCTCCTCCCATGGCTGTTTTAGAGATTGTTACTACTTAGAGACTATTACAGAGCCACACTTGGTACATATAGACATTTGTTAGGGTAGAGAATATCACTCGAATGAAATTTGGCAATGGGTAACGAATAATTAAAGTTACCCTTTCACTTAATTTAGGCTTTTCCTAACAAATGAAAACTACTAAGAATGATTTCCAAGTAGTCACATTGATTTTGAGAAATGATAACATGATTACTGAAGACAGTGGGTAATTACTAAATTAGGATATGTGTATTGTGCGTTAGCCAAATGTTAATTACCAAATTTGGGTCCACTCATAGTGTATCGTACAATAGATATGGTACACGCATGAGTCCACCCCCCCCCAACTTAATTAAAAAATCCGTCCTCGACATGTGTAACCGAAAAAGTCATATCATCCATTAAATCCAAATCCTACAAATAAATGATAATCAAACGTGCCTTCCTTGCCTTATCGTTATGATGATGGAGGTCACTACAAGGAAAGTAATTGGATCAATGTTGTAAAATATTTCATGCATGGATAAAAGGAAGCTAAAGTAGACATTAAAAACAATACCATAACGAGGAGAAAAATATGATGTTACAGACGAAGCTAATACGGAAGCTAAAAGTGAAGCTAATAAGGAAGCTAACTAGGAAGCTATAGTGGACATTAAAAACAATTCCATAAATGATGAGGAAAATAGGACGTTACACATGATGTTATGCATGAAGATATAATAGGACCTAAAGAAGAGGTTAAAGTAGGTGTTTATGTTGACGCTAAAATCGACACTGTGTAGCCCCAAATTTAGTGTTGGCTAGATGTGATTGGAGAAAAAAATGCTGAAATTAGATCCATCATGATAAAATGCCAAAATTAGATCCATCACATATTCTAAAATATTTTTTCCCTCCTTGGTAATAATTTCACTAATGGCTAACCTTGGACAATGATGCATCCCTGCTATTTATTCTCTCAGATCAATTGATTTCTCACCTTTTTTTTTTAGTGTGGTTCACGAACACCCTAGTCAGTGACTGGTCGCTACGTCCACGGAAAAATCTAGGCTAATCAACCCTCGGCATACTGGCAAGACCTAACCCCAAGGGCTTCGAGCAGAATTGACCCTGTGACCTCCTAATGGTGAGGCACGGTTTTTGACCAACTGAGCTAACCCTCAGGGCTAATTGATTTCTCACCTTGTCCTAAGGATGAACCACATTAGTTGGTTTGAAACGTCGAGCCAATCCTAACGATGTGATTAATCTGAAAGACTGTTTTCTACAATATGATTATTTGTTATCAAATAAATAAGGTTCCAAGGCCGATAAAGAGAAAGATATTAATGAAGTTATGGGTTCATCAGAGTAGAAAGGTCAAGAGGTCCAATGTGGGGAAATCAAATATGTCTTATTATAATGCCTTTCCCTATGCATAAACCTATTTCACTTGATTACCTTATTTCTATTTATTCTCAAGTTTGTGTTAATTGAATTGATAACCCAATTTAATGAAATTTGAGACCGGAGTAAGGGAATATAGTAATATTATTCTAAAGTTTCTAATATATATTTCATATTAACTACCTCCTACCTTTGGGAACTAAGAATGAGGTGGAAGAAAGACTCCCCTTTCTTACCCATTCACCAAATTTCATGTACGCAAAATTGAATTTGGAGAAGAGAACTTGGAAAAAAGAGGATGCTTAGAAACTAGAGATTTTGAGAAAGAAAAAAAACTCATTTCAATAGATATATGATCCATGGAGAGTTGAAAAGAATAATTGTTAGTTGATCTTCAATGTTATTAGTGAGCAATTAGATACCATTTCAAATTTCTGAAGGTTTTTAGTCCAATAGGTTGTCCAAAGAACCATTTAATCTCTATCTAAAAAGATTCACAATGCTAGAAACAGAATTTGAAAGTAAGCATTTACTTGGGTTTAAGCATTTACTTGGGTTTATCTCAGCAATACTAAAGTCAAGAAATAAGAAGGGAATACATGAGGTATTCAAGAGTAGAGAAATGATGACTTACTATTTTATATGCAGTAATGAATGAGTGCCAATAGTTGTGCTGGTTATAAGATTGAATAAAAATAATAATAATGACTTACTTTATTGGTAATTTGGGAGCTTTTGGTGAAGAAAAGAGGGGTTTGGGAAAACTTGACAACTTTTTTCTGGTAAGTGGTCCCATAGTGGCTTTCTATGGTAGAAAAATTTATAGTTGGGAGGACTATAGTTCCCTACATTTACTTATCTTAGAGTTCATTTTATGAAAGAGATAAGTTCATTTTATTTATTATGAAATCATTTTTTCATGTTGAAGAGTATCATTTTAGTCTTTATTATAAAAAAAATTGCCTGAAGGTTCTTGTAGACCCACAAATTATTATTTGGGTAAATGCATTTGAAATTCTATGGGTATGAAATCTTTATTCAGTTACTAATATGGTTGTATTTTGAACTTGATGTTTTATTTAAGAAAGAACAAATTCAACCTCTTGAAGTTTCTTATGTAAAGTGGTGATTATGTTGGGACTGTAAATAATAAGGTTGTAAATTCCATTCATGAATGTTAGGACTTTTTTATTTATAATGATTGTGTTGAAAAATATTTCTGACAAGCCAATATAAGGGAGATACAATGTGTACCATGTTCAATAGGGAGTTTATAATGGTAATTGAAAATAATATTAATAGAAAAAAAAAAATTAATGCCAACCCATATCTCAATGTCCACTTTAAATAACATAATTTTATGTCAAGCTTATATATAGAGGGAGTGTGTAATTGTAAGATAAAATTTATTATTTCATGTGTAATTACATTCCCTCACACATGATATATTAAACTAATGTAGATTCATCTAAAACTCCATCTATTATGCACCAATAAAAATTAAAATTTGAGGAAAAGTTGACACCTTTAAGAATATGAAGGAGATGGGTAAATTTGTTTGTGATCAACATAGAGTTGAAAAATAAAATATTAAGAACCAACATATTCCATTTTAACTAGATTTAAAGATATAATTAATCTAAGATGACAATATGTTTTGCATACTATAACTATAAAATGTCAATAATAAATAAAAATTATATACTCACCAATCTTAAAATTAATTGATAGATATAATAATATCTTTAAGAGTATTTGAAATTATGATTGTAGTTTTGAATTTCGAAGATAAACTGCATAACTATCAAAGAAAACGAGATCACGTTTTTAGACACTCTTGGTGAGCGATGGTACTCCTGCAAACCCTAGGAGTTGGTTCTAGCGCACTCTCTTATGTTTTACCTTCTGCCCATGACTGGGGTTAGTTTTCACACTTGCCACTCGGTTAACTCCCTTCACCTTCTGTCATTTTGCAGTTTCGTTATCCAGCATCAGGGTCATCATTTGATGTCAGGGCCTTTGTCTATCGGTGTTGGGTGTGGAGCCTAATTATCTTTTGTATTCAAAGGTATCGCCACATTGGACCCCAGTTCGAAATGGGACGGCAACACCGCCCGTAAAATATTAGCTACAAGGGGGTCTCGGGGGGCTGCTGCGACCTTTGTGGAGCCCCCCCCTAGCGGAGGGTTTCGGGGGCAGCGCCCCCAAAGCTAAGAATAGATGTAAAATTGCCTTGTAAAATTATAGTAATTTCTAGTCAATTTGGGCCGTTCATTAGGCGGAGATCTGACGTAGAAGTTATGTTTAATTTAGGGTTTTTTGCCCTAGAAGGTAACCCCTCACTATATATGAGGGAATTGTATTGCGTCTATGTAGATCTGTAACCTGAGTGAGAAAGGGAGAGGAGATTGAGATCGAAGAGGGTGTTATAGTGGATCTACTGTAGGTTGTATCTCTTTAGTTTGTTGGCTAATATAAAAGGAAGGACTGGTTGTTTCTCCGTGGACATAGCACAAACTGAGTGAACCACGTATATCTGTGTCTCTCTTGTTTTATGCATTTTCTGTGTTTATATTTTTGCATATTTTATGTGTTCCATTACTCCGTAATATATAATTTTCTAACAACTGGTATCAGAGCCGGAGGTCTATTTGGCTAATAAACTCGCAGGAAAAAAGGGTTCCTCGTTCGAGTGGGAGCAATGGTAGAAGATGGTAAGTTTAGGGTCGAGAAATTTAACGACCAAAAATTCTCGCTGTGGAAGATGTAGATGGAAGATTATCTGTATCAGAAAGATCTGTACCTACCATTGGGCGGAAAATCAAAGATGCCGACGGGTATGACAGATGAAGAATGGAACCTTCTCAATAGAAAGGCACTCGGAATAGTACGGTTGTGCCTCGTAGCATCGGTTGCCTTCAACATTTCAAAGGAAACAATGACAGAGGGTTTGATTAAGACATTGATGAAACTATATGAAAAACCCTCGGCCTTAAACAAGGTATTTCTTATGAAACGGTTATTTAATATGAAGATGTCAGAAGGAGGATTTTTTGCAGACCATTTAAATGATTTTAATACTGTTACAAGTCAGTTAAGTTCTGTAGGGATAAACTTTGATGATGAAGTTAGAGCTCTATTATTCTTGTGCTCATTGCCAAAAAGTTGGAATGGCTTAGTACTGGCCATTAGTAACTCTTTTTCTAGATCTAGTACTTTAAAGTTTGATGATGTTTTCGGTGTTATCCTTAGCAAGGAAATGCGATAGAAAAGCTCCGGTGAGACATCGGGTAATGTTTTAAGTGCAGAATCTAGGGGAAGAAAAATGGAAAGAAGAAAGAGCTCAGGATATCGCAGTAAATCAAGGAAAGGTAGATCCAAGTCCAGATCGAGGATGGTGTGCTGGAAATGTGGAAAGAAAGGACACCTAAAGAAAGACTGTAGATCTCAGAAGGGAAAAGAAGGAGATGCACACCAAGAAAATAATCATGATGCAAATGTGACAGGTGAGGTGTTACAAGATGCTTTGATTCTTTCTTTCAAAAATATTACTGATTCCTGGGTGGTAGATTCAGGGGCCTCATTCCATGCCACACCTGATAAAAAATACTTTCATGACTATGTTCAAGGAGATTTTGGACAAGTCTGTTTGGGTGATGATAAACCCTGTAAAATTGTTGGAATGGGTAAGGTTCTTATAAAACAGGAGAATGGAAACCAATGGCTGCTAAAGGAGGTAAGGCATGTTCCAGATCTGGAAAAAAATCTGATTTCAACAGGGAAGTTAGGCGATGAAGGTTGTGTGACAACTTTCATAGATAAAGCTTGGAAGGTCACCAAAGGAGCCCTGGTAATAGAAAAAGGCGAAAAGCTTGGTACATTGTATTTATGAAATGGTATTTCTAACTTTGTTAATGCTTTAACTTCCAAAGGAGCAGATACAACATTATCACATCATAGGCTCAGACACATGAGTGAGAAGGGGATGAAGATCCTTCACTCGAAGAATTTGTTGCCGGGTTTGAAGAATGTTGATTTGGACTTCTGTGAGAATTGAATTTATGGAAAACAAAAGAGAGTTAGATTTCTTAGGGTTGGGAAAGAAAAGAAGAGTGAAAATTAGAGCTTGTGCATACAGATGTATGGGCACCTGCTTAGGTATCATCTCTCGGTAGCTCTCGTTATTATGTCACTTTTCTTGATGATTCAACTAGAAAAACTTGGATTTATTGTATTAAGAATAAATCTGATGTATTTGATACTTTCAAGAAATGGAAAGCTTTGGTTGAGATTGAGACAGGAAAGAAATTGAAGTGTCTCAGATCAGAGAATGGAGGTAAATATTGCAGCAACGAGTTTGATAGGTACTGTTCAGAGCATGGAATTTGTAAAGAGAATATAGTTCCAAGAACACCACAAGAAAATGGTGTTTCAGAAAGGATGAACAAAACAATCATGGAGCATGCAATGTGCATGAGATTGCATGCAAGATTGCCTTTACAATTTTGGGCAGACCCTGTAGATACTGTTGTTTATCTAATAAACAGAGGGCTTTAAAGTTCCTTGGATGGTGGTGTTCCAGAGGAAGCATGGACGGGTAAAAAGGTAAACTAATCCTTTTTAAAGCCTTTTGGTTGTCAGGCCTTTGTCCATATTAATAAAGAAAATAGAACAAAGCTTGAGGAAAAATCAAAGAAATGTACCTTTATTGGATATGGTGTTAATGATTTTGGTTATCAATTATATGATTATGAAAATAAAATAATAATTAGGAGCAGAGATGTAATATTCAATCTAAAGGTCTTGTATAAGAATCAGTTGCAGAAAAAGAAACAGGAAAAAGAAAATAAGGAATACACAGTTCTTGATGAGATCACTAAAAAAGTAAAGGTGCCTGAAAATAATAATAATCAACAACCACAACAACAGCAACCACCACAAAAGAAACAGGCATCCCAAACACCTGAAAGTGTTGTTAGAAGATCTACCAGGATAAGTAGACCCCCTGAACGATACTCTCCTTCATTATATTATTTATTATTGACTGAATCTGGTGAACCCAAATGTTATGAAGAAGCAATACAGGTTGAAAGCAGGAAGAAGTGGGAGCTATCCATGGAAGAAGAGATGGAATCATTAATGCATAGCCAGACTTGGGACTTAGTCAGGTTGCCTGCAGGTAAAACTACATTGCAGAATAAATGGGTTTACAAGCTGAAGGAAGAAGATGGAGGAAAATAGAGGTACAAAGCTATACTTGTGGTGAAGGGGTTTGCACAGAAGAAAGGTATTGATTTTGATGAAATATTTTCTCCTATTGTTAAAATGACTTCAATAAGAACTATTCTAAGTCTAGTAGCAGCTGAAGATTTGCATCTTGAGCAATTAGATGTAAAGACAGCCTTTCTCCATGGGGATTTGGAGGAAGAGATATATATGCAACAGCCAAAACGATATGAGGTAAAAGGGAAGGAGAAACTAGTGTGTTGTGGGGAAAAATGCCTATGCAGGATGATCCTATCCACCTAAGGTGTGACAGTGCCTTAGCAACAAACAGAGACAGCTATTCTAATATTTCTTCCTTTATGAATTAAGAATGAAGAGAGATAGATGGACTAACCAGTGTCTTCCGTTTGTTCCTCAATCCGGTCTCTCTTCTCTTTGGGTGTTCACAGCTACTTGCCTTCTTGCTCGCCCAGCTTCAACGGGTTCATACGAGATCACAAGAGAACATCTACTTGCCTTCTCGCTAGCCCAGCTTCAACAGATTCCTGCAAGATCACAAGAGAACAACTACTTGCGACAAGAGAAGAACACTATACAAAGACAGATATTCACATTCATAACTAGTTCAGGATTAGAAATGAACTAAACATACTAATGCAATCATACATCAAGAATACATCAGCATATAGGAGAAACCAAGATAGCTTTATTGATGAATAACAAGGTTCAGGAAGAGATACAACCCAGAGGGCTCCAATCCAACATCTCCTTCCCAGCAAATGGAATTCCTATCTTCACCCCCTTCAAAGCATTAAGCACCCAATGATTCCAATCTCAAACCAACAGCAATTCTTTGTAATAACAAAATTCCAGCCTCTAGATCTCATGGAGGAGAGATCCATATATAGATGTTTGGAGAGAGGATGAGTCAGCTTGAGATCTGACTAGTGTCCTCTCCCTCTGTCAGTTCTTGATTCCACTTGGAGGTTCTTGCTTCCACTTGGAGATTTGGAACCTCTTACTCATCACCAGTCGAATTCCCTGAGGCAAGTGTCATTTTGGAAGCTTCCTGGGTTTTGACACCTTGAGGAATGAACTTGCCACATGTCCAATCTCGCTCAGCGCAGGTAGCCAGTGTTGGCTTTGACATTCAGTGCAAGTAGCCAGTGGAGCCATTGACATTCAGCGCAGACAGCCAGTGGAGCCATTGACATGATCCTGAATTGACTTGTTTTTGAGCAATTTCAGGTGGAGAACTTCTGTGAATTGCTGTGGTTTGTTAGCCTTGTTCCTCTAGGGGTAGGAACAACATGTTTAGGGACTTTGGATCCCTTAGATTATGGACATTTCATGCTCAATGTTGTAAGGCACAAAAATGTCTATAACAGTTGCCCCCTAAAGTATGAGGCCGTTTATCGGGTGAAATGCTTTATCCAGGAGGGTCCGAAGTTCATCCAATGCTGGGAGGAGACCTGTAATAAGATACAATACAATACATTATCTTTCATACTGCTTTCATGATCTAGCTGAGGCGGGCATTCCCATGCTCAGCTTTATAAATTCATTTTTCTGTACATAGAACAGACAATCGTCTGATAGTAGACTGATAATTTTGATGAAATTACCATCCTTTGAGTAGGATGATTATCTACTGCAATGATGTACATGTCAATGTCTTTATATTTCCTGAATATATATCGCAGCCCGGATGGATGAAACTAGATCCGGGGTCTTCAAACTCGTTCGATCTTCACTCTAAGTACAAGTCGATCCATGTGAGAAATGTTCTGAAGTCGAACATGGAAAGACATCGCTTGATTACCGGTCAATGATGTAAACCGTTAACAAGCGCGAGAGGAATCACCGATAATGATGATGACCCTCAAGGTACTGCAGTACAATTCACGTGGTGTGAATAAAGGACTTGGCATCGAACACCACGCAAAATCTTCCGGTCGAAGGTCATTGATGTATACCTGTCGCCGGAAGTGAGAAACTTGCCATTGAGGCATGCAAGCTTCAAAGTACTGAAGGGGTTGTTCCTAGATCAACTTCTTGGATAATGAGCTGATGTCGACAAGAAGCGATCCATCAAAGGAGGGCCTTAATGAATCCCACATCAGTGACACGGAACGGAGCTAATGATTTTAATGGAGGTGGAAACGATCTGTGACATATGATTCAGGGTGGCGGTCATGAAAGGATGAAGGATAATGTATGGCAGTGGATGGGACACGGTTGACTTTTTTGAACGACTTCTCTTGAACATGTGGCGACACTGATGCGATGGATCGGTAGCATTACCCCAAATATGGATGGTATGGCGAGACCATGGATGTGACCGGTGAATGAAACAACCCAACCCGATTGTGGTACGGAGGAAAAGTGTCATGTTCAAGAGCGACTTGCTACCATCAAAGTTTTCTTGACTTTCTCCCAATTTTTCCCCAGTCATTGCTGACCAGTACCTCTTTATTTTTGTCAAGCTTGAGGAGGATAACATATGCTTGTTCTATAACCTGCCCTTCGGGCAAGCCCATCGCTATGTTTTAACGAGCCTAGCGATAGTGAAACTCGTTCTCGTCTAAAGACAAGTTTGTCGCTATTTAATGATTTTAACGAGTCTAACGACAAGGATAACTCGATCCTTTTCATTTTTAGAGAGTCTGAAAAGGTACATAAAGTTAACTCCAAAAGTCCTTTTTCGTCATCTAATCCCTTAGGTCCGAAAAAGTATAAAACAATACAGAAGGGATGAGTTTTCGATAGTTTTAACGAGCCGAATAAAACAAGCGCTCGATCTTTTTGTGCAATAATCCCTCAGGTCAAAAAAGATTAAAATCTAGAGGAGGGATAGCTCTTCCTGTCCCTTTAACGAGCTGGAAGGCCAAGGACTCGGCAATCTTTTCATATTTTACGAGTCAGATGAAAAGAGCTTAAAGAAGACTCGTCTTTTGAGGAACGAGTGATAAAGCAGGTTAGCAGCTGATTCCAGGTATAGGTTGGAATTTTCCAATCACGGCAGTGTCACAAGGATGGCTAGGTGAAATCACTCTTCGCAGCTGTTCCTCAAAACGGGTAAACAATCATATGGAGGTGAATGATCGGCCAACGGAAAAGTGGAGGTGACGGTGCAAACATGACCAAGGCTTTAATGGCTGATAATGTTACATTCACAGATGGTTATTTACCAGAAATTGGTTCATTTTTTATTTTAAAATGAGCTTAAACGCTGGTGGAAACACTTTCTCATTGCTTATGTTTATTTTTTTAACGAGCATAAAGTATGCGTTAAAACTGCTCGGATCTTGCGTTTATTTTTTAACGAGCATGAACTGTGTGCTAAAACTGCTCGAATAACCCAGTCATATGATAAGAGTGTCTCATCAAGATTCTATTTTTTATGGAGCTTCATCTCACTAAGCTTTGCTCCGGAATCCTTTCTTTATGCAAGTTCGGAAACGACTAACCCAAAAAACAGATAAATAACTGCTCTTTGCTTGCACTCCAAAAGGTTTGCATGCCCCCAGGTATAAAGTACGATTTCAAGGTTACCTCTACTTCTTTTCCATCAAAACAATTGTTTTAACGAGAGAGGTTTACCTCTTTGATGTTACCCAAAGATTGTCTCGTTAATCTTTCAAACAAAACACTTCCTCGACAATGTCTACCGAAATAGACAAAGGTGAGCGACGATGCCCGCCAACTCACATAACTTTGACAAAAGAATCTTATTCTAGAATAACCCCTCTTCCTAGACGGACGGGGTACAGACTAGTCATATTCTCCCGCGGAAACCTACTCTATACCCAAATTTTTCCTACCGAAGCAGACCAGGACGCATGCCCCCTGGGTTCTAGTCATATCCTCCCAGATTACTCGCGCTCATCAGGAGGACGGACCGTGGGTTGAGACACTTCTTGTGTGAAGAGACCATTTAGGAATGGTGTATGACTATTTGCGATGCGTGATCCGGGAAATGAAAGTTGGTCCACGAGCTTGACCACTCTTCCTTCATGCGGAAAACACATTACTCTAAAGAGTGAGGAGACGATGGCTCCCATGCAATATATATAGTTTCGTCCAAGGAGTAGGTTATAATCCAAGGGTCCTTGAACGACCATCACGTTCATTTGAACGGTCTTCCCTTCCAATGTTATGGGCACATTGGGGAGGATCCCTAAAGGTCGACTGGTTCCTTTATCGAAGCCTGATAGATTTCTCATTTCAGGCAAAAGCGCTAGCGAACCAAGCACTTTCCAAGCAATAGAGGAAAGGATACTCACAGATGCCCCCTCATCAATAACTATGCCAGCCATTACCATTCTGTATATTTGAATGATAATTTTGAATGGTATGCTAGCTGGCAAGCGGGGTCTGCCTAGTTGGTTCTAGTCGAACGAGACAACTAGGTTGCTTGGTGGTGGGACTGAATAGACGGCCGGGTATGACCCTGATGAAGTTCCTTCCTGTGATAAAGGAATGGGCAAATTGCCCCTTTGTTCGTCAGAGTCTGTGTTGATGAAGAGAACTTGGACGGTGTCGTCTTTATTCTCCTCTGTGATGGTATCATTCGAAGACAGAGCCTCTGAAGGCAAAACCGGGTCAACTGCCGCCTCAACCTTTTGACTTTCATCAGGTATGGATTCAGACGGTTCATCTTCAATGATAGGTGCTTCGGCTGACCACCTGAGGGGGCCAGCCGGGTTCTCAACTGGTGAAGGACTTGGCAGGAGTTTTTGATATCCAGGAGGAAGTTGCACTGGTAAAACCGGGTGATCTTCCAAAACTCTTTTAGCCTCGTCTAAGAAGGGACAACGGTGGATGGCATGGTCGCCTTCACACAGTTTGCAGGGAAATCTGGCTTTCCCTCTCTGTCCTGTGGCTTCACTTTCACTAGTTGACGGTGTGATGTCAACATGGTTATCAGAGGTTGACACCATCGAATTGTGCAAACGGGGAGACCAGTCCCTTAGTATCCGAGGGATGCAGGGACAATCTCTGTGGAAGTGGTCTCCCTTGCATATGACGCATGGCGATTTAGGCCTTGCTAGTGCTGTGTGTGGATTTTTGTCAGACGACACTTGTTTGCCCCCAGTCGTTTTTGGCTCCTTCTTCTTCTTTTCTTTCTTCTTCTTTTCCTTCTTCTCCTTAGGAACTTGGTTTTTTGTTTTACTAGTTCCGTTAAGCGAAGAGGAAGGAGGAGAGGAAGAATTATATGAAGTCGAAGGCTGGTGGGCAACTCTGGTCTGGTCTAACTGTTGACTCGACTGTTCAGGAATAGTGGTGTTCTGAACGACATTGGTTGAAAAGAGCCAGACTGGCAGGCCAATTGTCAATCCTGGAAGTGACAAAGTGGCCATGTGGGGCGCACCAACATCTCCCCAAGAGAAGAAGGGACTAGGATTTCCACCAAGGGGAATTCCTTGGTTGGTGGGCTCCATCTTTTCAACCTAAAGATCAACGCAGGAATAAAGGGTGATTGTTCCATTTAAAATAAATTTTTAACGACGCTTAGACACAACTTGCTTTTTCACTTTTAAAGAGTCGAGAAAAAGCTAAAGATGACTCTAGTCTCCTTCGATGTTTTAACGAGCCCGAAGTGACAAATGCTCGGATGGACTTTTTCTGTTATAGAGTCTGAAAAAGGCCAAAAGAAACTGCTCTGGAGTTCTAGGCAGAGGGTGTGCCAAACTTTTCACAAAACCGCAGAATACTTTTTAGGGTACGGGCGGTCGATCTTCCTGAATGCTGTGTTCAGTGCATTGCGATCAGTAGGGCGGCCGACACGGCTTCCTAAGGATAAAGGTTTTATGCCTATAGGGGTCTCCCAATATATACGCGACGGTACGTGGGAGCACAATCCGTACTGGCACTATCGTCCCTCAGGAGGAATCACCCACCTTCAACGAGATCAACAGTCACCAGGCTTTACGACACCGGAACACGTCTCTAGCCTAGACCTCTATGTTGTGCGTTATGTTGCAAAGCGTTGTTAAGTTCATTCAGTTTATTTTAAGTTGATCTTTTTAGAAGTTTTCCTTTCTGGATCACCACGGGATCTATGGTACAATTCCTAAATGCAGTCTAAAGATGATAAGCAAGCTTTATATCTTTTCAACTTTGAAAATCCTAGCTACTAAGGGAAAAGAAAGACACCATCTTTTCTCAAAGAGCAATCAGCACACTCTAATGCACTTTTCCTAAATCAAGCATGCAAACTATCAAAAATGCAAATGCACAATGCAGGTGTTTGTTTTCCGCTTTCTTAGTATTGATGCCTACAAAGAAAGCTTTTTGTACAACTTTGAATTTGCTTTTAAATGACAAATACAAACAAGTTTACTTTTTCGAAATCAGAGAGGGTAGAAGAGATTACAACACTTAACGATTTCCGAAATGAATACTTGTTTCGACACTTAAAAGAGACAAACTCAAACCAATAAGCAAAAGTGAATGTATAATCAACTGCAAACAGCCAATGAACTCTCTCCTAAGATCACAATCAACAGATCTGAATCAAAGGCTACAGGATGACTATTTCACTCAAGCAAAGGAAAACTATAAATGACGCCACAAACACATAAAAACACTCACAATCTTTTTGTACAAAAGGAGGCGGAATCTAAGCAGAGAAAAGGAGTTATCAGACTGGTACCTATGCTGGTTACAGGCTGCAAAAATCAGAGATCAAAACAAGGCAAAACAGAGCAGAGAACCCCAGCTGCACAAGGCCAAACTGGTTCAGCGCAACCTCAACACAGGGGTTTTGACATTCAACGCAGGTAGCCTTCACGGGAACTGCGTTGAAATGCAGAATCCCTTCACTGGGTCTGCGCTGAAGGAGAAACTCTCGTTTCCCACAGGTTCTGGGTCACAGATTGCTATTTAATTCATTGTTTCAGGCCAAATAAAAGCAACAAGCAAGGTATAATTAAAGGGATGCTTTGAGGGGGTACTAATATCTATCACAAAGGATCATCAAATCATTTGTGAGTCCATCGTTCAGATCATAGACAAGTCCAGTGATTGGATCAAGGCAGCAACTGTCTACTTTGCAACTGAGAATAGCAGAAGCAGTTCGATTGTTGCTGTTGAGTCTATGAAACAAACAATGATAGAGACACAAATAAAATGACTAAACAGATCTCCCCAGCGGAATCGCCAATTTGTTGTGGGGAAAAATGCCTATGCAGGATGATCCTATCCACCTAAGGTGTGACAGTGCCTTAGCAACAAACAGAGACAGCTATTCTAATATTTCTTCCTTTATGAATTAAGAATGAAGAGAGATAGATGGACTAACCGGTGTCTTCCGTTTGTTCCTCAATTTGGTCTCTCTTCTCTTTGGGTGTTCACAGCTACTTGCCTTCTTGCTCGCCCAGCTTCAACGGGTTCATACGAGATCACAAGAGAACAGCTACTTGCCTTCTCGCTAGCCCAGCTTCAACAGATTCCTGCAAGATCACAAGAGAACAGCTACTTGCGACAAGAGAAGAACACTATACAAAGACAGATATTCACATTCATAACTAGTTCAGGATTAGAAATGAACTAAACATACTAATGCAATCATACATCAAGAATACATCAGCATATAGGAGAAACCAAGATAGCTTTATTGATGAATAACAAGGTTCAGGAAGAGATACAACCCAGAGGGATCCAATCCAACATCTCCTTCCCAGCAAATGGAATTCCTATCTTCACCCCCTTCAAAGCATTAAGCACCCAATGATTCCAATCTCAAACCAATAGCAATTCTTTGCAATAACAAAATTCCAGCCTCTAGATCTCATGGAGGAGAGATCCATATATAGATGTTTGGAGAGAGGATGAGTCAGCTTGAGATCTGACTAGTGTCCTCTCCCTCTGTCAGTTCTTGATTCCACTTGGATGTTCTTGCTTCCACTTGGAGATTTGGAACCTCTTACTCATCACCAGTCGAATTCCCTGAGGCAAGTGTCATTTTGGAAGCTTCCTGGGTTTTGACACCTTGAGGAATGAACTTGCCACATGTCCAATCTCGCTCAGCGCAGGTAGCCAGTGTTGGCTTTGACATTCAGCGCAGGTAGCCAGTGGAGCCATTGACATTCAGCGCAGACAGCCAGTGGAGCCATTGACATGATCCTGAATTGACTTGTTTTTGAGCAGTTTCAGGTGGAGAACTTCTGTGAATTGCTGTGGTTTGTTAGCCTTGTTCCTCTAGGGGTAGGAACAACATGTTTAGGGACTTTGGATCCCTTAGATTATGGACATTTCATGCTCAATGCTGTAAGGCACAAAAATGTCTATAACATAGTGTGCAAGTTGAAGAAGAGCTTGTATGGCTTAAAACAGGCTCTAAGGCAGTGTTATCTAAAATTTGACAAGTTTATGTCTGAACAAGGTTATACTAGATGTCACTCTGATCATTGTGTTTATCTGAAAAAGCAAAATGATGGCAGCTATATTATATTGTTATTGTATGTAGATTACATGCTTGTTGCAGGGCCTAACATGCAAGAAATAAATATGCTCAAAAGAAAATTGGCAAATTCATTTGCAATGAAGGATTTGGGAAAAATCACAAACTAACACTGTCTCAGAATGAGTACATACAAAAGGTGTTGAAAAGATGTAATATGCACAATGCAAAACCAGTTAGTATACCTTTTACTAGCCATTTTAAACTTAGTAAGGAAATGTGCCCAAAGACCCAAGAAGACATGGATTATATGTCTAAATTTCCATATGCATCAGCAGTTGGAAGCTTAATGTATACAATGGTCTGCACAAGGCCTGATATTGCACATGTAGTGGGAGTTGTAAGCAGGTACATGAACAATCTAGAAAGGAACATTAGATGGCAGTGAAATGGATTCTCAGATATTTGAAAGGTACCACAAATCAATCATTATAATTTGGTGGTTCAAACATTTCTCTACAGGGATATGTTGATGCATATATGGCAGGTGACAAAGATAACAGGAGGAGCACTACAAGATACGTATTTACTGTAGGTGGAACAGCTGTCAGTTGGGTTTCAAAAATCTAAAGTGTTGTTGCACTTTCAACAATAGAAGCAAAGTATGTTGCTGCTACAGAGGCTAGTAAAGTAATTATTTGGTTACAAAGGTTTATGGGTGAATTAGGTAAGGAGCATGATATGGGCATGTTATATAGTGATAGCCAAAGTGCCATTCATCTTGCAAAGAACTCAGCATTTCATTCTAGGACTAAACACATACAGCTCAAGTACCATTTCATACAATCAGTGTTGGAAGATGGAGAGTTGAAGCTAGAAAAGATACACACTAGCCAAAATCCTGCAGATATGCTAACAAAAGTTGTAACTAGGGAGAAACTGAGAATATGCTCCATTTCAATTGGTCTTCAAGTATGATGAAGAAGATGAGAAACAGCTAGGTCCAAAGAGGAGTCATTGTCTAGCAAATGAAGCAGCAGTGGAGTTGCTATAATTAGTCTCCAAGTGGGAGATTGTTGGGTGTGGAGCTTGATTATCTTTTGTATTCAAAGGTATCGCCACATTGGACCCCAGTTCGAAATGGGATGGCAATGTTGCCCATAAAATATTTGCTACAGGGGGGGTCCAAGGGGGGCGAGGGGGGGGGGGGGGGGGGGGGGGGCTGCGATCTTTGGGGAGCTCCCACCTGGCGGGAGGTTTCAGGGGCAGCGCACCTAAAGTTAAGAATAGATGTAAAATTGCCTTGTAAAAGTATAGTCATTTCTATTCAATCTAGGTCGTTCATTAGGCGGAGATCTGACGGTAGAAGTTATGTTTAATTTAGGGTTTTTTTTCCCTAGAAGTCAACCCTTCACTATATATGAGATAATTTTATTGCGTCTATGTAGATCTATATCCTACGTGAGAAAGAGAGAGGAGATTGAGAGTGAAGAGGGTGTTACAGCGGATCTTCTGTAGGTTGTATCTCTTCAGTTTGTTGGATAATATAAAAGGAAGGATTGGTTGTTTCTCCAACTGGGTGAACCATGTATATCTGTGTCTCTCTTGTTTTGTGCATTTTCTGTGTTTATATTTCTGCAATATTTTATGTGTTCCATTGCTCTGTAATATATAATTTTCTAACAATCGACGCTTTTTTATGGGCTACCTTTCCCTGTGAGATGTCGAATGAGATGGAGGAAGATATGGTCAATTATTTTGAGGACCCATATGCATTGGTGCCCATTTGGATGGTCTCACCCCCATAGTTGTCGGTCACCACTACCAACATTTCACTATAGATATCCTTTTCATTGGCTAGTGATCCTAGGGCCTATATAGTTTCAAAATACCCTTCGTTTTCTCTTCTATTTCAACCGTTTCACTCGCCGACCGGTCCATCCACTTCCTCATTGCTGACCCCTGGGATATCTGACGATGCTTTTTTTGCTCTCAGCTCAGATGTTTCCAAGCCCTCCCCAGCTTCGCTCCAGTTTCTAGTGACCTGTCTAGACCACTCCTCTACCTCATACTCATCGGAGCCCCCTATTTTCCCCTCCTCTAGGAACCTTTTTCCTCCCCTTTCCTCAGAACAGGACCATCATTTCCCCCCATCAACATATCCCTCATCTTCCATCCCACTTCCCTTGATTTCAAACCCTCCCACCTAAGTCTATTTTATGGGTACTTCCCTCCCTCTCCCAAATTTGAACATGGATCCTTAGGTGGGTTTTGGTACTTTTCCCCCTCCCACACCATCTGTTATTCCTCCCACTGAAAATTTGGGTAGGCCTACAAAGAAGTACAAAGGAGTCAAGGTTGGGACCAAGAAGATCTCTCTCACCTTCGGCGACAATCTCCAAATGGGTGATGTGCCTGATACCTCTGATTGGGTACTGGTTGGGCGGGTCCGTGGAAGATCATACTCAGTTGCTCGTCTGCGACAATGGATTCTAGAAATTTTGGGTCAAGTACTTAATGAATTACCATATGTGGTAACTCTTTCTTGTGGATGGTTTTCTCTTCACTTCCAGCATCCTGAATTCATCCCTGGGTCTTATAAAAGTATTGGCATATTGAGTTTTCTCTGGTTCTACTCAAATGATGGAGTCCTCTCTTTGATATGGAGCACGAACATTTGGGGGTTGGTCCTATTTTGGTTCGACTTCCTGGATTACCACTTCAATTCTGGTTGGAAGATGTCTTCAAGAGAAATGGGAATGCCCTGGGTACCTACTTGGATTATGAAAAATCCTACATTGTTATTGGGAACATGGCTATGGCACGCATTCTGGTTCATTTGGACACAAGAGAGGGTATAGAGGAGAACCTGCAAATTCACTGGAGGAATACATGCCGAATACAAATTCTAGATTATGAAGGGGTACCCTATCATTGTCGGTGATGCCACAAAATTGGGCACTTATACAAGGACTGTCCTCTTCTTGCATCCAACTCTGCTTCAGTGGCTTAGCCAGAACATGTTGCTAAAGATAATCCTGCTGACATGTGTGGAAAGCATCTTGCTCAAGCAGATGACTGCCCATCTATGTCTACTCAGTCGAACCGTGGAGCTCGCATGGAGACTACTCGCCCCCCATCCCCGTGTATTATTAGATCTCGTGTAGATGCGATGACGGTTGCCTCTAATGTGGGTATTTCTTCCACTGCACCCTCTCTTAATTATGCTATTTTATCTAATTTCTTTCATAGTGTATCCATTATGCATTGCACTTCTGCTCCTGCATTTTCAGCCCCCTCTATTTCATGCTCACTGGCTCCCTCTCTGCCTATTTTTTCCCCCACCCCCCTTCTATACCTAATGCCCCCTGAACCATCTCATCAGTTGAGCCTTCCATTGATTCTGTCCAAAGTTACCACTATAACCTTTGTTCCCTTACCAGGACTTCTCTTGATGATCGTTGTGGCATCGATATTGTCCCTCCCCCTTTGCCCTCTAAAACCCCTCAGGGTTATCACTCCATTATGTCAAAGGCTAAATTCCAGGCGGGTTTGGATGTGGCTCATGGTCGAAAACCTCCTGTGACAAGGTATTATAACATTGACCTATCCTCCCCCTAGTTCCCCATGAAGTGGCTATCCTTCAATTGTCGTGGGTTGGTTAGTCCCACAAAGAAACTAGCCTTTCGTCATTTGATTGAAACATAGATGGTGGACATAATTTTTCTTTAGGAAACACTTTCTCCTTGTACATTGATCATCCCCGCCCTTGAGGCCCTCATCCTGAGATGGAATTTTAATGCGTTGGATGTTCATGGGCGATCTGGTGGCCTGGCTCTGGGTTTCAATCCTCGGGTTGTCAAACTGCTGAATATTTGGGGTGGGGAGGGCATCATTGGTGCTGATATTTTTTCCTCTAAATTTGGGAAGGATCTGAGACTTATCAACGTATATGGCCCCTACATCAACCAGGCTCATTTCTAGAACAAGCTCCTAAATCACTCATATATGCAAGTTGATAATCTCATCCTTGGGGGTGACCTCAATTTCTCTATTGGCCATGCAGAATCTTGGGGTCACAATGCACAACTTGACCCTCTATCTGAACATATCAACTCTTTGTTGGAGGATCATCATCTTTCTAATATTCCCATGGCACGGTTGCAACCTACCTAGCATAATCGAAGGACTGGTGATGCTTTGCTTGCCAGAAGGTTGGACAGATTCCTTGTCAAGGACCCTCTTCTGGAACACCTTTCTTTATATCGACAATGGGTGGGATCTGGTGGTTTGTCTGATCACTCACCCATTTACCTAGAATTTTCTTGTGTTGACCGTAAGCCTAAAGCCCCATACAAATTCAATTCCACCTGGCTCAAGGATGAGGGTTACTTGAAAATGGTCACTAAGCATTGGAAGACTCACCCTCTTACACCTGGTCAATCTATTTCTGAAGCTTTTTCCAAAAAGATGCTCTCTCTCAAGCAAAAATCAATTGATTGGGCCAAGGAAAAAAGACACAAGGATGATCAGACTCTAAAAGACATTGAATTGGAACTTTCTACTCTGGTGGATAGGGATGGCCGTGGATTTGTCACCATTGAAGCAAAAGAACGACTCATCAAAATAGAAGCAGACTGAAACAAAATTTTGAAGGATAGAGAGGAAACCTGGAGACTTTGGAGTCATGCCATTTGGCTTCAGTCGAGTGATGATAATACAAAGTTTTACCATCGTTTTGAAAATGGACATCGGGTTACCAATACCATCTGGCATCTAGTGGATGATGTGGGTTAGCAGGCAAAGTCCTTCCACCAATTGGCTACCCTCAATACTTCTCATTTCAGTTGGCTATTTAGAGCTTCACAAGATGCCAATTTCGCTAAGATCATCAAGGTGGCTGGTTTCTTCCCTAGGTTTGTTAATTAAGAAGTGGCTGAGGGCCTTGATTTTCTTGTTACTATGGGGGAACTGGAAGGCACACTTAAATGGTTTAAGAAGGATAAAATCCTAGGACCGAATGCCTAGCCTATTGAATTTTATCTTGTTGGTTTTTTATATTTTGGGAAACGATCTCCTACAGGTTGTTGAAGAATGCCAACTGGGGGGCCGAATGTATGATGCATTTAACTCTACCTTTATTTCTCTTATCCCAAAATATGATGATCCTCAAACCTTTAACGAGTTCCAAACTATTTCACTCTATAACTACATATACAAGATCATTGCAAAGATCATTGCAAATTACCTCAAGCCCATCTTATCTGAGTTCATATCTCTAGAACAATTTTCTTTTCTTGACCACAGGAAGATCCATGAAGCAGTTGGCACTGCACAGGAGGTCCTTCACTCCATCAAAACAAAGAGGCTTAAAGGTATGATTCTCAAGATTGATCTGGCTAAGGCATTTGACCGCACTAGCTGGCTCTATCTGAGGATGCTTTTGACTCATCTGGGCTTTCCTTTACCTTTCATTCAATGGATTATGTGTTGTATTACTAATGTCTCTTACAATGTTCTTATCAATGGCTCTACATCATCCTTCTTCCATGCTGAGCGAGGCCTTAGACAAGGTTGTCCCCTCTCACCTCTCCTCTTCTTGCTTGTCATGGAAGGGCTGAGTCGATATATAACAGAGAAAAAAAGACAGGGCAGACTGATGGGTATCAAGATCACAAATAATTGCATCCTTACCCACCTCCTATTTGTTGACGATGTTCTCATATTTCTAAATGGATCGATTGGGGATATTACTGCATTCTCCTCTGTCTTCCGATCATTCTATTTTTCCACAGGCATGGAATGCAATCACCTCAAATCTACATTGACTACTACTGGATGCACACAAAATGAAATCCTCTCTGCTCAACAACGATTCCCATACACCTTTCTCCCCTTTGATGAAGGGCTCAAATATTTTGGATTTTGGCTCAAGCCTACAAAATACAATATTGTTGATTGGGTTTGGCTTGTGGCTAAGATTGAAAGGCGACTGAATATTTGGCATCGTAGATGGATTTCCAGGGCGAGCAGACTTGTTCTCATCAAATTTATTTTGGAAGCTACTCCAGTTTACTGGATGTCACTTTCTTGGATCCTGAGAGGTATATTACACAGAATACAACAGTTGTGTTGTAGATTCAAATGGAAGGGAAAACAAGAAGGACATATATTTTCTTGGGCTAGATGGGATAGTCTTGTTGTCCCAAAAAAATAGGGTGGATGGGGTTTGAAAAATTTAGAAGTTTTTTCCAATGCTCTCGCTGCCAAATTGGGATGGAATGTACTTACCTCTAGGAATCTCTGGGTAGAGGTGGTCACCCAAAAGTATATATCCCCACTCCATCCCCTTGATTGGATCTGAGAACCTACTTGGGACAGATCAAACATTTCAACGGTTTGGAGGGTGATCCTTAACTCGCTTGCATATATCAGAGATGGACTGACATGGAAGATTGGAAATGGAAATTTGGTATGTATTGGGTTGGACCCATGGACTGGATGCGGGAATGCTCATCAACTACCCCAGGATCTGCTACACTATCTCACCAATGTTGGACTTACTAGACTTGCCCATATTGTTGATCAGGGAAACTCTTCTATCTTTAGACAAGCCTAGAAATATTTTGAAATATTGGGCATCCCTCCCATTTGGCATACCATCTGGAAATCTTATACAAATTCTCTTTTGGAATCTCATGTCTAGATCACTAAGGGGGAGGATGAGCTTATATGGGCTCACTCACTTAATGGAAAATACTCCCCAAAGTATGGTTACCTTCATATTTTTTCGGATCACAAGCCCCCTATCCCTGTTTGGTGGTGGAATGTTCTCTGGAAATTGAAGGTGCCACCCAAAGAAAAATTATTCATGTGGTGCATTCTCCAAAATAAGGTACCTACTAGGGATAATATCCAAAAGAGAACCTATCATGGTCCATCCTGGTGTTCTCTTTGCAAATAGGACTTAGAAATTGCTAAACACCTATTTCTTACTTGCCCTATGTAGAAATTTTGAATAATATGACACATATTCACAGAGATTATCCTGATTATACACTATTGCAGAATGCATGCATAATACATAACCTCCTCTACATTGATCATCAATTTTGCGGAATTAAAAACAATGAAACATCAATTGCATGCGCACATTAACACAGTATGTAACCCGGGGAAAGCATACGGCTGAAAACCCCACACTATCTATATATTATAATGATTGAGAACATGTAACAATACATAGTACAATACTCCTCGCAAGTACTCAGTACTATCTCCACCTGTTACACACAAACTAGCTCAGATCTGATGCCTCAAATCTCCTCCACTGTCTGCCTGCCTCCACTGCACAATCCTGCAAGAGAATGGATGAGAATGGCTGATCCAAACTTGTATTTCCCTTGGCTGAACCACGCAATCCTCATTGGCATTACTTGATCCCATTGATTGTGCAAGATCTCATGCACAACTATAGTCACAACTGATAGCAATCTCAACCTCTAACACCTGTCTCCACTGAACTGTCCATGCACTAAGTTAACTGATGTATTCTTTAGTTGCTTTATGAGTTAATAATTAGTGAATTAATTAACAGTTAATTCACATCACTCATCACTAGTGTATTCTACAGTTAGACTAAATACAACTAGTTTAACCAAGTCAAACTGAACACAACTCCATCAACTCCACAATCAACTCCACCAAACTCAACCACATGAGTTCTAACTAAAGTCCTGCATGCAATAGCTCAACTGACCCACAACAAAAGCATATTTCCTTCTGACAGCTACATGTGCCACATCTATAGCTCAAACAGAAGTGCTCCAAGAGGATAAGATAATGTTTATAGTCCAAATATTACGAGATAATAATATTCGACTGTTCTATTTTTAGCCTGGAAGTCTAAAAATAGAATTCGCCCATATGTCTAAAAATAGAAGTCCATCTATTTTTACCAACATGACCAGTCATCCACAAATAGCATCCTACAACACATAGACCATGATCCATATGTCTAAAAATAAACAGTCTAAAAATAGACTTTGCGTTAAAAATAGCCTGCGGGCCCACTTAGTGAAGGCGACTTCTTTCCACTAAGCTCCATCATCTTGTTGCATTTTCAACACCCTATAACTACTACTTTCTGGAAAGAAGTACTTACACTTCTTCATCTTCAATCTAGATGGCAAGGGGAGGATATCTTGGAGGCTTGGAAATTGTGGTGGTCGACTGCACAAACACACAGGATTCAGAATCTTCCCATACTGATCTGCTGGAGTATTTGGCTTCAAAGGAATAAAATCATTTTCTCTGGCACCATTCCTCGATGGCCGCATGTTACTGCTCACCTTATCTCTTTATATCATTGCATCCCAGAGGAAGACCGAGCCCCCACAACGCGCATCATCTCTGCTGAGATTATTGACAAGAATACTCCATGGACATATTTTGATGGCTCAGCTCAGCACCATGGCTATGGCGGGGGCATCCTTTTTCACATCACTAGTAATCACTACTATAAGATACAGATGGGTCTGGGGGATGGGACAAACAATTTTGTTGAACTTATTTCTCTCCGTCATTTATTATCTTTTTCACTTGAGAAAGGATGTCATCATTTACAGATATTTGGTGACTCTAAACTAATCATAAACTGGTTTAATCATCAATCTACTTGTCACATTCACACACTTCGACATATTTTGGATGAAACTATGATGCTGAAAACACATTTTGACTATATCTCTTGTCATCATATATACAAGGAACGCAATCAAATTTCTGATCAACTATCCAAAGAGGCCTCGCACCAGCCACGAGGGATCTGGTTGATACAGGAATAGTCTGATCAGGAATTCTACAACTACTACCATTGGCCATATGAGGATCAACAGCAGAATGGGGCCAACATGCCCTGATTTTAATGTCTTATCTAGGTTTATTTTTTATGTATTTAATCTTTTTTGTTTTTATACATTTCATGTCTATATTTTTACAAGAACATATCATATGTAATTATTTAACAGTCTCCCAATATTGGGATAGATATATTTTTGGATAGAACATCATAGTCAGTGGCTCTGACCACTCATACAACATATGCTTCTAGCATCTACAACATGTAATTTTCAACCAATCAATGAAAATTATGATTTTTCCTTGGGGAAAAATTATGATCATAGTTTTTAGTCTTGAAATTTAATAATAAGATTAGAAAAAATATAAATAAATATTACTAATATAAATATCATAAATATAATATTTATTTTCAGTTTTATAATTATAATTATAACTTTTTTATTCCAATAAAAATATAAAAATATATTAATAAATTATAAGTATTATGGTTATAATAATAACTTTTAAAATTAATTCTTGTAGCTATAGCTTTTTTTACATTAGTTTTTCATATAATATAATATTTATATGGACTAATCTTGAGCATATTCAAAATTTCGTTCCATATATTTATCAAAGGTGTTTACCTATTTATCAAAGGTGTTTACCTATCTTGATCATTCAAATCAAGGAAATGGTTAGGTTATTTTTTAGTATTAGACAACGGAGAAATGAAGATTCATCGAAAGTGTTGGGACGTATTAACATTGAAGAGATCAAGCTTCTTCTGAATATCTACGAGGGGTTTTAATATGTTGCTTATGAATTATGTTTTACTTTTAATTACTTGATGGGGGTTTTAATATGTTGCTTATGCATTATGTTTTACATTTAATTACGTGATTGAATGGTTAAAACTAATGCAAGATTTTAATTTATATATATATATATATATAAGTTGTAATATATATGTGGAAAATATTTTGATTAATTTTTTTTAATAAATTTATATTACTTATAATAATATAAAAATTATTACTAGTTGTAATAATAATGTCACTTAAAAAAGCGTTGTTTGTTGAAGGAGCTACACAGTCCTAGCTAACAAATGCATCAAGAAGCATGTCGCAGCTCGCAGCTGCCCCTTAGCGGCCTCCTGCTACTAGGGACTGAGCACCATGGATGCATAAAAGGATAGAGAGCCTCTCTCAGATCAACAACATGAAAATGAAGGAACAACAAAAGCTTTCACCTCTCTCATTTCTGTAATGGGCCCGGCAAAGAATAAACCATCAATCACTAAGTTTGTTAAAAAATTGGAAGACATTCTTGAAATCTCACTCCTTCCTGCCCTTCCCTGTAGAGCAACACTTTCTCTGGCAGAGCGTGGATTAGTGGGAAAGTTTACTGGGTTATGGCCATCGCCCAAAACTGTACAAAAATGGGTAGAAAGGAACTGGACTACGCCAATAGATGGAAAAATCTCAATCAGGTTTTGTAGAAGAGGTTACTACACCTTTCACTTTGAAACCAAGGAGGATCGAGATCTGATATTTAGGAATGGACCTTATTTTATGGATACAAGGGGTTTGTATCTAAATAGATGGACGTTGGATTTCAACCCAGAAATGGATGTACCCAATGTCATCCCCGTCTAGGTTAAATTTCCACACCTTCCCCTTCAATTTTGGGGGGATTATTTAGTCAAAGCCATAGGAAATGAAATTGGGAAATGTATAGATAGGTGCGAGCCAAAGGAAAACATGCATGCATGCGCTAGAATCTGTGTAGAGGTGGATCTTGGGAAAGGGCTACCAGAAGCTATCAAAATCAAAGTGGACCAGTGGACGCATATACAATAGCTAGATTATGAACAAATCCCCTTCAAATGCAAGGTATGTCATGAATACAGTCATTTCTCAAATAGATGTATAAAAAAAAAGAGAAAAGGAAAATGAAAAGAGTGAAGATCCAGAAAACAAATGGGATTAGGTTAAAAGAAAGAAGACAGTCCACAAACAACCAAATCTATCTTCCTCGCAGCCCTCCACATCCTCTAATCTCCATTCCCCATCTCCAAAAGAAGATAATAATCCTCTGGCTAGCCTTAATCCTTTTGAGCCACTGGATCCTTCAGCTCCCCCATCCCCTTGACCAAGATCCAAATCCAGATCCAGATCCCCACAACATACCCCCAACCCCCCTTCATCCCCTCAGTATCAAACTCTCATACCCCTCCCCCCCCCAGTAGACAGAATCCTAACCAGAAAATAGTCAAAGGAAGCACCCCCAAATGTAGAATATCAAAAAAATCAGGAAGAAAGACAAACAAAGAACTCAGGGATGAAGCAACAGTAGAGGAAATGGCATTAGGAACACAGAAACCTATGGAAACCTTCTTAGGAAGGAGTACATGAAACAATGAAAAAAGCCAGCAAAGAGGGAAAGGAGCCATGCACCACCCAACAAGTAAATAATGATAGTGGTCTCCTAGAATTGCAGAGGAATGTGATCACCCGTCAAAGAAAATGCCACAAGATACATTTTGGCAAAAGAACACCCAAATATCCTTATGATTTAGGAGACAAAAACAAACAGCCAAGAAACTGAAATTATCAGAAAGAAATTCAGAAATTATGAAGGGGAAGCAATATAGGCAACAGGAGCGTCTAGAGGTATTTGCACAATATGGAAAAAAGGAACCTGGGAATTAATAAAAAAAAAAAAAAAAGATTAGCACTGGATCCAAACGAATCTAACGAAAATCAGTACAAAAGAGAGGTACAATGTTATGAATATATATGCCCCAAATCACTACAAGGAAAAAGAGCAATGCTGGGCCACCATAAAAGAAGCACTAAAAGAAATGCAAGCTGGGAACATAATACTATGAGGAGATTTAAATTTGGTAAGAAGTATAGAAGAAAAGTTTGGAGGAACATACCACACAGACCCATCTAGGGATATTCTAGAAGAAATAATGGAACAACACAATTTAATAGATATCCCGCCAAGCAATGGGAAATACACTTGGAGCAATAAAAAAGTGGGCAAAAGCAACATAAAATAAAGGCTGGATAGAATTCTGATACAAGAAAACATAGCAATAGTGTGTAGCTCCATAAAATCAAAAATTTTACACACCACAGCTTCTGACCATAAACCGGTGACAATAGTCATGGGAAAAATGGAAAATCACGGACCGCTCCCATTTAGATATAGCTCAATTTGGGACAGCAACACAGAAATCAGTGAAATAGTCAAGGAAGCATGGGAGCCAAGAGTAACAGGATCACCACAGTATATTTGGGAAACAAAATTAAAAATTGCAAGAACCAAATTAAAGGAATGGGCAAGAGCAAATGAAATTAAATATCTATATATATATATTTACAATAGAAAATGAACAGCATGAAAATTGAAAAAGAAATTAGAGAAGAAGGCAAGCAAGATTATCTAAGAGAGAAGAAAATCTTTTGGGAAATATACAGGGAAAACAGGAAAGAAGAAGAAGAGGCAAGATTGAAATCCAGAAGTTTGTGGCTCAAGGCAGGAGACAAAAACACATCTTTTCTCCACAACACAATGAAGATAAGAAGAGCAAGAAACCAAATAGAAAAAATTCAAGTCGAAATCAAAGAGGTCAAAGGTGTGGACGAACTAAAAAAAGCTGCCTATCAGCACTTTAAAAACCTACTCTCAACCGATGAAGAAATGGCTGAGAATGAAGATTTCTTAAAGCACACAAAAAAAAAAGAAATTAGAAATACCAAAATGTCGCAATGTGCAAGGATCCCACAGAAGAAGAGGTACCGGCATCCATATGGAGCCTGCATCCAGACAAAGCCCCAAGGCCAGATGGTTTCACAATAGAATTCTACAGATCTCATTGGTATACCATCAGAAAGGATTTCTTAAGAATGGTGAAGAATGTCTTCAAAAAAAAAATAGGAGGCAACACAAAATCCTCCTATCTTGCTCTAATCCCAAAGGAAGCAAACCCCTCAACTTTCAACAAGTTTCGCCCTATCTCTCTTTGCAATTCATCTTATAAAATAATAACAAAAATAATTGCAAATAGAATCAAGGAAGTACTTCTAATAATCATATCGGAAAACCAAGGAGGATTCATGCCCAACAGGCAAATCATAGATAATGTAATTATTGTACAGGAAGTTGTACACTCTAGTATGCTAAGGCAAGAAAATAGCCTCATAATCAAGCTAGATATGGCAAATGAATTTGACAGTGTCAGCCATCCATATCTAATGGCTCTCCTCCATAAACTTAGTTTCTCAAGAGAAATAATGGAAGTCATACAGGCATCCATTTCCACTCCTTGGATTGCCCCCCTCATAAAATGAAGGCCCAATGACTTCTTTCAAAGCACAAGAGACCTTAGGCAAGGTTGTCCTCTCTCTCCCTTCCTATATATTATAATGGTGGAAACATTAAGCAGGGCTTTGGAAAAACAAAGAAAGGAAAGAAATATCCCAAGGATCAGAATAGCAAAAGGAGTAAAAACAATCAACCACTCACTCTTCGTTGATGACACTTTGATGTTGGGAGGGGCATCAACAATAATAGCAAGGAGGTTCAAAAAGTTCTGGATGATTTTTTACAAGTTTTAGGTGGGCTATTAAACAAAACAAAATGCAGGATATATGGTTGGAATACCCCTCCCAGAACTATGCAAAGGATCTCACAAATATTAGACATCCCTGTATAGGAAAAATGGACATGTTTCTTCTATCTGGGACATCCAATATCAAAAGAGAACATGAAGATAGAAGTATGGACTAAACAAAATGAAAAAATGAAAAACAAAATACAAAGTTGGGGTATGATGTGGTTGAATATGGTAGGAAGGGTAATACTAATCAAAGCACTCCTTGCAACACTACCTATCTACCAATATGCAATAATCATGGCCCCAGCAAGTGCCCACAAACAAATGGAGTTAATCTTAAGAAGCTTTTTATGGTAGGGGGGGAACAAGAAAACAAAAAATTTAGCCTAGTTAGGTGGAAGCAAGTAGTACTACCTTATGAACAAGGAGGACTATCAATATGGATACCTGGGCTCATGAATGCAGCACTGGGAATGAAAATAGTATGGAGACTAATTACAGGAAAAGAGCACTGGTGGAAAAAGACTCTTATATCAAAATATATGGATGGAACTAGGAAACGACTTCTTAATGGAAATATCCCAATAAGACAATGTACCCATTAATGAGTAGATACATTTCTAAAATCCCAAGCAATGGAAAAACAATTTCAATTTGGGAGGACATAATCATGGGAAAAGAACCTCTATAGACTCATCCAAAAATTGAAGACATAGAAGAGTGGATGAAAGGTAAAGGTTTCAATACTTTACACTCAATCTCTCTATGGAACCAAAAGGAGTGGCAAGACTGGAAAATCTCAGCAATTCCGACAGATTTAGAAGGGCAATGGAGCAAAATCAGGCCAAATCAACAAGATTGGGATTCTTGGAAAATAACATGGAAATCAGAAAGTCTGCCTAAGATCAAAATGTTCATCTGGACTCTTTTAAAAGGGAGAATATTGACCGGTGAAAACTTAAAAAAAAAAGGCTTTCAAGGTCCAACATGATGCCCATTATGCATGCAGGCTGAAGAAAATATACAACATCTTTTCCAACAATGCACTTTTGCCAAAGAATGTTGGTAGCAGTTGATAAGTCCTTTGGAAATAGGAATAAATTTCAAAAATCCCTCGCCGGATTTTCTTCAGACCTTTGAGAAGGCGTACCCATACACAACAAAGAAAAAAGACACAATTCAGAGAATATGGAAATGCATTCCAGTGGAACTATGCTGACAAATTTGGTTGACACAAAACAAGTGCATTTTCAAAAATCAAATCCCAAGGATAGGGAAGACCCTCTAAAAAATGTGGGGATTAACTTCTGAAATACTCAATGTCAAAGGAATAACTCCAACAGAGTATAACACTCTTCATCAGGAAGAGCGAGATTGTCTCAACAAAGCCATAATAAATATTAATGGACAAAAAGGATAGAGGAAGACAAACTCAGGAAATATATGGAAAATAAGAATGAGTGAAGAGGAACTAAAAAACTGGAGGAGAAATCAGAATATATACTATCTATACTTTGATGGGGCCTCAAAGCATAATCCGGGAAAGGCCGGGATAGGGGGAATAATCCTCGATCTTGATGGGAAAGAAAATGTCACATATGAATGGCATATGGGACAAATCTCAAATAATAAGGCAGAAGCATACAGCTTGTTGATGGGAACAAGAATAATCGAAAAAAGAAAAATTCAAAATCCTATCATAATAGGAGACTCAGCCATAATAATAGAGGAAATGGCAAGAAACAAAAATCCAAGCAGTGAGTTCATGAACATAATTTTTAGAAGAACCAGGAAGAACTTGGAAGGCTCTGGTGATGTAATCTACAGACATGTCTTGAGAATTCACAATCAACAGGCTAATTATTTTGCAAACCAAACAGTGAAAAAAATGAAGGGCTTGTTCGTGAAAAACAGGAGGAATATCACAACTTTGTTCCTTAATAATCAGCAAAAATCACAAGTATAAAGCTAACCAAACCCAAGGGAAAAATCACAATGATAAAAGAAATAAATCAAAAAACAACAGTCAAAAAACAACAAAGGACACATCACTGCAACAACAGCCAGGAAATCACGGGAATGCAAAGGAAAAATCATGAAACTTCAGACTCTCATATGAGCAACAGTAGGAATGAAGATTGCAATCCAGGTCATAAGAACCATGTTGCAACCTATCTCATTGAAGGCAAGTTTTGGGCTGAGATAAAGCACTTAAGAATAGAGGGTGCATTCACAAAAATTATAGCAGCAATCTCAGTGACGAAATCTTCACTTTCCATGTTATTATAGTGTTACTTTGGTTTCAAATCCCTTCCCTGTCTTCTCTAATAGCCCGCAGTGTTTCCTCTGTTCAGTGCACAGACTTCATCTTAAGCCCCCACCCTTCTTCCTACCCAGCTTGCTCACTCCATATCTCTTCACTCCCTTCACTCCCTCCTCTCAGTGAGCACAAATCCCTTTTGAGCATCCACACCCTCCATCTGCCCCTATCATTATCTTAGCCCTCCTCCCTGATTGTTATAACCAGATTTTGGCCCTCCTTCAATTCTGTCATTCGCAGGGACTTCAGCTCTATCAGTATACACGGGAAAAACCTGTCCAAGCACTTAAACTAGACTTCAAAAAATCATTCATTCGCATCAATAATTATTGTCGGGCCCACTCTCCCAAGCCTTTACCATAGCGTTGCCCCCTCCTTTCTCCGATCTCTGATCAAATCAGGACCATTGCTCTGGCGCTTGATCCGATGATCAACGATTAGCCTGTTCAAAGAAACTTGCGCGTCTCTCCTCCATTGTCATTCTACACTCAATGGATCGAATGGCTCTCACTGATTTTAGGCTGACAACAAGCACAGAGATTACCCGCTCAAAAGTGGTTTTCTCTCTCTCCTCCGATGCTATGTGTTGCTCGATCAGTGGAATCAGGCAACTTCTCCCTTTTACCACTCATGGTTTCTACCCCGCCTGAAATACCATCTCCGCATATAATCCCGCCTTTCTTCTCAGTTAACGTCCGGACTTGTTCATGCGCGATGATCGTAGATCTCAACCATCGATAGCTACGATGGCTCCTCCAGTTTCCTCATCCACCAATGCCTCTGGTTAATCTCCACCGTCCATCCCCTAATCCCAATATTTGCGACTTAATATTGGCCTCTATTATTCTGACAACCTCGTCCGTCGATCTCCGATATCCAACGGTTCCTGTTTACGCCAAAAGAAAAGTGGTCAACAGAAGCAGAAGAAGAAACACCTCAGGCAACACTAATTCAAAGAAGCGGAGAAAAATATGGAGCAGTAAGCAGAGACAAAGGAAGAACAAGCAAACAAATCAAATGTAATTCAACCCACTGAATAAGAAGCAATGGCATATTAGAAAAACAACTCTTCAAGCAATGAAGGAGAGAACTCGGTCAATTATGACAAGAAGAACTAGTCAACTCAGGAGCAATCAGTCTACAAGCCTTGAAAAATTGTCAGAGAACCCATGACATGTAAATTTCTCTTTCTAGTAGGTCAGTTTGTTAGGAAATACACTAGAATACACATAAAAATACATGAAGTCTTGAACACAAGCTTAGGAGAAGAGACTGCATTCCTATCTCATGGCTTAGATGTTCTTCATGGTACAGTCGTTTGTAATAGGAGCTTGCTCCATCAAAGCTTTTGGTAATATCAACTACCCGACCTTGTTAAAATATATATATATATATATTAAAAGATTAATTATGACAATTTTATTTATGATAATAATTATTTGGAGAAGGTTTCTTCGTACAAATATTTAGGTATTCATATTCATAATCAATTGAATTGGTATTATAACATTGAGAAAATGATTATAGGACACTAGAGAGCTTATTACAAGTTTGAAAACAATTGTAAGTCGACAGACCTTGGGTGTGGAGTAAATAAATATTCCTCTTTGAGACTCTCGTCGCCCCTGCTATTTTATATGGATGTGAGGTTGGGGGTTGTAGTATATTTAGAGAGTCATGGAGGAAGATTGAGTTGATCCAAAAGTAATTCATATCTACAACATCAATATTAAAGGAAATACTCCCTACCCTATCCTCTTGATTGACGCTAGTCTTTCCGCCATTGAAATAATGAATATGTTTAGGTATCTGATGTATAAGAAAAGTCTTTACAAAATAGAATCCAAGAGGTTTCCCAAAATTGTTTCTAACTCTAGCCAAAACCCCCACCTATGGCTCAACTGAGGGTGGCATAACAATGCTCAATCTTGGCTCAACCATTGGGGGATAAAGAAGGAGATCATCTTGGAGAATAAGGATAATATTAAAAATACTATTACTTCCAAATTTAAGGATAAGTTGTGGGATGATAATGAGTTAGAGGGAAAAAGGAAGCTAAGGTATTACAAGGAGTTGATCAGGGAGGATAATGAGTTGGAGGGAAAAATGAAGCCAAGGTATTATAAGGAGGTGATCAACCCCAATCTTTCTACCTAAAATTATCTTTTTGTTTTAACCAATGCTAAGAAGAAAATGAGCATTGTGAAGATAAGGAATAATTTTCAAAAGCTTCAAACTGAAATCAGGCATTGGTCAAGTCTCAAAACACCTTGGGATGAATGAGTCTATCACCTTTGTGATACTAAGAGGGTTGAAGATGAAAAACACTTTCTTTTGGATTTCTCAACTCTCACTCACATTCGTTCTCATTTCCAAAACCTTTGCCACACTATCAACCTTCTTGGCTTGTTAAGTCAACAAAACTATAGTGATCTAAGAATGCTTCTCTCCCTTATTTTTTATCATAGAAATAAAATATTAAAGAGTTTCAATTAGTCTCTTACTTTCTTAAGGTTCTATAGACTATATTGTTTGAAGTGGGCATCTCTCTCTCTCTCTCTCTCTCTCTCTCTCTCTCTCGCTATATATATATATATATATATATATCTATATATCTATATATATATATATATATATATATATATATATATATATATATATATATATATATATATATATATATGTATGTATATATATATAGATATACACATACACACACACACACACCAAGTTGTCTGATTTCTCTAGAGATTACATCAGGCTTGACCTCTGACTTGAGAAACTGTGATTTAGGGGCATCTAAGCCATCAAAATCACCTGAGGATCGCACCCAACCTAGGCCACACTAGCCCTTAACATGGCATGATTTTTTCGCATGGAGTTTCCAACCCATGACCTTCACATCACAGAGTGACTTAACAATACATCCATCATCGTTTATTCTACTCCCCATGGGCCCTATATATATAATCATTATTCCTATAGATTGATAGTAAATTCTTGGATGATGCATAGAGTATGTCATGGTTATGCCTTCTTTTGGTATGTATATATAATTGGACATTTGGTATATTTAAATTGTGTTTAAAGTTATAATTTTATTGTATATATATATATATATATATAGCTTTTGTTTATTATAATTTAAAGAAATAATATTTTCTTATTTATTTGTAAACATATTTATATTTTATTTTTTAAAATATATAATAAGAAATTAAAATTATTGTATTAATAAAAAATAATAAAAGGATATATGTCTATGGGTTTTGGAAAGCGCGTGATTGGGTGCTTTGCTAAGACACCCCTTGATCTGAAGTCACTTGTTCAATTCCCTGCCCCTATCAATTCCCTGTCCCGGTCGGGGTGATATATTGGACATATTGAAGATGTAGTCCTACTACGCTTAAAAAAATAAAAATAAAAAATGGATATATGAAAGAATATATAATTTTCTCGAAAAAAAAAAAATTATCTATGTTGATAAGTGTATCTATTTTGAAATATGGTTTTCATAATTTTAATTTAATTATCCATAATGACAAAATAAAATAGCAGAGATTTAATCTCACAAATATTCTAGAATATTTGTCTCCATGGTTAAGAAACTTGTTACACACGCACAAATATATATTATTTTTTATAAGAATAATATAATTTAATTAATTTTTATCCTTTTAATCTAGTCAATGTGACATATATATCATGAGGTAAGAATTTTGATATCTATAAATATTTACCATCCATTTAATTTATATGTTTGCATTATTTTATAAGTTTATTGAATTTTAGGAATAAATTCATATATATAGACATACTAAGGATGTAAATAATAAATAGAAATTTTAAGGAATGGTGCAAATTTATCTATAAAAAAAATCTATGTTCATAGGTGTATCTATTTTGGAATAAGGCTTTAAAAATTAAATTTAGATAGGAGGCTTTTGTGAGAAGATTAATTGTGTTCTAACATTTCTGGATTACTCCCATTGAAGTTTTTATGGTTGACATTTTGAGCCATCAAGTGTAGCTCATCATCAGGACATAGATATGATGTTTGATCCAACACTAATAGATAAATAGGTGAGAGATGTGGGGAGAAAAAATGTTAGATTTGTTCAACATTAAGAGGTCAAAAAAAAAAGATAAAAAAGATTCAAACGTTCACAATAATTAAAAAGAATATAAATACAAACAAAGAAATCAAAATGAAATAAAAAAGACTTAAATAATAAGAAAAATTAATATAAATAAATAATTATTAAATAATACAATTCAAACAAAACTCTATAATTTTAATTAAATAATTTGAAAACAAAATTTATATAAAACGAAAATAGATAAATAAAAATATATATAAAAAGAAGAAATAATATCTATCCAAGTTTATATATAGCAAATCGTAAAAAAGAAAAATGAAATTATTAAATAATATAAATTATAAACTTAACATTTTTTAAACTATATATATATATATAAAAAATAAATGTTAAATAAATAAAAAAAAATGAAAAACTAATATAATATATAATATATGTAATATTGTTGTATGTAAATAAACTATATTTAAGCAAATATAATACTATATATGTAATTTATTAATTAGTAAAAAAAATAATAATACTAATTTACAAATATAATAATACATGTATTCCAAACCATATAAGAAAAGGAGGATTTAAAAAGAAAAGAAAAGGAAGGAGGAGAGAAAGGTTTAGGAGGAAGAAAAACTAAAAGAAAGAGTAAGAATTATGTTTTTGTTAATTTTCTAGTCATCATTTTTGTTTAGATTGCTATAATGTTTTTTAATTTCAATAGATTTTCTGAACTTCTTGTGATGATACTTGTCTATCTTAGCTAAGATCCTGAAGTCTTCAATGTAAATATGGTACTTGGTTTTCTCAACATGCTTCACAAGACCAAAGAAATAGAACCAACCATATCTAATATCAACAACACACTCTTCAAACATCTGCTTAATAGATTAGCATGTTTCACCCCTTAATAATAACCCTCCTCCTTTCGTATCAATAATACTAACCCTCCCTCTTCTATTATTAATAATAACACTCTTTCTATTATTAATAATAATGACTCCTCTTCATTTAATATTAATAATAATAACCCTTACTCTATTATTTTTTTTTTTTTTTTTTTTTTTTGCAAAAGGTGGAAAAACCTATCAAACTCAGTTTGTCAAACCAACAGTGAGGACAGCCATCTCTGGCTGCTATCCGCGAATGTTAGTTTAACACATCACTGTTATCAAGGAAAACCACGCCACCTAAAATAACCCGCTGGTGGTCCGTAAGGGAGCAGGCTATCACTCCTGCCAGATGCCTCTGGGTCTTGGGCCTGGAGTATGCCCTAAAACTGCTTCTGCTTGGCTAAGAGCTCATCTTCCTCGGACGTAAGGAAACAGGTTAACGGCCGTAACCTTTTTTATTACTATTATTAATACTAACATGTTCGTAAATTTTAATAATATTTTTTACCATTACGTTATTAATAATAATAACTCTATTAACAATAATAACACTTAATCTTTTTTAAGTAATAAATCTATTAATATTTTTAGTTTTATTTGAGATGATCATGTTCATTCTATTTTACAGAAAGTTTAAATTTCGCTATTTCCCCTAGAAAGATCTCTAATGAGGATATCATGTGTTGCATTGAATCACATATTAAAGATTTATCCGAAAGAACTAAGTAAATTAGTAAAAAAGATTGTGTTGTTGTTCTTAGAAGGGTTAAGCCTCCTAAGAGTAACATTAATGAACAAGATTTCTTATCCTTGAAAGCTCTTAAGAATAACCTAAACATTGTTATTCTTAAATCAGATAAAGGTGGAGTTGTTGTTGTTTTAAATAAAGAGGATTACATGAATACAATGTTGGACCATCTCAATAATAGTAGAAGTTGTAAGAAACTTAATAAGAATCCTCTTAAAAATCTCTCAAAGGAAGTTGTTAATGCCATCAAATCTGATAATTCCCTTAGCCAACTGAGTAAAAATATGGTGGAAAGTAATCCCCTCACCCTTAGAATCTATGGCCTCCCTAAGATTCATAAAGAGGGTGCCCCTTTGAGACCCATTGTTAATACCATTTGTGGATTGACTTATCTTCTCGCTAATCTCTTAGCCCAAAAGCTAAAGCCTTTGGTGAGCCTCACTAGCCTATTCGTTAAAGATTCCTATTCATTTGTCAATGAACTTAAAGAATTAAGTTGGATCCTTCTAACATCTTAGTTATCTTTGATGTGATTTCTCTTTACACTTGAATTCCCATTAATGGAGTTGTGGATATTATTAATCACATTATAGATTCCCACATGCTAAGTTGGTTGGGTTGTGCTTGAATTCCACATTCTTTAATTTTCAAGGTGAATTCTATGAGAAAACATGTAGAGTTGTCATGGGCTCCCTCTGTCCCCAATCATTGCAAACATTTTTATGGAAGACTTCAAGAATAAGGCCTTAGCCTCTGTACCTTTCTGTTTGAAACTATGGAATCGTTTTGTGGATGATACTTATGTTATCTAGCCCGATGGATGTGATAAGTCAGAATTATTCTTGCAACATCTAAATAGTCAATCTAACTTTATCAAGTTTACTATGGATGTCGTGAATAATGATAACCTTCCATTATTTGATGTTCTTCTTTCTAAAAATGATGATGGTTCCATTTTGCACTAGGTGTTCCGTAAAAGTACTCACACAGAGAAATACATCCATGTTGAATCCCATCATCATTCTGCACAAAAATTAGATGTGTTAAACACCTTGGCCACCCATCCATTAAGGATTTCTAATGAGAGTCGCCTTAATGATGAGAAAACCCACCTATTGGATGTTTTTTAGAGAAATGGCTATAAGAAATGCCAGGGAATCAAGGCTTTCCAAAATGCCAGCATAGGTCCTAAATTAAAAAGGGACCTTGTAGATCCTATCCGCAAAGTCCAACTTCTCTATATTCAGGGAACCACTGATAGGATTTCATGCATTTTGAGAAAAAAACAAATTTTTGGCTCCTTCAAAGCATTTAATACCATTCAAGGTATGCTTAAGTCTGTTAAGGAACCTGTTTACCCTTCTAACATGAAAGGAATCTACTAAATTATGTGCTCATGCCGTGCTCCCTATGTTGGTGAAACATGTCAATTTTCTAAGAAGAGAGTTCAAGAGCATGTTGTTGATATTAGACATTCTCAGTCCCATTCCTATGCTCTTGTGGACGACGCTAAGAAAACCAAACACTGTATTTGTATTGAAGACTTCAAGATTCTAGCTAGGATAGATCACTATCATCACTGGAAGTTTAGATCTAAGCCATTGAGATTGAAAAACACTCTGGAAATCTGAACAAAGATTATGGTTGGAAGATTTGTACGAACTGGATTCATGCCCTTTCTTCTAGTTTTGCTTCCTCCTAACCCTTTCTCTCCCCCTTCCTTTTCGATTTTTTTTTTACTCATCCTTTGTTTTCTTGTATTTTTTGGAATAAATTTATTATTATGTTTATGGATTCATATTATTAATTTTTTGACTAATTAATAGATTGCACGTGCGCACATATATAGTATCATATTTGGATAGATAAAATTATATATATATAGTAATATTACATATAGTATATTATATTAGTTTTTAGTTTTTTCCTTTTATTAACATTTATTATATTCTTTTTTGAAATATTGAAAAAAAATGGTTTAAGTTTATTATTTAGATAACTTTTTTGTAAAAAATTCTTTTTCATTACCTCATAAAGTATTTACATTGTGGCAGGTGTTTTTCCAAAAAAATGGAAGCCTCAATCCGACCATATTTGTTGGCGAGTAGAGACAAACAGAAAGTATGAGATATCAACAAAACAAAAATTGAGGACCACATATCAATAGCCCAAGCAACCCAAAACTGTGCTGAAACCAAAAAATAACCTATGCTTTTCATCCTTGTTGATTGTTCATGGGAGTTGGAGTTGCAATATCACCCTCACCCTGGCAATGGATAATGTCATGTATACGAGCTTCTATATGTGTTATACGTCCCTCTAGGCTGTCTAGTTTTTTGTGGAGCCTCTTCTGGCTTCTTCCGAGGGAGACCTGGCTCTCCATGATATGCCATTGATTGTGTTGGAAGCCATTGAGGAAAGAAATTACCACATTTCTGTCATCATGCCGATGTTGAGCTTATTGGTCCAATGCTACTTGAATTGCTCGAAGATGTGCTTACAGGGAGTCGAATGGAGGCGGGAGATCCACACGTCCATTGGAAGTGTTTGATAGTTGCTCCACGACACCTACAACAATTTGAATTATATTATTTAATAATTATTTTTTTTTTCTTATCATTTAAGTCATTTTAATTTGTTTTTGACTTCCCTCCTTATTTTTATATTCCTGTTAATTATAGTGAACATTGGAATCTTGTTTATCCCCCTTTTTAAATTTTGACATCCTAATGTTAAACTACCTAACGTCTCTTGTCCTTGCATCTCTCACCTATTTATCTCTTAGTGCTGGATCATACTTCATATCTTTGTCCTAAAGATGAGCCAAACTTAATGGCTTGAAACATCGACCATAAAAACTTTGATGTGAGTAATTCGTAAATGCTAGAATAAAATTTAAATTTAATTACTAATAATTATTAGGTGGATGGTATGGATTTAATCTCACTGAAATATTTTTATGATTTTTTAATTCTTGTCAATGTGACATATATCATGAGGTAAGTACATTAGATGTATCATGAGGTAATATTTTTTATGGCTATCACCATTTAACAAGAATTTAATTTTATATATTATTGCCACTATTATGCCAAGTACAACTATTTCATAAATGCTAGGTACGATACATAGTGGCGTCTCTGCAGACTTGAACCCACATAGTTAGAGAAATAATTTTTTTTCCAAACAACTCGAGGTAAGATCCTTTGACATTTGAAAAAGGAGAACCTGGGATGGGCCTTGATCCACTTATGCTTTCACAGATCACAAAACCATTTAATATGGTCTCTTTAGTTGTATGGTATCATTGCGTGCAACCATGCATTCGTGTAACCACACGTTCGTGCAATCACATGTTCTTTTGACCACTACTTCAAGGTGCCTACATGGCTCTAGGGAAGCAGTAATTGAACTTTTCCCAATGGTGAAAAACTCCTCACTTTATACCATTGGATCCAACCCCTTTAGACAATTGTTTTTATAATTAATAATGATGATGATGATGATGATTAACGTCCACTAAGAACAATATGGTATATCATACCTTAAAAAAGTAAGAGATTCTTTAATATTTTATTTCAATAATCGAAAAGAAGGGAGAGAAACATTCCTCGATAACCAAAGTTTTGTTGACTTAATAAGTCAAGAAGGTTGGTAGTGTGGCAAATATTTTGAAAATTAGAATGAATGTGAGTACGAGCTGTACAGTCTAAGAGAAAGTGATTTTCACCTTCAACCCTCTTAATATCGCAAAGGCAACAATTTTTTCATCCCAAGGTGTTTTTGGAATTGACCAATGCCCAATTTCACTTTGAAGCTCAAGAGAATTTGTTCTTATCTTGGCAGTGTTCATTTTCTTCTTAGCACTAGTCAAGACATAAGATAACTCTAGTTATCAAGATTGGGATTGATCACCTCCTTGTAATATCTTAGCTTCCTTCTTCCCTCTAACTCCTTATCCTCCCACAACTTATCCTTAAATTTGGAAGTAAGAATGTTTTTAAGATTATCCTTATGCTCCAAGATGATATCCTCTTTTACCCCCCAATGGTCTAGCCAAGGTTGGGCATCCTTATGCCAACCTCACTTGAGACGAAGGTGGGGGGTTTGGCTAGAGTTAGAAACAATTTTGGGGAACCTATTGGCTTCCATGTTATATAGCTTCTTCCTATACATGGGATACCTAATCATAGTCATGCTTTCAATGGGGGAAAGACTAGCTTCAATCAAGAGAATAGGGTAGGGAGTATTTGTTTTAATCTTGAGGTTGTAGGTTACAAATTCCTTTTGGATCAGCTCAATATTCCTCCATGATTCTCTAGATATACTACAACCCCAAACCTCACATCCATAACAAAATAATGAGGGTGACAAGAGTCTGAAAGAGGAACTTTTTTTTACTGCATACCCAAATATCAATCAACTTACAATTGTTTTCAAGCCCATAATAAGCTTTCTAACCTCTAATTATCATTTTCTCAATTCTATAATTCCAGTTGAGCTGATGATGAATGTCAATTCCAAGATATTTGCATGAGGAAACTTTCTCCATGTAGTTATTACCATAAATGAAATTATCATAGTTGATATTTTTGGATTTAATTATCATGACGTTAGTCTTTTCGTTATTAACAATCATACCCATCTTGGAGCAATAATCTTGGAGGATTCTTACTTGCTTGTCGAGATCGTCATGGCTCCTGGCTAGAAGAATGATACCATCAACATAGAGGAGAAGACCAATGACCAAACAGTGAGCCTGGAGACATCACATCGTGCAACTTCCAAACACTCTTCTAGCTTATCAATGTAAATGCCAAAAAGGTGGGGATAAGCGACACCCTTGCTTAACTCTGATATTAATAAAAAAAATAAAATATCAATAAAAATTAATAAATGGACATACTAAGGAATGGTGTAATTTTTTCCATAAAAAAATATTTAATGTTCATAGGCATATCTATTTTTGAATAGGGCTTTTAGAATTTAAATTTAATTATTAATAATGATTAGGTGGATGGTATGGATTTAACCTTAGTGGAATATTTGTTATGATTTTTTAAAATCTAGTCAATATGACATAATTGTGAGATACCGTTGTGAGATGTATTATGAGGTAAGTGTTATGATTTATATCAATATTTATTAGCAATATTTTTAATTTACATGACTATGCTAATTTACAATTTTATTAAATTTTTCCAATAAACCTTAATATATAATTTTCTAATATAACCCTTTTATTAAAATTGTATGGATTTAACTGCAGTGGAATATTTTTTATGATTTTTTAAAATCTAATGAATATGACATAATCATGAGATATCCTTGTGAGATATATTATGAGGTAAGTGTTCTCATATATATCAATATTTATTAGCAATATTTTTAATTTATATAGCTATGCTAATTTACAATTTTATTAAATTTTACCAATAAACTTTAATATATAATTTTCTAATATAACCTTTTTATTAAAAATTTATCAAATTCATTTCAACCCATTTAAAAAAATAAATTTTAAATAATTGTGTAATTACACTTTAAAATATTCTTCAAAACTTTTGAAGGGGTCCAACTTTGAACCTTGATACATAAATATTTTTTTAATGCCAAAAAATGCATCTGTCGGTCTGCCAGTGAAGCTTAAAAATATTATTGATTTAAATATTACTCATGAATTCTCCCTCCGTAACATCCTCATTTTTCATGGTTTGACCATGAAATTAATTACCTTAATTTATCATGGTTTGATCATGAATTTAATTACCCTATTAAGTTTTAGGCAAAGAGTATATGGGTGGCTACTTCCCACACTATTAATTAGTGTTTGAGCGGTTTATAGAGAGTGATATTATTGTTATATGTGTAGCTGGTAGGATATAATGTATTCAGTTTTTCATGGACTTTCTATTAGTTGTTCTTTGACTAAAAAAATTTAAAATCTATCCAAATTTTAACATTATGAAATTAAATTTATTAATTTTAAATAAAATTTATTTCTATTTATCTCAAATATGACTGGTTGAAATGTCTCTCCTCTTATTGTGTAATGATGACAAGAATTGATTTTTGTGTACTCTATTAATTACTATGTACTATATCACGAATTACTATGTACAATAAATATAAATAATTGGAAAAATAACATTATATATTAATTACTATGTACCATAAACACAAATGGATTGTAATTAAATTCAAAAATTCCATTTTCTCATTGGTGTAAAATATTGAATAGACAATTTTTATGGGTTTTATTTTTTAATTTACAAAAAAATAATTTGAAAAATATAAATTTGAAAAACATATGTAAAAATAACATGTATACAATTTGTACAACTCTCATTATATTAATCTATAGTCTAATGACATGACACGTGTGCTATAATATGAGCATTATATAAAAAAAATTGCCATCATTCAATATTAAATAAATCATTCTTAACTTGTATCATTCTCTTCATGTCAATTATATATATATATAACCTTTATCTAAAAATGTTTAATTATATTAAAAAAATAATAATAAAAAGTTAAACAAATATTCATATAACTCATTTTACAATTTTATTATTGCTTGGAGCACATACAACACATCATGACATTAAAGTATTTTATTAAACAAAGTAGCAGGGAACGCTAGCTATGCATTTATAGAGAGTGATATTCTTATTATCCATGTTGCATTTAATGTTGTGGTACATGATATCATTATTTTAGAATTCGACAACCTATGCTATGCCTTGTACTATTTAATGGTACATGATATCATTTTTAGTTTAGAATTCGACAGACTATGCCCTGCAGTATTTAATGCTATATAGTAATGTGAATATTACTTGTCGGAGTTGTCTACGAAGGCAGAGGAATTGCTTGGACAATCAAAAGTAGCCGAAATCAAGCAAAAAAATTCAAAAAATCTTGGGGAGGCAGTGTTCGAATAATGTTTTTGATGATGGAAATGAATTCAGCACCCTCAAAAAATTCTAGGGCACCTAAAATTATGAAGTTTGACAACTTTTACTTGGATTTACAAAAATCCTAGCCGAATTTTTTAAAAATATGGCCAGAATTTTGATGAAAGGAGATTTCGGGGTAAGGCCAATTTCCCCTTTCTTTATAAATTTCAATTCTGAGGCCTATGGGTTATGGGCCCACAAAATTATCGAAAGCACTTCATTTTGAGGCTTTAAGCCTTTAAACCGAGAGAGCCCAACTTAATCGATTTTTTCATTAAAAAATGGGGACCACACCACTTTAACGCAATACACAAGAAACACGAAAACCCAGCCAATATTATACACCCATGACTATAATTATCGTCGGGTCCATTCTTGGCCCATCGCCTTTCCGCTGCACTTTCCTTTCTCCGATTGCCGATCAAACCGATCTCTGCCATCCATTTCTTTCTCCGATCTAATGGTTAATATCCATTCCGAAATATCAAAGTTGTCCATTCATCCTCCACCGTCGATCTACACTCAATGGATTTGACGGTTCACAATGATTTTGGGTAGACAACAAACACGGGGATTAACCGCTCGATAAAGCAGTTTCCTCTCTCCTCCTCGCTGCTACATGTTGCTTGATGAGTGGAATCGGGTGCTCACCCTTCAATACCACTTATGGTTTTAAGGCCGCCCGAAATACCACTTTCGCTATTTAAAACCCACTCGTCGCTTATTATTCTCCGCGCTCTTTCACCATGCGATGACCATTGATTTCTTCCATCGGATGGTTTGGATGGTTCCTTCCAGTTCCTCTATATTTTGATCTGGACCATTGATCTCTGAGATCCAACAGATCCTGTGCATTCTCTCATTCATCCACCATTTGATGGGTTCTACGCTTTAATCCAGTTCCGCTCTGCCATCTCTGATCTCACGACACACCATACAATAATAAATCGCTTAACATTTGATCGCCATCGATCCTTACAGTGATCAATTGTCGATTAAAACCACAACATTAACATATTCAGATTATTTATGAAACAACACACAGGCACACAAAATCAACACTGAAATACACTTTATATTATACATGGCATAGTTACAGATCTAAGGCATTTCAGCCTTAGGAACAAGTTCCCTATCGATTACATTTTGCTCACTCGACTTACAATTCTCTATCTAACACTGACTATCTCTCCTTTTAATACACACAGGTTCATCAGATATATATATATATCTATATATATATATATATATATATATATATATATATATATATATATATATATATATATATATATATAAGAAAACATTGGATCAGATCACTGTGAAGGATCCGATCACATCCTTTCCTCAAATCTCTCAACTAATCTCTCTATATGCATACATATGGTAGATTACATTAAATAAGTCTTCTAGAGACTTTATCTGTTCCATCAAATTAGCTCTATTTCAAACAAAATTTCTCTTGTTTTACTTCGATGGTCCACGTTCTCCTTGCTTCCTCTGCTTTGGATTCCTGCTTTAATGAAGAGTGTCGGATGCTCCTGCATCAGACTCCCGACACACAAAAATTTATGACCTCCTGATCATATGCTTCTCCTTATCCTTAGAAATTCTACCCACTTCTTAGTGGAACTGCCTTCATGATCTTCTATGAGCTGCAACCAACCTCTACAGTAACAATCTTCCTCTTCTGCATGATACCTCACCAAGCTTCCTCCTCTGAGCTTAGTCTTTTGGCATCCTTCTGGTTCTCTCTTCTAGAAATAGTTGAGCACTCCTCGCTCTAGGTTGCTGCAAGTCTTCTCACTTTCTGCTGCCATTGTCTACACGACAGTAAGACCATAAACTCACCATGCTTTAACTCAACTGTACCTCCTTTTCTTTTTGCTTGCACTCCTTCTTCTACATGAAATCTCTTTTACGCAGGAAAACCTTTCCCTGCTCTGATACCAAATGATGCAGGAGAATTTGGGGTAAAGCCAATTTCCCCTTTCTTTATAAATTTCGATCTTGAGGCCTGTGGGTTATGGGCCCACAAACCTATCAAAAGCGCTTCATTTTGAAGCTTTAAGCCTTTAAACTGGGAGAACCCAACTTAATTGATTTTTCGTTAAAAAACCAGGACTACACCACTTTAACACAATACACAGGAAACACGGAAACCCAACTCAAACGCTTAAGGCCAGACTTCAAATATTATACACCCGCGACTATAATTATCGTCAGGTCCGTTCTCGGCCCATTGCCTTTCCGCTGCACTTTCCTTTCTTCGATCGCCGATCAAATGGATCTCTGTCGTCCATTTCTTTCTCCGATCCAACGGTCAATATCCATTTCGAAATATCAAAGCCGTCCGTTCATCCTCCACCATCGATATGTACTCAATGGATCTAACGGTTCACAACGATTTTGGGTAGACAACAAACACAGTGATTAAATACCTGATAAAGTGGTTTCCTCTCTCCTCCTCACTGCTACGTGTCACTTGATGAGTGGAATCGGGTGCTCGCTGTTCAATACCGCTTATGTTTTTGAGGCCGCCCGAAATACCACTTTCACTATTTAAAACCTGCTCTTTGTTTATTATCCTCTGCACTCTTTCACCATGTAATGACAGCCGATTTCTTCCATCGGACGGTTCTGATGGTTCCTTCCAGTTCCTCTGTATTTTGATTTGGACCGTTGATCTCTGAGATCCAACAGATCTTGTGCATTCTCTCATTCATCCACCATTTGATGGGTTCTACACTTTAATCCAATTCTTCTCTACCATCTCTAATCTCACGACACACCATACAATAATAACTCGCTTAACATTTGATCGCCATCAATCCTTACAGTGATCGATGGTCGATTAAAACTGCAACACTAACACATTCAGATTATTTATGAAACAATACACAGGCACACAAAATCAACACTAAAGCACACTTTATATTATACATGGCATAGTTACAGATCTAAGGCATTTTAGCCTTAGGAACAAGTTCCCTATTGATTACATTTTGCTCACTCGGCTTACAATTCTCTATCTAACACTGACTGTCTCTCCGATCACATCCTTTCCTCAAATCTCTCAACTAATCTCTCTATATGCATACATATGGCAGATTACATTAAATAACTCTTCTAGAGACTTTATCCGTTCCATCAAATTAGCTCTATTTCAAATAGAATTTCTCTTGTTTTGCTCTGATGGTCCACATCTTCCTTGCTTCCTCCGCTTTGGATTACTCCTTTAATGAAGAGTGTCGGATGCTCCTACATCAGACTCCCGACACACAAAAATTTATGACCTCCTGGTCATATGCTTCTCCTTATTCTTAGCAATTCTACCCATTTCTCAGTGGAACTGCCTTCATGATCTTCTGTGAGCTGCAACCAACCTCTATAGTAACAATCTTCCTCTTATGCATGATACCTCACTAAGCTTCCTCCTCTGAGCTTAGTCTTTTGGCATCCTTCTGGTTCTCTCCTCTAGAACCAGTTGAGCACTCCTAGCTATAGGTTGCTGCAAGTCTTCTCACTTTCCGCTATCGTTGTCTACACGATAGTAAGACCATAAACTCACCATGCTTTAACTCAACTGTACCTCCTTTTCTTTCTGCTTGCACTCCTTCTTCTACACGAAATCTCTTTTACGCATGAAAACCTTTCCCTGCTCTGATACCAAATGACGCAGGAGAATTTGGGGTAAAGCCAATTTCCCCTTTCTTTATAAATTTTGATCTTGAGGCCTGTGGGTTATGTGCCCACAAACCTATCGGAAGCGCTTCATTTTGAGGCTTTAAGCCTTTAAACTAGGAGAACCCAACTTAATTGATTCTTTGTTAAAAAATCGGGACCACACCACTTTAATGCAATACACAGGAAACATGAAAACCCGACCTAAACGCTTAAGGTCGGACTTCAAATATTATACACCTACGACTATAATTATCGTCGGGTCCATTCTTGGCCCATTGCCTTTCCGCTGCACTTTCCTTTCTCCAATCACCAATCAAATTGGTCTCCGTTGTCCATTTCTTTCTCCAATCCAATGGTCAATATCCATTCCAAAATATCATAGTCGTCCATTCATCCTCCACTGTCGATCTGCACTCAATGGATCTAACGGTTCACAATGATTTCGGGTAGACAACAAACACGAGGATTAACTGCCCGATAAAGCGGTTTCCTCTCTCCTCCTCGCTGCTACGTGTCGCTTGATGAGTGGAATCGGGTGCTCACCCTTCAATACCGCTTATGGTTTTGAGGCCACCTGAAATACCACTTTCACTATTTAAAACCCGTTCTTCATTGATTATCCTCTGCACTCTTTTACCATGCAATGATAGTCGATTTCTTCCATCGGACCGTTCCGATGGTTCCTTCCAGTTCCTCTGTATTTTGATCTGGACCATTGATCTTTGAGATCCAACGGATCCTGTGCATTCTCTCATTCATCCACCATTTGATGGGTTCTATGCTTTAATCCAATTCCGCTCTGCCATCTCTAATCTCACAACACACCATACAATAATAACTCGCTTAACATTTGATCGCCAGCGATCCTTACAGTGATCGATGGTCGATTAAAACCGCAACACTAACACATTCAGATTATTTATGAAACAATACACAAGCGCACAAAATCAACACTAAAACACACTTTATATTATACATGGCATAGTTACATATCTAAGGCATTTCAGCCTTAGGAGTTCCCTATCGATTACATTTTGCTCACTCGGCTTACAATTCTCTATCTGACACTGATTGTCTCTCCTTTTAATACATGTAGGTTCATCATGTATATATATATAAGGAAACATTAGATGGGATCACTATGAAGGATCCGATCACATCCTTTCCTCAAATCTCTCAACTAATCTCTCTATATGCATACATATGGTAGATTACATTAAATAAGTCTTCTAGAGACTTTATCCCTTCCATCAAATTAGCTCTATTTCAAACAAAATTTCCCCTGTTTTGATCTGATGGTCCACGTCCTCCTTGCTTTCTCCACTTTTGATTCCTCCTTTAATGAAGAGTGCCTGATGCTCCTCCATCAAATTTCCATAACTTTCAGGTTAAAAAAGCATAATCTTTAGACTACGACGACAAGTAGATGTAGTTTTTCGTTAGAAGAGATGTTGATAGTGGTGTATACGGAAAATAGTTTTAATGTTTTGTTTGGAATTTGGGTAATATAAGTTTTTGGGTGATATGATAAGGTTTATTTTTTTAAATTATTTTTTTAATGTTGAAATGAATATTTTTAATATAAAATAGATTTAAAACATAATTAAATTACTTCAATTTTATTGACTTAATAATATAATTACATAGAATGAGTGGTCTATATTAGAATTGGGCTTTGAGTAATTTCAAAATTTTAAATTATGAATGGCTAAGATTTGATAATCTTGGAATATTTTTCCTCCAATACATGATCCAATGGATAGGATAGTATTCAATATATGTGAATAGTTTTTTTTTTTAATTATTAAAAGATCATTAATGAAACTTGGTTGGCCTTACAATTTATCAAATGTTTTTTTGGCACTATCTCACCTTCATATATGCAAAATGTTACAAGTTTAGCCTTAGACTAAAGTGAAGAGTTCTAAAATTTCATATCATCATTCTTGATGGATTTGTCCCTCCACTCTTGGTGTTCTCTCCTATCCTCTCATGTCCTCTCAAATGATGTGATTTGTTCCCCCACTCTCGGTTTTTTGTGTTGGAAGTAATGCTTTCATGTCAGGTGTACTTTTCATTATGAATCCCTAGGCATCAATCTAGAAGTTATTGATTCCAATGCATGAGTTGGAGTCATGATCTAGATGTGTCAAAGTCAGTAATCTATGTTCTATATATTTGTATCTGTGGTGATCAATAATATGATCGAAGTGTGATTTTTTGTTTGTATAATCTCTCTGATCTCTCTCAATTTTCTATCAATCTATCCTCTCGTCTTCTCTCATCTCAAGTGGTGTTTACTCTGATGTGTAGCGCTCACTATTTTTGTTAGCCTCTCAAATGGTGTCTGCTCTATGGGCAACACTAGTTGTTTTTGTTAATTGTTGTTTATGTTGATTGTATTGATAATCAATAAATTTTGAGTCATCTAAATTTCTCCTAATCTTGCTTTCTTGTGATAGTTGGTATTTTTTTCCCCTAATTTTCTTATCTCTTCATTGAAGATTATGGCCTAAAAATTTTAATGGAGTTTGGAGTTTAGCTTGGTTGTAGTTGTGGGTTCAACAAAGGAAGATACAAACATAGAGTCAATGGTGATATTTATTCATCAGAGAAGTCTATTTGTGATTTTTTGTTTATTTTCAAGAGTGAATAACTATTTCATTTGGTTTTGTGGCCAATTCGTTTCGGCTTCATCTAATTTCAAATTGCTAATGGCATATTTCCTTATTATTGAAGCCACCCACTATAGATTTGATAACACAACACGGGAGAAGAGAGAGTTCATTTGATCATAACAATACACACCCCTATTTTTCAAGCAACCCAGTTCATATCTATGGCCAATGCATATATAACGATCGAACATAGACGGAGCTCATTTGATCATCAATAAGTTACTCTTCAAATAGGTATTATGTTTTCTTTTTCAACAGATCTTTCTCTATTTTATTTGTAGAAAAAGGATATATAAGTTTCTGATTCTATTTGTAATATATTATTTGAAAGGTAGATGTAAATGGTTGATCAATTAAGTTGAAAGGTAGAGATCGGATGGCATGACAGAGAGAAGACAAAATGCAGATTCAATGATTAATAACTCTTCTCTTGTATGTTTTACATTTTTTTTCAATATTCTTATTCTTATATATGTTTTAAGTTATATTTCCGATTTATTATTCTCTAAATAATAATAGACAGTTGTTTAGCTTTGATCAACATGACATGTCCTCATATAATTTAGATTCCCCTTTTAAACACGTTATTACTTTCATGACTTTTCATGCCTTTTTCTTTCTTTGGTTGTTCTTTTTAAAAGTTTTCATTATTCTCCAAAGTGGTTGGATCATCATTGAGGCTACGAATGTGACATTTTATTTTCTTTTTAAATTTATTCTTTATTATGTAACAACTTGAGTGGGCCTAATGGTTAAGAGCATGTGTTTCCTTTATAGAGTATTTATGCCTTTGTAGACTTCTAGAGGTGGGTCCTTTGTCCCATAGACAAAAGGGATCTCATACACCAACTTGGTGTCTGGTGGGTCCCTTGTCCCATAGACAAGGGGTCTCATACATTAATTTGTTAGCTTGGTCGTGACCTTAAAATTGAATAATAATTATAATAATATTATATAAATTAATTTTTTATTTGACCACATAAATTTAAATTAATGATATTTAATTAATATTATTAATATTTTTAATAATATTTAATATAAATAAAATTAATACTAATAATATTAATAAATAATATTAAATTATATAGATTAATTTCATTTATAAAAGTTAATTGACATATAAATGACCAAAATAATACCTTTAACATATATCAACCCCATTTCTAATATAATTATACCAACCTTACCATTTAGTTCTTTAAATTAAAAATTACATAGACTAAAACATTTTACAATTTAATTTTTTTAACTAAAAATTACATAAACTAAAACATTTAAAAAACTAAGTGAGACAAAATCTCCCAAAATAATTTGACCAAAAAGTCCAGCCGCTACACTACTGCAATAGATTTACATTCTAATTTGGATTGTTGAATTAATTAACATTAAATTTTTATTTTTCAATATAGTACAAACTCCGCTCGACCAACAGTAATGGTGATCACATGAACATTATAATTGCGCTGTACGGTGCACCCATCCCAACAGACATGAGCCCACGGGCAGTGTTTTCTCTGCTGCCCAACACACCAATTTAAAACGCAATGAGAGGGCAGTGCCTCAGTGTGCAAACTCTGTTTGTGTATCTTTTCTAACAGTTGTTATAGTACTTTTTTTTCCCGGTATTGAGGAAACTTCGCTTATGGAAGTCGTATATAGAATTTTTTTTAGGATTTTTTAACGGAAACTTCGTTTATGGTTTTCAGGATTTTTCAACCTAGTCATGTGAGGTGATGCAGCTGGAGCAGTTGTACCCGTGTTTTAGTATATTTTTAATTTCAGTTGTTTTTAATGCTATTTTTTGGAAGTTTTTCTGGTTTAATTTTTCTAAAATCCGGCAGGGATTTATTGAAATCACAAGTTTGATGGGTAACCCCTGCACAACGACATGCTCTGGGGTTTTTTAGGGTGCTGAATCCATATATACAGTAAAAAAACCAGTTTAAATAACCCAAATCAATATTTCACCTCAATTTTTTCCGTTCCATCTCCCGAAAGTCCAAGAAGTCACACTAAAGACAACTCCTTTGCAATTTGAGAAGTTTTACTTTATAGGACCAGATTCTACTTATTTTGTGAAATTAGTGTGGGCTGAGTTTAGTTAAATATTTTTAGAAGATTAGTGTGGCCTCAGTTTGAAAAATCAGTTGGAGTCTATAAAATTTCACATTTCCTTTTAATTTTGAAGTTTTTGTAGATATTTAATTGTTATATTTTTATGTGGGTTATTTAGAATAGAGTTTTTATTATTTTAATTTAATTATCAATAATTATTAAATAGAGGTTAGAGATTGTTTCTTGGTTTTTAACATATTTAATAGTAATAATATATTAAAAATTGAGATTTATCTTAAAAGTAGTTAAAGTCTTTTTATCTTTTGATTAAATTGACTAATTAAAAAAAATATCATAAACATGTGCTATATAAATATGATTTATGATTTTTTTGAACATATAATATTAAGAAGCTATGATGTATAATAAAATCTATTTACCGATTAAAATTTTAAGATAAAGTAAAAAAATCTCCATATATTTTTACCAATTAGAATTTGTTAACTATGCTCCAAAAAGAACAGGCACGGCAGCATAATGGAGAGCGACAGAAACCTAGACACCAGCGAAGAAAAGGTACGAATGAGGGGCCCAGGGGCCTAGGGTTCAGCGCCCCCTTCCCGCCCATTTGATGAGCACCTTATGATAGCTAGAGAATGAAAATAAAATGAAGCAAACAATGGTTCTATCAAAATATTCAGTGCTTCAAATTGCTGCGGGTACCGTGCTTTTCAAAATTTGCGAATGGTACTAGAAGTTGCATTCCATTGGAAACTTTGAAACTTCAAATTTGTTAACTTCTGGTGGGCGGGCAAATCGTTAGAGCGATGGCGTGTTTATTATTTTACTTCCGTTTTCTTCCATTTCCATTTCGACAGGCTGTCTCTTTGTTGAGGGACATTGCACTGTAGCATCAGCTTTTCGTCGGCTATCAAAATTCTCGAGAGAGGATGCCTTTTCAACAGTACTTGCTTGAGTTCTATAAGTAGGTGTAATCATTTTGTTTTAATGTAAGATTTACAGAAATTGCATCTACAAAATGTAGGATAATTAGTTTATGTAAAGTTTAATTTCCTTCGAGTTTTAGATTCAGACTTTTGACTTATCAAAAAATATAGACGGATTCGGAAAAGGATGCAGAATCAGAAAAGATGCACAGAGAAATAAGAACCGCATGTAAGTCAAGTCGGGAAAGGACGCAGAATCGGGAAGGATACACAGAGAAATAAGAACGACATGTAAGAAAATAAACTATCTCATGAAATGTCCCGACTCAAATTTCATCTTAATTGAATTATTTTATCTAAATAATAATTCCAGAAAGGGGAAAATATTAAATTGTTCATTCAAGAAAGAAGAAAAAATAAATTGTTCATTTATGAATCCTTTCTGTTGACAGCTGTGCATAAGGATTGACGATTACAGCGATGTGCGAAGAGACCGGACCGTCAGAAGAAAGAAGCGAAGTGTTAACTTGCATTTTCAGTCAAAAGATCAGCCAGATTCGCTATTAAAGCGCTGTCTGCCAGTTGAGCTCGAGGATTATTAAGCTGTACACAAAAGCTGACGATTAAACCGATCTGCGAGGAGACCAGACCGTCAGAAGAAAGAAGCGAAGTCTTAACTTGCATTTTCAGTCAAAGGATCAGCCAGATTCGCTATTAAAGCGCTGTCTCCCAGTTGAGCTCAAGGATTATTAAGCTGTACACAAAGGTTGACGATTAAACAGATCTGCGAGGGGATCGGACCGTCAGAAGAAAGAAGCGAAGTGTTAACTTGCATTTTCAGTCGGAGGATCAGCCAGATTCGCTATTAAAGCGCTGTCTCCTGTTTCTTGGAATAGTATGTAATTTGCATAATTTTAATTCTTTAGGATACTGAAAATACATTTTAAGACACGAAAATTTACAATTTCATTACCAAACTGCCACAGGCGAAAAGAAATTAGTCCAAAATTTGTAAAAGTATTTTCTTTAACAGGAATACATTGGCTTTCCCTGAAGATAAACATGAGAGCAGTAATTTGGTTGTAAAGTTTAATCTGGCAGCAATGGCAGGTTCTGAACTCCACAATATGACTTCAAATTCTAGAAGCATTCTTTTTGGGCAAAGTTTCGACGACCTGTCAGCGAAAGAACGATTGAAGATCATACCACTTAAAAGGCGACTACAGTCATGCCACAGTCGTCGAAGTATGAGAGTATTAGAAATACTCGTAAATTTTATTTTATTTTATTTTTAAATAGACTTTTAGATTTGTTTTAAAAATAGTTTGAATTTTTAAGCTTTTAGTTTTTTAGTAGAAAAAAACGCTATTTCTTAATACTAAGAAATAACTAGTACAAAATCATGTTTCTCTTCCAATTTCTGATGAAACTTCTTACAATATTTTGTTTTTTTCCCTGAAGGTTTATTTCCTTTGTGATTGTTCTAATAACATTATCTTTATTAACATAACTTCTCTATATACAACAAAAAGAAAAAAAACCAAATAAAAGACATTCCACTTGCTTCGCTAAAAATCTGTCATTAACACTAGAGTTGATCGATAAACAGAGAAAAAAAAGCCAAGCAAAAAAAACATTCCACTTGTTTCGCCAAAAGCCTGTCATTAACTTTAGAGTTGCCTGATTCCCCCTTTTGCTTTTACAAGTAGTTTATACTCCATGTATTGATCAAATGGCCTTGCTTGAAAACAGAAACGAAAAATTTACGTGTAGGTTTCATTATCCCTCTCTTTGACAGCAGGTCAGCGATCCAATTATGTTGTGTGTAGATATGCTCAAAATTAACAACTTGGAAGGTACTCACTAGAACCTGAATTCTGCACATCCAATTTTTGAAAATGGGGGATTGAAGCTTGTGTTACTCTGTACCAAGTCTGATTTTTTTTTCATTTCCGAAAATTTGAATGAGCCTTATCCTCAGCCATTTCGCCACTACGAGAACACCCGATAGCGCAATAAGTTTTGCCTTACCATTAGATCCTTGTCTTCCTTTCCTTCCCACCAAAAATAGAAATACTTTTCCGGATTATTAACTATGACAACACCACATCCGCACCTCCTTCCTTTGCAATTTCCGTAAAAAAACCTAACTGGAAAGCTACCCATAAATCTTTGTGTTTAATGATCCTCGTACCTTTGTTTCCTTTGCTCAAACCCAACTTTTCATATCTTGCAATAATCTTATTGATGTCATTCCGAGGCATTCCAACTCTGGTTAAATATTATTGCGTTCCTACTGCCCCAGATAGTCCATAATATAAAGAAGGGTAGAGCCTTATGAATTTTCTTTGTATAGAACCACCTCTCTATATAGTTTTCCAAAGAGCCACTGCGTTGTATTGATTTTATTTTCAATGTTAGGAGCGCTCGTTCCATACCTCCATCGCATATTGACATTTGAACATGTTGGAGATCAATGCACAGCAAATAATAAAACATATACAGAGCCATAAAAAATCAAGCACATAAGACAGAAATTTAACGTGGTTCATCCAACCAATCTGGGCTACGTCCACACAACATAGGCATCGGCAATTCTTTATTAATAAAACAGGAGATTACATAATTAAATCTTCACAAACTCTCACCCACATACCAAACAATCCGTATGGATACCTTATATAGCAAAGAGAATCTAACTGCCTCATAAATCTTCTCAACTCAAATTTAGGATGCATTAACTCCCTCCCAACAAACTGGAGCTAATCTAGGAACTGATTCCTATTGTTGTCATCTACTGAGATTTTGACTATTTTATACAAAACAGAAAATCTGAACAATCTCCACCTTGACAACAATTAGCCTGATGCTCTGTTATTATTATTTTATCTTTCCTGCAAGCCAAGAGAAGCCAAACACCAACGTAGCTTCTCTAACAAAACTGGTTTCGTGAACATGTCTGCACAATTCTCCTTTGTATGCACCTTTTCAAGAGAGACTCCCCTTTCAGTGATAACCTGTCTTACAAAATGGTACTTGATCGGTATATGCTTTGATTTACTATGATAGGCTGGATTCTTAGCCAAATGTATTGCACTTTGACTATCACAAAGTAACCTGATGTTGTCCTGTAACCTACCAAACTCACCAAGCAAACCTTTCAACCAAACCGCCTCTTTGCAAGCATGCGAAGCAGCAATGTATTCTGCTTCAGTAGTGGATAAAGCGACAATGTTCTGTAGCTTTGACATCCAGCTTATAGCTCCACCTGCAAGAGTAAAGACATACCCTGAAGTTGACCTTCTCTTATCCAAATCACCTGCAAAATCGGAATCAACATATCCGCAAACAAATTCACTACTCTTATTGTAAGTGATACAATAACTACTTGTGCCTCTCAGATACCGAAGCACCCATTTCACTGCTGACCAGTGTTCTTTACCCGGATTTTCCATGTACCTGCTGACAACTCCAACTGCATGTGAAATATCTGGTCGCGTACACACCATCGCATACATTAAACACCCTACTACAATAGCATATGGAATTCGAGACATAAATTCATTTTCTTCATCTGAATTAGGACATAAACTCGAAGAAAACTTGAAATGGGAAGCGAGAGGGACTGACACAAGCTTCACATTATTCATACCAAACCTCAAAAGTATTTTCTCAATATACTTTTGTTGTGATAGCCATAGCTTACCATTGCTCCTGTCTCTGAAAATCTCCATGCCCAAAATCTGTCTTGCTGCTCCTAGATCTTTCATATCAAACGTCCTTGCCATCTGAGCCTTCAACCTGTTGATTTCTTCTATGCTTTTGCTTGCAAAAAGCATATCGTCAACATACAATACTAAGATAATGAATATGCCATTTTTCAATTGCTTAAAATAAACACAATGATCATATTCACTTATAACATATTTCTTACTCAACATGAAAGAATCAAACTTCTTATACCACTGTCGAGGCGACTGCTTCAGGCCATATAAAGACTTCTTGAGCCTGCAGACAAATTTCTCATTGCGATGCTGAACAAACCCTTCCGGTTGTTCCATATAAATTTCCTCATCTAAGTCACCATGTAGAAATGTAGTTTTAACATCTAATTGCTGCAACTCTAAATCAAGCAAAGCCACTAATGCTAACACAATTCTAATTGAAACAATTTTAACCACTGGTGAAAAAATCTCATGAAAGTCAATACCGGCTTTCTGAGAAAACCCTTTTGCAACCAGCCGCGCTTTGTACCTGTCTTCCGTATCATTCACACCCCGTTTCAGCTTGAAAACCCATTTACACCCCACAGTTTTCCTGTCTTTCGGAAGCTCAACCAGATCCCATGTGCCATTCTTACTTAAGGCCATCATTTCGTCCTTCATGGCTGCTTTCCACTTATCACTTTTTGAACCTTATATTGCTTCCTGATAGCACAGAGGTTCATCGTCATTAGCAGTAAATGCAACAGAAGTGACATAATCATCATACCTTCTCGGTGGCCATGTGATTCTTGTCGACCTCCTTAATGATGTTTCTGGCGCTTCCTCGATTGGCTGACTACCATCTATAGGAACTTCTTGATGACCAGTATCTGAAACCTGTTCATGATCTATACCTGAACCCTGTTCATGTTCTGATTCTGAAACCTGTTCATGACTAGTATCTGAACTATGGTCATCATGACTATCATTAGAAATGCTATCAAACTGAATGTGCTGAAAATCAGATACATCATCCTGTTTCAATCTACTATCTACATCTAACTGTACAAGAGAGGATTAATTAAACTTTACATCTTTGTTGATGATGATTTTGCGGGTAGTAGGATCCCACAATCTATATCCCTTTGTTCCAACACCATACCCAACAAAGATATACCTTTTCGACTTTGGATCTAATTTAGTTCGCTGATGTTTAGGCACTAGAGCATATGCATCACAACCAAACACTCTGAGTTTAGAATAGTCACAAGGGTGTCCTTTCCATACCTCTTGCGGAATCTTGCAGCCTATCACCGTTGATGGAGATCGATTTATCACATAACAAGCTGTTGCCACTGCTTCCGTCCACAACTCCTTTTGCAACCCGGCGTTACTCAGCATACTCCTTGCTCTCTCTAGAAGAGTCATGTTCATGCGTTTAGCAACTCCATTCTACTGAGGAGTATAAACCGTGGTCTTATGTCTCTCGATCCCTGCATCCTTGCAATAGCTGTCAAACTCCTTGGAAGTAAACTCACCACCATTGTCAGTTCTTAAACATTTTATTGTTCTACCAGTGCTGTTTTCTACCAATGCTCTAAACTGCTTGAAAACTGAAAAAACATCAGACTTCCTTTTCAACATGTAGACCCATACTTTCCTAGAAAAGTCATCAATGAATGATACAAAATAAGACGAACCACCATATGAGGTTGTAGGGGCTAGTCCCCAAACATCTGAATGGATATAATCAAGTATGCCTTTACTAGTATGTTTGCCTGTTTTAAACCTTTGTTTACTTTGTTTTCCAAACAGACAATGCTTACAGAAATCTAACTTTCCAAACTTTAGATTTGGAAGTAATTTACGATCAGCCAAAATTTTTAACCCTCTTTCACTCATATGCCCCAATCTTTGATGCCATAAGTGAATGGAACTACTGTCATGTTCAGACACCGTAGACACATAATCTGACCCTGTACTTCCTTCTAACTGAAATAGATTTCCTACCTTCTTAGCTTTCATAACTAGTAAAATTCCTTTGTAAATTTTCATTACTCCACCTTGAATTACAGTTTTATATCCATTTGAATCAAGTGCTCCTAATGAAATCAAATTTTTCCTTAAATCTGGTACATGCCTCACATCAGTTAATATTTTTGTTGTCCCATCAAACATTTGCAGTTGTATACTCCCAATTCCCACAATATTACATGTTACATCATTACCCATGTACACAACACCATCATCAATTGATTTATATGTCTTAAACCATTCTTTATGGATACACATGTGGTTTGATGCACCAGAATCTAACAACCAATGTTGACCATGATTTGACACATTAACTGATAATACTTCATCACTCATACCTGAACCAGATGTCGAACCTGTATCTGTCGTATTTGCCTCCTTCTTTTCTGTCGAAGAATCTGCTTTAGAAGTTTGCTGTTGTCGCTTCCAACAGTCCTTCTTTAAATGCCCTGATTTGCCACAAAACCAACACTTTAACTTACTCTTCTTCCCTTTCGACTTTGAACGTGAGTCGCTCGGCCTCCTGGAGTGTCTTTCTTTTGAACGACCTCTAACCATCATAGCTTCTGATGTAGAGGTTTCGGAATGCGACCTTCTCCTTGTTTCTTCCGATAATAAGGATGCAACTACATTATCAAACTCAATAGTTTCTGATGAACTAAGACTTATAGAAGTAACAAAATGATCCCATGATTCGGGCAACGAGCACAAAAAGTAATAACTTTATCCTCGGATTGAATATTTACTTCTATACTTTGTAATTGCACAAGAAGAGTATTAAAAGCATTTAAATGATCAACAATCGATGTACCTTCCCTCATTCGCAAACTGTACAACTGTCGTTTCAGGAGAATCCTATTGGTTAAGGATTTGGTCATGTATAGTTTCTCCAGTTTCGTCCACAAACCAACAGCTGTTGTTTCCGACACGATATTAAACAGGACATCATCAGCTAGACACAGTCGAATAGTACTTATCGCTCTTTCACCCATCTCGGCCCACTCATTATCTGTGATGTTGTAAGGCTGTTTGGATTTGCCCAACAACGCCTTTGCCACACCATGTTGGACAAGCAAATCGTACATTTTCACCTTCCAGATCTCGAAATTATTCTTGCCATTAAACTTCTCAATTTCAAAACGGGCACTTTGAGTTTTTGCCATCTTGTATCAACAAAAAACACAATAATCTCCAAAAAAAAACCAATGTTTAAATACCAGCAATTAACAAAACAAACTGCCTATGCCTTTTTGCCTTTGCCTTAAAAAAAAAAATATCTGCCCTTTGTACTTCACAGAAAAATTTCTGCCATATGCACTTATATGCCTGTTTTTTTTTTTTATATTTTGTTTAAAAACAAAAAACAAACTTTTGCTTTAAACAAAATTTTTTTCTTTTTACTGTGTGAATTGCAGATATTTATAAAAAAAAAACCACCGCTTAAATATTTTTTTTAAAAAAAAAATTCCTGTTGTACATGCTCTATAGGACTTCTCCAAGCAAATATCGATCCTACAAATATTTTTACATTTGCTGATGTGATATTCAAATTTACTATATTTGTTGCCGTAATTCGAACACGTTTCCCAACTTTCAATGGCAAGTCAGAATTAGCATCATACGCTTCATCTCTGATAAGAAACTTCAAATTTTATGCGTGTTCATACTTACTGACTCTCGAATCATAGCGTGGACACAATTTAAAACAGTAATGCTCCAGCAACGATCCGATCCACCATCCACCAGCAACGCAGGTATATAATACTCTCCACGTAGCAGGTTAAATAAAAAAAAACAACTCCGCGCTGATCAGAATTGTGTTACCATAAAAGAACAGCGAACCGAATTGTCACAACACAAAACATCTGCGCTGATCAGAATTGTGTTCTCGGCCTCCAGCAATCAGTTTCCGCCTCCAGCAGTCATATACGCACGCAGGCTCAGCATGCTTGGCCTCCAGCAACAGGCTTAGTATTCACCACCTCCACGCAATCTGAACAGCAGTGCGCACCATTCAACGCACCTGCAACCTCCACGCGCGGGTTTGAATAGCGCCCTCCACGCAGGTTGGACACACTCCGCAGCACACCAGGCAACACCTCCACGCACCAGCGCTCCAGCAACACCTGCGCTCCAACACGCTGCCTAATCCAATGCACCACCAGCAATCAACTGCGCTCCACCTCCAACATTGCTCTGATACCACTTGTTGGAGATCAGATGCACAACAAATAATAAAACATATACACAGCCATAAAAAATCAAGCACATAAGACAGAAATTTAACGTATAATTAAATCTTCACAAACTCTCACCCACATACCAAACAATCCGTATGAATACCTGTTATATAGCAAAGAGAATCTAACTGCCTCATAAATCCTCTCAACTCAAATTTAGGATGCATTAACTCCCTCCCAACAAACTGGAGCTAATCTAGGAACTGATTCCTATTGTTGTCATCTACTGAGATTTTGCCTATTTTATACAAAACAGAAAATCTCAACAGAACAGAGGATGTTCCAATGATTCCAATCCCTTCATACATAATACACAAACTCCCAGGCCGATCATAATTTGTCTTTGTAGATTATTCCAATTCAGAATTTTGTCATTCAACGCCAACCAGAATAAACTTTTAATCTTTAAAGGAATGTCCCATTTCCAGATGACTTAAAGCCAATTGCTTGTATTCCGTGCATGTGGATTCCTATTCAAATTCAGATAGACCTCTTTCACCTTTGGAGCTCCTTTAAATGTCTTTCCATTCCAATTCATTTTATGCTGTTGGTCTTTTAAAATAATGCATGCATCTCTAAGCTATATTACATATGCGTCCCATTCCTGTATGTCTTTGTCCGACAATTCTAAATCTATTGCCCCTCTCCAAGTATGTCCAACAATGTTATTAGTTTGTGCTATATAAATCTGATTTAAATAATGAATGCCCTTACCATCAATGTATTGCAACAGCTGAGCCGATAAGGAGTGAACACCATTCGTTCCCACCAAGCGTCTTGTGGCAGAATTTATCCATAATTCACAATCTTCGATTGAACAGACGGTTGTGGCACATTTTAGAGATCAGTACTCAGCCCAGGAACATCACTTCTCGACACAGATGGAATTCGTCAATCTGGTGCCAAACATGTTCAATATGGAGGACAATGTACTTCTAGATCGGTCGATCACTAACGCTGAGATATCGGAAACTTTACGAATATATGCTAAAAAAAAGTCTGGGTCCGGATGGGTGGGGGATCGAACTATTATGCCACTTTAAAGACTTAATGATGTCGGATTTATTGGTTGATGCAGAAGCGTCCAGAAATAAGGTATACATCTCGGGCGTTGTCAATGCGACACATTGTTTTGATTCCAAAAAGGAGCAGCCGGAAACATTTATGGATTATAGGCTGATTTCTTTGTGCAATTCGATTTATAAGTTGATATCCAAATTGATTGCATGTAGAGTTAAACCCTTTTTAAGCAATTTGGGTTTCTGGAGTGTAAATTTAAGACGTTGTTGGTATTGTTGGTTTATATCACACACTCTTATCGTTTGGATTATGGCTTGCATTCAATCCATAAATTTCGCGTTCATTATAAATGAGTTGCCGACGGATCTTTTAATGCACATAGAGGACTTAGACAGGGATGTGCACTCTCGCCCTTTCTATTCTTGTTAGTTATTGACTCTCTTAGCTGGAAGATGCGGGAATCTAAAGAGAACATAAATATTTTCGAGATTAAGGTATCAAGGCATCGGTGTTTCACCCATATGATGTTTGTGGATGATCTACTGTTCGGGGGAGAGACTTTGTTGACTGAATGGCGACATGTGCACTGGATCCTTCACATATTTAGTTCCGCTACTGGTTTAATTATGAACAGTGCTAAGTCTTTGTTGTTATATGACGATATAGATCAGGAAGTGGAAACATAAATAAGAAGGGTATTTGGGATATCGGTTACACACATTAACGAAGGGGTTATTATCTTGGCTATAAAATTAAACCATCCAGATACTTTGTTCAAGATTGGGACTGGATGATTGAGAGGTTCAAGAAGAAACTGGAAGGATGGAAATATAGGTGGTTATCTATGGGTGGCAGATTAATTATGTTGAAAGCGGTTTTACAGAGCATTGCAGTGGATTGGATACATTTATTTCTCTTGCCTAAGATGTTATTCATGTGATGGAGGCCATCATGGGTCGTCTTCTTTGGGTTGGGGTATAGACAAAGGAAAAGTTCAATTTGATTAAATGGGAGGCGATAGCGAGGCCGGTAGAGGAAGGAGAGTGGGGCATTATAGACATATCTATTTTTAATAAAGCTCTTACTATTAAGAATATGTGGAGAGTGACTACAGGACAAGGTATGTGGTCCCTCTATATGAAAGACATGTTTGATAAATATTAAATATTTAACGACTTGGACTACATCTGGGCCAGGAATAAAACAGAAAAATCAATCATTTTGTGATGTATGATGAATATACTTCCTAATATGATAGGTTTCATCCGATGGGAACTTGGAGATAATGCTAAGATTGAATTTTTAAATCTAAAAAAAATAGTTATTTTGTTTTTTTTCTTAACTAAAATAGATTCAATGTTTTATTTTTCTTTTTAATTAAACATATGGTATTTAAATTTATTATTCCAAAAAAATTCTTAAAAATCTCAATAAATTTGGAACAAAATTAATAAAACAATTCCAAAAAAATAAAAGAGCATCCATAGTTCTAGTGCCCTATGAAAGAAATTCCTATAATGTTTTCACTCTATTTACTAAATTCAATTTCTTGAAATTTTTTTAATTATTGAATATATATTGATTCTATTTTATAATTGGTTAAACAAATTAAAATATAAGGGAAGGGAAAAAATTAAAATATAGCTCTAACGTAAAAAAAATCTTAAATATTGCCTTTCGTAGCCATCCTTTTACTTGATTTTCTGTAAGATTAGTCATCGATATAAGAATAATGGTATGCATATTTGGTTTTCTATTTGATTTCCTTGGTTTACGAAACAGTAATGCATAGTTACAAAGATAATGATGTAGATATCTATTGTTTATGAAGCGTTGCATAGTTACAAGGATAATGATATGCATGATTTGATACATACAATTCAATTGTATTTAGGATAGATTGCTATTTAAAAATTCTATTTAGATAGAATAGATCACTATTTACTTAAAAACTCTATTTTGATAAAATAGAGTTAAGATTTGTCTTCACATTTTAACTAAATCTATGAGATTTATTACCAAAACTTAATTAGATTTAATGTTATAAATTATATAAATAAATTTTAATTAAGATTTAATATTATAAATTAAATAAATGTTAAATTTAGACAAAAAGATAATGGGTGATTTATTTTCATATTTCAATGCATATTCATGAATGTCATTTCAGACCTTAATTGGATTTGATGTTATAAATTATATAAATAAAATTTAATTGGATTTAAAGTTATAAACTATATAAATATTAGATTTGGACAAAGAGATGATGACTGATTTATTTTCATATTTCAATGCATTATTCATGAATGTCATTTAAGATTGATGTGCTGCCACAAAATTTCCATTGAAATCAATATTTTTTATATATTAAATAATATAGGTCATTTAATAATTGATCACTATAATAATATATGTGACAAAATTTTTGTCATAAGTTGTTTTTCTATAAAGGAAAGGAAAAGTTCACAATTTAAGCTTTATGCAAAGCTGGGAGGTTTATTGACAACCAAAGGTGAGAAAATTTTGTTTAAAATATAGCAAAATTGGTACTTGAAAATGTTGAAAATACACTAAGAAGGGAGTTTGAAAATAATGAAAATACAATAAATTTTATTTAAATTCAATTGATACTTGGTGTTGGATTCACAAAAGAGACATATGTATGAATGCATTTTTAATAAAATGATACACATATAAATACATTGTTTATAATCATTGTATTCATTTTCCAAGGCCTCTTCCACTCTTATTGATGGTTTGTATTCCTTACTATAACCTTAATGGATTAAGTGTCTATCATTCCCCACTTAATTCGAAGTGGTTTTTGTGAGTCCAAGCAAAGAAATGAGGTCATTTGCCAATGACGAAATGTGATCTTTGAATTTGGTGCTTTTGAGATGACCACAAACCAAATGCATATGAAAAGCTGGAGTCATCTATTAAAATGGTGGTTTAAGGCTTACAACTAACATTGGAACTTGGCTTTAAGGCTCAATAATTCCTAGAGAGTTTCCAAATTTGGCTAGAAGTTGGTGGCTTCTAGTGACTATATAACATTGTCCCATTAATAAATAGGAATAAAAAGTGAGAATAATGGTTAATTAATAAATAAAAAATAAATAATAAAGTGAATTTTATAATAATTAATAAATAAAATAAGTCAATAACAAAGTGGGAAAACTAGTTTAATCTTGAAAGCATAAAAGATAAAAATAAGTAAGTGTAAATTTATGGAAAAAAATCAAGTTAATAAAAAGTAAAAGAGTAAAATAAATAAGAGTAAATTTATGGAAAATTTTAAGTTAAGAAAAAACTTAAGATAAAAACAAAAATTGCATGATGACACATGGATTATGTTCATAAAGATTTTCCTTTCATTCTTATAACAAATTACTCTATTTAATGGATGAGAATGAGGATGTGAGACATTATTTTGACCTAGAGAGAATTATAGGAAAGAAGGGATTCATTGGAATAGGTAGTTGATTGAGGGCTCAAGTGTGACCAACTATAGAAAGACCTAGTGCAACTAAGTATATGGTTAGGTGGAGAGTCATCTCCAACATATTGGTTGTGGTTTGTTAGATTAAGGACTTGTGCACAATAATTCGACCTATACAAAGTTGTAAGTAAATGAGGTTTTTATCTCATAAGTTTCTTATTATCACCTACTATAAAGATGTATTACGTGATCTTTAGTGAAATCTTCTTCATGTTTATCAACTAATAAGTGGACTTTCTGTATATAATTTGTTCCTATTTATGTTTAGAGTTTGGGCCATTACAGATTGGAAGTGCTATCAAATGTCAATTCAAAGATGGTTGCAAACTATGGAACTTGGCCTTAAGGATCAATAGTTCTCTGAACATTTCCTAATTTGGATACATGTTGATGATATATTCTGCTAACTATAATTTCTCACAAACGATGATTTGAAGATGAAAATTAACTAATGTCTAGAAAAATTTGTAAGTCTTCTACTAACTGGTGGTTTCAAGAAGACCACAAACCGAATCACACTCACGGACCTGACTTTAGCTATAGCTGTGACTTTGTTTCAAGGTTGTGGTTTTGGTCGTGGCTCAAGATTTCTTGTTTCTCCTCGAGTAATAGGGCTTCATAACTTGAAGTCTGACTGTCAATCATTACTATTATAATATTCCACTTATGTTAGATACAGGGTGCGAAGATGAAATTTTTTCACAATGCTCACAAGGATAAAGATAAAAGCATTGATCCTCCATGTGGCCAATCCACTGAGGGTGTTATCTTCGATTGAAAATGCACTCTTATATAATGCAATAACTAGTAAAATTACAAAAAAATTGCCTACAAGTTTCCATTGTTTTCTATTTTGAATGTAAATAACCCAAAAATGTAGTGCTTTTGAAACCGAAGGAAGGATCACTTGAAGCCACACAAGATAAAAAGGTACCCCAAGGGTTTAGAATATTCATACGTAAGGACATCCAATGCACTCATAGATAGACCTAACAATTTATCCACATAAAGGAAAACAATAAAATGAGCCCCATTTAACTACTTGCATGTAATGACAAATCGTTGCAAAAATGGTAAAGAATGGTAGAGTTCATCTCTATACCTCTAGAATAGTTATGAATAAAATGAACCTAAATATCCATATTGAATGAATGAAGAGAAAGTACCACGGTCATGACTAGGAGCTAAGGGTTTACCTCCATGTATAGTTGCCACATAATTGAAAGTTGCAAGATGCCTAATTTTAGAAGAAAAACACTTGCAAAAGGCCACTTCATGACATAAGATATTGCTAAAGAAGAAACTCCATCAACCACAAAAGAAATATTTTCTCTCCTAACTCTATGTTTATGTGGGTCCAAGTCCAACAAAATTATCGCCACCCCATCGAGAACGAACATAAACCTCACTGGTAGCCCAGGAGCCCTTTGATGATGCATTCCACATGCACTTTTCTAGAGATAAAGAAAACATGTTTTAAATTCCCCATGATAGGATCCTACATACTTTCAATGCTCGATGGCTCAACAATGACATCATAGATGAAGCCAGAGACCATCAAGAAATAGGTGGCCAAGCTAAGGGAGAAGACAATCATGGGTGAGTGTAGGGAAAAGGAGAGAAAATTTAGGTGAATTTTGAGGAATATAATATAGAATTGGTACAATGTTAGGAGTGAGTGGAGTGAGCATACAACTAGGGCATGAGACAATGCTGAAGAAAATCCATGAAGATAGGGAACCACTATGAGGGGAGACAAAACAGATAAGAAAATAAATAGAGACAAGCAATGTCAACCAGAGAATGGTGTGACAAAGAGAATGGTAGGAGGATTGACATGCCTAGGTATACTAAGAAGCATTGCATTTTTTATGGGAAACGTGAAGTTATAACATTCTCTACTCTAATACCGTTGTTAGACTACATCAGATATCTAGGTTGGATGTTATTTTCATCAAAATGATACACATATAAATATATGGTTTATGATAGTTGGATTCATCTTCCAAGCTCTCTTGGACTATTAATAATAATTCATATTTCTTCCCATAACCCTAACATATTAGGTTTCTTACAATTGGTGCTTATGTTTATGTAGGAAAATGGTGGCTTTCATAATTAAATTTTCTATATGAGAAAGGTGGTAATATGAGATTTATGAAGTAGTTAGAAGCCTATGAAAATACCTAGAGGTGATAGTCTTATTTTTTAAATAAAAGTTTGAAAGTTTTGTATTAAGTAAAATCTATGGAAATAACAGACAACAAAGTTAGAAAAGAGAAAGATTCTTTTAGTAATTTTCCAATACCAAATAGAGAGTTGTGGGTTCAGATTATCCAAAACTAGAAAATAAATATACAAGTTTACAGAATAGAGATTTACAATTAGTAAATTCGACAATATATGCTAAGAATTATGAGATATCTACATAACATTAGATTCAACCTAGATGTTGAGAAGTGACATCCATGTTAGCCATTGTTTGGGCCATATTAGATACATGTTTATTGAGGTCTAGGAATTTTAATACTAATGTTTATGAATCCTTCTTCCCAAGGTGTGCAATTGGATTGAAATTCCTCCTTCCTAGCTAATAGCTTGGTTGGAGGCCTTAAATTTTATAGTAGAGCATCTCACAATTGTGTCAAACTCATTGAACAACATGTCTTTGCTATACGAGAGTGTCCATTGAAGCCTCAATTTTTTCTACTAATGTGCTATTTCTGACTTGTAACCATTGAATAGAGTTATGAATTTCATAAATTACTTGTTTGTGTCATTCCATAACCAAACAAATCTATCAAAATTCTTAGTTTACCATACATTATAATGGACAAGGGGATACCACGTTGATGAAAATGGGCCAATTTCAATTACAAGATGGTGAGAATGACTAACAAGATGATAACCAAACATAAATAGAACTTTAGGCTTGGAAAAGCTCCATAATCTCTTAATCAAATCCAAAATTTGGCTTAGTACCTATTGTCATATAATGACCCTACAAGCACATATCACCTCCTTCATTGTGTTATGATGAAATCATTGAACATAATTAATCTTTCAGTATGGAAATATCCTATTGTGACCTTGAGAAGTATGTGGGAATAATATAGCATCACAGGAAGAAAATCCCATTTCAACATTATGAAGTAAAGGCTAGGCTTGGAGTTGCACTTTATCCTTAATTTTCAAATCAAAATTTGAGCCTTGATCTTCAATTTTGGATGTTGGAACAACCCACCATGTTTCCTCAAGATTGGTTCCTTCCTCATTAGGCCTCACATTTGACAATCTATTCAATTTTCTCTAGCAACCCTACCTCACTGTCTCTTCACATGCCTTATTGATCACAACCCTTTTCATTTTTTTATCATATCAAATTTCTCTTAAATTTTTCAATAATATAGGCAAGTTCAATCAACCTTGGACCATTGGTCATTAGGAGGATTCCAATCTTTTCATGTTCAATCTATTTGCTTCACTCTAGTTCCCCTAGTTTTTACCAACTTGTCATGTTTCTTCCCTTTGGTTGGTACATTTCTATCCAAGCCCCTCAAATATATAATCCAATTGTTTTGGTTTGACAAACATTGTCCTTTATGCTTACCTCATGTCTTTGTTGCAGATTTATTTGTTGGACCGTCACATAAAAGATTCATTTTATTTCAGTCCAAGATTTTCTTTTTCTCTAGTATCTCACGATCTATATATTTGTGACATTTCATGTTCACATAGTAGGTTGGGTCCTATCATAACAAGCTATTTCATTATTTTCTAACTCTAATACCCCCTTATAGCTCAAAATTTCCTTGCTAACCTTCTCTTTAGAAATCATTTTGATGTGCTTCTTATTTCTCATGTCATTTTACAACTAAACAATTTAGCCACAAATCCTAGTTTGCTATAAATTGAAGTAGAGGAAGGGATCCCCACACTAATATGGATGGGACGATGTTAATGGGAAGGTGATAAGAGGCCCAAAATCTGATTTGATAGGTAAGGCTGAAGTGAAATCATAGGCATGCCCTTCACTTCATAACCTTGAAGTAGGATTATTCACCCATAAGACTATTGTATTCCCATATACTTCCTAAGTTCATGGTATTCCCATAAACTTTCAATACATTATCTCTACAATGTTACAATACAATATGTTATGTTGTAACATTCATAAACCCCCAATCCATTAACATTGGATTAGAATATAACCATAGTTCCTTTGATTGGATCTACGAGACCATGGGAAAAACCATCATGCGCCCAAAAACCACTAAAAGCGAAAACCACCAAAACAGACACAAAAGACATCTAAAAAAAATTCAGGGCATTGCATCAGACACTGTGTAAGGGGGAGATATGAACTGGGGTGGATGATAACCCCCGCCCCCCGTGACTCCCCTCATGTGCATGGTGCATATTTATTACACACGGGATTAGTCATGCAAATAATATAACAATACCCAACATTCTCCCACTTGTTGTTTTCTTTGGATATAGGGGGCCACGTGAGTACATATTCAACAGTCCAAGGAAGTGATGCCCATTTTTTCTCTACACTAAGGGAACTTCTCATTTCTCATAGATTTTATTAATGAATTTGCAACATTCTTCTTAGTCTCCACCTTTACCGACAACACCTTCTTGTCTTCAATCATATCCCTCACAAACTCATATTGAACATCAATATGCTTTTGCTTCAAATGATATGTAAGTTTTTTCGCCAAGAAAATTGTAGTTTGGCTATCATAATCTATCCTTATAGCTTGTTGTACCAACCACATACCTGTGATGAGTCCCATCTATAGGAATATTTTGAAGATCATTATGCCATCCTCTAGCCTTAAAACTATCCTCATCTCACATTAATTCACATTTTTTGTTATATTATGCTTAGTAAGAGGAGTAAAAGGTGTTTTTCATAGTATGTGGCCTAATGTGGTTTAATTGTAGGAAAAATAGTCATTTTTTAGGCTATTACTATGCATGGGATTGATGGAGACAACTAGGAGAGAATCTAGGGGTTTGTCCACCTCCTTAACTCCATAAATTGGCTTAGGATCATAGTATCCTCTCTCACCAATTTGAATTCATTAGCAGTCAAGTGACTCCTAGTTCAAGAGAAGCTCAAGAGGTAAAAGATAAAACCATTTTCGAGATCAAAGATGGAATGAATCCTACTTTCAAGGGAGCTGTTATCAGTTGCCCTTTTGTATAAATAAACAAGAATAAAATATCATTAGGATTCAAAGTTTTTGTTCAGCTAGGTGTAGCTATTGAGCTTGAAGCTTGACATTGTTACTTTGAACTTTTATGTGATGTATGAGACTTGCACTTTTTGATAATGAGAAGTTGGATTTTAAGAGGCATATAAGTTATTTTCAGAGGGCTGAGACCCTTGGGTTTGGGCCCAACCCAGAGGCTTTGGTCCCTCTTTTTGTACTTATGTTTGTTTTTTATTCCAAGCAGTTAATAGTTTCTTTCAGTTCAATAGAGATTAAGATATAAAAACCTGTGGTTGCAAGCCTCTCCTTCACCTCTCTTGTGGGAGAGTGAGTGGAAGGATTCACAACCTCCGTAAAAATATATTGTGTTTATGATTTCTTGGAAATAGATTAATGATTGTTGTTTTAAGCAAAGTCTTTCGGTAGAAATCACATAAGAGAATTTTTTGGCCGACGTGTTTCAAACCAACAAGTGTGGTTCACCATAAGTACCAGATGAAGAGGCAGACCATGGAAAAGAATTGTTTTTTTATTTTACATTTCTTTCTGTAGATTAGAAGTCAGTTTAGTGTTAGATCAATGTTATGGAATAAAACAAATGTCATCTAAGTTCAACTCATATTTTCTATCATAGGTTATCTCATTTTGATGATAAATGGATGTATGCATGTGATTGATTGAAAGGGTTGTGTTGATCTGCAAGAAGGGAACTTAACCACTTCCATCTTGAACTCCTTCGTCTTCTCTTTCTACCTTCAACTCTATCCCAAAACTTTATTTCCATGTCATTTTCCTTGAGTATACCGTGAGAACTCATCCTAGTGAAAACAAAACCAATGAGAGGTCCTGATCTTGGATAAGAGATCAAACCAACCTCCCTTTATTTTCCACAACCTCCATCCACCTCTCCATACACTCATGACACCATTCTCACCCTTACAAGCCACTCGAAACCCCTCTTGTAGCATTGCAAGCCCTCCTGTAGCAATACAGAACCTCTTGTAGCGAGCCTGTAGCACCACTTTCCTTCATCAATTTTGATCCCCACTACAACTTTGACTCAGTCAAGATGAATAATGACCCCCAATTGTGATTTCATGATCAGGAGAAGCTCTTAGGCCACTCCAACGATTCCTTCTCTTCATTGCAGAATAAGGTAGAATTAGTATTTTTATTACAAGTATGATGCAAGTAGGCTATTGATTTTCAAGCAAGTGTGAGCTAGGTAGAGGATACATGCAATTATAATTGGTAGTTTGATGAATTATGCAAGACAAAATAACTTCCTTTTTGCAAGTAGATTTGGTATTTTAATGGATTTTGCAAGATAAAATAGCTTTCTTTATGCAAGTAGACTAGCCCTTATCCTTTCATGAATTGATTAATTAAGCATCTACAAGTTGAGTAAATGGCATTTCCACTTTCATAGCTAGAAGTAGTTTTCAATTGTACCTTCATCAACAAGCTTTCATTTTAATTCAGTAGGAGGAATGGTCTTTGAGAACTTTTGATCTAATGTCATAATTGAGGGTGGCATGAGTGGAATCTAATCTTCTTTTCATATAACACTATGACCTCTAAGTTTGTAGAAACCCCGAGTTGATAATTTGAGTTGATGAGCCGTTGGGAGTTGGAACATACTTGGTGCAATACTAGGGCTCACCACTTTTTTGGCATCATTGCTGGAGAGGTATCTCAGTAGATGTTGTTTGTGCTTAAGCATTGTTTTATGTTTTGTATATAGTTTTTGAAAAAGTAAAAAAAACAAAAAATAAAAATATTTTTGTCATGCCTTGTAGGAGTAGGGATAATGAAGGAAAATTTGTACCAAAAATCCCCACACCCTCAAATCGTCAACCTTCACTCTTCTTTGGTGATTGTGAGCTTCCCTATTTTACTGCAGGGGAGTCAGAAGACCCTCTAGGTGAGCAACCTGAAATTTTTGAAGAACCTATTGGGAAGAAGAAGAACCCACTTCACCTACCCAAACTGTTGTCACTGGGCTAGAAATAATTAGGTTGTTTCAACCTTTAACCTACTGTAACTATTTCAGACCATTTGAACTAGAAGTTAGTCCTTCCAATATGAGAGGGCTCTCTCAAATGTTTATCAAATCTTCTTGAAATTATTCAAACAACAGATGATTAACTCTTATCTCCTTTTCTGGTTGTCTAGGTGAAGAAAAATGTCATGATTGTGTTGAAGCCTCGAAATTCACTACAAAAACATGGGGGATGACCACCCGGTCCGAACCTTAAAGAAGCTTCTTTTTCGTTTGTAATGGTGGTTCTAACTGGTTCAACTAGGTTCAGTTACCTTCTCTCAATCTCCAATGGCTTTAAAATATGACTTTCATTCACCAATGGAGAAGAGACATAAGATCAACCCTCTTGCTGATCAGGCAAGAAAGTGATCCTTAAGTTGATTTGGGGCTCAGCCAAGCCACAACTAAAGTTTGCCTCTTTGGGAAGAGGACTTAAAAGAATGTAGAAATTAATCTAAATGCAAACTTATTCTATAATGCAAGAAAAATGAACTAAATCCTAATCCTATCTCAATTAGGCAGATATAGATCTAACCCAACCGAGAGCAAGATATTTAAAGTATTGGGATTTAAATATGTTTGGCTTATAATGAATATCAAGGTAACGAAGTAGTTTAATTAACTGACATTATGAATACTAAGCACGTCCTATTTAGGAACCTATTAACTGAAATAATCAACCAACAACACCCAAGAAGAAGTTTGCAGAATGGTTTTGATCATTTAATCAGTAACTTGAATAATTAAACAATAATATGCATAAAAAGTTCACAACACATCACTATTTATTAAATTAGTATTAAAAGACAAATTTCTAAGTAAATAGTTACTCATAAATTAGAATTCAGCCCATAAGAGCAGAGATAAATAATAACATAAAATAGAGACAAATTACCCATACCAAAAAAAATGCACAAATATGAAAGTAAATTGACACATCCCTGTCATCATAAAATGAAACCAGCATTTAAAATAATAGTATTATAAATACCAATTTATTGAATCCATTTCCCCAGCTCCGGTCTCTCATAGTCCTTTACAATAGTTGAACTTCTGCTTTCAAAATAAGAGCCACAATAGTGCAAACTCTGCCCTTCATACATAATTCAAAATGCAAAAGAAAAATACTCAATAATCCCCAGATCTGAGATTTTTACTCCTACCTGCAACTCTAAATCCCTATTATAGAAGTGTTTTAAGAATTCCAGAACTGCAGAGGAGAAAAACCTTTACATTCTACAATCTGGTATTTATAATATTTACAAAAGAATTTAGAATAGGAACATTTGTTGAAGAATAAATCTGTTTAATCAATTCTCACTGGCTCAAAAATTAGATTCTTTTATTGCTGGAGCCTTCTTATTGATTGTGATTCTTTTCTTTTTATTTCTTCAACTGTTTTCCTGTAAAATCAAATCAAAACAAAATTAAAATGGAAAAATAAAATCATAAAACAAATCTAATTAAATTCTATTAAATAAATAATTGAAAGGGAAACTTGAAATTTCTATTGATGTCTGTGATGATTTAATTGGCCAAGGATATCATTGACAAATGGATTTGCATTCAGAAGATGCTTGGGCAAATGAAAATGCAGAAAATAAAACTCAGAAAGATTAGTTTTATTTAAAAAGTCAAAGCTTGATATGCTGTTGAATTCTAGACCCAATAAATGATCAAATCTGTCAATGAAACCTTTTCGGAAATGTTCTCCATGATTTTATCTTTCTAATGAGCTATCTCGGGCCTCATTTGGCCAAGTAAAACTCCATTTATGAGCTCTTGAAGTTGGTATATTAAAATTGCCAAAATTCTAGAATTTTTGTTGCCTAAACTAAAAATCTGAATTTTTTTGATTAAATTCTATTTTTAAATTAAATCGTTGTTATTAATTAATTAATAACAATTAATTATAACTACATTATTAATTTTTATTAAGTATTTAATTAACAAAATTAATTAAAATTTTTAATTTAATAATTAATTAAAATAGTATTATATATATATATATATATTATAATTAATATACAATATTATATTAATTAAATTTTTCAAAATTACAAAATCATTTTTAACATTACACATATTAACATTCACATATTATATTAGGAATAGTGATGAGGAGGGTGGAGTGTGAGGAATTAGTGGACTATGGAGTGATAAGGTGTGACGTGAGGGGGTGATGGCGAGGTGAATGAGGTGAGTGAGGTGGAGGGTGATGTGAGGTGACGTAGGTCCGGGAGGTATAAGGTGTGAGAAATTTTAAGATAAATTTTTTTAATCCTCACATAAAACAAAAAATTGTGTATCAAAGTTTTAATACTTTGCATAAAAAAATAAAAAATGTTATTTGTGATATGCTATTTGTGATGTATCACAATTGCAATATTGCATCGCAATTTTTGATCGTGTTTTTAAATAGCAATTTTAAAATCGCAGTTTTTGGAAGGAATCAAGTGATATGAAGTGGGGGCCACATGGAATTAATAATCCTACAAATTGGACTATAACCACGTTGCAATTTTGAGAATCTTTTCTTGGCAATTTGTTTTAGAATAATAAATTGGAGTAAATTACCAAAATTTTAAAACAAGTTTTCATCCGTTGTATGATTTAGATGGGTCATTTTATAGGACCATTAGTGAAAAAATGAAAAATTAATAAAAGTTAACTAAAAGTCAATATTTACAATGAATGACCATTGAACTGAATTAGTTACAAAAATGAAATACTATACATTTATTTACATTTTTAGTCCAAGCGAGAAAATGATCAAACTTCAAAGGAGTGTCATCTACAAATTGATTGACCAAATGAGATGAAACAAGTATCGATGGAAAGCTTTTGAAAATTCGGATTAAATAAACAATCAAAACATAAATTTGATGAAAATAAAATTAAAAAAATGATAAAATTGTAAGACAATTAACTTAAATGAAAATCATAAAATATGTTTAGCCAAAAATTTATAGAAGGGTCCCCATTATTTGAGTCAATAAGTCAATAATGGGGAGTGTTGGGTATTCCCTACAACAGACTACCACCATTTGGCATGGAGTCAAATTAAAACAAATTATGGCAAACAACAGTGTTTGATGGAAGTTGAGGCATCTATAACTTTGAAACTAATATCAAATTAACAATCCATAGTCACACATAGCACATGAAGGAAATTGAAACAATTTGACAAGATTTCTAGGTAATCAAGATACTATGTAAAACAAAAATAACAGGGTAAAAACACATGAAAGCCATGACATGAATCTCAGGTACAAAAATAGAGTTGCTGCAATTTTTCTATTAAAGGATCAAAATATTACAAAAGGTCAGTTCTTCACATTGTCCATAAACCCTTGTTAAAGTCGAAAACCTATTTATTTATAGACAAAATATCTCTTTACATTATATTTCTTCCTGGGCCAAATTCGATCCATTATTCCAGAGACCTATTCCTACTTTTCTTCTAATTAACACAAACTATGGCTGAAAACATGGACAATGAGGTTTTCCTTATCAGAAAGACCAATGGATAGGCTAGAATGAAGAACTTAGGCCCTAATTCCCTTCCACACATCCATAGATTAATCTCTAAGGATCCTGACACCTTCATGTTTGAATTTGTTATTGTTTGTAGGACCTATGACTATGCCTTTGATGCACAGAAGTTGAAGTTATTCCCCTCTACCCTTAAGGATGTAGCCTTGCGCTGGCTTATGGGTTTGCTTGGTGGTAGCATCATTACCTGGGCCTAAATGAAATAGGCCTTCAATATCAAGTACATGGACTACTGTAGGTCTAAAGAAACCAAGGAAGAAATATTTAAGATGACTCTTTGACCTGATGAATCCCTTGTGTTAACACTTTGTAAATCGCTTAAGGCTAAGGGAAGGGATCCCATAAGTAAGCACAAACCACTATGGGCTGGAAACTAATCCTTTCTAACCAGAGGGGAATCCCTCACTATAAAACACTAATGATAAACAAACTAAAGCTCACAGAGACTAGATCTGGAAAATATGATATAAAACTTAATGAAATGGTTAAGATTTTCGGGAAAAGACTACTAAGGTATGAATCCAGTAACATAATCTTAATATCAGGGAATGCATGAGTCTTTTGAAAAACAGAGGTAGGGTAGGCATACGTTCCAAGATGGAAGACACAATTATATCTGATCATAAGCAGCAGAACATATTATAATGAATTCTACAACATAAACCAATGAACAAATACTAGAAGAACCATGACAGAGAAATGAAGAATTCCATCATGTACGATTCCAAAATTACCCTGAGCATCTCAAAATGAATTCAAGATAAAGGCTTCATAAATGGATATTTAGATATAACAAAGGAAAACAAACTTGAAAGAAATACACCACAAGAATCTCTAAGATCAAAGACACCAACTTGTACAACACATATGCATAGTCCTCTTTTCCAAAAATTGAACCCATTCTTCTATTGATGGTGTTGGACCCACCAAAATGTCAAAGGGATCTCCCCAGTAAGAAGTCCCAATTAGACCTCAGACTGTTTGGTTTAGGAGTCCCAACAGTGGGGTGTAAGTTAATGCCTTGACCGCAATGTCGCACAGAGGCAAGTACGATAACTCTGTCAGTAGCAAGAGTGTGACTCCTGCAGTGGGTCAAGGAAGGTGTATGAGAGGTTCTAACACATAAGGGGGAAGATAAAGGTGAAGGTGGGTTCCAAGCTGAAAGGGATCAGTCCCACTTCGGCTAGGAACACACAACACAAAAGGACATACACAGCTTCTGGTGGAGCAGTCCACCTGGATGTGATAGTCACAACATAGAAGGTAACATAACACATACAACACTCACAGATCAGTCCAAATGAGTGCAACGTTTGTTACAGCAAGGTTCATGCGAAAGTTCTTTTTGGTGTCTGGTAGAGCAGTCGACACGGACGGGACAACATTAACAAAATATACAACACATTTACAACAAGATTCATATAATTTAATGTGAATCAGTTCATACACAACTATGTAAGTTAAACAACATATATCATTAAGGAAACCAGAGCAATCCAACTACAATAACAACATATGCATGAAAATGTGTTGGCTCTTATTATATAAAAGTGTAAGTTCCAATCATATAATACATCCATGTAAACCTACTAGCCCCATCAATGAAACGTTATAGCCACATCTGCCTGCTCCTCCAAATAGATGTACTAGCTCCATGTAGTGGAGAAGCCAAGGCGGGTTACAATACTATCCAATCTTTCTTCAAGATAGTCTTAATAGAAGCTTGGCTGAACAAAAGCCTATACAATGAGTTATGAGGGACTTTTTATAGCAAAGGGTGGGGTGACCCTTGGCATTCCCCTTTGTGAACATTCAACTACCCTCATGACTCTTCACTTACTCTATAATTGTTACATCCATTATTGAGACTTGACTTACACTTGACATGACTCAACATTACAATGCACATGTACCCATGTGAATAATGCCTTGAACAAGCCAAACTAGACATCATTTTGACTTAGACAACCATAGAAGTCCAACTGTTCAAAATCCTCATGTTGATCAATAGTAACATATTGATGCCAAGATTGGTAGTCCTTGATAGTGTCCATGTGTTCGTCCGTGACATCTATCTAAAACCTGAACCTTGCCTCCATAGCATCTGGGTACACTACTCAGGCTCCTCTGTCCAACTCATCTGAGAGCATGTGCATCATTGTCTTCAATGTGTCCAGACCAGAAATGTACTTGTGCATGATTTCTACACTGATAGGCAAGTCTGGGTTGGTGGCGGTGTGCATCAACGCGTCGAAGTACGAGTCAAGCTCCTGTCGGACCTGCTTCTTCATCTTCACCTGGGTGAGAGTCCCAAGTGATGGGATTGTATGAGTGTGCATTATAACATCCATGATATTGAATACTCATGCATGGGAAGCCTGTATGCTAGTGATGAGTTGCGATAAGTCTTCATAGTTCCGAATCTAACTCTGGATACATGCTTGCAGCTCGACCACATTGGCCCTCATCATCTTTGGCAAGTGAAGTGGGGCTTCCTTGTAATTCATCGTCCATACTTGCAAGTTGTCAACAGCAACATGTATGTTCTTCAAGATGCGTGCTCTTCTCACATATCACTGCTGCCATCCATGGAGATGGACAACTGCTTGGTGCATGGTACCAAACTTGGAGTACAATGCTTGCATAACTGTATCGAGGGACAATACTTCATCTAGTATTGCCTTCTTCAGTTCGACTCAAGCAGAAATTGTCACCAAGTCTCATCCTTGCTTGGCCACTTGTAGTTCCTTTGCCATTAACTCATTCTCAGCTACGAGGGAACGAACACTTGAGCTAGTGGCTTCGGCGTATACTTTGGTTGCATCGGCCAAAGCAATTGGATGCTTGTGCACATCAGTCACAATCACTTGTTCTTCAAATTGCACAGGAGATGTTTGGTCCTCCAGAGTCGGTACCCTAAGAGACTACACAACTCTGTGATGAGATTTGTCAAAGGACATGTTGTGCATCTCTGCTTCCGGTAGACCACCAAGGATCTCAGTGCCTTCTTAGTCATTTGAGACTTGCTCATCATCTGGATGCATTGAAGCGGGTGAGTCGACATCTTTGTGGTGAGGCATGAGGTCGATGCCCTGTTCCAACTCCTGTTGCTCCATGTCTGCATCAAAGTGTTCAAGCGCCTGTTCTATCTCATGAAAAAAGTCTTTCCCCTTCGATGGTTCACCCTGTTCGCCTGAGGCTAGTTATTCAGATGAATCAACTACTTGTACGGGCGTTGCTTCGTTTATCTACACGTGATGTGCCCCCTACTATATCTGTTGGTGTCGCGCTTCCTTCTCCTGTTGGCGTAGCTCTTTTTCTTTCCAGAGTTTCTCCCTTGGCTCATGCAACTCCTTCTCTACTTCTTCAATTCTCTTCTTATCCCTCTGCCTTTACGCGATTCGCTTTTCGCACTACTACCTCTTTGCCTAAATAGCCATAGCTGCTTGTTCTACAAGTGGATGTGCTCGAAACTTGCAGCTTTATTCCTCCCCCATGCAATAAAAAATCTTCCTCTTCCCTTTGTCGTGCACAGGTATGCTTGGCTCTACTTCCTTTGCTGTTGCTACTACTAGTTCTCTCCGTGACGCTGCTTCATGCTACTTCGCTAACCACTCTACAGAGAAGACAACCTATTCATTGGGCCCGAAAGAATTGTAGCAATACCTCCATGAGTCTTCCTCGGCCCAATGAAATGCCCCATGGATCCAGTTGAAATGAGCTCTCATGCAGTGATCATTCACAATGCAATCTCGGTCATATGGGTTAAAGCTTTGGAGGTCGAACGGGTACTTATTCATCTATTTTGCTTCGACATCCACTTGCTTGATACTCCATATCTCATATAACCAAATCCACAATGGAAGAGTGGGCCAAGGTAACTTATTCGTCCGCTATAGTCTAGCTATCAATCTTGCTGAGATGTGATATGCTACTTCCTGCATGACAAGTACGTCCAAGGAGAAATTTGGTAGAACATGGGGAGGCTTCTTCACACTGAACATTCAGATGAAAGTGTCAGACAGTGAGGCATACCAATTTGCAATGCCTAACAATACCTCCATTGCTTCATTTGACATGCAGGGTGGATCTTGTTCGAATATAAACCTATACATTGGGGTGACAAAATGGTCGGACAACCGTATTATTACTCCCCTAAAGCTACATTCGGACAACAACTTGAAATATGTGTTCACAAAATTCTCCGCCGGTGACCATGCCCACTCCAAACCCAGGAACTCATGTCGGGCACAGACTACATTTAGGATGTAGGGGGACATCTAAATATCTATATGCATACCCTCGGGTGACTGTCGAGCCTTTGTGACTTGTTCCTTCAGCTGGTGAGCCAGTGTGTTGGACCAATTACATGGTCTTCCTTCTCTAGCTAGTTGGTCCAATGCGATCACCCAACTCTGAGGAAAGATTTCAGTGCTTGCTTGGCCACTCAGACAACATGTGAATATGACCAAGTATTGGTGTGCCTTCCTCAATATATTTTTCTTGGAGATTTGGTTGGGTGTCATCCTAAACCAAGTTGGCTCCTTTACCCAATCCTTCAAAATGTCTTTGGAGTTACCTCTGTTGTTGGGCAAGCTAAATGGAGGACTCATGACAGTCGTGGGATCATGTTTGTGAATGGGAGCCTCGGGTATCTGCATGAAATATGGTACAAGGCGGACTTGTGAATGTTCACATACACCTAACGGTCTTTGAGGTCTTCCCCAAAACTTCCCACGAATGTTTCATTAACCTCTTGCCACTTCAGTTTGATGTCCTTGCCTAGATACAACTTTGTATCTTCATAGATTGATAGACTAGAAGACACCTACCCAACTGTTGCTCTAGTTGCAACTCCATCAGTGTCCTATGATCCTGTTCTCTTGGAATCCATTGAGACAGATGAACACCTGAAAGATCTAGAAGCAAGCAACATGCATGGTAGGAAATATGTCAATGGAAACAAAGCAAATCTGGGGAAGGACACAACACATACCTGGGAAACTGATGAGCAAGATTGTGCAAATTTTATTGGGAGGTTGGGTGACTGGCTACTAGAACTATGTAAAAGGTAGTTTAGGTTTTCTGGGAGGCAAGACTGGCTGCTGGATCTGCGAAATGCACAATCTAATCATGCAGTTAGCTGTTGGGATTGCACAATGCACAATTCTTGCTGGGAAGGATTGCTGGACCAGGGACAAATTTGCACAATTTCTTGGGCCAAGCAGCCATTGTCCTCCAGAAATGCACAAAACAGTCCTGGAGGCCAGTGCTGGGTAATAATACACATTTCTAGGGAGGAAGGTAAGCCTTCCTTCCCCAGATTACGCAATGCAGCCTTGGTGAAGTCAAAGCTCGTGCCAAGGTTGGCCCAGTGCGCCTACGGGCAATTGAAAGAATGAGACAGTAAATGCATGGCGACAGTAAGTGATAACAGAAGTGATTAAGAATGCATGCAAAACATCAATGAAATATTTAGCAAACATATCAACATGCATGTGGGTGAGGCAACTCGACAGTTGGGCGAATGTCCATGCAAAACAGTTTCATGCATGCAATAGTAGTGAGATAACAATGAAAACTGAAACAAAGCTAGGAAAAGCTATTATACATGTAAATGAAAAAAAACATTCAAAGAAATCAAGCAAACAACACTCACACAAGTGAATACACAAAAAGTGATAGAAATGCTGAAAAAGACAAGTTGAGGCTACTTACCCGTGAATAGCTGAGCTGGATGTGTCGAAGAGTCCTGGATGTGCTATGGGATGTTAGAGCTCCAAGTTTGATGTGAAAGAATGAGATATGATGCTTCAAATAAATAAATTTGGTCTCATGACGTGCATGCCACAAATCTAGGAAAAAGCGACACTTGGAGTTAAACTTCTAAAACAACTTTGCATGTAACCCTTGGCTAATAAAAATGGCCCCCTGAATCATGGGATTCATTTTTCATGTTATCTCTTGCTATTTTAGGAAGAGCAAGTCATGCATGCATGCAAGTCAATTTTCCTTGGTCTCGAGTGGAACTAGTCAACTAGACTGTTCATGCATGCAGTTGCTCAATTGCTTGGGAAAAATGTGCATTCGTAGCTGAGAGCTGGACTAACTACCCAGGAGGATTGTGTAATTTCTGAGTAGAGGAGTTGACTGCTGCCCAGATTTGCGAAAATGTTGGACTGAGCATCCCTACTGGGGAAATTTGTGCAAATCCTACTGGGAGTGTTGGCTAGTAGGAGTGCGCAATCTTGGAGCCCAGTAGGTTGCCAGAGAGGATTGCACAATTTCTTGGGGGGGGAAGGTTGGTTGCCCTCCAGAAATGCAAAATTTCCGAGGGGAAGTTGCTCATCTTGCAGCTGGACCAAGTCTGGGTGAACAGCCTGTGAGGGGAATGGATCAACTGTGATCGACAGGCTGCCTTTGTGCAAGGAAAACACTGAAGCTTTAGTACTTGAGGAAGCAAGACAAAGTGTTGTGACAGGTCGATAGGGAGGCTTCAAAACAGGCTAAGAAAACATTTTGGAGGGTGGTTGTAGTGGCTACAACATCTTCATATTTCTTTTAGATTAAATACAAGTTTTAGAATATGATCATCATGACTAGATACAACACATCCTTATCCATCAAGCTTAGAAACATCAATCTTTGAAAGAAAAAAACTAAGATAAAGCTAAAAATAAAACTAAAACATTTTTTATGATAAAATTAGGTTTATGTTATCTACTTCTCTGATCCCTATCTATTCTTTTCTATCCATATAATGAACATCATTATGGATATCTATACATTTCCACATTTTCAAACCGAAATCCAAAAATTTCATCATTTTGTCAACAAAAACTATGAAAATGGGCCACCAAGTGATGCATGTAACTCCCAAACGGTAGCACCTGTGTAAAAGTGGAGATATTTTTTTTATATGAATTTGTTGTGAAGAAAAACCTCTGGCGGCTTCCTCAAATTCTTCCCTAGCTCCTCAGAAACTGTTCTGCAAAACCATGACTAAAACAGGGGAATACACAGTCTGAAAAATAGGCCTTAAAGATGCATTTGAAACTCTCGATCTATGACACCTGTGCAAAAACTAGAAGAGGTTATTATGATTTGACCCATGCTTGAGAATTTTTTTTTTAATTTTTTTTGAAATTTGGCTCCATGTTGTTCAAATAAGCATTTCAAACTGATGACTAAAACAAGGTATTTTGCACAACATTGTGCAACGAATTCAAGTAGCCTTCCATGCTATGTATGGTTGCACACCTCCTTTGGAAAAATCGATCAAATGAGTAGGCTTGAAATGACTATGTGATGGTGTAGAACTCTTTAAGTAGGCTCTTCAACTCTTGAAAACCTCCTAAATGGTTGATACCCACCTACGTAGCAGTTGCATAGCGACCATGACTCCCATTAACTCAATATTGTTTCATGCTTTGACTGGACCACTTGATGACTAAACTCATGGTGATGTTGGACAATAAATTTCAAACTTATGACAATGACAATGATTATAAGTTCAACTTATTCAACCTGAAAATTATAAAATTCAAAAGGCATTTGACAAATGAAAACTACTGACCCTATTGTTGGCTCCAATGGGGATGGCAACCTCCCTATGAGGCGGTAAGAACAAAAACGTAGACCATGTGCCTAAAAATTGGGAAATGGAGTCAAAACTAAAAACTAAATGACTATAAATTGATTGACTAACTTACATAGTTGTAAACTTTAAGAGAAATAAGAAAAATTTCGACAGAATATCATTGAAGTCTTAGGGCCTTCTAGTCCTCAAGCTTCAAACCTCAATGAGAGTTGTCCACACCTGCTAGAAATGTACACATTAGGTGATTTCCTCCTTTGTAAATAGTCAAGAAAATGGTTACTTGACTGAGTTCTGCTGAGAGTTCCCTTGAGCAGGCAGAAGAAAAAAGAGAGTGGAAACTCACAATTTAACTGATGTTGAGAACCAGAATCCATAAATAGCACAACTTTCCATAGATCCTGCAACAAACTGGACATGGGAAGACACACCTCTTCTTTTGATGGCTCCAAGAGTCCAGAAAAAGAATATTCAAAAATTTAATTGGTGCCATCACTTGATGATAAGTAAGAGGACTCTGTTCTAGAGAAAAGGGAACATCCAGTTCATTTCTCTTGTCATCTTCAATTGAGGCAACCACCTTATCCATAACGATGTTGTGCATATCTAGGAAAACTTGATGTTCTTCAGCAGACTCTTCATTTTCTGTAGCTAGAGGCATATCTTTCTGAACAAAAGCTTCCTGTGCAAGAGGTTTTAGAACAACCTCTCCTCTTTCACTACTCCCCTCTTCTTGATCCTCTCTATTGAATACATTCATCAGGTTCAAGAAGACAAACCTGCTAAATTTCTTCATTGACCTCCATCTGATCGGTTTCATCTACAACTTCAGAAATTGTTACCAGTTAGGAATATTCATGAATATCCAAGCAACAAACCTCTTATGTTTCTTTCTGAGGAAAATAAAACTCGAGCAAGGCTTCTTGAATTTCATCAATCATTACATCTTCAATGTAGATGTCAATTCCCATGAGTTGAAATAGATCATCTAAATTTCCACAAAATCTTTCTATCATCACTATAAAAGGATAAGTTTGTTTAAAATTTGTTGAAAATTCTGAATATAAATCCATTAGAGAACATATACTTGCAGCTGGAAAACCTTTATACCATGGTCTGACTTTATCCTCGAAGGTTTCAATAAACATTTTCATCAATGAATCCTCATGAAAATTAACTTCAAGTCTACGTACTTGCATGTGGAATTTGATTAAATGCAGAGAAAAATCTTCTCCCTTTCCATTTCTGAATATTGGGAGATATGTTGACCAATTAATAGGAAACATAGGATTCAGAAAATCAAAAATAGGAGATCTATCCATAGGAGCATACCCTATATTCGTTCTTGCAGAACCCATTTTGAAAAAAATCACTAGTAAATCTGAAAACTATTGACCTTTAACTAATGAAGAAATTGTGAAATTTTGATCTTCTAGATCCTTTGAATTTAATATTCTCCAGGTGAATGATTCATCCTTTCTTGTGTTCGACTGGTGTCCACCATCAACAACCAAATCCAAAACTTGGATGATATTTCCTAGAGAAAATGAAACCTTCGCTCCCCAGCAACAGTGCCAAAATGTTAGCACTTCGTAAATCCATTAAGGTTGAGGGAAGAGATCCTAGAGGTAACCACAAACCACTCTGGGCTAGAGACTAGTACTTTCCAACTAGAAGGGGCTCCCTCACTATAAAACTCTGATGATAAACACACTAAAGCTCACATAAACCATATCTAGAAAAGATGATATAAAACTTAATGAAATGGTTGAGATTTTCAGGAAAATACCACTGAGGTATGAAGCTAGTAACATAATCTTAATACCAAGGCATGCATGAATATTTCAAAAAATAGAGGCAGAGTAGGCATACATTCTAAGATGAAAGGAGTTGAAGTATAGTGGGGAATGGAAAGAGACACAATTATATCTGATCACAAGCAGCAGAGCATATTATAATGAATTTTGCAGCATAAACTAATGACCAAATACTAGAAGAACCATGACAGAGCAATGAAGAATTCCATCATGTATGATTCCACAATTACCCTGAGCATCTCAAAATGAATTCAAGATAAAAGCTTCAGAAATGGATATTTAGATAACATAAAGGAAAAAAAACTTGAAAGAAATATACCACAAGAATTTCTGAGATCAAAGACACCAACTTGCACAACACACATGGAAAATCCTCTTTTCCAAAAATCAAACCCATACTTCATATTTCTTTTATATTAAATACAATTTTTAGAATATGATGACCATGACTAGATACAACACATCCTTATCCATCAAGCTTAGAAACATCAATCTTTGAAAGCAAAAAACTAATGTAAAGCTCAAACATATTTTCTGATAAAATTAGCTTTATCTTATCTACTTCTCTGATCCATATCCATTATTTTCTATCCATATCACCAATGTCATTCTGGATATCTATACATTTCCACAGTTTCAAACCAAAATCCAAAAATTTCGTCATTTTGTGAACAAAAACTACAAACATGGGCCACCAAGTGACCCATGTAACTCCCAAATGGTAGAACCTGTGTAAAATATGACATAGGTTGTTTTATATGAGTTTGTTTTGAAGAAAAACCTCTCTCAGTTTCTTCCAATTACTCCTCATATCCTCAAAAGTGGCTCTACAAAACTATGACTAAAATAGGGGAATACACAGATTGAAAAATAGGCCTTAAAGATGCATTTGAAAATCCTGATCTATGAGACCTGTGCATAAAATTGAAGAGGTTATTATGTTTTGACCCATTATTGATAAAAACCTCTTTCAGCATTTTGAAATTTTGCTTCATGTTGTCATAATCAAGGTTTCAAATTGATAGCTAAAACAAGGTATTTTGCGCAACACTGTGCAAGGAATATAAGTAGCCTTCCATGCTCTGTATGGTTGCACACCTCCTATGGAAATATGGATCAAATGGGTATGCTTTGAATGGCTGTGTGATGGTGTAGAAATATTTAAATAGGTTCTCCAACTCTTGCAAACTCCTAAATGGGTGATACCCACCTGCGCAGTGGTTGCGTAGCGACCATGACTCCCATTAACTCGATACTGTTTCATGCTTTGCCTAGACCACTTGATTAATAAAATCATGGTGATGTTGGATAATGACTTTCGAAATTATGACAATAACAGTGATTATAAGTTCGACTTATCCAACCTGAAAATTAAAGAATTTGAAAGACATTCGAAAAATGAAAGTACTGACCTTAACACCTAGAAGACTATGAGGAGAGATTTCAACTTAGTTAGAAGAGGGCCAACTGTACCCTTGATCCTAAGTCACTCAAGCTAGTTATTCTCCAAGGGATCAGGGAGTATATGGTGGAAACCCTCAACATGTTGTATGGAGGAGATATCTATCATTTATCCTATGATGACATCGAAACTTTGTTCAAGGATCACTTTACGGTTGCTAGGAAGAAGGGTAGGGCTAGTCAAGGTTTGGTCAGTTCCTCTCCCTCCACAACATCCATCAAGAATGAGATAAGGAACATGTTGGAGGATTTTAAGAGTGAAATGCTACATACCTTTGCATTTCAAATGGATACCATGCAAATCAAAAGAAAGCAGGAGGAAGCAGAAAGGTCACTAGCTATTTTCCACCCTAGATGCACCAAAGGACATCCTAGGAATGAATTCCCATTGAATGTCATAGAAGTCTGCCTAGTATGTGAAGAAAATAATGCAACAGAAAAATTCTCTTCTTTTCCAAGACTAAAATCTATATACCAAGGGGCAAAAAGTGGGTGAGAGAAAATTTGCTTCATTAATCAAAGAAAACCTCAAGGACCTCGTCCATATCAACAAGCATGCAAGGTGCATAGTACTCTTATTATAATCCACATCAGAACACACCTTTGAAACCTTGATACTATTCCACTCATCCATCCTAGTCCACACCTTCTTCTTGGCCTTATTCTCCTCCATATCCTCCTCAACCTATCAACCATTCTTTTCAGTCATATCCACCTCAATATTCTCAATGGGGAAACCACCACAAGGGTGGAGGCCTCAACTCAAGCAACCTCCTACTTTATTGCCTCCACCCAAACCTAAACCACATCTCAGTCATCCTACTCCACCTAAGCAACCTCAATTTCCTCCTCAACCCAATCTGAACCCAAACAACAAGAAATAATAACAAATCTACAGTGGAGAGACATCCTATCCTCCTTATGTAGTGGAAATCCAATAGATTAACCTTCGGTCTAGGAGAGTTCTTCTAGATAACCACCCACCTTGTCCACCTAAAGAGCTTGAAGAAGAGAAGGAAGAGAGTGTTCCTCATGTCAATACACCTCCTTTTCATGAGAGGTTGATCCACCCTAGCCAGCAAACCCTAGAAGAGGTTAAAGTTTTGTGATAATTGAAGAATTTGTGTGTTAAGATACCCCTTATCCAGGCCATTAAAGATGTTACCATCTATAATAAGCTAATCAAGGAAAAATATTTTCAAAAATCCCAGGAGAAGAAAAAGATACACCCCCACCATAATCGTTTTTGGGAAACAATCTGATTTGATGCTTGGGAGGGTGATCTTCCTGAAATATCTAGACCTTGGAAGCCTAGTAGTAGATGTGCACATTGATGGCCTTATAGTCCCTAATACCCAGATTGATCTTGGGGCTGCAATCAATGTGATGACTAAGTAAACCATGCTAAAGCTAAATCTCCAAGGGGCTTTGAGAAAGACCACCATAGTGTTACAACTTGCAGATAGAGCCGTGGTAGCTCCTGAGGGAGTTGTTGGAAATGTTATGGTCTCCATTGACTCTTAGTAGTATCCTACTGATTTCCTGGTTCTCTAGACCAAAACCAAGTTTAATGGCTATCCTCTCATCTTGGTAAAACTGTGGTTAGCCACTTTTTATGCTTACATTAGTTATAGGGATGGGAACATAACCATTAAGAATGGACATTTGTCAAAACAACTAGTATTGTATCCTCTTGATCAACCTTTTGTTGAGCATGACTTACCCTTGTGGTTAGAAGAGGAGGAAGGATATGAACTATATCACACCATCCCCTACCCAATCTACACTTTAGATACTATCATGGGAGGGGGGAAACCTGATGAAGATGACCTCATGTTGATGCCCCGAAAATCGTTGTATCAACATTGGGGGATAACCACCCAGTCAGGACCTTAGTACAACTCATTTTCCATTTGGAATGGTGGCTCCGACTGGGGATAATGGGATCAGTTTCCCAGTAATGGATAAATGGGATGAATGAATGATTGGTTGACTAATCTAATGATAAGCGAATAACTTAATCTATCGGCGAAATAAAATAACTACTACTAATCCCGGGAACTATTGTACTTTTTAAAGTGTAGCGCTTGATGATCTATGTTTATGAACAGGCATGTAGATGACTCTATTCAATAAACATGGACTTTTATTCATTCAAGAATTACTCTGCTTAAATCGTTAAACAAAGGGATTAGCGCAATATTGCTACACTTTATATATCATCGATACATATATGATCAAAAGAAAAAGCATCCCATAAACATCCAATAGTGGAGGGAATAAAGAAATGTTGTTAAAACACATACATATATTCGATAATAGCAAAGGCAATCAAATAACAATTCATATGAAAAGAATGGATTCTGACATAGATAATAGTACCATATGAGCTTCTAAACACTCCCAATATCAATCGCTATTTGAGATTCTTCTTCCAACGCAGAAATACTTTCAAACAAAGACAGTAGTGCACATTTGCATAAAAGCTTCCTTGTCAAAATTAGAATAACTGGTCTAGTTTCATAAAAGAATATGGCTGAAGCACAATAGTGCAACTTCAGTCTTTAAGCCAAATACAAAACTTTACGACCCTTTCTAAAAACATGAAAGGGTATATAAATACCTAATTAAGCTAACTATCTATGAAACTGAAATCCTACTTAATTGGTATCAATTAATTTTGATCATATTTTCCTCAGCAACCTGGCAGGCGGCGGCATGAATCATCAAGTAGGCTGTTTGCCTTTAAATCTGAGCTGACTTATCGCGAGCATTGGCTCCACTTCAGGTGGTCTGTTGAGGTGAGAGCTAAGCTGAGCGGCATAGGTGGCATCCTGAATATCGGGGATGATATACCCGATTGCATCTGTAAGGCACTTGAGGGTGGCTCTTTGAGTGTGTGGTTTTACCAAGAAGAACCAATAGGTGTCCCATGTTAAACTGTTAATTCCAGCAATTAATCTCCCCTTTTCCTCTAGATCTGGATAACATGACTGCTCCAATGTTTTCATCACTGTCAATTTTCTTGGTGTGCATTGGGAAATCATGTTTGACAAGTAGAGAGTGTTATTAACTAATTCAACCAAATTGCTTATAGTTGATTTGCACCTTGAAACTGCCCTCCCTGCTTTCATTAACTGGGACTGCCATTCTGTAAATAATATATCTTTATGTGACTCTAAAATTCTTGGTAAATTCGCCGCTTGTCCCTGGTCAGTATCTTGCCAGTCAAGAAATGCAGCTATCGTTTCTTCAGCTTGATCCAATTTCGTCCTAGCCTTTTCTACTTTCTCACTTATTGATGTTGTTAATTCACATAGTGGCTCTGCCTGGGCGATTTGTTGACATAGAGGTTTGATTTGTGCTATTAATGTCGTATTTATCTGTAGTGCTTCTACTCTGAATTCAGTTATTTGTGGAATCCCTTGGTCTTCTCAAGCTTTGCTGATAGTTGAGCAATCTGCTCATCTTTTGTTTTCAACATTTGCTCATTTGCTGCCTTCAGTTGCGCCAAGGCCTCTGATAATTCTTTCTGCTTTTGGATTGCGCTGTTATCAATCCTTTGTTTCTCTGCCTGCAGTTGTTGAGTTAGTTGATTGTTTACTTGCTGTTGTGTCAACAATTGCTGTTCTGCCTGCTCCGCTTTCTGCTTTGCTTCAGTTAGCTGTGCCTGTAATAAGAAGATTTCTTGGTCTTTTGTTTTCAATAAAAGACTCACCTCTGATGCCTTGTCTATTGTTGTTGCTAAATAGGCTCTAGCATATTGTGACAGTTTTGTCAGGTCATCAGAGGGGTCAAATTCCTCCTTCCAAACCACATTGCCCGTGACCGTCTGTTCTGGGAAAAGGGAAGGTTGATCAATCCTTCTTCTCTTCCTCTGTCGTTTTACTACAGCTTTATGTCTTGGGCTGTAGAAGACATCCAAGGGAGGAATCTCTTCTACCTGCAGGATGATTTGATCGGAGGGGTCCTTTGGTATTATTTCTACTTCCTTTGAAATGGGTGGGCCGCTGGTTCCACTTGGAACCTGTTGTGAAGTGGTTTCCTGTGTGTCTGCTGCTTTCGAAGTTTCGGTGTTCTTTGAACATTCCAGACTGCTGATAATAGAATCAAATTGCTGCCATTCCTGGAGCAATTTTGGATCAATATGAGTATCCACATTTGCTTCAATGTTGGTCTGTTTCTGCTCTTTAGTCTGGGTCTCCTCCCGCACTTTCTCCTGCTCTTTAGTCTGAGTTTCCTCCTGTGGTTTTTCTTGTTCTTTTGTTGTAACCGGAGGTTCCTTTGACTGTTCCCATTCAGGCTCGCTTGATGATGTTGTTGGGGTTGTTGATAACAGATCTAGAGGTAGAGTTTTCAACCTCTGTTCTCTAAGTCTGTTGAATTCAACCAACCCTTCATCTTGATATTTCATTCGGGCGAATGCCTTAACTTGCATTATTGACTCGGCTGAGGAGAACATGTCATCGAACATATCTTCTTTATGATCAAACTTTGCCAATTTGGCCTGTTCAAGTGCATTATAGGCAACTTTGTTGGGATCAAATTGCCTATTAGGGAGAGTTGCTAGAGTTAATGATTTTATCTTTGTAGCTTCCTTCTCTGCATGTTTGAAATCATGCAACGTGTAGACACCGCATCTCAAAGGAAAAGAGGGCCAGCCCTGCTTCTTATTTTTCTTGAGGGTCTGTGTGACTCCCTCGGCAATGAGCTGATAAGCTATTTCCCTCGCCAGCAGTTTATCAGGTATGTACAAGGGAAGGACATGAGGTTTGGCTTGGCTACCGAAAACTCTTATATAAGTAAACTTCTCCTCCCCGAACCATCTTCCTATTGATGTCAAGTCAATCCCTGCTTGGTAGGAAATCTTGGGAGCAGGTTTATCAAAAATGGAGTAATGAATGGGTAACATAAAGCCATTGCAGACTTGGTATAAATGGTGTTTATAAGAGGATTTCCATAATTTCTGATGGTATATGTGAATAGGCATGGGGTCTTGTGATGTCCACCTCCAGCCGAGCACAGGAAATTCAGAATTAAAACACAAGGTATCTAAAATATAGGCACTGTAGTAGAATGGGGGAATTAACCTCTCAGTAACGCGGGTCTTATTTCTAAACTCAAGAACAACTGTTGCTAGTTTATCTGAGAGTATAGTTGCCAAATCCATTATTTCACTGTTACACGCCGCTTCCATCAAGGGAACTATTTCTATAGTGAAATTAGAAGAGTCGTGCAACCCCCACAATCTACACATCATTATTCCAGCATAACAATAAGGAGAACATACGGAATCAACCGAGTACTTACCGGAAGATTCATGTTTGTGTTTTGCCGGATTTTGTCTCCAATCCGGATGGGTTCGGATTCAACTTCATTCTCTTTTCAGAATTTCTGCAAGAATGCCTTATTGTACTTCTTCTTTGGCTCAGGCAAATGATACATTTGCCTTAAATCATCAGCCTTGAATGACCCGAAAATTCTCCCGTCTCTGGTGCAGAAGGTTTTGTCCATGATTGGGATTTCCTCAATTGCCCACAGCACTACATCCATATATGGGAGAATTTGTTCCCGAGCTGCTATCCGATGAAGGAAGGAGTCAGCTAAGTCCTTTAAAGTACCATCAGATTTCCGAGTTGAATCTGCAGAGGCTTGTACTGTTGTCACTTCAGGTTCTTCAGCTTCAATCAAATTGTAAGTACTTTGCCAAGTAGTTTTGCCGAGACCAAAACATGTAGTATCAGATATCAATCCTTTCTTTTTATTTGTTGGATCAGCGACGGCTTGTCCTGTGGCTGGCGCAGCGGAAGCGACTGTGGTTTTCTTAGATTTCTTCCCCATTCTGCTTGAGTTTTCTGCTTTGGATGAATTCTGCACAGGAGTGAAAATAAACGTAACACAGAGAATTGGTAATGAAAATCCAATATGAGAAAGATATATTGATCAATGCGTGATGAGGAATTAACTTTTAAAGTGGCCGCGGATACAATCTATGGGAAGATTTTAGGACTTACTATTACATTAAATGGCCGTTTAAAACCTGCCAATCCTTTAAATGCCCATCATATCATTAATCGGCCGAATGATTTATTTAAGCGTGCCTTGGATGTTTTGGCGGTTGAACGCAGGTAAATCATTGTTCGATAGATCAAGCTTTTAATATGAATTGATCGTAATATCCCTCCGTTTTAATGGCTTTTTTGAAATTTGCGCTTTTGGCTTTATCGCAATCGGGCATCGAAGAAAACTTAACTCCTTATATTGACACCTTTTGAAATCCCCGATTGCCGATAGCGATATCGCATCGCATCGGGAGTATGGGCACTTTACGAAAACATTGATAGCATACCGCCGCTCGCCGATAGTGATATCGCATCGCATCAGGGTGAATTACCTGGGGTGCTTTAAGAACATGCATAGTATATTGCCGATCGCCGATAGCGATATCGCATCAGGGAAAACCAATGGGTCGTTAAAGTATGCTTCCTATGTCATTGCGATATGCGATCTTGCGATCGCTTTATCGCAATGATAAAAGATTGATTATTTGTATTATTAAGATCAAAATGGGTTTATCAAAAAAGGTTTTCATAATGTTCTTCATTTTTGTTTTCGGACCCTTTTTGAATAATACAATGTTGATACCAATCAAAACTAAAGGGACCCATTTCATATGATAGTTTTCCTAAATAAATAATGATATGAAATGGGGGGTTGTTGTAGAGCACAACAATTGGCGATTCGCTGGAAGAAACAATTATCTCTGAAAAGTATGGAAATACTTAAACTTTTTCAAAATAGAGTTCTCATTAAAGGGGAAAATTCTAGTATAACTAGGTATATATGCATTCTAAATAAAATGAATCTATCTTTGTTAATTTCCTCTCTTGCTTAAAATTAGATACATTCTAAGTTTTAAATTGGCATTTATTGGTTTATAATGATAAAACAGAGAACCTTTCCAAATCAACTTTTTAAAATTGACTCCTTTGTCATAGGTAGAGCCTCTGCTGCCAGCAAACGTTAATAGTTTCGACAGGGATACCTTTAAACCATATTATTGTCCATAATCCCATCCATTTAAGAGTGTGATTAACAGAATGAATTCAAAACATGTTTTCACATTTTGTATTTCCTTTCTTTTTCTGTTATTGCTAAGATAAAAAGCCATTGTCCTGGTTTGGTGGCCAGCTATTGACAATGCCATTCACTGGTAGTAATCTAACCGAACAAGCCAGCTCGTGATGAGACCCCTTGTCTTATAATTCTAAGCCATTACCCTGTTTTGGTATGCAGTATTGGTAATGTCGGTTAAACTATTTCCCTATGAACATGGTAAGCAGGCTTGTAATAAGACCCCTTATCTTTTACATCAGATATTTTAGAATTACACTCTGAGTAACCATAAACTTTGGTGAATGGGATGGACAATTTTCTCCTTAAGAGTAAATGGATGACAAGGTAAGAGTTAAAGATGCTGAAGTTGGATTAGTTTCTGTTTTGATATTGATAACCCTTTTGTGGCCAATCTGAAAACATAAAATGATTTACAATACTTCTAAACTTTGAGAAGGGTTCACAAAAATTAAATTGTGATTTTGGAATGCAATTATACCTAGTTTCCTAGAAATTATCCCTCTTATGTAAGACTTCTATTATTTAAAAGTAAATATCCACACTACTTCTGTGGAACAACTTTCAAATACAGCAAAGGTCAATGGAAGATACCTTACAACTTTATTTTCTAATGGTCCTACAAACTACAAAACTCTATTAAACTAAAAAAAGGAGAAGGGGTTACCTCCTCAATTAAAGAATTTCTTTAAGATAAGGCCATTAACAGGGAGAGAATCTCTCAAACCTGATAAATCTTGTAATATGAATGTCGAATGGCCTATCTTCTCACAGATCTGAAATGGCCCAAGCCACATCTTCTGGAACTTGGTGTGTTTTCCCTTGTCCTCATGGGCTTTGCCCCATTTCAGAACTAAATCACCGACTTGAAATTGTTTTGAACCGGATGAGACTAAATCAAAGGATGACTTGATGATTTGCTGATGTTTTGCATGAATAACCTTGGCATTTTCCCTTTCCTCTTCTAATTTTAGAATTTGGTCATGTCTAAGTTGAATAGAAGAAGAAGGGCTTTCCTCAATAAAATGAACTAAGGCTAGAGAAGGAAGAACAAGATTTGTTGGTAACACTGCTTCTTTTCCATACACAAGGTTAAACGGAGAAGATCCTATGGAAGCCTTCTGTGTTATCCTATCAGCCCATAGTGCGAATATTAAGGATTTGTGCCATGTTTTATGGTTCTGTTCGATAGTTCGCTTAATAATTTTAATCAGATTTTTATTTGTAGACTCTGCTAAACCATTACCCTGAGGATAGTAATTAGCGGAATATTTTAATTTAAATCCTCTTTTAATAGCGAAATCAAACATAGCATTGCCTGAAAAGTAAGATGCATTATCAAAAACAAGAGCATTTGGGACACCAAACCTGGTAATGATGAATTGATCTATAAACTCAATGATTGCCTCAGAATTTGTTGTCTTCAAAGGAATTGCTTCAACCCACTTAGTAAAATAATCAGTAGCAGTAAGGATATACTTATGCTGTTTGGAAGAATGCGGAGTAATTTCCCCAATGATATCCAATCCCCATTGCTCAAATGGCTGTTCAATGTTGACTGGCTGCAAAGGAAAAGCTGATTTTCTTTGTCTTCCACTAGAAGTTTGACAATTTTGGCATTTCCTTACATATTCATGAGCATCTCTAAACAGAGTGGGCCAATAATAGCCAGCATGAATGATTTTATGGGCTGTTGTGTCAGCTCCAAAATGTTCTCCTGCTGGTCCATCATGTAATTCCTGCAAAACCTTTTGTGCTTCAGGTTTTTCTAGGCATCTTAATAAGATTGAATCATAATTTTGCCTAAAAAGCACATCATCAACAATTGTGAAATTTTTTGCTTTCAATATAATGGCCCTTTTGTTTTTGTAAGACAGGTTAGGAGGTGCATATCCATTTTTCAAATAAAAGATTAAGTCAGCATATTGTGACTCAGAATCAGTAATACTTATCTGGTTGATTTCTTCGGTTTGATCTGTATCACCTGATTCTGGAATGTTGGATGCTCCTGCCAATAACCTGCAAAAACTCGGCCTCTAACAATCTTTGTTGGTTTAATTTCTAAGTCATATTCTTGAAGTGCTGTAACCCAATTTGCCCTTTTTTCACCTAGTTCCTTTTGGATCAATAGCTGCCTTACTGCAGGGAAAGGAACTATAACTTTTGTGTGGGGTTTTAAAAGGAAGGGTTTGTAATGTTTGACAGCTTTATATACAGCAAAGGCTTGTTTTTCTACTTCGGAGTAATTCAATTCAGCACCCTGAAGATTTGAACTATAAAATGAAATGGGTGCTTCCACATTGTGATCACTGAGTTGCGTGAGTACTGCTGCATAAGACAAGTTGGATGCGATAGTATACAATGTAAAATGATTAGAAAAATTAGAGTATTTAAGGCTGGGGCATTGATTATTGATTGCTTGATTAAATCAAACGCTTCCTTTTCTGCTGATCCCCACTTAAAGACTGAATTTTTCTTAATCATAGTTTGAAGTGGCAAAATAATTTGAGAAAAATCTGGAACAAATCTTTTGACAAAATTGATTTGGCCTAAAAATGACTGCATGGATTTTTTATTATGAGGGAAAGGGATTTCAGAGATTTCTTTGATCCGGTCAGGATCAATATAAATGCCATCTTTAGACACAATAAAGCCTAAGAGCTTTCCTTGGTCAAGAGCGAAGAAAGATTTTTTAGGGTTAAGAGAAATACCATATCTTTTGCAGCGTTGAAAGATTTGATTTAGATCATGCAAATGATTGGACCTCTCCTTAGAGAATACAGTAATATCGTCTAGATAGACGACTACTGTTCTATTAATCAACCCTTTAAAAGCTATATCCATCGCTCTTTGGAACGTCGCTCCTGCATTAATAAGTCCGAAAGGCATTTTCTGATATGCATATGTTCCCCATTTTGTTCTGAATGTGGTTTTAAGCTGGTCATCAGGATGGACCAGAACTTGGTTATATCCTGAGAAACCGTCTAGAAAGGACATTAACTCAGAGCCTGCTACTGATTGGAGTATCTGCTCCATAGTAGGTAATGGGAAATTATATTTTAAGCTCGCATTGTTCAAATTTCTGAAATCAATACAAATCGTAATGTCGCCATTTTTCTTTCTGACTAGCACCATATTGGAGACCTAGTTTGAGTGCCGAACGGGGAAAATAATCTTGGCTTTCAAGAGTTTGTTCAGTTCAGATTTTATTTGACTCTCTAAGTTCGGATGTATTTTCCTCAACTTCTGCTGAATTGGTTTCTGATCGGGAAGCATTGGAATGGTATGTTGGATGATGGATGTATCATATGTCTTTAAATCATCATACTTCCAAGCAAAAACCTGTTTATTTTTTACCTTTGTGGGCTAATCAAAATACATCCTGCTCCTGAGCCCTCACTAGATTTGGACCCATCGAAATATAATGACCAAAATAAAGAAGTATTAACAATTTTATTTATAGTTTTCTTAGTACCATTGAAACATCTTGACCTATCTGTTTGTGAAAAATTTTCAATCTGAGATGCAAAATGGTTTACTGAGAAAGGGGATGGCTGGGCAACGAAGTTGCCAAAGAATGACTCTGATGAATAATTCCCCAAAATGTTGTTATTAAATGCTATTGGTTGGTTTTCTTGCTCAAACTCAGTAACTGTATGGGTCATATGTTTTTCTCGATCGATCCTTATTTGATTTGGCTTACCCTTATAAGGAAGCCACATATGTGACCAATCAGTAGAAATATACCCATGTAGTTTCTCAGACCAATCCCTACTCAAGATTAAACCGTAAAATTCAGGTATGTCGGCTATTAGGATATCAATCCTTTGTACTATTCTGGGATCAGCAGATAACCTGATAGTTACGAAATTAATCTCTCCCAAAACCTGTACTTTGGTCCTGTCCAACTGTACAATATGAATAGCAGACTTCTGGGGTTCAATGTTCAGTTTGGAACAAACTGAAGCTGGCATTATGTTAGAAGATGCCCCTGAGTCAATCAAACAGTTGTGCAGGTTTCTATTGTAGATCTCATAGGTTAGAAGGAAAGGTGGAGTATGAGAGTTTGATCTATCTCCTATTAGGACTGCATCAGTAGCTTCAACCATACCAGAAGGTGGTTGACCTGTATCGTTAGCAGCTTTAGCACTGGGAAGAGGTGAAGTGGGAACAGCATTTAATTCTTTGAGAAGCAATTTCTGCTGATGTTTTAATTTGCTAAGTTCAAACATGGTAATGTTTGCCTTAGTTTTCTTCATATCATCAACAATATTGTAATCCATCGAATCGGATACTACCAGAGTTTTAGATGTTGAAGGAGTATTTGAGGTTGAAGGTTGGTTTTGAGGAACTGCTGCAGGTGGCTTCTTTGTAGATACCTTTTCCTTTGTTGTAGCAGCACCTGCACTCCTTTTCTTTGAAGTTGCCTGAACAGGTTCGGAGGTACTTTTACTCCTAGTAGTGACAGGAAATGCTTCTTCTTCATTATCTGTATCGGAGTTAGGCAATATGAAATCCCACATTCCATGACATTCAACAACTTCCTCTTCTTCATCAGTAGGTGTAACTGTTTCTTCTTCTCCTTCTTCAAGATCTGAATCTGCATTTGATATAACATTTGGTGGTTTTGATTCAGTTTTCTTATAATTTCTAAAGGGTCTTTTGGTTGAGGTTTCGGCTACCTGTTTTTTGATTTCAACCATTTCGTTTGACAAAGTCTTGAGGACCTTTTGCAGACCCTCCATGTCATATGGATCTTTTGGGGTTTTCTTCCTTGAATCATCTTTAAAAGAAACTTTTTTGGCTTTTCTGTCTTCCAGAGCAGCTTTCTTTTCTAGAGCATTAATGCATTTCTCCACAGCAAGTGCTTCTTTCATGTTTTCAGCTAAAGTAAGTTTCCCAGCCCTGTCTACAAAAATAGCTATATCGGCAGGTAGGGCGATTATATACCATTCGCTTCGAATTTGCTCACTTGGTTTGGAGGCCGTTGGTATTTTATTCAAGAGTTTATTGAATTGGGCGTTAAATTCCTTAATCGGTTCCCTATGCTCTAACCTAAGATTGGAGAGATCGTTTATTAGTGTAGCCAAAGACCTATCATCTCCATACTTAGTAAGAAACTGCTCTTGGCAAGTGTTCCAACTGGTAATGGAACCAGAGGGTAAAGAAAAATACCAGGATCCTGCTGATCCTTGCAAGGTATAAGGGAAAAGTCTAACAACAACATCTTGTTCTGTTACTCCTTTCAAGTTGACTGCCAACATGAAGTTATTGATATGTTCTTCAGCTTGGGTCCCATCATCTGGGTTAAACTTGGGTAGCCATTTTTCAGGAGCATCAGGTAATGCATGCAATGGTGCAGGCATGTTGACTGCACCAGGCCTGGTCCATGGATCTGCCATTATAACAGCAGTAGTAGATGATACTACTGTTGAAATTCCAAATGTCTGGGAAGGAAATGATATTGCGGAGTGAGCAGGTTGGGATGTTAAAGCTCCTAATCCCTGATGAACAACAATATGTAATGGGGGAGTGGATGGTTGACTTCGCACAGGGGAAAGTGAGATGGAGGATGTGGATGAAAGCTCTTCACTGTCAGATCCTTGAGTATATTTCTTCGCCTTTTTCCTTTTGGGTAAAGGGAACTCAGTGGGTTCAATACCGAGCTTTTCGCTCTGAAGTCTGGTGAGAGGGTGAGATAAATTAAACTGCGAAGTCACACTGCTTTGTGATACCTCAGATTTCTGTGGTGAAATCGAGAAGCTCTGAAGTTTGTGGATAAGAGACTGGACTTCAGGGGATTCGAGACTTAATTGTTCTGGAGTATGATGGGTTTGAGCAGTGGTAGTTGATTCCTCTTCTTCTTGTTTGGATACTGGAGAACTAGCATGCAATTGGGAAGTACGAGGTGATACGGAGGGAGAATTACTCTTAGAATGGCCTGTAGATTTGGGTTTGCTTGCCATTCACAGTTGAGGCCCTCCTTCTAGCGCCAAAAATGTTGATGCCCCGAAAATCGTTGTATCAACATTGGGGGATAACCACCCGGTCCGGACCTTAGTACAGCTCCTTTTCCGTTTGGAATGGTGGCTCCGACTGGGGATAATGGGACCAGTTTCCCAGTAATGGATAAACGGGATGAATGAATGATTGGTTGACTAATCTAATGATAAGCGAATAACTTAATCTATCGGTGAAATAAAAGAACTACTACTAATCCCGGGAACTATTGTATTTTTTAAAGTGTAGCGCTTGATGATCTATGTTTATAAACAGGCATGTAGATGACTCTATTCAATAAACATGGACTTTTATTCATTCAAGAATTACTCTGCTTAAATCGTTAAACAAAGGGATTAGTGCAATATTGCTACACTTTATATATCATCGATACATATATGATCAAAAGAAAAAGCATCCCATAAACATCCAATAGTGGAGGGAATAAAGAAATGTTGTTAAAACACATACATATATTCGATAATAGCAAAGGAAATCAAATAACAATTCATATGAAAAGAATGGATTCAGACATAGATAATAGTACCATATGAGCTGCTAAACACTCCCAATATCAATCGCTATTTGAGATTCTTCTTCCAACGCAGAAATACTTTCAAACAAAGACAGTAGTGCACATTTGCATAAAAGCTTCCTTGTCAAAATTAGAATAACTGGTCCAGTTTCATAAAAGAATATGGCTGAAGCACAATAGTGCAACTTCAGTCTTTAAGTCAAATACAAAACTTTACGACCCTTTCTAAAAACATGAAAGGGTCTATAAATACCTAATTAAGCTAACTATCTATGAAACTGAAATCCTACTTAATTGGTATCAATTAATTTTGATCATATTTTCCTCAGCAACCTGGCAGTCGGCGGCATGAATCATCAAGTAGGCTGTTTGCCTTTAAATCTGAGCTGACTTATCGCGAGCATCGGCTCCACTTCGGGTGGTCTGTTGAGGCGAGAGCTAAGCTGAGCGGCATAGGTGGCATCCTGAATATCGGGGATGATATACCCGATTGCATCTGTAAGGCACTTGAGGGCGGCTCTTTGAGTGTGTGGTTTTACCAAGAAGAACCAATAGGTGTCCCATGTTAAACTGTTAATTCCAGCAATTAATCTCCCCTTTTCCTCTAGATTTGGATAACATGACTGCTCCAATGTTTTCATCGCTGTCAATTTTCCTGGTGTGCATTGGGAAATCATGTACAAGTAAAGAGTGTTATTAACTAATTCAACCAAATTGCTTGTATTTGATTTGCACCTTGAAACTGCCCTCTCTGCTTTCATTAACTGGGATTGCCATTCTGTAAATAATATATCTTTATGTGACTCGAAAATTCTTGGTAAATTCGCCGCTTGTCCCTGGTCAGTATCTTGCCAGTCAAGAAATGCAGCTATCGTTTCTTCAGCTTGATCCAATTCCGTCCTAGCCTTTTCTACTTTCTCACTTATTGATGCCGTTAATTCACATAGTGGCTCTGCCTGGGCGATTTGTTGACATAGAAGTTTGATTTGTGCTATTAATGCCGTATTTATCTGTAGTGCTTCTACTCTGAATTCAGTTATTTGTGGAACGCCCTTTGTCTTCTCAAGCTTTGTTGATAGTTGAGCAATCTGCTCATCTTTTGTTTTCAGCATTTGCTCATTTGCTGCCTTCAGTTGCGCCAAGGCCTCTGATAATTCTTTCTGCTTTTGGATTGCGCTGTGGTCAATCATTTGTTTCTCTGCCTGCAATTGTTGAGTTAGTTGATTGTTTACTTGCGGTTGTGTCAAAAATTGTTGTTCTGCCTGCTCCGCTTTCTGCTTTGCTTCAGTTAGCTGTGCCTGTAATAAGAAGATTTCTTGGTCTTTTGTTTTCAATAAAAGACTCACCTCTGATGCCTTGTCTATTGTTGCTGCTGAATAGGCTCCAGCATATTGTGACAATTTTGTCAGGTCATCAGAGGGGTCAAATTCCTCCTTCCAAACCACATTGCCCGTGACCGTCTGTTCTGGGAAAAGGGAAGGTTGATCAGTCCTTCTTCTCTTCCTCTGTCGTTTTACTACAGCTTTATGTCTTGGGCTGTAGAAGACATCCAAGGGAGGAATCTCTTCTACCTACAGGATGATTTGATCAGAGGGGTCCTTTGGTATTATTTCTACTTCCTTTGAAATGGGTGGGCCGCTGGTTCCACTTGGAACCTGTTGTGAAGTGGTTTCCTGTGTGTCTGCTGCTTTCGAAGTTTCAGTGTTCTTTGAACATTCCAAACTGCTGATAATAGAATCAAATTGCTGCCATTCCTGGAGCAATTTTGGATCAATATGAGTATCCACATTTACTTCAATGTTGGTCTGTTTTTGCTCTTTAGTCTGGGTCTCCTCCCGCACTTTCTCCTGCTCTTTAGTCTGAGTTTCCTCCTGTGGTTTTTCTTGTTCTTTTGTTGTAACCGGAGGTTCCTTTGACTGTTCCCGTTCAGGATCGTTTGATGATGTTGTTGGGGTTGTTGATAATAGATCTAGAGGCAGAGTTTGCAACCTCTGTTCTCTAAGTCTGTTGAATTCAACCAACCCTTCATCTTGATATTTCATTCGGGCGAATGCCTTAACTTGCATTATTGACTCGGCTGAGGAGAACAGGTCATCGAACATATCTTCTTTATGATCAAACTTTGCCAATTTGGCCTGTTCAAGTGCATTATAGGCAACTTTGTTGGGATCAAATTGCCTATTAGGGAGAGTTGCTAGAGTTAATGATTTTATCTTTGTAGCTTCCTTCTCTGCATGTTTGAAATCATGCAACGTGTGGACACCGCATCTCAAAGGAAAAGAGGGCCAGCCCTACTTCTTATTTTTCTTGAGGGTCTGTGTAACTCCCTCGGCAATGAGCTGATAAGCTATTTCCCTCGCCAGCAGTTTATCAGGTATGTACAAGGGAAGGACATGAGGTTCGGCTTGGCTACCGAAAATTCTTATATAAGTAAACTTCTCCTCCCCGAACCATCTTCCTATTGACGTCAAGTCAATCCCTACTTGGTAGGAAATCTTGGGAGCAGGTTTATCAAAAATGGAGTAATGAATGGGTAACATAAAGCCATTGCAGACTTGGTATAAATGGTGTTTATAAGAGGATTTCCATAATTTTTGATGGTATATGTGAATAGGCATGGGGTCTTGTGATGTCCACCTCCAGCCGAGCATAGGAAATTCAGAATTAAAACACAAGGTATCTAAAATATAGGCACTGTAGTAGAATGAGGGAATTAACCTCTCAGTAACGTGGGTCTTATTTCTAAACTCAAGAACAACTGTTGCTAGTTTATCTGAGAGTATAGTTTCCCAATCCATTATTTCACTGTTACACGCCGCTTCCATCAAAGGAATCATTTCTATAGTGAAATTAGAAGAGTCGTGCAACCCCCACAATCTACACATCATTATTCCAGCATAACAATAAGGAGAACATACGGAATCAACCGAGTACTTACCGGAAGATTCATATTTGTGTTTTGCCGGATTTTGTCTCCAATCCCGGATGGGTTCGGATTCAACTTCATTCTCTTTTCGGAATTTCTCCACGAATGCCTTATTGTACTTCTTCTCTGGCTCAGGCAAATGATACATTTGCCTTAAATCATCAGCCTTGAATGACCCGAAAATTCTCCCGTCTCTGGTGCAGAAGGTTCTGTCCATGATTGGGATTTCCTCAATTGCCCACCGCACTACATCCGTATATGGGAGAATTTGTTCCCGAGCTGCTATCCGATGAAGGAAGGAGTCAGCTAAGTCCTTTAAAGTACCATCAGATTTCCGAGTTGAATCTGCAGAGGCTTGTACTGTTGTCACTTCAGGTTCTTCAGCTTCAATCAAATTGTAAGTACTTTGCCAAGTAGTTTTGCCGAGACCAGAACATGTAGTATCAGATATCAATCCTTTCTTTTTATTTTTTGGATCAATGACGGCTTGTCCTGTGGCTGGCACAGTGGAAGCGACTATGGTTTTCTTAGATTTCTTCCCCATTCTGCTTGAGTTTTCTGCTTTGGATGAATTCTGCATAGGAGTGAAAATAAACGTAACACAGAGAATTGGTAATGAAAATCCAATATGAGAAAGATATATTGATCAATGCGTGATGAGGGATTAACTTTTAAAGTGGCCGCAGATACAATCTATGGGAAGATTTTAGGACTTACTATTACATTAAATGGCCGTTTAAAACCTGCCAATCCTTTAAATGCCCATCATATCATTAATCGGCCGAATTATTTATTTAAGCGTGCCTTGGATGTTTTGGCGGTTGAATGCAGGTAAATCATTGTTCGACAGATCAAGCTTTTAATATGAATTGATTGTAATATCCCTCCATTTTAACGGCTTTTTTGAAATTTGCGCTTTTGGCTTTATCGCAATCGGGCATCGGAGAAAACTTAACTCCTTATATTGACACCTTTTGAAATCCCCGATCGCCGATAGCGATATCGCATCGCATCGGGAGTATGGGCACTTTACGAAAACATTGATAGCATACCGCCGCTCGCCGATAGCGATATCGCATCGCATCGGGGTGAATTACCTGGGGTGCTTTAAGAACGTGCATAGTATATTGCCGATTGCCGATAGCGATATCGCATCGGGGAAAACCAATGGGCCGTTAAAGTATGCTTCCTATGTCATTGCGATATGCGATCTTGCGATCGCTTTATCGCAATGATAAAAGATTGATTATTTGTATTATTAAGATCAAAATGGGTTTATCAAAAAAGGTTTTCATAATGTTCTTCATTTTTGTTTTCGGACCCTTTTTGAATAATACAATGTTGATACCAATCAAAACTAAAGGGACCCATTTCATATGATAGTTTTCCTAAATAAATAATGATATGAAATGGGGGGTTGTTGTAGAGCACAACACCTCATTGACCATATCCTTCAGAACCAGCCTCCCATTCCCATACCAATTGATGAGTTGATGAAAGAATCTGGGAGTAATCTTTGGACTGACTTATGCCCTATTGACTCAATTTCAGGACATGTCAAGATTGTAGAGTTTGGCCCATCCAGAAACTTAATGATCAACCCTTCTCTCTCGACAAAATAGGAAGAACAATTGTGCAAAGTGTTCAGGCAACACCTTGATGATTTTGCTTGGGATTATGAGGAAATGAAAGGTGTGCATCCATTAGTTTGTACTCATCATATTTACATCAAGGATGGATGTAAGCCTCTGCACCAACCCCATAGAAGGAAAAACCCAACTATTAAGGACATTGTGAAAGAAGAACTTCAAAATATATTGGATGCAGGGTTCATATATCCCATTTCAGATAGTGAGTGGGTGTCACATCTTGTTTTAGCTCCTAAGAAGAATTGGAAGTGGAGAATCTATGTTGGTTACCGGAAACTTAATAAGGCTATAGAGAAGGACCATTTTCCTTTGCCCTTCATTGACCAAGTCCAAGATGGCCTTGAAAGGAAGAAATTATTCTCCTTCCTGGATGGATTTAGTGGATACAACCAAATCCATATAAGCCATGAAGACCAGGATAAGACCACATTCACATGTTCTTGGGGTACCTTTGTTTATAGAGTTCTTCCATTTGGTTTATGCAATGTCCCTGCTACTTTCTAGAGGGAAGTTTTGAGTATTTTTGTTGAACTTGTTCATGACTCTGTTGAAATATACACAAACGATTTTCTGCTTACAGATGTGACTTCCATGAAGCTCTCTCCAATCTGTGCAAGGTCTTCAAGAAATTCATTGAAATGAATCTCTCTCTGAGCCCTAGGAAATAGGAGTTCTTGATGAATGAGGGGGCTGTCCTTGGTCATTCCATATCCAAGGAGACAAAATTTACATCATCAAAAGGGTCCCTACCCCTCAAAAGCAAAGAGATGTTAGGAGTTTCTTGAGACTAACTGGGTATTATAGGAGATTCATCAAAGACTTTAGTAAAGTGGCTTCACCTTTGTTTGGGTTATTAGCCAAAGATTCAGATTTCTGTTGGACCAACAATTGCCAAGAGGCCCTTGAAGTGTTGAAAGAGAAATTGACCACTACACCCATCCTAAGGGGTCCCAACTGCAAATTTCCTTTCCATATCCATACTGATGCATCACATAAAGTTGTGGGGGCCAGTCCTTGGGATAAGTAGAGGATAAGTTTCCTTATGCTATCGATTTCATTAGGAAGAATTTGTTTAAAGCTAAGTTGAATTACATTGTCACTGAAAAATAACTCTTAGATGTAGTACATTCTTTAAACAAATTTAGGCATTATATCAGTGGGTATCAAACTTTAGTTCATACTGATCATGAAACCATTAAATATTTGATGAACAAGCCCGAAGTCAATGCTAGGATAATTGGATGGTTGTTATTGTTACAACAATTTGATTTGACTATTATTGACAAACCAGGGAAAGAACATGTGGTTGCATATCTTTTGTCTAGGTTAACCTTGCCTACAGGTAATAAGGAGATGGTGGATGATCGATTGCCAGATGAATACCTCTTCGCCATCTCGGTGCTTTATCCTTGGTTTGCTGACACAACCAACTACTTGGTTGTTGGGAGGTTCCCTCCTAATCTACCATCCAGGGAGAAAAGAAAGATTGTAAGGAAAATCTATCCTTTCACTTAGATTGAGGGAAGTATTTTCAGATTGAGACTAGATCAAGCCTTGAGGAGATGTGTAAGAGAAGAGGAGGTCTCTAACATCCTCTCAGCATGTCATGATGGACCTCATGGAGGTAATTTTGCTGCTAGAAGTACATCCTTTAATTTTTTACAGGCTGGTTACTATTGGCCCACTTTACATTAAGATGAAATGAGATACACTGCTAGATGTGACCAGTTCCAAAGGATGGGAAAACCCACATCCAGGGATGAAATGCCCCTACAACATCAAGTGGTGATAAGGTGCTCAAAAAAATAACTCAAAAATCAAAGTTGTCAGATTGGTGTGGAACTTGAACGACCGCGTAGTGATCGTCATCCTGAATCCAGCGCAACTTGTTTTGCGTGAAACAAACTCTATATGCTCCTAGAAACATGTTTTGTTTGTTTTCCTAAACAAGGGAATTAAAAAAAATGCAGGCATCCAAGTTAGCAGTCTGTACTGCTGACATGACACTGGCTAGGCATGCTTATGTGGCAAGGTGACTATGCATATAACTGACTTGACATTTGACAAATGGTGTGCTGACACATGGCAGGTGCTTAGGTGGAGTTCTAGATGAATTTTATTGGATGGTTGGTGGCCAAGCACATGCTACCACGTGGTCCAGCCAGGGGCTACCACATTGCATCCCAAGGGCCACCAAAAAATTCGTTTAAGGTTCAGGAAGCAGTGGCAGGGGTCGAACTCGCAACCTTGAAGTGACAAGACAAAGCCCTAGCCAATACGCCACACATTTGGTTCTTAATATATATGGTTTTCTGCATATATTTGAAGTTTAAGTCCATGACATTCAAAGGAAAGGGCTAGCCATGGGGGTGAGCCCTTGCGTGCGCCACCTAACATGACCACCAGCAGAGTGCAGTGGAGACTCAACCGGCAGGAGCAGGCCGTTGGCCTTAGCCTCGGACATGTGGCCCAACATTTTTGGATTTAAGGCCTTATAGGGAATTTAATCCTTCTGACAATTTCGCCCAGAATTAGGAAAAATCGACGCTCAATTAGCGAAATTGGGGGCAAATTTGTAGGATGGTGTTAGATTTTGGGGAAATTGAGGTGCGATTAAGAGAAAGACTTGGGGAAGCCATAACTTCTTTAGTTTTTGACCAAATTAGGAGCAGAAAGAGGCTAGATAGGCATCATTTGGGCATTCTGGAGCCATTTGAACAGGTTTCAGAGCTATCTGAGCATTACAAGATAATGTATTCACACTTTTGAGCATAATCGAGAGAATGAAGCCATTGGAAGTTGGACCAAGGAGACGTAGCCCAAGCGGGGTGAACTCCTTCATCATGTATTGTTGTGATACTATTTTGGTGATGTTCATGTTTGTTATAAGCTATTTTTCAGTCATTTGTTTATGTTAATTTGTACATGCAATTTACATAAAAACATTCAAAAACTCATGTTAAAACTTGCAATTAACCTCATGAATCCTCAAGCACGTTAACATATTCTAAAGAGGAATTTAGCACATCAAAAATAATTTTCCCATTCATATCAAGTTTGGTATCACAACTCTTGGTTTTCTTTGTGCAAGGAGGATTTAACTATTTGCAAGTGAATGTGATGCTTACAAGGTTGAATCTTAAGAGAGCAGAAGGAAAGTTGGTTGAAGCTCCTGAAGTTGGGTCAAGGAGAAGGAGTGCAAGGTTGCCACAATCTCCACCACCAGTTCTACCTCAAATTGTTGTTGAAACTTTAGTAAGCATGTCACATGAAGGAGAGCCTAAAAATATGATAGAGGATTTAGGAAGGCTTTTTTTGACATGACAAATATGGTAAGAGTCCCCTATGAAGTGAGGAATACAAGACTACAGGGAGAAAGATCCAAGCCTCCAAAAGGAGAAGGTTCATTAGGAGGAGAAGGTAATGGAAATGGAGGCAAACCTCCACCCTCTCCACCATCATCATCGTCTTCATATTCATAGGAATCTTCACCCTCTTCCACTAATACAACCCTTACTCATACTCATCAACATGCCTCAAAAGGAACTGGTAAAACAACCCTGTTAAAAATTGATGTTAAATTTGAACTGCCCATGTGTAATGGTGAAGTGAATGCAGAGAATATTGAATACCATGAAGAGAAAACAATATGTAAACATTGTTCCAAATAGGGTCACGATGAAGACCATTGTTGCAAGCTTCATCGAGAGATGAGGCCTAAGAAATTAAACAACAAAGGAAAAGAATAGACAACTGCAATCATTCAGGAGGATTTGGGATCCGATTTGGGTGATGAAACTAAAATTACATCCATGGGTATAAAAGGAAAAGAATCCATTTCTAGCACTAGTATATCAAATTGTCACACTAGCACTCCTAATGAAGAAATAAGGATTGAATCATTTCATGTGAGGGTTATTGAAAAACATACAAAAATCGACAAATTATGTGATAGTGGGTCTCAAGCCAAATTGATATCTAAAGGCTTAGTCGAGAAACTTAATATTGAAACCATTCTACATCCCAAGCCATATCCATTGGGTTGGATAAGCAAGAAAAAAAACTTACAGGTTAAAAGAAAATGTATTTTTCAGTTTGCAAACACAACAAATTTCATTGACGAAGTTGAATTAGATGTTGTACCACTTGATATTTCAGGAATTGTTTTGGGTAGTCCTTATCTCTATGATAGAAAATAAATCTTCTATCGCCATGAAAGCAAGTACCACTTGTTCAAATATGGTGTGGAGCATATTGTGAGAGCTCATTGCAAGAAAATAAATATTTCATTAGTTATTGTAGTGAAAATGAAAATACTAGTGAATTCAAGCAAGAATTTAGTGCTTCTCATGATCAAACCAAAGAATGATGTTGATTATGAAGCGTTTCAAGGTTGTGATACAAAATTGAAATCTGATTTTATTGAGGTGCTTAATCAAAACGATGAGTTGTTTCAGGAACCAAAGGGATTGCCTCCCAAGAGGGGAATCCAACATGAAATGCCATTGCAACAATATTGTCATATTTCTAACATTGGCATGTACATGATGTCAATAATAGAAAATGTATAAATACAAAAGCAAACCCAAGAGTTGTTGAAAAAAGGGATCATCCAACCATATCCTTCGCCATATGGGTCACCTATTTTTCTAGTGCCTAAGAAGAATGGAAAGCATGTCAATAAGTGGAACTTAAGGATTGGCTATCATCAAAGTAGAATAGCTGAAGGAGACACATGGAAGATGACATTCAAAACAAATCAAGGTTTTTTTCAATGGCTTGTTATGCTTTTTGGTCTTTGCCATGCTCCTACTACTTTTGTGCATATGATGAATGATGTATTGGAGCCATTTCTAGATGAGATAGTCTATTTAGATGACATCTTAGTTTTCAGAAAATCTTTTAATGAACATGTCATGTATGTGAGAAAAGTACTTGATGTCTTAAAGAAGGAATAATTGTTTTTGAAGATGTCAAAGTGTGAATTCAGTAAAACGTCTTTGGTGTTCTTGAGGCATATTGTTGTAGGAGGTGAGTTGAAGATAGACCCCTCCAAGGTCGATGTCATGATGAATTGGCCAATGCCCAAGACAGTCACTAGAGTAGGAAGTTTTTTGGTAGCAACACAATATTGGAGAAAGTTTATTGCTAACTTTTCTTCTATCGCAACTCATTTGCATGCATTGATTAGTGTGGAAAAGGTATTCCAGTGGGGAGGCAAGCAACAAAAGGCATTTGATGTATTGAAAGAAAAGATCAGTTCAACTCATGTAATTGCAAGCGACTATGCCATGGGCACAGTCCTCATGCAATATGGTAAGCCTAGTTCATGTCATTCAGAAATTTTCATGGTGTAGTGACAAAGTTGTATCAATCAAGACACTTTCGATGGATGGGATCTTTACAACAATTCCACTTGGTCAATAGGTATAATAAAGGTATATATAACAAGGTTGATGATATTCTCTCTAGGCCTATTGATAGTGCAACTATTTTACTCAAACATAATTATGTTTTGCATGGAATTTATGTTTAACCATATGCATACTTTCAAAATGTACATTTAACCTTGAGTCAAGAGAATGAAGTAGGGGAATTTGATTACCATTTGCGTCATAATTTATTGTACCATCTTGGTAAGAAGGATGTTGCTATTGATGGTGACACGAACAAAGTCAAGAATTTCATTGAACAATTCCAAATGATACCTTAAATAGTTCAAGAATAGCTGGAAAAGAGCTAATGAAAGTACAAAGCAAGGCATGACAAGCATCGGGTAGATCACAAGTTCCAAGTCAATGATGAAGTTTGGCTTCACATTAGCAAAGAGAGGCTCCAAGGAGAAGGTAAAAAGATGAAACCAATTAGATATGGTCCATTTAGAATTCTAGAAAATATTGGTGACAATGCCTTCAGGTTGGATTTTCCTTCATATATGAAAATGTATGTTGTTGTTAATGCGGAAAATTTAAGGTTGTATGAGCCTCTTTTGATTGAAGATCAAGGAGAGAATGTTCAAATTCTATCCATTGAATATTTCTCTCTTGAATACCTAGATGAACCACAACAAGATACCATTCTTGACAAAAGAACAAGGTCTTCAAAACAAGGGAATGTGGATTACCATCATGTGGGGCTCAAAGGAGCAAATCCATCCAAATCCAAATGGATCAAAATTAGAAAGGTAATGGAACTATACCCTCACCTGTTGAACAATTGAAAGTGATCTTTTGGGGTCCAAAAGGCTTTTGATGGGGAGGAATGATTCAGTGCTCAAAAAAATATCTCAAAATTAAAAGTTATTGGATTGGTGTGGAACCTAAATGGCCGCGTAGTGCTCATCATCCTGAATCTGACACAACTCATTTCACACGAAACAAATTCCATATGCTCCCGTAAACATGTTCCGTTCATTTTCCTAAATAGGTTAATTTTAAAAAAAATGTAGACAACCTAGTCAACAATCTATACTGCTGATGTGGCGCTGACTAGGCATACTTATGTGGTAGGGTGACTATGCATATAACTGATTTGACCTCTGGTGAATGGTGTGCTAACATGTGGCAGGTGATTAGGTGGAGTTCTAGACGAATTTTATTGGATGGTTGGTGGCCAACCATAGGGTGCCACGTGACCTAGCTAGGGGCCACCGTGTGGTAGCCCTAAGGCCACCAAAAACTTTGTTTAAAGTCTGAGCGGTAGTAGTGGGGGTCGAACCCGTGACCTCCAAGTGACATGACCAAGCCCTTGACAATACACCATACATTTGGTCCTTAATATATATGGATGTCCGCATATATTTGAAGTTTAAGTCCACACCATTCGGAGGAAAGGCCCAGCCAAGGGAGGAGCCCTTGGGCGCGCCACCCAAAATGACCACCAACAAAGCGGAGTGGGGGCTCAACCAGCGGGGGTGGGCCGTTGGCCTTAGCCTTAGGCTCGTGGCCCCCGCAGGGCCCAAATTTTTTGGATTTAAGGCCTTACAGGACATTTAATCCATCCGACAATTTCACCTCGAATTAGACGAAATCGATGCTTGGTTAGCGGAATTGGGGGTGAATTTGTAGGATTGTTCCAGATTTTGGGGAGATTGAAGTGCGATTAGCAGAAAGACTTGGGGAAGCCATAACTTGTTTGGTTTCTAACCAAATCAGGAGCAGAAAGAGGCTAGATAGGCAATTTTTGGGCATTCTGGAGCCATTGGAATAGGTTTTAGAGCTATCTGAGCATCGTAAATTGGTGTATTCACACTTTTTAGCAAAATAATGAGAGCCAAGCCATTCAAAGCTGGACCAAGGCCATGTAGCCCAGGCAGGGTGAACTCCTTGATCATCTGTTGTTGTGAAACTATTTTGGTGATGTTCATGTCTATTATAAGTTGTTGTTCAATCATTTGTTTATGTTAATTTGTACATGTAATTTACATAAAAACATTCAAAAACTCATGTTAAAACTTGCAATTAATCTCATGAATCCTTAAGCACTTTAACATATTCTGAAGAGGAATGTAGAACAACAAAACTAATTTTCCCATTTAGATCAAGTGGCCTTAGAGCCATTTGACAAGTGGGGCATTAATTTTATTGGGCCAATTGATCCACAATCAGGACAGAAGAGGTACATCATTGTGTGCACTGATTATTTGACAAAGTGGGCAAAGAAAAAAGAAGTCAAAGCAACAACTGAGTAGAAAGTGGATGATTTTTTAAGAGAAAACATCTTCTACAAGTTTGGGTATTGAAGGGCGGTATTCGCTTATCACGGAGCAAAATTCACATCAAATTTGATTGAAGATATCATGAGGAAACACCATATCAAGAACAATACATCCACTTCCTATCACCCTCAAGAAAATGGGAAAGTAGAGGTCACAAACAGAGCATTGGAGAGCATCCTCAACAAGGTTTTTAGCAGAAACAAGAAAGATTGGGGAGGGAGACTAGTATAGGCCACTTGGGCCTACAACACCACTTGGAAACCCACCACAGGATTCACTCCACATGAATTGATTTATGGGAAGAAGGATTTGCTTTCTATTGAGTTTGAATATAACACTTTGAGAATGTTAGCTCATTTGGACTTAGATTTCACTACAACACAACAAGAAATGTTGCTCCAACTTAATGGCTTAGGTGAGTTCAAAATGAAAACGCTCCTACACACTAAAGTCATACAACTACAAAGGAAGGTCTAGAATGATAAGAATATGAAGGAAAATACTTTTCAAGAAGGGAATTGGGGCGTGTTATATGGTTCTAGGTTCAAATATTTCAAAGGGAATCTAATGACAAGATGGTTGGGTCCATACCTAGTAGAAAAGTGTAATGAAAATGAATCTGTTTAGATCAGAACCATTGATGAGGAAGGCATTCCCTTACTTGTGAATGGTTGTAGGTTGAAGTTATATAGAAGACCTTTGTCACAGGAATAATTTATTAGTGTAGTGAACAAAGAATTTAATGTGATTCAGAGTTTCATAGCTTCCGGTTCATTACATTCCTATAAATTTTGAAAAAAAAAAGGCCTAGATGAAAACCTCTATGAGGCATTTGATGCCAAATCCAGGGTTGAAAACCTCTCTGAGGTAGCCCAAAAGAAAAAAAGGAGAAAAAACTAATAAATATCCCTAAGTGAAAACCTCCTCTGAGGCATCTAGGGCAGACATCTAGGTTGAAAAACTCCTCAGAGGAAGCCTGTTTGTCTCAAGAAAAAAAGAAAAAAAGGAGGAAAAGAAGAACACAAGGAAGAAGCTTATACCATGTCTGCTAACCTTTCTCTTGTTTTGCAAGATTGCACATAGTGACAGATTTCATGGCTATAGGCAAAAACCTAAAAGCTATCATCCATCCCTCCATCCATTCAAATCATATCCATCCTCTCCATTCATATCACGATCTCTCTCCATCATCCCATCAACAAGAAATTCAAATTTCATTTCCTCTCTGTGATGCTATAGGAAGGACCTGTATTGCTATAGGAGGAGCCTGTGAAACTACATGAGGGAGATCTAAGGAGAAGAACAACCAAAAATATTAGTATGACTCTAGGAAATGATAAAGAGGGTCCTCCAATTATTTTCCCATCATCCATCGATCACCCATACACTCCATTTCACCAAATGTTTTCTCAAAATTTCCACTTTGTCCTAGCTTAACAAAAGGCACAGAAGCCACTACTTTCTATTTCTACAATGTCTACACTACTCCTTCATGACTCTAACCCTGTCCTCATGAATTTTCATCATCTCCCTCAGCACCATCATGCAAACTGAAGACTTTAGGGAGGGATCAAAAGACTGCTACAAGAAGAAAACTCCTGTAGCAGCATGTGCAGCCACAACAAGAATCACTGATATTTTTTTTCCACCACCAGAAGGAATGATGGAGCCTTGTCTACAATTATGAAGAGACATATCATTCTCACAGAGGATTTCTAGCAGTATCATCAACTTGAACATCAAAGAGGCACCTGCGCACACACAACAAAAATCAATAGTAAATGTATCATTGACCATGAATACATGCACAGGTAATTAGTCAAAGATTAAACTCCCTTGATCATAATGATATATGGTCCAGTTCCAATATGCAACCCTCTACAATAGTTTGATCAACGGGTAGGCTCAAGTATGGCAACCCTCACCTCCTCCCTATGCATAAAATGACTAAAATGTGTTTTGAGCGAGAGAGGTGTGTTAATATGTTGTAGGTGGCTATTGAACTTGGCCACCCTCAGTTAGTAAACTTAAGTTTAAGTTAAGTCACCCATGCAATGTGGAAATGTCAACTCAAAACGAGGTGGTGTCCTCGAAGAGTGGGGTGATAATCACAATGAGAGAGAAATGATGATAGTTAGTGGGTCCAAAACAGGAAACTCGTTTTAATGCCAAGTCACTAGAGTGCTCTAAGATTTTGAACAAAAAAGGATATTATGTGTTGGAATTGACTTCATTTGCACCATCACTCATTCCAAAAACATGTAGAGGAAGGACGAGCTAGTGCATTAGACAACCTAGGGTGCCATCGAGGAGTTTCAAACCTTGTCTACAAGTTCTACAGGAGAAAGCTACAAGCAGGTCTGCAAGTGCTACAGGAGGGACGAGAGGAGCTACAAGAGGAATTGGGAGGTGAAAAAGGAATCATAGTGGCATGATATTGTCTCAAAACCTTCATGCACACCCAAAATTGTTTTGACAATAAGTAACTGACACCCTCCTTCCTAGTTTCTACATCCATTTGCATGAGAAGTCTACTTGAAGTTAAGAGCTTGTAATAGTCAATTAATTAATAGGAGGCCTTTTTGAATATTTTTGTGGTTAAAAGAAGAGAAAAATAGTTTGGTTGATATAAATTCGAGCATCCTTCTCCCTCACTACTACCAAGCAATTTAATATTGTTCACCACTGAGATTTCCTAAATTTTTTTGAATTCCCCACCTACATAAAATCAAGGAGAAATAATAGAAGAAAGGGGGGGAGGATTTAATAGAAGAGAACCCTCAGAGACCAGGATAATTCACCAACACCATCCTGTAGTAGAAATCTTTAGAAGAAACTAGTGGTTGGGTTTCTTTGAGTTTCTAAAGGGGTATGATGATGATCTTTCTGGTGAATTTTCCATGGCATTACATTCTCAAGAGGAAGATAGTGACACTACTGTTATAAGAGGGTTGGACATGTCTCTCAGTCCTAAAGCCATAAGTAGAATGACCATATTTCCTTTCGGAATTAGGTGGAGCAAAGAAGACAAGCAAGTGAGTGTCATAGCTAGGAAAAACTTCTTCCTTTCAAAAGGGAAGACTGTAGAAGATTAGAATATAGTGAGAAGAGAAAGTCCACCTTACCCTTGGAATGAGCTAGCTTACCATATCCTCAAATACATTTCTTGTGAAGGAAGATTACATGTGATTTATGCCTACCACTTTAGGCTACTCCATGAGATGAGATTCTAGGCAGAATTACCTCTCCCTCAAATACTTAGTTTCACCCATTTCCTCCAATAGTCAATCATGGAGGTGAGTTAGAAGGTGAGGAAGGAGAAGCACTAGCTTTTATCTCACCATGGCCTCATCAAGTTAATAGTGGTGGATGCTCTTAACCACTTGAGGATCCCTGTCTTATGGAACAAATTTGTGGACATAGATAGGGAGACTTTCATAGAAACCCAAGCCATCACACCAAGAGGCACACCAACCTCTAGTATTGGAAGTAAATAAGGAAAAATAGAGGAAGAAGAAGGAGAAAAAATAGAGGAGGAAGAGGCAACATGAATAGAAGATGAAGAGAGAAAAACAAAGGAAAAAGAGGTAGCAAAGATAGATGCAGGAGAATCAGAGATGAAAGGAGAAGAAGGGGAGAAGAAAGAAGAAGAAAGAGTAAGCCCTAAGGAGACTTCTCAACCCTAAGGAGAAGAAGAACGACCACATCAAACATGTCTATCTCGAGGAGATACTGAATGGGAAGTAGCTACAACATTAGCTATGTTGGGCACTCTTGTCAAGCCCAAGAGGAAGAAATCAAGACAAGGTCCCATGTATTTCACAACCAAGAAGAGCACCAGAATTAGACAAGGGAAACCACAAACTATTACAAAGTTTCCTATAATTATTGATGAGTCACCAAGAAAAAAGGAAGAAATAGGACCCGGTGAAGGAAAGATTGAGGAGGTCACTCCTCCACAAACCAAAACCAAGTCACCTATAGTAGTTGTGAGTAGACCTACCACTAGGTCACTCACCTTCAAGAAGCCAATGACACAATATGCCTTTGAGAAAGAACAACAAGAGAAGTTACAGGGGGATCAGGGTTTTCTACAAGAGAGACATGGTTTATTTTAGGAGGGGCATAGTCAACTACATGAAGAATGTGGGAAGCTACATGAGCACAAGAAAGAGCTACAAAATGAATCCACCACCTCAAATTTAGTTGGAAAATACCTACAAGAGCTCCAAGAGTGTGGTCCATGTTATCACCTGGATTGATCCTCAGACTGAAGGAAGGCAATGCTAGGGTAACCACAAACCACACCTAGCCAAGTAGCTAGCCCTACTAGGCTGGGAGAGGGCTCTCTCCGTGAGGATCTCAGCCAAGATGGTTGGATCAGGAGAAGGATATTAGGCTAGGTATAGTAGCACAAGGTTTGATTTGATTTTTGAAGGGGTTTTGCTAGATCAAGAGGAGCTGGATAGTTAGGGCTAGGGAATTAGGTCAAAATTGCAGGGTGTTCAATGGGGCAAGGTAGGCATAAGTTTTAGCACTCTAGGGCTTGATGGGTGAGGTGTTTTAAGACTGGTGAGAAGCTAGCAAGAGCATGTGATTACCATGGATCCTTCCGAGACTGTAGAAAACATATAATGGTGAATATTTCCCCAAAGCAGAGCAATGATGTTATGAATTCTACCTATCAACTTGAAAACATTCACTTAGAAGCAATGAAATGATTAATGAAGTACACAAAACATTCTAACACATGATCACAAGAGAATAAACTGAACTAAACTTCATACCACATGGATACCAAAGAAATAGCTGCAATTTTTATTAATCTCCTGCTAAAATGGTACAAAATGATGTACAATTAAAGCATAAGCATCCAACTGAGTCCAACCCTTTAATGAGAAAGAAGAAGAAGATATAGGCATTGTTTCAACCTCCTCCCATCCTCAGGGGTCGAATCCCTAAGATGAGGAGCTAATCTACCCAACTCTGAACAAGAAACAAGAATATAGGCATCTTAACAACTTGCCCGTAAAGGTGAAAGACTAATTCATTTGAGCTCAAATTGACTTTTAATCTAATGAATCTACCCTCTACTACTAATTATCCATCAAATTTACAAGCCAAGTCATCATTTACAATAGTAAAACATCCTCCATGAGATAAAATCCATGAACACAGTCAAAACATAGAAAAATATCCATCTTGTGCAAAATTTGCCCTACGCGCAACACCATTTTCATTTCCTTTTTGGAAGACTTCCAGGCATCCAAATTGAGCTCATGATCGCTCATTGTAAAGGTATTCAAGTATATGTTCCACAACAACTATAATTTATTCATTTGAAGCTCATTTGACCCCTCAAAATTTTATTATCCCAAGACTACTTCTATGTGTCCAAAAAGTGGTAGAAAGGTCATTTTTAGGGTGTTTTTTTGAATTTTTGGTGGACTAGTTCTACCCCAAAAACTTAGAAATCCATAGGGTGCATGTACTCATCGCTCTGAGTCCAAAAATACAAGCCATTTGTCCATTGGGTTCCCCTAGGAAAAGCACAACGCTAGTGGCGCTGCGCATTAGCCCAAATTTTCTATGTGTGCAATTTCTAAAATTTGCAAAAAACAAAATCTCCTCCAAACCTGACCAAAATTGGTGAGCAACACCAAAATCAAGCATCTTGATGAGCCAAGCAAGCTTCAACAAGCAACCTAAGCCCACCCTCCTCTTTTTTTCCCTTGTGAGCTTGCCTTAGCCTAGCTTTCATCTTTTTGATCCTCATGTTGCAAATTTTGTATCGAGTCTTGTAATGGTGGCCATGTGCCTGATCATATGGTTGTCCCTATTGGCCTTATAAAACAACTTATCTAGGTGAAAATTGAATCTCTCAAGCCAAGTATCTCTATCATCCTCAATTTCCTTCTCAATAGGAGATAAAGTGACCAGTGCCTCCTTGTCACCTTGTCGTTTTACCTTGAGAAGTTCCAGCTCCATGAGGACCTACTTGTCACTCAACTACTTGTTCTCTTGTTCCAAATATGTGACGACATACTTGGCTCTCTCCAATTGTCCATCAATGCTTGGACTTGAGCCTCCTTTTCCTGTATGATGATGTCCTTTATTGTTTCTTCATCCTAAGCCTCTAAGTCAATTGTTTCCATGCCATGATGAGTATAATGCTGCTCTAGCTCATTATGCTCTGTCAAATCAAAGTCTCTCTCTTCCTGCTCATCATCAAAACTTTCCTCCGACATCTTTTCTTTCCCTTTGTGCAGCTACTACACCTGTACCTGCTGTGTTGATGAAGAAGGAAGAGCCCCTTCCACATCCTGTGGAGCTAGCATTTTCTTGTGAGTTGATGAAGAATGTAAGGTCCCTTCCACATCTTGTGGAGCAAACACTTGCCTATTAGTTGTAAACAATCTCCTTGTGCCCCTCTGATATGTCATGTAGGTCCTGGGCACTTCGATAGCTCTAGTCTCTTTGGCCTTCTCATCTATCTTCACCTGAGCACTGCTAGAAGGTCCCCTTGATTCTTGAGACACTGGTGGACAAATTTGAGGACCCCTGAAGATGTCATGAGCAATAAATGTCTCCCAAGAGATGTTGAGGAGGCTAAGATTATGAAGCACAATAATCTTGATTAGGGAAGAATGATAGAGACTGCTCATTTGCTGAGGGTATGGCTTTTTTTTCACAAAATGGGCCATCTTCTCAATATTCCTTAATAAGAAATAATGGAGGTCTAACATCTTCACCCTAGTAAAATGAATGAGAATCCTAATGTGATAGGTGTACAATCTGGAAAATCTGCCCTCACAAGTGAAATATTTCATGATGATTTTCATCATGGGAACATACTTGTCTTCAAGAAATCTGAAAGGAAAAAGTCTTTTCAGCTCATTTCTGTGCTGGGGTTTGATATAAGGCTCATAATAGTGTTCATCTAGGTCCTGTGCCTTGTACCACTTCTCCACTACATTTGGAATCCTGGTTGCATCTGCAATAATGGAAGGTGAAATTGTAAATGTCACCCCAGCAAGAGTCACCTTGTTTTCCTGAAGATGGGCTACAAAAGGCTTGGTGAGCTCAGGATGGTGTTGAAATCTCTCTATCTAATCACAGAAATCATAACACCCTAGATGTTTGAATCAAGTGATAGCCAACTAAGAGGCATGCAATTCTCTGAGGTTTAATGGCTCTTCCCTAATAATTTTGCCTCGCTTGTGTGGTTTTCTCTGATGTTGAGGTTTATTTGTCGAATTGTCACTACCAGTGTTTTCCTCCTCCTCAGAGTCTCTGTCTTCTCTGTCCATGTTTGCAAATGTTGAGGCTGTGAACTCCTAAAAAAGGGATGAAGGAAATGAGTAAGAGTGATTTATGAGTGGGGGAATGGGAAATGACCTAGTGAGGTATTTTGGTGGGCTAGAAAATGAAGGGGAGGGTATGAATCATGAAAATGGGGGATAGGGGCTTAGGTCCTTTTTTTTGAAACATAACTTGTGGGATGAAGGATGAAGGGGTATAGAATGTTATGGAGTGATATAGGGAAGGGGTTTAGGTTTTTAGTGATACATGGTAGGAAAAATAGATGGGATTAGGGTTTCTAGAATGTAGTTGAGGGAGAAACTAGGGTTTCACATTTGTCATGATAAATTCCTCCAAACACTTCAATTGAAACTTCAAGGATAAGGTATAGTGAGGGCACTTACTTGTTTGAGAGATGAGAGGGTGCTTTTGGAAGTTTTTATGAAGTTGGAGGCTTTTCTGGTCTTTGTTGCTCAATGCACAGTGCCTGCTACAGGCGCGCAACACCCTCCTGAACGTGCAACGAAGTGTAATTTTGCACTGCTGAAACCTCCCTATGTGCAGCACTCAGCTCAGATGCACAACACCACCCCCTAAATGTGCAACACCACCTCCACTCCCTGAAATGCACAACATCAACCTCCAGAAGCGCAGCGCCACTTCTCCTTGGCCCAAAACTCACTCAACCTCTCCTCTTTTCCTCACTTTTTGACTCCTTTGCCAAATGAGAATGATGAACTTGAAAATGAAATGCCACACCTTATATAGGAGTAGATTTAATTTTTCACTAGAAAAACCCACTTTCTAATGTTTCTTGACCTTTTTCAAATCTCTATTTTTAATGCCTTTTCTTCTTTGTTCCTTTTCAGGTGAACGACGCTTAATTTGAACTGATTTTTGTAGTGTTTCTTTGTCTTATAGAAAGGAGAGATGCATAGGTGCAGCTAGGATCATTTATTACATAAAGTGACTTAAAATTACATAAGAAATACAAATTAACACAAAATACTCTGTTTTCACCTCAAAAACATGTTTTTTGAGGTGAAAATTACATTATTTATAAAGACAATTATATAGTGACTATGACTTACTAGCCATTAATCTTGATTTATTTATCATCCTCATACCCTTGCTGCCCTTTATTTACACCTTTAAATCATGCTCTTGACCTTGGAAATGAAATCCTAATACCTAATGAAATGATGATTTCATTTTGACCATGAAACCATGACTGAAGACAACCTGAAGATGGGTCAGCAAGTATATTTTATGAAGGAGAAAGTAGATTTTCTGAAGAGAAGACAACCATTAGTGGATCAGTTTTACATGACCTAATGAAATGAGGTAAAATTACAGTATGGGACACCTAAAATGAAAATGTAAAGAGAAAATTTGATCCCTGATGGAAGTATGCAAATACTAACACTAACATTGGCCTTATTGGGGATGGCAACTCCTTGGAGGTGTCAAGAACACTATAGACCAAGTGCCTAGCTAATTGGGCCAATACGGTCAAACAAAAAAAAGACTAAAATAAGAAAAACCCCCTTTTTTTACAATTTTTAAAGAAAAATGACTCAATACACATTGAAAACTGACTCACAACTGACTCTAAAACTTGACTATAAACCAAATCAACCAAACTCGACACAAACCATTCAAGATTTATAGCCTTCACTTCGGGCCCTAAGCTCAGATGACAGTGTACTTGAAATCTTGCAAGGAAAAGCGAACCAGTATATACAATGATGGTGAAACAACTTCAGGGAACAACATCAAAAGTAGTAGTGTTTCAGGAGCCTACCATTCACTAGTCCTCCTGAACATTCTTGACCATCCATTTCCTTTAACAAAAATGCATTCTATCCTTAATAGGCTGATATCTTATACGCTCCTTTCCATAGATTGTCAAACTTACCATGCTTTCCTTTTTCTTCATTTTGTGCATCCCATCGCAGCACTACATCTTCTAGCTGAAATTTTTCTGCCTTGGTTTTGCGGTCATAAATTTTCTTTATCTTCTCTTGCAACCAGAAAGTATTCTAGGAAACCTCTTCCCTCATTTTTTGAAGGTGAATCATTTGATTAATTCTGCACTGAATATCATCCTATTCGCTGCCAGCTTCCTGTAATAATCTCATGATCCGAACTGCAAGTGATGTAGGAAATACTGTATCAATACCATGAACCACCTCAAAAGGTGACATACCTATTGATTTCTTACTGCTCACTCTATCGGCCCACAAGGCATTAACAAGATTTCAATGCCAATTCTTATTGTTTTCCTCCAACATTTTCTTGATAATATTCACCAAGGATTTATTTGATGACTTAGCCAATCCATTGCCCCATGGGTAGTATGTCGTGGAGTGACCCAATGTAATATTGTACTTGTTGCAAAACTCAACCATCCTCTTTGTCTTAAATGCTACTGCATTATCTATTATAATCTTGTGAGGGCAACCAAAACGAGACAAGATATTAGATTCTAAAAATTGGATTATTATTGTGTCCGTGGCTTGCCTTGTCGGAATGGCCTTAATCCATTTGGTGAAGTAATCGGTAGCTGTCAAAATACATTTGTGTTGTGCTGATGATGTAGGATGGATTTCTCCTATGAAATCAAGTCCTGACTACTAGAAAGGTGCATTTATTTCAATTGGATTTAGAGGAAGAGGAAGCAACTTCCTTTTCCTTGAAAAACTTGGCATTCATGGTAGCTCATAACTATCTTATATAAACCTGAAAACAAAGCTGGCCAATAATATCCTACTCTCAACACTTTGTTAGCTGTTGTTTTCCAAAAGAAATGACCACCACAATCACCTCTATGAAAATCATTCATTACTTGTTGAGCTTCATCTTCAACCAAACAATTAAGAAGAACTCCTCCTAGATCTTTCCAATATAGAGCACTATTTAAAATGTAGAATTTTGCAGACTTTAGTTTTAGTGATCTACCTTTACTTCTTGACATTCTAGGAGGTGGCGAAAGATGTTGAAGAACATAAAATATATCAGAATACCAAGGTGATTTGAGAAACATTTCTGATACTTGAATGAGTGAGCCACCATCTTTGTCATCTGACATTGTTGTAATGAGATTTATGTCTAGAGCATGCAAATTTGATTCAGCGATCAGTTTTGCCAAGCCTTGTCCTTTGATAAGTGTGGCAGGCTTAATCTCAAGATCATACTCCAACATTGCTGCTATCCACTTACCTCTTCTTCCCTTTGGACCAGTTTGCATGAGAACATCCTTGACAGCTACGTTAGGAACATATGCTATAATATGTGAATGCAGAATGCATACTCTGAAATCCTTCAATGATTTTGTAAGAGCTAGAGCTTATTTTTGAATGATATTGTAATGCAAGGCAGCATCTCAAATAGTCCTACTGAAAAAAGCAATGGGTTGCTCCACTTGATCCCTCTTTTGCATCAACACCACAACCATAGTATGCTCATAAGCAAATGAAAATCTAATAAAATCATGAGTATAATCAGGACTGATCAAGACTGGGGCTGTGGTTAAAGAAAAATTTACCAAACTAAATGATTTCATGGCATCCTCGGTCCATTTCATAGTGTTGTCCCTTTTCAACACATTAGTTAATTCACGTAAATGCTCAGCCAAATTTGGTGTAAATCTGCGTAAGAAATTCATCTTATCATTGAAAGCTTGAATCTCCTTTTTGTTGCATGGAAAATCTATTTGCTGGATTGCCTCCACCCTTGAAGGATCAATGTGAATACCATATTTAGAAATTATATGACCAAGGAGTTTACCTTCGTCCATGGCAAAAAGACTCTTTCTCAGGTTTAGAGAAATCCCCAACTTCCTACATTTATGAAAGACAATCCTTAAGTGGTGCAAATGCTCATCATCAGAACCAGAAAATACTGTCAAATCATCTAAATAGACTACCAAGAAAACATCCTTCTCATTAGCGAAAGTTATGTCCATTGCCCGCTGAAGAGTGGCTCCAGGATTCTTCAACCCAAATGGCATTTTGGCATACTGAAAAGTTCCCCATGGTGTTGTGAAGGCAGTTTTGTCTTGGTCTCCTTCATGCACCAAGATCTGATTATAGCCCGAGTAGCCATCTAGTAGTGACATCTGTGATGCTCCACTTACTCTTTGCAGAATATGGTCCATCTTAGGAAGAGGGTAATTATCTTTTAAGGACACTTTGTTGAGGTTTCAAAAATCTATGCACAACCTTATCTCTCCAGTCTTCTTTCGTTCTGGGACCAAATTTGAAATCCAATCAGAAAATCTAATTAGAACAATAATGCCAGGTTTAAACAATCTATTTACCTCTTTCTCGACGGACGACAACAACTTTGGATTGATTCTTCTCAACTTTTGTCCAAAAGGTTTTTGATCCGACTTGATAGGAATAGTATGCTAAATGATATTCTTGTCATGCACTTTCAAATATGAATAATCCCATGCAAAAACATCAGAAAATTCAGAAAGTAACCTAAGATACTTAGCCTTTACTTCAGGAGACAATGGTTTTGATAACTTTACAAGCTTGGGTTGGTCAGTTGTTCCAATATTTACATCTTCAACTCCTTTGTCCGTAGGAACCAAGGTCGGTTTTCTCGCCACATCATCTTGATCAAAGAGCTCCTCTAAAGGTATGAGACATCTAGGAATAATATTATCCTTTAGCTGTAAAACCTCCACATGGTTTACCTCAATATCTTGTTCATCAGAATCACAAACATCATCAATGAAAGGAGTCTTAAACTTTCCTTCATTCTGCAAAAAGGGATTAATTTCATTATCATCCCAAAAAACTTTCCAATACCTCAAATTATTAGGAACAACATGCCTATGTTTGACATGAATTTAAAATTTGTTGTTAGAATTCAATGGAATTTTCAGATTGCTGGCTGTAGTGGCTAGTGAATTTGCAATGATGTTTTGAGTTCGGGGTACTACTGTCAAGTTATATTCCAGAAACATCTTCAAAATATCCAAAACTGCATTTCTATAGGCTCTCATCCGCAGACATTTTGCTTGATATTCTCCTTTTACTTGTTTATTCACCAGCTCTGAATCACCATAAACAAAAAATCTTTTCGCGCCTAGTTTCTTCAAAAATTTTAGACCTATAATTAACGCCTCATACTCTGCTTCATTATTAGAGCAATCAAAAGCTAACTTGTAGGAACATACTCTAACATTACTTGGGACCTTGGAAGGCTGGAAAGCAGGGCTTCGAATCCAAATTCCAATACTAGCACCGTCTTTACCCACAGCACCATCGAAGTCCATGCCCCAAAGGCTGACTTCAACTTCTAGATGTTGGAATTCTATTTCTTTCTCAACCTTACCTTCGCTGATTACTTCATTTTTCTGCTCTTCACTGATCTTTTGCTGCTGTGTAAGCTGCTTAGAAGAAATTGCTTTTTTTTCTTTTTCTTGATTAATAATTGATCTGAAATTCTCGAAAATTTCTAGTACATCATCTACTTCTACAAGTTGAATATCTACATCATCCAATCCACTATCAGAGTACAAAACAAAGGACTCTAAATCAGTATGTACATCATTATTGGATGATTCACAGGCTCCTCTTTACTAGCGACCATATACTTCATTTTCTTTTCTTGGTACAACTTTCTCAATTGACCAAAAACAGGGATTACATGTTATGCTCTTGACCTACGATAAGATACTAGAATACCAAATATGCAAAGAAATATAACCTAGAACATAGAACAATGAGAAATAACAGTGTGTATTTTATTATTAAGAAAGGAAAGCAATGTTCACTTGCCTCTTCGATGGGGTAACCTCCAATAGAGTAGTGCTTGATTACAAAATAAGACACGACACTCCTCAAAGGGGAGTCTCTATCCTTTATATATGATTCATACATGCAATACCATGGGTCAGTACCATGGTTCTTATTAATACCATCTATCTAATACCATGGCCCATTTGCAACTAACTGTGGTCCCTTCCTCAAATGCGGGTTAACCACTTACAATTATTAACATGGGCTTTATTGACTCGACCCTATTACATAAATAAGGGGGTTAGGGTTGGACCCTAACATGCCCTCTCCCATAAAAATAGCCTTGTCCTCAATGCTGAAGCTGCGAAAACTGCTGAAGAATAGTGGTTGGTTCCCAGGTCGCATCTTCTGGAGAGGTGTCTTTCCACTTGACGAGGACTTCCTTGATCGTGCGGTCGAACAGGTGCTGTTATCGCATGTCAAGAACCTGTTCAAGTTGGAGCCAGATTGAACCTTCTTCATCCAATTCTGTTAGACTAGTTTGAATTCTGCAATTGTTCCCCACCACTTTCTTGAGGCATGAGACATGGAAGACGAGATGGATTTTTGTAGTGGGTGGCAAGGCTAGCTTGTAGGCTACTTGTATGATGCACTGAAGCATTTGATACGGTCCGTAGAATTTTGGAGATAATTTCTGACAGCCCTTTTCTTTGAGTGATCTTTGCTTATATGGTTGTAGCCTCAAGAATACCTGATCCCCTTCTTGAAATGTGCACTCTGAACGATGTTGGTCTGCCTATTGCTTCATGCGATTTTGAGCTTGATGGAGATTATCTTTGAGGTGGGCAAGCATGGTTGCACAGTTCTATAGGAGTTGATCCACTACTTGTACCTTAGAGAATCTCGGGATATAAGAAGTAGGTGAAGGGGGGAGTTGACCATAAACTACTTCATATGGAGTCATATTGGTGGTGGCATGTTAGTTAGTATTATACCACCATTCGGCTAGAGGTAACCACTGTAACCATAGATGTTTCTTTTCTAAAGTGAAACACCTGAGGTAGGTCTCGAGACATTTGTTGACTGCTTCAGTTTGACCATCAGTTTGGGGATGATAGGAAGTACTGAGTTGTAGCTGGGTACCTTGTAGCCTAAAGAGTTCCTACCAAAAGTTACTGGTGAAGATCGGGTCACGATCAAACACAACGGAAGTGGGCATGCCATGCAATTTGAAGATCTAGTCCATGAAATATTGAGCCACCAAAGTAGGTGTAAAAGGGTGGGGTAGGGCGCAAAAATGAGAATACTTAGAAAGTATATCCATAACCACCATAATGACTGACTTATTGCTCGACTTTGGAAGACTAGTAATGAAATCCATATAAAACTCCATCCAGATTGAGGCAAGGATGGGAAATGGCTATAAAGTGCTTGGGGATTTTACTGTTTCTCCTTTGTGGCACTGACACACATCACACTCAGCTACAAAAGTAAGAATATCCTTTTTCATTCCTGTCCAAAAGAATGAATGCCAAGTGTGAGCATAAGTCTTTTGAAAGCCTGAATGGCCTGCAGTGGGAGATGAGTGCAACTCTGCCAAAATGCGACTTTTGAGGGTGGATGTTGGTGATATCACTACTTTGTCCTTGTAGCAAAGAATCTCATCTTGCCAAGAGTAGCCGGCTGTGGAATTTGGATCTGCCTGCAATTTATTAATGAGCTGGGAGAGCAAAGGATGTGAAAACCATTCCTTGCGAGCCTCTTCAATCCACTCTGGAATGGGAAGAGAGATTGCTAGCAGGGTGCTTTCCTCCTCAAATTGGCGTGATGAAGCATCTGCTACAACATTTTCGCACCCTTTCTTGTAAATTATCTCATAATCATATCCCAACATATTGACTAGCCATTTATTTTGTTGTGGCGAGGATAGGTGTTGCTCCAAAAAGTATTTAAGGCTTTGATGGTCTGTGCGAATTTGGAATAAGTATGGTCGCCAGGTATCCACTACATGTAAGATGGCCATCATCTTCTTCTCATAGGTAGATTGTCCCAAATTTGTTCCACTTAGTTGTTGGCTAGTGAAGGCCAAGGGTTGACCTTCCTGCATTAAGACAGCCCCAATCCCCATACCTGAAGCATCACATTCAATCACAAAATATTTGGTGAAGTCAGGTAGTGCCAATACGGGAGTGGAGCACATGGCATGTTTGAGAGCTATAAATGCATATTGCACTTCATCATTGCAGAGGAATGAATTTTTCTTGAGAAGGTGAGTGAGGGGTCTAGCATTGTGACCATAATTACAGACAAATTTGCGATAGTAGCCGGTGAGACCCAAAAATCCTCTTAAACTCTTCAAGGACTTTGGTTGAGGCCAATCCTACATTGCCTGGATCTTTTTGGGATCCACCCTGACACCTTCACGCCCCACAATGTGGCCCAAATACTCGACTTCTTTCATGCCAAAAGAGCACTTGGAAAATTTGACAAATAATTTATGCTTCCAGAGCAGCTGCAAGAGCAGGTATACATGCTGAAGATGTTTTTCCTAGGTGAGGTTGTAGATGAGGATGTCATCAAAGAAAACAAGGACAATTTTTCTGAGATATGGTTTGAGTAGGTGATTCATGAGGCTCTGAAAAGTGGATGGGGCATTACAAAGACCAAATGGCATGACCAGGAATTCATAATGGCCTTCATGAGTTTGGAAAGCAGTCTTTGGAATGTCTATTTCTTTCATACGAATTTGGTGATATCCCGAGCAAAGGTCGAGCTTAGTAAAGAATTGAGCCCCATTTAGTTCATCTATCAAATCATCAACAACCGGGATGGGAAATTTATCTTTGATCGCTAGCTTGTTGAGGGCCCTAAAGTTTGGACACATACGCCATTCCCCATCTTTCTTGAGCACCATGACCACAGGCGATGAATAAGGACTAATGCTAGGACGAATGACACCAACTTCTAGGAGTTCCTTGTTGATTTTTTCAATTTCATTCTTTTGGGCGAAAGGATATCTATATGGGTGCAGATTTGGTGGTTGTGCCCTTGGGACCAAAGTAATGCTATGATCATGTTCCCCTCTCGAGGGTGGAAGTTCATGAGGCTTGTCAAAGACCTGCAGATGGTTGTTTAAGACCTATTGCATCTCAGGATGAATATTAAGAGAAGTGGGCTCGAAGGCCTGGATGGCATTAAATTGGGCAAGAACTCCATGGTGGCCTTTTTTTAACAACTTTTCCATCCTATGCAAGCCGATGATAGAAGGAGCACCTGCTTGGAGTCTGCGGAGTGTATGCGTGTGGTCATTCTGCTTAAATCTCATATATAACTCTTGGAAATCCATTATGATTTGGCCGGCTGTGCGGAGCCATTCAGCACCCAAGACAATGTCACACCCACCCATGTTGATGGCAAACATGTGGGTCTTTAGGTGATAATTCCCCATTTGAAGTTTGACATTTTCACAGCGGTCGTCACATTTCATTGTCCCCCCATCAGCAATCTGGACCTGGAAATTAGAGACTACTCTAACAAAATAATTCACTGCTTCGATGACTCTTTGATGGATAAAGTTATGCGTACGTCCACTATCAATCAAGACTACTACAAGGCGATGTTTAATAAAATCTCTGATTTTGAGAGTTTGGGGAGAAGAAATGCCTGCCAACGCCTGGAGCGAGATAATTGGTTCTTCTAGTGTAGCTGGGAGCTCATTGTCTGCTGGTTGTTCTCATCTTCCTCCTCTGGTCCCTAAAATGGTGGGGCTTCCTTAGATGAACTGTGATCAGTAGCATCAATTTGAAAGAATTTGGGTTCCTTGCATTTATGCCCAGAGGAGTATTTCTCATCACAATAGTAACACAATCCTTGCTTTCTTCTTTCCGCCATTTCCACTGGTGACACCTTTTGTACCTTAAGCGTTTGGGTAGTGCTCGAAGCCTGGGTGGGGCGTCCCTTGGCTAGGAAATTTGGACGAGTCAACTGGGCCGCTAATGCGTGTTCTACTTCACGAGTTGTCGTGCAAGCTACCAACCATGTGACTGGGTGGTGCATCCAGATGTGGGTTTATATGGCATCTTTGAGACCACTCATAAAACATTCCAAGTAGAATTCATCTAGTAGACCTCCTGTGCGGAAGGCTAATGCTTCAAAGGCTTTAATATATTCTTGTATTGTGCCTATCTATTTGAGCTTCGTAAGATGACCCAAAAAGTTAGATTCATGATCAAAGCAATCAAAAAAGGCTTTTGAGAATATATGCCAAGTCATTGGCCTTGCACATCATCATTGATGCCATTGCCATCATTGCCATCTTTCTTGGTCCAAGTAAAGGCTTCCCGCACTTAGCTTTGTCTCATCATCTCTGATGTGATTCAATGTGAAATACTGGTCCATTTTTTATAGCCATATACCGGGTTGAGCTTGAGAAGCAACAATCATTTGAGTGACCGATTGAGCAGGCCCAAAAGGATGTCCTTGACCCAATCCAGTCTTCAAATGCATGTTGGATCTCAAACCCAACCAGCCTATCAAATGTAGCTGCCTCTCAGGCTCAGTTTGGAGCCCAGCCACCTTATGGTTTCCAACAATCCCAAGGGCAAACTAAATTTTCCCCGTATCAAAATTATCAACAACTGTAGGTGAGTCCTTATCAGAATTACCAGCAACCTTATGTTTCTCCTGCAGGCCAAGTTGGTAATCAATGGAGTGCTGGGGGGCAAATCCAGGGTCAGCCATCCTATAACCCTTATGGAAAAAATCCCTACGGACAAAACCCTCTGGGGCCAAATCCGTCTGGACAAAATCGATGGGGGCAACTACCAGCTGGCTGGAACTCTGGAACTCCTTCCTACCCGCATCCCCAGATGTCCTTTAACCCTCAATTACCCTTTTTAGCGATGTTGGAATTACCGGATGTGTCCAAATTGACTAATGATCCTATTCTTCATAATCCGTATTGGCCACCGGTTCCAACTAAGATTCCCAGTGATTGTCCCAAATTTGATGGTAATGCTGGAGAAGATCCCCAAGCTCACGTCATGACTTATCATCTATGGTGTTCATCAAATTCGTGGCTTGATGATTCAATCCGGCTCCGCCTTTTTGAAAGGACTCTCACTGGCTCTACTATTAAATGGTATATTGAGTTATCTCACAGATCTTTTTAGGATTTTAACTCATTGGCTATGGCATTTTTAACTCATTTTCAGTTGCCGATTCGATATGAAACAGGTACACACCTCCTGACATCCTTAAAATAGGCAATGACTATGCATATATCTGATCATATCCATGAATGGAGATGGCGTCGTCGTTTGATTAAGTTTTGGATTCCCGATCAGCTTCTCACTGACTGGTTCACGACTTCATTCGTCGGTCCGATAGCACGGGACATTGCTATGGGGGCATGTGTAACTGAAGAGAAAGCTATTGCGTGCGCTCAGTACCTTGACTTGGTTTACTCCCAGTCTGGTACGCTATATGATTATTTTCCTGATGCCCCGAGACCAGGAACTTCCAAAGCCCCGCCAACACCATCTGTTGACGGTATCATCGGTTCCGTTAATCTGCCTTCAAAGAAAACTTTCGCGAACCCTGGGAAGCAAAAGTCAAATGCTCCGAACAAAAATACTTCTTAGGCTGTATCCAATTCTGGTAATACTTCCGAGGTTAACTTCGTCCAGTCCACCATAGTGGACAAAGCCTCGAAAGGAAAGAAGAAGGGAAAAGGAAAGAATAAAGCAGATCAACCTAAGTAGGACTCCCCCAAACCTCCACCCGAGGATAGCGCCAAACGCAAGCCCAAGTACCCTTGTCTTATCTGTGACGAGGATCACTATAGCAAAGACTACCCAAGGTAGTTTGAAGTTAGTCGTTTGCTGAATGGTGCTCCTGGGACTCCTGCTGTGCTCAAAGAACCTTTTCCATCACAGCAAATGCAAATGGTGGCTGACCCATCTCAACCCTCTTCTTCCTTTAGTTCTCAAGTATTTATGGCTGGGACGATTCCCATCCACATTAGTACTCGGGCAAAAGAGTAACCGTCGCCTGCTGGGAAAGAGCCTGAGGTCCCCTCTAGTGCTCCTTTGTCCAGTTCTGGTCTACTCCATATTGAGAGACCTAGCACTGAGACGCCTGTCCAACCCCCTCCAAAAGGTGTACTCCGGAAATCTTCTTACAACCCTAATGCTCGTGCTGCCCAGCACTACAACATCGTTGAGGACTTAGCCCAGGCACCATCAACTATGACTGCCTTAGAAGTACTCCAGATTTGCCCCTCTCAGAGGAAGTCCTTACTATCGGCCATCGATGGCATAGACCCGGCTGACTCGGATCTGATTATTTTTGACCTGGAAAGCCATATACCGAGACTGCCTCACCAAATTTCCTTCCTCATACAGGTCATTATCAATTCCAAAACGATTCATCGTACAGTCATTAATGAAGGTGCTTCAACTTGCATCATGTCTGTTTCCTATTGGAAGGCTATTGGTTCTCCGACTCTGAGCTAGTCTCCTACAACCTTGGAAGCCTTTGATGGGAGAGAGTTTCGCCCTTATGGTATACTCCAACGTTTGCCCCTTTCTTTGGAAGGGAAGATGGTCGAAGTGGAAGTTGAAGTTGTTGATGCTAATCTTACCTAAAACCTCCTTCTGGGACGTAGCTGGACATATGCCATGCGAGCCATGGCTTCATCTATATTTCGTGTCATTCGTTTCCCTCATCAGGGGAAGATTGTCAACATAGACTAGCTATCCTTCTTCGCCTCCTCTTTCGAAGGCAACGTGCCTTTTGTGGAGCATACCTCCACCCCATATGAGAGTGTGGGAGCTAGACGTTTTAAAGATCCTTCCCTCATGGGTGTGTTTTCACTCCCACCTCCTAACGTCACTCCCATAAATATGATTTCCATTCGCTCTGATCCGTGGGTCCTTCCCCCCGCTGATCGGGTAGAATCTTGGGGCGATGAGATGTCGTTGAGTCCTGTCGAACTCAAGTACGTCAAAATTGTTTCCGCATCGGCTCCCCCTTCTGAACCTGCTCCTTCAAGTAGGGCTCCCGACTTGTACGCTCATTCCCCTTGGCTTGGAGATGACGCTTCTTCGGATCCTTTAAATGAAATATTTCCTTCTGATGAAGCCATTATCGAGACCATGTCTCTCGAGGAACCTCCTTGGTCTGATCATCACCATCGCTCCTCATTTCTCCCTGCCCACCGGGAAATGCTTACCTGTCTCGAGCAGTTTGCTCCTTGTCTTGAGCCCTTTGCTTCTGGTTCCCCCTTGCACCCTGTTGATACGATCGACCCTTTTGTTAAACAGGGCATTGATTATATAGCCTGTAACCCTCGCTCGGCCAGGGGGCATGGGTATATCATCGGTGCCATTGATTATTTTACACAATGGGCTGAGATGACGCCTACATTATCTAGGACGATCATACAGCGGCACAACGGGATAAGCTCCGAAACGGGCTATACTTGAAAAAGTACTGTGTGTGAATTCCATGCACTTTGGTTTGTACATACGTGTGTTTTAGCAGGTGTGTTGTGTGTGTGTGTTTTCATGTTTTTGGCTTGGTATGAAGGCATCATTGCCGCTTATTGTGTCTTTTTCTTCTTGTGCAGATGTCTAGTGCACCTTACTTTGGTTTCGCTGATGGTGCCTGCCGCAGTACCCACAACTTGTCCTCTGCGGCATGGGTGATCTATGATCCTCATGGTGAGTTGATAGATCTTCAAGGTGTGTGTTTAGGTTGTACCACAAACAATGTCGCTGAATATAGTGCTGTGATTGAGTTACTGGCTGAGGCGATTAATCTTGGTATTTGTGCATTGATTGTGAACCTGGACTCTCAACTTGTCGTCCACCAGCTCAATGGGCGATATTCCGTCAGAGACCATCGCATTTTAAGGTTGTATTTATGTGTTAAATTGTTAGAGAGGAATTTTGATTTCATTACATATCAGCATATTCCACGACGATTAAACACGTTAACTGATGCATTGGCTAATCATCTATTAGACAAACATTTGCATAACATGTAATCAAAACATCATACAAGAAAGCATGTAAAGCACAATAATAGACCGTAGGAATAGGAATATATATATATATATATATATATATATATATATATATATATATATATATATATATATATCGTGTTGTGCACCAAGGCGCTCAAAAATAAGTGTACATGCCCATATAGAGTCTATGTTCTCTGTACATCTGAGACACATGTCTCTCAAAAATCACCAGCAGGAAATAAAAACCTAGGTGTCTACTGCGGTGGGTTGTGCTCCATATAGTACACCGCTGCTCATGCCACCTACCTCAACAAGCGGTGCATCCTAGGTTCCACTCCTACTGTGTGGATCTGGGACGCTCTGGGGACCTCCTCGATCCCTTTATAATCTGGAATCCCTGCTAGCAGGCCCTCAAGTTTCTGGATGATTGTCTCCATCGTATCATATTCCGAAGGAGCTAGGGCTAGTACTGCGATGCCCTGCGTGTCCCTTCGCGCCTTTGGAGCCAGTCCAAGGGGTCTCACCGGTACTACATCTGCATACCATAGCATTCGTCATTAGGACATGTACATGAAAAAATAAAAAAAACATCATAAAAATCAAAATAAAAAAATGTGATCAAGTGTCTTACCACCATCATCCCACTGCTCTCCAGCGGGTAGCTGCATGTCAGGATCTCTGCGGAATTCCATGTCGGCATATGACCAATCCTCCACGAAGATCGTTTGTCGCTCTAGCCACTCTCGGAAAAATGTCCCCCATGCCACTGGTCATCTGCCACCTCCTCGTGGCATGACATGAGCCCATCGCGTGGCCCTCGTCTCACGTGGCCTGGGTAAGTCCAAATCCATGTCTTGCAACTACAGTGCCGGCACCCACTCCAGCATGAGCGGGACTAAGATGGATCCATAACCAAACTGCTTCGTCTCTCCTCGACGACAGTTGGTGAGTTGCCTCTTTATGTTTGCCGTCACCATCTCTGCCCAGTTAAACATGGTGGGATTGAGACACTCGAGAGCCAGCCGGAGCTGCGTCTTCGAAGCCTCATGTTGGGCTAGGGAGCCCGCTGCCCGTGTCACCATGAAAAGCATAACACAAAGGATTACGTCGTCCACTATTGGGATTTCCACCTTCCCACTCGTTGACTGCGTGCCCGTGGGCACACTTGAGCCATCAGCATATCTAAGGGATCACCCCTGGGTTGCTGCCCCTCCAGAATGGGCCTCTCACCTCGATGGGACAACCCGGTCAAAAAATATATGTCTGTAGAGTCAAACTCGATATCCTGGCCTCGGATGATAAATTTCCCATCTATGGGATTCCAGGCCCTGATCAGTAGCTCTAGCAAGTTAGGTTGTGACCACAGATGTGGAGTTAGGAAGAATTTGAGCAATCCGCATGCTTGTAATGCATTTTGGCACCCCGCATTGGCGAAAGCTTCTATATCATTGTTATCATGCGCGCGTTCTTGCCAGACGAATGCCATTATAGCCTGCAGGATGAGAAAATTTGAATTAGCACTTCTTCTAGAAATTTCAACGCGGAATTTGCATAAAATCATAAGTTCACGTTACCATCACGTCTGTTTTAAAAACAGACGCGATGGCGCGAGGCAGCTAGTTCAAGTTTTTCGTGATCATCGCGGAAGTACATCACTTTTCCGCGAGGATTGGAGTGTGCCTAGTGCAAAAACTTTTCGGCCATCACGGACCCGATAGGGTAAACCTGCAATGACCGAGTGGCGGAACTAGGTTTTAAAATCTGCCTAAAATAACACTTGGGATGTTCAAAACGCATGAAAAAAGCATCAAAATGAAGCGCAGGGAAACTTGTGTCTACCTGGAACTGGTTTCGGGACGAATGGTGCACGGACGGGGCCGAATTTCGCTCACCAAATTCAGTGCTCCAAGTTGCTCCACGGTGAATTGAACAGTGTTATGGTAAAAATGAATGGGCTAATTCCTTTTTATAGTGATTTTTGCAAATTTAAAAGTTACATTTTATAAATGTGGGTTTTTTCTCATAGTTTTACCATATGCAGAGTCAAAATATGTTTTCTAACTATGTTTATTGTTCATTTTATCTTGAATGGGTTGACGTGTGACGTGTTTTTGTGCAGAGCTTTAGGGAGCGGAATTACGACAGTTTCATATACACTTGATCCTAGACAATCATCTTTAAGCTCTTTTCCGACTTGAAACACGAAAAGATAGCCGAGTTTTCCTCTTGACTCATTAAAAGAAACGAGCGGCGGTCGCCTTTAAGCTCTTTTTTTGACCGTTTAAACAGAAAAAATATCGCCGGGCTTTTGTCCTTTCAGGCTCGTTATTGGTTGTGAAACGACGTGATTCTGACCGCTTTTTTACTTTTTCGGGTCAAAGTTACTACTTACGAAAAGTACTCCTCGATCGTAATGGTCGGGCGGTTCTTTCAAGTATTGTTTTAGACTTTTTTGGGCTCGAGAGACACAACTCTACAAAAAAGGACCCCCCCTGGAGTTTTCTTTCCTGTGTCTTTTTCAAACCCTCTAAACATGAAAAAGACTCCGAGTTTTACCTATGTCGGACTCGTTAAACCCTGACGACATTGGAATCATTGCCATGACGAGACTCGAGCTTCTCCTTCCTATGGCTCGTTAAACTATTACTAGGTTGGACTCAACAACAGGTTTATCATTGATTATCTATGGAAGCTAGTCACTCTTCAACATCGACACTTTTGTTTTTTGTCAGGTTGGGACATCCATACATCGTCATTTGACCTTCCATGGGTTTGGGTTATCATTCTAGCCTCATTCCATTCGATTCATGCCGTCTCCTTCGAGCCTCTGATCCCTTGGTGCCTGAATGCTGCCACCCCCCCTTCGGAGTCGTGTCGCCGATATGTTCAAGAGTATAATCATTCTGCAGTTTACACCCTCACCTTCTCCGCTGATACTCTGTTTCACCATCTACCACTTGTTCCTTATCTCTTGTCGTTGATGGGGGAACATTATGGCCCTCCTGCGACGGGTCGTCTCTTGTCAACATCAGCTCATTATCTAGGAGATTGACCTAGAGATCCCCTTTGGTACCTTAGAGCATGCATGCCTCAATGGCAAGTTCTTCACACCTGACGGTCGACTTTCATCATTGGTTGTCGATTAGGTGATTCCACGAGTGTTCGACTTCAACTCCTTTTTCACACTTCATGGATTGTGTTGGACAGTACCTTGAGAGCCATTAGGCATTATTGATGGTTTCTCTCGCGCTTGTTAACGGTTTTCATCATTGATCGGTAATCAAGTGATTTTCTATCATGCTCGACTTTAGCACATCTATTCGCATGTTAGGATTTGTACTATGATCGGATGGGTTCAAGACCCTGAACTTAGATTACACATGTTCGGGCTGTATGGATTGGTTTTATGATTACATGACTCATTGATGGATGGCTGCGACCATACCTGAGTCTTCATGGATGGCTACGACCATACCTTTATCATCATCATGGTCTCATTAGATGGATGGTTGCATCCATACCACAAACCTATTTTGTATGTCTTTTGGATGGTTGTGCCCATGCCTAGACTACATGTAATTCATTATCAGAGAAATCAGTTGTACTTGCGTGTAGGTTCTTCCAGATGGTGTTCCAGCTCAGTCATTTTCGTAAAGCATTTCACCCCTCCCTCTCTCTCGGGCTTCAACCGGTGGTCGATGGAGTTCCGTTGCGCTGCTCCAGCTTCCGCTTCCTTCTCCTAATGAGTAACCAACCTGAAACAAAGTAAAGGAAATACAAAAAAGCACGTAACCGGGTACAACAAATGATCTATTTACTCATAAAGTCAAGAAGTCATGAGCTATCAAGTACATTACACACAAGACATAGGAAAACATCATTGATTGCATTAAGTATGAAATAAGAGTAAGCTTACAACCAAAGTCTTGATGTCACAAGCCTTCTCAGGAGGGTCCAGCCAACATGTTCTTCAAGCATTCACTCTTGAAGATAGATCTCCCAATACACAAGTCTCTCTCACTCACAAGGTTTACACAAGATCAAAGGCACTTCACAACCTTCCTCAAACTATCAACAATCCCACACTTGTCACACTCACACCAACTATATAACAAGCTCACAAGTAGTAACAGCAACACTCCCAAGACTAAGAATTCCGAACTAGCAACCCATAGCAATGGTGAGAGTTTAAATAGGAGAAGGAGTCTCCATGAAAGGTGGGAGGATGAGCTTATCTCCAAGGAAGATAGCACAAATGACGGAACAACCATGCCAGAGAAAGCAGGGTGACATAAACAAGGCCAACAACCAGGTCTGGAGACATCTAGAAGGTCGACTGTTGGAACAAATTCGCCCAATCTGGATCATTGCGGGCACATAACTGGTCTGACACGCTGATATCGCTATTGAATAACATATCTAGTCATGTCATCGTGGGAAACTACAAGAGACAGTTGCGCTGCATATCAAATTCAACCATCACGGGAATCACGTGTACTTCCGCGATGGCAGTGCTTCTGGACTGTTTTAGAGTGCCCATCAGCGCGTTTATTTGGAAAACATACGCGATGATGCAGAAACCTTTGGAAAAGTGGGTCATTTGGAAACATCAGAGAGAATTTGTCTAACATGAGCATGTACAACTTGGACACATGACACAGTAGGAACACTGAAGTGAAGATAGTGACAAATTACTGTGTAACATTTCTCATCACAATAGTAACACAATCCTTGCTTTCTTCTTTCCGCCATTTCCACTGGTGACACCTTTTGGACCTTAAGTGTTTGGGTAGTGCTCGGAGCTTGGGTGGGGCGTCCCTTGGCTAGGAAACTTGGACGAGTTGACTGGGCCGCTAATGCGTGTTCTACTTCACGAGCTATCATGAAAGCTACCAACCATGTGACTGGGTGGTGCATCTGGATGTGGGCTTGTATGGCATCTTTGAGACCACTCATAAAACATTCCAAGTAGAATTCATCTGGTAGACCTCCTGTGCGGAAGGCTAATGCTTCAAAGGCTTTAATATATTCGTGTACTGTGCCTATCTGTTTGAGCTTAGTAAGATGACCTAAAAAGTTAGATTCATGATCAAAGCGATCAGAAAAGGCCTTTGAGAATATATGCCAAGTCATTGGCCTTGCATAGCATCGTTGATGCCATTTCCATCATTGCCATCTTTCTTGGTCCAAGTAAAGGCTTCCCATACTTAGCTTAGTCTCATCATCTCTGATGTGATTCAATGTGAAATATTGGTCCATTTTTTATAGCCATATGGTCGGATGAGAACCATCAAATTTATACATGTCCAGCTTGGGTGGTTGAGGGTGGGACTATTGGTTGTTTCCATAGAAGTGAAGAGAATGGCTAGATTCTCCCTCATGGTTTTCATTAAAAGCATATGCCTATGATTGTAACCTTGACTTGCCCTTTGTGATTGCATCACTTAAGGATTAGATCTGCTTCGTTAATTCATCCAACTTTTGTTCAAGGGTGTCTATCTTCTCATTGGCCATAGCTTGAGCTTTGGTTTGTACTATGCACAGATCCGGTGCATTTGTCATTACTAGAAAAAAAAAATGGGACCACTCAAAAATTTGAAGTTGACAAGTGAATGGTGCCACCTTGCTGAGCCTGTCGTCCTGATTCTTACGGGCTAGTCTCCTATAAGTGTCTAGGGAGGGTCTCGCTTAGGAATACTGCAATAGCCAATTCTCAAAAAATTTAATCCCAACCAATGACTTGTGAGAATCAACCCAATGTATAGGAACCACAAGCCTCCCTGCACAAATAGTCAGATCTATCTGTGAAACCCTCAACTGTTGAGTGTGAGTAGGAATGTGGCAGCAACCGAACCCCCACTGCTAGATCTGAATGGCGGATTTGATTGTTGCTGCTATGATACAACCCAACCTGGTAGATCTAATTTGGCAAAGAAGATGATGGATGATCTGTAGAGAGACAAGGGAACTACGGTCTCAAGGAGTGTCAGGTGCTACAGATCGCAATATACATAAGGGTCCAATAGTAGTACTCTGCCCAATCTTTCAGGGCACTAACTAAGGATGATCAACCGTACCCTTAGCTGTACTAACTGAATACCATATCATACACGTGAGTAATCTCCTTGAGTGCTGTTGTTGGTGTACTATAGCAGCAAGGTAGTCGACAGTTTATCTACGGTAAGGTTTCAGGTGAGCCTAGGGGGCTTTTGATATACCCAAAGGGTATGTGGAAGATAGTCCGTGCACAATTTTGTCTAATGCACTACTACTTGAAGGGGTACCCACAGGGGTTACAAGGGAGTTCAACAAGCTTGACCACCTCTTGTATTTCCTGTGTGCATGCCTCCCCAAATCCACAGGTTTATGCGCTCAACGACAGATCCCGTGGTTTAAAGACATCGGAACACGTCTCTAGCCAAAAAACAAAATCTGCTAAAAATGGATATCCCACTGGCTTTGGAAAGTGCTCTGATACCACTTGTTATGCTCTTGACCTGTGAGAAGATACTCGAATACCAAATATGCGAAGAAATATAACCCAAAACACATAAAAATGAGAAATAAGAACATGTATTTTATTATTCAGAAAGGAAAGCAATGTTCACTTGCCTCTTCGAGGGGGCAACCTCCAATATAGCAATGATCGATTACAAAATACGACACGACGCTCCTTAATGGGGAGTCTCTATCCTTTATATAGGATTCATACATGCAATACCATGGGTCAGTACCATGGTTTTTATTAATACCATCTATCTAATACCATGGCTCATTTGCAACTAACTGTGGTCCCTTCTTTAAATGCAGGTCAACCACTTACAATTATTAATATGGGATTTATTGACTCTTTAACTAACTATAACTATGACTTGACCCTATTACATATATAAGGAGGTTAGGTTTGGACCCTAACATTTTAGCATAAGAGAAGTCAAGTTATAAAGTGCCTTTGAGTTTAGCTCCCCACGATCTAGATAAGAGCATACCAATTCGAGGCAGTATATCAACAACTACCACATCCATCAAGACATTTTTGGCTAGTATTTGATCTAAAGAAACCACCAAATCTTTGATGAGACCAATGCAACGAACTCTACAAGAGTCAAATGAGTATAGATCATGATATTTCTGGGTGATATATAGGCCCAATTTTTCCATAATAGCTTTGGGCATCAAATTATGGGAAGCCCCGAAATCTAACATAGCATTATGGAGAATATACTCATGTAGTCTAAGACTCAGATAAAGGGGAGGGACTTCACTATCTTTAGGTTGAACTTCTATGGCTAGACCAAAAATGAGTTCAGGATGATCATCCTCAACATTCACGATGTCAGACAAAGGATCTATTTGAAATATTCTAGATAAATGGTGTTTGTAATTTCTATTCTTAACAAGCTCAGTCAAAGGAATGGACACATTTAATTTAGCAATTTCACTTTCTAAATTAAAGGATGAAACTTTTTCTACCTCTTTAAAACCAATGTCCTTCTTATCTGTTTGCTCTCTCATTGCACTATCTTTTTGTTGATTTTTCTTCTCATTTGCAATGACACTTGTTGATGGTACCTTACTGGGATTTGAATCAACAAGCTCTTTGCCTTTCTTCTGAATGTTTGAGGAATCATTATTTTATTGCACATCCTTTCTTTTTTGAATGGGATTGATTGGTACATTTCTGCTCCTTAAAGAGTACTACCTCTGATGTGCAGTCAAAGCATTCATATAACACACTGATAATCATCAGATTTCAGCCTCAAAAACCACATCATTTGCTAAGATGTATCTCATCCCTTTGAGTGTTTGGAACTTCTGTGTATTCTTCATCTTCGGGTCAGAAATATGGGCATACAATCAGCAGTGAAAAAGTGATTTGTTTGAATTACAGATCGTCCTCATCTTCTTCTTCCATTCCTTGAACATAATTCTACTGTAAGGGAGTTCTGATTTGCTGTTGTTGTGCTGGTTGCTATGGTGCTTTTTGTTCTCTTTGCTTGATTCGGAATTGGGGTTGCTACTGTCCTCTAAAATTTGGATTCTAGATTTGAGGTTCAGGTCTATTTGTGATGGATAATTGGTCAACAATCCTCTCCATTGTTCAAATTAGTGTATCCACTTTAACATCTGAAGTAGATGCTTCTTATTTCATGGTCACTCTTTTCTTAGATCTCATTCTTTCTCTTTTGGCCAACAAGTTTTCTTCTACACTCACGACATTATTTTGCATGTCTTCTACTGTTGTAGGATCACGTTCCTACAACTGATATTCCATATCAGTATCGAAACCGTCTGGAAACTTGAGCAAATCCAATCCCTCTGGTGGTTTAATGTTTGCAGGAATAGCATTGTATACTGCATTAAACACTCATACAATAGTCTTGCACACTCTCGCCAACATTCATTATGATTTTCTCATACTTGGACAAATCCTGAAGTGGATTCTTCTTCACCTCCCATCGATCTAGGAACTGCCTAGGGAGGATTGGTAAAGTGGTGATAGAAGCTGCTGGTAAATCTCTAAACCATTTCCAAACTTCACCTCCAAAACTTTGTATAAACAAGCTCATCGTCACATCTTCAATTTCTACTTCATGGAGGTCAAAGAAATCATTCATTTTATCCACATGTTGTTGAGCTGTAATGGTTTGAGTGGCATCAAAGAAAGGTATTTTGGTTTGATAATTAGCAGGCATGGCACCAAGATTCTGAGGTAAAACAAGGGGTGCATACCAGGCAACCATAACTCGAGGTGGGGGAGGTGGATTTAAAGCAAGGATTGGGGTACTCAATATATTCAAAAGGGAATTAACAACAACTGGAGTAGTATGAACTATCTTTAAAGATGAAATAAATGGGTAAGGAATTGTTTGAGTTGTAGTAGATGTAAAGGAACTATTTCGAAAACTAAAAGATGGCCTATTTTTCACCCAAGTGTCTACATTTGAAGAAAGGTTCTGCAACTGATCGAGAGCATGAATAAGTTGTGACCCTGATTTACTTTGTGTAAAAAGTATTCAATGCGGTATTCAAGAGTATAGAGGAATCAACAACTATTTGATCAATCCAACTCAAATATTTATAGCAAAATAGACTTTTCTCAAAATGAACATCAAACTGAATATCTTACAGAGTGTTTAACCTTTCGAGAGTGATTGAACACGAGGAATGAAAACTTCACTTGATTGTTCTTCTGCTACACTAAATTTGTCTACAAATTTCTTAGATTTCCACCCAATTTTGTGAGGATCACTGACAATGGCTGGAGGATTCGGATCTGGATTGGATCTCGTGTACTTTCGCGAAGCTAGTATGCTCAATTTTGAAATTTTATATATTTCTTTACAACTTTCCAATTCAGCCTAGTAAATTCTAAAACTCATCATCCACAAGAATAAGAATTCAAATGAAAGATACTACCAGGGTGATTAATCTTTCGTTCCCCAGTATGGTCACCACTATGTTATCACCTGGATTGAACCTGAGGCTGAAGGAAGGCAATTCCAAGGTAACCACAAACCACGCTTAGCCAAGTAGCTAGCCCTACTAGGCCGGGAGAGGTCTCTCTCCATGAGCATCTCAGCCAGGATGACTAGATCAAGAAAAGGATATTAGGTTAGGTATAGTAGCATAAGGTTTGATTTGATTTTTGAAGGGGTTTTGCTGGATCAGGAGGAGCTAGACAGTTAGGGCTAGGGAATTAGGTCAAAATTGCAAGGTGTTCAATGGGGCAAGGTAGGCATAAGGTTTAGCACTCTAGGGCTTGATGGGTGAGGTGTTTTAAGACTAGTGAGAAGCTAGCAAGAACATGTGATTACCGTGGATCCTTTCTAGACTATATAAAACATATAATGGTGAATATTTCCCCAAAGCATAGTAGTGATGTTATGAATTTTGCCTATCAACTTGAAAACATTCACTTAGAAGAAATGAAATGATTAATGAAGTACAAAAAACATTCTAACATATGATCACAAGAGAAGTAACTGAACTAAACTTCATACCACATGGATCCCAAAGAAATAGCTGCAATTTTTATTAATCTCCTGCGAAACTGCTACAAAATGATGTACAATCAAGGCATAAGCATCTAGCTGAGTCCAACCCTTTACAATGAGAAAGAAGAAGAAGATATAGGTATTGTTTCAACCACCTCCCATTCTCAGGGGTCGAATCCCTAAGAAATAGGAATATAGGCATCTTAACAACTCTGAACAAGAAATAGGAATATAGGCATCTTAACAACTTGCCTCTAAAGGTGAAAGACTTATTCATTTGAGCTCAAATTGACTTTTAATCTAATGAATCCACCATATAATATTAATTATACATAATATTTACAAGAGAAGTCATCATTCAAAATAGTAAAACATCCTCCATGAGAGAAAATACATGAACACAGTCAAAACATAGAAAAATAGCCATCCTATGCAAAATTTGCCCTACGCGCAGCGCCACTGGCCCAATGCACAATGCCACTTTCAGTTCCTATTTGGAAGCCATCACGGCATCCAAATTGAGCTCATGATACCTCATTGGAAAGGTATTCAAGTATAATTTCCAAAACACCTAGAATGTCTTCATTTGAAGTTCATTTGATGTCTCAAATTTGATTGTCCCAAGACTGCTTCTGTGTGTCCAAAAAGTGGCAGAAAGGTCATTTTAGGGTGTTTTTTTGACTTTTTGGTGGACCAAATCTGCCCCAAAAACTTACAAAATCCATAGGCTGAATGTAATTATCACTCTAAATCGAAGAATGCAAGCCATTTAACCATTGGGTGCCCCTAGGAAAAGCGAATCGCTAGTGGCACTGTGCGTTGAGCCAGATTTTCTGTGTGTGCAATTTCCAAAATTTGCAAAAACAAAATCTCCTCCAAACCTAACCAAAATTGGTGAGAAACACCACCATCAAGCATCTTGATGAGCCAAGGAAGCTTCAGTAAGCAACCTAATCCTATCCTCCTCTTTTTTTCCCTTTTGAGCCTGTCTTAGCCTAGCTTTCATCTTTTTGATCCTCATGTTGCAAATTTTGTTTCAGGTCCTGTAATGGTAGGCCATGTGCCTAATCATCTGGTTGTCCTTATTGGCCTTCTGCAACAGCTTCTCTAGGTGAAAATTGACTCTCTCAAGCCAAGTCTCTCTATCATCCTCAATTTCCTTCTCAATAGGAGACAAAATGAACGGTGCCTCCTTGTCACCTTATAGTTTTACCTTGACAAGTTCTAGCTCCATGAGGACCTACTTGTCACTCAATTGCTTGTTCTCTTGTTCCAAATATGTGATGACATACTTGGCTCTCTCCAAATTTTCCATCAATGCTTGGACTTGAGCCTCCTTTTCCTGTATGATGATGTCCTTTATTGTTTCTTCATACTAAGCCTCTAAGTCAATTGTTTCCATGCCATGATGAGTATAACGTTGCTCTGGCTCATAATGCTCTGTCAAATCAAAGTCTCTCTCTTCCTCCTCGTCATCAAAACTTTCCTCTGGCATCTTTTCTTTCCCTTTGTGCAGCTGCTGCACCTGTACTTGTTGTGTTTATGAAGAAGGCAAAGCCCCTTCCACATCATGTGGAGCTAGCATTTTCCTATGAGTTGATGAAGAAGGCAAGGTCCCTTCCACATCCTGTGGAGCAAGCACTTGCCTATCAGCTGCAAACAATCTCCTTGTGCCCCTTTGATTTGTCATGTAGGTCCTGGGCACCTTAGTAGCTCTAGCTGCTTTGGCCTTCTCATATGTCTTCACCTGAGCACTGCTAGAAGGTCCCCTTAATTCTTGAGACACTGGTGGAGGAATTTGAGGACTCCTAAAGATGTCATGAGCAATAAATGTCTCCCAAGAGATGTTGAGGAGGCTAAGATGATGAAGCACAATCATCTTGATTAGGGAATAATGATAGAGACTGCTCATCTGTTAAGGGTATGGATTTTTCTACATAAAATGGGCCATCTTCTCAATATTCCTAAACAAGAAATAAGGGAGGTTTAACATCCTCATGTTGGTAAAATGCATGGGAAGCCTGATGTGATAGGTGTACAGTCTGGAAAATATGGCCTCACACGTGAAATATTTCATGATGATTTTCATGATGGGGACATACTTGTCTTCAAGAAATTTGAAAGGAAAAATTCTTTCACATCATTTCTGTACTGGGGTTTGATATAAGACTCATAATAGTGTTCATCTAGGTCTTGTGACTTGTACCACTTCTCCCCTACAATCTGAATCCTTGTTGCATCCGCAATAATGGAAGGTGAAACTGTAAATTTCACCCCAACAAGAGTCACCTTGTTGTCTTGAAGATGGGCTACAAAAAGCCTGGTGAGCTTAGGACGGTGTTGAACTCTCTCTACCTACTCACAGAACTCATAGCACCCTAGATGTTTGAAACAAGTGACAACCAATTGAGAGGCTTGCAATTCTTTGAGGTTTGATGTCTCTTCCATGATAATTTTGCCTCCCTTGTGTGGTTTTGTCTGATGTCAAGGTTTATCTGTCAAACTATCACTACCGGTGTTTTCCTCCTCCTCATAGTCTCTGTCTTCTCTGTCCATGTTTGAAAATTTTGAGGTTTTGAAATCCTAGAAAAAGGATGAAGGGAATGAGTAAGAGTGATTTAGGAGTGGGTGAATGGGAAATGACCTTGTGAGGTATTTTGGTGGGCTAGAAAATGAAGGGGAGGGTATGAATCATGAAAATGGGGGAGAGGGGCCTAGGTCCTTTTTTTTTGAAACATAACTTGTGGGATGAAGGATGAAGGGGTATATAATGTTATGGAATGATATAGGGAAGGGGTGTAGGGTTTTAGTGATATATGGTGGGAAAAATAGAGTGGATTAGGGTTTCTAGAATGTAATTGAGGGAGAAACCAGGGTTTCAAATTTGTCATGGTAAATTCCTTCAAACACTTCAATCGCAACTTCAATGATGAGGTATAGTGAGGGAACTTACTTGTTTGAGAGATGAGAGGGTACTTTTGGAAGATTTTATGAAGTTGGAGGCTGTTCTGGTCTTTTCTGCTCAACGCGCAGCACCTACTACAGGCGTACAGTGCCCTCCTGAACGCGCAACGCAATGTAATTTTGCACTGCTGAAACCTCCCTACGCATAACACTCAGCTCAGATGCGTAGTGCCACCTCCACTGCCTGAAACGCGCAACGTCAACCTCCAGAATCACAACGCCACTTCTCCTTGGCCCAAAACTCACTCAACCTCTCCTCTTTTCCTCACTTTTTGACTCCTTCTTTGCCAAATGAGAATGATGAACTTGAAAATGAAATGTGACACCTTATTTAGGAGGAGATTTTGATTTTTCACTAGAAAAACCCACTTTCTAATGTTTCTTGACCTTTTTCAAATATTTGTTTTTAATGCCTTTTCTTCTTTGTTCCCTTTTAGGTGAAAAATGCTTAATTTGAACTGATTTTTGCAGTGTTTCTTTGTCTTGTAGGAGATAGGTGTAGCTGGGATCATTTATTACATAAAGTGATTTAAAATTACATGAGAAATACAAATTAACTCAAAAAATCTGTTTTCACCTCAAAAACATGTTTTTTGAGGTGAAATTTACATTATTTAAAAGGATAATTATATAGTGGCTATGACTTACTAGCCATCAATCTTGATTTGTTTATCATCCTCATACCCTTGTTTCCCTTTATTTACACCTTTAAATCATGATCTTGACCTTGGAAATGAAACCCTAAGACCTAATGAAAAGATGATTGCATTTTGACCATGAAAACATGACTAAAGATAACCTGAAGATGGGTCATCAAGTATACTTTATGAAGGAGAAAGTAGATTTTCTGAAGAGAAGACAACCATCAGTAGATTAGTTTGAAATGACCTAATGAAATGATGTAAAAATTTCAGTATGGATCCCTGAAATGAAAATTCAAAGAGAAAATTTCATCCCTGATGGAAGTATGGAAATACTGACACTAACAGTCCACAACCTAGCTTGGGGTCCTACTACAAATTTATTGGAGGAAGGATTATCCCTGAAAAATTTGCAATCCCACTCCTCTATGAGTTAGATATAGAGAGAGGCAAAACCCATAGGTGGGTGCAAATTGCTAAATCTAAGAATGTGGAAGATGTGGGCCTCATGGAAGAGAATTTCATTTAAATGGGAAAAGACTTAAGAGAGTTGAGAATGAGGGAGTTTATTATGAAGGAGAAGCTACAAGAAAAAAACACAAGGTCGAGAGAGAGGATGTAGGAGAAAGGAACAAAACTTGCCACCATGGCAAGTCTCTTTATGGAAGCCCTACAATGTAGGGAACCTTCAAAGTCTTATGCTTTCTTTCTCAAAGAACAATGGTTGTAGTTCCAAATAAAAGCTCTAGCACAAAATGGATCTCTGCCTTTGGAGGACTACAAGTAGTTTATTGAGTTTTCCAACCAAACAAACATAAAATATAGAGAAAAATTAGTTGAATTCTATATGCACAATCTCACTTTGAAAAATCTAATTTTTTGGGATCCCAATTCAATATTGGGAGGCATGCAGCTAATGGCTTTAGCAACTTGGTTGACTCATGAGGAGACAAGGATTGAGGAGGTGAAAAAGGTATTGGCAATAGAGGAGAAGGAACCCTTGTATATCAAAGCAAAGCTAGTGAGCCCTAAGGCTGTCATTAGAAATCATAACCTCATCTCCAATGACGCTGCCTTTTCACCCAAATACATTGCTACCCAAGAGCACTTTAAAGACACACTGAGAATGTTGGGAACATAAAGTTTGCAAGCTTTCCAGAGAAGATGGCATGCCTTACCCCACAGTTTGTAAATTAGATAATATAACTCTCTTGAAAGGCTAAGGAATTCCTTGGAGAGGACACCATTATACAAAAGAATCATGCAGAGGATGAAAATCAAGTGAATAAGACTCAAACTCAGTCCAACCTTACTACTAGGCTTACAAGAAGGAAGAGATGAAGCAGGTGAGCAAAGGGAGTGGACATAGATAGAAAGTAATGAAAGTTTTTACCCACAAGAGGGCACACTGTCTGAGGAGCCTTGGGATGTCAGGGAGGCCACCACGGCCATGAAAGAGCTTCACATGGATGAATAATTTGCTTAGAGGATGAGCAACACCTTCAGCAGGGGGTGATGATGAGTCACATGAATAAGTATATTTTGAAGATCATTATGCCATCCTCCAACCTTAGTGTATAATTTTCTCCACAAATCAGCTAGTTCACTGATATCATGTAGAAATTTCACCTGCAGATCCAACTGATAGATGCAATGTACTAAAGCATAATACTAGATCTACATCTACCATAAACTTTGCGGAAGCTAATCAACCATGAGAAACATCAAGCATGAACACATATAACTGATAATAAGGAATCAACCATAACACAAAAGATATAACTTGGGGAAAGCACCAGCCTAAAACCCCATCTCCATATTATCAATCAAGTGGAAATCCTCAATAACATACAAAAAGAATCAGCTCAAAAGCTATCCTGCTCCCTATGTACTCTGATGATCTTCAATCAGAAGATGAAAATCATGGACTACCTAGGCCTCATTATATAGGCTGTAAGTTGGCCTGATTATACCTGCTGTCACCTTAGGTCCAACTACGTATTCATAGAAGAAAATAGATTCCTTCTCCATGCAAGGAATAATTACTAGAAATATCCTAACATCTGATAGTACACTATCCCACATTTGATCTCAACTAGGTCTCTGTCTATACTGACATGCATCAGTTATCCATGAGAAAATACTCAGTTATCTAAAAATAACAATTGTCACATGCATGCAAGCATTAACAAATAGTATCTCATTAATTTAACAACTTGTTAAATTAATCTAATTGGACTTGACTAAGTTAAACTAAGTCAATTGATCCTCTCAATATAGAATTGAACCTTATCTCCTTTAATCAAGGGATAAATTCCTAAATCAAGGGAGAGAATAATTGCATGATCTCACAAAGACCTCTGGGCCGATTCTCCTAAACTAATTAACTCATAGAGAATTAATTAATTAATTTCCAAACCACTGGTAAGACCAAATTCGAATTTTACTTCATATAGTTAGACCAAGGACTGCTAACAATAGGAAGGGACCCATAAATGCTATTTTAAAAAGTTCTATTTTTAGCAGTTTCACCTCTCAACCAATGTGGCTAATGACCTCACTGGCCAAACTGCTATTTTTTGCAAGTTCTATTTTTAACATTTCTTGTTGCACATTTTTCAACACTTAAAACTATTCTTCTCTCACGTTAACTCTCATTTTTGGTTTTATTATGCTTAGTAAGAGGAGTAAAAGGTGTTTTTCGTAGTATGTGGCCTAATGTGGTTTAATTGCAAGAAAAGGAAGCATTTTTAGGATATTACTATGCAGGGGCTTGATGGAGACAACAAGGACATAATCTAGGGGGTTTTTCCACCTCCTTAACTCCCTAACTCGACTTAGGATCACAGTATCCTCTCTCACTAGTTCAAATTCATTGGTAGCTGAGTGACTCCTAGTTTAAGAGAAGCTCAAGAGGGGCAAGATCCACCATTTTCGATATCAAGGAGGGAATCACTCCTACTTTCAAGGGAGTTTCTATCAACTACCCTTCGTATAAATAAACAAGAAGAAAATTGGTGAGCTCTAGTATTGCAGTAATAATGCTACAACTCCTGTGGCTTCATTCTTTACTTTTATCAACCCAGTAGTTCGTAACAAACTTGGAAGCCACGGTGCTATATGCACAAGTACTAGCTCTTACTGTAGGCTGTCATTTGATCAGCTAGCGCAAGTTCGCTAGGAGCTTAAGCCAACTTCTATGAATTCTTAGAAGAAGCTTTTAACTGTAATGAAAGAAAGTTAACTTGAAAGAGGCTATTCTACTTGCATAAAGAGAATGAAAACTGAAAAGAAACACAAACCCTAGCAAACCCTAGTTTACCCACTGACCCTACTTTTGCGGGAGAAGAGATGGAAACTACTGAGATGGATGCCATTGACTACTGAAAAGGTAAAATGCATGCTTTCAAGCTACTTCTGAAGAGAAATGAGAAGAAATCATCTTTTTGTACTTTTTAAGCATTTTTATGTAGAATTAGTATGCTTGTGTTTTGACTGGTTGTGGCTGTGCAGAAGTTTGGTGGCAAAGGAAGATGGAGTTGGCTTTTGCAGAAGGTGAGAAAGGTGTGGAGGGGTCCTAAGAAGCTCCTAGTACCCTTCTGAAGACTTCCATCGTGATCAGACTTCGAAAAATCATTCACAGGAATTTCTATAGGAGGCCGCAGGGGATCTACAGGAGGTTCTACAGGAGGTGGTCGAAAGTGGTTTTGGGAGGTTTGAAGGTAGAAAAATGATGGGAAAAGGGAAATGAAGGCTGGAGGAAGGTGTTGGGGGGTCTATAACTTGTCAAGGAAGATCAGGAATGAAAGAGATGGTTGGATTTGTTCAAAGGGCAAGAAAGCAACTTTGTGGAAAAAAGCATAAATTAGGGTAGGTTGGCGAAATGTGGTGAATGAGTGGGGGAATATTGAGATATGAACTTGAATAGGTTGTGTTATGGAGGAATGATAAGTTGGAATGTTCTACAAGAGAGCTGCACGCTTACTTCTCAAAAGTGTCCAAAGCAAGAACTGAAAAACAGAGTTTTGTTTATTTTAACCTAATTCTGGCCTAAAACTAGTAAAGTGCTGAACAGAACTTTATGAACAGAAGATTATGCGATAAAACCATGGTAAATGAATCATGAAATGATCTAAGAAAGTGAATCCAAACTAATATCAGCTTCTCCAACTCGAAATATCACACTAGCAATTGCATTGGAAAAACAAAAACAATGCTTTTGGTGGTAGCAATAGTGCCTTGACCTCAAATCATGGTCCCAAGGAGGGAGAAACGAGATCAAGACCTACTGGTAGCCTTTTTGGATCTTTTTCTGTCATTGCAGCAACTTACTCAAACAACTTGAAGCAAAAACAACTATTCTAACCATCAAAAGCAACCTAATTTAATAAAGCAAGATTAACCTAAACAACAAAAATTATCTCATGAATGCAAGAAAAAGCATATAAATACACAAAGGAGGTGCTGGGTAGCTTGGGTTGGGCCGTAACCTAAGAGCTTAAGCCCTCTAGAGAAGATCAGTGCTGGTTCAAAACTTGATTCGTCTTCATTTATCCAAAAGTAGCAGTTACATCACAAAACTGTCTTCAAAAAGAGCTCGAAAATAAGCTGAGTACAAAGCTACACAAAAGTGCGAAAATCTACTATGAAATGGCTAACCTACTGAGGCTTGAAGCCTTATTATTTATACAAGTGGGGACTCCAAACAGTTCTCCTAAAGTTAAGGAACTCGGCTATCAAGAACTAAAGATAACAACAACTTTACTTGACTTGCTTGGCTGCCCCTTGGAGTCATCAATGTGGGCCTTTGTACTCTGAGATGCTGATGGAGAACTCGAGGAAGGGGTCATTAATGTAGGAGACACCCCTCCTAGAAGTCCTCATCCCTATTTCCTCATGTTTGGCTACCATTTTGCTCATAAATTCCTGTTTCTTGTCCAAAATTGTACAAAAGATCTGCAATGAACACTCATTAGACTACATGGCAAAGTGACTATCCCCATTCACTCTATTGACATAAATATATTCAAAAACATGTACAAAACTATTGATAATCGTGGATTAAATGAAAATAATAGGAAGAATGAGCCCATATAGTTACCCATTTCTGGGGCTCATCATCACCCCCTGCTGAATGGGTTGCTCATCCTCTGAGCAACTAATCTAGTTCTTCATCTTTATTAGCTTTAACAGCTTCCCTGACATCCCAAGCTTTTGATGTGATGTCTTCTTCTCTGTCATGGAAACCTACTTTCCTATCCACTTCCTCTCATTGTTTCTACTCTTCCTCCTCCTTAACCCCTTCCAACAGTCCTAGTAGCAATGGAGGACTGAATTTAAGACCAATCTAGCTGGCTTTCAAGTTTTGCATTGATTGTTTATATTGGCACACTCTCCTCATAGCTTCCCTCATTCTGATTGGGGAGTGATACTCCCTGATCTTTAAGCTATGTGATAATGTATTCCACCTTCTCATGCGGGCACGAAGACAATCATCACCAAACAATCTCTCCATATCTTCAAAGTAAGCAATAGCCCGTGCTTGCCTATCAACATAGTCAGGGGCAACTTGAGGATTGAATGCAAGGTGCTGACGGGTATATATGAGATCCAATGGTTCCGTTGGTTCTGCCCTTACCATCAGGGGCTCACTTAGCTCCTTTTCCATGATTTTCTGAATTTCCGTTGCCCTCTTTTCTTCATGGTACGACCAAGAAGCCATAGCCATGAGCTGTAGGTCTCCTAGTGCAACATTTGGATCCCATAAATTCATGTCAGGAAGTGCCAAGTTCTGTAGGTAGAATTCTGCCTTATCCTTGGTTGAACTACTATCACATAAATGCATAAACTGATCATAATTTTGGAATGGGATTGTGCCCCTCTGGGCCAATGTTTTAATCTGGAATTGGAGCACTGGTCTTTGAGATACAGTGCATAGGATCTAGCTGGCTATCTGCACTGCAAGGCCTCCATTGCCTAGCTGGCCATGCAGGCCATCTGGGCTTCCTTTTCCTGCAATTGCTTTTCCAAAATCAGCACTTCAGTTGCTGCTTGAGATTCTTTTTCTTGTTGCTTCCTTATCTACCAAGGGTCCTTCTTGTTGCTGCTACCCTTCCAAGATTGGTGACTTGTCTCCCCCTTGAGGTTCCAGTTCCTGTAACTGCTTTTTTAACAATTCATTTTCTTCTTGTAGCTAGGCTCTTCTATTGCTCTCTCTGTGCCTTACCATGCCCAACTCCCTGCTCAATTCTCTCAACCTATTCTCCATGTGCCCTATATCTTCAAATCCTTTAGATTTAGAAATTTGCATCCAGGTGTGGCTTCTAACCCTTTCTTTTTCTAATTCGAAGAAAAGAGGCACAATGGATTTTTGTGGGATGATCTTCCCACTTTCTAGAAGATTGTAATAGGAGCCTGAATTGGGCTGAGGGCTTGGCTCAGGTATTTATTTTGACTTACCTTCCTCTTGTGACTATTCTGATGCCTTCTTTTCCAATGTTTTAGTTTCTTTAATCTTGGCCAGTGTCTCCTGTAGAGAGGTTTGTGCCTCCTAAAGGATTGCTTTAGAGTCCATCAATTTGATTCTTTCCTTCCAGGTGGAGGTTTTGGGACTCCCTCTCTCATAACTGATAGAGATTTTGGAGGGAGACTCCTCCCTTGTCTCAGTAGGTGTATCCTCAATGGTAATGGGTTCTTTTGATGGTGGCTGGGGCTTGCCCACCTTAATCCTGGTGCTCCTCGGGCTTTGAAATACATAGATGTATGTCTTTTCGCTTTTCCCTTCTACTTAGCTAGAGTGCTCAATGTAGCAAGCACAGTTGCTGCTTCCCTTGCCATTGTTTGAGGGGACACTTCTTTTTTTTGTTGTTCTTCTTCATCCTCTGCAGTTTTTCCTGTGTTTGTTGTTTCTGTTTTTGTCTCTGCTATCTCTGGTGGTGTTTTCTCCTTTTCTTGCTGAGTCTTTGCCCTTCCTGTGGCAGTCTTTTTCTGAGCTTTCTTGGGCTTTTTCTTCTCAGCTTTTGTCCTTTTCCTCTTCTCTGCTTTTGTAGCTATTTTCATTTTTGCCTTAGGTTGAACTGTGGTTTTGTCAAATTTCTCCTCTTCTTTCTGTTTCTCCTCTATTTTTCCTTCTGTTTGAATATCTTATGCCTCCTCATGAATTTCCTTCTCAAGTTCCTCTGTCTACTCCTCCTCTTCACTGCTAGATGGGCTAATATCATCAGTAAGAGTTTTGATGTCATCTTCTCTGGACATGTTCCTGAAAATTTCCCATGCTATAGGGATGGTGTATGTGTGCAGGGCATCTTCTACCAACAATTTGATGAGCCCATGGTGGGCTAGTTCGTCTGGGATCCCTGCATTTAACTTGGTACCACATTCTATTAAAGATTGGAGGAGGAAATATGGGAGACTGAGTTTCCTTACTGCAGGTAGGTCAATCCCATATCTCAATTCATGCAATAACATGAAGTGATAACCATAAACTATACTAAATCTTCCTTCACAAGTGATATATTTCATGATTTGGTAGCTTACCTCACTCCATGGAGGAGGTAAGATTTTCCTTCTGACCTCGTTCTTGTCCTCTACAAGATTCTCATCAAGTTGAAAAAATGTCTTTTTAGCAACTTGTCCCAATGGTTTTTCTTCTTTGCTCCAGGGGAGCCCAAGTGGAAGACCTGTGATTCTTCTAATAAAATCTGTTGTAAGCTCTAGGGTCAGACCCCTGAAACTGACTGTAGCATGTGTTTTGGAATGGGGTCTTAAGGACAGTAGAAATTCTTCAGTCACCTCTTCATTATAACCATGAATTCTCTCAAAGAAGGACATCCAGTTTGCCCTGGTGAAGAGGGCCACCACCTCAGGGTGCTCATGCAATTTGTTGGAGTTCAAAGGCTTTTTTCTCATAAAACTTCCTGGCATGGTATTAGTGGTTTCTCAAAATGCTCAAGTGAGGAAGAAGGCAACAACTTCCAAAACCGGAAACAGAGGGATAGTTGAGTTTTGTTTTTTTTCCTAAAACTAGAGATGGAATTTCCTGTGTTCTTCTTTTTGCACAACATTAACTTGCAATTTTTCCCTTTCTTCAAATTGTTTTTAACCTGAATTTGATTCTTGGTTTTAGGAAAAAAAATCAAGACTTTGACAGAACAGAGAATGTATAACGCAGTGCTTTTTTTAGAGTAGACAGACTTGGCAAATTTGTTTTTTTTCACAGGCTTGATTTCGATGGTCGCATCCCTTTTTAAGGAGAATGTGAGGAAGAAAAAGACAGATTTTAAATGCAAAGAAGCAAATGGAGAGACTGTGTAGAACTTAGAAAAAACAGGCAGAATTTTGAGCTTCTCTTTATTTCCCTTTTTTTCAACCCAATGCTCTTCTTTTACCCCGCTACCTTGTATAGATAAATCGTATGCAGAGTGGGTTTCTGAGCCTACCTCACTTCAAGCTCGAATTTTGACAAAAATCCAAAATTTTCTTTTGTAGCGTTGTTCTCCGGCCTTCATGTAAAAAACCTCTTGTAGACGGTGTTCCTGCTCTTGTAGAATGCAATAGTGCTCCTATAGAGCCCGATAAGCAAGAGGGTTTTGAAAAACTGGCAGAAAACGACTGCTTCGTTGTTCTGAAGGTGGTAGGTGAGTACTGCAGTCGGGGAGCTCGTCGATGCATATGAACAAAAGGAGGTGGAGGCTTAGATTGCACTGTACTTAAAATGATGGCATAATCTGCGGTGATGAGGTGAGGTGGGCGGATGGGTACGTTATCTCCATCCAGACCGTTGGTCCTATGCCAGTGTCATTATGGTTTTTCATGTCGCCTAACTACCATCAGCTCCACTCTTCCCGTTATATGCCGCCACCACTACCGGTTCTGAGTTTTTCGCTTTGAGTTGATGGGCCGCACATGATGATTGCGTATTTGAACTGCGATTTGAATTACACGAGGCTCATTTGAATTCCATGAGGGTGGTTTGAACTGAACGAGGGTGGCCAGTTAGTTTGCCACTGATTCTGTTTAATCGTGACCATTCCAATAATTCGTGCAGTTCCTAAATAGTATTCATGCAATCGAGGAATAGGTTTAGCCACTTACCTGTGATTCGCTACTGTGCGATGCGATGCTTGGACTTGGCACCTCATTTTATCATTGTTGCTGCTGCTGGTGCTTTGCATGCTTGGATGTTGGCTTATGCTAGTGATGTTTTGATCAGGCTCTGCTCTTGTATGTTGCATATATCTTTGCTACGCTGATCCTGTCTCTAGATTTTATTTTTCAAAGGGATCAGCTGCTACAGGAATCCTGCAGGATTTCCTGTAGCTGCTTCTCCTTCTGAAATTTCAGGCTGATGCTTGAGCAGGGGCTAGAAATAAAGCTGAAAAAGATTCTGAATGAAAGGAATAATAGATGGAAGGTAGCAGGTAATAATAAGTAAAGAACGCTGCTGCTTTATTTACCATCATTTTTTGTGTTTAAAGGATGAAAGAAACAGAATTTCTGTATTTGTCTGTGCAGGGAAAGAAAAACGAGTGGAAATGTGGGTGTGCAGGGATGGAATGGAGAAGTAGGAGGATGAATGGTGGTAGGGAGGTCCACAGGCCTTCTGAACAAATTTATAGCCCTCGGATTCTCTTCTAAACTTCGATTTTGATCTCTCTGTGATTTCTACAGGAGCCTCCTGTAGAATGCACAGAGCTTCCTATAGAATGCACATAGTTTCCTGTAGGAGGGGAAATCTTCAGGACTAGTGAGACCAAGGCCTGGGAAAAGATGATGAAGATGGAGGAATGGAATGTGAAGGGTATATGCAGCCTGGTCATGTCCTTTTTTCCTTGTGTGACCCACCTGCAATCTGCAAATGTATTAAAAAAAAGTTAGTTTTTTTTTTTTGAGACAGCTGGGGCGCCTCCAGGAGGTTTTCACCCTCACTGCCTACCCTAGGTGCCTCCAAGAGGTTTTCAACTAGGGATCTTTTATTCTTTTTCTGTTTTTTTTTTTACACTCAGGGTGTGGGTGGAGTGGAGGCAGAGATTTGCTCCACTACTAACACCATTTTCTTCAAATTGTCAATGAATTCCTATTTGGAAAGGGGCTTCCTGTAGATCTTCAACCTATGCCAATTGACGAGCATGGGGATGGCTTATTCACTGATGGTCTGGATCAGGACTGAACCATTATCATTTCATTTTACTACTGTGTATGGTCCCAGTCATCTTGTCCTCAATTTTCCCTTGAAATCTTTATATCTTGAATCATACAACAGCGCCCAATCTCCTTGCTGGAATTGTTTTTCTTTGAGGTGTTTGTCATGCCATATTTTTCTTTGAAGTTAGACTACCTCTGAGTGGAGAAGGGCCTGTGATCTCTGTTCATCCAATCCATTTAGCTAAAGCAGTCTTTCCTTTTGTGCATGGCTGAGATCTAGGTCTAGCTGAGCTGCCATCCTTAAGGTGTTATATTCAAATTCTATTAACAACAGAGCCTTCTTCCCATAGACCAGCTCATAGGGTGTGAACCCTGTGGTGGTTTTCCAGGTGGTGTTATAGGCCTAGGTGGCCTCAACCAATCGATTTGCCCAATCTTTTCTGCTGCTGCTCACTACCTTAGTCAAAATCCTTTCCAAAGCTCTATTAGTGACTTCCACCTATCCATTTGCTTGTGGATGATAAGGGGTGGAAGTTCTGTGCTTAATCTTGTGATGTGTGAGCAGGTCTTCAATCAGATTGGAGGTAAACTGACTCCCTTGATCTGTGACTAATTCTCTTGGATAACCAAACTTGTAGAAGATATTTTCCCTCAAAAAATCAACTACTTTTTCTTCTGTTGCTGCCTTGATCGCCTTTGTTTCTGCCCATTTTGTCAGATAATCAGTACACACAATGATGTAAGATTTCTGTTTTGAAGGAGGGTTGATAGGACCCACAAATTCCATTCCCCACTTCTCAAATGGCTTGAAAGTCACTTGAGGTTGCAGGTGCATCTCATCCCTTGGAGTATGTTTCCCCATCTTTTGACATTCGTCACATTGGCTGATATATCTCCTGACATCTTGATGAAGAGTGGGCCAATAGTAACCTACTTGTAGAATTTTGAAGGCAGTCCTCTTTGCTGCAAAGTGGCCCCCACAAGGCCCATCATGACAAGTTAGGAGGATGTCGAAAACTTCCTCCTCCCTGACACATTGCCTCAAAATCTGATTTGGGCCAAGTTTAAAAATATTGCCCCCAATTCAGGTGAATGGGGCACTTTTCCTCATGATCTTGCTCTTCTCCTTTAAGGAAAGGTGTGGCGGAAACTATGCTGAAACCAAATAGTTTGCTATATCAGAAAACCATGGAGAGAGTAAGGAAATAGCAAATAGGTATTCATCTGGCATTTGATCATCCACCATTCCTTCTTCACCTGTAGGCAGATCTAGTCTAGACAGAAAATCAACAACAACATTTTCCTTACCCAACTTATCAACAATGGTCAAATCAAATTGCTGTAATAAGAGTAACCATCTAATGATACGAGCATTTACATTCGGTTTATTCATCAAATACCTAATTGCAGCATGATCAGTGTGTATGAATGATTGATATCCGGTGATGTAGTGTCTGAACTTATTTAAGGAATGGACTACAGCTAGGAGCTCCTTTTCAGTTACAGTGTAGTTTAATTCTACCTTGGATAGGTTATTACTGACAAAGTATATGGCATAAGGCGACTTCTCTTCAACTTTCCCTAAGGCTTCTCCTATCACTTTGTTCGAGACATCTGTGTGAATGTGGAAAGGTAGGGCCCAGTTTGGACCTCTCAAAATTGTGACAGTTACCAGTTTACCTTTCAAGGCATCCAGAGCCTCTTGACAGTTGTCAGTCCATATGAACTTAGTGTCTTTTCCCAAAAGACCAAACAATGGAGAGGCTAGCTTACTAAAATCCTTAATGACTCTTCTATAATACCCTACTAAGCCTAGAAAACTCCAAACATCTCTTACCTTTTGAGGAGGTGGGACCCTTTGGATGATAGTAATCTTGTTGGGATCCACTTGTAATCCTTGCTGAGAAATTGTATGACCTAGCACGGTCCTTCAGTCATCAAGAATTTCCATTTTTCAGGATTGAGGGATAGGTTCATTTCAATACACTTGGCTAAATCTTTTCCGAGGTTAGTCAAAGCCTCCTGGAAGTTAGAACCATAAGGGGTAAAGTCATCCATATAGATTTCCACTGAATCATGAACCAGTTTAGCAAATATGCTCAATACTGCCCTCTGGAAAGTGGCGGGAGCATTGCACAACCCAAAGGGAAGGACCCGACAGGAAAAAGTACCCCAAGGACAAGTGAAAGTGGTCTTATCTTGGTCTTCCAGGCTGATTTGGATCTAGTTGTATCCGCTAAACCCATTTAGGAAGTAAAATAACTTCTTCCCTGCCAGGCCATCTAACACTTGATCCATGAAAGGCAAAGGAAAATGGTCCTTCTTAGTGGCCTTATTTAGTTCCCAATAATCTACACAAATTCTCCATTTCCCATTTTTCTTTGGCACTAGCACCAAAGGAGAAACCCATTCGCTGTCAGAGATGGGGTAGATGAATCCTGCATCTAGCAACTTTTGCAGTTCTTCTTTGACAATGTCCATAAGGGCTGGATTCATCCTCCTTTGAGGCTGCTTGACTAGTTTACAATATTCTTTAATGTAAATGTGATGGGTATAGACTAAAGGGTGGACTCCCTTCATCTCCTTATAGCTCCAAGAAAAATCATCCAAGTGGTTTTTCAATAAGCTACACAGTTATTTCTCTTGAGAGGTGGATAGGGATGAGTTGATGTTCAAGGTTCTTTCTGAGACGAATTCCACATTCTTAACTCGGAGAGGGGTTGGATCAGCCACACAGAGATCAACTAAAGCATTGGCTTGGGTTTCTTCCACCAACTCTTCTAATGGCAACACATTGGGGGTGGATTTTGAATCAAGTTCTCAATAAGATCATCCTCGGTTTGTGAACCCCCCATGGTAGCTTCCACTGTGTACAATGGTGCAGAGTAGAATTCATCCTCATCTTCCTCCTCCAACCAAAGAGGTAAGTCATGTTCTAGCAGAGGTTGGGCAGGAGGATATAGGACTAGCTGTTTGGACATATGCCCATTCTTGATGGTCATGGTCCTAGCTCGACAACTAATGTAGGCATCTGCAATAGCCAACCAAGGTCTTCCCAGGATGAGAGGATACCCAGTGAGCTTTTCCTTTGGCTGAAGAACCAGGAAGTCAGCAGGGTACTCTCAGGAGTCAATAGAGACCATTACATCTTCCACAATCTCCTCAGGGGTCACGATGGAGTGGTCTATTAACTGCAATACTATTGTGGTCTTCGTCAGGGAACCCTGAAGGTTGAGTTTGAGCATAGTGTCCTTGGTCATCACATTAATGGTAGCTCCTAGATCAATCAAGGTATGGGGGATTATGGTTCCATTGATGTGGACATCGAATATAGGACTCCTTGGGTCTAGATATTTCGGGCAGATCACCTGCCCCAACATTAGGTCGGACAGTTGTCCTATGGCATTGATAGTTGGAGTATCTCTCTTGTGCCTGCCTGGGTGCTTGAAGCACTTCTCCTTGATCAACTTGTTGTAGATTGGTACATCTTTTATGGCTTGGAGAAGTAGTATTTTTACACATAATTATTTTAGTTCTCCCAGAAGTTCAATTTCTTTTGGGGTCGGTTGTGTGGTTCCAGTTAGTCTCTCAGGAAAGGGTGGAATGGTTTTTGGTTCACTTTCCTATTTTTCTTCCTCATCCTCCTTAGGAGGAGGTTGGCTATCTTGGAGAACCTTCCCAGATCATAGGTTAATCTCCTAAATCTCCACAGCATAGGTAAGGCATGTTGTTTCTCTAGTATATACCTGTTAGGCCTGTCTGTTATTAGGGTTTGGGTTCAGTTGAGCAGGTATTTGGGGTTGTCTTGGAGGAGTAGGAGGTAATGGTTGTGGTTGAGTAGGTGGTGGAGGCAAAAGAGCAGGAGGAGAGTTGTACTGAGACCTCCACCCCTAAGGAGGTGCATTCCACTGAGGTTGTAGCTGAGCATAAGAGTGAAATGAATGAGCAGCTGGTTGAGTATGGTATTGAGATGGATACGACCAAGGAGGGGGTTTGGACCACGAAGGATGAGCAGGGGGACCCCAAGAAGGCATGGAAGTGGCTTGATTGGGGTTGTAATAAGTCTGGGATGTCCCTTGCATTCCCTGCTGGGAAGGTTTGGGTCCATGTGGCCTCCTTTGGTTCATGAAATAGACTGGTTTAGTGGCTCTTTCAACCCCTTGATATGTAGCTTTAAAACCAGGTAAGGAAGGGCACTAATTCGTAGGATGGTCTTCTTCACAGACAAAACACACTTCTATGGAGTGTAATGGACATTCATTCCTAGGATGTTTTCTAGTGCACCTAAGACAAAAAATGGCCAAAGCCCTCTTGGCTTCTTCTTGCTTCCTTTGGATCCGCAAGGTATCCATTTGCATGACAAGAGTCCGCCTCATCTCGCTTTTAAAATCTTCCAGCTGATTCTCAAGTTTATTTTTAAGGGATGAACTGGATAAGGGTGTATTGGTTAAAGGTTGGCTTCCCCTACCTCTCTTTCTGGCTGCCCTAGAATTGTTTCTAAACACAATCTTTATGTCATTATAAGGTAGTTGGTAGATGTCTCCCCCAGCCAGCAAATGGAGGGTATCTAGAAGGTCTTCAGGGACTCCTCTGAGCAGAACCAACTTCAGAGATTCAGGGTCAAGTGTGCACTTAGCCCTTTTATAACTGAGTTGAAACCTTTCTTCATAGTCTTCTAAAGATTCATCACTTCCCATGGTCATTCGGAAGATTTCTTCTTTGGTATCCTTCGACCTACAGTAGTTCTGGTATTTGTTGTTAAAGGCTTGCTACATCTGAGCCCCAGTTGTGATATTGTTTCCAGGTAACCCCATGAACCAGTTTAATGCTGCATCCTTGAGGGTCGAGGGAAAGAGTTTCAACTTCTGCTCGTCTTCTGCATAGTCATAGGTTCGATAGAGAACAAAAAACTCAAACAAGAAGGTATCAAGGTCTTCGGTAGTCAATCCATGGAAGTGAGGTAAGGCTGAGGGACTTATGTTTTTCATCTTTGTGTCCCCATTGGTCTCTCGGATAGGAAAGGAACCTTCTATTCTTTTCCCATTTCCTCTAATGTTTTTGTTTTCAGCCATGGTCTAAGGAGGAATGGTTTCTTGCTCTTCTTCTGTTATATGATCTTCGTATATATCTGGAGGTTCACCTATAGGTTCTTTTGGATCACTGCCACCAAAGAAGAGAGAAGGGTGACTTAGTGATGTGGTGAGGGTGTTGGGTAGGAATTTTCCTGAATTGTCTCTATTCTTACGAGGCATGAAAGGAAATCTCTTTTTCTTTCCTTTTTTTTTTTTTTTTTTTTTCTGCTTGTACCTGCAAAACTAAAATTGATTGAACAACAAATTGCAACTAACTGGAATCAACTTTCTGAAATGAAATTGTGGAATTGAAATGAAAGCAAGGAAATGACTAATCTACTTTGCTGGAATGGAAATTTCAGAATTGAAATGAAAGCAGGAAATGACTAATCTACGTTTGCTGAAATGAAAATTGCAGAATTGAAATGAAAGCAGGAAATTCCTAATCTACTCTTGCTGAAATGGAAATTGTAGAATTGAAATGAAAGTAGGAAATGTCTAATCTACGCTTCCCTAAAATGAAAATTGTAGAATTGAAATGAAAGTAGGAAATGTCTAATCTACGCTTGCTGAAATGGAAATTGCAAAATTTGAAATGAAATAAACTACTTAGCAGAATGTTGCACGAAAAATAGAATAAAGTAGTAATCACAAAGTACTATGACGCTTCCTCGGTAATGGTGCCAAAAAGAGTGGTGAGCTCTAGTATTGTAGCAGTAATGCTGCAACTCCTGGGGCTTCCTTCTTTACTTTTAGCAACCCGGTAGTTCGTAACAAACTTGGAAGCGATGGTGCTATATGCACAAGTACTAGCTCTTACTGCAGGCTGTCACTTGATCCACTGGCACAAGTTCGCTAGGAGCTTAAGCCAACTTCTATGAATTCTCAGAGGAAGCTTTTAACTATGATGAAAGAAATTTAACTTGAAAGAGGCTATTCTACTTGCAGAAAGAGAATGAAAACTGAAAGGAAACACAAACCCTAACAAACCCTAGTTTACCCACTGACCCTACTTTTGCAAGAGAAGAGATGGAAACTACTGAGATGGATGCCATTGACTAGTGAAAAGGTAAAATGCATGTATTCAAGCTACTTCTGAAGATAAATGAGAAGGGGAATGAATGATGGATGAAGGTTTTGGGGGGTCTGTAACTTGTCAAGGAAGATCAGGGATGAAAGCGATGGTTGGATTTGTTCAAAGGGCAAGAAAGCAACTTTGTGGAAAAACGCAGAAATTAGGGCAGGTTGGCAAAATGTGGCGAATGAGTGGGGAAATCTTGAAGGATGAACTGATACAGGCTGTGTTATGGAGGAATGATAAGCTGGAATGTTATACAAGAGAGCTGCATGCTTAAATGATAAGCTGGAATGTTCTACAAGAGAGCTGCATGCTTACTTCTCAAAACTGACCAAAGCAAGAACCGAAAATCAAAGTTTTGTCTATTTTAATCTAATTCTGACCTGAAACCAGAAAAGTGTTGAACAGAAATTTATCAACAAAATATTATGTGATAAAACCATGGTAAATGAATCATGAAATTATCTAAGCATGTGAATCCAAACTAATATCAGCTTCGGTGGCAGCAACAGTGCCTTGACTTAAAATCATGGCCCCAAGGAGGGAGAAAGGAGACCAATACCTGCTGGTAGCCTTTTTGGATCTTTTTCTATCACTGCAACAACTTACTCAAACAACTTGAAGCAAAAACAACTATTCTAACCATCAAAAGCAACCTAATTTAACGAAGCAAGATTAACCTAAACAACATAAATTATCTCATGAATGCAAGCAAAAGAATATAAATACACAAAGGAGGTGCTGGGCAGCTTGGGTTGGGCCGTAACCAAAGAGCTTCAACCCTTTAGAGAAGATCAGTGCTGGTTCAAAACTTGATTCGTCTTCATTTATCCAAAAGTAGCAATTACATCACAAAATTGTCTTCAAAAAGAGCTCGAAAATGAGCTAAGTACAAATCTACACAAAAGTGTGAAAATCTAATATGAAATGGCTAATCTACTGAGGCTTGAAGCCTTCTTATTTATACAAGTGGAGACTCCCAACAATCCTCCTAAACTTAAGGAACTCGACTGTCTAGAACTGAAGATAACAACAACTTTACCTTATTTGCTTGGCTGCCCCTTGGAGTCATCAATGTGGGCCTTTGTACTCCAAGATGCTGATGGAGAACTTGAGGAAGGGGTCATTAATGAAGGAGACACACCTCCTAGAAGTCATCATCCCTGTTTCCTCGTGTTTGGCTACCATTTTGCTGATAAATTCTTGGTTCTTGTCCAAAATTGTCCAAAAAATCTGCAATAAACACTCATTGGACTACATGGCAACGTGACTATCCCCATTCACTCTATTGACATAAATATATTAAAAAACATGCACAAAACTATTGAGAATGGTGGATTAAATGAAAATAATAGGCAGAATGAGCCCATATAGTTACCCATTTCTGGGTTTCATCAAAAATCTCATTAGGATTCAAAGTTTTTGTTCGGCTAGGTATATCTATTGAGCTTGAAGCTTTACATTGTTACTTTGAACTTTTATGTCATGTATGCGACCTGCAATTTTTGATAATGAGAATTTAGCTTTTAAGTTGTGTATGAGTTAGTTTAAGAGGGATGAGACCCTTGGGTTTGTGCCCAACCCAGAGGCTTTGGTCCCTCCTTTCGTACTTATATGTGTTCTTGATTCCAATCAGTTCATAGTTTCTTTCAGTTCAGTAGAGGTTAAGCTACAAAAACCTATGGTTGAAAGCCTCTTCCTCACCTCTCTTGTGGGAGAGTGAGTGGAAGGATTCATAACCTCAGTCCAAAAATATTTTGTTTATGATTTCTTAGAAATATATTAATGATTGTTGTTTTGTTTTACATTTGCTTTTTGTAGCTTAGAATTAATTTTAGTTATTAGATCAATGTTATGGCATAAACTAGATGTTATTTAAATTCAATTCATCTTTTGCATCATAGGTTATCTCATTTTGATGATAAATGGATCTATTCATGTGATTGATTTCATGGATGTGTTGATATGCAGGGAAGGGCACCATCCCTTCTTCGATCTTGAACTCCTCCATATTCTCTTTCTACCTTCAACCCAGTCTAAAAAATCTGTTTCCATAAGTCATTTTTCGTAAGTGTATTGTGAGCACTCATCCTAGTGAAAAATAGACCTTTGAGAGGTCTTGAGCTTGGCTAGGAGCTCAACCAAACCTCATTTCATTTTCCACAGCCTCCATCCACCTTTCCATTCCCTCAAGACATCATTATCACGCTTACAAGCCACTAAGAACCCCTCTTGTAGCAATACAAAACCTCTTGTAGTAGCCACCTATAGCAAGCCTGTAGCACCACTTTACTTCATTAGTTTTAATCCCCACTAAAACTTTGACTAAGTCAAGATGAGTAATGACCCCCAACTATGATTTGATGACTAGGGGAAGCTCCTAGGCCATTCCAACCATTCCTTTTATTCACTACAAACCAAAGTAGAAGTAGTCTTTTTATCACAAGTATGATGAAAGTAGGCTACTGATTTTCAAGCAAGTGTGTGTTAGGTAGAGGATACATGAAATTGTGATTGGAAGTTTGATGAATTATCCAAGATAAAATAACTTATTTTCTACAATTGTTTGGTATTTTGATGGATTTTGTAAGATAAAATAGCTTTCTTTCTGCAAGTAGATTAGCCCTTTTCCTTTCATGAATTTATTAATTAAGCATTTCCGAGTTGAGTAAATGGAATTTTCACTTTCATAGATAGAAGTAGTTTTCAATTGTACCTTCATCAACAAGCTTTCATTTTAATTTAGTAGGAGGAATGGTCTCTGAGCACTTTTGATCTAATGTCATAACTGAGGGTGGCATGAGTGGAATCTAATCTGTTGTGCATATAGCACTATCACCCCTAAGTTTGTATGAACCCCAGGTTTATAATTTGAGTTGAGTAACCCTTGGGAGTTGTAACATTCATGGTACAATACCAGGGCTCACCAATCTGAACATAATATTTGTAACCAAACTACTTTGTTACTTGCATGAGTGGTTTCCATGTGTTCAAATTCTTTATTTGAAAGTGCCACTATAGTTTGTCTCTTACTCATTCAACTGATTTCTCCTTCAGATAGGTTAAACACATATCCACTTGCATATATTCTACAATCCAGATCGCCAACCCATCTTGCATTGACATATCCATGTATTTCCAATGCTCTGTCTAGTCCTAGTCTTACTTGGTGGCGCAATCCATAATCAGTAGTGACATGTAGATACCTAAAAACTCTCTTAATTATTATTTAATGCTCCTTCCTTGATTATGAAATATACTTGCACAATACTCCCATTGCATGTGCATTTTCGCGTCATGTACATGCCATTACATACATCAAACTTCCAACTGCATTGACATATGGAACAAGGGACATGTTCTCTTCCTCTTCCTATGCCTTAGACACTGATCTACAAATAACTTTATACGTACAAGAATAGGGACCTTCACTAGTTTACTTTCTTGGATATTAAATCTCTGCAATATTTTATCATCATACTTCCTCTGATTTAAACATAGTTTTGTCTTTTTTCAATCTCTTTTAATTTCCATTCCCAAAATGAAATTTGCATCACCAAGATCCTTCATGTCAAATTTAGAGGACAATTGAGTTTTCACATCCTAGATGATTTCTTTTTCATTTCCACTCAACAACAAATCATCTACATAAACAATCAAATAAATAATATGATCACCAACTAATTTAAAATACACACAGTGATATAATTTTCTCCTTATGAACCCATGTCCATGTATATATGTTTAAAATTTTTGATGCCACATCCTTGGTGATTACTTCAATGCATATAAGAATGTTTTGGTCTTGCATACCAGCTCTTTCTTACCCTTCACTACAAATACTTGTGGTTGCTTCATGTAGATCTCTTCTTCCAAGTCCCCACATGGAATTTTTTTCCTTCACATCCATCTATTCTACCTCAAAATCAAAAGAAATAACAACAAATAAAAAAAATCTAATAGAAACTAAATTTACAACAAGATAAAAAGTATCACCAAAGTCCATTCCCTACACCCAGGAATAACCTTTTGCTACTAATTGAGCTTTTCATTTCTCCACTGTTCCTTCTGCATTCAACTTCATATTAAACTACCATTTTCTACCAATGGGGCTTCTTCCAATTCGAAACTCCACTAGATCCCAAACCTCATTCTTGTCCATGAACATCATTTCTTCAACCACGGCCTTTTTCTAGGGTTTGCTATCCTATAAATCCACTATCTCCCTAGTAATTCTAGGATCATCATGATTACCTTTATGGCTTCCTTCTTTCTCAAACATATCTCCTCAAAATTAGAGTATGTGGTTCTTATGTTTTTCATTATTCTATAGTTAATAATCATTTATTTCAAACTTTATCTTGTTTATTTATTTCTACCATGGTTGGATTTCCTATTCTATAACATCTTTCACTTCTCTAAATACCACATATCAATTGTACACAAGCTTCTTTGTTTTTGGGTTTGAAAGCTTGTAACCTTTTTTAAACCATATTTATAACCAATAAAGATGCACCTTTCAAATTTTCTATCCAGCTTAGTTCTATTTTCCTTCCAAACATGTACATATGCATCATAACCAAATACCTTGAGATGTGTGAGAGATGGTTTCACACTAATCCATACCTCATGTGGAGTCTTATCGTCTAACACTAATGAGAGTGATCTATTTACCAAGTAACATGCAATGTCCATTGTCTCTGCCCAAAAATATTGTCCTAACTAAGCATAATAGAGCATGCTCCATGCTTTTTCCATCAACATCATGTTCATCCTTTCTGTAACTCCATTCTATTGAGGCATGTATGACATAGTCTTCTATTGTGCTATACCACACTTCTTATAGATATCTTCAAATTTCTTCCTATAAAAATAATACAAAATGGATTCAGCATAGCCTCTAGATAAAAAATATTCGAATACAGGTGAAAAGGAAAAATGTTGAAGGGCTCATGAATATGAAGCCAATGGTGCAAACCGCATGCAAATTCGAGTTCGGACAAGGAAATTAGAGCTAATCAAAGATTTAGGTCAAAGAGACAAAGCCTACGTTAGCAGGACATGTGGCAACTCGAGAAAGAGTCGCAGGTACTTGATGATGTCAGTGTAGAAGAAGATTTGGAAATCGGAGATTGGTTCAGACCTCAAGCTTTGAGGAACAATGGTCAAGATCAGAGATCATCCGATCAAAGGAGATTGACGCATATTGCATCGAAACATGTAGGTAAGTTATCGAGGAAAACAAACACGGTAAATCTATGAAAAAAGAGCTAAACTCGTTGAGTTCTGACAAGAGGGTGGTAAATGGTTTATCGTGTGCCCTCAAGGCAAGAAGTGATTATAGACCAGGAGCACGCGATTCCACTCAGTGCTCAGATGTAGCCTCCTGAAAGCCACTTTAACGTGTTCCTTCAGAGAAATAGAGAATGTGTTAGTTGGAGCATGAAACCGCACGTCAATTTTTGGATGGAAGAGGACAGATCAATGATGTAGGTTGTCCGAATCAGTTGAAGAGTGGAATGCGTAAGCCATCAGATGGTTTGTTCTCGAGATCAGAGCTGGGGAAAGGCCGGACGGTCGGGTTCCACCCGTGCCTACCGGTCCTTTCGTTTATAGCCTGTTTCTATTATAAACATATTTTTTCCACGTTTATTACAATTTGTAACTAAAACGTGTTATATAAACACCATAACACAGAAAAGTTGAGGGAGAGTGTTTAGAGGAGTGTACTGTGAACCATTCTAGGGGGTTTGGAGGTCAGGGTGACTAGTACAGTTGTGTGTATGCTCATTTCGACTCAAATTTTTGAGCGAAACATAGTGGTGAGCTCCATTTCTATGTTGAGACTTTGTTTTTGAGCTCACACCTATAACAACCATTTGAAGGCATAATAAAGAGGTCAACACTAGAATCTAGGACTAGGAGACATAGCCAAGAAGTCTGGTGAACGCCTTTATCAACTTTGCTTGTGTTGATGTGTTTGAATATGTTTTTATAATTGTTGTTGACACCTAATCTTCATGATTGGGAATTTTATGTAAATAAATAAATTGGTAAGGTGAACAGTCATCGGGAGATGAACTGAACAATCACTCCCTATTTTATATAACAATGGGTTACCTATGGAATATAGACGAATCAGTTTTTTCTGCCTTTGGAGAGTTACTGCCTGGCCTGACATGGTATCAGAGCCAGCTCCTTTTTTAAGCCTTTATGTTTTTGTAACTCCTGGTCTGCTCCACTGCTCCCCATATAATTCAGCAACTGATTACCTACGTTCTGTCTGCCATCCCTGCGCTCGCTGTACCTGCGCTCTCTGTCTGACATTCATCTGACATGGTGTCATATGTTTGAACGATGGACGTTTCATATGTTTGAACGTTGAACGCTTGTGTTACAGTGTGTGGGGTCTCGGAATTGGATGCCTGTACTGATGCATGTACACGCAGTGTGTGTGCCAACCAACACCATTTGCCTAATTGGAATGATATTTGCCTCAGGAGGTGTCAAAAGCACTGCCTTAGGCTTCGTTCTGGTTCTTTCTATTAGCCCCTCTTTTTTGTGCTTGAGGAGTCGTATTTCTGGTATTCAACTCGCTGCTACTTAGCCACCAGCGTTCACGGATTCTCCTATATCCGTTTGCACTGCCCAGCTACCCAAACATTTACGCTGTGGTCTTCGCTCTGGTTTTCGCTGCCCATACATACAGTTACGCTGCCTGATTTGTGAACGTTGTCTGATATTTTCAATACCATTGAACGCTGCCTGATTTGTGAACGCTGTCTGATATTTTCAATACCATTGAACGCTGCCTGATTTGTGAACACTGTCTGACATTTTCAATACCATTGAATGCTGCCTGACATTCCATTAAGGCCATCATTGATCGTCTCCCCGGGACTCGAACCGAAGCCTTGGAGCAACGAAAGGGTTTAAACTTGCCACATTTTTTTCGAGTCTTCCCTGCGATTCGAACCTCTGACGTCTGAGCTATTTTTCTCTGACGACATTACATTTCTTTAATATCTGCGTCCAAGGACGGGCAGTGTCGAAGGTTGGTTGGTAGCTTAAAAGGAGTCATCCAACTTCACCGGCAGAACGCAGTACAATTCTCCAGGCCGATTGCTGGGAATTGGAGAAGAGCTGTGGGTGATGTTACATGCGCGCCATTAAAAAAAAAAAGAGGGATCTTTGTATCTTGGTTCTTCAGAGGGATTTCTTAGTTTTCAGGAAATTGAATTAAATTTGGAGAAGTGCTTAAGCTTTTTGCAGTCTTGTGGTGTATTTCATGTGGCTTAAAATCAGAGATACATCTGTCTCAAATTATTCTAAATACTTCTCTGTATGACACAATATCTGAAAGTCTAAATACATCTAGACTACATTCTTCAGTTTTTCTTTGGTGAACGCAGTGCTGTTGAGGGTATTTTACACTGCCATATTTTGTGCTTTGAATCTGCTGTCCCATTATATCAGAACTATATTATTTTTCCATTAAGAGTAAAAGATTTGCAGCTGAAATTTTATTTGCTACATTATGCATTCAATCATATCTATGGTGGGAATAGTTCTCACAGGCGAGGAGAACTATCCTGAATGGTCCCGGATCATAAAACACACCCTCATTTTCACTGAGTTGTGGAAAGGAGTGTGTGTTGGAGACTGAGACAATGACCCAGTATAACCTACCTCAAACAAAGAGCTCATCATTTAGGAAAATAAGAACAGCAAAGCCTATGCATTAATCGCAACATCTGTAAATGAAGAAGTAAGTCACCATATTTCATCATATTCAACTGCCTTTGAAGCTTTACAAAAACTGAAAGAACTCTATGACTCACATTCTGCACTTAAAGTTGTTCAGCTCATGATTAAACTCTTCACTCTTGAACTGAAAAATAATGATCCTCTTGCTCTTGCATCTAAAGTAAAGTCTATAATGCATGATATTAAATCCACTAAGGTTGAGCTGGATATCCCTCTTATTTCTTTTCTCAAGGCACTCTATCCTACCTACTCCAATTATCTTGAGTCTTTACAAGCAAATGGAAATCTTAAAGATATAACCTTTGACTCTCTTTTGAAAAAGTTTGCTGAAAGAGAGAAAGCCTTTGGAAAGAAGACAGCTCCTGAATCTTCTGAAGAGACTGTGTGCCTTGCTCATAAAGAAAAGCATCCTGCTCAAGATTCTACAAGAGGAAGAGGAAGATACTTCAGAGGCAGGGGGAGCAGACAATCTCAAGGAGAAAAGGCAGATCTGCATTGCATTCGCTGCAAACGAAATGGATCACATGATGCTTCTACATGCAAGCTACCATGGGACAAAATTGAGCAGAAAAGAAACCAGCAGAAAGGTAAAACTGATGATACAGACAAAGGTAAAGCACCTGAATCCGCTCACTATATTGAGGCACAATGTAACATTGGAGTAAATGAAGATTTGTTTAATGCTTCACTTGCTTCTTCGAAAAATGATTGGTTGCTTGATTCAGGAGCAACCTATCATATGACTCATAGAAAATATTTTTTTGAAGATTTCAGTGACAATGTTGATGGAGCAGTATACTTTGCAGATCAATAAAAAATCAAGCCATTAGGGCTTGGCACAATCAGGCTTAAACTACCTAGTCTTCCAGACTTTCTTCTGGATCATGTTCTATATCTCCCACAGCTCAAGAGAAACTTGCTGTCCTTGGTCCACATCCACCAATAAGGTCACTCCATTCATATGTTTGATGGCAAGCTTGAGGTAAGAAAAGCATCTGACCATTCACTTGTCATGAGGGGAATAGAAGAAGAAAGGCTTCTCAAACTGCAAGGAACCTCTGCTCATGCACAACATTTCTCATATATTTCTCATCATGAAGAAGGTACACTTCCATCAAGTTTATTATGGCATGCTAGATTTGGAAATTTAAACTATGACAGTCTCCGCTTATTGAAGAAAAATGGTGTTGCTGGTTTGCCTACAATTCCTAGGAAACATAAGCAATTTGATGCTTGCATTCTAGGAAAGCATAGCAAACAGTCTTTTCATGATTCACATTCAAGAGCACATAGAAAGCTTGAACTCATTCATTTAGATTTATGTGGTCCAATGCTTGTTCCTTCTGCAAATGGAAATAAATATATCATGACATTTATTGATGATTACACCAGAATGTGTTGGGTTTATTTATTGAAGAACAAATCTGATGCTTTTCAAACATTCAAGAATTTTCATAAATGGATTGAAAATGATGCACAATCTCATATTGGGTCTATTCGCACTGATAATGGAAAAGAATATACATCAAATGAATTTGAAAACTATCTTCACCAACATGGGATCAAACATCAAACAACTGTGCCTTATAATCCCCAACAGAATGGTGTAGCTGAAATAATGAATATAACAATCTTGAATATGGTACGATCCATGCTTTTCTTCAAAAATGTAAAGATAATGTTTTGGGCTGATGCTGTTCTATGTGCTGCATATATAAAGAATAGATGTCCATCTAATGCTATAAGAAACAAGACTCCTTATGAATTGTGGTATGGACATGTTCCTTCGGTAAAACATCTCAGGATCTTTGGTTCCACCTGTTATGCTTTGCTACCAAAGGTACATAGAAACAAACTTGGTGCTAGAAGTCATAAGTGTATCTTCCTGGGGTATTCAAACACCTCTAAAGCATACCGCCTCTATGATGAAGTAAATAAAAAGTTTGTTGTATCTAGAGATGTCATTTTTCTTGAATCATCCAAATCTGACAATGTTGTTGAGCGACAACTTGATTGCTTGGATAGATTCGCAAAAACGAAATCATTTCAAGAATTTGATAATCAGATTCCACATCTTGAAGGGGGGATTCCTATACTAGATCAACATGTGGAATCTTCTTCTGAAGAACAATCTTCCCTGCATGAAACTCCAACAATGGATGATGCTTTAAGTGATGTAATTGATAGAATTTGGAGACTCAATCTTGATTCAGTCCCAACTCAATCAACAGAGCAGCCTGGACCATCTCAGAAAGGTCCCCCAAAATGGCTGACAAAGACACTTGAAAGTGTTCATCCTGATGAAATTGGAAAAACAGGAACCAGAAATTCAAACCGACAAAATGGAGGTGATGTAGATGACTCTAATTCACCTGTTGATATGGATGTTACTTATGATTGTGAATTGAACTTGTCTACATATTTTGAACCAACTTCCTTCAAAGAAGCTGCTTCTCATGATGAATGGAAAGAAGCGATGCAAAAGGAGTATGATGCTCTCATAAAGAGTGGCACTTGGAAGCTCATTGATCCTCCATTTGGAACCAAACCAATTGGCTGCAAGTGGGTCTAGAAGAACAAGTACAAAGCTGATGGCTCACTTGACAAGCACAAAGCTAGGCTTGTGGCAAAAGGTTTTGCACAGAAGGAAGGGGTCGATTATGAGGAAACTTTTTCCCCCACAGCAAAATGGGCCACCATCCGGACACTCTTTGCACTAGCAGCTCAGAACGGTTGGAAAGTCCATGAAATGGATGTAAAAACTGCATTCTTGAATGGAGATCTAAAAGGGAATGTTTTTATGTCCCAGCCTGAAGGATTTGCTGTGAAAGGACATGAACATAAGTATGAAAACTTGTGAAGTCCTTGTATGGCCTCAAACAAGCACCACGAGCCTGGTATGAAAAACTAACTGAGCATCTTCTGAAACTCAACTTCAATCATTTTGATCTTGATGATGCAACTTTGTTTGTTAAGAAAGTTGGCAAAATAGTTGTGTATCTTGTGGTATATGTAGATGAATTTTAATGACAGGGAACAATGAAAGCTACATTGCATCCATAAAGAACGAATTGTGGAAAAGTTTTGAAATCACTGATTTGGGCTATGTTCATTACTATCTTGGCATTGAAGTAACCCAACATCCAAAAGCCATATTTCTTTCTCAAAAGAAATACATTGGAGATTTGTTAAACAGATTTGGCATGACAGAATGCAATCCTCTTTCTACTCCAATGGAACAAAACTTAAAGCTCACATCTATTGAAGGAAAGGAATTTGAGGATGCAACAAAGTATAGACAGCTTGTAGGAAGTCTCATCTACCTCACTACTACTCGAACAGACATTTCATTTACTGTTGGAATCCTCTCCAGGTTCATGCAAAAGCCTTGTGAGGGACATTGGTCTGCTGCAAAAAGAGTTCTAAGGTACTTGAAGGGAACTCAAGACCTTGGAATCAAGTATACACAGGTGGACGACTTCAGCTTGATTGGATACTCTGAATCAAACTTCGATGGAGACAAAGAAACTGGGGTATCTACTTCAGGATATGCTATGAGTCTTGGATCAGGAGCTATCTCCTGGAGATCACGCAAACAATCAGTTCCAGCAGATTCCACAACAGAAGTAGAATACGTGGCAGCATCTGAAGCAACGAAAGAAATTGTGTGGCTCAGGAAAATTCTTGAAGATTTGCAGGTAAAACAAGTACAATCAACTCCACTCATGATTGATAACACCTCTGCAATAAAGTTGGCCAAGAACCCAAAGTTCCATGATCGAACAAAGCATATCAATACTAAATATCATTTGATTTGACATCATGTTGAGGCAAAAACAATCCATCTCCATCATTGTTCCACAAATGAGCAAATTGCAGACATCTTCACTAAAGCACTTGGAAGGGAAAAGCTTGAACGATTCAGAATGATGCTTGGACTCACCAACATCCCTTCAGATTAAGGGGGGGAATGTTGACACCTAATCTTCATGATTGGGAATTTTATGTAAATAAATAAATTGGGAAGGTGAACAGTCATCGGGAGATGAACTTAACAATCACTCCCTATTGTATATAACAATGGGTTACCTATGGAATATAGACGAATCAGTTTTTTCTGTCTTTGGAGAGTTACTGCCTGGCCTGACAATTGTTTTAAGTGTCTATGTTATTTGCAATCTTTTCGATCTATTGCACTAAGTAACATAGGAAACTCCACACATAATTCTATAATACCTTTGTCAATTTCAGATCAAGTGGTATCAGAGCTTAAGGATTTTAAGGTTTGACAAGTTTGTGTGGAGATTTGAATGCTGACTAGGTTAAGGCTCGACGGTAAGAAGGAGAACTTGTTGAGGTGAATCTAGAGATTGGAAGGGTCTTTTCAAGAAGAAGGACGGTAGATGAAACTTCACTTTGGTCAGAGTCCCAGTTCTTGGATAGTTTCATGATGATATGTGCCATTGTTGAAGAGATGTATAATGAGTTTAAAAAGGGTAAAGGTGGAGAAGGCATTTCATCACCTAGACCATACAAAGGAGTAGAGGAACATTTTCTCTTTGTCCCTCTAGAGAAAGAAGATAAGGAAGATAAATGGAAAGGAGGAATGTAGCCTCCACCATCTCCTTCATCATCGCCATCATCATCATCATCATCATCGTCTTCTCATAAAACTAGTTCTTCTAAGAAGAAGAAGAAAAAAACCTCTTTTATCAAAATAGATGTAAAATTTGATTTGCCAATTTATGATGGAGAACTTAATTCATAAAATATAGATAATTGAATAATGCAAATTGATGTATATTGTATGGTGCAAAAAGTTGATTCAGAAAGGAAGAAGATTCAGCAGGCTAGCCTTCGACTTGGAGGAACCACACTAGTGTGGTGGGAAGGAAAAACACAAGAAGATATTCAAAACACGGTAAAATAATTTCAATATGGAATGAATTTGTTTTTGCCATTAAAAAGAAATTTTATCCGTTGGCTTATATGCAACAAGCAATGATGAGTTGGCAAACATTACGTCAATTGAAGGGTCAAAGTGTACAGAGTTATACTCAATAATTTCACAAAATAACTTTAACATTAGGCATATCATTGGACTCACCAAAGACATTATTAAAATATATAAGTGGTCTTCATAATTATTTGAAGCATACTGTACTTATGTTTAATCCCACTAGCTTAGATGACGTGTCAGTCCAAGTGACTCATCTAGAGGCTAGAGGAAAAAATTTAACCCCAGATGTTGGGAAGTCATCCAAATCTTTTGAGAACAAGAATAAAGGAAAGAAGAAACTGAAATGGAAGGAGAGGAAACAAACACTGTAAAGAAGGAAAAAAATTCATGCACTCATTGTAAGAAGGAAGGACACGATGAGGCACACTACTGGTCTTTGCATCCAAAACTAAAGCCTAAAAGTTTGGGGGTAAAGAGTGAAAGAATGCTGCTATTATTCAAAAGGACTTGGGGTTAGACTGAGGTGAAAAAACAATAGTTACAACCACAAGTATAAAAGGAAAATATTCTGAAGCATCTACAAGTAATTCTTCACATTCTGTTGATAATGAAAGTGATGAGAGGAAAAGAAATGAGCTATTTCCTATTAGAGTCATTTCCAAGCACACTAAAATTGATACTTTATTTGATAGTGGATCACAAGTAAATTTTATTTCTGAAACAATTGTAAAGAAGTTGGGTCTAGAAACAAAACCTCATAATAAGCCATATCCATTAGGTTGGGTGTGTGATAAAACAAAGCTACAAGTTACGAGACAATGTAAACTTCGGTTTGCTATTGGGTCAACATTTGTAGATGAGGTTGAGTTAGGTATAGTCCCATTGGACATATGTGGAATTGTTTTAGAAAGTCCATACTTGTATGATATAAAGGATATCTTCTATCGTGCTGAAAATAAGTATCAAATTACTAAGGATGGAATTGAGTATATTGTAAGAGCTCATAACATTAAAGATAACCTCTCTCTCATAAATTCAGGACAGATGAAAAGAATTGTAAATTCAAGTAAGCAATTTTTACTAATGATTGTAAAGGCAAAGGATCTTGATAAATCCAATGTATTTCAAGGCTGTAATCCTAAACAGAAAGCAGATCTAGTAAAAGTTGTTTCTGATTATGATATTTTGTTTAAAGACCCTAAGGGGCTTCCACCCAAGTGAGAGATAACACCTAATATTTATTTGCACCAAGATTCTCCACTACCTAATATTGGAATGTATAGGTTATCAACTTTAGAGAATGCAAAGATAAAGAAGAAGGTACAAGAGTTGCCTGATAAAGGGTTTATATGACCAAGCACATCACCATGTGGATCACCAATTGTGTTGGTGTGAAAGAAAGATGGTCCGTGGAGAATGTGCATTGATTTTAGAGCACTAAATAAAATCACGATCAAGAATTGTTATCCTCTTCCTCGTATTGATGATTTATCAGATCATTTAAAAGATGCAGTTTACTTTTCTAAATTAGACTTGTGAAGCGACTACCATCAGATCAGAGTTGCAGAATAGGATGTATGGAAAACTTCTTTCAAGACGAAGCAAGGACTCTATGAATGGTTGGTTATGCCTTTTGGCTTAACTAATGCTCCTGCTATGTTTATGCGAGTCATTAATGATGTATTTAGACCATTTATTGATGATTTTGTAATAGTCTATTTACATGATATTCTTGTTTTTAGTAAGACATAGGATGAACATGTAAAGCATGTAAAGCAGGTTTTATATTTTTTAAAAAGAGAAAATCTCTATGTGAAACTATCAAAATGTGAATTTGGTAGGACATATTTGAATTATTTGGGTTATATTGTAGGGGGTGGTGAATTGAAGATACATCCCTCTAAGGTCGAAGTCATTGTAAACTAGCATAAACCCAAATCTGCTATAGAAGTTAGAAGTTTCTTAGGGGCAACGCAATATTGGAGAAAGTTTATTGTTATTTTTTCATTGATTACAGCTCCTTTGCATGCTTTGATAAGTGTGAAACAGGTGTTTCAGTGGGGAGGAAAACATAAAAAAGCTTTCGACACCTTGAAAGAAAGGATCAGTACAGCGCCAGTACTAGCACTGCAAGATCTTCAACATCCATTTGAGATTGAGACAGATGCAAGTGACTATGCCATGCAAGCAGTGTTGATGCAGCACAGGAAGCCTATATGCTTTCATTCTGAGACATTTACATCAGCAGTAGTTAACTATCCTACATATGATAAAGAATTGTATGCATTAGTACAGAGTGTTAAAAAGTGGAAACATTATATAATGGGTAAATAAACAATTATTCACACAGATCATCAACCACTTCAATATCTCCACTCACAAACTAAATTGCAACAATCAAGACATTACAGGTGGATAGGTTTTCTACAACAATTTCATCTTGTTATTAGATATAATAAGGGCATACATAATAAGGTTGCAAACATGTTATCAAGACCAATCATAAATGCATCCACTATACTTGAGCATAATTCAATAATTCATGAAAGTTACATTGAACAATATGCTCAAGATACAGATTTTAAGGATGTATATGCAACTTTAAGTCATGGTAGGTAGGTAGAAGAATTGGATTACTACATTAAGGACAAACTCTTATATCATTTGGGAAAGTTATGCATTCCACAAATTGAAAGAGTTAACATTATTCGAGAATCACATAATTTTCTCGTATCGGGTCATTTTGGTGCAAGTAAAACAATTGCACAATTGCAAAGGTTCTGTTATTGGCCATGAATGAATGAGACAATTTCTAGATATATCGAAGGATGTACTATGTGTGCTACAAGCAAGCCAAGTAATAGAAAATTAGGCTTGTATACTCCACTTCCAATTCCTTCTTGTCCTTGGGAAAGTGTTTCCATGGATTTTGTTGGGGGATTGCCAAATTCTAGAAAAGGTCATGATTATTTGTATGTAGTTGTGGATAGGTTCAGTAAGATGTGTATTTTGATACCATGTAATAAACAGGTCATAGCTGAAAAAACTGCAAAGTTGTTCTTTCAAAATGTATGGGTTCATTTTGGGTTACCCGCTTCTATTGTATCTGATCGAGATTCTTGATTTGTTAGGAAATTTTGGTCAAGTCTATGGGAGTTAATGGACACAAGGTTAAAGAAGAGCACATCGTTTCATCCACAAACAGATGGTCAAATGGAAGTGGTCAACAGAACAGTGATACAGTTGCTTCGAGGATATTGCAACAAGCATCCCAAACTTTGGGATGAGCATTTTTGTTGTGTGCAACATGCTTACAACTGTGCCAAACATTCTTCTACTCAGAGATCTCCTTTTGAGACTTGTTTTGGCTTTATACTAAAGTATCCCTTGGATTTTGTCTTTGGTAAAGACATAGCAGTTGATGGACATAGTGATGTGGCCAAAGCAACCAAGTTCATTGAGCAAATCGAGGAAATTCACCAGGAAGTACAGGAATAGATGGAAAGAAGTCAAGCCAAGTATAACGTGCGACATGACAAGCATCGAGTTGAGCATAGTTTTCAAGTTGGTGATCAAGTCTGGTTGTACATCAGAAAAGAAAGACTACAAGGGGAAGGTAAAAAATTGAAACCAATTAGATATGGTCCTTTCAAAATACTTGATAAAATTGGTGAAAATGCTTTATGCCTTGATCTACCAACTTATATGCAAATCTATTCAGTCGTCAACGTTGAAAACTTGAGGTTGTATGAACCTTCAATGATTGAAGATCCCGAAGAGAAAGGACAGTTACCTTCCATTGAGAATCTGTTGCCTGAGCATATTAATGAGTTACAGGAGGACATAGTTCTTGATAGGAGGATAAGAACTTCACGACGAGGGGATGTTGAGTACCTAAGAGTTGGACTCAAAGGTATAATTCCAAGTAAAGCATGATGGATAGAAATTGGACAAGTGAAGGAACTTTATCCTCACTTACTTGATAGCTAAAACCAGCTTTTGGTGGACCAAAAGCTTCTAGTGGGGAGGAGTGATCCAAAATGGATTCATCATAGCCTCCAGATAAAAAATATTCAAATATAGGTGAAATGGAAAAATGTTGAAGGGCTCATGAATACAAATCCAATGGTGCAAATCGCATGCAAATCCGAGTTTGGACAAGGAAATTAGAGATCATCAAAGATTCAGGTCAAAGAGTCAAAGCCTACATTAGTAGGACATGTGGATACCTGGGAAAGAGTCACAGGTACTTGATGATGTCAGCACAAAAGATTATGTGGCAATCAGAGATTGGTTCAAACCTCAAGCGTTGAGGAACATCAGTCAAGAGTGGAGATCATCCAATCGGAGATCGATGCATATCGCTTCGAAACATGCAGACAAGTTATCGGGGAAAACAGACGCGATAAAACTATGAAAAGGATCTAAACTCGTTGAGTTTCGACAGGAGGGTGGTAAATGGTTTATCACATGCCCTCAAGGTAGGAAGTAGCTTTAGACTGGGAGCACGCGATTCCACTCAACACTCGACACGTGGCCTCCCGAAAACCACTTTATCACGTGCCTTCCTAGAAAAGGTGAACGTGCTAGTTGGAGCGCGAAACCACGTGATAGCCGTCAGATGGCAGAGGAGAGATCAACGATGCAGGTTGTCTAGATCAACTGAAGAGAAGGACGCGATAGCAGTCAAATGGTTTATTCTTGAGATTAGTGCCGAGGAAAGGCCAGACGGTTGGGGTCCACTCGTGTCCATTGGTTCTTTCGTTTATAGGTTGTTTCTATTATAAATGTATTTGTTCCACATTTATTGAAATTTGTAGCTAAAACGTGTTATAGAAACACCATAACACAAAACGTTGAGGGAGAGTGTTCAAAGGAATGTATCATGAACCGTTCCAGGGGGTCTGGAGGTTAGGGTGACCAGTACGGTCATGTGTATGCTCATTTCAACTCAAAGTTTTGAGCGAAACATAGTGGTGAGCTCCATTTCTATGTTGAGACTTTGTTTTTGAGCTCACACGTGTAACAACCATTTGAAGACATAATAAAGAGGTTAGCACTAGAATCTACAACCAAGAGACATAGCCAGGAAGTCTAGTGAACTCCTTTATCAACTTTGCTTGTGTTGATGTGTCTGATTATGTTTTTATAATTGTTTTAAGTGTCTGTGTTATTCGCAATTTTATCGATCCGTTACATTAAGTAACATAGGAAACTCCACACATAAGTCTGTAATACCTTTATCAATTTCAGATCAAGTAGAACTCTCCACCATTATCTATCCTCAACAGTTTTATTTTCTTCTCTGCCTGATTCTCCACTAGACGCTTACATTCTTTAAATATGTCAAAGACTTCAAGTTTCTTCCTGAGGAAATATATCCATGTATTCCTCAAGAAGTCATTTATAAGTGAAACATACTAAACAAATTTACCCAATATGGAACTGACACAGGTCCAAACACATCACAATGCGCTAGTTGTAGTATCCCCTCTACCCTCTTATCACCAGAGGAGAATCTCACCCAATTCTACTTCTGATATAAATAAAGTTCATAGAAATCAAAATATGTAGAGAAATTAGACATACCTTATACCATACCATTAATGTGTAATACTCGAAGGCCCTTCTCTCTAATATCACAATATTTGATGCCACAACATAGTATTTTCTCTAGAGATTACAAATGTTTTTCCTTCTTCCACTCCACTTTTAGGAACAATAGAATTGTTTCACTTATCATTAACAATACTTATCAATAGATTATATATAGTTCCAATCTGAAATCCCATCGAAAATACCATTTCTCCTTGAACCATCCAGCAAGTATCCTTTTCAAACATTTTTCTTACACTTGCATCACTCATATTGCTTTCATAAATCAAATTTCTAGCTCCAACTTGAACTTTCCTCATCTTGTGATTCTAGTTTTCAAGTCATCTCCTAATAAGACATCACCACCTTTGAATATTTTATACTAGAAAAGGCACTACCTGTGAGGTTTCACATGAAATAATGCACCTTAGTTGACTAGCCATGCCTCATTATCTAGATGTATACTTGAAGAAGCCAAGTGCACATCCCCTACTTTGTTTTAGGATGTTTATTCTTCTATAGAAGGAGCATCTTCATATCCCTTCCTTTCCTGGGAATTTCATATTTGGAATCTTACTTGTAATTCCCTTCTTTTCCACATTTCCAACATACCTTTACAAAATTTCATGGAGATTTATATCTTCCTCTATAAATAGATCTCCCACTCAATATATTATTTTTATTTCTATTATGGGAGCCTCCTATTACAAACAAGGCATCTCCATTCTACATTTCCATGTTTTTTCATCTCATCTCTTCCAATAACAAGGATGAGACTATTCCATTGAAATTTAAAGTAATCATATTACTAGATATGGAAACAACCATAGTATCCCATGGTCCGATAGAGAACGTAACAGATTGATGCACTTACCTTCATCTAAAATATTAATATCAATAGATAATAGCTAACTTACTATAGTATTGAAGGAATTCACATGCTCTGTCACTGATTCTCCATCATTTATCCTCAGGTTATACAACTTCTTATGTAGGAATAATTTATTCACCAGGGACTCAGACATATACAAATACCTTGACTTTTCCAATAAATAATTTGTTATAGCTTCCGTTGAAACATTCAATAATACTGAACTTGAGAGACACAATCGTATCATTCTCTTTTCCTTTTAATCTAACTAGGTCTAATATTCTGTAAACATCTATGTTTGTGTAGTATTTGGATCCACAACAATCCACTGATCTTTATTGATCCAGGTGGATATTGGTGGCCCCCTGCCAATTCCACTTGGAACGCCACCATTGTTTCTTTCAATTTTTTAGTTTCCTTAATTGTAGCATAGTTTACAATTTTTAGCAATTTTTTGGGTCCTAAACTTCCGAAGCTATTTTGAGGCCCTAAACGATGTTTTTTTGGAAATCTACCATAGCGATTTTCTATCTAGAATCATTTTATTTTTCGTAGTCCTCGGAGAGATCTTTCTAATGAATTATCATGCGCATCAAACAGAGATAATATGACCAAGGCACGACCCTAGGAAGTTGGCTGTCCAACTCACCCCAACGGGGCACATAAACTCTTGGTGTTACATCTCCTCGAGTTAGGGTTTTGGTTGTTTACGGTTTTCTCTTATTGTTCAATAATAAAAAGGCCCTTGAGCCACATTGTAATGCAGTTCTGAGGCATGTAGCTGCCACATCTCTTCTCATAGATAAGCTACCATTTCCCTAGCTAGTTTATTTCCATTTCTGTTCGTAAGCATATTTCAGTATTTTACAGTAATGAAATTAAGTATTATTCCTGCTACATCTCTATATGTATGGTTATATCTATAATTTGTTGCATTCCTATTTAAATCCAGATCAGTGGGATCAGAGCAGTCTTCTCTTTCTTTGTCTTTCTTTGCATGTCCCTAATGAGGTCGGGATACAAGGAGTTAGGGCTTGAACTGGTCGAACCTTTGCAAGACTAGCCTCGCAAATCCCGACGACCTCCCATGGCGAATGAAAAGAAATATGAGGGGATAGGAGATCCTATCAAAATATTTCTCAAAGAGGCCCTCAAAAGACAAAGGAACACGATGCTGGACAACTTTGCCTAAATCCTTCAGCGGTTACCCAGGGGTGACACATCTACTTCTAGCAACTACTTTGGAAGTACCACACCCTTTAAGGTACAAGTTAATTTTGACATTCCCATATTTGAGGGTCAGATAGATGAAGATGCTATCGATAAATGGTTAAATCTACTAGAAGGGTATTTTTCTATTCATGATTTTTCCAGCTCGGAAAAGATTACTTTTTTACTTCTCAAAGCTGCCCCCCATGTTAAGGACTAGTGGGAAACCTACTGTGAGCAGAAGGATGAAAGAATGACCTCACTATTTTCAGTCACACCCACTTGGAATTCATTCCGGGCTACCATCAAGGAGCAGTACTACCTTGTCAGAAGCTATGAGGATCAATACATAAAGTGGACCACGTTGCAGAAGGGAAGGTACCAAGACGTGCTGGCGTTCACCTATATTTTACATACCCTTCACACAAAGTTGGGAATCAAGGATTAGAGCATCATTTGGTACTCAAATACCATGGATGCCTGCACAAGTACATCTAGGCTGAAATAGAATTCCTGAACATCTCCTCGCTCAACACGACATAACGATATGTCGTCAAGATCAAGAAAAAGTTTAAACAGAAGAAGCGAGACTTTGGATCTGTTAATCTGAAGCAAGGGAAAGGTACCCCCAAACCGCTAAACGAAGGACAAAGCCAAGGCGGGGTAGCCCAAGAAAACCTGCCAAAGCCACAAGTAAAGAACAGTGCGGTGAAGCTGAAAAGGGACATGAGAAAGTGGTGTGAGTTCCATAAGAGCTCCACTCACAACACAAGTGAGTGTCGGGCCAAGCAGTTACTGGTGGCTGAGCTAAAGGTTTCATAATCAAATGCATGTTCTGAATTTGATTCAGAACACGACAAGGGGAATGAAAAAGGGAAGCATATTATCAATGTGAAGCCCAATGCCACCATTTCCACCATGAAGATCTAGAAGGAGGAACCTGAAGATCCAGAGGAGGAGGAGCGCCTCTTCCACTCTAGATGTGGGTAAAGGGCTCCCCACTACAGTTTATTGTTGACATCAAGAGCCAAAAGAACCTCATTTTGGTGGAGGTCATGAAGTGGATGAGGTTATCGACCACACCACATCCACAACCATACACCATCAGGTAGCTTCACCAAGGACGGGATCTTCGCATGAGCCAGCAATGTAGCCTTCCATACAACATCAAGCCCTTCACAAATGAGGTATTATGTGAAGTTGCTCCCCTTGATGTTTGTGATGTATTATTAGGCCAACCATACTTGTGGAAGTGACATGTTGTGTATGAATGAAGGCCTCGTGTTGCTATTGTTACTATGGGAAATAAGTTGTACAGGATATCGCAGGTAGCACCGCCTACCGCCATCTCTTTGGTTACTACAAAACAATGTAGTAAGCTCATTTCCAAAACCAGGAATTTTTTTTCCTGATGATACACCCTCAAGGAAAGAAGAAGACAATGGCCATGACCTCTAGACAAGGCCCCTCCGCACGACAACTACAGATGGGCAAGGTCATGGAGGAGTACGAGGACATCTTCACCTCCCTTGTAGGGGTTCGTCTGCACTATCAAGTCAAACACTCCATCGATTTGACCCTAGATGTGCCACTGCCCAATGGACCAATATATCGGTGCTCCGTTCTTGAGAACGATGAAATCAAGAGGAAAATTCAGGAGCTGTTGTAGAAAGGTCACATCTGTCCGAGCTCATCACCTTGTGGGAGCCTGATCGTATTGGTACACAAGAAGGATGGGACTTGGAGACTCTGTATTGACTATCGGGTGCTGAACAAGATCACTGTTCAGAATAGATACTTGATCCCATGGATTGATGACCTCCTGGACCAACTGAAGGGGGGAAAATATTTCAGCAAGATTGATTTGAAGTCAGGATAGCACCAGGTACCAATCAAACCCTCCGATGTGTGGAAGACTGCCTTCAAAGCCAAGGAGGGCCTTTTCGAATGGTTGGTTATGCCTTTCGGGTTAACGAATGCTCCTGCAACCTTCATGAGGCTAATGGATGACATATTGTAGCCATTCACCACCTCATTTGTAGTGGTATACTTGAATGGAATCATGATCTTCAGCCAGAGTTGGGAAGAGCACCTCCACCACATTCAACAGGTTCTCCAAACACTGCGAAAACACAAGTTATGTGCCAATTTGGAGAAATGTACTTTTGGCATGACCCAGGTTCAATATCTGGGATACATTATTGATTAATGGGGGGTGCATGTGGATCTAGCCAAGATCCAAGTCATTCGGGATTGGCCATCTCCAACCACTCTGACAGAGCTCCGCAACTTTCTGGGTCTTGCCAACTTCTATCGTAGGTTCGTGTTGGGATTTTCTCATATCACTTGGCCCTTGAATCAAGTCACCAAGGGAGGAGTGAAAGTAAAATTATTTTGGTTTTAATCTCAACAGAAGGCACTCAAAGAGTTGAAAGATCGCCTTTGCTCGGCATGAGTGCTCGCATTACTAGACTTGCAACAACCATTTGAGATTGAGATAGATGCCTCTAACTATGCTATTGGGGTAGTCCTTACTCAACAGAGGCATTGAGTGGCTTATCACAGTGAGACACTTTCAGACATAGTCTGGAGGTATCCCACTTATGACAAAGAGATGTATTCCATAGTGCAGGCTTGCTGACAATGGAAGCATTACATTTTTGGGAAGGAAACGGTCATCTACACAGACCACTGGCCCCTTCCGTTCATACAGACCCAAGGGAAATTGCAGAATGATCACCATAAGACTTGCAACAATTCCATTTGAATATCAAGTATAAGAAGGGCAACACCAATAATGTTGAAGATTGCCTTAGTCAACCACCGATCATAGCGTTAACCACTATGCTCAACTCTTGTGGGCATGAGACTTTGGATTGGCCAATTCTCTACAAAAGTGACCCAGAGTTCGGCCACACATACCAGACACTCTTGGAGGGTCAACATGTTCTAGATTTTCACCTCCAAGATGCCCTATTATGCCACTTGGGTCACCTTTGTGCTCCTTCAAGCGAGCGTGCCAAGATGATTTGGGAAGCACACTACAGTCGGGTTGTTGGGCATTTCAGGGTTGAGAAAACGGTGGCAGTACTACAGAAGTATTTCTGTTGGCCGAATCTTCGACAGGATGTCGAGAAGTACATCAAATCTTGCACTGCCTGCGCCATTGCCAAACAGACCATCAAGAAGTATGGCCTCTATACCCCACTGCCAAACCCTAGTCGCCCTTGGGAATCCATCTCCATGGATTACATGTCGGGCCTTCCTTGTACTAAGCATGGAAATGACTGTGTTTTTATGGTCGTCGATAGTTTCTCGAAGATGGCCATTATGGTGGCTTGCAAGAAGAATATCACACTAGAAGCCACTGCTAAACTCTTCTTTGAACGTGTGTGGGTACACTTTTGGATCCCCAATCTATCATCTCAGATTAGAACAACAGGTTCCTCAGTACATTTTGGTCTAGTCTCTGGTCAATGCTAGACACCAAACTCACTAAGTCCACAGCCTTCCATCCCCAAATTGATGGCCAGACATAGGTTGTCAACAGGATGATCGTACACATTCTATGCATGTATGACTCAAAGAATCCATGTGGATGGGATGAGAGCCTCCCTTATGTTCAACATAGCTATAACTGAGCTCTCCATAGCTCGATTGGCCACAACCCCTTTCAGGTGGGCTTGGGATTCCAGCCACTATGTCTCATTGATGTGGTCATGCCATTTGCAGCTACTCAGGCAGATTCGGCTCATGTCCAGTCTGAAAAAGATAAGGCAAACAACTTTATTGGGCACATCCAACATATCCACCAGTAGTTCCATGACATTCTAGAGAAATCAAAAGCCAAGTACAAGCAACGACATGATCAACATCGGGTGCCACACAAGTTTCAGGTGGGTGACAAAGTCTAGTTGCATTTGCAAAAGGAACGCCTTTACTGGAGCCTATTGGAAACTCAGACCACTCCGATATGGTCCTTACACCATTACCAAGGCTATGGGAGACAATGCATTTGAGATCAACCCCCATTCCTTGGCCTGCAACCAGTGTTCAATGTGGACCACCTGCGGCCATACTTCCACCATTACTAGACGCATCCGACATTGTAGAACAAATCACACCAACAGATTTAAATCCAGATTGCATGGAACAAGCTGCCACTGATCGAATCATGGATGCACAGATCAAGCACACTTGTCAGCAACATATCCAACTGTATCGAGTTGTCAAAGTAGGCCAACTCCTTCACCAGGGCAAGTGGATCACCAAGGACCAAGTTTAGCAGAAGTTTTCTCATCTCGTGGAGGAACTCAACGCAATGGAGACCATTGCTTCCTAAGGGAGGAGGAATGATCCAGGTGGATATTGGTGGCCACCCTCCAATTCCACTTGGACCCCCACCATTGTTTCTTTCATTTTTTTAGTTTCCTTAATTGTAGCACAGTTTACCATTTTTAGTAGTTTTTCGGGTCCTAAACTTCCGGAGCCGTTTTGAGGCCCTAAATGACATTTCTTTGGAAACCTACCACAACGATTTCTATATAAAATTGTCTTTTCTATCGTAGTCCTCGGAGAGATATTTCCAACGGTTATCATGTGCATCAAACGGAGATAATATGAGCAAGTCGTGACCCCGGGAAGTTGGTTGTCCAACTCACCCGAATGGGGCCCATAAACTCTTGGTCTTACATCTCCTCAAGTTAGGGTTTTCTCTTATTGTTCAATAATAAAAAGGCCCTTGAGGCTCATTTTAATGTAGTTCATAGGAGTGTAGCCGCCACATCTCTTCTGAGAGATAAGCTACCATCGCCCTAGCTAGTTTATTTCCATTTCTGTTTGTAAGCATATTTTTGTATTTTAGAGTAATGAAATGAAGAATTATTTCTGTTGCATCTCTATATGTGTGGTTATATCTGTAATTTTTTGTGTTCTTGTTTAAATCTGGATCGGTGGGATTAGAGTGGTTTGCTCTTTCTCTATATTTCTTTGCATGTCCCCAACGAGGTCGGGATACAAGGAGTTAGGGCTTGAATTGGTCGAACCTTTGCAAGACCAGCCTTGCAAATCTAGATGGCCTCCCATGGTGGATGAAAAGAAAGATGAGGGGACAGGAGATCCTATCAAAATCTTGCTCAAAGTGGCCCTTCAGCGACAAAGGAACGCGATGATGGACAACTTTGCCTAGATCCTTCAACAGCTACCCCAGGGATGACAAATATACTTCCAGTAGCTACTCTGGAAGCACCACACCATTTAAGGTAGAATTTAACTTTGACATTCCCATATTTGAGGGTCATATAGATGTAGATGTCATAGATAAATGGTTAAATCTGCTTAAAGGGTATTTTTGTGTTAATGATTTTTCCAGCCATGAAAAGATTACTTTCGCTCTTCTCAAAGCCGCCCCACACGTCAAGGGCTGGTGGGAAACCTACTACGAGTAGAAGGATGAAGGTACGACCTCATGGTTTTCAGCCGCACCCACTTGGAATTCATTCTGAGCTGCCATCAAGGAGCAGTACTGCCCTGTTAGAAGGTATGAGGATCTATACATAAAGTGGACCACGCTGCGGCAGGGAAGGGACTAAGACGTGTCGGAGCTCACCAATATTTTCCATACCCTTCGCACAAAGTTGGGAATCAAGGATTCAGAGCATCATTTGGTACTCAAATACCATGGTTTCCTGCATACGTACATTCAAGACGAAATAGAATTCCTGAACATCTCCTCGCTCGGCATGGCATACCGATATGCCGTTAAGATCAAGCAAAATTTTAAACAAGAGAAGCGAGACTTTTGATCTGTGAATTTGATGCAAGGGAAAGGTGTCCCCAAACCACTAAACAGAGGACAAAGCTAAGGCAGGGTAGCCAAAGACAACCCACCAAAGCTACAAGTAAAGAATAGTGCTACGAAGTCGAAAAAGGACACAGGAAAGTGGTTTGAGTTCCATAAGAGCTCCACTCACAACACAAGTGAGTGTCGGGCCAAGCAGTCATTGGTGGCTGAGATAAAGGTTTCAGAATCAGCTTCATGTTCCGACTCTAAGTTAGAACCTATCAATGGGAATGACAAAGGGAAGCATATTATTGATGTGGAGCTCAATGCCACCATTACCACCACGAAGATCCAGAAGGAGGAACTCGAAGATCCAGAGGAAGAGGAGTGCCTCTTCCACTCCCAGATGTGGGTGAAGGGCTTCCTACTACAGTTTATTGTTGACAGCAGGAGCCAAAAAATCCTCATTTCAGTGGAGGTCGTGAAGCAGCTAGGCTTACCAACCATAGCACATCCATAACCATACACCATCAGGTGGCTTCACCAAGGACGGGGTCTTCACATGAGCCAACAGTGTCACCTTCCATACAACATCAAGCCCTTCACATATGAGGTATTGTGTGGTGTTGCTCCCCTTGATGTTTGTGATGTATTATTAGGCCAACCATACTTGTGGAAGCAACATGCTATGTATGAATGAAGGCCTCGTGCTGTTATTGTTACTTTCGAAAATAAGTTGTACAGGATACCAGAGGTAGCAACACCTACTACCATCTATTTGGTTACTGCAAAACAATGTAGTAAGGTCATTTCCAAAACCGGAAAATTTGTTTCCCTAACCATACACACTCAAGGAAAGAAGAATACGGTGGCCACGACCTTTAGACAGGGCCCCTCCGCATGAGAACTATAGATGGGCAAGGTTGTGGAGGAGTATGAGGAAATCTTCACCTCCCCACCAGGGGTTCCTCTGCACTGTCAGGTCAAGCACTCCATTGATCTGACTCCAGGTGTGTTTCTGCCCAATGTACCAATCTATCGATGCTCCGTTCTGGAGAATGATGAAATCAAGAGGCAGATTCAGGATCTACTACAGAAAGGTCACATCCATATGAGTTTTCCACCCTGTGGGAGCCTGATCGTGTTGGTACAAAAGAAGGATGGGACTTGGAGACTCTATATTGACTATAGGGTGCTGAACAAGATCACTGTTCAGAATAGGTACCCAATCCCACGGATTGATGACCTCCTGGACCAACTGAAGGGGGGAAAAATATTTTAGCAAGATCGATTTGAAGTTAGGATATCACCATGTACCAATCGAACCCTCCGATGTGTGGAACACTGCCTTCAAAGCCAAGGAGGGCCTTTTCGAATGGTTGGTTATGCCTTTCAGGTTGACGGATGCTCCTGCAACCTTCATGAGGCTAATGGATGACATCTTGCAGCCATTCACTAATTCATTTGTAGTTGTATACTTGAAAGACATCATGATATTCAACGAGAGTTTGGAAGAGCACCTCCACCACATTCGATAGGTTCTCCAAACACTGTGGCAACACAAGTTATGTGCCAATTTGGAGAATGCACTTTTGGAATGACCCAGGTTCAGTATCTGGGATACATTATTGATGAATTGGGGGTGCATGTGGATCCAACCAAGATCCAAGTCATTTGGGATTGGCCATCTCCAACAACTCTAAGAGATCTCCGCACAAGTTGAAACATCGCCTCTGCTCAGCATGAGTGCTCGCATTAATAGACTTGCAACAACTATTTGAGATCATGACAGATGCCTTTGACTATGCTATTGGGGTAGTCCTTACTCAACATAGGCATCCAGTGGCTTATCACAATCTGGCACATTTAGACACAGTCCCAAAGTATCCCACTTATTACAAAGAGATGTATTCCATTGTGCAAGCTTGCTGACAATGGAAGCATTACATTTTGGGGAAGGAAATGGTCATCTAGACAGACCACCGACCTGTGTAGTTCATACAGACCGAAGGGAAATTACAGAATGATCGCCATCAGAAGTGGTCCACATACCTGCTATAGTTCAATTTGAATATCAAGTATAAGAAGGGAAACAACAATAATGTTGCAGATTGCCTTAGTTGACCACCAATCATAGCATTAACCACCTTGCTCAACTCTTGTGGATGCTAGACTTCGGCTTGACCACTTCTCTACAAAAGCAACCTAGAATTTGGCCACGCAGACCAAACACTCTTGGAGGGTTAGCATGTTCAAGATTTTCGCCTCGAGGATGCCCTGTTATGCCACTTGGGTCACCTTCGTGTTCCTTCAAGGGAGCGTGCCAAGATGATTTGGGAAGCACACTACAGTCAGGTTGCTGGGCATTTTGGGGTCGAGAAAACAATGACATTACTGTAGAAGTATTGCTATTGGCCGAATCTTCGACAGGATGTCGGGAAGTACATCAAATCCTGCACTTCTTGCTCCATTGCCAAACCCACCATCAAGAAGCAAGGCCTCTATACCCCACTGCCAACCACTAGTCACCCTTGGGAATCCATCTCCATGGATTACATGTCGGGCCTTCCTTCTATTAAGCATAGAAACAACTGTGTTTTTGTGGTCATCGACTGGTTCTCGAAGATGGCTATTATGGTGGCCTGCAAGAATAATATCACAGGAGAAGCCACTGCTAAACTCTTCTTTGAATAAGTGTGGGTACATTTTGGGATCCCCTAGTCTATCATCTTAGATTCGAACAGTTGGTTCCTCAGTACATTTTGGTCTAGTCTCTGGTCGATGCTGGACACCAAACTCACTAAGTCCACAACTTTCCATCCCCAAACTGATGGTCAGGCAGAGGTTGTCAACAGTATGATCGTACATATTTTGCGCATGTACAACTCAAAGCATCAATGCACATGGGATGAGAGACTCCCTTATGTTCAACACAGCTATAACCAGGCTCTCCATAGCTCGATTGGACACAACCATTTTCAGGTGGGCTTGGGATTCCAGCCACTATGTTCCATTCATGTGGCCATGCCATTCGCAGCTACTTAGGCAGATTCGGCTCATGTCCAGTCTGAAACAGATAAGGCAAGCAACTTCATTGAGCACATCCAACATATTGGCCAAAAATTCCATGACATTCTAGATAAATCAAATGCCAAGTACAAGCAGCAACATCATGAACATAGGGTGCCACACAAGTTTCAGGTGGGCGACAAAGTTTGGTTGCATTTTCAAAACGAACGCCTTACCAGAGCCTATCAGAAACTCATACCGCTATGATATGGTTCTTACACCATTACCAAGGCTATGGGAGAAAATGCATTTTAGCTCAGCATTCCCCCATTCCTTGGCCTGCACCCAGTGTTCAACGTGGACCACCTTTTACCATACTTTCCACCATTACTAGACACATCTGACATTGCAGAACAATTCACACCAACAGAGTTAAATCCAGATTGCATGGAACAAGCTGCCACTGATTGGATCGTGGACACACAGATCAAGCACACTCGCCAGCAGTAGATCCAATTGTATTTAGTTGTCAAAGTAGGCCAACTCCTTCACGAGGGCAAGTGGCTCACCAGGGACCAAGTTCAACAGAAGTTTCCTCATCTCATGGAGGAACTCAACGCAATGGGGACCATTGCTTCTTAAGGGGGGAGGAATGATCCATGTGGATATTGGTGACCACCCACCAATTCCACTTGGACCCCCACCATTGTTTATTTCATTTTCTCAGTTTCCTTAATTGTAGCACAATTTACTATTTTTAGCAATTTTTTCAGGTCTTAAAATTCTGGTGTTGTTTTGAGGAATTAAATGGCGTTTTTTTGGAAATCTACCACAACAATTTTCTATCAAAATTTTCATTTTTTGTCGTAGTCATCAAAGAGATCTTTCCAATGGGTTATCATGCATGTCAAACGGAGATAATATGACCAAGTCGCAACCCCGGGAAGTTGGTTGTCCAACTCACCCCAACGGGGCCCATAAACTCTTGGTGTTACATCTCCTGGGTTAGGGTTTTGGTTGTTTAGGGTTTGCTCTTATTGTTCAATAATAAAAAGGCCCTTGATCCTCATTGTAACGCAGTTCAGAGGCATGTAGCCACCACATCTATTTTGAGAGATAAGCTACCATCGCCCTAGGTAGTTTATTTCCATTCCTGTTTGTAAGCATATTTCAATATTTTATAGTAATGAAATGAAGTATTGTTTATGCTACATCTCTGTATGAATGGTTATATTTTGAATTTGTTGCGTTCATGTTTAAATCCAGATCATTTATCCACTAACAAATCTTCCATTTTGAGTTTCCATAGCTCAAAACATTTCCTATTAAATTTCTCAATGATTATCTTTGAACTTCTTTCCATTTACTTTTCACCACAAGAATCACTTCGGTAGATCTCCTAGTTCAACAAGGTCAACCACAGGCCTGATTAAAACCCCTTAATCATAAAGGAATCCCTTTTAAGCCAAAAATACTCTGATACCAAATGTAGTTCTCATCCCTACACAGATAACTCATGTGAATAGGTTCTCAATCAAACAGAAAATATTTAATGGAAAACACACTCACAAACATATAAATGTTATCTTGGAAACCCAAACTAGGAAAGTTAGCAATATTTTTCATTATTTTATCTTAACAATGTTACAATACAATATGTATATGCCATAAATTCATAAATATCCGATCCATTAATCGTAGATTAGAATACACAATAGTTCCTTTGACAAGATCTACAAAACCTTGGGGAAAACCACTATGTAATAAAAAACTGCTAAAAGCGAATAATCTCCAAAAATGGATGCAAGAAACTACCCAAACATGTTTCTGGGCCACTTCCCTAAACCTTGTGCAAGGGGGATACCACCCCCTTGCATACACCCCAAACAAGAGGGGTTGAAAACCTCCTATGTGTGTGGTGGATAAAAATCACACAAGGGGTTAGTTGTGTAAAGAATATAATGCATACCCAACATTCCCAAGGTTGTATGTACATTCTAGTTGCTCCACCCTGATAATCTAGCTCTGCCATCTTGTCACATGCCTTCCCTTTCATATGGATCCTTCTCATCAACCACCTTAGATCGATAATCCAATCATTTTAATTTGATATCCCTTGTCTCATGTGCTTGTCACATGTATCCCATTCATATCTCTTTTGTTGAACCATCATATAAAAAAATATTTTTATTTCACTCCAACTTTTCTTATTTTAGTCCAATAGCTCATGCTCCATATATCCACCATGTGCCACCTTCACCCAGTGGGTTGAGCCTTGTCGAAATGGGCTACTTCACTATTGTCTAACTCTAATTCTCCTTTCGATATCATGCCCTATTTATTTGCCACGTTTCAACATCACATAGTGGGTCAAGCCTTCTTGCAATAGGTTGGTTCGCTATTATCTAGACCTAATTCCCCCCTCCCTCCTTATGCCCCGTGTATACACCACCTATCACCCCTCCTTTCATTTGTGATTATCTATCATTTGTATGCTCCTTACTATTATCAAATTGTTTGCAAAAAATAATAACTATAATTATGGATGATAATGGATTCAAGTGATAATCAAAGAGACTCTTGTGGCATTCAAAAATTATTTTGGAAATTTTAAAATAAATGTAATATATAGGAAAAAAAGGAGGTTTAGATCACGAGTAGGGTCTGCATGTGAAGATATTGATGACATGTCAACAATTGAAGTAGCTAGAACAATAGAGACAAAGCAGACCTCATAAGAAAATACCAGATTCCTTATTTAAGATAGACTAACTTTGCATACAAGGAAAGAGCAAGACATTCTCAATTAATCAATTTTTCCAATATGACAAGAAGAAGATTTCCCCTAATTAGATTCTATGTTCTCATATTTATAGCAAATTTAATCCTATACATTTCACAATTATTTATGACCATTAAATACATTTTAAAAGAAAAAATGTGTCGTATAGAACATCAAATTCCAATCTTGAAATGGTGTGTGAATTATTAGGATTCATAAGTGAGGAAACCTGCCATTCAACAGAATTTTAAACATTAAGAAATTGGTTGATAATAAAATTTGGATTTAATAATTATTCTTTTCTACATGATTAGATTATCATGATATTATATTTTTTGCTGACCTTAAATTTTAGTTTTATCTATTATTTACATCCTTAGGGAAATAGTACATTGAAATAGTTTCTTCTTGTAGTACATTCCTTGTTGATATGTAAGGAAAGGAATTATCTATAATTGATGTAGATATGACCAACTCTTGTTAGCAGTGTTGCAATTTGTGGTAATAGATATTGAATGCGAGGTACACACATTTCACCAATATATAAATGATATAAGTGGTTGGTGCATTTTCCTATACATAGACAAATAAACACTATATTTCATTTTATTTTTGCTATAATTCAAAATTCAATATGAGCATGATGGCTGCCATCAAAACTCAATGTAGAAAAGAAGAAAAAAAACCATTTGTGTAGAGAAAATGAGTTATTTAGGCATTAGGATCTTGATATTCATGTTGGATAAGGAAAATACAATTTGGTCTACATGGGAAACTTTGTGTATGCACCTTTTTATTATTTGTTCGTGTTAAACACATACATGGCAGAGGCAATATGAAAGATAAACATTAGATTACTTTTCTTGTTCACAATGATCGATATTTATAATACATAGGAATGACCCTTGGCTTCATATTCCAAGTGGTCCCTTGGACACCCTTTAGTTGTTCAGCTTCCACACCAAACCCTAGAGGATTAGGTGTCCAACATTCTCCCCATTAATTCGAAGGGTTATGTATGAGTCCAAGAAGAGAGTTGTAATACAAACGTGGAAAAATGCATGGCAGAACTAGGCTGAATTTTGCCTATGAAATGTTGGTATAAAGGGAGGTGGTTTAAGGATGACCACCAACACTGGAACTTTTTGTGCAGTTCCTGGAACCCTTCCAAGTCTGGCAAGAAGCTGAGGTCTTCTGCTAGAGGAAGTACTCTTGATGTTTTGAAGAGGGAAACCTTCAAAGGGAGGTATCACCCCACATAACAAGGGAGAATCTCAACCTAAAAAGGGAGGTATCACCCCATATAACAAGGGAGAATCTCAACCTAAAAAGGGAGGTCTCAACGTGTGATGGTTAAAGGATGACCAACAAATCTGGAATGCTTAATGCAATTCCTAGAACTTTTCCAAAACTAGAAAGAATCTGAAGTCTTATACAAGAGGAAGTGTTGCCAATTCTTTGAAGAGGCATCACCAATTGAAGGCATGCTCAGGGGAATCTTTGTCTCTGGCTTCAACTATGAATCTAGTATGGAAGGTTGTGTCTCAAGCTCGCTTGATGTGGTTTTGAAGCTCATAGAAGACCATCATTTCTACCCCTGTCAGATACAAGGTGAGATGGTGGAGAAAACTCAGACTCTTCAATATTTGAGAACAAATCCTATTGTATGAGCGAAATATATTCTTGGCTGTTGAAGCCCATTGCCAAGAAGAAATCCATCCAAGATGAATCTTTGTTCTTGCAAGAGGTTTGTTTATGAAGCATATGTTTGAAGAATGACTAGTTTTATGATAGTGCTTACATGGATGAAGACCAAAACAGTGACCTTTCACATGGCCAACTCGATCACAATGTTGGCATATAACATTCTGTTGTTGTTGTGGAAAAGGAACAGAATCTAAAACAGCTGAAGCTGAACTTTCATGAAGAAATACAACACTCTTAAACTAGATGGAATTTGAGTAATCTGGAATATGAAAGGAAATGTCCTTTTCATATCCAAGACTAGTGATGTGCTTGTTGTGGACAAGCTCTTCCCAAGATTTGATGACCGACTTGGGAAGTGCAAACTGAATTTCTGCATCTACATGTACAATTCTCCTGAGAGGGGCTCAATGATTTGATAAATTTCTAGTTGTTGATGGGAGTGTGTCTCAAACAAAGAATTGTCCTGAACAAAGACAAGTTCAGAGTGATGACTACACTTCTGTAACTCCTCTTGCTGTAGTTGTGATTCAAGCTGAAAGAAATCAATTTTGTCATGTGCATTTTGCAGACAGGTTTGAATGTCTCTGAGAATGGCTTTATCAATTGTGATTGTACTATTGACAATAGAATGCAGTAAATTGTTTAGTGATTCCAACACTCCATCGACCATTTTCCAACAATTTATATTGTTGAATGCAATCCCAAAATCAAATGAAAAGGTGCTCCACTACACTAAAAATTCAACAATTTAACAACACTATGAACAAAGTTCTGTGTAATAAATCATCCAATGCTAAAGCATATGCCATACCATGACCCTTATCCAACGCAATCAACATACTAGCACTTCAATGTAAATCAACATACTCACCAACCATGAGCAGTAATGATTGGTTCTTAATATGACCTCAACGCATATAACAGGTAGAGTGTAACATAATATGTGGATGTTAATCTAAAAAAAACTTAGAAACTCAATGCTTGACAATTCTTTCTTTCCATAAAATCCCATAAGTCCTTTGTATCTAAATCCATCCTTCAATAATCTAGTCAAAATCCTGTATAAATTATTGTGTCCTTCGAAGAGACATGATGCTCGACATTGTTCTTATTGAATGAATAAAGAATAGACTATCCCTTGGGCTTCTTCATGGCCGGACCTATACCACTATTATTATTGTTGTTGTTACTATTTGTATTATTGCCGTTGTTAATGCTACCGATTGGCCTCTTTAGGTGGGACATTAATCAAAATCGTGCATTTTGGCTCTCCGTTCTCTGGTATTTTATGCAAATTAACAATACTAAACAACGAATTTCCTCGTTGGTCGCTTCCCAACTTCGAATCCCACCAAGTCCTTGTCAATCTGTGATGTTGTCAAGAGAAAATCCCGCTGCCTTCAATGGGAATAGAGCTCTTCAATGGTCTTACAAAAAGTTTTAGAATTGGATAAACACTCGATTATTCACCCAAACTAGAACAAATGATTGTAATATTGAGAAAACAGGTAATGATCTTTCAAATCCAGATTCTGAGCTCATGAATGAATATATGTGGGTGGATGATTTTATATTCAATGATAAGTCCTTGGTAAGTAGATTAACCCACGGGGGTTATTATAATCGGGACTGGGAGGCATATGGTATGACTGTTGCGGGTTTTATTTCAACTAGAGGGGATGAGATATATAACAGTGTTTAACTATTCAGAGGTATGGAGGTCGTGCCCGAGGTGTATAGAAGTGCGGATTTAGGGGAGAGTGAATGGTATGGAGAGCAGATGTAGAGGCTGAGGTGTATTACACAATCTTAATACAGGATTACAGTGAAGGGTGCAATTGTTGGCACTCATAGTGTATGGAACTCACAACGAAAGGGTATATACCACTTTGTAATACAATCACGATATACATACAGTTGGATAGAGGAGAGAAGCACCCTCACACATAAAACTCGATGTTTAACTCTATTCGGTTCCCAAAAAATAACAGTTTTATAACATAATACCATTCGTGTAGGAGGAAATCCAAGTCACCACAACACATCCAAGAAGTAACCACACCACAGCACCTTCGGCTTCAATGCACCAGCCACAACACACCATTTGACGCAACAACTAGCTCCAGTATTCAATGCAACAAATCGACTTCTTCAACAGTAATATTAATGTTGAATACGACATGAAGTAACACAGTTAAATGAATGTATTCAACAATGAATGAGATTTCACAGGGATTTGATAGAGATGCCAGTCGGCAAAAGATGCAGAACAGAGGCAGAATAGGCAGAAGGGAGTTACAAAGTAGAGAGGGAAGCCAAAAATGGTGCTGGAATTTAGCTGAGAAAATATTCATGAAATGAAAAACTGACATGCACAGAAAGGCCACAAAACAAGTGGCCCAAATATGAGCAGGGAAGGATATCACTTGCTTTGATACCATGTTAAACACATACATGGCGGAGGCAATATGAAAGATAAACATTAGATTACTTTTCTGATTCACAATGATACATATTTATAATACATAGGAATGACCCTTGGTTTCATTTTCCAAGTGGTCCCTTGGACTCCCTTTGACTATTTAGCTTCCACACCAACCCTTAGAGGATTAGGTGTCCAACAGTTTGATCCTCTCTCAGTACTATGGCATAATATATATACATGTATAGAATCAAGAAAAGGCACAACAAAACATTTCAAAGCTTGTTTGCAAAAAATGACACTGAAACACTAATATCTTATAGCATGAATTGAATACATATTCATTGATGGAAATTCATACTGTAAATGATCTTGAGATTTGTTTATAGTAAATTCCAAAGTTGGTTTCAAGTATTCTTCCACTAGAGAAAAACAACATTTGGTATGATTTGTAATTTGTCATGGATATTCCATTAAAAGAGTTCATCAGAATAAATCTAGTAAAACATTGAAATCTCTATTGTGAAGGTTAATTTCCTTTAAATCTCAATTTATCTTTTATTAATTTACGGTTAAATGTATGAAATATTTGAAATGTGAAAAATAGAGAACAAAAATATGCACACACACTGATGGGCCTCTAAATTAGACATAAATTAAGGTCCATGCCTCTAAATTAAAACATAAATTAAGGCCTATGACCATCCTTCAGCAAATTAAACCTCTCTCTTGCATTAGATACTTTATTTTTAACTTTAATATATTCATTAGGAAGGTTTATGAATAATTGAATATTTGTGCCTAATATTATTTATTTTTGTGGAATATTATGAGAATATTGGGCATATTATGAAGAGTTGGAGGAGGAGATAATTTAGGGACTTGTTACCTACTACTGGAGGATCAATAATAAATAATAAGTCAACAAGATATTATGGAATTATGGCACAAATTGTGGAATTCCAATGATTGAGAAAATCTAGGAATGTGTTCCACTAATCAAGGGACCAGATCGACTAATCAAGGGAGAAAATCCACTAATCAAGGGATTTTGGTGGGGAAAGCTTCCTCCATTTATGGCCAATGATCCCTAATCATTTTTTATAAGTACCATGTCGAATTTGCCTCTAGGGAGAGATTTTCATTAGTGTTCTTGTGGAGAGAACTCGTATTTCTGCAACTCCATTGTAGTTTCTTACAGGGATGTAATCGTATTAATGGAATAATGAATATTGGTGTCATGTTTAGCTTCTAAATCTTGTTCTCCTCCATAGGTCTTTGAGTTTCCTTGGGCTTGGCCATCCCAGGAACCTCAAAGCCCTTTTGCATAATTTTCTTTCCTTCTTTTCACTGCTTATTCACATGCATCTCTAGTTTTTATTTCTTTCTATTTCTGCATTTAGTATTAATGATTTCTTGTTGTAGGATTGAGTTAAATGGTTGATGTAAGTTCTTTTGCAAGATCACAAACATTATTTCATACTTGGAAAAGCTTTGGAAGTTCATAATAGTCATTGAGTTGCTTGGATTAGTCTTCTTATTCCCAAATCTAGATTGTTGGATCTCCCTTTTAGCAAATTAGAACAGTAAATTCATGCTATTTTCTAGAGCATGCTAACAAGCTTCAACCGAGTTCACTCCACTTGCAATAGATCACAAAATCAATATAGTTCATAAAAAAATTTATCCATTGCATCTTCACTCGATTTGGTTAGGCATTTTTTAGATTTACTATCTCACTAGTTCTCGAATTTCTAGATTTTCGACTAGTAATGTTTTTTATTTTTTTACATGGGTTAACAGAGGTATTTTTGAGTGATTCCACTTGGAATAGGGACCTAAGACATCCCAGTTAATAAAAAAATTTGTCACATCCAATTTCGATTTTATTTTCTTGGTCGTAAAATCCTCACCATTTTCATCATTTCACAAGGAAACTTCTCCAAGCTTTTTTGAGCAAATCTATCCATCTCCCAACTTTGGTTTTGAGTTTTTGAAGTGGTCCTAGGCACTCGCTTGACTCATTCCATCCACCTACCACCTTCCTTAAGATTTCCATCACCTTCAACATACATTCTTTTGCTCTTGGCTATATCTTGTAGGTTTTTAGGGGATTCTGTAGGATTTTAGTACATCCTGTAGGAAATCACTATAGCATCCTGTAGGAAAGCCTGTTTTGAGGTCGAATTGAGGAAAATTCCTCTAGGAAGCTAGAAAAGGGTCCAAATTTTCTCCCAAGCCTTCCAACCATTGACCATCATCTCTAATCCACCTTCCACATCACCAAAAGAGATTAGCTTTCACACTCTCACATGAAAAAAAAGACAAAAATAAAAACAAATTTATTTTATTTATTTACATGCACAGCAGTAGAAGGTTTCATGGTTCGAATCCACATTCTTAGGACAATAAGATTGCATACATGTTAACTAAGAATTCTTTTGAAGCAAAGCCTCTTAGCAGTTAGTTAGAAAACAGTGTGTTTTAACATTTGATTTTAGTCTCTTTCCTTGTACTTTCTTTGTTGCAATAGGTTAAGGTTCCATCTCAAACATTTCATTTTCTACAATCAGTTTAGGATTTGGCTTCAGTACATGCACTCCATTACATCATGACAGCAAAGTAAGGACACATTGTATGACACACATATAGTGTCGATACCTCTTAAGTTTGTATGAACCATGGGTTGATAATTAACGTCGGTAGCCTTGGGAGTTGCAGCATTCTTGTTGCAAAAACGAAGCTCATCACTTTTTGGCGCCGTTTCTAGGGAGGTGTCAAAGTATGTATTGTTTTCTTCTCTAGTTCATTAATTTCTTTTTACTTTTTGCAAAAACAAAAAAATATTTGCATTGGGCATATTTAATTTGAAAAGTATAAAATTGCATTGCATTATAGTTTTCATCCAATCATAAAAACAAAAATAAAAAATTGTCCAACACCATCCCACCCCCCCATTTGATCACATGGTGCAGTAAGAGCCACATCACCATTCATTTTTGCAGGTAGAAGAAGAATATGGCAAAGAATGTAGATGAAATGGATGGAGATGATGATAATGATGAACATCCTCTTGGATTTCTCATTCAAGGTACTGATGGTAGTGTGCACATGAAGAACATCCCTCTATCTTTTCTTCCAAAATTTCATGGTCTAAGGTTAGAGGATCCGGAAACCTTTCTCTTTGAATTTGAAATTGTTTGTATATCTTATGGTTACTTATTAAAAACTCAAAAACTAAGATTGTTTCCGACAACATTGAAGGATAGAGCTCTTAAATGGTTCATGAGTTTAGGGACTGATTCAATGATATGCAAAAGATATTTCTAGAAAAATATAAAGATCATGATCTTAAAGAAGAAATCTTTAGAATGAATCAAAGAGAAGATGAGAGCCTTGAGGATCTAATAGAGAGGTTCATGTACAATGTTAAGAGGGGAAGACTACATCATTTAAGATCTGACACGCTAAAAACCCTCTTACTTAGAACAATTAGGGATGAATAGATTTATCTCCTTAATCTCATGAGTAGAGGTGATGTATATGAATTATCATTTGTGGAAATTTGTGAAAAATGCAAACACATATCAAGAGGAAAAGCAAGAGTAGGTAAATCAACATCAAGATCGGTAAGTCAAGCTAAACTTGGAATTTTTTTTGATGATTATAAAATAGAAATTCTTAGTAATCTAACAAAACAAGTAGTAATGTTAAGAATGCAGGATGAAAGAAAAGAAAATGATGATATTTTTGTTGTAGAATCACATGATGTTAAACATTGTCCATCATTACCAAGGTTGAAGGAAGTTTACCAAGAGGATAATGGAGCAAGTCAATTACCAATGCAACGATGTTATGTAGCTCCAAGAGGACCATGCTAGCCTATTCAACCTAACATGATGCAAGATGCTAATTCAAAATTTCAAGCTTATTCACATCCACCTCAAAGTAATTGGAACACACCCTTTCCTTGGAAACATTGACCATCTCAACCCCAAAAACAATCTTGGCAACAAGATTGGAAAGGAACTTATGGGAGCCATCCACAATATCCTTAGTATTTTCCTCAATATCCTCCATACCAAACTCCATGTTATGCTTACCATTCACCTCCACGACAACAACAGCATCAACCACATCCATCTCAAATATCCACTCCCACTCAACTACCTGTACCACCATTTCCAAACCCATACATTGAAGTAGCTCAACCCACTTACAATGTTGAAGTACAACACTTCCAAACATATCATCTTGAGTTCAATGGTATTCACCATAGCTCAGGAAGATTATTACAAAAAAGTGATTCTCTTGATACCATTGAGGGCAACATGTAGAGAAAGAAGATTTGAAAGAGAAGATCAAAGAATCATGGCCTACACTTGATGAAGAGCAGACAATAAAATCAGAGGTCGAGAAATATCCCTCATGGTTATCATCAAGTCCTCCATGTGTTCAAGAGAAAAATAAACAAAAAGAGGAAGATTTGAAGGTCATAGAAGAAGAAGACATCCAAGATGATCCAAATCAGCAAGTGGACCAAGGGCATCACAACTATATTGCAATATGGTTCCAGAAAGTCATTAAGTTGCAGCAATACCCTCTTCTTCAAATGTGCTTGATATCATCAAAGTCAAATCATTTTATCTTTCAAATCCAGGTACATGTCAAAGAATACATTTCAAGCCTCCACATCATTTTATCTATCATCCTGATGTGCACATGCCTCCATTGGAAGTATTCTTATACTTGAAAGTGATTTTATTTTTTAAGTAGGGTAGGGTATAAGAAAAAAAAATGAAAAAAAAGAGGAGAAAAAAAAAATCTAACGTGAAAACCTCCTTGGAGGCACCTCATATTGGCTCATTGATTGAAAACCTCCATCAGGCGGTCAAGGGGTTGGAAAAAAAAAGAAGAAGAGAAAAAAAAAGAAAAAAAGATCCTGGTGAAAACCTCCTTTGAGGTGCCTAGGCAGACCTACTAGTTGAAATCCTCATTGAGGCGGCTAGTAGTCATAAAAGAATAAAAAGAAAAAAAAATAAAAGAATCCTTGCTCCATGCATGCATGTACTCTCCAACATCTACAAGCAACAAGAACAAGTTGCTACCAAAAGGAAAATTGGTCAAGCCTAGTAAAAAGAAGTCAAATTTTGACTTTCTCCTACTTTGCTCAAATGCTCCAATAAGGCCAAGGCCATGCCAATCCATCACCCTCATATATTTTACCATCCACCCATCATTATCAAGCTTCTACCACTCATTTTCCTTGTTTTCCTAAAAAACTACAAGATGCTCTATTTTACTATAGGATACAAAAATACATACAGCAGAATTTTTTTTTGCCATACATTGAAAACCATGCATCCATTTGCCAAGTAGTTTCAGGGGGAGATGCATATGGATGATGGTAACACGATCAAGCAATTTCAGCAAATTCTAGTGCACGGTTTCCAAGAAAGTGACCTCCATCACCTTCAACCATTTTTGCATTTTCTCAATATCCATGCATACATTTAAAAAGTTGTTTCATGGGGAGATGCATATGGATGATGGTAACATGACCAAACAATTTCAACAAATTCTAGTGCACAGTTTCCAAGAAATCAACCTCCATCACCTTTAGCCATTTTTAGTTTTTCTTGAGATTCATGCATCCATTGAACAAAACTTTTCTATGGGGAGGTGCATAATGATGATGCCAACATTCTCAGAAAGTTTCAGGTCAATCCAGTCTACCGTTTGGGAGATATGGAAAAAACAAGTCGTTGTCCTATAAACCTACAGGATTCCCTGAAATCCTACAGGATATAGAACATTACGTACAAGATTGGTAGTGAGCAATTTTAGAGGGAAAAAATAGAGGTTGGCTTCATCAGAGTTTGATAAGGATGTAGGAGCTGAACTCTCCCACACTTTTCCAAGTGAAAAGGATATAAAAAAACCTTCTAGCTTCTTGAAAAAGATTGCAACATAAATGAATTGTATACACACAATTTTCATTTAAAATTCCTCGTTCATTAAATTTGGTAAGAAGACCTATACAACCCTCCATCCATCAGAGAAAATGACAGGGGGATTTGATAAAAGGGAACCCATTAGCATGGTGAGGATTCATTAGCATCACCATCTAGTACCTGCACATCAAGTAACAACATCAAAGAAGAAAGGAAAACACATGCAACAAATACACGCAAGGATTTCACTCTCCAACAAAAAACATCTACATGAAGGCCATCAGGTAGGTACAAGTATGCAATATTCTTGACCTCTTCTCTTGAGCATATTATAGTTAGAAATTTGTTGTCAATGCATGAGAGATGAGGTTTTATAAGCTAAGGATGGGTCAGCTGTCTCAACCACCTTCAACTAGTTGAGTGCAGATCACTCCTTCACTCATGCAATGTTGAAAAGTCAAATTATGAAGGGTGATGATTTCAAGGAATGAGGACAATAGTTAAAAGAATAAATTTTTTCAAAGGCCAAGTCACCACAAAACTCCAAACCCTCCATCCACTTCATATTCACTATCTATTCATCATTTATCCATCCCATTTCATTCTTGAAAGAAAAACAAATAGAGCATCCTCTCCATTTTCACAAACCTACACTACTCCCTTTGAGCCCTAGCACCATCATCCTATCCATATTCATCATTTCTCATCACTCCCATACTGTTAGAAGACTCCTAAGGAAGAAAGAATGACTACTACAGGAAGGTAGAATGCTGCTACAAGAAGGAACAAAGAAAAAAAAACTGTGCTAAAACCCAAAATGACAGTGCCTAAGAGAGACCTAATCAAAACAGAGAACTCCAAGGCCATTAGGCAATCATCTATGCCACAAGAGAGAATAAGAAGGCAATGAAAGGAAATGAGGCATTCACCATGAAAATAGAACTCAAACTGCAGTGATAAAAAGAGGGTTTCCAAGAGGTCTCTAATCTCTTTCTAGCTTTTGTCCAAGGCCTAAAAGATGTTATAAAATTGGGAGAAATGCATGGAAGTCAAGTAGGGGTCTGTCCTGGGCTCAGACTACCATTTATGCTCAAAAATAGTTTCCTATAGTTTTGACATGAATTACTACAGGATGTCCTAGTTCTCATCTAAAGGCGGTTTGAAGGTTTTAGAGGTGTCCAAATGGTGGAACAAGGTAGAAGATGTTGATAAGGGTGTGGAAGACCTAGCTAAACTGAAAAAAGAATCAGGAACCATCTTGAATAAGGGGAAGAAGGAAAACTAATGGTCTCAAGAAACATAGATTTTTCTTTGCACAAATATGTCTTTTGGCTTGTCGTTGCAAAACTTACAACCAAGATTCTTAATGCACAAGAGAGAGGCCACCAGGGCCATGAATGAGGCACATTGAGGTCACTAAGTTACTTAGAGGATGAGAAACACATTCAACAAGGGGTATGATGGTCCTCTAAATTAGACATAAATTAAGGCCCATGCCTCTAAATTAAACATAAATTAAGGACTATGACTATCCTTCAACACATTAAACCTCTCTTTTTGCATTAGATAATTTATTTTTAACTTTAGTATATTCATTAGGAAGGTTTATGAATAATTGAATATTTGTGCCTAATATTATTTATTTTTGTGGAATATTATGAGAATATTGGGCAGATTATGAAGAGTTGGAGGAGGAGATAATTCAGGGACTTGTTCCCTACTACTAGAGGATCAATAATAAATAATAAGTCAACAATATATTATGGAATTATGGCACAAATTGTGGAACTCCAATGATTGATAAAATCTAGGAATGTGTTCCACTAATCAAGGGATTTTGGTGGGAAAGCTTCCTCCATTCATGGGGAATGATTCCTAATCATTTTTTATAAGTGCCAAGTCAAATTTGCCTCTAGGGAGAGATTTTCATTAGTTTTTTTGTGGATAGAACTCATATTTATGTAGCTCCATTGTATTTTCTTGCAGGGATGTAATCGTATTGATGGAATAATGAAGATTGGCGTAATCTTCAGCTTCTAAATCTTGTTCTCCTCCATAGGTCTCTGAGTTTCCTTGTGCTTGGCCATCCCAGGAACCTTAGATCCCTTTTGTATCATTTTCTTTCCTTTTCTTCACTGCTTATTCACGTGCATCTCTAGTTTTTATTTCTTTCTATTTCTGCATTTAGTATTAATGATTTCTTGTTGTAGGATTGAGTTAAATCATTGATGTAAGTTATTTTGCAAGATCACAAGAATTATTTCATCCTTGGAAAATCTTTGGAAGCTCATAATAGTTATTGAGTTGCTTGGATTAGTCTTCTTATTCCCAAATCTAGATTGTTGGACCTCCTTTTAACAAAGAACAGTAAATTTCTGCTATTTTTTAGAGCATGCTAACAAGATTCAACTGAGTTCATTCCACTTGCATTAGATCAAAAAAACATTCTAGTTCATAAAAAAAAATTCCCCATTGCATTTTCACTTGATTTGGTTATGCATTTTTTAGATTTACTCGCTGACTAGTTCTCGAATTTCTAGATTTTCGACTAGTAATGTTTTTTATTTTTTTTACATGGGTTAACAGAGGTCTTTTTAAGTGATTCCACTTGGAATAAGGACCTAATACATCCTAGTTAATAAAAAAATTGTCCCATGCAATATGGATTTGATTTGCTTGGTCACTAAACCCTCACCAATTTCATCATTTCACAAGGAAACTTCTCCAAGCTTTTTTGAGCAAATCCATCCATCTCCCAACTTTTGTTTTGAGTTTTGAAGTGATCCTAGGCACTCCCTTAACTCATTCCATCCACCAACCACCTTCCCTATGTTTTCCATCACCTTCAACATCCATCCTTTTTCTCTCGACTGTATCTTGTAGGTTTTCAGGGGATCCTGTAGGTTTTTAGTACATCCTGTAGGAAATCACTGTAGCATCCTTAGGAAAGCCTATTTTGAGGCCGAATTGAGAAAAATCCTCTAGGAAGCTAGAAAAGGGTCCCTACTTGTCTCCCAATCCTTTCAACCATCCACCATCATCTCCAATCCACCTGCCACATCACCAAAAGAGATTAGCTTTCACACACTCACATGAAAAAAAGACAAAATTAAAAACAAAATTATTTCATTCATTTAAATGCATAGCAGTAGAGGGTTTGATGGTTTGAATCTACATGCTTAGGATAGTAGGATTGCATACATGTTAAGTTAGCATTCTTTTGAAGCAAAGCCTCTTAGCAGTTAGTTAGAAAACGATGTGTTTTAGCATTTGATTTCAGTCTCTTTCCTTGTACTTTATTTCTTGCAATAGGTTAAGGTTCCATCTCAAAAATTTCATTTTCTGCAATCAATTTAGGATTTGGCGTTAGTGCATGCACTCCATTACATCATGACAACAAAGGAAGGACACGTTGTATGCTGCACATATAGTGCTGATACCTCTTAAGTTTGTACAAACCCCGAGTTGATAATTAAAGTCGGTAGCCTTGGGAGATGCAACATTCTTGTTGCAATACTGAGGCTCATCACACACACACACAATCCATAAATTGACATAATATTCACTTTGGGAAACCCATACGAGATAAAACCCAGTTTGAAGGTGAAGTCAATGTGCTCTCTTTTATTTAGTATGGAAGTATAGAACTACAAATAACGAGGTAATCTCTATGGAGTTACTTGATACTTGTGGCCTATAAGGATGCTAGAAAATTTTATACCCCTCTCTTTTCCTCTAAGTCCTGACTCCTACATGCTCTACTCAACTATGGAACAAATAAAATAGCATATATTGGAACTCTTCCTCCTCCTATCATCTTGGTATTTAACATTTCCCGATATCCATCTAAGGTTAATTTTTTAACTTCCTCAACCCTCAATTAGCGTTATGGTTTTGGAACTAAAATATTGTTTGACGTCCACACATGGCTAGCCTCATATGCGTGAGTAACAGGGGTTGATGTGGAATCCTCTATTACCTTGGTGGTCAACACAACAGGTCAACTTATCGAGGCATATATTTTACATGACCTCTATTTCACACAACACTTACATCATTGAAAAATTATAATTATATTGATTCAACTCCCATCTCAGTATAATAGTGAATTCAACAATTCGTATTAGAGAAGGTTCCTTTAGAAGTAGCCTAAAATCTAGAAGGATGATATCTGAGGGATCAATGGCCAATCAAGATGGTTCTTTTTCAAATAGAGTCCCACTATATGAGTGAACCAATCATGATTTATAGAAAATAAGAATGAGGACCTATTTGATGTCTCTTGTTGTTGACATTTGGCTATTTTCTTAGGATGGTTAAAAAACTCTAATAGTTCCCCCAATTGATTCAAATGGTAAAAATGCCTATGTGGTGCAATGCAACATAAATGAATGCCATTTTATGTGGCCTAAAAGAATCATAATTTGTCAAGTTAATGCAATGTAAGTATGCAAATGACATGTGAGACAATGTTCAGAAAAGCTATGAAGGAGATGAGAAGGTAAAGAGAGAAAAGCTTCAAACTCATAGAAGAAATTTGAAAGTATAAAGATAGATAAAAACAAAAACATTGAATCCTTGTTTCTTTGTGTAAACAAGGTTGTTAACACTATTAAAGGGCTTGGTGAAAATATTGAGGAATCAAAAATTGTTTGGAAAGTGCTAAGATCTCTTTCCTTGAGATTTAATGCAAACATGTCAACCATTGAAGAAATGAAAGATTTGGATACAATGTAGATGAATGAACATCATGGAATTCTCACGACATATGAAGGCAAAAATGAAAAAGAGATGTCAAGACTAAAGGAAGAAACATTCAAAGTAGCAAAGAAGGCAAAAGGAATAGGACCTATGCTTACTTTAACTACGAATGAAACGAAGAACAAGCTCAATTTGTAATAAAGTTGAGAAGAGGATCTAGAAAATTCAAAGGTAATCTTCCATTCAAATGCTTTGAATGTGGTAGAACATGTCATTATGCACCTAAATTTCTCTATGGAAAATTGGAAGGAAGTGATGATGAAAAATGATATAAAACTAGAAGCAAATATCATGATCATAAAAAGGGATGATATCTAAAAAAAAAAACGTTTTTATTCCAATGAGGGTAATAGTTCAGTAGAAGAAAGTTATGAATATACATTTGATGATGAAAAAAGAGAAATTCTATTGATATACATGGATGCACAAAATGATCATTAAAAATAGAATATAGATTCAGAGGAAGAAGTTTAATGGGAAGTAGATCTTGAAGGAGAACTAGTTGGTGCTTTAGAATGAATAGGTAGATTCAAGAAAATATTAAAAAGTAATAGGAACTATTGCAGAAGTGTATAACAAAGGTTATGATTATTATGAAGCATATATCATACTACTAAAAACAAAACTAGAAGAAGTAAACAAAATAAAATAAATTATGATAAGGCAACTATGATATCAATCCAGTTGAACCAAATGATCAGTGGGACTTGCCCCCACTATGGTCCAAGTATCAGCATCTGGAACCTCCCGAAGCAAAAGTTATAGGATAAATTCCAACATGAGCTATTTGATGCATCATTTTAGGAGAATTTGGGAAGCTCGAATTCCTATGACCATATGTCCTAAAATATCATGACCCAAACTTTGAAATTTGGACTAGATGATCAATAAGATTTCCCCTCACTATGGTCCAAGTTTCATGTTTTGAAATCTCCTATAAGAAAGTTTATAGAAGAAATTCCAACATGGACTATTTAAAGATGAATTTAGGAATCCCAACTTCCTCTGATCATATTTCCTAAAATTTCGTCACCCAATATCTGAAAATTGGACTAGTTGATTAGTGACATTTCCCCTTACTATTTTCCAAGTCTCAATTTCTGGAACCTCCCAAAAGAAAATTTATAGAAGAAATGATAGCATTAACTATTTAAAGAAGAATTTAGGAAGTCTATCTTCCTTAACTAGTGTTGTTATATAATTTAAAACATATAATAGTTACAACCAAATAGTATAACAACTACAACCATGATAAATTTGCTAAAGGGTAAATGCATGTACATATAAAGTTATTGAAAAGAGGAATTAAATAATCATGCATAAGATATATTTATCTTGAGACAAATATTTTTCAATTTGGAACTAAAGAAGGGTGAGGCTCAAATATGTGACAATATTTCTTATGGCTGGCCAACCCCAGGCCAAATCTTGATGCCTTGAGGGAAAAACTAAACTCACAGATTTAGCACATAGTTATCAAACCAAATTTAACCAAAAATGTGAAGGCCACTCTTCTCCACACACAAGAAAGAATCTCAATGTTTAGCCTTTCCATTTCGTGACCAAGCCCATAGAAATTTACAAATGACAATGCAGGTCTACCCAACACAAGGGAGTCCTTCTCTAATAGTTGTGGTCCATCGATCCTCCATTCTCCAGTGCTCTTTGTTCCATAAAGAAACATGAAAACTATAATACTCATAGTCATCCAGTCGAAGGAATAGTAAATACAACACATTTAATTCTTGTTACACAAGTTGTCACCAATTCTCATGCCAATTCGAATTTCTAAGTGAGAGAGAGATGTATGAGAGCGTAATAGAAGAGAGAAAAATTAGAAGCTTAAGAACCAAGAAGAAGAACCTATTGATTGCTCCTCCCTCTTATTTTTATAATCACACCTAGACCCTTCATCTTCCCAACCTTTGAAATTCTTGGAAATACTAACCATCACATCAAAGATAAATATTCACATAGGGTATATTTTGTGATATCCCTTTTTCTAACCCAGTTTTAAATGTTATTATGAATAGTAAATTCATGTAAATATTGCTTAATTGTAAATGATGACTAGGTGAGGCAGGACACATATGCAAGGGTATGAAGGAGGATGAGTTGCTTGGAACCATGCCTAGAATCTAAGCTACCACTTAAATCCATGTTGGGAGGGTTGGACCTACTGTGAAGGAAGTTAATGGAGAAAATGAGCCCCTAAGGAAAGGACCAGTCTACAGGTTGCATCATGAACCATGTTGCTATAGTCAACACACAAGAGGAGTCAGGAAGGGAAATGGTGGAGGTCATGAAGTGGATGAGGTTATCGACCACACCACATCCACAACCATACATCATCAGGTAGCTTCACCAAGGACGAGATCTTCGCATGAGCCAGCAATGTAGCCTTCCATACAACATCAAGCCCTTCACAAATGAGGTATTATGTGAAGTTGCTCCCCTTGATGTTTGTGATGTATTATTAGGCCAACCATACTTGTGGAAGTGACATGCTGTGTATGAATGAAGGCCTCGTGTTGCTATTGTTACTATGGGAAATAAGTTGTACAGGATATCGCAGGTAGCACCTCCTACCGCCATCTCTTTGGTTACTACAAAACAATGTAGTAAGCTCATTTCCAAAACCAGGAATTTTTTTTCCTGATGATACACCCTCAAGGAAAGAAGAAGACAATGGCCATGACCTCTAGACAAGGCCCCTCCGCACGACAACTACAGATGGGAAAGGTCATGGAGGAGTACGAGGACATCTTCACCTCCCTTGTAGGGGTTCGTCTGCACTATCAAGTCAAACACTCCATCGATTTGACCCTAGATGTGCCACTGCCCAATGGACCAATATATCGGTGCTCCGTTCTTGAGAACGATGAAATCAAGAGGAAAATTCAGGAGCTATTGTAGAAAGGTCACATCTGTCCGAGCTCATCACCTTGTGGGAGCCTGATCGTATTGGTACAAAAGAAGGATGGGACTTGGAGACTCTGTATTGACTATCGGGTGCTGAACAAGATCACTGTTCAGAATAGATACTTGATCCCATGGATTGATGACCTCCTGGACCAACTGAAGGGGGGAAAATATTTCAGCAAGATTGATTTGAAGTCAGGATAGCACCAGGTACCAATCAAACCCTCCGATGTGTGGAAGACTGCCTTCAAAGCCAAGGAGGGCCTTTTCGAATGGTTGGTTATGCCTTTCAGGTTAACGAATGCTCTTGCAAACTTCATGAGGCTAATGGATGACATATTGTAGCCATTCACCACCTCATTTGTAGTGGTATACTTGAATGACATCATGATCTTCAGCCAGAGTTGGGAAGAGCACCTCCACCACATTCAACAGGTTCTCCAAACACTGCGAAAACACAAGTTATGTGCCAATTCGGAGAAATGTACTTTTGGCATGACCCAGGTTCAATATCTGGGATACATTATTGATTAATGGGGGGTGCATGTGGATCTAGCCAAGATCCAAGTCATTCGGGATTGGCCATCTCCAACCACTCTGACAGAGCTCCGCAACTTTCTGGGTCTTGCCAACTTCTATCGTAGGTTCGTGTTGGGATTTTCTCATATCACTTGGCCCTTGAATCAAGTCACCAAGGGAGGAGCGAAAGTAAAATTATTTTGGTTTTAATCTCAACAGAAGGCACTCAAAGAGTTGAAAGATCGCCTCTGCTCGGCATGAGTGCTCGCATTACTAGACTTGCAACAACCATTTGAGATTGAGATAGATGCCTCTAACTATGCTATTGGGGTAGTCCTTACTCAACAGAGGCATTGAGTGGCTTATCACAGTGAGGCACTTTCAGACATAGTCTGGAGGTATCCCACTTATGACAAAGAGATGTATTCCATAGTGCAGGCTTGCTGACAATGGAAGCATTACATTTTCGGGAAGGAAACGATCATCTACACAGACCACTGGCCCCTTCCGTTCATACAGACCCAAGGGAAATTGCAGAATGATCACCATAAGACTTGCAACAGTTCCATTTGAATATCAAGTATAAGAAGGGCAACACCAATAATGTTGAATATTGCCTTAGTCAACCACCGATCATAGCGTTAACCACTATGCTCAACTCTTGTGGGCATGAGACTTTGGATTGGCCAATTCTCTACAAAAGTGACCTAGAGTTCAGCCACACATACCAGACACTCTTGGAGGGTCAACATGTTCTAGATTTTAACCTCCAAGATGCCCTATTATGCCACCTGGGTCACCTTTGTGCTCCTTCAAGCGAGCGTGCCAAGATGATTTGGGAAGCACACTACAGTCAGGTTGTTGGGCATTTCAGGGTTGAGAAAACGGTGGCAGTACTACAGAAGTATTTCTATTGGCCGAATCTTCGACAGGATATCGAGAAGTACATCAAATCTTGCACTGCCTGCGCCATTGCCAAACAGACCATCAAGAAGTATGGCCTCTATACCCTACTGCAAAACCCTAGTCGCCCTTGGGAATCCATCTCCATGGATTACATGTTGGCCCTTCCTTGTACTAAGCATGGAAATGACTGTGTTTTTATGGTCGTCGATAGGTTCTCGAAGATGGCCATTATGGTGGCTTGCAAGAAGAATATCACAATAGAAGCCACTACTAAACTCTTCTTTGAACGTGTGTGGGTACACTTTTGGATCCCCAATCTATCATCTCAGATTATAACAACAGGTTCCTCAGTACATTTTGGTCTAGTCTCTGGTCAATGCTAGACACCAAACTCACTAAGTCCACAGCCTTCCATCCCCAAATTGATGGCCAGACATAGGTTGTCAACAGGATGATCGTACACATTCTATGCATGTATGACTCAAAGAATCCATGTGGATGGGATGAGAGCCTCCCTTATGTTCAACATAGCTATAACTGAGCTCTCCATAGCTCGATTGGCCACAACTCCTTTCAGGTGGGCTTGGGATTCCAGCCACTATGTCTCATTGATGTGGTCATGCCATTTGCAGCTACTCAGGCAGATTCGGCTCATGTCCAGTCTGAAAAAGATAAGGCAAACAACTTCATTGGGCACATCCAACATATCCACCAGTAGTTCCATGACATTCTAGAGAAATCAAAAGCCAAGTACAAGCAGTGACATGATCAACATCGGGTGCCACACAAGTTTTAGGTGGGTGACAAAGTCTAGTTGCATTTGCAAAAGGAACGCCTTTACTGGAGCCTATTGGAAACTCAGACCACTCTGATATGGTCCTTACACCATTACCAAGGCTATGGGAGACAATGCATTTGAGCTCAACCCCCATTCCTTGGCCTGCAACCAGTGTTCAATGTGGACCACCTACGGCCATACTTCCACCATTACTAGACGCATCCGACATTGTAGAACAAATCACACCAACAGATTTAAATCCAGATTGCATGGAACAAGCTGCCACTGATCGAATCATGGATGCACAGATCAAGCACACTTGTCAGCAACATATCCAACTGTATCGAGTTGTCAAAGTAGGCCAACTCCTTCACCAGGGCAAGTGGCTCACCAAGGACCAAGTTTAGCAGAAGTTTTCTCATCTCGTGGAGGAACTCAACGCAATGGAGACCATTGCTTCCTAAGGGGGGAGGAATGATCCAGGTGGATATTGGTGGCCACCCTCCAATTCCACTTGGACCCCCACCATTGTTTCTTTCATTTTTTTAGTTTCCTTAATTGTAGCACAGTTTACTATTTTTAGTAGTTTTTTGAGTCCTAAACTTTCGGAGCCGTTTTGAGGCCCTAAATGACATTTCTTTGGAAACCTACCACAATGATTTCTATATAAAATTGTCTTTTCTATCGTAGTCCTGGGAGAGATATTTCCAACGGGTTATCATGTGCATCAAACGGAGATAATATGAGCAAGTCGTGACCCCGGGAAGTTGGTTGTCCAACTCACCCGAATGGGGCCCATAAACTCTTGGTCTTACATCTCCTCAAGTTAGGGTTTTCTCTTATTGTTCAATAATAAAAAGGCCCTTGAGGCTCATTTTAATGTAGTTCATAGGAGTGTAGCCGCCACATCTCTTCTGAGAGATAAGCTACCATCGCCCTAGCTAGTTTATTTCCATTTCTGTTTGTAAGCATATTTTTGTATTTTAGAGTAATGAAATGAAGAATTATTTCTGTTGCATCTCTATATGTGTGGTTATATCTGTAATTTTTTGTGTTCTTGTTTAAATCTGGATCGATGGGATTAGAGTGGTTTGCTCTTTCTCTATATTTCTTTGCATGTCCCCAACGAGGTCGGGATACAAGGAGTTAGGGCTTGAATTGGTCGAACCTTTGCAAGACCAGCCTTGCAAATCTAGATGGCCTCCCATGGTGGATGAAAAGAAAGATGAGGGGATAGGAGATCCTATCAAAATCTTGCTCAAAGTGGCCCTTCAGTGACAAAGGAATGCGATGATGGACAACTTTGCCTAGATCCTTCAACAGCTACCCCAGGGATGACAAATATACTTCCAGTAGCTACTCTGGAAGCACCACACCATTTAAGGTAGAATTTAACTTTGACATTCCCATATTTGAGGGTCATATAGATGTAGATGTCATAGATAAATGGTTAAATCTGCTTAAAGGGTATTTTTGTGTTAATGATTTTTCCAGCCATGAAAAGATTACTTTCGCTCTTCTCAAAGCCGCCCCACACGTCAAGGGCTGGTGGGAAACCTACTGCGAGTAGAAGGATGAAGGTACGACCTCATGGTTTTCAGCCGCACCCACTTGGAATTCATTCTGAGCTGTCATCAAGGAGCAGTACTGCCCTGTTAGAAGGTATGAGGATCTATACATAAAGTGGACCACGCTGCGGCAGGGAAGGGACTAAGACGTGTCGGAGCTCACCAATATTTTCCATACCCTTCGCACAAAGTTGGGAATAAATGATTTAGAGCATCATTTGGTACTCAAATACCATGGTTTCTTGCATAGGTACATTCAAGACGAAATAGAATTCCTGAACATCTCCTCGCTCGGCATGGCATACCGATATGCCGTTAAGATCAAGCAAAATTTTAAACAAGAGAAGCGAGACTTTTGATCTGTGAATTTGATGCAAGGGAAAGGTGTCCCCAAACCACTAAACAGAGGACAAAGCTAAGGCAGGGTAGCCAAAGACAGCCCACCAAAGCTGCAAGTAAAGAATAGTGCTACGAAGTCGAAAAAGGACACAAGAAAGTGGTTTGAGTTCCATAAGAGCTCCACTCACAACACAAGTGAGTGTCGGGCCAAGCAGTCACTGGTGGCTGAGATAAAGGTTTCAGAATCAGCTTCATGTTCCGACTCTAAGTTAGAACCTATCAATGGGAATGACAAAGGGAAGCATATTATTGATGTGGAGCTCAATGCCACCATTACCACCACGAAGATCCAGAAGGAGGAACTCGAAGATCCAGAGGAAGAGGAGTGCCTCTTCCACTCCCAGATGTGGGTGAAGGGCTTCCTACTACAGTTTATTATTGACAGCAGGAGCCAAAAAATCCTCATTTCAGTGGAGGTCGTGAAGCAGCTAGGCTTACCAACCATAGCACATCCATAACCATACACCATCAGGTGGCTTCACCAAGGACGGGGTCTTCACATGAGCCAACAGTGTCACCTTCCATACAACATCAAGCCCTTCACATATGAGGTATTGTGTGGTGTTGCTCCCCTTGATGTTTGTGATGTATTATTAGGCCAACCATACTTGTGGAAGCAACATGCTATGTATGAATGAAGGCCTCGTTCTGTTATTGTTACTTTCGAAAATAAGTTGTACAGGATACCAGCGGTAGCAACACCTACTACCATCTATTTGGTTACTGCAAAACAATGTAGTAAGGTCATTTCCAAAACCGGAAAATTTGTTTCCCTAATCATACACACTCAAGAAAAGAAGAATACGGTGGCCACGACCTTTAGACAGGGCCCCTCCGCATGAGAACTATAGATGGACAAGGTTGTGGAGGAGTATGAGGAAATCTTCACCTCCCCACCAGGGGTTCCTCTGCACTGTCAAGTCAAGCACTCCATTGATCTGACTCCAGGTGTGTTTCTGCCCAATGTACCAATCTATCGATGCTCCGTTCTGGAGAATGATGAAATCAAGAGGCAGATTCAGGATCTACTACAGAAAGGTCACATCCATCTGAGTTTTCCACCCTGTGGGAGCCTGATCGTGTTGGTACAAAAGAAGGATGGGACTTGGAGACTCTATATTGACTATAGGGTGCTGAACAAGATCACTGTTCAGAATAGGTACCCAATCCCACGGATTGATGACCTCCTGGACCAACTGAAGGGGGGAAAATATTTTAGCAAGATCGATTTGAAGTTAGGATATCACCAGGTACCAATCGAACCCTCCGATGTGTGGAACACTGCCTTCAAAGCCAAGGAGGGCCTTTTCGAATGGTTGGTTATGCCTTTCGGGTTGACGGATGCTCCTGCAACCTTCATGAGGCTAATGGATGACATCTTGCAGCCATTCACTAATTCATTTGTAGTTGTATACTTGAAAGACATCATGATATTCAACGAGAGTTTGGAAGAGCACCTCCACCACATTCGATAGGTTCTCCAAACACTGTGGCAACACAAGTTATGTGCCAATTTGGAGAATGCACTTTTGGAATGACCTAGGTTCAGTATCTGGGATACATTATTGATGAATTGGGGGTGCATGTGGATCCAGCCAAGATCCAAGTCATTTAGGATTGGCCATCTCCAACCACTCTAAGAGATCTTCGGACAAGTTGCAACATCGCCTCTGCTCAGCATGAGTGCTCGCATTAATAGACTTGCAACAACTATTTGAGATCATGACAGATGCCTTTGACTATGCTATTGGGGTAGTCCTTACTCAACATAGGCATCCAGTGGCTTATCACAATCTGGCACATTTAGACACAGTCCCAAAGTATCCCACTTATTACAAAGAGATGTATTCCATTGTGCAATCTTGCTGACAATGGAAGCATTACATTTTGGGGAAGGAAATGGTCATCTAGACAGACCACCGACCTGTGTAGTTCATACAGACCGAAGGGAAATTACAGAATGATCGCCATTAGAAGTGGTCCACATACCTGCTATAGTTCAATTTGAATATCAAGTATAAGAAGGGAAACAGCAATAATGTTGCAGATTGTCTTAGTTGACCACCAATCATAGCATTAACCACCTTGGTCAACTCTTGTGGATGATAGACTTCGGCTTGACCACTTCTCTACAAAAGCAACCTAGAATTTGGCCACGCAGACCAAACACTCTTGGAGGGTTAGCATGTTCAAGATTTTCGCCTCGAGGATGCCCTGTTATGCCACTTGGGTCACCTTCGTGTTCCTTCAAGGGAGCGTGCCAAGATGATTTGGGAAGCACACTACAGTCAGGTTGCTGGGCATTTTGGGGTCGAGAAAACAATGACATTACTGTAGAAGTATTGCTATTGGCCGAATCTTCGACAGGATGTCGGGAAGTACATCAAATCCTACACTTCTTACTCCATTGCCAAACCCACCATCAAGAAGCAAGGCCTCTATACCCCACTGCCAACCACTAGTCACCCTTGGGAATCCATCTCCATGGATTACATGTCGGGCCTTCCTTCTATTAAGCATAGAAACGACTGTGTTTTTGTGGTCATCGACTGGTTCTCGAAGATGGCTATTATGGCGGCTTGCAAGAATAATATCACAGGAGAAGCCACTGCTAAACTCTTCTTTGAATAAGTGTGGGTACATTTTGGGATCCCCTAGTCTATCATCTCAGATTGGAACAGTTGGTTCCTTAGTACATTTTGGTCTAGTCTCTGGTCGATGCTGGACACCAAACTCACTAAGTCCACAACTTTCCATCCCCAAACTAATGGCTAGGCAGAGGTTGTCAACAGTATGATCGTACATATTTTGCGCATGTACAACTCAAAGCATCAATGCACATGGGATGAGAGACTCCCTTATGTTCAGCACAGCTATAACTAGGCTCTCCATAGCTCGATTGGACACAACCATTTTCAGGTGGGCTTGGGATTCCAGCCACTATGTTCCATTCATGTGGCCATGCCATTCGCAGCTACTTAGGCAGATTCGGCTCATGTCCAGTCTGAAACAGATAAGGCAAGCAACTTCATTGAGCACATCCAACATATTGGCCAAAAATTCCATGACATTCTAGATAAATCAAATGCCAAGTACAAGCAGCAACATCATGAACATAGGGTGCCACACAATTTTCAGGTGGGCGACAAAGTTTGGTTGCATTTGCAAAAGGAACGCCTTACCAGAGCCTATCAGAAACTCATACCGCTATGATATGGTTCTTACACCATTACCAAGGCTATGGGAGAAAATGCATTTTAGCTCAGCATTCCCCCATTCCTTGGACTGCACCCAGTGTTCAACGTGGACCACCTTTTTCCATACTTTCCACCATTACTAGACACATCTGACATTGCAGAACAATTCACACCAACAGAGTTAAATCCAGATTGCATGGAACAAGCTGCCACTTATTGGATCATGGACACACAGATCAAGCACACTCGCCAGCAGTAGATCCAATTGTATTTAGTTGTCAAAGTAGGCCAACTCCTTCACGAGGGCAAGTGGCTCACCAGGGACCAAGTTCAACAGAAGTTTCCTCATCTCATGGAGGAACTCAACGCAATGGGGACTATTGCTTCTTAAGGGGGGAGGAATGATCCATGTGGATATTGGTGACCACCCACCAATTCCACTTGGACCCCCACCATTGTTTATTTCATTTTCTCAGTTTCCTTAATTGTAGCACAATTTACTATTTTTAACAATTTTTTTAGGTCTTAAAATTATGGTGTTGTTATGAGGCATTAAATGACATTTTTTTGGAAATCTACCACAACAATTTTCTATCAAAAATTTCATTTTTTGTCGTAGTCATCAAAGAGATCTTTCCAATGGGTTATCATGCACGTCAAACAGAGATAATATGACCAAGTCGCAACCCCGGGAAGTTGGTTGTCCAACTCACCCCAACGGGGCCCATAAACTCTTGGTGTTACATCTCCTCGGGTTAGGGTTTTGGTTGTTTAGGGTTTGCTCTTATTGTTCAATAATAAAAAGGCCCTTGATCCTCATTGTAACGCAGTTCAGAGGCATGTAGCCACCACATCTATTTTGAGAGATAAGCTACCATCACCCTAGGTAGTTTATTTCCATTCCTGTTTGTAAGCATATTTCAATATTTTACAGTAATGAAATGAAGTATTGTTTATGCTACATCTCTGTATGAATGGTTATATTTTGAATTTGTTGCGTTCATGTTTAAATCCAGATCATTTATCCACTAACAAATCTTCCATTTTGAGTTTCCATAGCTCAAAACATTTCCTATTAAATTTCTCAATGATTATCTTTGAACTTCTTTCCATTTACTTTTCACCACAAGAATCACTTCGGTAGATCTCCTAGTTCAACAAGGTCAACCACAGGCCTGATTAAAACCCCTTAATCATAAAGGAATCCCTTTTAAGCCAAAAATACTCTGATACCAAATGTAGTTCTCAACCCTACACAGATAACTCATGTGAATAGGTTCTCAATCAAACAGAAAATATTTAATGGAAAACACACTCACAAACATATAAATGTTATCTTGGAAACCCAAACTAGGAAAGTTAGCAATATTTTTCATTATTTTATCTTAAAAATGTTACAATACAATATGTATATGCCATAAATTCATAAATATCCGATCCATTAATCGTAGATTAGAATACACAATAGTTCCTTTGACAAGATCTACAAAACCTTGGGGAAAACCACTATGTAATAAAAAACTGCTAAAAGCGAATAATCTCCAAAAATGGATGCAAGAAACTACCCAAACATGTTTCTGGGCCACTTCCCTAAACCTTGTGCAAGGGGGATACCACCCCCTTGCATACACCCCAAACAAGAGGGGTTGAAAACCTCCTATGTGTGTGGTGGATAAAAATCACACAAGGGGTTAGTTGTGTAAAGAATATAATGCATACCCAACATTCCCAAGGTTGTATGTACATTCTAGTTGCTCCACCCTGATAATCTAACTCTGCCATCTTGTCACATGCCTTCCCTTTCATATGGATCCTTCTCATCAACCACCTTAGATTGATAATCCAATCATTTTAATCTGATATCCCTTGTCTCATGTGCTTGTCACATGTATCCCTTTCATATCTCTTTTGTTGAACCATCATATAAAAAAATAATTTTATTTCACTCCAACTTTTCTTATTTTAGTCCAATAGCTCATGCTCCATATATCCACCATGTGCCACCTTCACCCAGTGGGTTGAGCCTTGTTGAAATGGGCTACTTCACTATTGTCTAACTCTAATTCTCCTTTCGATATCATGCCCTATTTATTTGCCATGTTTCAACATCACATAGTGGGTCAAGCCTTCTTGCAATAGGTTGGTTCGCTATTATCTAGACCTAATTCCCCCCTCCCTCCTTATGCCCCGTGTATACACCACCTATCACCCCTCCTTTCATTTGTGATTATCTATCATTTGTATGCTCCTTACTATTATCAAATTGTTTGCAAAAAATAATAACTATAATTATGGATGATAATGGATTCAAGTGATAATAAAAGAGACTCTTGTGGCATTCAAAAATTATTTTGGAAATTTTAAAATAATTGTAATATATAGGAAAAAAAGGAGGTTTAGATCACGAGTAGGGTCTGCATGTGAAGATATTGATGACATGTCAACAATTGAAGTAGCTAGAACAATAGAGACAAAGCAGACCTCATAAGAAAATACCAGATTCCTTATTTAAGATAGACTAACTTTGCATACAAGGAAAGAGCAAGACATTCTCAATTAATCAATTTTTCCAATATGACAAGAAGAAGATTTCCCCTAATTAGATTCTATGTTCTCATATTTATAGCAAATTTAATCCTATACATTTCACAATTATTTATGACCATTAAATACATTTTAAAAGAAAAAATGTGTGGTATAGAACATCAAATTCCAATCTTGAAATGGTGTGTGAATTATTAGGATTCATAAGTGAGGAAACCTGCCATTCAACAGAATTTTAAACATTAAGAAATTGGTTGATAATAAAATTTGGATTTAATAATGATTCTTTTCTACATGATTAGATTATCATGATATTATATTTTTTGCTGACCTTAAATTTTAGTTTTATCTATTATTTACATCCTTAGGGAAATAGTACATTGAAATAGTTTCTTCTTGTAGTACATTCCTTGTTGATATGTAAGGAAAGGAATTATCTATAATTGATGTAGATATGACCAACTCTTGTTAGCAGTGTTGCAATTTGTGGTAATAGATATTGAATGTGAGGTACACACATTTCACCAATATATAAATGATATAAGTGGTTGGTGCATTTTCCTATACATAGACAAATAAACACTATATTTCATTTTATTTTTGCTATAATTCAAAATTCAATATGAGCATGATGGCTGCAATCAAAACTCAATGTAGAAAAGAAGAAAAAAAACCATTTGTGTAGAGAAAATGAGTTATTTAGGCATTAGGATCTTGATATTCATGTTGGCTAAGGAAAATACAATTTGGTCTACATGGGAAACTTTGTGTATGCACCTTTTTATTATTTGTTCGTGTTAAACACATACATGGCAGAGGCAATATGAAAGATAAACATTAGATTACTTTTCTTGTTCACAATGATCGATATTTATAATACATAGGAATGACCCTTGGCTTCATATTCCAGGTGGTCCCTTGGACACCCTTTAGTTGTTCAGCTTCCACACCAAACCCTAGAGGATTAGGTGTCCAACATTCCCCCCATTAATTCGAAGGGTTATGTATGAGTCCAAGAAGAGAGTTGTAATACAAACGTGGAAAATGGCATGGCAGAACTAGGCTGAATTTTGCCTATGAAATGTTGGTATAAAGGGAGGTGGTTTAAGGATGACCACCAACACTGGAACTTTTTGTGCAGTTCCTGGAACCCTTCCAAGTCTGGCAAGAAGCTGAGGTCTTCTGCTAGAGGAAGTACTCTTGATGTTTTGAAGAGGGAAACCTTCAAAGGGAGGTATCACCCCACATAACAAGGGAGAATCTCAACCTAAAAAGGGAGGTCTCAACGTGTGATGGTTAAAGGATGACCAACAAATCTGGAATGCTTAATGCAATTCCTAGAACTTTTCCAAAACTAGAAAGAATCTGAAGTCTTCTACTAGAGGAAGTGTTGCCAATTCTTTGAAGCGGCATCACCAATTGAAGGCATGCTCAGGGGAATCTTTGTCTCTGGCTTCAACTATGAATCTAGTATGGAAGGTTGTGTCTCAAGCTCGCTTGATGTGGTTTTGAAGCTCATAGAAGACCATCATTTCTACCCCTGTCAGATACAAGGTGAGATGGTGGAGAAAACTTAGACTCTTCAATATTTGAGAACAAATCCTATTGTATGAGCGAAATATATTCTTGGCTATTGAAGCCCATTGCCAAGAAGAAATCCATCCAAGATGAATCTTTGTTCTTGCAAGAGGTTTGTTTATGAAGCATATGTTTGAAGAATGACTAGTTTTATGATAGTGCTTACATGGATGAAGACCAAAACAGTGACCTTTCACATGGCCAACTCGATCACAATGTTGGCATATAACATTCTGTTGTTGTTGTGGAAAAGGAACAGAATCTAAAACAGCTGAAGCTGAACTTTCATGAAGAAATACAACACTCTTAAACTAGATGGAATTTGAGTAATCTGGAATATGAAAGGAAATGTCCTTGTCATATCCAAGACTAGTGATGTGCTTGTTGTGGACAAGCTCTTCCCAAGATTTGATGACCGACTTGGGAAGTGCAAACTGAATTTCTGCATCTACATGTACAATTCTCCTGAGAGGGGCTCAATGATTTGATAAATTTCTAGTTGTTGATGGGAGTGTGTCTCAAACAAAGAATTGTCCTGAACAAAGACAAGTTCAGAGTGATGACTACACTTCTGTAACTCCTCTTGCTGTAGTTGTGATTCAAGCTGAAAGAAATCAATTTTGTCATGTGCATTTTGCAGACAGGTTTGAATGTCTCTGAGAATGGCTTTATCAATTGTGATTGTACTATTGACAATAGAATGCATTAAATTGTTTAGTGATTCCAACACTCCATCGACCATTTTCCAACAATTTATATTGTTGAATGCAATCCCAAAATCAATTGAAAAGGTGTTCCACTACACTACAAATTCAACAATTTAACAACACTATGAACAAAGTTCTGTGTAATAAATCATCCAATGCTAAAGCATATGCCATACCATGACCCTTATCCAACGCAATAAACATACTAGCACTTCAATGTAAATCAACATGATGATGATGATGATGATGATGATGGTTAACGTCCACTGAGACCAAATTGGTCTATCGGACCTACAATATTCTTAATTTTTACTTGTCTGGCTCCTCGTCTTTCTTGGCGAGATTGGTGTTGTAGCTTTCTTTCTTTTCTCTACGGTCTTCCAACTTCCTTTGTCTTGCATCTCCTTCATCTCTTCTGGTTCTTGGGACATTGGTGTCTTAGCTTCGCGATCTATAGTCGGAGAAGTTTGGTTTAGGAGATCTGCTTTGTTGTTAAATGAAGATTTATTTTCTGCGGTATTCACATCCTCATAACTGTTGATTTGTTGGGGCGGGCTTTCTCCTTGCTTGCTTTGAGAGTTGTTTCCTTCTTCCTTGATTTCTTGTGACTCAGAGTTTTCTCTAGAATATTCTTCTTTGATGACAGTGTAGTGTTCTTTTTGTGCTCCTTCCCACCATGTAGATCTGTGGTGGTTTTTTCTAGCAAAATTTTTCTCACAGGCTTTTGGGCAATTTTTGGCTAGATGCCCCGTCTCAAAGCATGATCGACATCTGAAGAGGACACTTTCATAATCAAGCTTCTGGTTCCACACATAGTCTTTACTTGTTAGGTTTATTTCAGCTGGGAATCTGGCGCTGAAATCCATTTCCACACAGATGCGTGCATAGGTGGTTCTGGCATATTCCTCTGTTTCTGGGCACCTGCAGTAAAATTTCCCAATTGCATTTCCGATGGCTTTTAGCGAGGAGAGATTCCAGAGATGCAAGGGTAGGCTTGGCAATCTCACCCAAACTGGTGCTGAGGTTATCACTGCTGTAGAGGGATCGAATGATGGGTTCCATGGCTTCATGAATAGGCCTGATTTTTCCCAAAACCAAGGGCCGGAATCTAGAATACATTGTCTGCTTTCAGGATTTTCAAAATCTACTATAAAGAAACCTCTAGCACAGGGGTAGATATTAATTTCATCAGAAATGATAGGCTTCCATACCTCCGAGATCCAATTGTGGAGTGCCATCAGCCGCGGCCAAAAACCATTGAACCGACAAATTAGGGCACTTTCGGAGAACTTCAAAGCTTCATCGAGTGAGTCCTGAACCACTTGGATAGTGGGAGCTGGTGCTTCACTCACGATATGGGCAGGAGATTGCCCTCCAGAAGCGGATGAGCCACTAGTTATTTTTGCGAAGCTCGGAGCCATATTTTACGCAGATCTGCACCAGATCGAAAGCCAAACCGCAGATCTGAAAAGATACTACTAGACCTGCGAGATGTGTGATATTTTCATTACACGGTTTGGTATTCAATAACTAACATCCACGGGATCTGCGAGATCTGAACCAGAAGAGATCTGCGAGATCCGCGAGATCTGAACCAGAAGAGATCCGCGAGATATATCGAAGAAGAGCCGCAGAACCGTGAACCCTCGATCCCGTTTTCATAAAGAGTCGCAGAACCGTGAGCCCTAGCAGAAGAGCCGCAGAACCGTGAGCCCTACCTCACTCATTCACAATGACATTTGTCAATGTTGTTGGTTTTGATTTGCATAAAGAATCGCGTTGGTTTATATGTTATTAGAAGGGATCTGTGAGATCTGAACCCTAGCAGAAGAGCCGCAGAACCGTGAAGAGATCCGCGAGATATATCGAAGAAGAGCCGCAGAACCGTGAACCCTCGATCCGCATAAGAACCGTGAGCCGCAGAACCGTGAACCCTCGAGCCGCAGAAGAACCGTGAGCCGCAGAAGAACCACAACTAGTTATGAAAATAAAGTTAATGAACGGGAAAGTTATGAAATTACCAACCATGAGCAGTAATGACTGGTTCTTAATATGACCTCAACGCATATAACAGGTAGAGTGTAACATAATATATGTGGATGTTAATCTAAAAAAAACTTAGAAACTCAAAGCTTGACAATTCTTTCTTTCCATAAAATCCCATAAGTCCTTTGTATCTAAATCCATCCTTCAATAATCTAGTCAAAATCCTGTATAAATTATTGTGTCCTTCGAAGAGACATGATGCTCGACATTGTTCTTATTGAATGAATAAAGAATAGACTATCCCTTAGGCTTCTTCATGGCCGGACCTATACCACTATTATTATTGTTGTTGTTACTATTTGTATTATTGCCGTTGTTAATGCTACCGATTGGCCTCTTTAGGTGGGACATTAATCAAAATCGTGCATTTTGGCTCTCCGTTCTCTAGTATTTTATGCAAATTAACAATACTAAACAACGAATTTCCTCGTTGGTCGCTTCCCACCTTCGATCCCCACCAAGTCCTTGTCAATCTGTGATGTTGTCAAGAGAAAATCCTGCTGCCTTCAATGGGAATAGAGCTCTTCAATGGTCTTACAAAAAGTTTTAGAATTGGATAAACACTCGATTATTCACCCAAACTAGAACAAATGATTGTAATATTGAGAAAACAGGTAATGATCTTTCAAATCCAGATTCTGAGCTCATGAATGAATATATGTGGGTGGATGATTTTATATTCAGTGATAAGTCCTTGGTAAGTAGATTAACCCACGGGGGTTATTATAATCGGGACTGGGAGGCATATGGTATGACTGTTGCGGGTTTTATTTCAACTAGAGGGGGTGAGATATATAACAGTTTTTAACTATTCAGAGGTATGGAGGTCGTGCCCGAGGTGTATAGAAGTGCGGATTTAGGGGAGAGTGAATGGTATGGAGAGCAGATGTAGAGGCTGAGGTGTATTACACAATCTTAATACAGGATTACAGTGAAGGGTGCGATTGTTGGCACTCATAGTGTATGGAACTCACAACGAAAGGGTATATACCACTTTGTAATACAATCACGATATACATACAGTTGGATAGAGGAGAGAAGCACCCTCACACATAAAACTCGATGTTTAACTCTATTCGATTCCCAAAAAATAACAGTTTTATAACATAATACCATTCGTGTAGGAGGAAATCCAAGTCACCACAACACATCCAAGAAGTAACCACACCACAGCACCTTCGGCTTCAATGCACCAGCCACAACACACCATTTGACGCAACAACTAGCTCCAGTATTCAATGCAACAAATCGACTTCTTCAACAGTAATATTACTGTTGAATACGACATGAAGTAACACAGTTAAATGAATGTATTCAACAATGAATGAGATTTCACAGGGATTTGACAGAGATGTCAGTCGGCAAAAGATGCAGAACAGAGGCAGAATAGGCAGAAGGGAGTTACAAAGTAGAGAGGGAAACCAAAAATGGTGCTGGAATTTAGCTGAGAAAATATTCATGAAATGAAAAACTGACATGCACAGAAAGGCCACAAAACAAGTGGCCCAAATATGAGCAGGGAAGGATATCACTTGCTTTGATACCATGTTAAACACATACATGGCGGAGGCAATATGAAAGATAAACATTAGATTACTTTTCTTATTCACAATGATACATATTTATAATACATAGGAATGACCCTTGGTTTCATATTCCAAGTGGTCCCTTGGACTCCCTTTGACTATTTAGCTTCCACACCAACCCTTAGAGGATTAGGTGTCCAACAGTTTGATCCTCTCTCAGTACTATGGCATAATATATATACATGTATAGAATCAAGAAAAGGCACAACAAAACATTTCAAAGCTTGTTTGCAAAAAATGACACTGAAACACTAATATCTTATAGCATGAATTGAATACATATTCATTGATGGAAATTCATACTGTAAATGATCTTGAGATTTGTTTATAGTAAATTCCAAAGTTGGTTTCAAGTATTCTTCCACTAGAGGAAAACAACATTTGGTATGATCTGTAATTTGTCATGGATATTCCATTAAAAGAGTTCGTCAGAATAAATCTAGTAAAACATTGAAATCTCTATTGTGAAGGTTAATTTCCTTTAAATCTCAATTTATCTTTTATTAATTTACGGTTAAATGTATGAAATATTTGAAATGTGAAAAATAGAGAACAAAAATATGCACACACACTGATGGGCCTCTAAATTAGACATAAATTAAGGCCTATGACCATCCTTCAGCACATTAAACCTCTCTCTTGCATTAGATACTTTATTTTTAACTTTAATATATTCATTAGGAAGGTTTATGAATAATTGAATATTTGTGCCTAATATTATTTATTTTTGTGGAATATTATGAGAATATTGGGCATATTATGAAGAGTTGGAGGAGGAGATAATTTAGGGACTTGTTACCCACTACTGGAGGATCAATAATAAATAATAAGTCAACAATATATTATGGAATTATGGCACAAATTGTGGAATTCCAATGATTGAGAAAATCTAGGAATGTGTTCCACTAATCAAGGGACTAGATCGACTAATCAAGGGAGAAAATCCACTAATCAAGGGATTTTGGGGGGAAAGCTTCCTCCATTTATGGCCAATGATCGCTAATCATTTTTTATAAGTACCATGTCGAATTTGCCTCTAGGGAGAGATTTTCATTAGTGTTCTTGTGGAGAGAACTCGTATTTCTGCAACTCCATTGTAGTTTCTTACAGGGATGTAATCGTATTAATGGAATAATGAATATTGGTGTCATGTTTAGCTTCTAAATCTTGTTCTCCTCCATAGGTCTTTGAGTTTCCTTGGGCTTGGCCATCCCAGGAACCTCAAAGCCCTTTTGTATCATTTTCTTTCCTTCTTTTCACTGCTTATTCACATGCATCTCTAGTTTTTATTTCTTTCTATTTCTACATTTAGTATTAATGATTTCTTGTTGTAGGATTGAGTTAAATGGTTGATGTAAGTTGTTTTGAAAGATCACAAACATTATTTCATACTTGGAAAAGCTTTGGAAGTTCATAATAGTCATTGAGTTGCTTGGATTAGTCTTCTTATTCCCAAATCTAGATTGTTGGATTAGAGCATGCTAACAAGCTTCAATCGAGTTCACTCCACTTGCAATAGATCAAAAAATCAATATAGTTCATAAAAAAATTTATCCATTTCATCTTCACTCGATTTGGTTAGGCATTTTTTAGATTTACTATCTCACTAGTTCTCGAATTTCTAGATTTTCGACTAGTAATGTTTTTTATTTTTTTACATGGGTTAATAGAGGTGTTTTTGAGTGATTCCACTTGGAATAGGGACCTAAGACATCCTAGTTAATAAAAAAATTTGTCACATCCAATTTCGATTTTATTTTCTTGGTCGTAAAATCCTCACCATTTTCATCATTTCACAAGGAAACTTCTCCAAGCTTTTTTGAGCAAATCTATCCATCTCCCAACTTTGGTTTTGAGTTTTTGAAGTGGTCCTAGGCACTCGCTTGACTCATTCCATCCACCTACCACCTTCCTTAAGATTTCCATCACCTTCAACATACATTCTTTTGCTCTTGGCTATATCTTGTAGGTTTTTAGGGGATTCTGTAGGATTTTAGTACATCCTGTAGGAAATCACTATAGCATCCTGTAGGAAAGCCTGTTTTGAGGTCGAATTGAGGAAAATTCCTCTAGGAAGCTAGAAAAGGGTCCAAATTGTCTCCCAAGCCTTCCAACCATTGACCATCATCTCTAATCCACCTTCCACATCACCAAAAGAGATTAGCTTTCACACTCTCACATGAAAAAAAACACAAAAATAAAAACAAATTTATTTTATTTATTTACATGCACAGCAGTAGAAGGTTTCATGGTTCGAATCCACATTCTTAGGACAATAAGATTGCATACATGTTAACTAAGAATTCTTTTGAAGCAAAGCCTCTTAGCAGTTAGTTAGAAAACAGTGTGTTTTAACATTTGATTTTAGTCTCTTTCCTTGTACTTTCTTTGTTGCAATAGGTTAAGGTTCCATCTCAAACATTTCATTTTCTGCAATCAGTTTAGGATTTGGCTTCAGTACATGCACTCCATTACATCATGACAGCAAAGTACGGACACATTGTATGACACACATATAGTGTCGATACCTCTTAAGTTTGTATGAACCATGGGTTGATAATTAACGTCGGTAGCCTTGGGAGTTGCAGCATTCTTGTTGCAAAAACGAAGCTCATCACTTTTTGGCGCCGTTTCTAGGGAGGTGTCAAAGTATGTATTGTTTTCTTCTCTAGTTCATTAATTTCTTTTTACTTTTTGCAAAAACAAAAAAATATTTGCATTGGGCATATTTAATTTGAAAAGTATAAAATTGCATTGCATTATAGTTTTCATCCAATCATAAAAACAAAAATAAAAAATTGTCCAACACCATCCTACCCCCCCATTTGATCACATGGTGCAGTAAGAGCCACATCACCATTCATTTTTGCAGGTAGAAGAAGAATATGGCAAAGAATGTAGAAGAAATGGATGGAGATGATGATAATGAGGAAGATCCTCTTGGATTTCCCATTCAAGGTACTGATGGTAGTGTGCACATGAAGAACATCCCTCTATCTTTTCTTCCAAAATTTCATGGTCTAAGGTTAGAGGATCCGGAAACCTTTCTCTTTGAATTTGAAATTGTTTGTAGATCTTATCGTTACTTATTAAAAACTCAAAAACTAAGATTGTTTCCGACAACATTGAGGGATAGAGCTCTTAAATGGTTCATGAGTTTAGCGACTGATTCAATGATATGCAAAAGATATTTCTAGAAAAATATAAAGATCATGATCTTAAAGAAGAAATCTTTAGAATGAATCAAAGAGAAGATGAGAGCCTTGAGGATCTAATAGAGAGGTTCATGTACAATGTTAAGAGGGGAAGACTACATCATTTAAGATCTAACACGCTAACAACCCTCTTACTTAGAACAATTAGGGATGAATGGATTTATCTCCTTAATCTCATGAGTAGAGGTGATGTATATGAATTATCATTTGTGGAAATTTGTGAAAAATGCAAACACATATCAAGAGGAAAAGCAAGAGTAGGTAAATCAACATCAAGATCAATAAGTCAAGCTAAATTTGGAATTTTTTTTGATGATTATAAAATAGAAATTCTTAGTAATCTAACAAAACAAGTAGTAATGTTAAGAATGCAGGATGAAAGAAAAGAAAATGATGATATTTTTGTTGTAGAATCACATGATGTTAAACATTGTCCATCATTACCAAGGTTGAAGGAAGTTTACCAAGAGGATAATGGAGCAAGTCAATTACCAATGCAACGATGTTATGTAGCTCCAAGAGGACCATGCTAGCCTATTCAACCTAACATGATGCAAGATGCTAATTCAAAATTTCAAGCTTATTCACATCCACCTCAAAGTAATTGGAACACACCCTTTCCTTGGAAACATTGACCATCTCAACCCCATATCCACAATATCCTCCATACCAAACTCCATGTTATCCTTACCATTCACCTCCACAACAACAACATCATCAACCACATCCATCTCAAATATCCACTCCCACTCAACTACCTGTACCACCATTTCCAAACCCATACATTGAAGTAGCTCAACCCACTTACAATGTTGAAGTACAACACTTCCAAACATATCCTCTTGAGTTCAATGGTATTCACCATAGCTCAGGAAGATTATTACAAAAAAGTGATTCTCTTGATACCATTGAGGGCAACATGTAGAGAAAGAAGATTTGAAAGAGAAGATCAAAGAATCATGGCCTACACTTGATGAAGAGCAGACAATAAAATCAGAGGTCGAGAAATATCCCTCATGGTTATCATCAAGTCCTCCATGTGTTCAAGATAAAAATAAACAAAAAGAGGAAGATTTGAAGGTCATAGAAGAAGAAGACATCCAAGATGATCCAAATCAGTAAGTGGACCAAGGGCATCACAACTATATTGCAATATGGTTCCAGAAAGTCATTAAGTTGCAGCAATACCCTCTTCTTCAAATGTGCTTGATATCATCAAAGTCAAATCATTTTATCTTTCAAATCCAGGTACATGTCAAAGAATACATTTCAAGCCTCCACATCATTTTATCTATCATCCTGATGTGCACATGCCTCCATTGGAAGTATTCTTATACTTGAAAGTGATTTTATTTTTTAAGTAGGGTAGGGTATAAGAAAAAAAAATGAAAAATAAGAGGAGAAAAAAAAAATCTAACGTGAAAACCTCCTTGGAGGCACCTCATATTGGCTCATTGATTGAAAACCTCCATCAGGCGGTCAAGGGGTTGGAAAAAAAAAGAAGAAGAGAAAAAAAAAAGAAAAAAGGATCTTGGTGAAAACCTCCTTTGAGGTGCCTAGGCAGACCTACTAGTTGAAAACCTCATTGAGGCGGCTAGTAGTCATAAAAGAATAAAAAGAAAAAAAAAATAAAAGAATCCTTGCTCCATGCATGCATGTACTCTCCAACATCTACAAGCAACAAGAACAAGTTGCTACCAAAAGGAAAATTGGTCAAGCCTTGTAAAAAGAAGTCAAATTTTGACTTTCTCCTACTTTGCTCAAATGCTCCAATAAGGCCAAGGCCATGCCAATCCATCACCCTCATATATTTTCACCATCCACCCATCATTATCAAGCTTCTACCACTCATTTTCCTTGTTTTCCTAAAAAACTGCAAGATGCTCTATTTTACTATAGGATACAAAAATACATACAGCAGATTTTTTTTTTGCCATACATTGAAAACCATGCATCCATTTGCCAAGTAGTTTCAGGGGGGGATGCATATGGACGATGGTAACACGATCAAGCAATTTCAGCAAATTCTAGTGCACGGTTTCCAAGAATGTGACCTCCATCACCTTCAACCATTTTTGCATTTTCTCAATATCCATGCGTACATTTAAAAAGTTGTTTCATGGGGAGATGCATATGGATGATGGTAACATGACCAAAAAATTTCAACAAATTCTAGTGCACAGTTTCCAAGAAATCAACCTCCATCACCTTTAGCCATTTTTAGTTTTTCTTGAGATTCATGCATCCATTGACCAAAAATTTTCTATGGGGAGGTGCATAATGATGATGCCAACATTCTCAGAAAGTTTCAGGTCAATCCAGTCTACCGTTTGGGAGATATGGAAAAAACAAGTCGTTGTCCTGTAAACCTATAGGATTCCCTGAAATCCTATAGGATATAGAACATTACGTACAAGATTGGTAGTGAGCAATTTTAGAGGGAAAAAATAGAGGTTGGCTTCATCAGAGTTTGATAAGGATGTAGGAGCTGAACTCTCCCACACGTTTCCAAGTGAAAAGGATATAAAAAAACCTTCTAGCTTCTTGAAAAAGATTGCAACATAAATGAATTGTATACACACAATTTTCATTTAAAATTCCTCATTCATTAAATTTGGTAAGAAGACTTATACAACCCTCCATCCATCAGAGAAAATGACAGGGGGATTTGATAAAAGGGAACCCATCAGCATGGTGAGGATTCATTAGCATCACCATCTAGTACCTGCACATCAAGTAACAACATCAAAGAAGAAAGAGGAAAACACATGCAACAAATACACGCAAGGATTTCACTCTCCAACAAAAAACATCTACATGAAGGCCATCAGGTAGGTACAAGTATGCAATATTCTTGACCTCTTCTCTTGAGCATATTATAGTTAGAAATTTGTTGTCAATGCATGAGAGATGAGGTTTTATAAGCTAAGGATGGGTCAGCAGTCTCAACCACCTTCAACTAGTTGAGTGCAGATCACTCCTTCACTCATGCAATGTTGAAAAGTCAAATTATGAAGGGTGATGATTTCAAGGAATGAGGACAATAGTTAAAAGAATAAATTTTTTCAAAGGCCAAGTCACCACAACACTCCAAACCCTCCATCCACTTCATATTCACTATCTATTCATCATTTATCCATCCCATTTCATTCTTGAAAGAAAAACAAATAGAGCATCCTCTCCATTTTCACAAACCTACACTACTCCCTTTGAGCCCTAGCACCATCATCCTATCCATCTTCATCATTTCTCATCACTCCCATACTGTTAGAAGACTCTAAAGGAAGAAAGAATGACTACTACAGGAAGGTAGAATGCTGCTACAAGAAGGAACAAAGAAAAAAAAACTGTGCTAAAACCCAAAATGACAGTGCCTAAGAGAGACCTAATCAAAACAGAGAACTCCAAGGCCATTAGGCAATCATCTATGCCACAAGAGAGAATAAGAAGGCAATGAAAGGAAATGAGGCATTCACCATGAAAATAGAACTCAAACTGCAGTGATAAAAAGAGGGTTTCCAAGAGGTCTCTAATCTCTTTCTAGCTTTTGTCCAAGGCCTAAAAGATGTTATAAAATTGGGAGAAATGCATGGAAGTCAAGTAGGGGTCTGTCCTGGGCTCAGACTACCATTTATGCTCAAAAATAGTTTCCTATAGTTTTGACATGAATTACTACAGGATGTCCTAGTTCTCATCTAAAGGGGATTTGAAGGTTTTAGAGGTGTCCAAATGGTGGAACAAGGTAGAAGATGTTGATAAGGGTGTGGAAGACCTAGCTAAACTGAAAAAATAATCTGGAACCATCTTGAATAAGGGGAAGAAGGAAAACTAATGGTCTCAAGAAACACAGATTTTTCTTTGCACAAATATGTCTTTTGGCTTGTCATTGCAAAACTTACAACCAAGATTCTTAATGCACAAGAGAGAGGCCACCAGGGCCATGAATGAGGCACATTGAGGTCACTAAGTTACTTAGAGGATGAGAAACACATTCAACAAGGGGTATGATGGTCCTCTAAATTAGACATAAATTAAGGCCCATGCCTCTAAATTAAACATAAATTAAGGACTATGACTATCCTTCAACACATTAAACCTCTCTTTTTGCATTAGATAATTTATTTTTAACTTTAGTATATTCATTAGGAAGGTTTATGAATAATTGAATATTTGTGCCTAATATTATTTATTTTTGTGGAATATTATGAGAATATTGGGCAGATTATGAAGAGTTGGAGGAGGAGATAATTCAGGGACTTGTTCCCTACTACTAGAGGATCAATAATAAATAATAAGTCAACAATATATTATGGAATTATGGCACAAATTGTGGAACTCCAATGATTGATAAAATCTAGGAATGTGTTCCACTAATCAAGGGATTTTGGTGGGAAAGCTTCCTCCATTCATGGGGAATGATTCCTAATCATTTTTTATAAGTGCCAAGTCGAATTTGCCTCTAGGGAGAGATTTTCATTAGTTTTTTTGTGGAGAGAACTCGTATTTATGTAGCTCCATTGTATTTTCTTGCAGGGATGTAATCGTATTGATGGAATAATGAAGATTGGCGTAATGTTCAGCTTCTAAATCTTGTTCTCCTCCATAGGTCTCTGAGTTTCCTTGTGCTTGGCCATCCCAGGAACCTTAGATCCCTTTTGTATCATTTTCTTTCCTTTTCTTCACTGCTTATTCACGTGCATCTCTAGTTTTTATTTCTTTCTATTTCTGCATTTAGTATTAATGATTTCTTGTTGTAGGATTGAGTTAAATCATTGATGTAAGTTATTTTGCAAGATCACAAGAATTATTTCATCCTTGGAAAATCTTTGGAAGCTCATAATAGTTATTGAGTTGCTTGGATTAGTCTTCTTATTCCCAAATCTAGATTGTTGGACCTCCTTTTAACAAAGAACAGTAAATTTCTGCTATTTTTTAGAGCATGCTAACAAGATTCAACTGAGTTCATTCCACTTGCATTAGATCAAAAAAACATTCTAGTTCATAAAAAAAAATTCCCCATTGCATTTTCACTTGATTTGGTTATGCATTTTTTAGATTTACTCGCTGACTAGTTCTCGAATTTCTAGATTTTCGACTAGTAATGTTTTTTATTTTTTTTACATGGGTTAACAGAGGTCTTTTTAAGTGATTCCACTTGGAATAAGGACCTAATACATCCTAGTTAATAAAAAAATTGTCCCATGCAATATGGATTTGATTTGCTTGGTCACTAAACCCTCACCAATTTCATCATTTCACAAGGAAACTTCTCCAAGCTTTTTTGAGCAAATCCATCCATCTCCCAACTTTTGTTTTGAGTTTTGAAGTGATCCTAGGCACTCCCTTAACTCATTCCATCCACCAACCACCTTCCCTAAGTTTTCCATCACCTTCAACATCCATCCTTTTTCTCTCGACTGTATCTTGTAGGTTTTCAGGGGATCCTGTAGGTTTTTAGTACATCCTGTAGGAAATCACTGTAGCATCCTTAGGAAAGCCTATTTTGAGGCCGAATTGAGAAAAATCCTCTAGGAAGCTAGAAAAGGGTCCCTACTTGTCTCCCAATCCTTTCAACCATCCACCATCATCTCCAATCCACCTGCCACATCACCAAAAGAGATTAGCTTTCACACACTCACATGAAAAAAAGACAAAATTAAAAACAAAATTATTTCATTCATTTAAATGCATAGCAGTAGAGGGTTTGATGGTTTGAATCTACATGCTTAGGATAGTAGGATTGCATACATGTTAAGTTAGCATTCTTTTGAAGCAAAGCCTCTTAGCAGTTAGTTAGAAAACGATGTGTTTTAGCATTTGATTTCAGTCTCTTTCCTTGTACTTTATTTCTTGCAATAGGTTAAGGTTCCATCTCAAAAATTTAATTTTCTGCAGTCAATTTAGGATTTGGCGTTAGTGCATGCACTCCATTACATCATGACAACAAAGGAAGGACACGTTGTATGCTGCACATATAGTGCTGATACCTCTTAAGTTTGTACAAACCCCGAGTTGATAATTAAAGTCAGTAGCCTTGGGAGATGCAACATTCTTGTTGCAATACTGAGGCTCATCACACACACACACAATCCATAAATTGACATAATATTCACTTTGGGAAACCCATACGAGATAAAACCCAGTTTGAAGGTGAAGTCAATGTGCTCTCTTTTATTTAGTATGGAAGTATAGAACTACAAATAACGAGGTAATCTCTATGGAGTTACTTGATACTTGTGGCCTATAAGGATGCTAGAAAATTTTATACCCCTCTCTTTTCCTCTAAGTCCTGACTCCTACATGCTCTACTCAACTATGGAACAAATAAAATAGCATATATTGGAACTCTTCCTCCTCCTATCATCTTGGTATTTAACATTTCCCGATATCCATCTAAGGTTAATTTTTTAACTTCCTCAACCCTCAATTAGCGTTATGGTTTTGGAACTAAAATATTGTTTGACGTCCACACATGGCTAGCCTCATATGCGTGAGTAACAGGGGTTGATGTGGAATCCTCTATTACCTTGGTGGTCAACACAACAGGTCAACTTATCGAGGCATATATTTTACATGACCTCTATTTCACACAACACTTACATCATTGAAAAATTATAATTATATTGATTCAACTCCCATCTCAGTATAATAGTGAATTCAACAATTCGTATTAGAGAAGGTTCCTTTAGAAGTAGCCTAAAATCTAGAAGGATGATATCTGAGGGATCAATGGCCAATCAAGATGGTTCTTTTTCAAATAGAGTCCCACTATATGAGTGAACCAATCATGATTTATAGAAAATAAGAATGAGGACCTATTTGATGTCTCTTGTTGTTGACATTTGGCTATTTTCTTAGGATGGTTAAAAAACTCTAATAGTTCCCCCAATTGATTCAAATGGTAAAAATGCCTATGTGGTGCAATGCAACATAAATGAATGCCATTTTATGTGGCCTAAAAGAATCATAATTTGTCAAGTTAATGCAATGTAAGTATGCAAATGACGTGTGAGACAATGTTCAGAAAAGCTATGAAGGAGATGAGAAGGTAAAGAGAGAAAAGCTTCAAACTCATAGAAGAAATTTGAAAGTATAAAGATAGATAAAAACAAAAACATTGAATCCTTGTTTCTTTGTGTAAACAAGGTTGTTAACACTATTAAAGGGCTTGGTGAAAATATTGAGGAATCAAAAATTGTTTGGAAAGTGCTAAGATCTCTTTCCTTGAGATTTAATGCAAACATGTCAACCATTGAAGAAATGAAAGATTTGGATACAATGTAGATGAATGAACATCATGGAATTCTCACGACATATGAAGGCAAAAATGAAAAAGAGATGTCAAGACTAAAGGAAGAAACATTCAAAGTAGCAAAGAAGGCAAAAGGAATAGGACCTATGCTTACTTTAGCTACGAATGAAACGAAGAACAAGCTCAATTTGTAATAAAGTTGAGAAGAGGATCTAGAAAATTCAAAGGTAATCTTCCATTCAAATGCTTTGAATGTGGTAGAACATGTCATTATGCACCTAAATTTCTCTATGGAAAATTGGAAGGAAGTGATGATGAAAAATGATATAAAACTAGAAGCAAATATCATGATCATAAAAAGGGATGATATCTAAAAAAAAACGTTTTTATTCCAATGAGGGTAATATTTCAGTAGAAGAAAGTTATGAATATACATTTGATGATGAAAAAAGAGAAATTCTATTGATATACATGGATGCACAAAATGATCATAAAAAATAGAATATAGATTCAGAGGAAGAAGTTTAATGGGAAGTAGATCTTGAAGGAGAACTAGTTGGTGCTTTAGAATGAATAGGTAGATTCAAGAAAATATTAAAAAGTAATAGGAACTATTCCAGAAGTGTATAACAAAGGTTATGATTATTATGAAGCATATATCATACTACTAAAAACAAAACTAGAAGAAGTAAACAAAATAAAATAAATTATGATAAGGCAACTATGATATCAATCCAGTTGAACCAAATGATCAGTGGGACTTGCCCCCACTATGGTCCAAGTATCAGCATCTGGAACCTCCCGAAGCAAAAGTTATAGGATAAATTCCAACATGAGCTATTTGATGCATCATTTTAGGAGAATTTGCGAAGCTCGAATTCCTATGACCATATGTCCTAAAATATCATGACCCAAACTTTGAAATTTGGACTAGATGATCAATAAGATTTCCCCTCACTATGGTCCAAGTTTCATGTTTTGAAATCTCCTAGAAGAAAGTTTATAGAAGAAATTCCAACATGGACTATTTAAAGATGAATTTAGGAATCCCAACTTCCTTTGATCATATTTCCTAAAATTTCGTCACCCAATATCTGAAAATTGGACTAGTGGATTAGTGACATTTCCCCTTACTATTTTCCAAGTCTCAATTTCTGGAACCTCCCAAAAGAAAATTTATAGAAGAAATGATAGCATTAACTATTTAAAGAAGAATTTAGGAAGTCTATCTTCCTTAACTAGTGTTGTTATATAATTTAAAACATATAAAAGTTACAACCAAATAGTATAACAACTACAACCATGATAAATTTGCTAAAGGGTAAATGCATGTACATATAAAGTTATTGAAAAGAGGAATTAAATAATCATGCATAAGATATATTTATCTTGAGACAAATATTTTTCAATTTGGAACTAAAGAAGGGTGAGGCTCAAATATGTGACAATATTTCTTATGGCTGGCCAACCCCAGGCCAAATCTTGATGCCTTGAGGGAAAAACTAAACTCACAGATTTAGCACATAGTTATCAAACCAAATTTAACCAAAAATGTGAAGGCCACTCTTCTCCACACACAAGAAAGAATCTCAATGTTTAGCCTTTCCATTTCGTGACCAAGCCCATAGAAATTTACAAATGACAATGCAGGTCTACCCAACACAAGGGAGTCCTTCTCTAATAGTTGTGGTCCATCGATCCTCCATTCTCCAGTGCTCTTTGTTCCATAAAGAAACATGAAAACTATAATACTCATAGTCATCCAGTCGAAGGAATAGTAAATACAACACATTTAATTCTTGTTACACAAGTTGTCACCAATTCTCATGCCAATTCGAATTTCTAAGTGAGAGAGAGATGTATGAGAGTGTAATAGAAGAGAGAAAAATTAGAAGCTTAAGAACCAAGAAGAAGAACCTATTGATTGCTCCTCCCTCTTATTTTTATAATCACACCTAGACCCTTCATCTTCCCAACCTTTGAAATTCTTGGAAATACTAACCATCACATCAAAGATAAATATTCACATAGGGTATATTTTGTGATATCCCTTTTTCTAACCCAGTTTTAAATGTTATTATGAATAGTAAATTCATGTAAATATTGCTTAATTGTAAATGATGACTAGGTGAGGCAGGACACATATGCAAGGGTATGCAGGAGGATGAGTTGCTTGTAACCATGCCTAGAATCTAAGCTACCACTTAAATCCATGTTGGGAGGGTTGGACCTACTGTGAAGGAAGTTAATGGAGAAAATGAGCCCCTAAGGAAAGGACCAGTCTGCAGGTTGCCTCATGAACCATGTTGCTATAGTCAACACACAAGAGGAGTCAGGAAGGGAAATGGGAAGAAAAAATGGGGGAACACATTAAGGGGAGGTTGTCTTCTTGTCGAGAGGTGTTCCTCAATGCATTTGTCTTCAAAGTAGTGTGGGTAGAGTCCACATGCTTCACAAAAGTTGTAATGTGCTTATGTGCTTGTAAGGCTTGCATGGACCTTGAGTGTGTGAATGCTAGAAGAGAGTTCAGTGGAGTAGGGATGCTCTAGTAATAACGAAGTTCAGAAACCCATGGGGCTTGTTGGATACGAATTACCAAGGCCATAACTAGTTTCCAAGATTGATAAAACCAATTGAGACTATGTTGGTTGAGAACTTACTAAGAGGTTGAGGCACCCTAGAACTAGTGGGATGATAAAAATTGGTGTAGCCTTTGGGGGTGTTGTGAACAGAGGTGAGAGCACCACTGAGAAGTTGTCAGTAAGTGCACTCTTATTCCTACACAAATAAGACAACTGATAAACCTCCTGTTTATTCTTATACCTCTCTCTCCAAGGCTAAACTAAGACTCTCTGTGTTTTTCATGAACCCCTTCATTGTTTGATGTTAGTTAAGCAATTGTGTTGTAACAATTGGAAGATATTGAGAACACATGAGAAATGGATATGTTTATTATATTTGAGTGAAAGGTTGAGAAATATTGAGAAAACTACCTCCTCATACTCTAAATATGTCTTAGGGGTGGTTGGTTGAAAGAAAAGATAGCTATGTAGTTAGCCTAAGCTATTGTGATAGTTATTCCACTGTGTTGTTATCTTGTTGTATATGGCATTTGTTTCTAAAGGGAATGTTCTTATTTATTGTGCAATGCATGTAAATGTTTGAATGATAAATATGCATGGGCGAGAGGCTTAACTCTCCTTGTAACTTTGTTATACTTATGAAAATAAGTTATGACTCCTTAAGAGGTTTTTTATTGTCTATTATAATGGTTGATGGACCCTTTAATAAGCCTTGAAATTTATCTTGGAGGGAAGTGTGCTTGAGATCAATTGCTAATTAATTAAAGCTAAGGAGAGATAGTCTTAAATACATCAATATGTATTTGAAGTTTGGGTTGAGTGTTAATTAAGGTTAGGAGGGATAGGCCTATATATATATGGAAGCTAGTTGAGCATTTTTTAAGCTCAAGAGAGATAAGACACAATGGTTGTGTCGAGATAGCCTTAACCTATATAAATATATATGAAGCCTAAGAAGGATAACCTGTATTCAACTAAGTGTTAAGGGAATTCCTATTAACATAAAAAATATAAATCTTAGGAGGGATCTTGGCTTCAAAATTAATAGAGCTGAGTGACAAAATGGTGTTCTATCAATAGATAAGAGATTTTTCATCTTTCTGTGGCTAAGTAGGGTCGCTCCCACACATAACATGTATTAGCATTCAAGGTGGGGTGAGAGACATCAACAAGATGTCATCTTTGGATTCTGTCATATTGGACCTCGAAGGTGGCATGCAGTGTGAAAGCCATAAAATGGGAAAGGAGCAACAAAAACTGAGATGGAAAAGTATATGTTAATTCATAAGTGGCTTTTTCGAGGTCAAATAGGCTAAGTGACGTGGGCATATTTCTAAGGCCTAAATGTCTATATAGGAATAGGCTACTTTGGTAGTTTAGGAGTTTTGTGGGTTGTGGGTGGGGGGTGCGGGGCACAGTTTAATATTCAAGGGTGCAATGCATGTTTAACAAACCTGAGGTTCCAAAGGCCTGAACATTAGGTGGGGCTCAATGGAGTTTGGGGTTCAAACTCTTTTAGGGCTTGACGAGGTTTAGGTAAGTGTTTCCCTACTTTGAGGCTGAAGAGCTAAAATTTCTTGTAACAGGAATTCACCGTAGAACATGATAAGGCTTGGTTAGGCAAGACAAGGATGAGATCTATGTGGCCCGATGATGTGGAAGGGAGCTGACATGTCATTTAGAGGGCATGACATGTGGAAGGTGCGAATGGCTAACTTGGAGGACCAAAAGTCCTAAATCCGCAAGACACATGGCATACTTAGAGAGGGAAACAGGGAAGATGAAATGTTAGCATGCCATCATCATCTAAGATTCAGCGTTTGGGGCGGAATCAAAATAGATTATTATAAAATATGTTTTTTGTAAAACACGTTGTGGGACCAACCAATGCGGCATGTGCAGAGAGTTGACATGGTCAATCTTGCATTGAAATAGCCATTGGCTTAATAGGATGCAATGATTGGGTCTCGGAGGACATGGATTGTCATGCAAGACTCTCATGATGGTGGGGAAAGCTATGCAGAGAACCTAATTAGTGCCACATGGTAGCTGCGATGACATGGAAGGGTTTAAAAGGGGCCAAATTTTATATGGACATAACTTTTGATTCGTAAGTCATATTGAGGAATAATTTATATCACTAGAAATCTTTTGATGAGTTGGGCACAATGGTGGTATCAGATCTTAACTTCAAGAAATTTAATGATTGAGGAATTTTGTGATCCCATTTCCATGACATAACTGAGGAGGTCTAGTTAAAACATAAGTAACACTTCTCACTCAACTTGGAATCCTCTGAGGGTGTGGGTGGGGGCATTACAAAGTGGTATTAGTGTAGAAGGTTCAACAATGGACCTATGGATATGGGTGGAGCTCTAACAAAAATACTAGCGGATGAATGTGAATATTATTGTGTGTTTCTTATATATCTTTATTTATGGATTTCATGTTGATTGAAATGATGGCTTTTAATGTGTTTATTTATTTTTACAGATGTAATAACTTGGAGCTTGATGTTCAAGATAGCCTCATGGCCACATATTTATGATAGGATCACCAAGGTGATAATGGATGTTTTATTGATATTATTTATTGGCTAATAATTGCGTGTGTGTGACATTGCATAAGAATACATCAAAGAACTACAAAATGAGGAGTGAAATGGTGTTGCATAGCGTTGATGGATATTAGCATGGACATGAAGAGGAATCAATGCATAAAGCAAGAGAAGAATGATCCCATGATTGGATGGATACTCTTAGAAGTATGAAAGATGAATTGAGGAGCTATAAATCTAAAAATGAGAAACTTGTCAGGGCCCAAGAAAGATAGACACAAATGAATGTAGTCATATTGCAAATCCTATCAAACCTACAAAGGCAAAAGAATCATGAATTAAGAGCTGGCTATAAGTTCAAGAAAATTTTAGCAGGACTTGGAAGACCAAAGTTGAACTCTAATGGTGCAAAGGGTAGAAAATCCAATAAAAGACACCAACAAGGTAGTGAGGATACCGTGAGGGGTGGAACTCCTCTAAGTACTCCCGAAAGAAGGACAAGAAGCCCTGAGTTGTTACCTAGTGCTGCAACCAAAATACATTATTAGTAGAAAATAAATAGAATGGACTTCATGTCAAAAGAATTTAGGAAGGAAAATCCCCCTAGATTTGATGGAGAAGTGAATAAGTATGAAGAAGCAGAGGCATGACTGCTAGGGATGAAGAATTTTTTTAGAGTCTATAAGTACTCTAAAACTATGATGGCAAGGATAGCCACCTTCATCCTGAAAGGAAAAGTTGATATCTAGTGGGAAGATATAAGGAATATTAAAAGAATTCAAGATGAAGAGTTATCCCCGAAGATATTTGAAAATTATTTTCGAGAGAAATACCCGTCAAAAGGGTACTATGATAGCAAGGCCAAGGAGTTTTATGAACTAAAAATGGGGCAACTATCATTTAATGAGTATGAAACCAAATTATTAGAGCTATTGAGGTATGCACCCTACCTTAAGGATGAGAAGCCAAGGGTTTAGAGGTATCTCAGTGTATTTCCATATGCATTCAAGGAGATAATAGATTTGATGATCCAAAGAATTTAAATGATTACAACCCAAAGCTAAATTATTTCTACAAGAAATCCAAGCACCAATTTTAGTACGATACCAACTAGAAATCTGTGGGAAAGCTCAACTATAAAGGAAAAGGGAAAACAACCATAGGATGCAAACAAGTTGGAAGTGCAAAGACTGTCACTACCACACTACGTGACCCATCCTCTAAACCTACTAGAGAGGGAGGGGATGGAGCTTAGAGGAAACCCATTGTATGTTGGGAATGTGGGGAGGACCATTTATGGATGGATTGTCCTTAGATGGAGAGGAAACACCTAAGAAAACAATATATGTATAGTGATATGAGATAATCAATGATATAGCACAGAGAATTCCATGCATATATGTGACTTTGGATAAAAAACAGGCTAATTATTAGGAATTGATCATCAAAATGGAAGGTATGCTTGGCACTCCAGAAATTTCAATTCTAATTGACCCTAGCTCAAACTTTAGTTACATAAGCCTATTGATTATTGAAAAATGTACATTGAGGAAAGAAGCACATGAGTCTTGGCTAGTCCAACTAGCCACAGGGTTGAAAAGGTGGGTGAAAAACACAATGAAGTTGTGCCCTTTTATGTTGAATGGCATGACAACGACAACTAAATTAAATCTATTTCCATTGGGAACTGTTGTGACCATCAACAACCCCCCCTTTTATTAGTGTTAGCAATAACATTAATAAATGGGGGCCCTTCTAAAAAATCAAACTTAGCACTTAAAATTGTCTTTTGTTTCAATAAAACATGATATTACGGAAAAATTCGCAAAAAATATGAATTCCTACCTTTTCACGCTTCATGCGCATGAAAAGCGTTGTAATTGTTTAAGCCTCCTTATGAAAAAGAACAATACAAACACAAAGATAAGAAAGCCCTTGTAAGCGGAAAGTCTTGCGTACTAAGCAAAAAGCTTTAAAACCTGATCTTTAATGATAAGCATTGCATCGCAAAAAGGGTAGCGACGAGCATCCTTTACTAAGAAGCATGAAATGCAAAAAAGCGAGAATGCGAGAATTCGAGATAACAAGCCTTACGAACTTATTGCATATCGTAGATTCCATTGACCGCAGTGCAACTTAATACAAAACACCCAGATATTACGAAATGTGATAAAGCTCTCACAAATCACATCTCGCAACCGCACGATGAAATGAATGATTGTTAAAAATAAAAGGTTTTGTGATATCACGATCTGCAATATTACGAAGCAAATCGCAAAATCGCTTTATTGCAAAACTAAGGGCTCAGGGTTCAATGATATTACTTTCCATCATTCAATGCAAGAGTTATGAGCATTAATGTTTACTTAATGACCCATTGATGATATTTATTAAAATCAAATCAGATTTGGTTTAAAGGGTTATTTCATGTAAGGTGATATCTTTGATATGATTTTAAAAATTAAAAGCTTTCCTGTCACCTTATTATTGTCGTTCATTATTCATCACCATCCTTATTGTATCTTTGTTCTCTGCTTACTATTTTTAGGAGCAGTACACAGATTAGAATGCAGAACAACACGTAGAAAGTAATGTGAAAGAAAGGAAAAGCTCTTGCATTTGAAAATTCAGAGATGACTCCGTTATTCATAGACACCATTTGTACCAGGGAAGCAGGGATATCTACTTGGGAAGGCATGTACCAACTATTAGAAAAGAAAACCTGAGAGTTATGTAGGTTACAGTTACGGCAGAAGGACGTGGGTCATCTGAAGCATCACTAGCGGAGCTTGCATGCTCGTTTCTGCACCGTATTGCAGCGAGGCTAAATATGCTCCCTTACACGGATATGATAAAATGGATTATAGACCATGCTAATATATCCAACAGGGAATTCAAGGCACGGAACCAGGAGGTCATGGGGTCATTTACCCCAAGTAATTTGAGGTGTATGTATCACCTGCCAGAACCTCAGGCCAGTTATAATAAATAATTTGTGGAAAAATTCACCGAAGAGAATGAGGATTTGGCAGACTGTACGAAGAACTGGTCCGCGAAGGAGGAACCATTAAAGAAGGACAAAAATGGTATGTGCACCACTGGCTCCCTCTTTTCTCCCTATTGTTTTTCTGCTGCAATGTTATATAGGCTGTTTGGGAAGACACATATAAATAAGTTTTCATTAGAATGGTTGCCTTTACTAGATGCGGCCACCAATGCCACCATTATGGATTGGGCCCAAATTTTATCGGATAATTTAGCTTCTGCTATTTTGAATTATTGAACTAAAAGAAGTTTTTCTCAGAGGTTTTATCTTCCATTCTTTTTAGCTGCCTATGTCATGGATGCTATTTGTTTCATCTATAATTTTCCCATCATGGGGTGGAAATGGATAGTACAGAACCCTCTACCTATTCAAGTCTACTATAAATAACTATGGGAATCTAATTTCATCCCGAATTTCTATAAAATTGCTCATGGAGTAATGCTTCCCATTCATAAAATGTTATATAACACAGATGCTCCAAGATTCTCCTCGGAAGTTGAAATTGACATTCTCCCTGTGGGAAGGTGGTTCAGGGAGGAGTTATTCACCTACATTAGGGTATTTGGGAGCATTACCTCACCTCATGTGCTTCCTTTGTATTTTCCCGACAAACTTATGGCCTGAGAGATAGCTTACCTAACCTGTGGTGTTGGGCGAATGAGCAAAGAACTCAAGGATAAGAAGAAGGACATCTAGCCTCAATTCCCTGTGGTCTGTGGGGCCTTTGCATTATTTGATTTGGTACACACTTTTAAAGAGGTTGATAATATGCTAAGTCTATAGCTACCAAAGTTCCAAGGAAGGCAGTATGATCCCTTGGATACTATCAATAATTTTGCAATGATGGTCAAGATAAAAGTGTTTACTAAAGAAGATGATATCTTTGACGATGTCTTTCGGAAGAAGAGCTCTCTCAAAGAGATTCTACATATGGCATAAATTCAATTTGACCAAGTAAATCTTCAAGAGTTTAACCATTACAGGGAACAAAGATTGGCAAATGTCCCATTAGACAACTTGCATTTTGAACCAATAAGGGAACCCACTCCCAGTGTTAGTATAAGTGAAAGTTTAGGAGAAGAAAAGTCTAAATCAAAGTCCAAGAGGGAATCAGTGGAAAAATTTGATAAGCAGTCAAAAAATGATCACAGCAGAAGTGAATTAGCAATTAAAGATACAGCTCAGTCTATAGAAAATCCTGACTAGCAGGTTTTGTCCCAAAAATAGGTTGAGACTCCCGTTCCCCTCACAAAGCCAACAAGTCCAGTTGTAGTAGACCTAGAAAAGGAGTGGGAGAATTTTAATGAGCTAATCAACACTGAGGGACAAAGTGCAGACCCATTAATAAACCCAGGGGAGACAACCATAGAGATGATAATAGAAGAGGTTATTAATACTCAAGAGAGAGAGCATATTCCTATTGCTCCGTCGTTCGAAATTGTGCTGAAAATAGAGGAGATTCCCCCTCTGGATGTATTTTATAGCCCACAACATAAGGCTATTGTCAGGAGACAAAGACAGAAATGAAAACTAGATACTGTACTTTCTCCAGAGGCTGAACCTTTAGATGTTCTTTAGCAAGACCCAACCACTAATCCAATAGAAAATCTCACTAGGCTCTCTCAAATTGTAGGGGCATATGCTTTTGCAACCATTGATAAAGCATCAGAAGTTCAAACACTATTAAGAGAAAAGGAGGATAAGATCTTATTTTTGGAACAACAACTATAGCAGGCTAGCATCAACCGAGAAGCAGAAGAATAGTTGGCAAAGTTACAACACGACTTCCAACAAATGCAGTTGAGTTATCAAAACAATCTGGCAAATAAAGAACAATGGTTATAGGCCACAATAGAAATGCATAAGGATGACCCTAAAATTGAAGAATTCGTCACAGAAGCCCTTTCCCTCAATGACCAGCTCCTACAACAAGAAGAAATTCTTCTCCAAAGGATCTCGAAATGGAATTCCCATTGTGAAAAAAGCGATTACATTACAAATCAAGTCGTAGACAAATGAATTGATTATGATTTAATTTTTAAGAAAGTTTCTAACTTTGTGAATTGGTAGAAATCGGAGGAAGGAAAAAGAGCAAAGTTGCCCATGATTGATGAATCCCACAAAGACATGCTATTTGCAAAATGGGATTCACAGCTCAAGGAAGCAAAGCATGTGATGGAGGAGGCAACAACAGCAGCAAGTAACATCATCAACTCCATCAATGAAAACTTGCATGAGGAAAATTTAATATTAGAAACCACTCCAGGATTTCTCCCAAAGGCACAACAACTACAAACAAGGTGGAAGCAAATAGTGGAAAAGAAGGCAGAGTCAATTAAGCAGATAAGCAAGTAAACTGGGACACTTACTGGCAATATCTGATAAAAGCACAGCCAGTGTATGACTTTGAAGTACTTCATAACCTCCGCCAAGAAGATAGTGCCAACGCTCACCGATTCTGTATTCGTAGGTCAATTGAAGGCTAAAGTTGGCCAACTGACACTTCTAAAACCCGTGATGGACATTTGCAACTTAAAAGAACAAATACATGATTTAGCATAGATTCAGTTTTAGTTTGATTATTAGTTCATTTTTCCTAAAATGAAGATGGTCATTTTGAACCTCCTCATCTATTTTTGTAATAACTATTTTTATTTTTCATTAGAGTAGTATTTACACCCCTCTCATGCATTTAGAGAGGGGTCCATAAATTTTTCAAAAACAATTCTTCAGAACATGCAATTTTGCCCCCTCTCAGGAGGTTTTGATAAATGAATGGAATGAGATTTATTTATATCTGAGTTTAATGTCTGCTACTGAAATGCACTTTTGTACTCTTAGTGTATATTGAATTATTTGAAGATAAATCTATATTGTTGAAGCTCATGAGCAGGACCTATTATCAATGGTACTTTTATCTCTCAATACTTTTTGCTTATGTGCCAAGTGATATATTATTTTCAGTTGTTTATATATGGAAACCTAAATTTTCAGTTGTCATTTTTGCACTTTTGTACGATGATAACTATTCCTTTATGTCAAGTGTATGAATGACTTATTATGTGATGTGTTTATTATAATTGTTTCAGCGAATTTCCTATACGAAACAATCACCATTAACGTATTCTTTTCTCGTAGTAATTGAATGATTTTTATTACCAATTGCTATTGGAAATTATTCTAGATCGCATAAACAAAGTGTTACTCCAAAGATAGTTTAAGTTAGATGTTTTCCTTCATTAGAATAAAATTGCACATGTTATATTAGATTTAGAATAAATCATTTTCCCCATAAACCTTTCAAAAGACAAAAACATCATCCTCTTAGTGTACCATTATAAACAAATTGGAAAACTAGTCCCATTACCCCTAGTCGGAGCCACTATTCCAAACAGAAAAGGAGCTGCTTTCAAGGTCCAGACTGGGTGGTTATCCCCTTGTTGTAGACCCGATTTTCAGGGCTTCAACATATTTGGCACTAGAAGGAGGGCTTGAACTATGAATGGCGAGCAAACCTAAATACAAAACCCATTCTGAGAGTAAATCACCCTCAACATCTCCCCCGACTTCTCCATTGCATTCTAAATCTCCAAATTCTAAGCGAGAAGTTGAGAAAACAACAACCACTACTGAAGACCTGAACATCTCAGATAAATCCACTCTTGAACCTCCTGAAGTTCAGTCTTTAATTCATAAACTTCAAGGATTTTCCATATCACCGCAGAAGTTTGAGTTATCTCAAGGCAGTGTGACTTCGCAATACATTCCTTCCAATCCTCTTACCAGATTACAGAGTGAAAAGCTTGGTATTAAACCAATAGAATTCCTTTTGCCCAAAAGAAAAAGAGAAAGGAAGACATAGGAAGGGTTTGATAGTGAGACTCTTTCATCATCATCATCCATTTCATCTAAGCCATTACAAAGTCAACCATCCACTCCCCAACACCATATCATTGTCCAACAGGGTACTGGAACTCTAGCATCGTCTTCCCAAGCACTTGTAACTTCATCTGCGCTTTCCTCTGTTAGTATCTCAACAATGGCACAGAGACCATGGAACAATCCAGGGGTAGTCACAATGCCTGCACCCTTAAGTCAATTGTCGACTCATCCCAAAAAATGGCTAGCAAAGTTTAACCCAGATATAGGCATACTGGTAGAAGAGCACATAAACAACTTTATGTTGTCAATAAACTTAAATGGAGTTACGGAAGAAGACACTGTTGTCAGGAATTTCTCATATACCCTACAAGGAGCGGCTGGATCCTGGTATTTTTCGTTACCCTCAGGATCCATTACTAGTTGGAATATTTTCCAAGAGTAGTTCTTGACAAAGTTCGGTGATGATAGGTCTACAACGACATTAATCAATGACCTCTCAAATCTCAAAACTGAATCAAGAGAACCTATCAAATATTTCAACTCACAATTTAATAAACTTTTAAATAAGATTCCTACCGCGTCTAACCCTAGTGAAGAAGTTCGAAGTGAATGGTGCATATCTGCCTTAGCTTCAAACATAGCAATCTTTGTAGATAGGGTTGCCAAGCCAACATTGGTTGAAAACATGAAGGAAGTGATAGCAGTGGAAAAACTTATCTTAGCTTTAGAAAAGAAAAACGTTGTTGATGAAAGAAAATCTAAAAAGGTTGCTTTTAAAGATGACCCTAAGAAAAAGCAATCAAAGGACCCATTCGACTTGGAAGGGTTATAGAAATTTTTAAAAACCATGTCTAACGAAATGGTTGATATTAAAAAACAAGTGGCAGAGACTTCTTATAAGAAACCTTATAAGCCTTTTAGAAGGAATCCTTCAATCGATTCGAAGCCTCCCAACGCTATAAAGATGCAGAATTAGAAGGAGAAGAAGAGGAAGTTTTGAATGAGGAACATATTGATAATGATGAGGTTGTAGAACTATAAGGAATGTGGGGCTTCATTCTTCCAGACGAAGAAGATCAAGATGCATTACCAGTCACTACTAGAAGCAAAAATCAACTCGATCCTCCACAATCCAGTTCTAAGAAGAAAAATCCAAGCCCAGCTTCCAAAGATAAAGTCGTTGGTAAGAAATCATCACCAAAAGCGACTCAGAAAAACCCAATCCACTCCATCTAAAACACTTATCATTTCCAATGAAATGGAGTATAATATTGTTGAAGACATGAAGAAGACTAGGGCCAACATTACTTTTCATGAGTTGAGTAAATTAAAGCATCAACATAAACTACTTTTGAAAGAACTGCATGCAGTACTTGTTGCACCTCTACCTGTCGCTGTAATCTCACAAGTTACTCATGAAATGGGGAGACGTCCAACTGGTATGTTAAATAAAGTTGACCCAAATGACATTTCTTTAATTGGAGAAAGGTCAAAATCCCATACTCCTCCATTCCTTCTTACTTTCGAAATCTTCAATAAAAATTTGCATAACTGTTTGGTAGACTCTGACACTTCATCTAATATTTTGCCTAGGACAGTTTGTGCAAAGTTAAATGTCCAACCAAAAAAGTCTACAGTACATAGAGCAACTAGATCGGTCTCAAGTTGAAGTCATTACCGAACCAAATCAAGTGACCATAAGGCTTTCATCGAATCCAAAGGTAAGTCAAGTCATTGATATTCTTGTTGCAGATATTCCTGAATTTTATGGTTTAATTCTTAGCAGGGATTGGTCTAAAAAGCTTCATGGTTACTTTGCGACTGGCTGGTCACACATGTGGCTCCCTTACAATGGTAATCCAAATCAGATAAAGGTTGAGCAAGAAAGACACCAAAAGTACATAGTAACGGAATTAGAAGGAGAAAATGAACCTATAGCATACAACAACAATATAATTGGAAACTATTCTATTGACTCATTCTTAGGGAATTTCAATGATCATACTTCACCTTTCTTAGAAAATTCAGTTTTATCTCAGGTAGAAATTTTTTCTCAAACGGATACTTCTAAAAGCATTAGTTTTGTAGATAGGTCTGTAAATAAATCTTTGTTTTGGAAATTATTTTTTGACAGTTCTAAGTCTAATGATGGAGCAGGAGCAGGTTGCATATTAATTAGTCTAGAAGTAGAGAAGATTATGCTGACCTATAGACTCGAGTTTGATTGCACAAATAATACTGCAAAATATGAAGCTCTAGTGCAAGGGTTATACAGGGCAATCGAAATTGACGTCAAGTATCTACAATTATTTGATGATTCTGAGATTGTTATCAAGTAGGTACGAAATACTATACATTGTCTATCAGGTCACTTAAAGCATTATCAATCATTAGTACAATACCTGACTGCACACTTTATAGCATTTAATATTTCATCTATCCCCAGACTCTAAAATGCTAGTGCTGACCTCCTGGCTAATGTAGCTTCCAAGCTCATTCCCTCAAAAGACTATAGTCCAGATAGATTCTCAATCGAATTGATCTTTAGACCCTCCATCCTGGATAATGTTACCAACTGGAGAGTTTTTAACGATGAACCTGATATTGTAAGTTTTCTAACCTTAGAAGGCTCTTACAATAATTAGATAATTGATGAGGACCAACATGACAAGTAGCTACAACAAGAAAGCACCAATAATGTTATACCCAGATCTGTAGTCAAATTGGAAGACCTATATGATCTAAAAGACAAATTCAAAAGGTCCACCAATTCAAAACTTCAGAGTTCAACTCTGAGATATGAATTAGTGAATCTAGGAACTAATATAAAGCTGCAAAATGTCAACTTAGGTATTGGTCAAACTCCATAGGAAAAATTAGCCTTCATTCGACTTTTGAAGCAGTATAAAAATGTCTTTGCATGGAATTACGATAACCTCAAAACTTATGATACTTCAATCATACAACATACAATTCCGATGATCTCTGATGAGAAACCAATCCAGCAGAAGCTGAGGAAAATCCATCCTAATCTAGAAAGCCAGATTAAGTCTGAGCTGAATAAATTATTGAAAGCCAAAATTATTTTTCCTGTTTGACATTCTAGATGGGTTTCTAACCTGGTACCAGTCAGAAAGAAAAATGGAGACATTCAGATTTGTATTGACTTCAGAAATCTCAATAAAGCCTGCCAAAAGGACAATTTTCCATTACCCCCCATGGAACAGATATTACAATCAGTTGTAGGGTCTGAATTAATGTCCTTTTTAGATGGCTTCTCAGGATATAACCAAATTTTAGTCCATCCAGATGATCAATTGAAGACGACGTTCAGAACCAAATGGGGCACGTATGCATATCAAAAGATGCCATTTGGACTGATTAATGTTGGTGCCACATTTCAAAGGGCCATGGATATTGCATTTAAAGGATTAGTGAATAAATCAGTGGTGATTTACTTAGATGACATAACAGTGTATTCTAAAAAATGTAGTAATCACCTCAGAGATTTAAAGCAGATCTTTCAACATTGTCAAAAGTATGGGATCTCACTTAATCCAAAAAAGTCCTTTTTTGCATTAAGTGAAGGAAATCTTCTCGGATTCATAGTGTCTAAATCTAGAATCCATATTGATCCAGATAGGATTAAGGAGATTTCTGAGATATCCTTACCCCATAACAAAAAAGCAATGCAATCCTTCCTTGGTCAAATCAATTTCGTTAAAAGATTTGTCCCCGACTTTTCAAGAATTGTGTCACCTCTCCAAGCAATGATCAAGAAAAACTCTCTCTTCAAATGGGGTCAGGAAGAACATGAAGCGTTCAACTTGATTAAACAAGAAATTATAAATGCCCCATCTCTAGCGACTCCAAACATTTATGATCCCTTCATTTTATATACATTTTCCTCTGAGAAATCGTATGCTGCAATACTCATGCAAGCCAATCAAGATAAAGTAGAAGCCCCAATTGCCTTTTTCAGTTCAAACTTGCAAGGAGATGAGATAAATTACTCCAATGTTGAGAAACAGGCTTATGCTGTTTTCAAAGCAATCAAACACTTTAGACCCTTTCTTCTCAAGACCCATACAAAAATAATAGTGCCATTTCCAACAGTAAGAAACCTTTTGGTACAGAAATACGTGGGGTGAAAAGAGAGCAAATTGGGTCACGACCCTGCAAGAATATGACACTGAAATCAAGCCAGCAAATATTGTAAAAGGGCAAGGTTTTTATAGGATGTTGGATGGAGCATCGCATATATCAGAAATACAGTCCCCTGATCATGAGGTACAAATGTATGAAGTAAGCCCAAATGATATTGAATCAAGATATGCTGATATCATGTTTTACCTAAAAAATGGCTATGCTCCTTCACATTTGAATCATACAAAGAGAAGAGCCCTGAGATTAAAAGCTAAGCAATATCAAATTTTAAATGATGTACTCTTTAGGATGAATTATGATTATATTCTTCTTAGATGCCTTGAGAAATCTAAAGCTGAAAAAGGATTGTAGGAACTTCATGATGGACCAGCAGGTGGACATTACACAGGAGATGCAACAACACACAAAATCTTGCGCGCAGGATACTACTTGCCAACATTATTTAAGGATGCACATAGCTATGTAAGAAGATGTCAGATTTGTCAAACTGTTGCTGGAAGATAGAGGAAACCATCATTACCATTACAACCGGTCAATATCGATCAACCATTTGAGCAATGGGGATTAGATATAATAGGTGAGATCATTCCTCACTCTTCTAAACATCATAAGTATATCCTTACAGCTACTGATTACTTTACTAAGTGGGTAGAAGTGGTTCCCATCAAGACAGCCAACTCTGAAAATATCATCGATTTCATAGATCAATTCGTAATTACGAGGTTTGGCTTACCTTCCGCTTTAATGTTTGATAATGCATCATATTTTTTTGGTAATGCTATGACTAAATTTGCACTCAAAAGAGGTTTTAAACTTAAGAAGTCTACTAATTATTACCCACAAGGGAATGGTTTGGCCAAATCAACAAATAAAAACTTGATCAAAATCATTAAATGGACTATTGATCAAAGTCATAGAAATTGGCACAAATATTTGATGAATGCTCTTTGGGCATATCGGATAACTAAAAAAGCTTCCATTGGCACTTCTCCCTTTAATTTAGTTTATGGGAAAGAAGTGGTTCTCCCAACTCACCTATCCATTCCTTCTTTAGCCTTAGTTCAGTCCATTGAAGAAACTCCTACCTCATCTTTGCAACTAATACAATTGCAGATCCTTAAGTTAGAAGAGGAATGAGAACAAGCCAAAATTAACATGCGCATCATCAAGCATTAGTAAAGGCTTCTTTTGATTCAAACTTGGTATCCATAAAAGATTATCAAATTGGGGATTTGCTATTGAAATGGGATAAATCTCAAGAAGAGAAAGGCAAACATACTAAATTCCAACGGATGTGGCTTTGACCATTCCAAATTGTTGAAATCGTAGGTCCATCAACCTTCATGTTATAAGACTTAGCAGGGAAAAGAGAATCTTTACCTGTTAATGGACAGATCCTTAAAAAATACTGTCCATAGAAGATGACCTCTTCTATTTTTGTAAATGATTATTTTAGTTTATTTTTCTTTTTGATAATAAAATAGGTTGAAAATGTTTACCTTTTGGTTTCCACGAAAAAGATTAGTGTCTCTTGTCAATTTTGTTTTTCTCTTATATAAATGGAAGTGATTAGGAAAATTAATCTTTATTTTTGAGAAATACAGTCAAGTGCTATATAATTCTAAAGATTTTACTTGTCTTTTGTTTCAATATTACAAGTTCTGATTGAAAACAACCTTTAGTAGGAAATTGCGTTATATCAGTCATGAACAGCATCAATAATAAGACAAAGATTCTTTATAGAAAAGCTACTTATAAAACTCTAAAATTGTCATCCAGAAGAACTCTTAAGGAACGAATGAATTCCTTCCCACTTTAAGGAATTGCAAGTTTCAAAGAATAATCTGGTAATGCACTATAAACTTAAAGAATAAGAGGTCTCATCAAGAGCCGTCTTATCATGATCACAAAGATTATAACTAGCTGACATTTCCAAACTGCATACCAAAACAGGGTAATGACTCGAGATTGTTTCAATCAAAAGACAAGAGGTCTCATCACAATCCAACTTGTTCAGTTAGTTATAAATCAAGTGAATGGCACTGTCAAAATTGGCCACCAAACCAAGACATTGTTCTTTAAGAATTAAAAAGAAAAGAAAAAGCAATAAGTGTAGATGAGGATTTATCTTTCAGAAGTGCATACCTCTTAAGTGGGATACTGGATCATTGCTGGGTAACAGGTAATCCTGTCGAGGCTATGAACACCTGCTAGCAGTAGAGGCTCTACCTACGAAAAATGAGTACACCTAAAACTAATCTATAGAGATGTCTTTGTTTTTATCTTTATAAAACAAGTAATGGCTGATGTAAGTGTAATGACTAGCTTTGGGAAGAAGATGATCAAAATTAGGTTAAATGGAACAAGATGTTGTTGTTATCAAATAACACTCTGTACCTTATATTTCTACAATAAAGTTTGATTTTGCAAAACCATTTCTATTTTAGAAGTTTTAGAAAAATATAAAAAACTATCAGAGATAACTGGTTCTTTCAAGTGAATCGCCAATTGTTGTGACCATCAACAACCCCCCTTTTTATTAGTGTTAGAAATAACATTAATAAATGGGGACCCTTCTAAAAAATCAAAACTTATCACTTAAAATTGTCTTTTGTTTCAATAAAACATGTTATCAAGGCAAAATTCCCAAAAAATATGAATTCCTACCTTTTCATGCTTCATGTGCATGAAAAACGTTGTAATTGTTTAAGCCTTCTTATGAAAAAGCACAATACAACCACAAAGATAAGAAAACCCTTGTAATCAGAAAGTCTTGCGTACTAAGAAAAAAGATTTAAAACCCGATCTTTAATGATAAGCATCGCATCGCAAAAAGGGTAGCGACGGGCATCCTTTACTAAGAAGCTTGAAATTCAAAAAAGTGAGAATGCGAGAATGCGAGATCACAAGCCTTACGAACTTATCGCATATCACAGATTCCATTGACCGGGGTGCCACTTAATACAAAATGCCCAGATATTGTGAAATGCGATAAAGCTCTTGCAAATCGCATCTCGCAGCCACACGATGAAATGAATGATTGTTAAAAATAAAAGGTTTTGTGATATCGCGATCTGCGATATTGTGAAGCAAATCGCAAAATCGCTTTATCGCAAAACTAAGGGCTTAGGGTTCAATGATATTACTTTCCGTCATTTGATGCAAGAGTTATGAGCATTAATGTTTACTTAACGGCCCATTGATGATATTTATTAAAATCAATTACATCTGGTTTAAAGGGCTATTTCACGTAAGATGATATCTTTGATATGATTTTAAAAATTAAAAGATTTCCCGTCACCTTATTATTGTTGTTCATTATTCATCACCATCCTTATTGTATCTCTATTCTCTGCTTACTATTTTGAGGAGAAATACACAGAGTAGAATGCAGAACAACATGCAGAAAGTAATGGGAAAGAAAGGAAAATCTCCTGCATATGAAAAATTAGATATGAATCTGTTATTCACAGACACCACTTGTACCAGGGAAGCAGGGATATCTAATTAGGAAGGCATGTACCGACTGTTAGATGAAGAAAACCCGAGAGTTATGGAGGTTACAGTTACGGCAGATGGATGTGGGTCATCGGAAGCATCACTAACGGAGCTTGCATGCTCGTTTCTCTACCGTATTGCAGCGAGGCTGAAGATGCTCCCTTACACGGATATGGTAAAATGGATTATAGACCCTGCTGATATATCTGATAGGGAATTCAAGGCACGGAACCAGGAGGTCATGGGGTAATTTACCCCAAGTAATTTGAGGTGTATGTATCACTTGCCAGAACCCCAGGCCAGTTATAACAAACAATTTGTGGAAAAATTCGCCAAAGAGAATGAGGATTTGGCAGACTGTATGAAGAATTGGTCCGTGAAGGAAGAACCATTAAAGAACGACAAAAATGGTATGTGCACCACTAGCTCCCTCGCTTCTCCCTATTGTTTTGTTGCTGCAATGTTATGTAGGTGTCATGCGGAAAGAGTCAATTTTGAGGACAAAACCGACCTCCCTAGAAGCTAAGGCTTTCTAGTGACAAACAAGACAATCAAGCACTATCTTTCCCTAAATATGCATTTAAAATACAAGCAACCAGGTGTTTAAAGCATACCTTTAGTCCAACGCTGTTTGTAGCAGTCCAGCCTCTCCGATCCAGATGAGCTCCTCCTTCTCTTTGAAACCTGCATTCACTAACAAGCAAACAATTACATAGCACCTGAATAACTCATAAAATAAAACATATTCATCATAAAGACCAAGGAGTATATGAAACAAATTATATATAACAACTTGTTGAGAAAAATGAACTTAATTGTATTAAGTGGAAACAAAAGAAACCATTACAACCAGTGCCTTGGTGTTGTGCAGGTCCCTCCCAGGGTCCAGCAAGAGTTCTCCTTTACTTTGATCAGCTCACCCACTTCCAAATGAAGCTAAGAAAGGATGGGAATCTCTCCTCTCAAGCTCTAAAAGGGAGTCCTAATTTCAGCAGCATCTACCCTTAGGAATGTTCAGCTTTCAACCTCCCCTCCCTCTGGCCCAGTGCCTGTATTTATAATGCTTTGGAGGAAGTTAATCAGGTCCACCATCAATGGGATAAGCCCCTCTTTCAATGGGATAGTTCCCCTCTTGATGGGATAAGTTCCTCTTTCATAGGGATACATGAACCATCTGGAGGTGCTCAATACATGTCTAACCATCTTCTAGAATGCTCTAGATTCGACCACAAGTAACTTTTTTGAAGTAAAACTCGCGCCTTTTGACCTTTACAGGAGTACGCACCCACCCCTTTATAGACAGAGCGTACAAGTACGCAGGTATTGTGAACTTGAGGTGCGTACACGCAGGTAAGGTTAAGAGAAACTGCGTAACCAGGGGTAATTGACTTTTTAAGGACTTTCTCTCTTTCTTGGAGTTTGACATGAGGAGCAGAGGTATAAGACTTGCCAAGGAGGACAGTATGACAGTTGATGGAGCCATACTGACTGCAAATAGTCATGGTGACAAATTTTAGTGTAACAGATTGCCCCCTAAAGTGCGAAGCCTGTAGTAGATTAGGGTTTCATATCATCTAGGAAGGGTGAAGTACTTTATCATTTCAAGGATTATCTTGTGGAGAGCCCAGTCGAAACCTGCAAATATTCAACACAAAATACATATATAAAATCATATCATCGCTGAGGTAGGCATTCCCATACTCAGATTGAAAACTTTAACTAACAAACTAACTACTGCTCTGATATAGGAATGATTTCGCAGTACATCATAATCATAGACTCATGTAGACACAGTATGGACGTAGCCATCTGTTTATAATTAGTCTATTGTATAATGAATACAAAACTCCTCGCAGCCTGGATGGTGGAAATTAGATCCAGGGTCTTCATTTCCGTTTCCCGAAATAGTACGATTCTATCCATGCGAATAAATGAGTTGATGTCGAACATGGTAGAAACCACTTGATTACCAGTCAATGATGTAAACTGTTAACAAGTGTGAGAGAGACCACCAGTGATGTCAATGGTTCGCAAAGTACCCAGTACAATCCATAAGATGTGAATTAATGTGTTGATGTCGAACATGTCACGGAATCCTTCGATCGAAAGTCAATGATGTAAACTGTCGTCAAAGGCGAGAAACCTGCCATTGATGCATGCAGATTTCAAGGTACTGACGATTTCTAGGTCATCTTTCTAGATAATGTGCTGATGTCGATAGAAAGCGACCCATTGCAGGCAAGCCCACAACACGAAATCATAGATCAAGTTGAAGAAATGTAGCTGTAAGGACTGACTCAGGGATGGTCAAAATGGATGACGGGTATTTTGCAGATGAATGGTTTGTTTGCAGTGACCTCTTGAACACATAACGACACGACAGATGGCTTGGTGACAATTGACCCAAAGTTAATACCCGGAATCGGCTGAAGATTTTCAATGTGGTTTGATCAATTGTTAGGCAAAGGATTTCCCAACCCAGGTGAATGAAAAGTGTCGTGTTCAAGAGTGGTGATAAGGTTTCTTCTGAGACAAAGGATAACAAATAGGCTCATTTTCCTCTCTTTTCCCCCACCATTTCTGGCAAGTACCTCTTTATTTTTTACAAGCTTGAGGAGGATAACATATGCTTGATTATAAGCTCATCCTTCGGATGAGTCCAACTTAGTTTAGATTCGAACCCTAAGAAGGAATGGTCCGTTCCTGTTTGTAATCGAACAGGTCCTTTACTGTGAAATTTTAACGAGTCCAGTATAGGAGAAACTCGACGTTTTTCAATTTTAGAGAGTCTGAAAAAACTTAAGAAGACTCCAGGATGAAATTTTTCGTAAATTTGTGTCTCCCAAGCCCGAAAAAGTATAAAATAATACTTGAGAGAACCGCTTGATCTTTACGACCAAGGAGTACTTTCATAATTAGTGTCTTTGACCTGAAAAGTAAAAAGCGATCAAGGACATGTCGTTTTATTTCCAGTATCGAATTTGAAACGACAAAAATCCGGCAATCTTTTCCTGTTTTTACGGTCAGAAAAGGGCTATAAGGGGACCGTCTTTTAATTCCGTTTTAACGAGTGTAAAAGAAACGCTCGGCAATCTTTTCATGTTTTAGGAGTCAGAAAAGGGCTTAAAGATGACTCTGATGTTTTTGTTTGTGAAAAATGACAATTTTCCCTGAAAATCCTTTATCCTGCACAAAAACCAACACATTACTCATACCTGTTTAAGATAGATAAAAATACTTTGAAAAATACCTTTTCATGGTGAAAAATAAGCAAATTTACCATTTATTTACCCAAAAAACCTATAAAAAGGGCTTTTACCAATTCATTTTTACCATTTTACTGTTGAGGAGAGAAAAAAGGGCTTTTGGCAAGAAATTTCCCGTGGACATTGCGGAGAATCCGACCGTCGAAATCGAACGCTGTCTCATCAGGTATTCTACAACATCCTCCTCTTCATTTTCATCCATTTAGAATTTGTTTTTAGGCCCTAGTTTCATTTTTTGGAGGCTTTGGGGTTTCAAGGTCCGCCTTTTGGGGTACGCAGGTGCTCCACTGGTGACCCACGTACCCCGACATTTTCTCAGTTGGGAAAATGGCGGGCGTACGCACCTTGCCTTAAAGGAACCCGTGTACCCACGCTCTGTTCCTAAAGGCGGGGTGCGTACTCCGCGCAAAGGATTTACAAACCCCAAATTCTCCAAATTGGACCAATAAATTTTGATTTTATGGATTCTAATGGATGTTTTCTGGTGTGTAGATTGCCCACCATGCTTGATTGGCGCGAGAGAGAGCACGAAGATGTTGATTTGGCCGCCATTAATCATCAACCGTCCATTGATGCTTTGAAGGCATGCGGCCTTTACAAATACTGGGCCATACCTGGCATGAGGGCCCAGGTGCGCTTTCTAGAGTGGCTGGTAGAGAGATGGAACGTCCAGGACCAATGCTTTTACATTGGAGGGCACCAGCTCGAGATGGAGCCCTCAGATATTTATTTCCTCACTGGTTTGCCCAAGAGAGGCGAACACTTGACTCTGTTCGGGACTAGGCCGGGTGGCCAGTCCATCGCTAGTCTCCAAGAAGAGTGGTGTAACACTCAGTCTCAGGAGAAGGGGATAGAGATCAAAACTATATCCCGACCTGAACTTATGGTGATTGCTTTTACAGTTACCAGACTTTGCGGGGCTGCCGCTTTACACATTGCCACTGGGTCCCAGATGCAGATGGCGATTGATTGCTATCGGGGCACCATTTTCAATTGGTGTGATGTTGTGTTGGCCAACTTAAAGGGCCAACTGACTAGAACCAAAAACGGACAGCTAAAGACTTTTGGTTATGGGCCTTTAGTTGTGAGTTTTGCCCTAGAGAGGGTTCCGATGCTAATCCCGCAGCAGCTCACTGTTGAGGTTGGGCCTCCCCGGCAGCCTAAGTTGACGCGATGGGTTGCGGTTATGGCCCGTCATCCTGACGAGGGCACGGAGGTTGTCCGATTTACTCCGAAGTATTTTCACTGGTTGGAGGACCAGATCTTTTCTATACAGGATTTTCCTTATGCTGGAGTTGATTTTCGTGGAGATCTGGACATGGTTCTTCCACCGGGAGAAGAATGGGATGACACAGGTACTTCATTTTTCACAAGTTTTTAAATTATCTATTTTTTTTTGTTTTTTATATCGTCTCAAAAATGACAGTAATAATTTTCAAAATGCAGATGTAGGCCCACGTCGTCCAGCCAATCTCCGGCCTTTCGAGAGGAGACTACCAGTTGCAGCAGCACCGACCCCACGGGACGAGGCCACAGAGACCCTAGCTGAGTTGGAACAAGACCTAGAGCGTCTTACGGCAGACATACCAGAGACTACAATAGATGATATTCCTATCAGGCTTCATCGCTATGTAGTTGCAGTCCCAGGACCTTTTAGAAGGTTCTTGTGTAGGGTGGCTCGTGCAGTGGTGTCGTATAGAGAGCATCACCAGTGATTGGATGGTCATTTTTGTAGATACATGTGACATTTTGGTTTTTTGTACTTATCATTTTTGCCGATCATAAGGTGTTTTTCAACCTATGATCGAAGACGATGTATTTTTTGACACACTCCTATCTATATATATCATTATTACCGGCTTATCTTGTTAAACATGTGTGATGAAATGTTTTTTAAATTTACATGTATGATTATTGCAAATGTCTGTTTAACATTCGAGAAGCAATTACATCTGCTAATGTATTTAAAGACCTTGGAATATGTTGATATTCAATGTAATCAAATTCACGTTCCAAGAGACGCACTCTCAAAAATAACCTTAATAACACTGGATTTCTAATGGCATACACTCTATTAAGCTGTAATACAACGAGTTCAGAATCTAACCTCACTATCAAACTCCGAATCCCAAATGAAATAGATTCAGACAATAACTCAATCACTGCACTGTACTCTACAATGTTGTTTGTTGTTTGACCGAGGCTCACCCCATGCATAGAAACTAACTCGTCAGAGAGTGAATAGATAACCCAAGCTGCGGAAGAGATATTCCGTGTGCTACGACAAGCACCATCAGCAAATCCAATGTACGTTTGGAGAGGCATCGACATCTGCAAACATCAAGGGTAAAACCAATATAAGCAGAATAACGACGAAAAACACACTTTCTAAGCTAAGCACACTGTCTAAACTAACAAACACACCAGCTAGAAAGAAAAATCTAACCTAACTAAAATCTCCATACCCATCATTTACACATAATACCTCTTTAGGTAAAGTCCATTTCTGGGTTTTACCCAAAGAGTCCCCGTCAAAGTCTACCAGCTCATAGGCCCCTTTTGCTAGTTTTCGCTTGACAATGTAGGGCCCATGCCACATAGGAACGAATTTTCCACCACCTAATTTATCGTTAACTTGATCATATAATACCACTAGGTCTCCTTGCGAAAAATTTCGAGGGGTCACATTTCGATCATACTGAGCTTTCATACGTTTTGCGTGAGTCTCGATTGCCAATGCAGCATCACGTCGAGACTCATCTAATTGAGCTAATTATAATAAACACTTCTCCTCTTCGGAAGTAGCTGGAAGTAACTCGATGGCCATTTGAAGTGACGGGATTTCGCATTCAATGGGCAGCACAACTTCCAAACCATAAACTAGTTGGAAAGGAGTGAACCCTGTTGATGTTTTCACTGAAGTTCGGTACGCCCAAAGCGCGGAGAATAACATGTTGTGCCAATTCGACCGATGAATACCAATGATCCGTCGGATCATGATAACTAAAACTTTGTTGATGGACTCAACCAGACCATTCGCTTGTGGATAATAAGGAGTTGAGCTATCGTGACGCAAACCAAGCTGGCCTGTAAGTTCTGTCATCATAACGTTTCGAAAATGGCGCCCATGGTCAGTAATTATCGCTTGTGGGACACCAAACCGAGCAATAATGTGATTGAATACGAAAATTGCAGCTGTCTTGCCGTCTGCCTCGAATGTAGGCATCGTCTCGGCCCACTTAGTAAAATAATCTACCGCAAGGATGATATACGCATGCCCCGCGGCCGAGTGAGGGTTACATGTAATAAAATCGATACCCCATTTGGCAAAAGGACCAATGGAAATTATAGGGTGGAGAGGAGCAGGTGGAGCGCGCATCTTGCGATCAAACACTTGACAGTTGTGGCATTTCCGGACCGCAGTAATACAGTCTTTAAACAAGGACGGCCAGAAGTAGCCAACGCGCAATATCTTTTGGGCTGTGGCGTACCCAGACATATGACCGCCACATGCTCTAGAGTTACAGTCATTCAAAACACTTTCAGCTTCCTCGTGAGTTAGACAACGTCGAAAAACCAAGTCCGCCCCACGGCGATAAAGAGTATCCCCAATAATTTTGTACTGTTGGGACTGGAATCGAATTTTCCGACGTTCCGACTTTGAAACTTCGGGCCGAAAGGATTGGGTCTGGAGATAGACAATGATATCCCCATATCACGGATCTAAAGTGCTGATGAGAAACAAAGAGTTGTCCGCAATGGGTTCCTCTGCCACAGTTTCTGTGTCAGCATGCGGGAAATTACACATTAACTCTGCAAAAACTAAAGATTTCTTAGACTTAGATTTTTCAAAGTCCAAGTCGAACTCCTGCAGGATAACAATCCATTTCGAGTACTTGCCCCCTAGCAATTGTTTAGTCAAAATGTAGATCATAGGGTTGCAATCTGAAATGACTGTAGTTTTACGGAGTAGAATGTAGTGACGAAAATGTTGGACAGCTTGAACGGCTGCCAATGCCAATGTCTCCACATGTGAATATTTGAGCTCAGTTGGATTTAACGTCCGACTAAGGTAATATATCACATGTTCCGTTCCGAATTCATCTTCCTATACTAGGACCATTCCAATGGTGGAATGAGCGGCGGCGAGGTACAAAAAGTAATCCTGGTTGTAGTTGGGAGGATGCAGCAACGGTGCATGGGTCAACGCGTGCTTGAGTGCATCAAAATATTTCTGAGGTATCTCATCCCAAGAGAATTGAGCGTTCTGTTTCAACAACCGGGTAAAACCCTTTGTAACCTCGGCGTAGTTAGGAATGAATCGTCGTAAAAAGTTTGCTTTCCCCTGCAAACTTTGGAGTTGGCAAAGACTCGAAGGAGGAGGCAATTTGATGATAGCTTCTACCTTCGAGGGATCGACGCGAATGCCGGCTTTTGAAATGACAAATCCTAGCAATCGTCCCACTTCTATGAAGAAGATACATTTGTGTGGGTTCAACCGAATACGATAATGCCTACACCTCATGAAGATTGCTCGTAAATGGACAAGGTGGTCAGCTCGATGTAATGAATGAGCGGGAAAATCATCGAGATACGGTTGCACAATGTGGTTGATGTCATGAAACGCATAAGACATTGCCCGTTGAAAAGTGGCTGCGGCATTCTTAAGCCCAAAAGGTAATTTGCAATAAGCAAATGTCCCCCATGGACAAATGAAAGCCGTTTTTGGTTGATCGGCAGGTAGAATATTGATTTGGTTGTAACCGGAAAAACCGTCCATAAAGGAAAATATTTCACTGCTGGCACAATCATCAATTATTTGATCGATATAGGGTGTTGGGTAGTTGTCCTTGGGACAAGCTCGATTAATATCCCTATAGTTGATGCATATTCTTATTGTTCCTTGTTTTTTGTTAACCGAAACAATATTCGATACCCAATCTGTTAACGGGATCGGATAAATGAAACCTGCTTTCAACAGATTCTCGACTTCTGCTTTAATTGCAGCCGCTTTTCGTGGGTGAATCTGACGCAAATGTTGTCGGACGGGTTTAGCATCCTAGTAAGTCTTGATCTCATGGACAACAATCGCGGGATCAATTCCTGGCATTTCCTCATAGGACCAGGCAAACACGACTATCCTTATAAGGGATAGTCGTTTTACCGACATGCTGGATACTCTCTGAAGAGGTTGGGTCGGATGAAAAGTAGGCCAGCTGGTCTATTGTTGCGATCTTGCCATTATGTGGAAACTTTATTACTCGGAAGACCGATGAAACGACCGCTGTCATAGCGTAAGACCAACTTCGACCCAAGAGAAGGTTGTAGTCTAGAGGGGCATCAACCACCTCCACATCTAGACTAACGGTTTTTCCTTCAACCCCTATAGGCAAATCCTGTAGAATGCCAAAAGGATGGAACCCACGGCCATCAAAGGCCTTAAGAATTGTCGGGGATTGATTTAGTGAAGGAGAACCAAGCGATCTCCAACACTGTATCGACATAATACACGTGGAAGCCCCCTCATCAATTACAGTCCGATGAATAGGCCTGTTTTTGACTATCACTGGGATCTGGAAAGCCATTTGATGAGGTAAACGCGGTGTACTATTTTCTAGATCAAAGATTATTAGGTTCGGGTCCTGAACATCAATAGCTCCTATAGCCGACAAAAGTAATTTGCGTTGTGCTGGGCATGATTGCAGCACTTCCAAAGCCGACATTGCTGAGGGGGAAACAGCTAAATCCTCAACAATGTTGTAATTCTGGGCCGCTCTCACATGTGGATTGAAAGCAGACCTTCGAAGTACACCCTTGGCGGGCGGTTTGATTACTAAGTCCGGGTTACGTTTCTCGATCTGTAGTGGATCGGAACCGGGAGCTGAGGTTGATGGATTAGAATGAGAAGATTCTGCTTCTTTGCCATCAACAGGACTTTTACTACCATAATCTTGCGATCGAGTCGCAATCCTTACATGAGACATCATCAATATGGGTTCTTCACTGGCACTCGAGGAAGAACCTATCATCTTACTCTCCTGCTTTGGAAATGGATCTTTCAAAACAGCAGGAGTTGGGGAACCCTTGACGATTTTTACAACCTCGGCCCAATGAGGGCAATCTCTTGTAAAATGATCCTCTTCACAAATAAGACAAGGATATCGAGGTTTGTGTTTTTCGTCATTGGTTTCCGACTTTTCTGTTTTCTCCTTTGGAGTTTTGTCTGCTTTATTCTTCTTCTTATCTTTCTTTTTCCCACCGGATTTTGATTTAGCCATAGATGACTCTACAGCGTGAATATCAGCGGAAACTTCAGCAGAAGATTCTCCTGTCGGGGAGTCTGGTAGGGTTATAATAGGAGAAGAATTCTTTGAGGATTTCTTCTTACTTTTAGTATTCACCGTACCAATCATGCCATCAGCGGCATGAGACCCCGAAGGAGCAGCAGCGATTTGATTTGACTTAGGAAGATCTGGGATCTTTTCGTGTAACGTACCTAACTGAGTGTAAACTAAGTCAAGGTACTACGCTTGAGCAATCACTTGCTCCTCAGTAACTACTCCGGCCTTAGCTACGTCTTCAGTAATCTTCGGTAATAATGATTTAACAAACCATTCAGCTAAGATTTGGTCCGGGATAAAAACTTTCACTAACCGTCTTTGACGTCTCCATTCATGAATATGATCAAAAATATACGTGGACGTCGATTGTTTTAATGAAGTTAGTAACTCCGTGCCATTATCATATCTAACCGGCAACTGAAAATGAGTTAAGAACGAGGTAGCTAACTGGCTAAAATATAAAAAGAGGCCCGTGGTAACTCAATGTACCACTTGGCCACGAAAACAATGAGAGTACGCTGGAAAAGACGTAAGCGGATCGAATCATCCGAGATGGAATTAGAGGCACACCAGAGGTGGTAAGTCATCACATGATTCGACGGGTCCTCTCCAGACTTACCTTCGAACTTGGGTATGTCACTGGGCAACTTATTTGGCATTGGCGGCCAAAATGGAAGATAATTTATTGGATCGTTCGTTAGGCGCAACAAGTCTGGTAAGTCCAAAGTTGCGATAAACGGTAACTGCCGATTAGGATCCCTAAAACTCTGGGTCACGAGACCAGTCCCAGGAGGAGGATATCCATGATAACTAGGAATAGGAATCGCATTCGGGATATTATATCCTCCCGGAAAACCAGGATTAACCGGACCGTACTGGGGTTGTTGTGGTTGTTGATAAGTGTACCCAGGATACGGTTGATACTGGTAAACCAGTTGCTGGACAGCAGGCCCATATTGGTACTGTCCCTGGTACGGTTGATAAGTGAATTGTGGTTGACTGGTGACAACCGTACTTAAACAAGGTTGTCCTACAGGCATCTGAACCGTAGTTTGAATCGTGGATCCAGACAATGGTAAAGATGTTTGAGGAGTAGTTACAGAGACAGTAGAAACCGGAGCTGTCGATACTCCAGAAGTAAGTGGGGCAGATTGAACAGATGTTGCGGTAGTTGCAGTAGTCGTTTGAGATGGAGTACTAGGTGCAATAGGCTCAGACTGAGAAACTACCGAAGGTACAGAAGTTTGAACATTAGACTGGACTGGTTGCTGGGGTGAACCAGAAACTAAGGGTTGTCCAGTTTGAGATGACAACTGTACACTTGGCTGCAATACCTGTTGAACTTGCGAAGGATCCCACACTATGTTCATTCCGGGGTATTGACCCATGACAGGTTGAGGATATTGAGATCCATAACCGGATTGAGGGTAGGATTGATAATTGAAAGGTACATTTCCCGTACCTTGAACATAAGATTGACCTTGGGGTGGTTGATAACCTTGACTCGAGTACTGACCTTGGGGTAGATACCCTTGAGGTAGGTACTGATACTGGGGTTGACCTTGAGGTATAAATTGATATTGAGGTTGACCTTGGGGTACATATTGAGGCTGGGGTTGACCTTGAGGAATGTATTGCACCATGGGTACATACTGTCCTTGAGGTTGCCCCCCAGACGCAATTTGTGTACCTTGAGGTTTCCCCCCAAGCGTTAAATGAGGCTGCCCCCCAGGCAGTAACTGGCCACCTTGAGGTTGAGAACTAGGAATTGAACCTGACATCATGTAAATGTCTCCTACGCCCAACGGTTTATTACCATTGTTTCTAGTTAATAACCCATGCTCAATGGGTTGAGGAGATTCTCTCGCAAAAGTACCAGAAAGTGACTGATACCCAGAGGGAACAGAAGGACCGCCGTACAAGAAAGTTTCAGGCGATTGAGTAAACATGGACAACTGACCAGACATATTTACAGGAGTATAAATACCTCCAGGAGGATAAGGAGCACGAGGTGGAGAAAAACTTGACCCTGAGTTGTTCAAATAATTAGTTAACGAAAGATACCAAGTAGTACTTCTAGGTGGACTGTAAAAAAGGATTCACGCTCCCTTAGATCAATAGTAGGTTGATTTTCAGGGATAGGGACGCCTATTTCTTCTTCTGGAGCAAGTTCTTCAATAGCTATCAAACCAGAAGGAAGATTTTCGGTGATGACTCTTTCTACCCTAGGTGAATCAGGAGCACTAGAAGTTGGAGTAACAGGTTCAGATATTTCAGGTTCTTCGCCTATATCACTAGTAGATGAAAAACTACCAGCAAGCTCGGAAACTGCAATAGCTTCGGGATTATAACCTGTTTCTAGACTTTGGTAATCTGGATGAACTACCAATGAAGACTCTCCTTCTTCAGGTGAACCTACTTTACTGCCACTAGGAGTTACAAGGACTTTCAAACCTTCGTAATGACCCGAGATGTCTTCAGGAGGTTGGCCCCGAAGTCTACGGGACTTCCTCAACAAATCGGCCACGGTTACAATCTCAGGAGACTGGCCCCGAAGTCTACGGGACTGTCTCGGTAATTCAGCCACAGTTAAAAACTTTTAACTACTGCACACACAAACAAAGTAAAATCTCAAAGCAAACCGCCTAAAGTCTCTAAAGAACCAAAGAAATTCGAATCACATGCCTAAAGAATCTAGGGCGTCAAACCATACACAAACAGTAGCCTTCCGGACCGAAAACACTAGTTGGTGATGAAACCCAACATCGCCGAATTCAGTACAGAAGTGGTGGGTGGAACAGTTACCCCGGCAACCTACTTAATGAATAGATCGGCACAAGTTCCTCCACTTTAACCGTCTCGAGTGAAGTGAACCCCCCGGAAAATCCAAGTGAGTCTAGCCGACGTCTGCTCCAGGTACAGTGGGATCTTCCCTCCACCGTCACCTTGGGTAGAACCCTAAAGATAATGGTCACTAAGGTCACCAACAGCAACAAATATACCTGGGGGAATAGTCTACGATCCGATAGCACGCAAGGGTAGAGTATCAAGCTCAATCCCCTTGTCGGCTCCTTGACAATAATCCAAGGTTTACCGACAAGTGACCCCAGGCTCCTCGACAATAATCCGAGGTTTACCGTTTGTAGTACGTGCGTATCTGGCATCGTTCCCAATGAAGGAGGATTGATCCCCTCACTGGTTCGGACACGATCTCGTGCTTCTCCTTTAAGAGGAGCTTTCCCAGAGCATAAATGTAACTATTGGATTTATCCTACCACAAGATGAGCTACTTGTTTGGTTTTGCTGTCTTGGAGAGTTAATTACTCTCCTACTCCAAGACACTAGCCTGATCTATATTGGTGTTTCAGAGCCCTAGTAAATAAAAAGTGACTAAGTAAATTTTACTTTAAGCGTTAATTTTTATGGCTTTTCTTTAGGACAAAAGGTAGTGAAGATGAAACTGATGGTGTGTAGACTCGACTCAAATCCACTAAAAAGATGCACCTAAGATGATTTATACTAGTTTTCCTTTTCAATGAATTCCCTAGCTAAGAGAGTTGGAAAATGCAAAATTGATATAAAGACAACTTTCTTGGCAATGAAAATCAAAGAAACAATCTCTTTATCTTTTCCAAAGCATACAACACATGACCACTAATTATTTCACGAAAATTCCTTTCTCTTTTCAAAGACTTCAAATGCTACTAAAACAAACTTTTTCCAAAGAGATTTTTGTATTTTTTCCTATATTAACAAAGCATGTAAAACTACTTAACAAAAATCAATTTTAAAAAATCTAAGACAATCAAATCAATTTTACCTAAAAGAAAATCTAAGAAAAATTCACCTAAAAGCAAATCTAATGAGGCAAAAGCCTACAAAGTATAATTCCAGGATGTTTTACTCAGTTACAATTCAACCAAGGACTAGTTCATGCAGAATCATAAACCAGTCAAAAACAAAAATCAAAATCTTTTGTTCTTTTTCTTAAGAATGAAATTCACAGCTTAACCAACAAGCTTTCTCGAAATTCCGCAAAGAGACAACACAAAGACAGGTTTCTCGCAAAGGTGGATTTTATGAAAGGTCTGACTCCTAAGAAGACTGAAAAGACCAGGGATATCCAAGGTTTTACAACTTCTAAAGCCAAAGTCATTACAGGACCAATGCAAAAATCAAACCTAGGGCTAGAATCTCTATGAACTTCACTAAAACCCTTGATACTAATGAAACAAGCTTAGATGAAGACTTCTGACAGGTAACCAGTGGATCTGGGCAGCAAAAAACAAATTATAAACAAAATCTAAGAGGCAAAAAGGAAAAAATTGAAATTTTCTCAACTTTTGACAGGGTACGCAGGCAGCCTGTTTGCACAGGTGCGGCCACGCTCTGTGTACAAAGTTGCAGTGCGTACAGGTACGCACTGTGCTTAACACAGAGGGTGCGTACTGCTAGCAAAACCAAGAAAAATAAAATCTAACTTAACCCTAAGCTATTCCACCCAAATTCACAGTCAATCAGCCAAAAACCAGAAAGAAATCGACTTTTCTCAAATCAAAGTATCAAACAAAAGAGAAATCAATCAAATCCATGGTGTGCCCAGTGGAGTCGCCATTTTGTCATGCGGAAAGAGTCAATTTTGCAGACAAAACCAACCTCCCTAGAAGCTAAGGCTTTCTAGTGACAAACAAGACAATCAAGCACTATCTTTCCCTAAATATGCATTTAAAATACAAGCAACCAGGTGTTTAAAGCATACCTTTAGTCCAACGCTGTTTGTAGCAGTCCAGCCTCTCCGATCCAAATGAGCTCCTCCTTCTCTTTCAAACCTGCATTCACTAACAAGAAAACGATTACATAGCACCTGAATAACTCATAAAATAAAACATATTCATCATAAAGACCAAGGAGTATATGAAACAAATTATATATAACAACTTGTTGAGAAAAATGAACTTAATTGTATTAAGTGGAAACAAAAGAAACCATTACAACCAGTGCCTTGGTGTTGTGCAGGTCCCTGCCAGGGTCCAGCAAGAGTTCTCCTTTACTTTGATCAGCTCACCCACTTCCAAATGAAGCTAAGAAAGGATGGGAATCTCTCCTCTCAAGCTCTAAAAGGGAGTCCTAATTTCAGCAGCATCTACCCTTAGGAATGTTCAGCTTTCAACCTCCCCTCCCTCTGGCCCAATGCCTATATTTATAATGCTTTGGAGGAAGTTAATCAGGTCCACCATCAATGGGATAAGCCCCTCTTTCAATGGGATAGCTCCCCTCTTGATGGGATAAGTTCCTCTTTCATAGGGATACATGAACCATCTGGAGGCGCTCAATACATGTCTAACCATCTTCTAGAATGCTCTAGATTCGACCACAAGTAACTTTTTTGAAGTAAAACTTGCACCTTTTGACCTTTACAGGAGTATGCACCCACCCCTTTACAGACAGAGCGTACAAGTACGCAGGCATTGTGAACTTGAGGTGCGTACACGCAGGTAAGGTTAAGAGAAACTACGTAACCAGAGGTAATTGACTTTTTAAGGACTTTCTCTCTTTCTTGGAGTTTGACATGAGGAGCAGAGGTATAAGACTTGCCAAGGAGGACAGTATGACAGTTGATGGAGCCATACTGACTGCAAATAGTCATGGTGACAAATTTTAGTGTAACAGTAGGCTATTTGGGAAGCCAGATATAAATAAGTTTTAATCAGAATGGTTGCCTTTACTGGATGCGGCGACCAATGCCACCATTATGGATTGGACCCAAATTTTATTGGATAATTTAGCCTCTGCTATTTTTAATTATCGAACTAAAAGGAGTTTTTCTCAGAGGTTTTATCCTCCATTCTTTTTAGTTGCCTATGTCATAGATGCTATTTGTTTCGTCTCTAATTTTCCCATCATAGGGTGGAATGGATAGTACATAACCTTCTACCTATTCAAGTCTACCATAAAGAAGTATGGAAATATAATTTCATTATGAATTTCTATAAAATTTGTCATGGAGTAATGCTTCCCATTCATAAAATGTTATATAACAGAGATGCTCCAAGATTCTCCCCGGAAGTTTAAATTGACATTCTCCCTTTGGGAAGGTGGTTCGGGGAGGAGTTATTCACCTACTTTAGGGTATTTGGGAGCATTACCTCACCTCATGTGCTTCCTTTGTATGTTCCCGACAAACTTATGGCCCGAGAGATAGCTTACCAGACCTGTGGTGTTAGGGGAATGAGCAGAGAACTCAAGGATAAGAAGAAGGCCATCTGGCCTCAATTCTCTGTGGTCTATGGAGCCTTCGCATTATTTGATTTAGTATACGCTTTTAAAGTGGTTGATAATATGCTAAGTCTTCAGCTACCAAAGTTCTAAGGGAGGCAGTATGATCCCTTGGATACTATCAAGAATTTTACAACGATGGTCAAAATAAAAGTGTTTACTAAAGAAGATGATATCTTGGACGATGTCTTTTGGAAGAAGGGCTCTCTCAAAGAAATCCTACATATGGCACAAATTTAGTTTGACCAAGCAAAGCTTCAAGAGTTTAACCATTACAGAGAACAAAGATTGGCAAATTTCCCATTGGACAAATTGCTTTTGAACCAATAAGGAAACCCACTCCCAATATTAGTATAAGTGAAATTTCAGGAGAAGAAAAGTCTAAATCAAACTCTGAGAGGGAATCCATGGAAAAATCCGATGAGCATTCAAAAAGTGATCACAGTAGAATTGAAGCAGCAATTAAAGATACATCTCAGTCTATAGAAAAGCATGACCAACAGGTTTTGTCCCCAAAACAAGTTGAGAATCCCGCTCCCCTCGCAAAGCCAACAAGTCCAATTGTAGTAGACCTAGAAAAGGAGTGGGAGAATTTTAGTGAGTTAATAAAGACCGAGGAACAGAGTGCAGACCCATTAATAAACCTAAGGGAGACAACCACATACATGATAATAGAAGAGGTTATTAATACTCAAGAGACAAAGCATATCCCTATTGCTCCATTGTCCGAAATTGTGCTAAAAATAGAGGTGATTCCCCCTCCAAATGTATTTTATAGCCCAAAACATCAGGTTGTTGTCAAGAGACAAAGAAAGAAATGAGAAATAGACATTGTACTTTCTCGAGAGGCTAAACATTTAGATGTTCTTTGGCAAGACCTGACCACCGATCCAACAGAAAATCTCACTAGGCTCTCTCAAATTACAGGGGCATATGCTTCTGCAACTATTGATAAAGCATTAGATGTTCAAATGCTATTAAAAGAAAAGGAGGATAAGATCCTATTTTTGGAACAACAACTACAGCAGGCCAGCGTTAGCCGAGAAGCAGAAGAACAGTTGGAAAAGTTACAACAGGACTTCCAACAAATGCAGTTGAGTTATCAAAACAATCTGGCAAATAAAGAACAACAATTACAGGCCATAATAGAACTGCATAAGGACGACCCTAAAATTGAAGAATTCGTCACAGAAGCCCTTGCCCTCAATGACCAGCTCCTACAATAGGAAGAAATGCTTTGCCAAAGGATCTCACAATGGAATTCCCATTGCGAAAAAAGCGACTACATTACAAATCAAGTCATAGACAAATGACTTGATTATGATTTAATTTTTAAGAAAGTTTCTTATTTTGTGAATTGGTAGAAATCGGAGGAAGGAAAAAGAGCAGAATTGCCCAGGATTGATGAATCCCACAAAGAAATGCTATTTGCAAAATGGGATGCACAACTCAAGGAGGCAGAGCATGTGATGGGGGAGGCAGCAACAACAGCAAGTAACATCATCGACTGCATCAATGAAAACTTGAATAAGGAAAATTTAATATCAGAAACCACTCCAAGATTTCTCCCAAAGGCACAGTGGCTGCAAACAAGGTGGAAGCAAACAATGGAAAAGAAGGCAAAGTCAATTAAGCAGATAAGCAAGTTAAACTGGGACACTTACTAGCAATATCTGGTAAAACCACATAGCCATTGTATGACTTTGAAGTGCCTCATAACCTCTGTCGAGAAAATAGCATCAACGCTCACCGATTTCGTATTTGCAGGTCAATTGAAGGCTGAAGTCGGCCAACCGACACTCCTGAAACCCATGTTGGACATTTTTAGCTTAAAAGAGCAGATACATGATTTAGAATAGATTCAGTTTTAGTTTGATTATTAGTTCATTTTTGTCTAAAATGAGGATGGTCATTTTGAACCTCCTCATCTATTTTTGTAATAACTATTTTTAGTTTTCATTAGAGTAGTATTTAAACCCCTCTCATGCATTTTGAGAGGGGTCTAGAAATTTGTCAAAAACAATTCTTCAGAACATGCACTTTTGTCCCCTCTGGGGAGGTTTTGATAAATGAATAGAATGAGATTTATTTATATCTGATTTTAATGTCTGCTACTGAAATTCACTTCTGTACTCTTAGTGGATATTGAATTATTTGAAGATAAATCTATATTGCTGAAGCTCATGAGTAGTACCTATTACCAATGGTACTTTTATCTCTTAATACTTTTTGCTTATGTGCCAAGTGACATATTATTTTCAGTCGTTTATATATTGAAACTTGAATGTTTAGTTTTCATTTTTGCACTTTTGTACGGTGATAACTATTCCTTTATGTCAAGTGTATGAATGACTTATTATGTGATATGTTTATCATAATTTTTTCGGCTAATTTCTTATATGAAACAATCATCTTTAATGTATTCTTTTCTTGTAGTAGTTGAATGATTTTTATTACCAATTGCTATTGGAAATTATTCTAGATCGTATAAACAAAGTGTTACTGTTGGGATAGTTTAAATTAGATGTTTTCCTTCATTAGAATAAAATTGCACATGTTAGATTCGATTTAGAATAAAGCATTCTCCCCATAATCCTTTCAAAAGAGAAAAACATCATCCCCTTAGTGTACCATCATAAACAAATTGGGAAACTGGTCCCATTACCCCCAGTTGGAGCCACTATTCCAAATGGAAAAGGAGCTGCTTTCAAGGTCTGGACTGGGTGATTATCCCCCTTGTTGTAGACCCAATTTTTGGGGCTTCAATAAGAACATATGATACCCTTATCTGGATGTTGTTATAGAACAAAGGTCGACTACTATGAAATGTCAATTGTATGCCTTAATGAGGGTGGTGAAAGAACATTGCTACAAGGGAAGCTAAAGCCCATATCATTTAGAATAATCACAATAATGTAGACCAAGAGGAGCTACCAAAAGGGGTGCAATTTGTTTGTTGTGTAAATAACCAACAATTCTGAGAACAACAACAATAATGGATTATTAGAACATCTGGTACTATAGCTGATTAAGGACATTTTTATTGAGGAAATCCTAGGACTACCATGACACAATGAAGTTGAATTATCAATAGAATTAATTCCTGGAACAATGCCAACATCCAAAGCTTTTTATCGAATGGGCACTCCATAGCTGATAGAGCTAAAGTTATGATTTAAGGAAATGCAAGACAAAGGCAATATTAGGTCGAGTGTGTCGCCTTGGGGAGCATTGGTCTTACTCATGAAGAAAAATGATGGCACACTTAGGCTATGTCTTGACTACAAACATCTTAATAAGACCACCATAAAGAATCGATACCCTTTGCCATGAACTTATGATTTGTTTAATCAACTACGGGGAACAACAACCTTTTCAAAGATTTATTTGTGATCCAAGTATCACTAGGTTCACATTAAGGATGAGGAAATTTATAAGAAAACATTCCGAAAAAGGTATGAGCATTATGAATTCATAGTTGTGCTTTTTAGGCTTATTAATGTGTCAACTATCTTCATGTTCCTGATGGAAAATGTGTTGAATCCATACTTGGACAAGTGTGCATGGTGTTTGTTGATGACATCTTGGTTTACTCAAAAACCAAGGAGGAGCACTAGGAACACCTAGATACGGTATTAAAACTATTAAGGGAGCAAAAACTTTATGCAAAACTCAACAAGTGCAAGTTATTCTAGTCCCAGATTCGGTACTTGGGACACACAGTCTCAAAGGAGGGTGTCGTAACTGAGCTAGAGAAGGTAAAAGTTATTATGGAATAGACAACATCGAGGAATGTAGCTAAGGTTAGATCATTGATGGGGCTCATAGGTTGTTATAGAATATTATTAAAAAATTCTCGAATATTGGTCACCCAATCACAACATTGCAGAGAAAGGGAAAGATATTTTAGTGGAAAATTGAATGTGCTGAATTCTTTGAATAACTAAAGTAGTTGGTTACGCATGCATCAATTCTAAGAATAATAGACATAAACAAATATTTTGTAGTTTTCATGGATTCCTGCAAGGAAGGAATTGGTGGAGTCTTCATCAAGAAGGTCTAGTGGTATGTGATGAGTTAATAAAATTGAATGAGCATGAGAAAAACTATGTGACTTATGATCAGAAATTGTTAGTGATTTCTCATGCATTGAAGATGTGGATAAATTATCTCATTGGAAGAAAATGCATTATGTGACTCATGATTTGGAATTCGTAATGATTACTCATGCATTGAAGATGTGGAGACATTATCTCCTTGGAAGAAAATTCATCTTGATGACAGATCATGGATGATTGAAGTTTCTATTCAATCAACCCAAATTAAATGCTAGGTAGTCTATATTGTTGGCCACAATTAGTGAATTTTATTTTGATATTAAACACATAAAGGGAAAATAAAATAAAGATTTGATGCACTTAGTAGAAGGCTACAATATTCTCATATAAAAACCATAATTTCATATTGGACTAATCTTCAAGAAAGCATTAAAGTGGTTGGTCAATAATATTATAAGTAACAATAGTTAAAAGAAAAATTGTAACAAGAGCTGAAAGGAGTGAAAGACAAAAGTTTCACCCTTTCAAAATATGGGCCTATAATATTTAAGAATTAGGTATATGTGCCAAATGAGAGAGACTTGAAGAAGCTCATATTAAATGAGTTTCATAAGAATCCATATTTGGGTCACCCATGTTACCGAAAGATTCTAACAATCATTCAAATATCGTGTTATTGGCCCAGAATGAAAAGGGAGGTGGTTGATTACCTTTCTAAATGCACGGAGTGTTATTAAGTGAAGGTTGAATGTAGGCATCTAGCAGGATTGCTACAGCTAATGCCCATTCTGAAATGGTAATGGGAAGTAATTTCAATGGATTTCGTTATAGGTTTTCCAAGGACATCCAATCAACAAGATGCCATTATGTTAGTGGTAGACAAGTTCAAAAAGGCTGCTCACTTCGTGGCTATCAAATCCACTAATTCGGTAAGTGATGTTGTCCAATTTTTTATAAACAAGATAGTAAGGCTACATGGAGTGCCTAATAAGATTATCTCAAATATAGATGCAAAATTCACTTCAAAATTTTGGAAAGGACTATTTGCTAGTTTGGGAACAAAACTAGCCTTTAGCATAACATACCATCCAAAAACAAATGGGTAGATCGAGAGGACAAAGTGTTGGACGGCATGCTTAGGATGTATGTCCTGAATTATCCAAGGAAGTGGGAATATTTTATTCTACTAGTAGAGTTTTCTTATAAAAAATTAAAATCAAGAATCCTTGAGGATGAGTCCATTTGAGGCTCTTTATGGGAAAAAATGCAACACTCCCATTAGGTGGATTGGTCCAATGAATACAGTCAATAGTTGGCCTAATATGGTAGGAGAAATGGAACAAGAAATGGAAACCATTAGAAAGAACTTAAAGGTGGCTCAAGAAAGGAAAAAGAGTTATGCAAACCCACATAAAGTGCAAAGAGAATTTAAAGTGGGAGATAATGTGTATCTACAAACCAAACCAAGTTTGGCACCATGGTTTTATGGACCACTCCATGTCTTAGAAAGAATAGGACCAATGACATATAGACTAGCCTTGCCACCAATATTAAAGGTTCATAATGTCTTCCATGCTTATTTACTTAAAATATATATATGGGATTCTAATCATGTGATTGATTGGTCTATATGCTATAGGTAGAATTGGAGGGAGATCTCCAGCTGGAACCTCTGTGCATTCTAGATTGAAGGAAGATCACACTTCAAAATTGAGAAATTAAGCAGGTTAAGGTGAAGTGGAAACACTTTCGATCAAAGGAAGCCACATTGGATAAAGATGAACAAATGAGGGTATCATACCCATTTTTTTTTGTTGGTTAAGAAAATGTAAACATGATTGTAACTATAATTGTGAATAGATATGTATACATCAAGTTATGATAAATAGTGTGTGTATAAGAATAGAAAAACGAGGATGGCGTTCCTCTAAGGAGGTTGGGTCTATGACAACCCTTTTTCTAACCATCTTGTAAACACTATTATGAATTGTATATTCATGTAAATAATTGATCCAAAATGGATCTTAAACCCTCTAAACCTCTAAGTCTTCAAATATCGAAAAAAACTATCGCAAGGAAAAACACTAAGAATTGGCAGAAACAGAGCTAAGCAGAGGTTCAAATGGAACTTCATAGGAGCCGTCAGATTAGGTCGATCTATGGTCTAGATCAAATTGGTGATATCGCATCAGTGGAGGTCAGTGGGGCATATCGCCGCTAACCCTGAGTGAGTTGCAACTGCAATCTAGCGATATAACATGGACCATCAGATCGACATGCAGATCAACAGTGGAGACCACGTATATCGCATCGCAAATTTAAAAGGGAAGGACTTACCATAGGCCAGAGACACAAGCGATATGCGATTGCGACTTATCGAATCATGCCAAGAGGACCGTGGGCCTTGCGACATGCGATAAAGGCCAGACCTGATAGGGATTATGGACGCGATTTAAATATATTCGAAGTCCGGTTTTTGTGGATTTCTTTGTATTTCCCCGTGTATTGATGTTTGGCAACATATAATGCGATATTTCGATATTGCGATAGAATGGAGGACCTGAAAGGTTTATAAATACGACTTCATATAAGTTGAGTTCTGCGGTAAATGGTATTTCAGGCGGACTTCAGGTGGTAAGTGGTATTGGAGAGGCTCTACCTGATCCCATACACAGGTTGACATGTAGCATGCCGCAGGAGAGGGAAAACTACTTTTCAGGTAGGTAATCTCCGTGCACATAGGCCACCTAAAATGGCTGTCAGCCATTGGATTGGAAGATCGTAGATTAATGGTGGGCTTGCGGCAACAATAAAAGGAGAACCCAAGAAGATTATAGGGAAAACTTTATATCATTTGAAGTCTGAATCTAATGTTGCAGTCAAGTTTTTCATTGGTTTTCAATGTATTTCCGTGTATTGTTGTGTATGAATGAAAAACGTATTCCTGGGGATTTTCACCCATGCCCAAGATCTTTCGTTTGTGAACGGTTGCGTATGTGCATTAAGCATTTTGCAATGAGTGTTTAACAATCGGTAGGGAGATGAAGGGACAAAGGCTGGGAGGTAGAGAGCCCAAAAAGGAAGGTGAACAAATAGGGTTGAGAGGCTTAAAAACCACTCAATGGCAGAGATAGAGATAGAGAAGCAGTTTCTTAAAGATAGAGAGTCAGAGAAAACGCAGCTACGAACAGTTGATCAGAGGCACTAAGAGGGAGAGTTGTGTACTCTTTAGACTCGAGGTTTTCAAGTGAAATCCCTGTGTAATATCATTATTGTTGTGTATGGATCTGATTGAGCTCACCACTTATAAACTCTATTCTTGAAGACATAATATAGAGGTTGACACTGAAAGCTAAACCAAGAGACGTAGCTTGGAAGTCTGGTAAACTCCTTGATTATTTGTTTTGTTGATGTGTGTGTTTATTATGTTTTCTAACTATTCATTGTCTATATTATTCGTAATCTTTCCGATCTGTTGCACTATATAATATAGGTATTCCTACACATGAGTGTATAATACCTTAATATTTATTTAAGATCTCATTTTTAGATCAAGTAGTATTAGAGCATTTGGTTTTGTTAAGGTTAGACAAGCTTGTGTTGTGTTTTTGAAGCTAACTGGATTAAAGCTTAGACTAGGAGAAGGAGAACTTGTTGAGGCTAATCCAGAGATTGGAAGAGTCTATTCTCAGAGGAGAATGGCAGAGGAAGCTCCACTGGGATCAGAATCTCAGTTCATGGATAGTTTTATGGCCATGCGAGCCATGGTAGAAGAGATGTATCTAGAGTTTAAGAAGGGTCGAGGTGAAAGCACTTCAACACCCAAACTAGAAAAAGGAGCAGCGGAACCTTTTCTAGTTGCCCCTCCAGAAGGAAAATTAAAAGGAGAAATGTCTTCTCCACCATCTCCTCCATCATCACCTTCATCACCCTCATCATCTTCTTCACATAAGACTAGCCCTGATAAGAAAAAGAAGAAAACTTCTTTGATTAAATTAGATGTGAAGTTTGATTTGCCAATTTATGATGGAGAACTCAATGCAGAAAAGCTAGATAATTGGATAAGACAAATTGATGTATATTGCAGGGTACAGAACGTTGATTCAGAAAGGAAGAAGATTCAGCTGGCTAGATTTCGACTTGGAGGAACTGCACTAGTATGGTGGGAAGGCAAGACACAAGATGATATGCAAAAACATGGTAAAATCATTTCTACCTGGATTAAATTTCTTTCTACTATCAAAAAGAAATTCTATCCTTTAGCTTACATGCAGGAGGCAATGATGAGTTGGCAAACTCTTCGTCAGTTGAAGGGTCAAAGTGTACAAAGTTATACTTAGGAATTCAGAAAGAGAGCTTTAACTCTAGGCATATCATTAGATTCACCTAAGACTTTATTGAAGTATATAGGTGGTCTTCATAGCTATTTAAAGCATAATATTCTCATGTTTAATCCCACTATCTTAGATGATGTGTCAGTTCAAGCCACGCATCTAGAAGCTAGTGGTAAGAATGTGAACCCAGAGGTTGGGGGATCATCTAAATATTCTGTAAGCAAGAGTAAGGAAAAAAAGAAACTGAAATGGAAGGAGAGGAAAGCAAACACTGTAAAGAAGGATAAACCTTCATGCACTCATTACAAGAAAGAAGGACACGATGAGGCACACTGCTGGTTTTTGCATCCAAAACTGAAACCTAAGAAGTTCGGTGGAAAGGAGAAGAAGAATGTTGCTGCTATTTAGAAGGACTTGGGATCAGATTCAGGTGATCAAACAAAAGTTACAGCCATAGGTATTAAACGTAAATATTCTAAAGCATCCAAAAGTAATTCTGCACAATTTGTTGATAATGAAAGCAGTGAGAGGGAAAGAAATGAGATTTTTCGTATTAGAGTAATTTCCAAGCACAATAAGATTGATACTTTATTTGATAGTGGATCACAAGTAAATTTGATTTCTGAAACAATTGTAAAGAAGTTGGGATTACAAACAAAACGTCATGAGAAACCATATCCATTACTTTGGGTGTGTGATAAAACAAAGCTACAAGTAACGAGACAATGTAAACTTAGGTTTGCTATTGGATCAACATTTGTAGATGAGGTTGAGTTAGATATCGTTCCATTGGATATATGTGGTATTGTTTTGGGAAGTCCATACTTATATGATAGGAAAGCTATTTTCTATAGAGCTGAAAATAAGTATCAACTCACTAAATATGGAATGGAATATATTGTAAGAGCTCATAAAGTCAAAGGTAGCTATTCTCTCATAAACTCAGGATGGATGAAGATAATTGTGAATTCAAGTAAGCAGTTTTTACTAATGGTTGTAAAGGCAAAGGATCTTGAAAAATCCTATGCATTTGAAGGTTGTGATTCTAAACAGAAAGCTAATTTAGTTAAAATTGTTTCAGAGTATGATGTTCTATTTCAAGGACCAAAAGGTCTACCACCCAAGTGAGAAATAGCACATGATATTTATTTGTAGCAAGATGCTCCATTACCTAACATTGGAATGTACAGGTTGTTAGCTTTAGAGAATGAAGAGATAAAGAAGCAAGTATAGGAGTTGCTTGATAAAGGGTTTATACGAACAAGCACATCACCATGTGGATCTCCAATCGTGCTGGTGAGAAAGAAATATGGTTCATGGAGAATGTGCATTGATTATAGAGCACTAAATAAAATAATGATCAAGAATCGTTATCCTCTTCCTCGTATTGATGATTTATTAGATCAATTGAAAGAAGCAGTTTACTTTTATAAGTTAGACTTGCGAAGTGGTTATCATTAGGTTAGAGTTGCAGAACAAGATGCATGGAAGACTGCTTTCAAGACAAAGCAAGGACTTTATGAATGGTTGGTTATGCCTGTTGGCTTAACTAATGCTCCTGCTACATTTATGAGAGTTATGAATGATGTACTCAAACCTTTTATTGATGATTTTGTAATTGTTTATTTAGATGAAATTCTTGTTTTTAGTAAGACATGGGAAGTCCATGTAAACCATGTAAATCAAACTTTAGATGTTTTAAAAAGAGAAAATCTCTATGTAAAACTGTCAAAATGTGAATTTGGCAGAACATCTTTAAATTATTTGGGTTATATTGTAGGGGGTGGTGAATTGAAGATATATCCCTCTAAGGTTGAATTCATTGTGAATTGGCCTAAACCCAAATCTACTACAGAGGTTAGGAGTTTCCTAGGGGTAGCACAATACTGGAGAAAGTTTATTGCTAACTTTTCTTTGATTTCAGCTCCATTACATGCTTTAACAAGATTGAAACAGGTGTTTCAGTGGTGAGGCAAACAGTAGAAAGCCTTCGACACCTTAAAAGAGAAAATTAGTACAGCACCAGTACTAGCACTGCTAGATCTTCAACATCCATTTGAGATTGAGACAGATGCCAGTGACTATGCCATGGGAGCAGTGTTGATGCAACACGGAAAACCAATATGCTATCATTCTGAGACATTTACTTCTACAGTAGTTAATTATCCCACATATGATAAAGAATTGTATGCATTAGTACAAAGTGTGAAAAAGTGGAAACATTACCTAATGAGTAAAGAAACAATCATATATACAGATCATCAACCGCTTCAATATTTTCACTCACAAACTAAATTGCAGCAATTAAGAAATTATAGATGGATGGGTTTTCTATAGCAATTTCATCTTATCATCAGATATAAGAAGGGCATACACAATAAGGTTGTAGACATGTTATCAAGACCAATCATAAATGCATCTACTATAATTAAGCATAACTTAGTAATTCATGAAAGTTACATTGAACAGTATGCTGAAGATGTAGATTTTAAAGAATCATCTATATGCAACTTTAAGTCATGGCAAGAAAGTAGAAGAATTGGATTATTATGTAAAGGACCAACTCTTATAGAGTTAACATAATTCGAGAAGCACATACTTCTCTTATATTAGGTCCTTTTGGTGTAAGTAAAACAGTTGCACAATTGCAAAGGTTTTGTTATTGGTCATGAATGCATGAGACAGTTTCTAGATATATCAAAGGATAAACTATGTGTGCTACAAGCAAGCCCAATAATATAAAATTAGGCTTGCACACTCCACTTCCAATTCCTTCTCGTCCTTGGGAAAGTGTTTCCATGGATTTTGTTAGGGGATTGCCAAAGCCTAGGAAAGGTCATGATTATTTGTATGTTGTTGTGGATAGGTTCAGTAAAATGTGTATTTTGATACCATGTAACAAGCAGGTTACAGCTGAATAAACAAGAAAGTTGTTCTATCAGAATTTATGTGTTCATTTTGGGTTACCCACTTCTATTGTATCTGATTGAGATTCTCGATTTGTTGGGAAGTTTTGGTCAAGTCTATGGGAGTTGATGGACACCAAGTTAAAGAAGAGCACAACATTTCATCCACAAACAGATGGTTAGATAGAAGTGGTCAACAGGACAGTGATCCAGTTGCTCAAAGGTTATTGCAGCAAGCATCCCAAGCTTTGGGATGAGCATTTGTGTTATGTGTAGCATGCTTACAACCGTGCCAAGCACTCTTCTGCTCAGAGATCTCCTTTTGAGACTTGTTTTGGTTTTATACCAAAGTATCCCTTGGATTTTGTCTTTGGTAAAGACATAGCAGTTAATGGACACAATGATGTGGACAAAGCAACCAAGTTCATTGAACAAATCCAGGAAATTCACCAGGCAGTACAGGAACAGCTGGAAAGAAGCCAAGCCAAGTACAAGGCAAGATATGACAAGCATCGGGTTGGGCATAGTTTTCAAGTTGGTGATCAAGTCTGGCTGTACACCAGAAAAGACAGAATGCAAGGTGAAGGTAAGAAGATAAAGCCAATAAGGTATGGACCTTTCAAGACACTTGATAAAATTGGTGAAAATGCTTTTTGCCTTGACTTACCAGCTTATATGTAGATCTATTCAATCGTTAATACAGAAAACTTGAGCTTGTATGAACCATCAATAATTGAAGATCCTGAAGAGCAATGTCAGTTGTCTTCCATTGAGGATCTGTTGCCTAAATATCTCAATGAGTTATAGGAAGACAAAGTTCTGGATAGGAAAGTGAGAACTATGCATCGAGGGGATGTTGAGTACCTGAGAGTAGGGCTCAAGGGTTCAAATCCAAAAAAAGCACGATGGATAGAAGTTAAACAAGTGAGGGAGTTGTATCCTCACTTGATCGATGCCTAATACCAACTTTTGGTGGTACAAAAGCTTTTCAATGGGAAGGTGTGATCCAAATGGATCTTAAACCCTCTAAACCTGTTATGAAACCAGCTCAAGAAAAGATAGAAAAGATAGATCAACGCCTTAGAATTCAGCCTCTTCGAGGGGGCAACCTCCTTTACATTACATAAATGAAAAATTCTTGGATGATACAAATGAAAAGACCTCCTTTCTATATATAGGAGTCTAAGGAGTCATAACATAATCAGAGCCGACATAACAATAATAATGTAAGGGCACAATAATAACAATAGTGGGCTTTTGTGGGGCACAATAGTAATAATATGGGCACTACATGGGTACATAAATATAATAAGTGGGTTATACTAATAACAATAAGGGGTTACACTAGTAGTATAGGGACTTAACATGCCCCTCTCCTTCGAAAAGTGTTGTCCTCAACGCTTGAGTAGTTCTTGATGCTTCTGTATAAAATTCTTGTCCTCCCATGTGGAATATTTAGCGGGTAAGTTCTTCCACTTGATGAGATACTCTGAAATTGATCGATTTCGTAGCTGTCAGGTTCTTGTTTCTGTGACTGCTCCAAGTTCCAATATGATTTTTCCTTCCTCTTCAATTTTTGGCAATATTGTTTGAATTGGGAATTTTTTGGCAATTTTTGGCAATATGATTTTTCCTTCCTCTTCAATTTTTGCAACTTTTGAATAAGTGGCCATACTTCTTCGTCCTTCTTCCATTCATCCCTTGCTTCGTTTATCCAATCTGGTTGGATAATATAAATAGCACAAAACAATGCTTCCACATCCTCATCCTTGAAGAGTCTTCCCATTCGGTAAGGTTGCCCTTTTTTAAGTGCATGTAGTATTGCCAACATTTCCTTCTCATAAATAGCTTGCTTGAGATGTAGCGGTAAAAATAACCAATCACCTACATCAAAACATTTTTCACTATGATGTTGATCTACCTGTTGTTTCGTTTGATTTTGCACCGAAGTGGCGTTATCCTTTAAATGTTGGAGAACTTGTTGTTGATGCTTGATGTGATCTTTCACTACTTGAACCTTTTTCTTCTTGATATGTCCTTCTATCTCTAGAGGTTGAGGAGTGGTAATTTCTTCCAATCCTTTACAAGATATTGTCGGATTCATTTCTTGATGCTCGATGTGATCTTTCACTTCTTGAACATTTTTCTTCTTGATATGTCCTTCTATCTTGATAGTTTTAGGAGTGGTAATTTCGAACAATGAATTACAAGATATGGTTGGATTCATTTCTTCTTTCTCGATGTGATCTTTCACTTCTTGCACCTTTTTCTTCTTGATATGTCCTTCTATCTTGAGAGTTTGAGGAGTGGTAATTCTTGCCAATGCTTTACAAGATATGGTCTGATTCGTTTCTTCTTTCTCTGGGGTGGGGTCCTGGCGTATATCTTCTTCTTTTGATGTTTCTTGATCCTTTTCTTCCTCCTCTTCATATTCTATGTAAAATAATTTCTTCTCAGCACACTTATGACCTTTAGTGCATTTTCTATCACAATTGTAACAAAGCCCTTTTTCTCTTTTTTCTTCCAATTGTTGTGGTGTAACCCTTGTAGGTTGTGGAAGGCTAGGAGAAACAACACTTCCATCTTTATATTTGTGAGGGGTACGCTTCCTGGTTTCCATAATTTTGCTTTCCACTATGTCACAAATCCCTTTTACTCTTTCCAATTGTTGTGGTGTTGCGCTAAAGAAGGCGTTGCTCTTTGTATCCTCATAATGTGATATCATTTCCTCCGTGAAAATTGACCACGTAACAAGTTGTTTACGAGAACAAAGCCCTTTGCACCATAAAAATTGATCTGGTTCTAAATATGAAGATGCAATACATACCTTTTGTAACAGTTGTACACCATGTAGATCAAAATATTGCTCCATCTGAAGTATCCAATTTACCGGATCCTTGCCATCAAACTTCCTCATCTTGCTTTTTCTTGATTTTAGGAGCTCGACTTTGAAACGACTGTAACTCTGTACTTTTGGATCTTTAAGTTCTGAAATTTCAACCTATAGTAGCCTTCTGTGTCCTCTTTCCAATGACACTAGTCTGATCCAAATTGGATTCTCCAAGAAAGAGTTATGCACAATCTCCCGCGGTGACCTGATTATAGACTAGTTCAGTAGAGCAAACTTGTATGAAGTGCCACGTGTCCTTGTTTCAAGCTTTGACTCTGAAAAATATATAAAAGAAAACTACAGTCCATCCTCTTTCTGTACCTTGTTGCGAAATTTCAATCCGATGCTCAGAGAGAAAGTTATGACGATTTTCCCTAGGTCACCTATTTTGAATGTAATTCAGGAGTCTGCACAAAGACCAACTTCCTCAGATCATATCTCCGAAAATATCACGCGAAAAGCTCTTAAATTCGGACCCAAGGTTCAGCATGATTTCTTCTAAAATGGGTTTTTTTTGCGACTTCTGAAACGTCACAAAAAAAAATTTATAGCGAAAATTCCACGATGACCTGTTTGGAGCAGCGAAACCCTAGAATCCAAAGCTCTGATACCAAATGTTATGAAACCAGCTCAAGAAAAGATAGAAAAGATAGATCAACACCTTAGAATTCAGCCTCTTCGAGGGGGAAACCTCCTTTACATTACATAAATGAACAATTCTTGGATGATACAAATGAAAAAACCTCCTTTCTATATATAGGAGTCTAAGGGGTCATAACATAATCAGAGCCGACATAACAATAATAATGTAAGGGCACAATAATAACAATAGTGGGCTTTTGTGGGGCACAATAGTAATAATATGGGCACTACATGGGTACATAAATATAATAAGTGCGTTATACTAATAACAATAAGGGGTTACACTAGTAGTATAGGGGCTTAACAAAACCTCTAAGTCTTCAAATATCAAAAAACACTATCGCATGAAAAACACTAAGAATTGGCAGAAACAGAGCTAAGCGAAGGTTCAAATGGCACTGCACAGGACCTGTTGGATCAGGCTAATCAACGGTCTAGATCAAATCAGCGAAATCACATCGGCGGAGGTCAGCAGGGCATACCGGCGCTAACCCTGAGTGAGTTGCGATTGCAATCCAGCAATATAATGTGGATCGTCGGATCGATGTGCAAACCAATGGCGGAGACCACGTATATCGCATCATAGATTTAAAAGGGAAAGACTTACCACAGGCTAGAGACACAAGTGATATGCAATTGTGATTTATCACATCGCAATATCGCATCACAATATAAAAAAGGGGTGATGCCAAGAGGATCGCGAGCGTTACGACATGCGATAAAGGCCAGACCTGATAGGGATTATGGATGCAATTTAAATATATTTGAAGTTCAGTTTTTGTATATTTCTTTGTATTCCCCCGTGTATTAATGTTTGGCAACATAGAATGCGATATTGTGATATTGCTATAGAATGGTGGACCCGAAAGGTTTATAAATATGGCTTCATATAAGTTGAGTTCCGTGGTAAATGCTATTTTGGGTGGAATTCAGGTGGTAAGTGGTATTGGAGAGGCTTCGCCCAATCCCATACACTGGTTGACACATAGCACACTGTCGGAGATAGAAAACCACTTTTTCTGGTGGGTAATCTCCATGCACATAGGCCACCCGGAATGGCTATTAGCCATTGGATTGGAAGATCGTAGATCAACGGGCTTACGAAAGTAATAAAAGGTGGACTCGAGAAGATTATAGGGTAAACTTTATATGATTTGAAGTCTGGATCTAATGTTGCAGTTGGGTTTTTCATTCATTTTCAATGTATTTCCATGTATTGTTGTGTATGAATGAAAAACGTATTCTCGGGGATTTTCACCTGCGCCCAAGATCTTTCCGTTTGTGAACGGATGCCTATGTGCCTTAAGCATTTTGCAATGAGTGTTTAACACTGGGTAGGGAGATGAAGTGATAGAGGCCTAGAGGTAGAGAGCCCAAAAAGGAAGGTGAACAGACAGGACCGAGAGGCTTAAAAACCACTCAATGGAAGATACAGAGATAGAGAAGTAGTTGCTCAGAGACAAAGAGTTAGAGAAAACGAAGCTATGAACAGTTGATCAGAGGCACTAAGAGGGATAGTCTGTGTAATCTTTAGACTCGAGGTTTTCGAGTGAAATCCCTGTGTAATATCACTATTATTGCGTTATGGCTCTGATTGAACTCACACTTGTAAACTATGTTCTTGAAGACATAATATAGAGGTCGACACTGAAAGCTGGACCAGGAGATGTAGCCAGGAAGTCTGGTGAACTCCTTGATTATTTGTTGTGTTGATGTGTGTGTTTATTATGTTTTCTAACTGTTCATTGCCTATATTATTCACAATCTTTTCGATCTGTTGCACTAAATAATATAGGCATTCCTGCACATGAGTCTATAATACCTTAATATTGATTTAAGATCTCATTTTCAGATCAAGAATGCACTAAGGGGAAGGGTGTCTCCTTTCCATGGGTTATTCTTGAATGCACGTCGCTCATAATAGTGTGGTTGGAGTCCTTGTTCTTCATCGAAGTTGTAATGTGCTTGTGTACTAGTAAGGTTTGTGTGGAGCCCATGTGTGTGAATTCCAAAAGAGAGTTTAGTGGGGTGGGCCTGCTTTGTTGATAGCCAAGTTGAGAAACCCATGGGGCTTGCTGGATGCGAATTACCAGGGTCATGGCCATATTCCTAAGGCTGATAAAACTACTAGAGACTATTATGGTTTAGAACCTACTAAGAGGTTGAGGTATTCTAAAACTATTCGGTTAATAACACCTAGTGTATCCTTGGGAGAAAATGCGAAAAGATGTGACAACACCACCAAGAGGTTGTTGAAGAGTGCACTTTTATTCCTATAGATATAACAAAGCTTATAAACTTCCATTTTGTTCTTATATATCTCTTTCCAAGGCTAAATTAGGACTCTCTGTTCTTATAAGGAATTCCTACGTTGTTTGATGTCGGTTAAGCCATTATGGTGTAATAGTTGGGAGCTATTGAGAAAACTTGAGAAATGGGCTTTGTTAGTTATATGTGAGTGAAAGGTTTAGAAATCATGAAAAAATACCTCCTCAGACTCTAAATCTGACTCCAGGATGGTTTTCTACAAGAAAGGATAGTTGTGTAGTTAGCCTATTGTTGGGAGGAGAGTTAGAGTTCCAATCTTAGTTTCTAAACTCATCTATACTACAAGATATGTGGTTTACCTAGACTAGTGTGAATGTTGTTTCACTGGTTATATATGACATGTGTTGCTAATGGGAATGTTCTTATTTACTATGAAATGCATGTGAATGATTGAATGATAAATATGCATGGGTGGGAGGCTTGATGCTCCTTGTAACTTTGTTATACTTATGAAAATTAGTTGTGGCTCCTTGAGAGGTTTCCATGCTCTTTTATACTGGTTGAGGGTGTTAGAGTCGGTCTGGTCAGCCCTCCGTCAGAGATCAAAGCTCTTTGTGCATTTCAAAGTTAGGTGTCCCGCTCCATCCACTCAGCTGCATTTCGCTAGGGACATGCCATGATCTGACGAAGAAATTCATGCTGGTCATTTTCTCTCATCTCTGGCCCTTGCTGGTTCAGGTCTTTGTACATAATCACTGAAATTTCATGATAGTCAAGGTCTAGTCATATTGCAGGTCAAAGTCCTTTTTATTGCTGGGTCTAGGAAATCATCAATGTGGTTTTTGAAACACATGTCCAGAAAAAAGTAATGCAGGCCAGAGGGAGATCTTATACACCTACAATGCAGAAAGCTTCATCGTCACTACAAGAGACATCGACTCTTCTTCAAAACTCTGTTTTGAAGAAAAGTCAAACAAGGTCAACTCTGACGAAATTTTCCAAAAATCGACAGTTGAAATTTTCAGATGTAGTCATGGATTTCAAAACCAGGTGCCCTATCATACAGTCCCTACAAACAAATGTTGAAAATTTCATCAAAAGAGCCACAATTTCGAAGAAAAAATGGAAAAGCAGTGTGTTTTAAAGTCAATAAAAAGTGCACAACTCAAACATTAGAAAGAGGGTTTCAAAGAAGAAAAAATTAAACCCAACTCTCCCAAAGCCTATATATACATATTTTAGCCAAAACAAAAATCATTTGTGCTTTGGCAAGCTTGGAAAGAAATTACAGAGGTAAAGGAGCAAATTCATGAGGGTTTGAGTGAGTTGGGAGGCGATTACAGAGAGCGCGGCGCATACACTAGGTCGCGCGATGCACACAGAGGGTGCGACGCACTGGCAGCCAACCCGCAGTGTAAAATCACCACAGGCGCGGCGCATATAAGGCGTGTGGCGCACTGAGTTTGGCGCGCGGCGCATATAAGGCGTGCGGCGCACTGAGTTTGGCGCATGACGCACAGAGCTAGGAGGATAAAAAACCTTGCAAACTACTTCAAAATCTCGGTGGAGGCGGGCAAACAGAGGTAGGCTCAGTTGAAACTTCTTCTTCATCAATTTTGTCTATGCTTTGGGGTTTGTAAGATGTTGAATGATAACCAAAGCATATTGGCCATCCATGAAAATAATTCATCAAAGCAAGAATGATAAAAATGGTTACAAATTTGCAATGAAGTCACCAAGGTCTGCACCCTTCCCCTTATCTCCTCACTCCTCAGTGTCCCCGCCTCCATTCCCATCATGATTCCTAAGGAAAACGCCCTAAAACCCTCACCCCTTGTTTTTCGAGCAAATTTAGCCGACTTTAACAGCGCGCGACGCACACACATTGTGGCGCGACACACTCAGGGTGCGCGGTGCACTGGGAGCCCGGCCACAGTGCAAATTTGCCACTAGCGCGGCGCACAGGCTTATAAGCCTAGAAATGCACTAAATTGCCAAAAATTTTGTCAATGACCCTCAATGTTGGAAAGGTAGCCCCTCTACACTCACCACTGGCATTAAAACTTGAAGGGAAATCCTATTATGACAACCATGAAATCAAATGCAAAAAACCTTTAAAAGTAAAACAAGGAGGATATAAAGAACGTCAAGACAGCTAGGGTTTTGCTACAGTAACTTGATTATTAAATATGCTCCAACCCTACCCCATCAACACTATACCCCAAAACAATCCCTAATCCATGGTAAACCTCTCCCTTTAAAACCCCTATCCCTATTTCATCATTCCCCTCCTAATACTCCCTATTTTATTGTCCCCTTGGTGACAAATTTGCAAAGCATCTACCAGTTCAGTGGGTCCAGAGGGCAGCAAAGAAATTCAAGGTACAGGGAGCAGAAATGGCATCCGAAGTTTCATCAGATTATGAGGGGGGAACTCACAGTGATACAGCTTCAGGAGAACAGGCTCCCTGGAGACCTAGGAGTGGCAGACATATCAGGGATGAACCAAACACCCTCACTGAGTTGCAGGCATGCCCTCTCGCTATGTCCTGTTTCCAGCACTTAGCATGTTTTGAATTTTGTCAGAGGGTGGCAAATGTCAGAATTCATCATGAGTTGTCCCGTCTTTTTGCACTTCACCTACATGGAGGACAGTCTATCCTGGCAGGGGTCACTTTCACATTGACACCCGAAACCATATCAGTGGCAACAGGCATACCAAATGTTGGAGAAAAGTGGCACAAGAAGATGAAGGTGGAGAGGGAAATTTATGAGCCTTACATTAAGGTCAGTTGTTTGGGTCATCTCACTAGAGTTTTCCCATTCAGGTTTCTAAGAGATGAGTATGCTCCACTCATGAAATTGATCATGAAATACTTCAGTTGTGAGGGGAGGTTTTCTCGCCTTTATGCATATCACATCAGGTTGCTCATGCACTTTACCAGGGTGCATATGATGAACCTCCCATTTTTCATTTGCGGGAACATAGAGAGGATGAGAAAGTTCATGCAGCACAAGACCCCTCGGCAGCAACTCAACAGCGTATATCACTTTGCTCTTATCCAGATTTTGGTGGACCATCAGTTGGGATTGCAGGGAATTGCTTGGGAGGACTTCATCTCCTGTGAATTCTTCAGCGCCCCAAAGGTAGTATCAGAGTCAAAACATGAGATAGGTGGTCCTTCTCATCATCATGAGTGCCATGAGACCACTGTGGTGCCATTTTCCATCACATATCAAAGAGGCTATCTGAAAGGCACCAGGCCTTTGTTTTCAGCAGCAAAGTGAGTGTTATCTCCACCCGGGGTGGAAGGGGCCTCGCTTCCTAAATCAGCAATACAGGTACAGGACAAGGGCAAGAAGCCCAAGCATGAGGAGGGACCTTCAGGTGTGCCACCAGGTGAACGAAAGACTGGACTCATTCTCCTTCGTGATGATGATGATACAGATACATGTCCACAAAGTGCACAGCTGAAAGAGATCTTCTAGGAGTAAGAGACAGAGATTCAATCCTTGACACTCAAGTTGGAGATGGCCAAATGGAACATCAGGTATTTGGAGCAGAGGAACAAATAGCTGGAAGACTAGCATGTGATCATGGAGCTGCAGAACATCCGTGAGGATCGCCTAACTGCCCAACAGAGGAGGATTGAATTCACTTCATTGGAGCGAGAGGTTATTGATGATCGTGAGTCTGTTCTCGAGAGAGTCAACATGCACTTGGACAATATGTTGAACAAGGTTGACGAAGACAACACACTGCTGAGACACATGGCTCATCATTATAGGGCACAGAACTTGAGTTTGAGAGCCTGAATAAGGAGTTTGAAAGAAAAATTGAGGAAAGCCACAAAAAGGGAAAAAAGGGCAAAAGAGCAAGATAGGCTCAAAATCTTGGCTGAGGATTCCTTGGCTCAGCAAGGCTCCCCATAGAGAACTTCCAGCCCAAATCTAAAAAAAATTGGGCAAAGTTTGGTCACAGGGAAATTTTTTCGGCGAAAAACAGGGATTTTCTCCACTAAAATTCTAGGACTCCAATGAAGAAACAGCTTGCATATTTGGATTCAGCATCGAATAATATGTCTACTTGTGTCTGAGCCAGAAATTTTGATAAGTTTTGGGTCTCCTAAAGGTCAAAAAACACCCAAAAATGGCCTCTCTGCCACTTTTTGGACACAAAGAAAGCAGTCTTGGGAGAATGAAGACTTGAAGGGGCAAATGAGCACCAAATTGAGAAATTCCAGTGGGGTTAGAATTTTCGACACCTAAAAGTGCCCCAAAATATGCCCCAAAGTAGCGCGACGCACATAGAAAAGCATGCGGCACACAGAGGAAATTTTTCCCAGTTTGCTCCCGTTTCGTGAAATTTCGGGTCGCGACTTCTCCAGGTGGGCCCGGTCATCCACTCTTCGGTTTTTTGGCACCAAAGGTGGCTTTTAAAGAGTTTTCTCTCCAGGTGGGCATCTATCCAGGTGGCAAAGAATGCAAAGGGTCACCACAGCCAAATGTCATGCTTGAGAGCGCTGCACCTGTAGCTGATGGTTGGCTCTCCATCTCCATTTCGAAATGATTTGAGTAACTTCCCAACCCTTGGGCGTTCCATCTCCTCTCCACACATTCTATATATTTTGTACATTTTATTTACAAAGGGTTGGCTGGCTTGTAACTTCTGAGAGACTGTGGGAAAGAAAATTTGTTTATGCACTGTGTATATTTTGACAGAGAGTTAATGAAAGGTAGCAACTCTGTTTCATGAGATTCTTGTGGTTGTGAGTGTAGAAAATGTGTTCTTATGTTCCATATGTATCTTGTTATGTTCCATAATTCATTTCAGTGAAATTTTCTAAGTGAGATTAGGTAGAATTCAATTTCTATTGCTCTGCCTGTGGGAAAATTTCATGTGCAGTGTTATTCTTCTGTTGAAAAGGATTCATGCGACCATGCCCTTTTCACTATCTTCAGCAATATTTCCATTCTGCATCACCTTAAGTTGAATTTGCTGCGCTTCCCACCTACCTTGCCTCACGGAATAATCTGTGCCTTCATTCTCAATTCTCTGTTCTACACTAAAGCACCAGTCCCATATATATATAGAAGTTTGGTCACTTCAAAAATCTTTTCCAAAATCATTTTTCACTTACTAGCCTAAGGTAAATATCGCATTGCAAGTCATCTCAGACCATTTTTCCTATCCATTTGCTAAGTGTGACTCGGAGAGAGCCCTCTCCTGCTCTGGTAGGGCTAGTCACCAGACTGAGCATGATTTGTGGTTACCCTAATTTTTTCCTTCTTCAGCCTAAGGCAGATTTAGGTGATAACATAGTGGCGACCATACTAGGGAACAAGTTGAAAATCAAATCCCCTTGTTTCATAAGAATTCTAGGCTCCCGGATGATGGGCTTAGGATTGGAAAGGCTGAGTAAGTTGGTTGTGTCCCGTAATTCTTCTCAATAGCATGCTGGCTTCAAGATGATATACCAGAGTGAATCCGGATCCAGATACTCCTCACATTTATGAAAATCCCAATTTGATTCCAAAACTCCTTCGTCAAGAAAGCACCTTCACTCCCGTGTTCAAATCCCCTTCATGTCCTGACATTTTTGAATACCTTGAAGAGCTTGAGTTTGACGAACGATTTGAGATATCTTTGTTTGAATCTAAATCCGAAAGGGCTGTTGATTATACCGTCCCCGATCCGAAATTTCTTGTAGATCTTGAGACAAAAAGAGCTAATAGATTAATTGATAACTACATTGCCACACAGCCCCAAACTCCAAGTGCAAGACCCTTGCAGACTATGCACAATCCTCCAACACCTCCAAGGTCAAATCCACCAAGAATGATGGCTGCCCGTTTTGCTCCCCTGGTTCTGCCCCAAGTCCTAGATGACATGCATTATCAAAGTAAAATCCCATTTTTTGATGGCACTCCTAACAGTATTACATCTCAACAACATGTGGATAAAATGGCAGATTTCTATGAACTTCATGAGATCGATGTGGAGAACGTGGCAATGAGGCTCTTTGTACAAACATTTGCAGGTGATGTGAGGAAATGGTTCAGAGGTTTGACAACTGCAAGTATCACCACCTTGGCTGAGCTACAAAGACAATTTTTGAACAGGTGGGAAGTGAAAAAGAATCCCCTTCAAATTCTGGCCGAGTATGAGCAAATCAAAAGGAATGCAGGTGAGTTGGTCCAAGATTATTGTGTTAGATTTAATGCAGTCTACAATGACATCCCAGACCATCTAAAGCCACCTGTGGGACTAGCAATGATGAAGTTTCCGGATGGTTTCGATGCTGACATGGTGTACCAATTGAGAGAGAGAGAGAACCGGCTACAATGGAAGATATGCAGAAAATTACAGTCAGTGTTGAGGCTAACCTGTTGTCCAAAAGAGCAAGAGCGAAAGCGGAGAAGAAAACGACGGTGAAAGAAGAATCTTCTTCAATGGATCAGCTGCTCAAAAAGGTAGAATAGATGCTTGAGAGAGTAAAACTTGACAAGCCAGTGCCACAAGTTAGGAATCCTAACTTTCGCGGCCAACAGCAGCCACAATATAGGATAAGGCAAAGAGATCAGCGAACTTAGGAGCAGGCAGCCCAACAGCTGGTACAAACACCTTTGCAGCAGAATTTTGTACATGGACCAGAATCAGATGAGGAAGGGAATGTAATAGGTGAGGAAAATCACCTCTTCACTCCAGATGAGCTGCCTACTTACATCACTGAAGAAGAAGAATGTGCAGTAAATTCAGCTACACACCAAGACACTGATTTTATTCTAGCTAATGAAACCGTGTTGGAAGAAGAGTCAGAAGAATACCAAAGAGGCTATATGAATGCTCTATCCACCCAACAGTAGTGATATTCACTGAGGAATAGAGATGTGCCAGCCAAATCAATTCAGAAAAAGAAGGAGGATGAAACAACAAAGAAAGATCCATCAACTACACAAAGAAAGGGAAAGGAGGCAGTTGTCCCGGAGAGCAGCAAATCGAAATCAGCAGAACAATCACAGCCATCAGCCACATCAAAATAGAAGGAAAGAAAAGAGATCCCGGTCAAAGAGGTAGAAAAAACTCCCGCTTTCAGCCTAGAGAATGAGATTTCTAAGCTAAAGGTATCCATCCCTTTGACTGAAATCATGAAAAACAGCAGTTATAGAGGACAGATTTCCAATATGTTGAACTTGGACCCAACGTCTGACATGGTAAATGTGGAAGATGATCAGCCTGAAATGATTTTTGGGCCAGTAACGAATGGCGAGTCTCTCGAGAGCGAGGTGCCACCCTTCTACATCAGTTTACGATTACATGACTTTGTGCTACATAACGCCATGTTCGATTCAGGAGCCTCTCACAATCTCATGCCAAAGTCTATATGGATAAGCTTGGTCTGGACATCACCCGGCAATATCATGATCTCTATTCATTCGATTCCACCAGAGTAAGGTGTATAGGGCTCATCAAAGACTTATTTGTGAGTTTAGATCAGCTTCCTATGAAAAATGTTCTGATGGATGTAGTGGTAGCAACATTCCAACAAGGTTTGGCATGCTTCTTTCCAGGTCTTGGGTGGAAAGATTGAAGGGGACACTACAGCTGGATTTCTCCTATGCAACAATCCCGGTGTTTGGACAAATGAGGAAACTATATCGGGAACAAAAGATGAAGTATATGATCACAAGCAAGGAGAAACCAATCAATCATCCTGTAAACTATGTACATATAGATTTAGAGTCTTTTGTTTTGTTTTCATATAGTTTAAATGAAATAGATAGTCAGATAGTAGAAGCAGATGACATTCCAAAGATAACGGAAAATTTTAGAGAGATTTTGAAGAAAGAAAGACAAGAAAAGAAACAAAAGATTGGGCAATCAGTTGAAAACAATGGACAGAAAACAAACAATGGACAGCAAAAGGATTTTCAGCAGTTGCAAGAAGAAGAAGAAGGCTTATGGACCATGGATTTCAATGGAGCAGTAGGGAATGATGGAGCTGGTATTGGTATTTGGGTACGCAGTCCTTTCTCCGCCCCAAACAAAGTACTTAGCAGCATGAGAGTTTGCTCCTACAAGCTAGCCTTCGAATGTTCCAATAATGAGGTTGAATATGAAGCTCTGATTGCTGGCCTGAAAATTCTTAGAAAGCTGAATGCAAAGAGGATTTCAATATATGGCGACTCTGAGTTGGTGATAAAATAGGTCAGAGGTGAGTATCAAGAAAAACATCCTAGGATGCGAGCCTATCGAAATGCAGTTTTGGACATCTTGAAGCCATTTTCCGAATACACTTTGACATGTGTGCCACGAATACAAAATAGTATTGCTGATGCTCTTGCCAAGGCAACGAGCAGCTTGAAGATCCCCATGAACTCCAGCAACAAATTTGAAATCCATGTCAAGCACCGTCCAACCATTCCAGACAATCAGCGACATTGGCAAGTGTTCCAAGATGATGAAGAGATTAAGGATTTTCTGCTCAACCAAGGCAAGTTCAAAGAAACCTTAATTGATGCGGAAAATGATGAGAACAAAGGGAATGGTACAGAAGAAGTGCATATCAATCAAATGGACACATTACAGCTGAAGAATAACATCATTCCTAAAGGCTTGATACCCCTAGAAGAACTTTTCCATCAGGATGATGTAGCCCGCAAGCCAACATTGCAGCCAACGGAAAAGGGTGTGGAAGAAGTCAACATCGGTACAGCTGCAAATCCAAAATTGGTGAAACTGTCCAAAGAATTACCGCCAAAAATAAAATATAAATATATCAGTTTGATGGCTTCATTTGCAGATGTATTTGCTTGGGATTATTCTGATTTGAAGACTTATGATACAAATATCATTCAGCACACCATACCTATCAAGCCCAATCAAAAGCCATTTAGACAAAAGCTAAGAAGGATCAATCCAAAATTGCTACCATCCATCGAAAAAGAGGTAAATAGGTTGTACAAGTCAGGTATCATTGTGCCTATCAGATTTTTAGATTGGATATCTAACTTAGTGCCTGTATGAAAGAAGACTGGTGAGATCCGCCTTTGCATTTATTTCAGAAATCTAAACAAGGTCTCATTGAAGGACAACTATCCGCTGCCCAAGATGGACCATATACTTCAGCAAGTGGTGGGGGCATCTCGTATGTCACTGCTTGATGGTTATTCCAGATATAACCAAATTTCTGTCCATGAAGATGATAGAGATAAGACAGCATTCACAACTCCATGGGGAACATTTCACTATGCCAAAATTCCATTCGGTTTGAAGAATGCAGGTGCCAAATTTCAGCGTGCAATGGACTTGGCATTTGCAAATGAGAAGGATGTGTTTTTGGTGGTGTACTTGGATGACTTGACAGTGTTTTCAAAATCTGATGAAGAACACATGCATCATCTAAAAATTGTCTTTCAAAAATGCAGGAAATATGGTTTATCGTTGAATCCTAAGAAGAGCTTGTTCGCCATGGAGGAAGGCAAATTACTTGGGCATATCATTTCAAAAGATGGCATCTGCATAGATCCAACACGTTTCCAAGCAATTCAGCAAATCGATCTGCCTAGGAATAAAAAGGAGATACAGTCATTTAATGGTAAGATGAATTTTCTGCATCATTTTGTGCCTAATCTTGCGGAACACTTGAAAGAAATTACCAACATGCTTAAAAAGGACAGCCAGGTGAAATGGACGGATGAGGCTGTAAAATCTTTCAACTTGGTCAAATTGGCCCTTTCTTCAGCTCCAGTTCTAGTCAGCCCATATTACACTCAAGATTTCATATTGTTTTCATTTGCTTTTGAGCACACTATGGCAACGATACTATTGCAGAAAAGGGATGATCATGAAAGACCTATTGCATTCTTCAGCAAGGCTATAAGGGATGCAGCTTTGAAGTACAACAATATTGAAAAGCAAGCCCTAGCATTGGTGAAGGCACTGAAGGATTTCCGAGTATACATTCTACACTCTCACATTCTGGCCTATGTTCCTAATACTGCTGTAAAATATGTTTTGGTGCAGACTGATCCGGAAGGGAGAAGAGGCAAATGGATTGCAGCCTTGCTAGAATACAATGTGGAGATAAAGCCTACAAAACTGGTCAAAGGACAGGGGTTGGCGAAACTAATGGCAGAATCAAAATTGCATGCATTAGACATAAATCTGATCGCTGCCTTGTCCGATGAGAATGAGGAAGGAACATCAGTTCAGGTATCAGAAATGTTTGCTTTGTCCCCATGGTATTCTGATATAATATATGTGCTGAAAAATCTATCACCATCATCCGGCATGGCTAGAAACAAAGCGAGAACACTTAAATTGAAAGCTTCCAAGTTTTGTATTTTGAATTCTGCATTGTATTGGAAAGATCCCAGTGGCATTTTGTTAAATTGTCTGGTGGAAGAGGAGGCAAAGAAAGCCATGGAAGATTTCCACGGAGGAGAGTGTGGTGGTCATCGTTTTTGGAAATCAACAGCTAACAAAATTTTGAGAGCAGGGTACTACTGGCCTACTTTGTTTTCTGATGTGCATAAGATGGTAAAGCATTGTCATAAGTGTCAAATTTTCGAAGGGAAATAGAAATTACAGCCTTTGCCGCTTAAGCCTATCGAAGTGAGCACTCCATTCCAGCAGTGGGGGTTGGATTTCATTGGGGAAATTCATCCCTCCTCTTCCGGACAGCATAGATGGATCCTTACAGCCACGGACTACTTCACAAAATGGATTGAGGCAGCCCCTACCAGACAAGCGATGGTCACGGTAATCATTTCATTTCTTGAAAATAACATCTTGTCTCACTTTGGTTGTCCAAACAAAATAATCACTGATAATGCAGCAGCTTTTAAATCGAAAAGGATGGTAGAATTTTGTCACAAATATCACATAATTTTGGGTCATTCAACTGCCTATCATCCGCAAGGCAATGGATTGGCAGAATCTTCAAATAAATCTTTGGTCAACATCATCAGGAAGCTGCTGGAAATTAATAAGAATTGTTGGAACAAAAGGTTGGTTCATGCACTTTGGGCAGATAGAATAAGTCAGAAAAAGTCAGAAAAAGTCTATTGGTATGTCACCGTTTGAGCTGGTTTACGGAGTGGACACAGTATTTCCCACTTCTCTTGCTGCCCCGATGGTCAAACTTCTTCAGGAGGCCAGAAGTGAGGAAGATCCCATGTAGAGAAGGCTGAATCAAATGATCCACTTGCAGCAAACAAGAGAAGAAGTTTTCCAAAACACATCCAAGTTGCAGGAGAAGATAAAGAAAATCTATGACAGAAAAGCTAAAGCAGAAAAATTTCAGTTGGATGATGTGGTGCTGAAGTGGGATGCAAGGAATGAAGAGAAAGGCAAGCATGGAAAGTTCGAAAATCTGTGGAAGGGTCCTTTCAAAATCACAGCATATAGAGGTAAAAATGCCTTTCTTCTGAAGGAAATGAACGGGGAAGACTGTCCTGGAGGGCTGATCAATGGTCGGCTGCTCAAGCGGTATCATTGTTGATCTATTAACGCTACTTCCACTGTCATTGTAAATACCATTTTTATTTCAGTTTGGTTTCAGTATGTACAGTCAGTTTTTGAGTTATTCCAATTGTCAAGTTTGAGTCAATTTCTTGGTTACTTCAGTTTTGTAAATAAGTCAGAGTCTTGTGCCGTTTATCAAAATGATGACTCCATAGCCCAATGGACAAAGAGGCACTGTCTAGCTCCTCCAGAGATCTGCTGTTCTTGGCACCTCCAAGGAGCTACCATCCCCCATTGGAGCCAATGTTAGAGTCGGTCTGGTCAACCCTCCGTCAGAGATCAAAGCTCTTTGTGCATTTCAAATTTAGGTGTCCCACTCCATCCACTCAGCTGCATTTCGTTAGGGACATGCCATGATCTGACGGAGAAAGTCATGCTGGTCATTTTCTCTCATATCTAGCCCCTGTTGGTTCAGGTCTTTGTACATAATCATTGAAATTTCATTATAGTCAAGGTCTGTTCATATTGCAGGTCAAATTCCTTTTTATTGCTAGGTCTAGGAAATCATCAATGTGGTTTTTGAAACACGTGTCCAGAAAAAAGTCATGCAGGCCAGAGGGAGATCTTATACAACTATAGTGCAAAAAGCTTCATCGTCATCGCAAGAGACATCGACTCTTCTTCAAAACTCTGTTTTGAAGAAAAGTCAAACAAGGTCTACTATGATGAAATTTTCCAAAAATCGACAGTTGGCATTTTCAGATGTAGTCGTGGATTTCAAAACCAGGTGCCCTGTCATACAGTCCCTGCAAACAAATGCTGAAAATTTCATCAAAAGAGCCACAATTTCGAAGAAAAAAGGAAAAGCAGAGTGTTTTAAAGTCAATAAAAAGTGCACAACTCAAACATTAGAAAGAGGGTTTCAAAGAAGAAAAAATTAAACCCAACTCTCCCAAAGCCTATATATACATGTTTTAGCCAAAACAAAAATCATTTGTGCTTTGGCAAGCTTGGAAAGAAATTACAGAGGTAAAGGAGCAAATTCATGAGGGTTTGAGTGAGTTGGGAGGCGATTACGGAGAGCGCAGCGCATACACCAGGTCACACGGTACACACAGAGGGCGTGACACACTGGCAGCCAACCCACAGTGTAAAATCACCACAGGCGCGGTGCATATAAGGCGTGGCGCATATAAGGTGTGCGGTGCACTGGGTTTGGCAAGCGACGCACAGAGCCAGGAGGATAAAAAACCTTGCAAACTACTTCAAAATCTCGGTGGAGGCGGGCAAACAAGAGGTAGGCTCAGTTGAAACTTCTTCTTCATCAATTTTGTCTATTCTTTGGGGTTTGTAAGATGTTGAATGATAACCAAAGCATATTGGCCATCCAGGAAAATAATTCATCAAAGAAAGAATGATAAACGAGGTTACAAAGTTGTAATGAAGTCACCAAGGTCTGCTCCCCTCCCCTTGTCTCCTCACTCCTCATTGTCCCCGCCTCCATTCCCATCATGATTCCTAAGGAAAACGCCCTAAAACCCTCACCCCTTGTTTTTCAAGCAAATTTGGCTGACTTAACAGCGCGCGGCGCACACACATAGTGGCACGGCGCACTCAGGGTGCGCGGCACACTTAGGGCGCGCGGCACACTGGGAGCCTGGCCACAGTGCAAATTTGCCACTGGCGCGGCACATACCCAGCACGCAGCGCACTAGGCAATGTGCGCGGTGCACAGCCTTATAAGCCTAGAAATGCACTAACTTGCCAAAAATTTTGTCAATGACCCTCAATGTTGGAAAGGTAGCCCCTCTACACTCACCACTGGCATTAAAACTTGAAGGGAAATCCTATTATGACAACCATGAAATCAAATGCAAAAAATCTTTAAAAGTAAAACAAGGAGGATATAAAGAAAGTCAAGATAGCTAGGGTTTTTCCATAGTAACTTGATTATTAAATATGCTCCAACCCTACCCCATCAACACTATACCCCAAAACAATCCCTAATCCATGGTAAGTCTCTCCCTTTAAAACTCCTATCCCTATTTCATCATTCCCCTCCTAATACTCCCGATTTTATTGTCCCCTTGGTGACAGATTTGCAGAGCATCTACCAGTTCAGTGGGTCCAGAGGGCAGCAAAGAAATTCAGGGTACAAGCAGCAGAAATGGCATCAGAAATTTCATCAGATTATGAGGGGGAAACTCACAGTGATACAACTTCAGGAGAACAGGCTCCCCGGAGACCTAGGAGTGGCAGACATGTCAGGGATGAACTAAGCACCCTCACTGAGTTGCAGGCATGCCCTCTCGCTATGTCCTGTTTCCAGCACTTAGCATGTTTTGAATTTTGTCATAGGGTGGCAAATGTCAGAATTCATCATGAGTTGGCCCGTCTTTTTGCACTTCACCTACATGGAGGACAGTCTATCTTGGCAGGGGTCACTTTCACATTGACACCCAAAACCATATCAGTGGCAACAGGCATACCAAATGTTGGAGAAAAGTGGCACAAGAAGATGAAGGTGGAGAGGGAACTTTATGAGCCTTACATTAAGGTCAGTTGTTTGGGTCATCTCACTAGAGTTTTCCCATTCAGGTTTCTAAGAGATGAGTATGCTCCACTCATGAAATTGATCATGAAATACTTCAGTTGTGAGGGGAGGTTTTCTCGCCTTTATGCATATCACATCAGGTTGCTCATGCACTTTACCAGGGTGCGTATGATGAACCTCCAATTTTTCATTTGCAGGAACATAGAGAGGATGAGAAAGTTCATGCAGCACAAGACCCATCGGCAGCAGCTCAACAGCGTATATCACTTTGCTCTTATCTAGATTTTGGTGGACCATCAGTTGGGATTGCAGGGCATTGCTTGGGAGGACTTCATCTCCCGTGACTTCTTCAGCGCCCCACAGGTAGTATCAGAGGCAAAACATGAGATAGGTGGTCCTTCCCATCAGCATGAGTGCCATGAGACCACTTTGGTGCCATTTTCCATCACATATCAAAGAGGCTATCCGAAAGGCACCAGGCCTTTGTTTGCAGCAGCAAAGTGAGTGTTATCTCCACTCGGGGTGGAAGGGGCCTCGCTTCCTACATCAACAATACAGGTATAGGACAAGGGCAAGAAGCCCAAGCATGGGGAGGGACCTTCAGGTGTGCCACCAGGCGAATGAAAGACCAGACTCATTCTCCTTCATGATGATGATGATACAGATACACGTCCACAAAGTGCACAGCTGAAAGAGATCTTCCAGGAGCAAGAGACAGAGATTCAATCCTTGACACTCAAGTTGGAGATGGCCAAATGGAACATCAGGTATTTGGAGCAAAGTAACAAATAGCTGGAAGACCAGCATGTGATCATGGAGCTGCAGAACATCCGTGAGGATTGCCTAACTGCCCAACAAAGGAGGATTGAATTCACTTCATTGGAGCGACAAGTTATTGATGATAGTGAGTCTGTTCTCGAGAGAGTCAACATGCGCCTGGACAATATGTCGAACAAGGCTAATGAAGACAACACACTACTAAGACACATGGCTCGTCATTATAGGGCACGGAACTTGAGTTTGAGAGCCCGAATAAGGAGTTTGAAAGCAAAACTGAGGAAAGCCACAAAAAGGGCAAAAAGGGCAAAAGAGAAAGAAAGGCTCAGAATCTTGGCTAAGGCTTCCTTGGCTCCGCAAGGCACCCCATAGAGAACTTCTAGCCCAAATCTCAAAAAATTGGGCAAATTTTGGTCACAGGGAATTTTTTTGGGCGAAAAACAGGGATTTTCTCCCTGTGCGCCACGCACCCTGCACGGCGCTAAAATTCTAGGACTCCAATGAAGAAACAGCTTGCATATTTGGATTTAGCATCGAAAAATATGTCTACTGGTGTCCGGGCTAGAAATTTTGATAAGTTTTGGGTCTCCTAAAGGTCAAAAAACACCCAAAAATGGCCTCTCTTCCACTTTTTGGACACACAGAAAGTAGTCTTTGGAGAATGAATATTTGAAGGGTCAAATGAGCACCAAATTGAGAAATTCCAATGGATTTAGAAAGTAGACAGGCCACGCTTTCCATTAAGCCCACTTGGGCACATTTTGGACACCTGCAAGTGCCCCAAAACAGGCCCCAAAGTAGTGCAACGCACAGAGCAAATTTTGCCCAGTTTGCTCCCGTTTCGCGAAATTTCGGGTCACGACTTCTCCAAGTGGGCCCGGTCGTCCACTCTTTGGTTTTTTGGCACCAAAGGTGGATTTTAAAGAGTTTTCTCTCCAGGTGGGCATCTATCCAAGTGGCAAAGAATGCAAAGGGTCACCACAGCCAAATGTCATGCTTGAGAGCGCTGCACCTGTAGATGATGGTTGGCTCTCCATCTCCATTTCGAAATGATTTGAGTAACTTCCCAACCCCTGGGCATTCCATCTCTTCTCCACACATTCTATATATTGTATACATTTTATTTACAAAGGGTTGGCTGGCTTGTAACTTCTGAGAGACTGTGGGAAAGAAACTTTGTTTCTGCACTGTGTATATTTTGACAGAGAGTTAATGAAAGGCAGTGGCTCTGTTTCATGAGATTCTTATGGTTGTGAGTGTAGAAAATGTGTTCTTATGTTCCATATGTATCTTGTTATGTTCCATAATTCATTTCATGTTTCATTTTAGTGAAATTTTCTAAGTGAGATTAGGTAGAATTCAATTTATATTGCTCTGCCTGTGGGAAAATTTCATGTGCAGTGTTATTCTTCTGTTGAAAAGGATTCATGCGACCATGCCCTTTTCACTATCTTCAGTAATATTTCCATTCCGCGTCACCTTAAGTTGAAATTGCTGCGCTTCCCGCCTACCTCGCCTCATTGAATAATCTGTGCCTTCATTCTCAATTCTCTGTTCTGCGCTAAAGTGCCAATCCCATATATATCTCAGAAGTTCAGTCACTTCAAAAATCTTTTCCAAAATCATTTTTCACTTACTAGCCTAAGGTAAATATCGCATTGCAAGTCATCTCAGACCATTTTTCCTATCCATTTGCTGAGCGTGACTTGTAGAGAGCCCTCTCTTGCTCTAGTAGGGCTAGCTACCAGACTGAGCGTGGTTTGTGGTTACCCTAATTTTTGCCTTCTTCAGCCTAAGACAGATTTAGGTGATAACAGAGGGACTTATGAATAAGCCTTGAAATTTATCCTAGAGGGAACTGTGTCTGAGAGCCACTATTAATTAATTAAAGCTTAGGAGAGATATTCTTAAATACATCAATATCTATATTAAAGGTAGTTGAAGAGCGTTAATTAAGCTCAGGAGTGATAGGCCTATATATATCCAAGTGATGTTAGCTCCCACACATAGCATGTATTAACATTCATGGTAAGGTGAGAGACATTAGCTAGACATCATCTCAGATTGAGATCATCTTGGACCTCGGAGGTGGCATGTAGTGTGCATATCATAAAATAGGAAGGGAGAGATGGAAATTGGGATGGACAAGTATCTATTAATTGACAATTGGTTTATCCTTGCCCAAATAGGTTGAGGGCTATGAAAATCATTTGGAGGCCCAAACATTGGCCCATGCCTGAACTACCTTAGTAGATTAGGATTTTAAGGGGGTTTGGACTTCAGAGGAGCAATGCATGTTTAACAAGCCTTAAGTGCTGAAGGCCTGAATGTTAGGTGTGACCTGGTGGAGTTCGGGGTTCAAACTTGTTTGGGGTCCAACAAGGTTTGGTAAGTGTTTCCTTTCTTTGAGGCGAAAGGCCAGAAAAATTCTTATAACAACAATTTATCACCAAACATGCTTAGGGCCAATTAGGTGGGACTAGGATGAGGTCTATGTGGCTTAATGATGTGTAAGGGAGCTGATGTGGCATGAAGATGGCATGAAATATGGTAGGTATGAATGGCCAATTTGGAGGACCAAATGGCCTATATCGGCAAACCATGTGACATCCTTGGAGAGGGCCACGTGGTAGACACGATGCCAGTGTCACATAATCTTCTAGCATTTAGTGTTCAGGGTTGAATGGGTTGATAATTTTGCAAGGAATTTGAATCCCGAATGTGGGCCTAGTTACAAACAAATTTGGTAGTTCAACATTTGAGGCATTGAGTATAAATTTATGTGTTTCCCTATTGAGGGAACAAACTTGAATAAATTATTGTAATGTATTTTATTTGCAAAAACATGTTTTGGGGCTAGTCGGTGGGGTCTGTGTAGAGAGTTGACGTGGCCAATGCTATGTGGGCATACCCATTGTCTTAACAAGATGTATAGTGGGGTTTTGTAGGATGTGGCCTATCATGTAGGACTACCTCTTGACAAAGCCTTTACCAATATGTCATCATCTTTTTCCTCTGTCAAAATGTATTGTAGAAACATTATCCTCCTCTACACACAGTCCCATAAATGATGATACCAGATATCTATATGCTTGGATCGATTTTGAAATATTAGATTCTTAGAGATATTAATGCAACTCAGATTATCACAATAGATCAGAGTTAGATCCATCTCATGACCAAATAGTACCACATGTATCTTTCTCATCCAAATCGCCTCACATTATGCTTGGCATGCAACCATGTATTCAACTTCTGTTGAGCTAAGTGACACAACCCTTTACTTCTTGCTATATTAGGAAATTTCTATGGACCCAACACTGAAAATTCCACCTGATGTACTCTTTCTATCGAATGGACTCCCTACCCAATTTGCATATATGAAGCCACACAACTTCACCCACTTTATCCGTTTGTACCATAATCCATACTAGGTAGTGCCTTTAAGGTACCATAAAACATTATTAGTTTCCTTCCAATAAAATTTGGTTAGCCTAACCATGCTTGGCTCAGTTGGTTGACTGCATAACACATATCTGGTCATGTGTTTAAGAGATACATCAGTGAACTCACTAGCTATCCTTAAATGTTAGCATCAACCTCTTCACTTGAAGTGGCATTATCCTACCTCCAATTGGTTGCTAGAGGTGTTTCCATGGGCTTACAACCCTCCATGTAGAATCTTTGTAGTATCTCAAAGGCATACTTTCCTTAAGAGACAAACAATTCAATAGAAATGGGTCTTGGGAGTGTAGAGGAACAAACAACCTTATGAGCTAGGCTCAATGCAGTAATGGGTCCCCCAGAAAATCCTTTTGCCTCTATATAACTGAAAGACCAATATTTCAAGAATTAGTTTAGAATTGACTCTACATTTCAACCCAAGGTCATCATCTCTTGCAACATGACAATTTCCAGATTGATACAATATAAGTTCCATTTAAGGGTTAGTTTTTTCAGGGAGCCCCAAAATATCTATAACTTGAAAGGAAATATAGTCATTCAACACCCCTCATGGGGCATCCTTCACTCTAAGTACCCCATATATGGTGTTTTGTTTTCCCATTCTAATATCCTCCCCTTCCTTCCAATTAGCCTTCAAATTATTGGATTTCCTACCTACATAGCTAGGTAGAGAAGGGTTTGATACTAATCCCCCTCTGCAAGTCGCAAGTGGGGAAGGTTTTATTCGAGAATGTAGAGTGTAATACTTGCAACCTTCTATAGGGGGGCTGGAAATAATGTATCTCTATGAGTGTTATGGGGACTCAAGCAATAAGTTTGAATAAGAAACCATAGTCAAGGATTGAGGAAGGATGCTAGCTTCCAATGTCCCATATTCCATTCTTGGGGCGAGCACAAGGGACAGAGTGTCTGAAGGCAGATGAACAAACGGATCAGAAATAGTGATAACATTATCAGGAGAGGTGTGATGATAAATTAAGGGAGAATTCCCTTTAGGCTTCAAACTTATGCATGCAATAAGGGGAGATGTAGGCATATTGATTTTAGTCACATCATCCTTATTTGGAGATCCCATGTTGATAGGTGCATCCATTCTCGTGATGTTTGGCTCCAAAGAAAGGGTGTTCTCCACTGAATTTCACAACACCTTTGATGTCTTTCATACCCATATCTTTTTTGGAGGAAATTTTTTTCCATAAGGCTTGTCACAATGTAGTATCGTGTGGCCTAGCATTTTTCACTTGAAGCATTGGAAAGGAATTTTCCATTAGTCAAATTTATATAGCTAACTATGACATTGGAATTGTAATTAAATTTCTTCGACTAAACCCTCACAAATGTCAGCCTCTATCATGATCCAAGAACAAATGAGATCCATCTTGGTAAATCAATCTTCCTTTAAGGAAATGAAATGACCCAGAAAGTTTCCAATTCTTATAAGACATTATCAATTCTAGAAATGGAGTGGAAACCCTGGGAGAATCACCCATAACTTTTTGGCCTAGGACTGAAATGATTGGCCCATCAGGGCCTATGCACTTTCCTTTTTGCATAAATGACTGAGTTCCAAAATTTTTTGATTTAGTCACTTCTTCTACGAGTGAGTCATTCATTTCTTGAGATATCAACCTAAGAAAGAGATTGAGGGTCTCCAAGATTTCTAGAATAGGATAACTTGGGGATTGTGAGAAAAATCATTTAAAATGTTGAATTGCAACATTTGTGTTGTCCTTGAAAGACTTATCCAGAGATCCATTTGCATCCTCTATTTTCTAGATGGTGTTAAATTTCTTCCTGTAATTTTCAAATTGTTGGAAGAATTTAGTGTTGGTATGCCCCTCGCGAAGCCAAGTGGCATGAATTTTGTTCCTCCATAATTATTCCTCCCATGCTAATAATTCTCTCTTTTGGATCTCTAGAGACTTTAGTTGTTCCAATTCCTTGAAAAAGAAAAAATACATTTTTAGAAAAAATGTTAGTAATTTTCGACTTAATGTTTAGCACAAAAGCTTCCTACGCTCTCTTAATTTCCTTTTCCATGGCTTAATTTTATTTTCTATAGATCTAAGGTTGTTTGAGAATTAGATGGTGTTGGATAGATTTGCATCCTCATGCAGGTGAGCCAAATTATCTTCAACCAAATTTGGAAATCCAAGATTTGTTGAACTTAAAACGAGACAGGGGATTGTCATCCAGATTGTCAATCTTTAGTAAGGTGGGAAGTGATCTAAAATATTAACTGCCTCCACCCAAGATTTTAGGATACATTGTGATGATAAAAAATATTATGACACCAGAAATTGATCGAGCCTCTTTAAAAAAACACTTTCCTTGACTCACATATTCCTCCACATGGGGGGGATTTTAATAGGAAAAATATCCACCAAACTCAAAGATTAAATAATGTTTATGAATAAATATTCTAAAGAATCAGATTGTAGGATGGACCCCCAAACTTCTGAAACGGATGTTGTGAAATTTAAATTCCCATATAGAATATTGAGAGTTATAGACATAATGTAAGACTCTCAAATATTTTCCCAATGTGATTTCTTGTCACTCTAAGGTCCATCTATATTGATAAAATTCCAAACCTCGTTGACCTTTTGTACTTCCAATTCAATAGAAATGGCTATTGAGAGTGTAGAGGAACAAACTACCTTATGATCTAGGCTCTATGCAGTAATGATTCGCTCGGAAAATCCTTTTGTGTCTATAGAATTGAATGACCAACCTTTCCAAAATGAGCTTAGAATTGATTGCACATTTTGACTCAAGGTCATATTCTCATACACACATGACAATGTCCTACTTGATACATCATAGGAATCATTTGAGGGCTAGTTTTCTCAACGAACCTACAAATCTCTATATTTTGAAAGATAATACAATCATTTCGTCACCCCTCGTGGGGCATCCTTCGCTCAAAGTGCACAAGAGATGGTGTTTTGTTTTCCCATTGTAATTTCCTCCTTTTCCTTCCAATTAGGCTTCAAATTGTTGGATTTCCTACCTAGATGGCTAGCTAGAGGAGGGTTTGTTGCTAATCCCCCTCTGCAAGTCACAAGCATGTAAGATTTTGTTGGAGAACGTAGAGTGTAATATTTGCGACCTTTTGTAGGGGGATTGGAAATAATATTTC